>OZ017740.1:81887824-83325324 GCA_963969285.1 Odontomyia ornata | reverse complement strand
ACCATCTTTCAAAAGGGGAAAAAGCATCGCACATCGCAAAAGTACTAAATTTAAACGAAGCAACCATTCGAACCATAAAGAAAAGTGAAAAAGAAATTACGAGTGCTGTTCCTGCAGGATCTTCAATATCAGGGAAATATGCAGCTCATCCACGTGCATCAATAATAGAGAAAATGGAAAAAGCCTTAAACATTTGGATTGACGATAATTGTAAAAAAGACTCCATTGAGTAGTAACATATTTCAACAGAAAGCGTTAGCTATATATCAACATCTGAAAGAGAATGGAGAACCCTCGCCCAACACAGACTTCGTTGCGAGTAAAGTTGGTTCGAGAAATTCAAGAAACGGTTTTCACTTCAGAATATAAAAATAAAGGTAAAACTGCGTCTGCTGATCATGAAGCTACAAAATTATATCCAGCGAAATTACAAAAAATTATTCAGAAGCACAGATACACAGCACATCAAGTATTCAATGCCGATGAAACAGGGCTTTATTGGGTAAAAAATGCTGAATAGAACTTTCATTTTAAAAAATGAAAAAATTGCGCCTGGATTCAAAGTTTCGAAAGATCGAGTTAAATTGCTTTAATGCAGATTCAGATGCTTTTGATCTAAAGGAAGCTTGGAAGCAATTTTTGATTAAGAACAGTGTAGAAACAATTTCTTTTTCGTTAAAAGAACTGAAACCATCAACGTGCAGTTGAAGTAAAAAATGTAATTGAATCGACTGGAAGTGAAATACGCGGCAAAATAGAACCTGCTAGATCAATCGGAGGAGAAGAATCCGTGGATATGGCAGTTGAAGATGTTCAAGGATTGTTAGTCGAAGATGAAATTACCGATGCAGATTTAGTCTAAATAGTATCCGAAGTCAAACAAATTGATACGATGACTCTGAAGAAGAATGTGAAATAAAGAATTTTAAAATAAAACAATTACAGGAACGTCTTGGTATAGCAAAAAATCTGGAATTATTTTTCTTAAATTTGGACCCTTCTCCAGAAAGAAGTTCACAATTCCAAAGGGAGCTGCAAAATCGCTTATCACCATATAGCACAATTTACAACGACCTTGTTAGGGCAAGTAAACACAGCAAAGTTACAGACTTTTTAAAAAGGCAGGAGTTATTCCACATCAAGGAGAAAGTTCTAAAACAACAGAAAATATTTCTTTGCCAAACAAACGGTCTCGATCCATAGTGCCGAGCAGTAATGATGATTCAAGTCAATCAAGTAGTATTTTTGTTTTATTTGCTAATATGGTTTTGATTGCATTATTATGTGATTTATTAGGAGTTTAAAAATTAAATTTGAAGTAAAATAAAGAAATCTTTTTATAACCTACTTGAACATTACTTTTATTGTGTGCTGGGTTCTAGTCTCGTTTAACACGGTTTTGCACAACACGAGACTTTTCAGGAACGCATCTACCGTGTTGTAGGAAGGATACCTATATATATATACATCTATATATATACTGTGACCAAAAAATAAGGTGAGATTTGAATTCAAACTTACGCGCGTCAAAGGATTTGGAGTATTATTTTTTTTTTAGGGTTTTAGTACTGTCAGTGACATCTATGTGTAATTTGCATGTCAAAATATTAATTAGTGTTTGTGATACACATCGTTTTGTGAGCTGCTAAAAGTGAATTTTTCGTTTTTTGCGATGTCGAAATTTGTTGAATTTGCATTAAATGTTGTTCGCGGAATCAATTTTCTTCTGCGGATACATTGAGGATGGTGCAGAAAGCCTTTCGTGAGGAGGCTATGTCTAAAAAAATGTTTACAAGTGGTATAGTGAGTAAACTCTAAGCCGGCCGTGAACGTGTCGAAGACGAAGAGCGTCCTGGGCGACCATCAACCTCTTCTCTTCTTCGATTATCGTGGTGTTGTGCATTATGAATTCCTTCCGCCGGGCCAAACAGTCAACCAGGAAAATTATTTGAACGTTATGCGTCGTTTGCGTAACGCTATCCGCGTAAAAAGGCCGGAATTGTGGAAAGACAATTCTTGGTTTTTACACCACGATAATGCACCATCCCATACTGCACTCGTAATTCGTGATCATTTCGCCAAAAACTCAACGCATATCGTTCCGCAACCACCGTATTCACCTGACCTGGCACCGTGCGACTTCTGGCTGTTCAGCAAGGTCACAAGACCGCTCCGGGGACACCGTTTTGATACGATAGAGGAGATTTAAGCCGCAGCGAAGACGAAACTGAAGATCATCCCGGAAACGACCCGTATCTAAAACACTAATGAATATTTTGACATGTCACTGACAATACTACCAACCTAAAAAAAATAATTCTCCAAATCCTTCGACGCGCGCAGTTTAAATACAATAAATAAAATGTATATATATATATATATATATATATATATATATATATATATATATATATATATATATATATATATATATATATATATATATATATATATATATATATATATATATATATATATATATATATATATATATATATATATATATATATATATATATATATATATATATATATATATATATATATATATATATTGTGACAAAAAAGTACGCGGAAATTGCAAATAACACGCAAAATATTTAATTATGCATCAAAGTCACACGGAGCCAAATCTGGTGAACACGGTTTGATGGATGGTATTTATTACGTTTTTAGCTTTAAATTCGGTCACAATAAAAAAAAAATCACAAGAATCGCAACGCACTACTGAGGTGTATCAACTTAAGCAGCTGCTGTGCGCAAACTGGTTGACTGATTGCGCTCATATTTGGCATAGTAATTAAGGACTGTCCTACGAACTTAAAAACGGCCCAATGATGCCATCACTCTAGAATCCACACCACACTTTCACTGGCTGAGAATGCATTGGCATAGGCTTTTCGACAATCACGTATGGGTTTTCCGAGCCCCAGATGCGGTCGTTTTGTTTGTTCACATAGCCGCCGAGATGAAAATGTGCCTCATCTGAATAGATGATTTTCTGAAAAAAATCGGCATCTAGTTCCAGCTGCTTTAATGACCAAACTGCAAATCGGTAGCGAAGCGCATTGTCATTCGGCTTCAATTCATAATTCATTTCAGAATAATTTTGAGCGGGAAACAGCTGTCAGTGTCAAAATAACATGTGATTTAAAAAGAAATTACTATATGGCCCACCCGGTATATATGTATAATTATGTATAAAGCATGTACACATTTAATGAAAAACATTCATTCAATATGATGTTCACCTTTATAATGAAAAAGCAAACCTTCACAATCAATGTTTCTTTAGCCAACTATTAATATTTCATCATTTTCGATAGATCCCCTTTAATTAAAATGGGAGCCATGTCATTTGCGTACACCAAACTATCAGAAGATTCTTGCAATAATATAAAACTACCGAACTTTACTTTTGTAGAATTTGAATGCATACTTTTCTGGTTATTTCGATATATATTCTCGTTATTCTTTGTCAACGTTTTGCTGTTTATTTGCTTTGAGATTTTAACTCGGCTTCTTGCAATCTTTGTTCAAAACCTGCAAATAGTTTTCAAAGGGAAATGGTTGATAAGAGGCTTTTTTCGCCCATAACACACCCGGAAATAGATATTTCGGTTTCCGATTGTTTTTAAATACATTTATATAGTTGAAGATATCTATTTTTTATTCAATAAGATATAAGTAATAAATAATTTCTTAAGTCATAGAGTCATAGAGAGAGTATTCAACCATTATTGTAATTTTTTTGTCATTTTCTCATTCCTTAAATTATCATTTCTCAAAGAAGCGCTCTATGAACCATATTACTTTTGACTCACAAAGTTACTCCTCTTTATGAATTTGTTTGTGATTCCTAATTTATTTTGCTTCACTGTGCACTTCCATCTCACACGGAAAAATATATTTTGCCCACGAGTATCAGTTGCACTGCAATCGGAACATGTTTGGACGTGTTTTGTGTGCTTAAAACAATATTTGTGGTGTAGATATCAAAATTGCATTTCAAAGCTATCATTACAAATTTTTGCTGGAAAACTAAGTAATTGATAACGCCTGGTAGGCAGTGTGACTATTGTAAAACATGACGAAAAACAGAAAGTGATTTTCGTATCTGTGCTAATAGGAAAATTTTATCTATACTTAGAAATTCTAAAAACGGTGAACTAAAGAGTAGTTGTAAGTTATGTTCTAAATACAGATCATATGCATGTCGTGTAGCTCAGACTTAAAATCGAAATACTTCTACGTTGACTTCCTCAATGACTGGAGTTCCTGCTAAGACAAGTTCTGCCAAAGATACCACATAGAAACACGATATACGTTTATATAAACCTCATCGTCACAAATCAAATACGTGTTGTATAGTATGCAAACGTAAGAGGTGCCTGGTGACTGTGTCAAAAGCAGCTCGTTCTCAAGCCTTTATAGAAACTGGGATCTATATTTTCTCGGGGAAAGGATGCTACAAAACTTAAATCAACAGATCTGTATCTAGTGAATTGGCTCTACAAGCTTTACGGCCAGTAAATACCAATACATCAATGTGTGAAAAAGATATTGAAAGTCTTTTGAACAGTATCAGGAATGTAGCAAAGAAGAGAGGTCTCGATTTTGACACACCAGGACAGCTTTCTGGTTCCGACGTTTGTACTCTCAAAGATATATCTGTGTCTAATTTCAACTACACTTTTAAGCTAGTATTCCTGAACTTCCTTCCGCAAAAATTAAGTCATATCGTACTTGCTTCGCAGTATTACTTGTAAAACTAAGAACTGGTCTCTCTAACAGCGTTCTTTCCACATTATTCAATATGAGAAAAAGACTAATATCATCTTCTGTGCAATATGCCCGCCAGGCTATGATTGAGAACGTTATGCCACTGCACTTTGGAACAGAACACATAATAAGAGCACAGGTTATTGAAAAGCATACGAGGTCTTCAGCAAGAAGTTTATTATTCCCGACGAGAACAATGATACAGTGATACCCGGTGCGGATGGCACGTACATTTATTAGAAGAGAGCAAACTATTCCTTTCAGAGACGATCTTTCTCGTAACACAAAGGCAGACCCTTGGTTAAACCTATGATGTTGGGTACTACTTCTGGTTACATTTTAGTCGTCTTATTCCTAAATAAGCAGCATCAATTTTCAACAGATGATACTAACAAGACCCGTGTTGTGACCAAAGTCAGATGGGTCGAAACATATCTTCAAGATTTCCCACGCGTAACTTGGGATGAGCAGCGATATGTAACACTTGGTATTTATCAACTGAAACAAAGTCAATCTTATACTCAAGACCACTTGAACGAAGAATGTCTTTACTCTCTTTATACTCTCTGACTACGATCGCGGCACACAAGTTCCAAAAATTGTAATATTTGGATGGAAACAGATCGAAGCAACATGGCACACATACAATGGTACTGTCAATGTAAAGTAGGCGCTCCAGTCATAGGATTTTGTGCGCATGTTGCTTCGGTATTATGTTTTTTTGGGTTAATAGCGCCATAATTCAACGGAAGTCAAAAGACCAAGTGCTGCATATGCCAACACAATACAAGATGCCGCCGCTGAAGGGTGGTGGATCGCTAGAAAGAAGATTAAAATCATTTCATTGCTAAAGTGTCCAAAACTTTGTAATTATTTTTTCTACTATTTTCCATGTTACTAATATTTCCCATGTTTCTAATATTGAAATTACAGCAGCGATAACCTTTTTTGGTGTTAATTTTGTATTTAGATCACTAATTTAAAACAAACGACATTAATGTTATTATTAATAAATGTTCGTAGTGCCCACATAAACATTTGTTTTATTTATCCCATCTACTACAGAATTTTTCTTTAGCAAAACTGTCTTTCATATTTATGATGATGTATACTTTTAAATAAAATCTGAATCAAATCAAGTGCCCAATGGGCGAAAAATGCCCCTCATCAACCCTCTTCCCTTATAGACAGTAAAACCGTCGACATTGCCATAATTTCTAACACATTCAGTTAGATGCCTAGAGTTGGGGGGTCCTTGGAGCTAGTGCGATTGAGCACTTTTACTCCATTTCTGTCTGCTTATGCACTCACTTTTACCTATGATTGAGAGTTTCTGTACTGTCTAATATAGATCGGAGGCTCGGGTAAGTCACTCGTGCCCTATCAGAAATCTTTAGAAATCCCAAGGTTTTATTAGAGTGTTCATCTATTTTGTCAAAAAGTTTTAAAGCACGGTCGCGTATATATTTGTCAATAGTCTCGATTCGTAGGTCGTGATAAATGTCTGTGTTTCTGATATACCATGGGATTTGGAAGATCCATCTTATGGCCCTGTTTTGCAGTGACTGGAGGGTTTTCTTGTTGGTCTTTGATGTCTGGCAGAATGCGATGCATCCATAGAGTAACGTCGGGCGTATTATTTGCTTATATATGAGCAACTTGTTTTTAATATTGAGCCGGTTATATTTTAGGATAGGGTTTAATGAGGATAGGATACCAATGCAGTGCTGTCGTTTTATTCGTATGTGGTCATTCCATGTCAGCTTATGGTCCAGGGTTAGTCCTAGATTTTTTGCGGTTCTGTTCCAAGGTATAATGTCTGAATTTATTTGTAAGGTTGGTGGTTGTTGATGTCTACGTCTTGAGATAAAGGTTGCTTGTGTCTTGTCGTTATTTAGTTTGGTCTTCCATTTGCGGAAGTATTCCAGGAAAGTATTGATGGATTGTTGCAGTTTTAAGGTGATGACTTCTGCTTGTCGAGCTGAATAATATATACATGTATCATCAGCATATAGGGAAACTTGAACATTGCTGGGAAGGCTGGGTAAGTCAGAAGTGTATAGGCTGTAAAGGACTGGTGAAATAGGTGATCCTTGGGGAACTCCAGCTAGAATTGGTCGCAGGTTTGAGACGAAGTTTTCGATTTTGATACGGAAAGATCTGTCTTGTAGGAATGAATGAATAATTTGTATTAACGCGAGTGGTGTTTTGAGTTCATGTATTTTAAGTACTGCATGCCAGACTTTGTCAAAGGCTTTCGCTATGTCAAACATAACTAAGCCTGTTGACTTCCTGCGGTTCATCCCGTTTCTTATATGTTGGACCACTCTTGTTAGCTGGAGTTCTGTGGAATGAGCTGTTCTGAATCCAAATTGTTCGTCAGGAAGAGTTTGATTTCTGTTAGTATTATTTTGAAGTCTTTTGAGAATAGCTCTTTCAGCTATTTTGGATAGAGATGAGAGGAGACTGATTGGCCTCCAATTCTATGGAAAAGTAAGATCCTTCCCTGGTTCGGGGATTATTACTACTGCCGACTTCCATATTTTGGGGTATCTCCGCAAACGGAAGATTGCGCTAATGACGTCGGTGATTGTCAGTAGCAGGTTGTCAGGTAGCCATTTAAGCGTCGTGTTTTTCAGTGTATCAAAACCAGGTGCTTTACGTTTGTTGAGTCTTAGTATAAGATCTTTTATCTCGTCTAAGTTGACTTGTTCTAGTGTACTATCTGCCTGAATTTGCCTGCGTGTTATCTCGTGAACTTTATTTAAAATTAGGTCTTCTTCGTCAATGTCCTCCTCTTGGAAGATGTTTTCGCGGAACTGGAGTTCTAGTGTGTCTGCAAAGGCTTCCGCCTTACCTGGATTTTCGAATTTGAGGCCATTTGGTCCATGGATTGGTGGCACAACTACCTTGTTTTTCGTTCAAAAATATTTAGTAGTCCTCCAAAAGGCATTCTCGCCAGGCTCTAGGCTCTGTAAGAAGCTCTCCCATTGCTCGTTACGAAATTTGTGAATTTTATTTTGGATCTTGTTTGTTAATTGGTTGGGTTTCGTTCTAAGTCTAGGATCACCCGTGCTCCTAGCTCTTCTCCGGGCTTGGTTCTTCCTCCTTATCAAGTTTTTTATATCCTGAGGGAGTTCATAGGGGTTGTGTGCCGAAGTTGTGACTGTGTGGTCCTCGTTTGCCTGTTTAATCTTCTCTGTTATTTCTTGAATAACTTTTTCGACATCGCTAGCTGTGTTTAATTCTTGGGTGAAACTTTCGTTTGCCAGCGAGTCATGGAAAGCCTTCTTATTTATGAGCTTCTTAACTTTTAAAGGTTCGTCTATAAAAACGTCCTCTATTAAGAAGTGAACTGGTTGGTGGTCTGAGGAGAGCTCATTGAGGACCCTGATTTTTATATTTTGATGGAATTCTCGAGAGACTCCAATATCCAGAATGTTGTTAGATGTTCGGCCAAAGTGGGTTGATTCATCGGGGATATGCAGGCTACCTTCAATGTTTGTGATGAATCTACTTAGCATAGTCCGAGCTTGATTTCTTCTCACAGCTCCCCATTGTTGATGATATGCATTGAAGTCACCTATTACCAGGACTGGGCCTTCGAAGCTGAAGAGAGAGGCAAGGTCTTGGGCTAGGTGCTTGTTGTTGGGGGGGTTGTACAAAGAAATCACGATAAATTCGAAGGCGGGTGTTTGCACTTTAATGGCGGTGGCTTCTGCTCGTTGTATTTGTGGTGTTGTGATTATGTGGTGATTCACATTTCTTCTCACGAGAATGGATGTTCCACCTCCCCTACCAGTCATTCTGTCGTTACTGTACAGCATGTAGTTGGGGATGTGGAGATGAACCCCGGCCTTCAGAAAGGTTTCTTGGAGCAGTATAATATCAAATTTATAATCTAGTATAAATTGTTTAAACTCTCCAACCTTCGGAATCGAGGAATTTGCATTTCACGTGAGCATGGAAATGTGATTCACTGGATCTATTATCGTTTATTTGTGTTTGGTGTCATGTTTTGGGCAGAGAACATTCCCTGTAACATCTTCGCCATCATATCTTGCATCATCAGCTGAAACTGAGATTGCATTGAGGCGAAGAATTGTCCCATGTCTGGTGCAGTGAAAGTGTTGTGTGTTGTTTGTGGTTGTTTTTTGGTGAATTGTGTTTTGTCTGTTGGTGTTGAGATGTTGTTTGTTTTTGCGGTTGTGGGAAGGCTTGTGTTTGTGTTGGGGTTTTTCTGTGCAGCCATCTGTGCAAACGTCTTCCTAATATTATTGGGATTTTTTGGACAACCCCTATAGTTGGCCGGATGCTCTCCTTTACAGTTGACACACTTTGGTGTTTCATCTTACGCCTTGACACATTCTTTGTGGTGATGCATGCCATCACATTTAACGCACCGGGCCTGTGCATGACAATTGCCCGAGGAATGACCAAATTGTTGGCAGTTGTGACACATCGCTAGACCTTTTCTAGGCTTCAAAGCTTCCACCTTGCAGATCAGATGCCAAACCGCGGTTGTATTATAAATAGAAAATTCCTCCTTTGGGAGGAGGGCTTTGTCAAGTCTTGATGGACCATTTTGTAATTTTATGAAGAAAACTTCAAATGGGTGAAAGCCTTGTAGTTCGAGGTCTTCCTTAATTTCTTCACAGGTGAGGCCACGAAGGACCACGTTTAGTTTTTCGTCTTCCGGCAAATAGTACGTATGGTATTGAAGTTTTAGTTCGGTCAATAGTTTCGTCATCTGTAGGCGGTTACTTGTAGTCTGCGGTATTATCTGTATACCAAAATATACACGTTTTGCCGAAACAAACTTTATTTTTTTGTCACGTAGCATCTTCGAAAAGTTCGTCCATCTTTCAGGTTCACGTAGTACTATCGGTACAGTTCGTTACTGTTCGTTGTCCTGTTCTGGTTTTGTGGGAGAGGGATTGGCGGGAACTGAAGATGTCGGAGGTTTTGCTTTGGGGATTATCCTCATTTCTGGAAAACTGACAGCGGATTTTGGGGGAGGAAGGTCTGGAAATGTCCCTCCTTCCGGTTCCTCCTCTGCCTCCTCTTCACAGAGTTCCTCCTCCGTTTCTTCGTCGGAAACCGATTCAATCGATTCCTGTTTTTCCTCTTGTGAAGAGGAGGCCGATTTGGTCGAGGGAGTCGGGGAGTTCAACAACCTTCGTTTTTTCGTACCCTTTTTGGGCGACGTTTTCTCTACAAGTTTCAGTAAGAGCTCGTCATTTTTCGTGCGTTGTTCCGCAAGTTCGGCCTGAGCGTTCAGCAGTTGTTGTTGAGAGCTCTGAAGTTGCTCTTTTGTAAACTGAAGCTCCTTGAGAACCTGATCAAGTTGGTTCTGCAATTTTCGAAATTGCTCAAGAAATAACGCATTTTGCTGGTCCTTTAGGTCATGTCCAAGTCCCATCGTCCCCTCCATTCTGCCTAACACTGTCTAAAAATGTTCTGCTCCGAGCAGAGTTGATTACCCGAGTCCGATAATCAAGCATTTGTCCGTTCGTCAAACTAACTAAATCTAAGTAAGACGAACACACACACTCACCCAAGAATCTTGAATTGAACCTGGCTGTTGTCCGCATCAGTTGTATTGCTGTTTGTATGGTGCGATGAACACTCATACATACACACACACTTAAAGTGTTTAATCTATTCAATCGCGCGTTGAAGCTATTCACTCTATCACTACACTATACGTTTTCTATTCGCACTGAACAACCGTCCACGATGAAGGTCTAAATCAGACTCTCTGCTGTATGTATGTCAGTTAGATGGATTAAGCTATGAAGGTTATAGCTTATCTTTTGCTGACTATAAAGTGTTGCAACATCTTCAACAAATGTTTCAAGCACCTCCTGCACGTATTGTAAATTGTTCATACAATTAACTGGACAAGATAACAGCCGATATGAAGTGTGTAACAACAGATAGTTATACTAAATATCTTCATCGCCTATATCTTACAATATTAAAATGCCGCTGTACAAAATAAATTGACGGAGCTTAGTGGTTTTCTAGCGATGTACTCGTATCACATTTAATGTCCTTGCCTTACGACCGAATTCTTTCAGTATATAGTTTCGCATCAAACTCAAACGTTTATCTTACTCTTTTTTCTAGCATTTGTAAGATATGCCTTGCTGCTACGTTTGACTCCTAAAATAGCCAGTAGAATTTTTTTTCACAACACCCAAATCAGTCAAATGTATGTATGATACCTAAAGGGAATTGAAATACCATTTCGATATCCATTTCCTCTAATGGGTGAGTTTTATCACGAAATTGTTGAAAATGGAACTCTATGTTTACAATGGCATTGTAAATTGTAGTTTGAAGACTATATGTAACGATTATTAATTTGGCGGGGCGAAGCTAGATGGGGACTAATGGCGAATTGGATAAAACCATGAGCTGTATGAAATTTTTGACGAGCCGGAGGTCTCAACAATTGTTAAACTGTAGAAACTGCAATGGGCTGGCCACATAAATCGTATGGACGAACAACGGATACCGAAGAAGGTAGTTGTTGAGAGAACTGAAGGCCAGAGACCAGCGGAGAAACCGAAGAAACACTGGTCTGACTCGGTCGACGAATACAGTTTGAAGACTATATGTAGCGATTTTTAATTTGGCGTCCTTCTGATTATTAATTTGGCGTTCTTCCTGTTGATATTTACTGCAACTATGAGATGCAGTATGACCAGCGGTTTCAAAAAGAAATCCTCGAGTTGGAGAGCCGCAAATAAACAGACGAATTTTTACATTAAAACGTTAGCCATCGATAGTTACTCCACTATTTTGAATGTGCTTATAATTCAGCGCAAAAACTTTTCTAAATATTCCACAACATTGGGTAGTTCACTTGGTACTAAAAATCTGCTATCGGTCCTAAATATGCTGCACTCCATCAACAAAGATATGCACGGAAAGATTTTCGTTTATTTTTTCAAAGCCCAAAGTTTTCACAAGTGCATTTATCAATCCAAAAAAAATAATACTCTCCGGAGTGCATGTTACTTATATCAGGAATTGTTTTTCCGATTTTCATAATGAGCTTAGAATTTACTAGTAAATGCATTCCTTCGTCCTTCAATATATCAAGCAGTTCATCAAAAGCATTTCTTGTTATATTGCTCTTTATGGCCTAGCCCCTTAAATTTTCAGCCTTGTGGAATGTCTTTCATTTTCAGCAATGGCCTCATTTTCAACACAGGAAAATGATAACGATTGAAGATTGGTACATACAAAGGTGAAGGACTTGGCCTTTCTGCTTCGATTTTTGTCTGTTTATTCGATTTAAAATATATTTCCTTTTCTATTCTGACGTGACGCCAAAAGTGGCGTTTGGAAGATCCCAAATAATTTTTTCCATGGCACGCTATGTGTAAACGCATATTTTAATACAAATTACATACTCTGTTTCAAAAAACGCATGCAAATATTTGTAACATACTTAATATACATATATAGATTGATATCTTTCACTACTGCAATATCGCACTATATATATAGATTTATTTTTCCACAATCACTTAACTAGAACACACAAACAATAGGACTTTATTTGCCAGCACTTGAACAGGCACTGTGCAATTTGATCACTGCGTAAAGACGATCCATTTCACACATCATTTTCCAAAGAACATTAGCCCATATTTTTCCAGCAGAAGAGTTCGAGGAATGAAAAAATTGTCCTGCTGACTTACTCCAGTTGGAGTTATTTCGGAGACAGGAATATTCATCTTCACTACTACTTTTTTTAGAACTATTATGGAGACCTCTATATTTCATCCAAATAGGATTGCTCCTAATTTTTTCTAGTGGGTTTTGGACCTTAGCTTAGAGATAGTTAGAGTATCTCATTGTCTTGATCGTATGTATCGCCACTCGTGAAGGAGGTATGGTCAGTGCTATGCTTTGGCCATCCTACTGCGATACATTCTGATTTCAAACCAGTACGTATCATAACTGAAGGGCCTCATTGTCCTTTCAATCGATCTTAAACGTTCTATTTAAATTGTTGATAATAGCGCGTAATTTAGCATTCACTGCAAAGCCCCAAAATTTTGATGTATATAATTCATAAAGCCTTGGAACATTCTCCTTCCAAAGGATTCCACTCTCTCACATACAAACACAAACGCTTATTAACTATAACAACAATTGCTATTCGTAAAACGAAATTGCTTTCAATTACCCGGAAACTTTCAATATTTGTTCTAATATCTTTGCTCAAGTTTCGTCTTCTGTGTGCTTTGTGTGCCAACCAACATTGAACAAATTACAAACGGAGATACGGGTGGCCTTCCAAGGTTGATGAAACTTCATTAAGTTGGAAGATGAAGTAACTCATTAACAAAAATCATCTTCTTTACATCCGTGACTCAGTGGAATTTTCTCGGTTTCTTTTTTTTTGTTTTTCCTTTTCGAGATGTTGCTGCACATCTTGGAGCCAGAATTTTCGCTAATGACTTAATGGCAATGAATAAATTTTGAAAGTCTTTCCCCGTTTGGAAATTACTGTCTATCCCCCCTAAATTTGTAGTGAATGCTATGATGCCTTCCTAATGAATTCAAGGGATGGAATTATGAAATGTGTGTCTATTTTTGTAGAGAGTTTGGGGAGGGTAAAAAATTGTCAAGGAAGGAAGGATGTTGAAAATAAGTTAGGATAAACTGTGCGCATCCTTTGAAACAAGCATAATTAGCAAGTACACAAGCTTTTGAAAAAAAAACCTGCAAATAAGTTGGAGTCTACAAACGAAACAACCAAGTTTCTCGTTCATTAAAAGAGTTAAAAGAAAAGAAAATACTTCGCTTCGCTGGTCGCCCAGCTCGACAATATTACGCTGAAGTTGGATCAAGTGTTTGTAATGCTGTTGCAAACGCAAGAGACACTCGCGAAAACTAATGCCGAGCTGGCAGAACTAGTTTAACTGCTCAAAAATAAGGCTACGGCAAACGGGAAATCTAATAAAGACAGCCCTCAGATGAAAAAACGCAAAGTGAGTGCGTCTTCACCTCCAAAGTTTTGTTCCTCATCTGAAACTTCAGAAAGTGAGATGGAAGTTGGCTGCATAAGTAGCAGTGAAGACAAAGACGATGCGATTTTCCCTGCCCTTCCACCACCAAAACCAGCTACGATATTTACAGACATGACCATTACACCAAAACCAAAACCAACACTGCCAAAACACTCTACCCGCGCCACAAACACAATACTGAATATTATGAAAACACAAAACATATCATACACATCCGCGAAAAGGGTCTACCTCGGCATACAAATCGTACCAACTACTACACTCACAGATTACAGACGACTGACAAAAGCACTAACTCAAAACGAAAAACAATATCACACCTACATACTTCCAGGGGGTAGCCAGCTTAATGTTGTTATCAGGGGCCTGTATGGCCTTATAGTCGAAGAAATCAAAGAAGACAGTCTCAGGCTTCAACCCAATGGAAGTCTATTATATTAAAATGAGGGAAGGTCTTTCTAGAGTTATCAAGATTCTCCTCCCAAAATCTGAAACCAAATATTAAATCTGTTTGCCACCTTATGTGCATCGTGGACATGAGGGCACAGCATCGTACGGGCCAGGGTATCTGCCACAAGTTTCAACAATTCGGACATTCTTCTAGCAACTGTCATGCACAGTCTTGATGCGTTAAATACGATTCGCTTCATCATTTCTCGGACTTTCCAAAGAAAATTGAAGAGAAGCCAAAATGTGTTAACTATGGCGGAGAACATCCAGCAAGCTACGGGGGCTGTCTCAGGAATCCAAAAAACGTGAGAAGATCGTTCGCACAGGTTGCTGCGGCTCAAGCCACACAACCAGCACAAAAACAAACAACCACGATACAGGCACCTGTATGCACACAAAATCAAACTCACAATATGGACCAATTTGGAGTTTGCCAAAATGATTCAAACCATGTTCGCTGCATCTCAAAATGTCTACAACATTAAAAACTAATGAGTTTAGTGAACCACGTTTCAATTCTGACGTGGAATGCAAATTCCTTGCTTCGGCATAATGTTCAGATACAACAATTTATATTTGATCATGAATTCGACATCATTATGATTCAAGAAACCTTTTTGAAGCCTGAAAGACGATCCCACGTCCCTAACTACATTATGTACAGAAATAACAGAATGACGGGTAGAGGCGGCGGAACGGCCATTCTTGTGAAACAAAACGTGAGTTATTATTTCATTAATGGACCGACACTTCAAAAACTAGAGGCTACAGCAATCAAGGTGCGAATTGATTTTATATACAATAATTTTGTTCATTTGATATCCGCAGGCCAATTCTTTTTTTTCTTAAAAGCCATCGGGCCATGCTTTGTTGTGTGAGCAGACGCATTTCGACTACTTCGAGTCAGGTTCAGTGATTTTATAGAGTTCATTGCGATTTCTGCCTACAACCCTTCAAGAAATATAAGTCTCTTAAATGATCTTAGAGCACATGCGGTATTTGAAGGCCCTATCTTCATTACAGAAGATCTAAATGCCACACAACGCCTTTGAAGATCTGTGAGGAACAATAAAGCTAGGACTGAGCTCAAAACATTCATCGCAGCCAACAACTTCAGGTTACATATCCCCAATGAGCCAGCACATTAAGAAATGGCTGTGTACTGGACATTGGAATATCGCGAGATTTCACACAAAATGTTCGGTTAAATGTCCTCGACAACTGTCTTCCGACCACAAACCTGTCCTTTTCCTCATAGAAAACATCTTTATTGATGCTCCTATGCAGGAAAAAAAAACTACAAACTGGAAAGCGTTTAAAGTCGCATTGGCCAATGAAACTAATTTTCAATCACCTGAAATGGCCAACGACGTCGACAACATCATTGAGAGCGTAAGTCAGAAAATTTTACAGGCAAAAGAGGACGATATGGCCATAACTGCGAAAAGGGAAACGAGTCCCTGTGAACTCCCCCAGAATATCAAACCACTGATCAGGAGAAGGAATCAAGTTGGGAGGAGAGTTAGGTTTACAGGTGACCCTACGCCATGCATAAACGCTACTCGGATGACAAATGAAATCCGTGATAAGATATGGGTATTCCAAAACGAGCAATGGAACAGCTTTTTGCTGAGTGTCGAGCCTAGGTGTGGCAGTTTCTGGAGAATGTCCAAATACTTTCAGACAAACAGTCAAATTGTGGTACTGCCTATTTATGGTCCGAACGGAATGCAATTCCACGATCCAGGTAAGGCGGAAGCATTTGCAGATTCCCTAGAAACGCAATTCCGCGAAAATTCTTCAGACGAGGAGGACTTTGAAACTGAGGAAAGAATTGAATCTTCTGTAAACAGACTCCTGATGGATAACATTCAACATGAATACAGGATTAAATCAAAGAACTCAGATGAAATCAAAAATATTATACAGGCACTCAACGAACATAAAGCACCTGGATATGACACTATTGCAAAGACAATGATTTCTTGGCTATCAGACAATATTTTATAAAAACTTACTGAAATTATTTATGCAATATTTCCATTGCGGAAGTATCCCAAAATATGGAAATCAGCTGCTATTATTGTCTTCCCGAAACCAAAAAAGGACCCACAATTTCCACAAAGCTGGAGACACATCAGTCTCCTCTCGTCGCTTTCGAAAATTGTAGAAAGCATGATTCTGCATCGACTTAATGGGGTTGTATCTGACAAAGATATTGTACCGGAAGAACAATGTGGCTTCAATAGTATGTATAACTGTTGCTAGCGTGAGGGATGGATCGTAGTAGTCTTTGCGTATAGACATCTTTTAAATTGCTCCTGTCAAAAGTTTTCAAAAATTAAATTAATTTTTTAAAAACGTTAGTCCGAAGTTAATTTTTATCGGAAAAAATCTTATATTGTCGAAGTAATCGACTCAGGAAATTTCTATCGAATATTTCTACTTCGATTGGTAACGAAAAACAAATTACCAACGAAAATTTCGCCGCTGGTACGGAGGAGCCCGACGGCTTCCCACCGTTGGGACAACCTGGGGAAACGACGAATACGAAACAGGCGATAATCACCAAAAGAAAACATAACTAAGAAAACTCCGCAGATGGAGGGTGCAAGCTGCAAATAATAGCGGACAATCAACAAATGGCCAAATAGCAGAAAGAAAATGATGAACTAAGGCAAGAGATACAGTCTCTCAAGGATCTCTTCAAGAATGGGATGAAGCCTCAAAAGACGCAGCCACAAAATCAATGGCAACAGGTAACAAAGCCGAAGCAAAGTACAAAGCAAGCAATTTCAGAAGAAGTTCTAAGTGCTGGTGGCACCAAGGAGAGCCAAAACTATTTTGCAGCGCTGGAGGGATTAACCGAAGATATGGAAATCGAAGAAAACATCGGAGGTAATTTTAATCAAGATAGTGACGTTAATTGTATTGAATATTTAAAGAACAAAAATGAGGAGTAAAAACCAGCCCGCAGCTCTACTGGTTCCTCTGAAAAAGCTTCCAACAAGATAGAAAAAATTCCGCCAATCAACGTGTTCGGACAAACCGGGAAAGATATGGTTCGGCTATTGGTAGCCGAAAATAAACTGGCCAATTGCGAAATCAAAAGAGTTAATGCCGAAAAATTAACTATAAGGACAAAATCACTGGTTGATTTTAAGTCAGCCAAAGATGCGCTGATTTCTGGGGAGGTTCCACACTTCACCTTTACCCCAAAGATTGAAAAGAATCAAACCTTCTTGTTGCGGAGGGGATACGGTCGATCTTCTTGCGGTGCTCAAAGGAGCTGCGCCAGATATTGATTTTGTTTCGGTCAAAGCCTTGGCGACAAGAAGGTCGACCATAGGAGGGAAGAATTTACCACTTTACTTGGTACAAATTGCAAATAAAAGCAGTCCAAGTGCCCTTCAACAAATAAGGTACTTGAATTTCAGAGTGGTGAGGTGGGAACGCCTCCAGAAAAGAGAAGTCAACCAGTGTTACCGGTGTCAAAGATTTGGACATTCGGCTGCCAATTGTGCCATGCACTATCGTTGCGTTAAATGCAACGACGTTCATGCTGCCGGTGAGTGCAAATTGGCTCAGGCGGAGCCTAAAGAAAAATTATACTGCGTTAACTGCGGTGTTTTTGGTCACCCAGCATCATATCGAGGATGCTCCCGATATCAAGATGCAAAAGTTAAATTTGCTCCAAAGCAAACACAAGTACACCGTAATATCATACCTTCCAAATTCGTCAAGCCCGGAGTATCATTTGCACTCGCCGCTAGAGGACCAACAGAAAATGCTGGAAATAATGTAAGTGGCAATAATGAGCTACTTCTCAAAATTTACCAGCAACTTAATTCTTTATCGGAGAGAATCGACAAACAAGATTCAAAAATTAACTTTGCTTTTCAGCGTTTAGGTCTTTCAAATGCCTAATAATAACTTGTCATCCAGTCATATTCCCATGGATAGGCTTCGCCTCATATCGATCAACGTCAACTCTATCGTTGCTATACATCGACGTGATTATCTCCTTGAATTTATTGTTAAGCACAAGCCTGACATCATACTTCTCACTGAAACCCACCTCAATTCATGGCATTCCATAGAATTCAAAGATTTTGCATTCGTAAGAAACGATAGAGTAATAGGTGATGGGGGAGGTGGCACCGGGATATTGGTTAGAAGTCCCTATTGTTTCCAAAATATTGAAAAAACTTTGAATTTCTTGAAGTATCCGTCATCAAAATTTCACTGCCACGTGGGGATAACCTCTTTGTTATCTCTGCCTATGCAACTGGTCAAAATGTTCTCAAGTTCAAGGAGGAACTCAATTCTTTGTTTGAAATACGGCTGGACCTCTGCATTGCTGCCGCAAGACTTGAATTCAGCTTTAATAGTCCTCAACGGAAACTGCAGGTGCTTCCTTACGATAGCGACCATAACGCAATCGTTATGGAAATCAATCATCAAAGGGATGATTTCTTCCTCATTCAAGTTCAACATGAAATTCATCGGTTGAAAATCAAAAAAACAGACTGGGGAAAGTTTCAAAAGAAGTTTAATCGGGAGTACCAGAAGCAATGTCCTCCTTCTGATAATGGCAACGCTTGCTCAATGATTCCTAATAACAGAAATCTAACTGACGATGAAATAGATATCTATTTGTCGAAGTTAGAGAAGCTGACGGTGGAAACGATTGAGAAAGTTGTTTCCAAGATTAAACATCGAAACAATATGGAAGGATATGAAACACCAACAATCGCAAGGTTGAAAAGATTGAAAAGCCTTCTTCTCACCCGCGTCAACAATATTTATCGAGGAGGAGTGAGGACAGCAATCAATGGGCGGAATAACAGAGGGGTATTAGCCCACACGACCCAGATGGCGTTTTCACGAAAGTGAATAGCTTATTCCGCAAGTCTCGAGTGAAGGTATCGAATCTTGAAGTCGCTAGTGATGAGATGAATCTTCTCGATAGGGCTGGTATCGGAATCGATAGTACGACTCCGGATAGAAATGGAAACAGGATTATATGTGATGGATTGCAGAAGCTTGCCCTGATTGGAACACATTTTGAATTGGTTCATCTGCCATACCCCGAGAGAAGGAATGAAATATTTTCGGAGGTCGTTGAAGCAAAAGTTTCCGACTTCAAATCAAGCCTGAACGGCCAATCAATTCTTCATTTCGATGAAACATTAATATCTGACCTCATACCGACCTTGAATCTTAGTGATTATTTTGTCAGCTATGAAGACTTGTGTTTCATATTTCGCAGAATAAACAACAAGAAATCATGTGGTACTGACGGTATTCCAAATATAGTTCTCCGACATTTGCCCGAGGTTGCTATTAGGAATTATATTTCCCAAATGAGTGGAAAAGGGCTAAGGTATTTCCGATCTTGAAGAAAGGAAAAGAATCTTCATGCCCTAAAAGCTATCGCCCAATCGGCTTGCTGCCTAACGTCAGCAAGGTGTTTGAAGTGATACTCAACAGAGCATTAAACGCCCACATTGAGAAATATGAGTTGATGCCAAATTGCCAATTTGGTTTTCGTGCCAGGCATTCGACCATACATGCAGTAACGAAAGTAACCTTAGACATTTGTTGGAAACTAAACAACAAAGAATGTGTTGGAGCATGTCTCATTGATATAGAGAAAGCCTTCGATACGGTGTGGCTAAATGGGCTAGTTTTCAAACTTCTTCAGGACAGCTTCCCCAGACACCTTGTCGCCATGATGTGTAATATGTTATACGGGAAATCATTTGTTGTAACTGATGGAAATCTGAAAACAACTCGCGAATCCAAGGTCTTGAATGGTCTACAGCAGGGAACAGTTACTGCGCCCCTGCTTTTCTCAATATTCATTCACAAACTATTGAACAGCTTTGATTTTAATGTCTCACCAACGCGATCATTGGTAGCGTTTGCTGATGATCTGATCATCTATACGGCAGACCGAAAAGCTACAAAAGTTCAGAGCAATCTTCAAAAAATGTTCAATGATGTGCAGCTCTACACTGACAATTGGCGAATGAAAATCAATACGTAGAAGTGCGAAACAATTTTGTTTCGGACAACGCTGCAGGGGGCCAGTCAAGACCTGAAACGTAATTAGAAGGATTTCCACATTATGGCTGGTGAGGGTAGTGCAGAATGGGTTCCACATAAATCCTGTGTTCGATACCTCGGTGTTCATCTCGATCAGTATCTGTACTATACTGAACATGTCAAAATCATGCTCAGTAAAGCCCTGAAAGTAGTCATGGCTCTTCGGCAGCTCTTTCATTCCAGATACATTGACCAAAAAGTCAAAGTTATTTGTTACGAGACCCTGGTTAGCCCAGTTTTGACATACGGATGCCAAATCTGGTACAACCAGAGTGCTAGTACAATGGAAAGATTAAGAGTTTTTGAAAGGAAATGTCTTCATGCATGTTTGTACAGAAAACCTGAGACGGATTGGAAGCACTATATATCGAATAGAAAAATTTATCAAACCGCTCAAGTGACAAGAGTCGATATCTTCATATTGAAACTTCTTCGGAACCATATCGCAAGATCTGTAACTGTGAGTGAAAACCCTTGGATTTTACAGCCGTTCCACCCTACAGACGGGTATATAGCGACTTGCCTCGCTACTGGCTTCATTCCTCCAGAAGCATTCGTGTATTCGGACATGAATCGATATGTTTTTGATTCTGACGGCGTCCCAGTCATATATCACATATATCGACGGGCCACCGATAAGAAGATAAAATATCCTCCCAATTTGAGTTGACGAGACCAACAATTCCAATAGCGATACTCATTTGCTAGATTCGTTGAGGCTGGTCGAGCTGAGATGGAGCAATCTAGGTATTGGTGGCTGAATGACAATGTCTAATTATTCGTGTTTATTTTCTGTTTTTGTGCTTTTTCTCGTTACTTAGTTTTAGATTCATCTCATTATTGCTACATCTAGTGTTGTTGTTTATTTGTATTATAAATTAGGTATAGGTTTCAATATAAGGTAACGTTTTTTTTTTTTTTTTGATTGAGCTTACCTAGAATTAGGGTGTTACATATTAGATATAGGATATAAGTTCATTGTTGTGTTAGTAATATAATTAATTTTTGAATAATGCTGGTTGGTTTTTTCTCCTTTTTCCAATTGAATCAAAAAATATATAATAATCTTAATTAATTTAAATTTGCTAGTGTATTTTTTTCATTAAATGTGTTTAACTGATAACGTATAAATTTAGAGAGCCGTTCGGGCCATTAAGTTTTTTATAGTTTTATTGTTTGGAATTTGCTTTATGTTCTTTTAAAAATTTTAACGATTGGTATTAAATAAAGCGCTTTTGACTTTGACTTCAATGTAGCTTCAAAGCTAAACACTCTACTGAACTCAAGTTAGTTAGAGTGGTTCAACACAGCAGAACGGGTTTAAATCGTAGAAATTTAATAGATTTAGTAATGTTTGACATATCTAAGGCTTTTGATAAAGTCTGGCATGCAGTACTTATTTTCAAAATGCATCATTTCAATATGGCACTACAGCTCGCTCAAATTGTTGGCTCCTACTTGTAATGCAGAATATTCCGTGTCAGAATTGACAAACAACTCTCAAGCCTGAGTCCAATTGATGCCGGAGTTCCTCAGGGGTCGCCCATATCACCGGTCCTATACAATATATTTACTGCAGACCGTCCTACTCTGCCTCCGAAAGTAACTATCACTTTACGCTGATGATACCTGTATATTTATTACAGCAGGACAAGCAAAAATCATCATTTCAAACTTGCAACGATCAATAAATATTTTATTGGAATACTTTCGTAAATAGAAAATTTAGATTAATTCTGATAGAACACAGGCCCTATTCATCATGAGAAAACCACTTCAAACTCCACAGAGACTTAACGTTGACAACAAACAAAATAATGGGCACCAACGGCTAAATACCTGCGATTAACGTTCGACAGAAGCCTCACGTGGAAACAACACATACAAAATAAACGGGGACACTGTATTGGACTTCTCTTCTCTCTGTAACCACTCATTAAATCCAAAAGACTTAGCCTTAAAAATCGATTGCTCATATATAAAAAAAATTATACGACCGTTCTTCTTTCTACTAGACGACAAAGACTAACAAAAAAGCACTCCAGTCCTTCCAAAATGGAATTATTCAAAAGATCTTAAGAATTCCATGGTACATAAGAAACTTTGACATATACAAGGACCTAAGACCCGAGACAATCGAAAAATACGTACGTGACAGAGCGCTGAAACGTTTTGACACAATTGACAACCATACAAATAGTACCCTGGCATTTCTTCGAGCTATATGCAACGGGGATCATTTACGGTTTGCAACTATCCACCAAATAACTTTGTAAAAGTTTATTTCTGAAATCATATATTGACTGAAACTGGCTCAGGAAGGTAGATGGGTTCTGAAGTGACACAGATATGAGGGAGTTAACGTGCTGAATCGCACTAACTCCACACCCCCCACATTCCAAGAACAGTATTATTATATCAAGGTGGTTTTAGAGCAGGTAGATCGACAATGGACCAATTGTTCACTCAACCAGGTACTTGGAAAATGATGGGAGTTCAACATAGACGTACACCAAATTTTCGTTGACTTAAATATAATGTATGTACTAAATAATACTTTGCTTTGGCACCCCAGACAAATTAATCCGTCTTACCAAAATGACAGCGACGACCTCCCAGGTCCACATCCATAATCAACCTACCGATGCCTTTGACACAAACATCGGACTAAGGCGGAGATGAGCTGGCCTCATTGCTATTCAATTTGGCTCTGGAGTACGTCATAAAGAAGCTACCTGTCAATACACCAGGTACATTACTATACAAGTCGAGCCAAGTAATAGCCTATGCGGATGATATCAACATTCTGTCACGGTCATTAACAACTGCTAAAGAGCTCTTCCTGAAACTCGATAGCGAAGCAAAACTAGTAGGGCTACAAATCAATGAAAATAAAACAAAGCTCATGAGGCAGTCGAGGAAAAATATCTTAAGCACACGAGATATCACACTTGGCGAATACAGTATCGAAAATTTAGCGAATTTGACTTAGACGCCAAAATAACGAGAACCGGTAATGGAAGGGATGAAATACGCTGAAGAATACAGCTCGCAAGTTAAATATTTTTTTTCAGGTTTGACGATCTTGAAGACTAATTGCATACACAGGGAAACAAAGCTCTAAGTTTACAAATCTGTGATAAGACTTGTGTTATGCTATGGGTGAAAACATGGATCCTAACCCAAGCATACGCAAATATATTGAAATCCTTTGAGAGATGGGTCCTAAGGCGCAAAATCGGAGCGAAGCTAGACGGGGACCAATGGCGAATACGATACAACCATGAGCTGTATGAATTTTTTGACGAACTGGAGGTCTAACCGATTATAAGACTGCGGAAGCTGCAATGTGCTGGACACATGAATCGTATGGACGAACAACGGATTCCGTAGAAGGTAGTTGTTGGGAGAACTGAAGGCCGGAGACCAGTGGGGAAACCGAGGAAACGCTAGTCTGACTCGGTCAACGAATACAGCACTTTCAGAGACAAAATCAACGGTGGCGAGGCACGCAATAGCGGAATATCTCAAAATAACGAAGGAGAACGTCGAAGAGTTGAAGGAGGGATCAAAACAGTGGAAGCTCGACGCAGACGAAAGGTGGTATATTGGCAACGAACCAGAATAAAAACGAATGAATGTAGACGTAGGAAACTGCCAATCATCTTTATTTGGTACTCCATCTATTCCAGGAGCCTTATTTTTTCTAAGGTCATACTGCTTCCTGCACTTCATCCTTAGTTTGTGATGAAACTGGGACGAAACCATGATATGTTTAAAGAACTGTTTTTTTGTTAGCATTTGACATAAACAACAATACTTCTATAGGTTATTGCTACTAGACATGTAATCTCAATTCTAAATTGTTTTCCCTCGTTCATTTACTCAAGATTATCAAAGCACACTGATTTTATGAGACTTTCATGCCATTCTTATAATAATAAAATACAAATATTACAGTGCATCATATTCCACACGTAGATGAAAAGAATTTACATCTTGTTTCATCTTTCGACATACTCGATTTGCATTCTACATAACTTTCTTTACATTTTGCATGTTTCAAAGGGATTTTATTTCTTCGCTGAGACGCATTCTTCAATTAATTTTACCATGCATTAAAAGTGAGAGTGTGAATATGAGTGTACGTTGACACCTAAGATGGGTATTTAAGTTACCGGCAATTAATAACATACTCGTATATACAAAGAAGCTTGCAAAAAAATTTCATTGAGTGAAGTGCACAAAATGCATTGAATTACAGGGATTGCGTGTAGTATGTTAATTGCTTACAAGAAAGCCAACGTAAGATGATTTTACAAGCCACTTCTAATGTAAAGAAAACTCATGAGAAACATTTGCATTTCACTAAATTTTATATGAGGTTTGAATGTAAATATTTTGCATATTAATGATTAGTCACAATGCGTAAGTTTTTCATTTTAGAGGTGAGAAATCCGTCTAATTAGATCAATTAAAATTAAAATATTTGAATGAATGAATGAGGGAAATCAGTTAAGTTTCTCGTTTTTAATAGGCTAGCATTATCAGGCTTACTTTTTAGTTAAAATATCGTGCATACACTTGTAGTTAGAAAACCAATACCAAATTATACAAATCATTTCGAAAACTGTTAATATTGTAGCTAATAATTGAAATTCCCAAAAAATTACCCAGATTCAGCCAATTAAATTCCAAAATAATTTAAATCAATCGGAAAATCACCCATAGCTTAAGGCAGCGACAATATCGTTCACGATTGTATCTAGTGAAACTGTTTGAAAGTGAAATGAATGAGCCAGGTGCTTCGACTTCCACCTGGAAGCATCATCAAGACAATTTCACTTTCTTTAGTACAAATCTTGATAATAAAAACACGATCGTATTTCTGGCAGCATGCAATACATCACGTGAGTTTTGTATCATAATCGATCATGGAAGCATCATACAAAGTAGAAGTATTTTTCATGCTCTCGAGTGCGACTAAGATCAATCGATGCACCGGCGGTATATTTCTAAAATTAAATTTAATAATAATGTTTCTAACTTTCCCAAATTCGCTTGTTATTTTGCAATTAGAAGCCATGAAGGGGATTGAGAATGAAAATGACATTTTTCGAATGGGTAAAGAAATTCAGTTCAAAAGTTCTATTGAAGAACTTACCATGATTTATCGATACTTGAAGACATATGTATAATGAACATTAGTACGTCATAAATTGTCTGAGACAAACCTTAAGTTAAGTAAAAAAAATTTAATAGGCAAGAATATGTTTCAGTCAGAAGGTTTTCTGTACTCAGCTTATCAACAGTTACTTATCTAACACAATTATTGAATAAGATCTGAAATCCTTTTGCAGTCTTGCATATTAAATAAACAGTTCAAAGAAGCTAGTATAATTTAAACGAGCGCCAATTAGTTATATTATTGCTTTTATAGCTATATGTAAACAGCCTTTCATAAATTTTTAAAAAGACGAACAAATATGTAGCGTCTAGTTCAAAGGATAGCCATTATGATAGTAAAGCAAACAATACGTTAGAGAAAATTCAAATAGCTATTACTTCATTAAATATTATTGAAACTTACAGGATATACTTAGTCGTGCCATAAATTCTGTCACACGTATATGGACAATTTTTGTATAAATGAAAAGGAGTTTTTGACAAAGGAAAATATATTTTATTTTGGCATACTAATGGAAGTAAAATAAGCAACAAATTATTCAAAGTGGCCGCCTTTAGCCTTTACACAGCTCTTTAATCTGTTGGGTCAGTCATTGATAGCAGTACGCACTGTTTCTAGCGGAAAATTAGCTACTGCTTCTGTCAAAGATCGCTTAAGGCTCTCGATATTTGGGTGTCGTCTCGTGCACACGATGGACTCTAACTCCGCCCACAGTTTGTAGTCCAGGGGATTCAAATCTGGGCTCCCAGAAGGCCATTCCGTAGCCCTTATAAACTCTGGAATATTGGTTTCCAACCACGCTTGTGTGGTTCGAGCTTTGTAGGCTGGCGCAGAATCTTGCTGGAAAACCCAATGTCGGTTGTTGACTAGCGTAGAGTTCAGCGGCTTCACACATCCCTGCAGGATGTCCGTTTGATAATTTTTCGCTGCAGTTTTTACGCCTTTTTCGCAAAAATGAAGCTCGGTGACCACTTCGTAGCTGACACCCCACCATACCATGACTGATGCTGGATGATGTCCTCGCTGTACCCTAGTGGCAACTTCTCGGGCTTCTCTGGAGCTGTGGGCTTACACGTTATCATTTTGGCGGTTCAAATGTTCCTCCACCGTAAAAATTTTTTCATCGGTAAATAAAATTTCTCGATGTTTGTTGTTGCCGTACCGCCGAAGGAGCTCTTTCGATCTGGTGCTCCTAATTTGCTTCAACTGCTCAGTCAGCAAATGTCCCGTTGATCGTCGAAAGGCACTCATCCCGAGGTCCGATTTTATGATGCGAGACAAACTTCGGGTGGAGATGTTCATCTCTCGAGCAATGATTCGTTGTTTACGAAGCGGATTTCGACGAATTCAACTCTCGACCGCTTTGATGGCAGCAGAAGAACGTACATCACGTGGACGTCCAGAACGAGGTCGATCTTCAATAGTCTGGATCTCGTTATATCTCTGGATCGCACGATACACAAATCTTTGCGTTATTTTTAACGGGCACAACAACTTGAAAATTTCACTCGCGGATTTTCCACACTTATGTAGTGCAATCACTGCAATTCGGTTTTCATTTACACCCCATTCCATCTTCACACGTTAACGAACAAACTTTAAATGACCATCAACTGTCAACAACATTATGACGTTTATAAAACTGGCCGATATTGAAATGTCACTCATAAGATAAAGGTGTTGCCAATGTGAGAAATTATGTGACAGAACTTATGGCAGGACTATGTAGTATCCTTATATTAGATGTGCCTACACAATTTTATTCAGAAAAAAATGAATTTTCTAAATCATACCTTTATTAACAAAGTGTGCATTTTTCGTGTCAAAGGGATTTGGGGCCCTGACACTCATAAGCAAGCTGAGTAAAAAGGAGCATGCTCCTACCAGAAAGGTTTAACCTTCGTGGGTATTTATGTTGAATCATTCATGAATGATTTTGATAAACAGTCTGTTTTCAGGTAAATGGTACATTAAATGTTTAAATTGAGAGACCACGGTCAATTTAGTCCTACATATTTCATTTAAAATTGACGCTTTAGGGTTTCATACATCCAAATACGAAATCGGAACCCTTATAGAATCACCACTGTGTCTTTATGTCCACCTGAAACACCCAGTTTTCTCCGAAGCTACTGGACAAAAGCTTCCATGATAAAAGCCATAAAATGAAAATTTAAATATATAGTGGTCGACATACATTGGAAAAGCTCAGCCTACATCGGCAAAAGCCCTCGAAATGTAATTTAAAACGCTTGTATGGCGTGATACAAATCACAGTTCACATAAAAATAAAAAAACCTAGGCAAGTGAGAGTTCAACTCACGTAGAAAGGGTTCCGTATGATCAATTTGTGGTTTAAAAGTTTTTCTTTTTTAATATAAAGCATGAAAATTACGTCTGGCACCGGAATGTAGAGGGAAAATGCAGATTATATTATCTATTGTCAAATTCTGTCCTTCTTTGATTACATGTGTTCTGTATCAGCTCGCCTAGTAACTCTACTGCAGATAAAAACGAACGCGAGTTAGTAACTTAGAGAGCTTTGAAGTGATCGGGATCTTCCAATTATAACATGTTTGTCGGTTATGAACGGAATTTACGTAACAAATATAATTAACATGGTAAGATTGTGTTTCAATTAACAATCCAGAAGTGGGGTAAAAACAAGTTGGGCAGACCTACGCTCATGTCAGAAGGGTTTTGTATCCAACTTCTCAGAAATGAGGTCACCAGCAATGAATAACGTCAAGAAATATGTCAAAGAGATGTGCACGTTCAAATAAAAATCCATTGTATTTCTGCTTTCAACGGTCGCCATTTGGTTGCAAACCGACAAAAATCACTCAAATCATGAGTTCTCAAAAATATTAATGTTATTGACCTTGTTTGAAAATTTCAAGGAGATCAAGTCAAAACTGCAGTGACTGATTCGATGGTAAGTCCATAAAATACCAAAATTATGTGTTATCGTTGTTGTAATTTGAGGAATTTCAAACGGCTGTAACTTCTGTGTATATCATTGGATTTTCATCAAACTTACAAGGTTTAAGAGCTCTTGGTAGGACTACCTTAATGTCGAATTTCGTTCAGCGTAAGGGTACCGATGCGATTTTATTGGGGAAAATGTGAAATTCGAATATCATACTATTATTAACAAAGTTGGGTGAATTTCGACTTCTAAGGTATTTGTTGTTGTTGTACCCATAAACACCTACCATCATAATTTTTTTCAGATTTTTCGGTTCACAGGTGTCCAATCGCGAGGGGGGAACACAAATTTTTCGTGTATTTCCCCTCCCTGCGCGTTCCTCGAAGCAAAAAGTATCAAATTAAGACCTGTTTTGAAAAGTTCTCATCAAGACCTTTCATTTGATACCCATATCGGCTACCTTTGATGCATTTTTTTTCGGGGGCCACTCCCCTATATGGGGAGACCCCCCCTTAAATACCTTAAAAAAATTTTTGTAGTTGAACTTGGAAGAGAGCACCACCTTACACCTGCATACAAAATTTAATGTTTCTAGCTTAAGTAGTTTGCGAGAAAAAGTGCTGTGACACACGGACGGACGGACGGACAGACGGACAGACAGGTCGCGAAACTAAATCACAACGCGTACCAGTAATACAAAACAAGTTGGGTAGACAGACTTATGCCCATGTCAGAAGGGTTTTGTACTCAACTTACAAAATGCAGTAACCAGCAACGAATAAAATCAAGAAACACGTCAGGTTCGAGGATCATACTATTATTAACAAAGTTGAAAGAATTTTGACTTCTGGGGTATTTGTTATAGTTATGCCCATAAATATCTCCCTTGATAATTTTTTTCATATTTTTTAGAGCGATGGTGTTCATTCGCGAGGGAGGAAACACATTTTTCATGTATTTCCCCCCTGTGCCCCCACTGAAGCAAAAACTGTCAGTTTAAGAACTGTTTTGAAAAGCTCTCATAGAGAACTCGTTTCGGCTACGTTTCATGAATTTTTTTTTTCAGGGACCACTTCTCTGTACTGTAATCATCGATTCATGGCCTATTTTTTCGAATCCTAGAATGATTACAAAGCGCTTTTGCTAGGAGCTCTGGCCTACCTCTTCGACTTGTTTCAATTGTATGTACTCATCCTCATGATACCTATCATTCCTGAAATTTCCATGCAAATCCTAGCAAAGCTGTAGTGTCTAAGTCGGTAAAAAGCGCTTATGGCTCCATAGCCATATGTTTCCATAGTAATACAGGGCATATTGTTCCATAGTAATACAGGAAAATTCAAATCGCTATACATAAACTCGTTAAATACTATTCGATCTTTATGAAACTTTCAGAAAAGAGCAATCTTATAAATAGTCATCTGTTTGCTAAATTTTATTGAATTTAAGGGTACCGTTTAGATTTTATTCAAGAAAACATAAAATCAATAAATCATACTATTACTAACAAAGTTGAGTGAATTTCGACTTCTCATGTATTTGTTGTTGTTGTACTCATTAAGGCTTACATTCATGATTTTTTTCAGATTTTTCGGATGGAAGGTGTCCAATCGCGAGGGGGGTACGCGAAAAGTTCATACATTTCCCCTTCCCCTGCCCCCTCGGTACTGATAAGGCAATTTTAAGACTTGTTTTGAAAAGCTCTCTTTGAGACCTTTCCAATGACACCCTACTCGACTACCAATGGTGAAAAAAAATTTCTGAGGGGTCACCTCCCTGTATGGGGAGACCCCTCTTAAACCCCTTTGAAAAAATTTTCCACCCTTGAAGTTTCAAGAAGTCACCACTTCTGACCTTCCCACAAAGTTTCATGGCTGTAGCCTCTATAGTTTCGGAGAAAAAGTGCTGTGACATACAGACGGACGGACGGACGGACGGACACAGGTCGTGATTACAATAGGGTTTTGTATTTTAGTACAAAACCCTTAAAAGCTGAGTGTTAGTGATCTAAACGTGTCGGACTTGTGAAGGCGATGTAAACGGTTGGGTTTTCCATCGACGGGATCAAAAACTACACTTTAGTGACATTTCAAATGAATCGGAAAATTAGCAGGAAAAGTGTCGAAGATATGAGTGTTTTTGCAAGCGAAATTGCAGAATTGAAGGAAATTATGAATGCCCTTAAAATGCAAAAGGCTGCCGAAGCAGAATCAATCGTGTTCTCCAACACAATCGACAGTAAGTATAGCAAGTTTTTACATTGGTAATTAATTGAGTAATGAGTTCGATATTAAATTATTATCAAGAATTAGTAACTACTTCCTTTTTGCACTCCAGTTTTATATTATGTAATGCAGTCTATAATGAGATCGAAGAGTATTCTATAGTGCGTGTTAAGTGCTTTAAATATTTTGGAAATCGATTAAGATTAAAACAAACTATAGTACCAATTCGATTGGTAAGTTAACACGTTCACGGACGTAAACGCTATAGCATTCAACCACGCTTTCACAAAAAAGAATATATGGATGCTATAGAAAATTTAGTTACCTTTTTTAAAGACCTTAGAAATTTTCAGCAGCCGCAAACGTGTTAATAAGTAAATCAAACAATACTTAAAACAGAAATAGATCGATCCGAAAAAATAACAGGACTATGTCACGATTAATCAAAGAAAAGAGGGATAGATTTCAATAATGATTAAAAATTGATTAGACAATTAATGTGCCCGATACAAGCGATAATAGTGCTAACATCGATGACAGTGAAATATTTATAGAAGGAATTCCACAAATCAAAGAAATCGGAAAGGAAGTGGATGCAGAATCTCTGAAGAGCAGACTGAAAAAGTGTGTATAAAATATTGGCCTCCCAGAGAAGCCTTCGATGAACTTTTGAAAATTTAGATGTACCCAAATTATCTTAAACTATTATCAGTGATTCTCCTAAAATTGTAGTTATACTGGCATCGCGGTATTCATAATCAACTTTATAAAGTCTGCGTGGTCAAGTGGTTAGACCACTAAGCCCGTAAGCCAAAGGTCTATGGTTCGAGTTTCGTTGGCGTCAACGAGATTTAGTTCGAATGTTTCTTCGGAGGGACTATAAGCCTGTTCAACTATGATACGTGCTGGTTTAAAATCAGAACGCATCGCAGCTGGGTGGACGGACACACGGCCAAAGCGTTATAATGATCATATCATCTTGTGGAGTTGCCGACACATTCTATCATGATAATGAGATACTCTAACTATCTCTAAGCGAAGGCCCAAAAGGGGCTGTAGTGCTACAAAAAAAGTCTCAAATGCATTTGAAAAACATGATACTATTATCTTGGATATATGTATTGATGGATTGCCCTTGGACACACATCCTTGAATGGGTGCATGAAATGTAAGCAAAAGGGGAAATCAGTTAATGGAGTGACAACTTTTGAGACAAGAATGTACGAGATGGTGACTGATAGCCAATTTAGCGCACGAAATCACCTAGAAATTCATACGACAGTTTCTTAGTTATTTTCCGCGTGGCTTAGTGGTTAGAGCACTAAGCCCGTAAGCCGAAGGTCTGTGGTTCAAGTCTCGTTGGCGTCAACGAGATTTAGTTCGAGTGTTTCTTCGGAGGGACTATAAGCCTGTTCACTTATGATACGTGCTGGTTTAAAATCAGAAAGCATCGCAGCTGGGTGGACGGACACACGGCCAAAGCGTTACAATGATCATATCATCTTGTGGAGTTGCCGACACATTCTATCATGATAATGAGGTACTCCAACTATCTCTAAGCGAAGGCCCAAAAGGGGCTGTAGTGCTACAAAAACAAAAGTCTCAAATACATTTGAAAAACATGATACTATTATCTTGGATATATATATTGATGGATTGCCCTTGGACACACATCCTTGAATGGGTGCATGAAATGTAAGCAAAAGGGGAAATCAGTTAATGGAGTGACAACTTTTGAGACAAGAATTTACGAGATGGTGACTGATAGCCAATTTAGCGCACAAAATGACCTAGAAATTCAAAATTATTATTTTAAAAACGAAAAAACGCCATTAGAACAAATCGGAATACGTATGTTATCACAGTTTCCATATAATGTCATGCACTTGCTAGACCTGGGAATACTCAGAAAAATATTGGTCCAATTGTTTGAAAACAAAACTGCTTGCAAGATCACTAAGGAAAAGAAGAAAAAAATATCGGAGTCCTTCGTCTCGCTACGACCCTATATTCCCAAAAAAATTTCACGAAAGCCGAAAAGTATTCTTTCTGAGCTTAAAAATTTCAAAGCAACAGAGTTCAGACAGTTTGAGTTATACACCAGAAATGTGGTTTTAAAAGACAATGTACATGACGATTTATATTACAATTTTTTATTGCTTCATTGTATTTATCGCCTTCTATTGTGTCCAAAGAATTATTTTCGAAACATTGCGAATAAACAAGAGATTATCCATTATTTATTGAAACGTTCCTACGGTATATGGAAAAAACATCGTGATATACAACGTCCATAGTGTACTTCGTTTGCCAGATTGTGTCCGAGAGCATGGAATCGTTTTTGATTATTTGGCGTATAAACTTGAAAATTATTTACAAATTATCAAAAAGCAAATGAAAAAACTGACTAGTATTTTGCAACAAATAAGCAATAAACAAAGGCATGAACATCCAGTACTATTCCAACAATTCCGTTTTTCAAAAACAATACGGAAAAAAAATTAAACTACACCTGCAGCTCGTATTACTTACGCGTGAAAGGGCTCAATTGCTTTTGCGCTATTGAACCTCATATACCTATAAAAATTATAGGTTTCTTAGAAGGAGATACAAATCTTCCCATCGGGAAAAGATTCAAAGATTTGAGAAAATTTTTTGCAGAACCAGTACCAGGGAAGGACGTTCTGGGTATATGTCTCGCAAATAAAGATTTGAGCAGTACAGATGAAAAATTCTCATTGGAAGACATAACTTGCATGATGGTGATACAACCATGGCAACAAGAAAATTTTTTAATCATACCGCTATTGCACAATTGCGATGAATAATGGAGAGCACATACGTAAAATTTTTGGATTCTACAATAATATTCTGTAACACATTTCAGAGGCAGTCGTTGCAGAGATATATATAAATATACAATAATCAAAAAAGCATCTAAAAGGGCAAATAATATTTTTAAAAAAAAAGCATTTGTAAATAATAAGCAAAATGAGATAAGATATTAAGATTTATTTAATTTCGATTGAATTCAAAATATGTATGCATTAATTGTTTTAAAGTTTCTGTAGCAAAACCTTTTTTCGAATTTGAAACTTTCGTAAGATTTGTTTTTCAAATAAGAGAAGAACAAACCAAACAAGTCGGGTAGACAGATCTACATTCCTACAGAAGGGGTTTGTTCTCAAATGAGTGATATCTCAAAGATTTTATGTTCTTTATATTATCAGAAAATTTTTAGAAGATTCAATCAACACTGTAGTGTCTGGTTCGATGGGAAGCCCATATAGTGAAAAAACACCTGTAGTTATTGTTGAAATCTGAGAAAATTAAAATGGCTAGAACTTTCATAAATATGTATGGATTTTTATTAAGCTTACAAGATAAAGGAGCCTAACATGGAACGCTCAAATGTCAAATTTCGTTACATTTAGGAGTATTCTTGCAATTTTATTGACGATAATGTAAACTTGACAAATCATACTATTATAAACTAAGTTGAGCGAATTTTGACTTCTAAGGTATTTGTCGTAATTGTGGAATGTCTTTTTGATTATTTTTTTCGGATCAAAAGTGTCCAAACGTGAGGGGGGTCATACATTTTTCATGCATTTTCCCGTCCCCTTGGTAACACTGTTTTAAGGCTCGAAGCTGGTAACACAGTTTAAAGGCTCGTTTTGAAAAGCTCTCATCAATACCATTCTTTTGATACCCCACACGCTTACCAAAGGGTCCCCTTCCGGTGTGGAAGGACCCCCCCCCAATGAAACCTTTGAACATTTTTCTAATACCTCAACTTTAAAGAGGCAATCACTTTTAATATGCGTACCAAGTTTGGTGTCCGTAGCTGCTATAGTTTCGGAGAAAAAGAGCTGTGACACACAGACGAACGGACAGCGATTTCAATAGGGTTTTGTAAGATAGTACAATATACTTAAAATAGATTTCACTAACTTCTTAAATTGTCAGTTGGATTGTTGTTATTATAGCCACTAGGAAATGTAAAGTCTAGCATTGAATATGCGGATTCCTTCCAGACATGTAGCCATTTTAATGGATGGATTAATAAGCTCATATACGAATCGGCTACATTTTTGACCAAGGATAAAAATGATTCCCGGTAGCCTGTTACGATATGCGTCCACTGTAATTGGAGCTGGAGCTATTGGCTACTGCCTATGACATTCAAGGTTAAATGTAATGTATACTAAACATTTAAAAATCCAAATTAGAAGAGGTTCATGATTACCAGGAATCAATTACATAATCATTTACGGACTAATTCCATTTTCTAGTGGGACACCGAATGTTGCACACACGCAAACGCCGACGACTGCAATAAAATGAGTACTCAACTGACTTCATAGATGTCAGAGAGATAAGAAATACATCGAGAGAGTTGAAGCATTTTTATGGTGCAGCGTGAAGTTGGCATTTTATCAGCTGTTGATTCAAATTTCAAATAAGTTTGACGTGATGTCTCCCACCAATTTTCGTGTCTTGAACTAAATCGATTTTCCGTGTGGCGATTCTAATATAAACGAAATAAAAGATTCAACATGACTTACCCTACAAAGGATACGTTCTTGGCATTCTTCCGACCGCTATTTTCACAATCCCATACGCATCACATCTTTTTTCTTTTCCGAACACAACAACACTTGAGATCACTGTCGAACTTTTCAGTTTAATTCATTATCACTTTCGCAACACTTTTGCACTACATTCAACATGATTTATCTTAAAAAATTGTTCTGTGTGCAATTTCAAATTCAACTTGACAAGATGTTTCCCGTCATCTGTTGCATTTTCACGAACCATATGTTCGCAATCATATGGTTGCATGCTCGTGGACAATTTTGGGGTTAAAGTATAAAAGGAGTGGGATTTTTGTGAGAGCAACCAGAGAGCCACTTGAGCATGGGGATGCTCTAGCAGCGTTGAGGGCAGAGAAATCTCAATTCACATGGAAGAGGGAAGGCCTGTATGTAGGTAAAAAAACCTTCACTCACGTATGAATGAAAACATGCATGTTTCGCGTCCATTACTTTATATGCCTTCGACCGACTTCGATCATGTCTGCACATTACATACCCGTTGCCATGATACTGCCAAACCAGCCTAGCAACGTTAACTGCGCATGGGATATTTTCTGAGCCACCACGACGGCTACCATACGGAGCTTCGGAATGCAGGTGCGAGCAACTTGTCAACAAACGTCATGCATTATTAATGAAATAAAAATAAAAATTCCCTTATTGACCACAAATATTGATTTAGAATAAACAAACCAAGAGTTTGATGGTAAGAAAACGATTTTTTATTCTGAAACACATACGAATGCATTTCGGACCGTATTGCTGACCATCTTCAGCGCTATGCGCGAAACTTCTAATGAAACTACTGAATAAAAAATAAAAAACTGAAATACATTAGCAATTAACGGCTTATTGATTCTATATAATTTAGTCGGATTAAATAAAAATGAAAAATTCTGTTATCAGAATATCGTCCATATAAAATTACTGTACTGTCATGTGTTAACCACATATACGAGTAATATATAATAATCTATGCAAAATAAAAGTAACCGTTAACACATTATTTAGCCAATTGAAATAAACTTGAATTTATTGGGCTATCGTCAATATTAACTAGATTATCCGTTATATGCATGAATAACGATTCATATGCGTCGAGTTTTCGCGGATTAGCTACTGTTTTTAGCAATTTAAAATTATTTATAAGCGATCCCGTGCAGTATCTTCCTGTGTTGTTTAAATCGCATGCATGTGCAGCAATCCCTTTGTTAAAGTCTTTGTTTTTGATGTATCGTTCATGTTCCTTTGGGCGAACTTCAACAGCACGTTTGGTTTGTCCAATATATTTTTTATCACATTCTGTGCAATTAACTTGGTAGATTCCGCTTTTTTGTTTTGGCGAAAAAGGATCTTTCATGGAACCAAGTAATGAGCAAAGCTTGCGGGTGTTGTTATGCACAATCTTCAGATTCGCTTTGCTGAATTCCTTTTTAAGAGGGTTGGAAATTATAGGGACATATGCCAAGGTTACACGCGATTCGTTGTTGATTGCTGTACTGTTTTGGTTGAAAAGGGTTGAAGCTCTTTTTCTTTTCATTTTTTGCATGTATTTGGCAATCAACTTGTCCATTAGCGCTTTATCGTATCCATTAATTTTAGCTAAATGTACGATATGCTCATATTCGTGCCTATAGTCTGCCAGCGATAAGGGCAATCGACACATACGATTTACCATCGATCTAAACGCTGCGATCTTGTTCTGATGTGAACAAAATGAATCTTTGGTGATATACGAGTATCTATCTGTTGTTGTCGATTTTCTATGTATCGGGTAGCGTTTGTTCTTCATTTTCTGGTTCGATGGTAAACTTTATGGTTGGGTAACGATTATTGAGCAAATCTAAGAGATGATTTACTCTTGATTCCTTAACAACGGCGAAGATATCAGCTACATAGCGCCACCAAATCCTTGGTAAGATACCTTCAGATTTCATTTCTTTTTCTAATCTGGACATGAAGGCTTCGGCTATGAATGGTGACAAACTGTTCCCCATACTACATCCAAAGTCACTCGAATAATATTTCCCTCTAAATTCAAAGCAATTATATTTCATACATGCCTCGATGCAGTGTATGTATGCGTCCATATGTTCGGCGGAGATGTTGCTTTTTTGGAGGTGATCTCTTATCGCTTCGATGGCTAAAGGAACCGGGACACTGGGGAAAAGAGCTGTGACGTCAAAAGAAACTAGCCGCTCATCTTCCTCGATATCTACGTCTCTCATCCTGTCAACAAAATCGTAAGAGTTCTTAACGGAGAACCCTTCAAGGTTGCCAAATTGTTTCATTTCATTGACTATCCATTTTGTCAATTTAGAGAAGGGTGAGTTGACACAAGAAACGATTTTCCTCATTTTATCTCCTGTCTTATGGATCTTCGGGAGGCCATACATCAATGGAACTTGTGGATTAGGTACTCGTAAATGATGTTTATTTACGTTGAAAACAGAGTGTAAGGTATCTATGATGGACTTAGCATCTTTCACCATTTTATTGAGAGGACAAGAACAGACCGTAAATTTATCCTCAGATATTGACTTCATCATGCGTTCATCATAGTCCTTTTTGTTAATTATGACCACCTTGTTTCCTTTGTCGGATTTCATATAGAATACATCGCGTTGTTTTAGTGATTTTAAGGCGCGATTCCATTTAATCGTTTTTGTGTCTGGTTTGTTGTTAGCAGCATCTTGTTTAGCTTCGCCGATGACGCGCGTTGCTTATTCTCTAATTTAATTTTTTATGTCTATTGGTTTGTACTGGATTGCAGGTTCAATATCTGCAATTATGTCAATTACAGGTGGTGATAAAGGCTTGACTGAGAAATTGAGGCCACGATTTAACAATTCCAGTTCATCTTCTTGTAATGTCTCCTGAGATAAATTCACAACTAATCCATTGACAATTTTAACTTCTGTGATTGTTTCGGTGTTACGAATTCTGCTGTTCATTAGTTTAGCTAGCTTTTAAGATTGTATTTTTTGTTTTTTGAGGAAATTACCTTCGCTGCGATTAAAAATGATGGACTGCTTTCTTAAAAATTCGCTGAATTCTTGTTCCGTTTTTAGGTCTTTAGTCATCTTCAAGTGTAGTTCGTACAATTCTAGCTGCAGTTGATCGAAGTTGCTGTAGTGATGTTGTATTTCAAATTGAATCCAGTTTTGCTTTGCTACACGTATGACATTATCGGAACACGCATTAGAAATAGCACACTTAATTTTCATGAAATTTGGATAGACACTATTGTTTTTGCACTGTTTCAGAAATATTATGTCGGCTTTAATTCGTTTCATTTTAATAAGTTTACGCGAATAATTGTTCAAATCATGTTGGGAACACATCTTTATAAGTTCAGAAACTTTTTCTAACACTTTAATCTGTTAGATATGAACACTTTGAGGTCGTTTTAGATTAATGAAATAAAAATAAAAATTCCTTTATTGACCACAAATATTGATTTAGAATAAACAAACCAAGAGTTTGATGGTAAGAAAACGATTTTTTATTCTGAAACACATACGAATGCATTTCGGACGGTATTGCCGACCATCTTCAGCGCTATGCGCGAAACTTCTAATGAAACTACTGAATAAAAAATAAAAAACTGAAATACATTAGCAATTAACGGCTTATTGATTCTATATAATTTAGTCGGATTAAATAAAAATGAAAAATTCTGTTATCAGAATATCGTCCATATAAAATTACTGTACTGTCATGTGTTAACCACATATACGAGTAATATATAATAATCTATGCAAAATAAAAGTAACCGTTAACACATTATTTAGCCAATTGAAATAAACTTGAATTTATTGGGCTATCGTCGATATTAACTAGATTATCCGTTATATGCATGAATAATGATTCATATGCGTCGAGTTTTCGCGGATTAGCTACTGTTTTTAGCAATTTAAAATTATCTATAAGCGATCCCGTGTAGTATCTTCCTGTGTTGTTTAAATCGAATGCATGTGCAGCAATCCCTTTGTTAAAGTCTTTGTTTTTGATGTATCGTTCATGTTCCTTCAGGCGAACTTCAACAGCACGTTTGGTTTGTCCAATATATTTTTTATCATTAGATTCCGCTTTTTTGTTTTGGCGAAAAAGGATCTTTCGTGGAACCAAGTAATGAGCAAAGCTTGCGGGTGTTGTTATGTTGTTATGCACGTTGTTGTTTGCTGTACTGTTTTGGTTGAAAAGGGTTGAAGCTCTTTCTCTTTTCATTTTTTGCATGTATTTGGCAATCAACTTGTCCATTAGCGCTTTATCGTATCCATTAATTTTAGCTAAATGCAAGCTGGTGTAGTAATCGTCATGCATTATGTCGCTACACGAGAAGTCATGGACGTACTGCCCCAGTTTGATCCGTTTAGTCAAGATTCCATCAGTTCTTCGAAGTTTATTCTTTGCATTGACAGTCTTGCGTCAGTTTAACCAGTTGCCAAAGCGAGTTCTTTTATTGGCTGCCGCATAGTTGTGGATGAACGGACTACCAGAAATTTTCGTGACATGGCCGCAATTTGTACAAAAGTTTCTCATGGATTTTCGTACCATAATAAATGAGGCTGATGACAGCGATGGCGTGGAAAATCAATAAGAGCCCGAAATACTTTTACTACCAGATGTGTTCAATGAGCCCAAAAGCTGGTGTAGTAATCGAGCAGTCTGCCTAGGCAAATTGCTCGAGGGATCATCACGGAAAGAACTGCAGCATATTTGCTCAAGTATATTAAATGTTTATAGAAAACGACAAAGATGAATTTGAAGATGAGCCTCTGGCCAAACGAACGAAAAATTGACCTCCAACGGACGAAGAAATCAAAGTAAATGTCAAAGAAATTTAGATTAAGGCCAATTTAGAAGAAGTCACTTTGAAAACTGTTTGTAAACAAGTTTATGCGAAATATCCAGACTTTGATTTAACCGATAACAAGTTGGGTAGACAGACTTATGCTCATGTCAGAAGGGTTTTGTACTCAACTTACAAAATGCAGTAACCAGTAACGAATAAAATCAAGAAACATGTCATGTTCGAGAATCATACTATTATTAGCAAAGTTGAAAGAATTTTGACTTCTGAGGTATTTGTTATAGTTATACCCACAAATATCTCCCATGATAATTATTTCTGATTTTTTAAGATCACGGGTGTCCATTCGCGAGGGAGGAAACACATTTTTCATGTATTTCTCACCCCCAAATCCCCCCCCCCCCCCACCCTATGCCCCCACAGAAGCAAAAACTGTCAGTTTAAGAACTGTTTCGAAAAGCTCTCATAGAGAACTTTCAGTTGATACTCATATCGGCTACCTTTCATGAAATTTTTTTTCAGGGGCCACTCCTCTGTACTGTAATCATCGATTCATAGCCTGTTTTTTAGAATCTTAGAATGGTTACAAAGCCCTTTTGGTAGGAGCTCTCTCCTGCCTACCCGACTTGTTTGAAATTGTATATACTCATCTTCATGATACCTATCATTCCTGAAATTTTCATGCAAATCCTAGCAAAGCTGTAGTGTCGAAGTCGGTAAAAAGCGCATATGGCTCCATAGCCATATGTTTCCGTAATAATACAGGGCATATTGTTCCATAGTAATGCAGGAAAATTCAAATCGCTATAACTTCGTTAAATACTATTCGATCTTTATGAAACTTTCAGAAAAGATCAATCTTATAAATAGTCATCTGTGTGCTAAATTTTATTGAGTTTAAGGGTACCGTCTAGATTTTATTCAAGGAAACATAAAATCAATAAATCATACTATTACTAACAAAGTTGAGTGAATTTCGACTTCTCATGTGTTTGTTGTTGTTGTACTCACCAAGGACTACATCCATGATTTCTTTCAGATTTTTCGGATGGAAGGTGTCCAATCGCGAGGGGGGGGTACGCGAAAAGTTCGTACATTTCCCCTTCCCCTGCCCCCCTCGGTACTTGTAAGGCAATTTTAAGATTTGTTTTGAAAAGATCTCGTTAAGACCTTTCTAATGACACCCTACTCGACTACCAATGGTAAAAAATTTTTTTTGGGGGGTCACTTCCCTATATGGGGAGACCCCCCTTAAACCCCTTTAAAAATTTGTTCCACCAATGAACTTTCAAGAGGTCATCACTTCTGACCTTTCCACAAAGTTTCATGGCTGTAGCTTCTATAGTTTCGGAGAAAAAGTGCTGTGACATACAGACGGACGGACGGACGGACGGACAGACGGACACAGGTCGTGATTGCAATAGGGTTTTGTATTTTAGAACAAAACCCTAAAAAAAAGACATTATAAAGGCAACAGTGAAATCGATCATAGTAGCATAAGGTGGTAACATCCAATTTATATATCCAACTTTCATAGGAGAGTCTGATATTTGCAATCAGCATTACAGTCAAAAAGATTTCATTTTATTACTTCTTTTTTTATACAAGCGTTAATTATACGATAGATACAGTATAATAAGAAAGAATTGTATTTGTAAAAAATAACTAAATGAACGAAACGTAAATAAAACTGCTTGACGTTACTCAGAATTGAAAGCGGTTTCTTGTAAGAACAAAATTATTATTTCAGTTGAACTTTGATCATACCCTAAAATTTAAATGAAATTTAGATTTAAATATTTCGTTTCGCTATGAGTAAGAGTTTTATTTACATTGATTTGATACATACATTGTGCATGGACAGCCGATTGTATTCTTTTCTTAAACCAAACTGACAATTTCCAAAACTCATGAAACATGGAAAGAGTACAGAAATGTTTAATTTCCCTATTTTTAAAATTTTTGTTTGCTCATGAAATTTCAATTGGTTTGGATCCAATTAAGATTGCGCGTTAGCGAAGTAAGCAAGTAACTATGAAATTTCATTAGCTAGTTGGCATGCGAAATTTTCCATGGTTAGAGCTAAATGAAACACCTAAAACATTCGTAATAAGCAAAAATAACTTGTAATTCATCTAGTTTTGACGTGAATGCGAAAAAATCGAATCTATAATAAAAAGTATCATCTTCAACAGTCTCAGTCTAAGGATGAATACTTAAACCTTATTCCAAACCACAAAGGCCAGAAATTGTCCGTAGAAACATGATACAAGAGCCAATCAATGCATTGTGAAATCTTGCCAGCCAAGGAACAAGAAATACACAAATATTGGCAAAACAAAACAGTCAAATATCACCAGGCTCAGTAATGGTTGGGGATAATGCGCCAGTATCAAATTTACTCTGACGCTACGTCTGGGACAACAAATGCATAATGCAATGGAGAGCCGGCAGAAACGAGTGCGAACTGTTCCTCAAATGCCCGCGTATATCATTTTCCCATTTAGTGATAGCGCATTATTTCATTTCTACCGAGTTATTTTGCATCTCACAGAAATCCACTTGTTCTGCTTTTAGAGAACCAAAAAGATAAAACGAGTTGGCGAAATTCCGTTCCAGCGCGAGAATGAGAATGAAAAGAAAACGTTGATCTCGTCGACGATGAGTAGTTGTGCGCTGGGCAACAACGGGGAGTTGAATCGAAAACACCAGCGCGTGAAGATCGAAGAATTGCGCGCGGAATTGTTTTGGTTGTACGGTTATCTCATATAAATTTGCTCTGTTATTTTTTCTCGTCCATGAGGATAATGTGTGAATTGAAGAGTCGTTTGGAGATTGTGATAAGATGCAGAATGTGCGCAACTCAAGACTTTCCGCTTAAGTTTATTGTCATTCGGTATTAATAAGCTGTCGCTAATAATGTGAGTTCAGGTCATCATTGTTCTCAGTGTATCAACCCACAGTGACGAAAGTTTGGGAAAATGCAATGGGGTGAATATTGCAATGTTTCTTCGATTTTTGCGATTTCGACACAAGTGAATCGATATATGTATGCTAATTTTGTTTCAATTCGTGGAGAATAAGGTTTCTATTCTACATATTGTCTGACATTAGAATACCTCTACCGTCACGTACTATTGTGTTCTAAGCCAAATGCTAGTAGGTAGATGAAGGAAAAGAAGAAGGACATCCGGTGCACCGACTAAGCTTAAAGATGGAATAGAAGATTAGCTGTGCATGTCTTTTCAGCCTTTCATTGCCAAGCAACAACAATGGTACAATTCACTATAAGCGTTTCCTTTTATATCTGAACGAAGTGTCAGTGATCGCCGGTTAAGAATTTGAAATTTTGTCCGAATCTTCAGTTGTGGATTTTTCCATCGAAAATATCGAAAAATCAATTGATAGCGAGCTTATTTTTTCTGCCTCGAATTATTTTTGGACTCCTCATGTCGACTGATCGCACATAACTCTATAGCGAAAGAGTGGATATCAGTTTGATTACAACTTCAGGTCAATTCGTAACAAATGAGTGTGTTTATTTTTCACGTTTGTGGATTTTCAATGGGATTTATTGTTCTACTGATGCCTTATTAAATCCGTACTTATGAAAGTATTATCATCATCTTAACTGGATTGACATCAATGCTAATATAATAAAACCAGGAAGTGAATGAGCAAGCTTCTTGGAAAACTTTGCATTTAAGATTTGGAGACATATGATTTTTGTTCAATGTTTGATACGCTATTTCAACGATACACAAATGCAGCTAATGTTTTCCGCCCATCATTTCGGTGATCTGTTGGAATAATACCGAGCGATTCGGGCATACGGAACCACATCAATTCCTAGAGCAGAACCTGTGAGAGATTAATTTCAGCGGATAGGGCACGTAACTGATGTATGTTATCATCCGCCACCAACGAAATGAACATCTATAAGCAGGGTCGAGAAGCGAATGGACACAACGAATAATATGCCAATGAATTTTTTTTTTTTGATTCGGAAGTTCTTGTTGACCCGTGGAGCGAAAAATCGCTAGTAAAATGATCTACAGCCGAGCTGATAACAGACTTGGCGTCTTGTAAATCACTGAAACTTCATCGATTCGCAGGTGGAGTTTGCGTATGTTAGTATAAGATAGTCTGCAAATCTCAAAATCGATGAACAATAAAGCGTAGCCAAACTCTACGTGGTTGACGATGGATTGCTGAAAAGTGACCTACTATTGGGAACAGATATCCTACGCAGTAATAATAATCAGCTTGTGATCGAGAGTAGAGTTTGCCGAATCGAGTGTAAAAAGCCCAGCGCACCTTCGCGTTTGACACTTGACGAGAGAGAACGACTTGAACGTATTAACGAGAATAATTCTAACTGTTTTGCAGAATCGTTGAGTAAATCAGAAAAGTCTGTGACCATGACGATAGCAATAGAATTAACAACATCAAAACCAGTTCAACTTAAACCATACCAGGTACGGTTTGCTATAAGGGAAAAAGTTAAAGCGATAGTCAATGAGTTGTTGAAAAATTAAGTTGTTCGACTAAGCAAATCTTTATACTCATCTTCCATAGTACAAGTTGGCAAGGAAAATAGTGAGGATCAAAGAAATGTTGTCGCAGCTGGCCGACAAAAACCGCTACTATATGATCCTCGATTTCTTTTCCGGGTATCATCAGGTGGAAGTTGATGAGTCTTCAAAAAGCACACAGCTTTTACTACTAACGAAGGACAATATGAGCATAATAGAATGCTTTGTGTGCTGGTTAACGCTCCCTGTGTACCTACTTCAAACTATGACAAACGAACTATTATCGAAAATGGGGAAAAGAGAAGCAATGGGATATCTTGATTACATAATTATACCGAGTAAATTTGTTAAATAGAGATTCCAGCGTTTGGAGGGATTTCGCTCCATCGTTAAGGAAAATGGATTCAAATTAGGACTCGATAAGTGCCAATTTTTGCAGATCGAGATTCATTTTTCGGGACATCGAGTGAACAAAAACGGCATGCAACCAGGAGTAATAAATTTATCATCAATCATGCTGTTCTCTACGCCAGAAAATATCCACTTTGTGCGCAGATTTCCGAGGTTGACTGGATTTTTCCAGAAATTCGGAGCCGACTTCGCATTAATGGTACAATCGCTAGCCCAGTTGTTAAAGAAAAATATGCCATTTGAATGGGGCGCTGACTGTACCATTGCCTTTGAGAAATTGAAAGAAATTCTGAATACCGGACCCATCTTGGCGATCTATAATGCGAAATATCAACATCAGGTATATACAAATGCAAGTAGTACTAGCTTGGCCAGCATGCTTTTACAGTCAGCAGACGGCAAAACGTATGGCCCCGTGTTTAACTATAGTTGTTGCTGCACTCAAGCCAAAGAAAAGTATCATAGCTACGAGGGTCACTCAACAAGTACTTAGCCTCACCGCTCGATGGCGCTGCTTTTACAAAAGAGGTTTACCGTTGTGCAGTACATTCTTTAAGTAGCCTACTGTCAAAGTTTTAGTCAATTCCCTTCATTTGTTTTGTTTTGATAGCCTTTGGAAAAAGAACAATATCGTTCAGCGATTAGACTCTTGTTTTTGGAAGGGAAATTGCGCAGCGAAATCAAAGATCGCTTGGATGCTGTGTACAGCGACTCTTCTTCTTCGATGGCGACCGTCAAGAATTGGTTCAACGAGTTTGTTCGTGGCCGCACGTTGGTTTTTGATGAGCCACGCCCAGGTGCCCTGAAAATGACTGCTACGGAGGAAAACGTTAAAAAATCCACGATCTCATGTTGGCAGACCGTCGATTGAAGTTTCGCGAGATAGCTGAGACTGTGGGCATCGCAGAAAGAACGGTGCATTATATTCTACACGAAGAACTTAGCATGAGAAAGCTGTCGGCGCGATGGGTACCGCGCTTGCTCACATACGTGAAACCCGTACATACAGAGGAGCCAATTTTAACTCGGATCATTACTTGATCAAATTAACTTATCGATGACGTATGTTAAAGGCGAATTCAGCGAAGACCAGCCTACTACAAAAATTTTACATCAAAAAGCTCCAAACGGTGTCTGTGGCAAAAAGTTACACGAAAACCCTCGACTAACAACTGGCTCCCATCTTACTAGACGCATCGCTGAAAATAAGCAACGAGCTCTGAATGGAAGTGAAAGTGGCTTTTAAAATTGTGGCAAAACACACAATCGGACATCAAGCCCGGCGAAGAGAAATGATTGGTTCGAAGATGAGTGCCAGAATGCATTAAAAAAAGAATCAGGCATACAAAGAATATATAGGTAGGAAGACCACAATGAAGAGAGCACATTAAGTAAGGATGAAGGCAATTAGAATTAAGGGAGAAAAATACAATGACAACCAATTGAGAAGTATCGATGTAAGTTTACCGAGCAACAACACAATGCAAGCAAACAAAGAAGACAAAAGCCTGAAACGTGGTTATCTGCCCAAAACTACGTTGTGTCGTGATGACATCGGCAATATCATCACTGATGACATCGGCAATATCATCACTGATCACATCGGCAATATCATCACTGATGAAATCGGCAATATCATGACTGATGAAACTAGGACAAAGAAAAGATGGGCATCATTTTTCCGAAAACCTCCTCGATCCTCCGCACAGCTCTAGAACATCGGGGGTCTATAGATGTCTGTGGAGAGTTTCCCTTGGTCCCACCAACTCTGGATGAAGTTTAATATGCCATCAAAGCCCAAAAGAATAATAAAGCACCGGATATCGATGAGATTCCAGTAGAGCTCATCAAATATAGTGGCAGTAGTGTTCATAAAGCTATTCACAAAGTCATTCAATATATTTGGCAACAAAGACATATGCCGAAAGAGTGGAGCCAATCAATTATATTCCCTGTCCACAAAAAAGCTGACAAGCTACGAAGCGAAAATTAGAGGTATATCACTACATTGCATGGAGTACAATATATTTTCAAAGATCTTAGTAAATAAGATCGGATCAAAAGCCAACAGTATTATTGGGGAGTATCAAGGTGCTTTTAGAGCTGGTAGATCGACGATAGACCAATTGTTTACTGTCAAGCAGATACTTGACGCTGGAAGCTCAACATAGACGAACACCAAATTTTCGTTGACTTTAAGCAAGCAAACGACATTATTGATCGTAACGGACTGTACCAAATAATGCTTTGCTTTGACATCCTATTATTATTTAATTTGGTCCCGGAGTACGTCATAAGAAAACTACCTTTCGATACAGGAGGTACTTTACTATACAAGTCGAGGCAAGTAGTAGCCTATGCGGATCATATCAACATTTTTTTGTGGTCATTAGCAACTGCCAAAGAACTCTTTCTGAAACTCGACAGCGAAGCAAATCAATGAAAATAAAATAAAGCTTATGATACAGTCGAGAAAAAATACTTCAAATACACAATATATCACACTTGGCGAATACATTATCGAAAATGTTAGCGAATTCAAGTGTAAAGGCGCCAAAATAACGACGGCCGCTAATGAATGAGACGAAATACGCCGAAAAATACAGCTCGCAAATAAAATAGTTCATTCAGTTTTGACGATCTTGAATATTAGCGCATATAGGAAAACAAAGCTACAAGTATACAAATCTGCGAAAAGCCCTGTGTTATGCTATGGGTGTGAAACATGGACCCTAACCCAAGCATCTGCAAATATACTGAACGCCTTTGAGCGATGGGTCCTGAGGCGAATAATCGGAGTAAAGCTAGACGGGGACCAATGGCGCATTCGATACAACCATGAGCTGTATGAAATTTTTGCCGAGCTGGAGGACTCAACGATTGTAAGATTCGCGGAAGCTGCAATGGGCTGGCCACATGAATCGTATGGATGAACAACGGATACCCAAAAAAGGTATTCGTTGCTAGAACTGAAGGCCTGAGACCAGTGGGGAAACCGAGAAAATGCTGGTCTGACTAGGTTGATGAAATCAGTTAATTACTGTTCAGATTTCGAAGTTGGGGAACACGAGCAATGGACCGAGACAGTAAGTGGCGCTATTTACAAGAAGCGAAGGCCCGAGAGGGGCTGCAGTGCTACGGAGAAGAATAAGATATATCTGCACCTCGTACGTTCAGTATAAAACCCTTCTGACAGGAGCGGAGTTCTGTCTGCCTAACTTGTTTTTGCTTTAGCACTGCTGTCTCTTTCAGGCCCTCACTACCGTAAACCGTATCTCCTTATCTTGATCGTATGTGCCAGCAATCGAGAAGCAGATATGTTCAGTAGTACGCTTTGACCGCGTGCGGATTACCTAGGTGCGATACGTTCTAATTTTAAACTTGTACGAATCATAGCTGAAAAATCAGAAATCAACTGAAACAGTCAGAAATAGATAATTGAGAGTAGGTTTACGAGGCTGTATTGCAAGTCGAAAGCCAAATGTGTTGCAAGGAAATTCGAAACGCCGATTGGTATTCGCCAAAGAACATGGAAAAGCCCATTGCATTTGGGTCAAGGGTTGTCTGGAGCGGTAGATCAAAATTTAATATGTTTGGATCTGATGGAAGAAAATATGTTAGGCGACCCAAAAACAAAGAACTCAATCCTAGGTACACCATAAAAAAAATCAGGCATGGAGGTGAAAACGTGTTTCCGCCACAGTTTAGTCCTCTTGTATGGATTAATGGTTGAAAGGATCAGCATGTCTATAAAACATATTGGCTAACTTTATAGAGCCGTAGTTCACGCAGTGTAGTGGTTAGAGCGATCATCCCGTAAGCCGAAGGTCCTTGGTTCGAGTCTCGTTCGCGACAACGAGATTCAGTTCAAGTCATTCTTCAGACGGATTATAAGTCCGTTCAGTTATTATACGTGCTGGTTTAAAATCAGAAGGTATCGCAACTGGGCGGACGGGCACACGGCCAAAGTGTACTATTGACCATATCACCTTTTGGAGTGCCGATACATTCGATCAAGATAATGATATACTCTAAGCAAAAAAAAATGTTATGGAGCCATACGTTCTTGACCATATGCCGATTTCCTACATTTCCCGGCTAATGATTCTAAACACACTTCATGCCTAGTAAAGTGTTGGATTGAGAAAAAACAGATAAACGTCCTTAGCTGGCTGGCGCATAGACCCAATCTCAATCCAATTGAGAACTTCTAGGCTGATATGGCAAGAAGTTTGAAGACAAAGACTTCGAAAATTCTGCTGAATTTTTCAGTAACATAGAGCATGCCAAAACACTGCTTAGCCGTTATTATTTACAGGTAGAGAATCGAATACAAAAAAATTGAAGCTATTCACTTTGAATTTTTATAAATTTTAACTGCTGTTTCAAATTTTTTTTCCAACCAAATATGGACTGTACTCTTTTTTATTTGGATTTTTTGCTATTTATCTTATATTTCTTGTAATATTTTGTGGAATATGTAGATATAAGTGTATCAGTGCTAATATTTGTAAATAACGTTTCCAAAACAGCATATGATTTGTGGTAAAATGAGCGACTTTTGATAAGCAGCATGTTCGTTTCTAATTATTTTTCCACCACTATATATATATATATATATATATATATATATATATATATATATATATATATATATATATATATATATATATACATATATAAAGTACTCTCCGTAATAGGTTTCTCTCGAGACTATTACCTATAAATGTAGAAGAACGCGAGGAAGGGTGACCTTAGAGTACCTCTATTTGAACCACCTTTGTTACTTAACCTGAATGAGATTTCAAAATGTGATTTCGGAAAACTGCTCATGTTTGCTGGTCACAGGCATGTTCGATCTAAATCAGGATTTCTATATGAAAGTCACATCGACCTAATCTGACCCAACTTAATACATAATCTCTCCCAAAGGCATTAAAACATATTCAAATAAGGAAGAGGCTGCGTACAGATATCCAATTTCAAAACATTGCAACAAATTGCAAAGCACCGTACGCTAGTTACCTTCAGAATTTGCAAAGAAGTTCAATCAACTAATGGTGACAAAAACTTCTTACAAAGAAGTGCAACAATACTTTTCAGCGGTTGAAAAAGGAGCGTTGCATCGCTCCAGTGCCGAGCCAGACAAACCCTTCGTATGATTATCAGTAGGGCTATAATTATATAACTATTACTATTGGTCAACTGATATATACCAAAAGTTTTTTGTTTGTTTTAGCACTACAGCCCTTTTCGGGCCTTCGCTTAGAGAAAGGTAGAGTATCTTTTTATTTGAATCATATGTGCCAAACTTGAGAAGGTGATATCGTCAGTGACACGCTTTGACCGTGTGTCCATCTACCCAAATTTGATACATTCTGATTTTAAACCAGTACGCTTCACAACTGAACGAGCTTATAGTTTGTCTGCAGAATCAATCGAAGCAAATATCGTTACCGCTAACGTGATATACTAATATATATATATATATATATATATATATATATATATATATATATATATATATATATATATATATATATATATATATATATATATATATATATATATATATGTATATATATATAAATCAAAACTAGTCGCCTAAAAACTGTTGAATGTGAATCTTCCAAACTATAGGGTTTTCCATTCAGGACATAACAATTTTATCTATTAATAAAACACAGAAATATTTGAGATATTGAGTTCAAATTTATTGTGGATGCGGTGCAAGCATTACATTTCATGAATAAAATTCGATTTCGTTCATATGGCAGCCACGAGCCCGTTTACAGTGGTCGACTCTTTGGATCCAGCTTCCCACCACTCTCGCACACATTTCGACCGGAACGTTGGCAATTTCACGTTGGATATCGTCTCTGAGCTCATTTAAAGTTGCTTGCTTGTTGGCATAAACAAGTGACTTGATATAGCCTCATAAAAAGAAATCCAATTGCGTTAGATCTCATGAACGAGGTGACCATTTGGCCGGACCATTTCTCGAGATAACACGTTCCCCTAATTTGCCTTTCAAAAGATCGATTGTGAGGCATGCACCGTCTTGTTGAAAGCACATATCGTTGATGGTAGGGCTCTCCATTGGCGGTAACATGACGGTCGTTTTCATCTACAAAAAACTACGGCCCAATCACACTTCCGGCATGAAAACTGCACCGAACAGTATTTTTTTTCCAGATTCAATGGTGCCTCAAGAAGCTCATGTGGGTTTTTTGCTGACCAATAATGCATATTTTGCTTATTAACAAAGCCATTGAGCCAGAAATGAGCTTCATTGCTGAAGATGATTTTTTTTCAAGCTTTGCCAGAGCCCAATTGGGAGAAGTTTCGGCGTTTTGAATGATCAAGTGGCTTTAGTTCTTGAGTCAATTCGATCTTGTAACCATTTAGGATTTTTTGCAAAATACGCCACAGTGTCATTTGAGCTATGCCCAATTTGAATATGACGTGGAATCGACTGATTTGGCTCATTTTGAATCATTGCACTTACGGCTGCGATATTTCCTTCGCTTCGAGCAGTACGACGTTTTTCTTGGCGCCGAAACGTCTAATAGTGAAAATTTGGACTCGAACTTATCAACTAAAGCACGCACAGCTTATCGGGTGCCACGATTATACGGCCGAAAATTGGAGTAAATTGCGACCATCGACTCAGAAGTTCGGTAGTAATTTTTAATAATTTCCTTTCCAAACGTTGCTGATTCGTGATTTTTAGCATGATGGAAATGTTGACTTTAACTAACGTTTTGACATTGACAGTTCATTAAAAAAAATTAAGGGTGCGTTCATATAAAGATACAGAATTGTTATGTCTCTAATGGAAATCCCTGCATTTACGATTGAATTAACTGCTCATCAACGTGGGCATTCCTTTTTAGAATGACCTTAGCTTTGTTTTGTTTTCTTTTACCAGAATTACAATTTCCTTTAATGCATTATGCTTCTTGATAAGTCTTGAAGCCAAATAAGAAATTTTAGCAAAAGAAGGACATGAACAGGAAATAAAAACGTTGAATAAATTTTTCTAGGAACGCCAGAAAAAGAATAAGCGAAGAATTCTTTCCACTTTTAGCTAGAATCAAAGTCCACGAAATTTTACATTTTGTATTAATAATTATTCCTGCATGCAACTCTTGTGGGAGAAATCACTTTGAAGGTTTCGTCCTACGAGTATAACATGAATATTAAACAGAACAAGAATATTTCAAACTCTTGAAAGCGTACCATTACTTCTAACAAAAACTTTGAGAATATGTATTTAGCCAAGGGAGAACCCTCACAAAAAGAGAAAAAGAATCAATTATTTAAAGTAAACAGGTTAGACCTCAATGAAAGTAGTTTCCATAGTTTCTGAATTACAGTTATGACATACAACAGCATATTAGGGGAAAATAACAGAAGTTTGGTGACCCGGTTACAAAAATATCCACAAGCAAAGTGTGTGCTTTTCGATTATGTCACCAAGTTACCAACAAGAAATCTCTTAATCCTATTCTAATTTGAAAAGAACCATATTTACTCCCCGCAATAAAATATTAAAATCAATTACCTTTGCCATCATTCAAATTGTCCTGCTCCGTACGGCAAGAGGAATCCGAATTTTCTCGTAAAACGTATTGTCCTCGTTATTTGTCTGAAACTTAATCCTTTCTAAGGAATGTTGACGACAGTGGTATGAGACGCAAAATCGAGGAAGGGATGACGCAGTTCCACTGAAATGACTCCTTTACACCAAAATTACTCGCGAACAGATAAAATGCGGACAAAGGACATTTTGACGCATACATACGGCGAAACACTCGACAATATCGAGAAAACTCACATGGAAAATGGGACGACGACGACGGATAGAAAAACTGAAAATCCCGACATAAATCACAAACGCGGCCGAAAATTCTCGGGAACGAGTTTCAACCACCCTCCAATCACTTGCTCAATTGTCGTTTGTTTCTCCCACGGGAGCCCATCAGATTTTATGGTCAATTAAGGATTGTATGGGGACATGGGTAAATTGTATAAGAAAACACTGAATTCAGGGCACTACACCTTTCGTTCACTTGACACTAGCACTTTTCCCAGGCGTGTTAACAATATTTTTCACTATTCTAAGAATTTTTGATGGTTTTTCCAAACTTTTCACCAGAATTTCTTACTCCATCAACGATCCATTCACGGGGTACGTTATTATGAAATCGACTTCCGAAACTCAACTGAAACGAAATGGATTTTCCGCAGAGGAAAATTCACTTGTTTTGGCCCACTCTGCAAGTGGGTGGCATAGGTGGAAAATTTGAGATGTGGAAAACCGAGCAAGTACAGTAACTAAGTGCCGTGTGATGGAGCATGAGAAGAACATGAAGGAACGTAGGACATGTTGGCGAACGGATGATGCAGCAGTGGAATGGAAATGAAACATGGGAAAAGCATGAGAAAATCGCGCGGTGGAAACAAGTGGTATGATGACGATATGAAAAACGTGGAAAACTCACGCATGTGCATTCGACACATGGAGATCGATGCTTTCCCCAACCGCTAAACACTGTACAGACTTGCGAACTATCAACAATACAAGTACCGAAGCATGTGGCGGAAGGAAGCATGCTGACTGGTTGCAGTCTGCAAAATGGGAATGCCGCTTGATACGGTACTCCACTTCGGTGGTTTTGATGTTGCTTTTTTAAGGGTAAGTGCATACTTACAGAATAAAGGTTTAGTATATTTAATTAATATTTGTTGTAAAAAATATTAAAGGTTTGAAATTAATCATGGAATAAGTTTTATTTTTCTGAAGACATTAAGAGCTAGATGAACATGATACTATATCATTTTCAAAATATGAAACAATGAAAAGGGATAAATGAAGATATTTTGTTTTTAACATAATGTTTTTCTTCTGTATTAATGCGTGAATTGTAGTTGTTCAATCTCTGATAAAATAATACAATCTCAAACAATTTGTCTGGACAGTACTACGCTCGTAGATTCGTACTTAACATACGATTTGCATACAAACGAGTATAGAATGATTTAATTCAAGAAAAACTTAAATGACCTGTACAATAAATATATTTTTGCTTAAAAATAAGCCCGTGTTACTCCATTTCAACTGGCCAACATTTTGTTGCAATATTGCTGAAATTGTTGACTAAGCTGAATCTTAAATGTCTTTTTGCTCTATTATATATTTGGAGAAAATACAATCAAAAGTGTAGTGTCTGGTTTGATGGAAAGCGCATGTAGTAACTGTATTTAATTGTTGTAATCGAAGAAAATTCAAACGGCAATAGCTTCTGTGCATTCTATTAAAACTTATAAACTATAAGGGTCTTTAAAGGACACCTAAATATTTGTTTTCATCCAATTTAATCATACTAATACAGTTTTACTGGCGAAAATATTTAATTTATAGATTCTACTATTATTAGCAAAATTGAACCGATTTCAAACTTTAAGTTATTTGTTATTGGATCTACCTTTATAATTTTTTCGTGGATTGTTTTTAGCTGCTCATTTGCAGCTATTCATAAATAGATTCAATCAAGTGTTAATAGCATGTACCTTAAATGCTGAAGCGCATGAAAAATATCACAATTTTATGCAAGATTCTCATTTAAGACTACCGTCATTTTGTTTTAGGATTACGGATGTCACCCGTTGAACAAATTCTCAAAGATATTCATCATGAATATAATTCCTGAAACGTTCATGCGAGTCCTAGCAAACCCGTAGTGTGTGAGTTGATTGGAAATGCATATTGTCCCACAGCCTTGTAGAGTTGCTGTTGTAATACAGGAAAATTTAAAACCCCATAACTCTGTTAAATACAATTCGATTTTTCTGAAATTTTCAATAATGACATAAACGTATTGAAAGTTATTGAATTTGTGGGTGCCCTTACGATTTTATTCAACGAAGCGTAAAACTGATAAATCATACTATTGCTAACAAAGCCGCGTGAATTTCGACTTCTGACGTATTCGTTGTTGTTGTCCCGATAAAGGTCTGCACTCATGATTTTTTTTCTGATTTTTCAGATGGAAGATTTCCAATCGCGATTGGGGTACGCCTAAATTTCGTGCATTTCCCCTTCTCCTGCCTCCCTCCATACCGATAAAGTAGTTTTAAGACCTGTTTTGAAATAATCTCATTGACCTGTTTTGAAATAATCTCATTGAGACCTTTCATATGACTACCTATGGGGGGACCCCTTAAAACGCTTTGATAATTTGTTTCACCCCAAAACGTTCTAGAAGTCATAACTTTCAACCTTTTCACAAAGTTTCATGGCTTTAGCTTCTATAGTTTCGGAGAAAAACTGCTGTGACATACAGACGGATGACCAGAGGGACACAAGTACCGATTTTAATAGGGTTTTGTATTTTAAGTACAAAACCCTAATAAGAGCTTGATTCCAGTACCTTGAATGACTATTGCCGCAAACATAGAATAAACAAATTTATATTCTCTAAGGTGGAGAATGCTGGTTGACAGGAATACTCTTGGAGGCTAGCATTATTTGGGGAGTTCCGCCCCCCCCCCCCCCCGTACCCGAAGAAATTCCTGCAGGGGGAATGCCGGTCGACAAGAGCACTCTTGGAGGCTAGCATTCTTTGGAGAGCGCCGCCCCACGGACCCGAGTACATGAGAGGCGCCGTGAGGCTCCTTCCTGGGATGGCAGGTAACGACTCTGATTGGTTCTGGACTACGCTTTGGACAACGAACTGGAATTGATGCTTTGGGCTGGCGGAACTTGAAACTAGTTGCTTTGCACAGTAGCGCCGAGATGACACTCGTGTGTGAACGGCTCCAATTCAACTACCATACCGTCTCCGTCCCGGTAAAACCTTGGCAGGCCTCGAAGTACGTTCGGAGTCCGTACCATTGGGTTGGTGGTGTAGGTTCGGTTGAGACGGACTCCCGATTGGCGCTGGTCTGGCTCTGAGCACTTGTCCCCATAAAGGCTTGTGCCACCCTCGCATGGCCTCCCTGTTCTGCAAGGATAACCACGGGACCAAAAAGGCGACTACACACACGAACAGAGATAGTGGCTCCGAGCGCGGACCCAATAAAACTGGAGCAACTAAAAACACATAAAAAAGATCCAAAAAATCCAAAAAAAAAGAAATAAAAAATAATATCAACAATGACGCAACCAGCAGTTGCAGCCACAATGTTAACAGTACATCGAGAGCGGTACTAACCATGACAAAAATGACGAATAATACAATGGCAGTGAAGACAGACGAAAAACGGAGAACAGCAGACAGTCTGGTTCAGACTGTGATTCCTGCGGCGTTCGGGCGCAGCAAATAAATTATACGAACGCCAGAGCGTCTTATTAAGGAAAAGCGGGAAACTCTGCAGGCCGCTTCAGGTGTTTGAGCGGTGGAAGATAATATGAAGAGCATCGAAATTTGATGGTAACTGCTGCGATCGTTACCGAAGCGATCGATGCAAGGGTCGCAAATCCCGACATAGTAAAGAAACATCCTAAAGCCAACGAGGAGATCACGGCACAAAAAGCAACGAGTGAGCAGACAAATAAAGTGACGTTATGTGATTGCACCGCCAACGTCGAAAATGTGGCGGAAGTACTACATTCGGAAACGGAAAGCGATAACCTCTCCCAAGGATGGTTGCAAAGTACAATTGCCACCTAACGATACGAAGAAAAAAGGCTATTCCGAAAAGCGGGAGATGTTCTGAACAGAATACAATCAGCATGCGACTCCCCAAAAATCAGCAAAGCAGTAAAGGTTGGGCTCCTTCTAAATCTAAAGGCCACATGCAGATAGCTCCACCATTAAAAATCAACAAGAGAATGGCTTTAGCTCAATTGAAGGAGATCGGGATAAAAGAAGGAAGGAAGAGGTACTTGATGGGCGTGGAGCACCAGATCACGCATTCCAGATAGTGCTTACAAAAGGAGCGAAGAAAACTGCAAAGAAATTCCTTCAAAAAGTGCCAAAAAAAAGTTCGCGTGGACGCATCAGAAAAAGGACCTGATGCAAAATAGGAGAAGCAGAAGCCCCGACAAAGACCCCGGCAGCAGGCACTTCTGCCGGGACAGTACGGCTTTGGAGCAGGACGTTCTACTATTGATGCGATTACAGAGGTGGTGTGCGTGATCCAAAAGGCAGAGTGTCACCAACAGGACAGATCGCCCTGTTGGTGACACTCAACGTCAGGAACGCCTTCAACTCCGCTAGATGGGTGGATATTCTAAAGGTCCGAAGCCTGCTCTACGATACGACATAGGGCCAACGAAGGATGGCTGTTACATCGGATGTTGCCCAGAGATCTTTCCTCGGTCCAGACCTGTGGAACGTGTCTTATGATGGGCTACTGAGACTGCAGATGCCAGATGTGTCGCGCTTGGTCGGCTATGCGGATGATGTTGCGGCTCTGTTCACTGGGCGCACCGTTGAACAAGTGCAATTTAGGTTAGGTATGCTAATGCGCCGAACGAGAGACTGGATGACTGCTCGCGGGTTCAATTTAGCACTGGAGAAAAACGAAGTGGTCATCTTCCCAAAAAAGAGAATCTGTAGAGTATGGGTGATCTGTATTGGAGACATACAAATCGAATCGAAACCAGCGGGGAAGAACCTGGGGCTACTGATCGACTGGAAGATGAATTTATCCGAGCAAATCAGGGCCACGGCTGAGAAGGCTGCTTTAGGAGCATTGGCTCTGAGTCGACTTATGGCCAACGTAGGGGGACCCAGCCCATCAAGAAGTCGCCTCTTGATGAGCGCTGTAGGGTCAGCGCTACTATACGGAGCAGAGGTATGGGGCGACGCTCTCAGTATGGAAGTTTACCGAAAACGCCTGGCACAGGTACATCGAAGAGGAGCACTGAGGATTGCATCTTTGTATCTGGCAGTCTCTGATTCAGCGGTCAAAGTCATCGTAGGCGTGATAACTGTCGCCCTCCTTGCTAGAGAGTGCCACTCTATTTATCTGCGTCGAAACGAGGATCCGAGGAAGTTGGTTGTCCGCGAGGAGAAACAGTGCTCACTCTACGATTGGCAACAGTCTTGGGAAAATTGCACGACCCAGCTTTTGAGTGGCCATGGGTGTTTTCAGTCTTACCTGCAAAAGATTGGTAAGTCACGGTCGCCCGATTGTCGGTTTTGCCCAGGAGAGGAAGACAATGCCTGTCACACATTTCTTGCCGGCAGAACATTGGACAGGCTGTAAAAAGGCCTCTATAAGGAGGCGAGAGAGCTCATCCCAGACATCATAGTCGCGGTGATGCTCAAATCGATTGAGAAATGGAACCAGGTTGCACATCATGTTCGGACAGTCCTAACAGATAAAAGGGACTCACAGCAGCCTGGTATGTTGGGGCGGGGGATTGCTTGTATGGCACTTCCTTTTCCTTCTCTCCTTTAGCTAGAGGAGGGTTCCCCCAGCTTGAAGGCACCCCACGGCGTAACAAAACGAAACCTGGCCCGAAGTAATTTGTCAAACGGTCTCAGGCTAGGTTCTCAGGTTGACAGGGGAAATGTTTAGTGGGAAGTCCAGTCACCTTCTTGTGAGCATGGGAGTCCCACACTCTATGGCTAATGGGCGGTCACCTGCCTACCACAAAAAAAAAAATGTCTGGCGCAAATAAATTTCTCAACACTCCGTACGCAACCGGCCCAATATATGTGACTATGATTGGAACTTTTTTTTCGTCACCAATCACAATCCTCACCAAAAGCTGATCAAATATTTCTAAAATGATTCGATTTCACCACCTGCAGGGTCAAACCACTTCATGAATCCTATTATGAGCGCCATTTTGGGTTAAAGCCACCCGTCGCCAAGTTTTATGTTTGAACCAGGTGCGGACTATTAGCTTAGACTGTCAGTGATCAACTGACTATTTTATTCAGTAACGTAATCGAAATTAATAAACATGCCATCGGAATAAACGTTGGGCGACAGGCTAACTTCCCGCCCTTGAAAAACCCCACATTGCTCAAAACCTGCAACAAAACCTTGGAATGGATTGGACCTATGGAAATGACCTCACAACCGACAAAAAGACTATGGCAAATTACAGTATTGATTGTGCCGTACTTTGCCAAATAATGCTTTGCTTTGACATCCCAGCCAAATAAGTCCATCTTACCAAAATGTCGATGACGTTGACGACCTCCCAAGTCCGCATCAAAAACCAACTCACCGATGCCTTTGACACAAATATCAGACTAAAGCAGGGACATGGGCTGGCCCCATTGTTATTCAATTTGGCTCTAGAGTACGTCATATGGAAGCTACCTGTCGATACGCAAGGTACATTACTATACAAGTCGAGCCAAGTAGTAGCCTATGCGGATAACATCAACATTTTGGCACAGTCATTTACAACCACCAAAGAACTCTTCCTGAAACTCAACAGTAAAGCAAAACTAGTAGGACTACATATCAATGAAAATAAAACAAAGCTCATGATGCAGTCGAGGAAAATACCTCATATACACAAACTATCACAATTAGCGAATACAGCATCGAAAATGTGGGCAAATTTTTGTATTCTGGCGCCAAAATAACGAAAACGGGCAATGAAAGAGACGAAATACGCCGAAGAATACAGCTCGCAAATAAAGTATTTTATTCAGCTTTGACGATCTTAAAAACCAGCCGCATACACAGGAAAACAAAGCTCAAAGTATATAAATATGTGATAAGATCTGTGTTATGCTATGGATGTGAAACATGGATCCTAACCAAAGCGTCCGCAAATATATTGAACTTCCTTGAGCAATGGGTCCTGAAGCAAATAATAGGAGTGAAGCTAGACGGTGACCAATGACGAATTCGATACAACCATGAGCTGTATAAATTTTTTGACGAACCGGAGCTCTCAACGATTGTAAGACTGCGGGAGCTGCAATGGGCTGGCCACATGAATCGTATGAACGAACAACGGATACCCAAAAAGGTATTCGTAGGGAGAACTGAAGGCCGGAGACCAGTGGGAAAACCGAGGAAATGTTGGTCTGACTTGGTCGATGACAGTTCATCACTGCTTGGATTTCGGAATTGGAGGACGCGGTCAATGGACCGAGACAATTGGAGGCACTATTTGCAGGAAGCGAAGGCCCAAGAGGGACTGTAGTGCTAAGGAAAAGAAGAAGAAGATTGAGACACCGTCCGAATCAAGAACATATCGATTCATGTCCAAATACACGAATGCTTCTGGAAGAACGAAGCCAGCAGATAGATAAGTCGTCTGTAGGATGGAACGGGTGTGAAGTTCACGGGTTTTCACTCACAGTTGCAGATCTTGCGATATGATTCCGATGAAATTTCAATATGAAGATATCGACTCTCGTCACTTGAGCAGTTTGATAAAGTCTTCTATTCGATACATAATGCTTCCCATCCATCTCAGGCTTTTCGTAAAAACTAGTACAAACACGAAGACATTTCCTTTCGAAAACTCTTAATTTTTTCATAGTACTAGCACTCTGGTTGTACCAGATCTAACATCCATATGTACAAACTGGTCTAACATTTTGATCCATGTATCTAGAATAAAAGAGTTGGCGAAGGGGCATTGACTACTTTTTGTGCCTTACTGAGCATGATTTTGACATATTCTGTATAGTACTGATACTGATCGAGTGAACACCGAGGTATCGAACATAGAATTTATGTGGAACCCGTTCTGAACTACCCTCGCCAGCCATAATGTGGAAATCCTTGTCTTGACTGGCCCCCTGTAGTGTTGTTCGAAACAAAATTGTTTCGCACTTCTGCGCATTGATTTTCATTCGCCAATTGTCAGTGTACAGCTGCACATCATTGATCATTTTTTGAAGGTTGCTTTGAGCTATTTTAGCTTTTCAGTCTGCCCTATAGATGATCAGATCATCAGTAAACGCTAGCAATGATTGCGTTGGCGAGACGTTAAAATCAAAGCTGTTCAATAGCTTGCGAATGAATATCGAGAAAAGAAAAGGCGAAGCAACTGTTCGCAGCTGTAGACCATTCAAGACCTTGAATTCATGCATTATAGTATTTTACGTCTAGGAGTCGTTGGCCATAGATGTGCTCTTAAAAGCACCTGTCGAGAATTTTTAAATATCAAAATAATTTTGAAAAGGCCATTCGAAACTATTGTAATTTTCTAAAAAACTTATTACATCATCGAATTATTCGAATAATTTATCAATTTTGTGGATTTTATTTCCGAGGAAGCCTCAAAAAGTTCAAGAAAAGAAGAAACGTTTTCTTTACCGGGGGATGGAGGAGCCCGATGGCTTCCTTCCACTGGGGGATCTGGGGCCAGGCATTTTAAATCCTAATAATGAAAAACTCATGAAACAAGAAAACGACCAAGAATATTTTGAGCGTGGAAAGCGTATTACGCTTTCAAGCGAAGATTTAGAAAGAGTTATCAGAGAAAATGAAGAGGTGAAACTCCGAGTGCAAATTTTGGAAGAAATTATCCTAACATTAACAAACGTCAACAAAACAAAAGTGACAAAACCACAAAGTATTTCAGAAAAAAAGAAGCGCCATAAACAAGACAAACGAAAAAAATACAGTATAAAAGAACGAAAAAAAGTAGCCACGCAAAAGGCTCAACAAACTCAACAAACAGCAAAATTAAAAGATACGAATAAGTCAACAATCCATGATGCTGATACCATACTAAACGCGGAAGAAACAAACGGCAGCGCAAATTACTATGCGGTACTTGCTGCAATGAATGACGATATGGACATCGTGATGGAGTGCCAAGAAAATACAGGTAATATTAACGATTCTAGTGTTAATTTTATTGAACTCTTAAAATCAAAAAATAAGAAGGAGATGAAACTAATCAGTGTGTCTCCTGGTTCTCATATTAAAAATAATAAGAAAACTGAGAAAGTTCCTCCGATTAATGTATTTGGGCAATGCGGAGGGGATAAGATCAATAATTTCGTAGTTAAGAGAGCGACCGCTGATAAATTTACAATTAAAACAAAAACACTGGCTGATTTCAAGCTAGCAAAAGCCACTCTTAATATTTTACAAGCTCCTCACTTCAAATACTCGCCAAATGCGGGGGGAAAATCAAACCTTTCTGTTGAAGGGCTTGGACTGTGGGGAGAATACAGTTGATCTCCTTGAAATCTTACAGGAAGCAGCACCAGCTGTCAAATTTATTACTGTGAAAAATTTTGCTACCAAGAGATTAACTGTTGAAGGCAGAATATCAACCATTTTTTTGGTACGAATTTCTAAGGATAGCAGTCCAAGTGCACTCCAACAGGTAAGGTCTATGAACTTTAGAGTTGAGAGGTGAGAGCGTCTCCAAAAAACTGAGGTTAACCAGTGTTACAAGTGCCAAACATTCAGTGATTCGGCTGCCAATTGTGCCATACACTATCGCTAAGTTGAATGTAAAGATATTTATGCCCCCGCTGAATGCAAATTGGCTCACATGGAGGCAAAAGAAAAATTATACAGTGTTAACTGTGGCATATTTGGTCATCCAGTATCATATCGAGGATACCCTCGGTATCAAGATGCAACAGTTAAATTTTGTCCAAAACAAACTCAAGTACATCGCAGTGTGTTACCTTCCAACTTTATAAGACCCGGCGTATCATTTGCAGTTGATATTGTGGATAACAGAGAACCAAATTGAATACAGGTGCAATCTATATGGGTCGGAGTTCCCAGTATACCCTAGGACAAATTCATATTTGGACCTCTGCATTGCTGACGCAAGACTTGAATTCAGCTTTAATAGTCCTCAACGGAAACTGCAGGTACTTCCTTATGATAGCGACCATAACGCAATCGTAATGGAAATCAATCATCACAGGGATAATTTCTTCCTCATTCCAGTTCAACATGAAAATCATCGGTTGAATTTCAAAAAAACAGACTGGGGAAATTTTCAAAAGAAGTTTAATCGGAAGTACCAGAATCAATGTCCCCTTTTGATGGTGGCAACTCTTGCTCAATGGTTCCTAATGACAGGAATATAACTGACGATTAAGTAGATGTCTATTTGTCGAAGTTAGAGAAGCTGACGTTGGAAACGATTGAGAAAGTAGTTCCCAAGATTAAACATCGAAACAATATGGAAGGATATGAAACACCAACCATCGTGAGGTTGAAAAGATTGAAAAGCCTTCTTCTCACATGCGTAAACAATATTTATCGATAATTTTTGGACTACAACCATCTCTCGTTGGCTTTGTTGAAATTACACCTGAAGAATGTCCGGAGCTTAATCCGTTCATACTTCAGGAGTGAGGTCAGCAATCAATGGGTGGAATAATTGAGGGGTATTAGCCCACAGGACCCAGACGGCGTTTTCGCGAAAGTGAATAGCATATTCCGCAAGAAGTCTCGAGTGAAGATATCGAATCTTGAAGTGATGCGATGAGATAAATCTTCTCGATAGGGCTGGTATCGACATTGATAGCACGACGCCGGATAGAAATGGAAACAGGATTATTTGTGAAGGGTTGGATAAGCTTGCCCTGATTGGAACACATTTTGAATTGGTTCATCTACCAAACCCTGAGAGAGGGAACGAAATATTTTCTGAGGTCGTTGTAGCAAAAGTTTCCAACTTCAAATCAAGCCTGAACGGCCAATCAATCCCTCATTTCAATGAAACATTAACATCTGACCTCATACCGAGATTGAATCTTATTGATTATTTTGTCAGCTTTAAAGACCTGTGTTTCATATTTCGCAGGATAAACAACAAAAAATCATGTGGTACTGACGGTATTCCAAATATAGTTCTGCGACATTTGCCTGAGGTTGCTATTAGGAATTATTGCATATTGTTAAACAACATGTTGAGCAATTCATATTTCCCAAATGAGTGGAAAAAGGCTAAGGTATTTCCGATCTTGAAGAAAGGAAAAGAATCTTCATGCCCTAAAAGCTATCGCCCAATCAGCTTGCTTCCTAACATCAGCAAGGTGTTTGAAGTGATACTCAACAAAGCCTTAAACGCCCACATTGAGAAATATGAGTTGATGCCGAATTGCCAATTTTCGTGCCAGACATTCGGCCATACATGCAATAACGAAAGTAACCTCAGGCATCTGTTGGAAACTGAACGATAGACAATGTGTTGGGGTATGTCTCATTGATAGGAAGAAAGCCTTCGATACGGTGTGGTTAGATGGACTAGTTTTTAAGCTTCTTCAGGACAAGCTCTCCAGACACCTTGTAACCATGATGTGCAATATGTTATGGGTTACTGTGCCTCTGCTCTTCTCAATCTTCATTCGCAAGCTATTGAACGGCTTTGATTTTGACGTCTCGCCAACGCGATCATTGGTGGCGTTTGCTGATGATCTGATCATCTATACGGCAGATTGAAAAGCTACAATAATTCAGAGAAATCTCCAGAAAATCTTCAATGCTGTACAATTGGCGAAAGAAAATCAATGCGCAGAAGTGTGAAACAATCTTGTTTCGGTCAACACTGCAGGGGGTCAGTCAGGACCTGAAACGAATTGGAAAGATTTCCACATCATTGCTGGCGAGTGTAGTTTAGAACGAGTGCCACATAAATCCTGCGTTCGATACCTCGGTATTCATTTCGATCAGTATCTGTACTATACTGAACATATCAAAATCATGCTCAGTAAGGCACTAAAAGTAGTCATGGCCCTACGAAGACTCTTTCATTCCAGATACATTGATCAAAAGGTCAAAATTATCTGTTACAAGACCCTGGTTGAACCAGTTTTGACATATGGATATCAGATCTGGTACAACCAGAGTGCTAGTACTATGGTAAAATTAAGAGTTTTCGAAAGGAAATGTCTTTGTGCATGTACTGGTTTGTACAGAAAGCCTGAGACGGATGGGAAGCATCATATATCGAATAGAAGAATTTATCAAACTGCTCAAGTGACAAGAATCGATATCTTCATATTGAAACTTCTTGAAATCATATCGCAGGTCTGTAACTGTGACTGAAATCTTTTGGATTTCATTGCCGTTCCACCCTGTAGACGGGTATATTGTGACTTGCCTCGCTACTGGCTTCGTTCCTCCAGAAGCATTCGTGTATTTGGACATGAATCGAAATGTTTTTGATTCTGACGGCGCCCCAATCATATATCACATATATAGACGAGCCACCGATAAGAAGATAAAATATCCTCCGAGTTTGAGTTCACAAGACCAACAATTTCTATGGAGATACTCATTTGCTAGATTCGTTGAAGCTGATGGAGCTGAGATGGGGCAATCTAGGTATTCGTGTCTAAATGACGATATCTAAATTATTCGTGCTTATTTTCAGTTTATGTGTTTTTCGTTACTTAGTTTTTGAGTTTCAGCTCGCTATTGCTGCATTTAGTGTCGTATTCTTAAGTCGTATTTGAATTAACATAAAAAATGGATAGAAACAATTTTAAATATTGAAATAGGGAGAGATTCCACAGCACATGCTACGAGTAAGTGCCAAAAAATGTCAAAATTTCTGCATGGCATGGTTCAGTTCAAAGGGATTATTTAGGAGTAATTTTTGTTCGTAAACCAGTACCCCTTGTAGCTAAGTAGGTAAATAATAGGATCAAATAATCAATCTATGCTAAAATGTGAATAACTATCACTACTAAAACCAATACTGATAGTTATCTAAATTTTAGACTGATTAAGTATCAGTACTAAAACTAATTGAGGACCTTGCATCAAAAGGGGGGCAGATCCAAATTTTTATCATTTACCGTTGAAAAAAAATTCGGGTTATCGTTTGATGCGTGAACCGTGCAGATTCGATTAAAAACAAGCGCGCTGTAACAAAATTAGTATGTGACAGCAGATCTGGACCTGCTTCCCTTTTGCAACAAACGATTCGATTGCATCATCGGTGAAATGTTTCGAGTTCGGCCTAAACGGATGTACGTTTTGTTTTGTATTTTATATATACTTTGAATGTGTCAAGTGGGCGTAAAATGAGTGAGTCCGAACCGTTTAGTAGTAGATCATCTGATATTCACCACACTCCTGAACTCGTCTCAGGTTCAAGTGATGAAAGAAGTGATCGTGATTTGTCAACATTCCAAAAGCAAACTAATGCAGACAATGATAAAGGTATGAATATTTCGGACGAATCTGATGTTAATCATCCATGTCCATCAAGGAGTGGTGTAATCTCAAAATAAAAGAAAAGCTGCAAATATTTCACAATGGAAACGCAATGTTATAAAGAAGGCCATTGCTACTGGGAAAAGCTATTTAAACTATAAAGGCCGCAAAAAGGGAGAAAGGAAAACAGGACCGGATTACTGTTGCAAAAAGTATAAATGTATTGTTCAAATTAATGAAGAAATGTGAAAAATAATATTGAAAAATTTTAATGAATTGGGAGAAACTTATGTGCAAAACGTATATTTAGGAAGTCTTATTAAAACAGGAAATGTTGAAAGGGAAAGACCGAAAACTGGTAGGAGGAAGAAACGGAGTAGCTCACATAAGTATTTTATTGCATTTGGAAATAGAAACATACAAGTTTGTCGAAATGGCTTTGCATCTACCCATGGAATCTCTAAAAAGCGAGAAGATAATATTTCTAAGGAGTATCGCGACCCTACTTAAATATACCAGCTAAATCTAAGCGAGAAAAACATCAAAATCGGCCAAATCGTATTTTGAGTGATTGGGGTTCCAAAGCTGACTCTCACATTAGAAGTTTTCCACGACGCGAGTCTCACTACAGCAGAAACAAAAGCTCTCGTTACTACCGATCACCTGAGTTAAATGTTAAGAGGGTGTGCTATTTGTAGTGAATAAGAGTTTCCATAAAGTCCTTGAAGGACTGCAGCGGTGGTCTGCTGCCCCGGCAGAAGAAGATGGAGGTATCTGCCGAGAATGCCCTCGTCCGGAGACGCGTGAATGCGCTGGCAGGCTAGCATTGCGGTGTCGGGGGGCGGGTTCGTTTCCCCGGCACGAGGACTCACTACAAAACATTTCGCATTCACGAATTGCTTGCAGAGATTACAAGAGGACGACCGAAGTCGCAAATTTGTAGATAACCTCCACGAAGGAATTATGACTTGTTACGAGAACAAGTGCAAACTGACAAGAAAGGCTAATTTGGGGTGACCTCGTCTTTACCCAAATACATTCAGGGCCCACAAATGAAAGAGGGGCAACCGGGTGGTGGTGGAGCCCCTTCATGCCCACCCAACCGGAATAAATCCAATGTTAAATTGTTGAAGTGGCCAGGTATTCCTCTTCTGAGTGGAAAACTCATACAACTTGAATTATATGAACTTTCCCATCAGAAGGGGAGTACCCCGGTGACCAATTTATGTCATAGAATTATACAATTGAATTGCATAACTCTATGCCATAAAAAGGCACTTGGCTTGGGCCACTCAACCCATAAAGTCACCTGAAACAAAAGAAGGAATTAATCTGTACCCGGCGGCTGGCTCATATTTTGGGGTGGAAGCCTGCCACCGTACCGGGTCCTATACCCGATTGGAAAAGACCGGAAGGGAAAGACCGATTTTCCGTTTAATCCATCATTTTTTATTGTTTTGTTTTTCTTTAATTAATATTATATATTTTCGTGTAGATGTTACTCCTATTTTACTTTTTATATCATGCTAAATTTCCAACTTGTATCGCATCAGAAAATTTTAAGTGAAGTTATAACTATTTTCTCGTTTATAATGCCTCCCTTCTTATTTAATCTAATTGTGTTGTTGGCCGAAAATCTGACAGCAATAATTTTGTTGGGAATTTTACTGCTATTGTAAAGTGTTTGTTTGTGTGCTTTGCATACATCAAATTGAACAGTATTTTGTTTCTTTAGAATTTATCTTTCTGGTTGTGTTTGAAGGTGTTTTATTTTATTTTTAAGGGTTAATAAAAATATGTAGGTAGGAAGGATGCATTCGCGTCTAAATTAAACATTTCGATAAATATTTCTTGTCCTGCATAAATACGTCTTGTGTGTGCTTACTGAACCAAACGGATCAGGTAGGAAATTAGAGTTAATATACTTGTATATTTTATGAATAATAATATTAGGCAACCAAAAAGGTACTTACATGCATGTTCCGTCGAGCGCTCGATGGGTGCAGGTAACTTCTTCTAACAACGTAGAACAGCTAGTTGTTTTAATCGTACATAAAAATCAATCACACACAATCACAACAGTACTAATGAATAATCTTAACTCGAAAGGTGTTTAGTACGGAATTTGTAAGATAAAGCGACTCAATATCTTTCTTCAGAGATGGTGCATGGTACAGAAAAAAATGAGAACAATTCAAAAGTCCATATAAGATACGTTTTTCGGCGAATGTTTTTGTTTTGCTGCTATCGATGACGACTGGTGTTTTTGTTTTCCGATATGTGTGCTCTGTTGCCAGATTCCCCGCGTCTATGCTACGTCGTTGCGATATTTCGACGGTTGTCGCTGACTTGTATGCTGGCGCTCCGCAATAACGAATATGATGTGAATTCACCGATTTTTACTAAGTCGCTCGCGTCTTCTCCCTCCTTGCGAACGATTTTGCTGTCGTTTTCGTTCAATCGAGTCGTCGTCAAGAAATCTCTTGTAGTACAGCAGCAAGATGGTGGCGCTAGACTTATCGTCGCGAAATCACAGATGCGAGTCGTTAAAGAATGTTTGGCGTCAACTTTTACGAATTTTTCGTGTCGTCCGATGCGATAACGTTCCGATAAATTTTCATACCGAATACAAAATTGTTGCATGCACGCACTATACATGCAACCGAGCGAACGTCGGATTTCTGCACGAATTTCACTCGTAGTGGAGGTATCACGCTGGCACAACACTTGCGCGTGTTCCTTGCTTGTCGATGCGTATCAAAGGTCCTCGTTTGATTGCCCAATCAACATGTGCCGCTCCTTCCAATGAAGATCTTCACATCGGCCTTCCAACCACCTGTTGCACATCACTTCGTGACCTAATGCTGATGGCTCATGGCGATATTGGCAACTGCTATCGTTTTTTTACAGGCACTGTCGTAGAAAAAGTAGCAATCGGTGAAGTTTTTTCGCTGTGTATCAACAGGATGGTAGGAGTTATCTAACTGCCAACAACCCTGAAATAACGGCATATTGAACTTAACGTAACAACCAAAGACATATAAAGTGATGGACGCGAAATGAGCTTATTTTCATCCATATGTGACTGCATGCAAACGTTCATTTAAAAAAAAAAGTATTCTGTGCATTTGCATTCGCCTATTTCATACATTTTGGTCGCGTCTGCTCCCACTCGTCTATTATTTACACCATTTATCAAAGTGCGCTCTTTCTTTATCCCTATTAAATTCAATTTTATTACTGTTTGGACTCTAGAAATCAGAGCTTGAGTTCGTTTTGCCAAATCATTCTAGGCCCCATATATTAGGCCAAACTGTTCTGCACTATTTACAGATTCATCTAACTCCTTCCCTTTTTACTCATAAAAACACTTTGATAATTAATCCCCTACAATCCCTTTCATAATTTATCATTCGAATCGCGTAAGTATTGAAAATCAAAATTTTCATTCACGCCGTTTCATTCACAATTCGTTCATTCATAAAGTACTATAAATCCAAAACGCGAATACATTCACACATAAATCAGGCACTCGCGCATTCCCGCACGGACTAACACTCTTGTAGCACTTAACTGTTTCAGAGACATCGTTCTTCCCACGTTTTTCACTTGCTCACGTTCCCTTCTTCATTGATTGATGAATTGCTCATGTCGTTTCCGTTACCGCTTTGCAAACTTGGTAACGAGTTGGCAACGTAAGCGAAGGATCGATCACCTTTGGAATTGGTTTAATCTCAGGGGCTAATTCCTTTTCAATGCGATGCAAATCGAAACGATCCTCATATGTGATTAGATTGATGGCAATACCCAAAGGTACGAAACGCCCTGAACGGCCAATACGATGCGAGTAAGTCTCAGCCATACGTGAAAAATCACAATTAATAGCAACATTCACAGCCTATACATCAATACCACGTGTAAAAAGATCAGAGCAGACTAGATTTCTGCATAGCCCCTGTCGAAAATTCATGGAAAACACGATTTCTATGCGCCTGCGCCATGTTGGCATGGATATAGTAACAACAATAACCAAGTTCCGTGATCTTTTTAGCCAGCAATTCCACACGTCGCGTTGAATTGCAAAATATTATTGATTGATTTATTTGCAACTGAGAGAATAACGCATTAAGACAGTGCACTTTTGTCGTTCTTGTACAAATGCATAATATTGTGTAACACCTTTCAGTGTTAATGCCTACATCAAATTTATTTCATATGGTTCACGTAAACGCCTATCCATGAAATTTTTCACACTGAACGGGAATGTAGCCGAGAATAGAAGAATCTGTGGATCCTTTGGCAGTTTCATTATAACATGATCCAGTATGCCTTTAAACTCTTGTGATAACAGTTTATCTGCCTCGTCCAATACGAGGATTTTGCATTGTGACATATCCGTCGCTTTTTTTTCCATCAGATCCAAAATACGGCCAGGTGTTGCAATGATTAATTGTACTTTCTGATAAATTCGCATAATATCATCCTTTAGATTGGTGCCACCCGTTGTCACCATCACTCGGATGTCTAAATGCTTCGCCAATTCTATACAAATTGCGAAGTTTGCAGTGCTAACTCTCTCGTTGGTACGATGACAAGAGCTTGGATAACATCACGAGATGGGTCGATTTGCTCGAGTACGGGAATGCAATAAGCACCGATTTTTCCAGTACCGTTTTTCGCTCGTGCTAATATATCCTTACCATTTAAAGCAATTGGTGTAGCCGCCTCTTGAATAGGCGACGGTTTTTCCCAGCCTTTCTCGAAGATTCCCATTAATAATTCTCGTTTCAAACAGAATTCTTCGAATTCATTTCCTCCACAAACACGATATCGATTCAAATTTCTGATTAAATTTTCTCTAATATTAACTATCACTGTATGAAAATAATGCTCATGCTAACAAATTTTGAAAATGATGTTCACTTACATCCACCACGATTTTATTTTGGTTTTAAAGGTTTCCTTCGCTGGTGTAAACTATTTTCACTATAAATTCACAACCTTAAATCAAGGGAATTCACGACACTAAAATGGCCACCACGCGTACTTTCCTACGTTCACTCGCCTTCCTCTCACGAGAATCTTGTGCAACTACGAACTAACATGGCGGGGCCGAGCCATCGAGCAACGAAACAGCAAAAGTTTTGAGGAGATCACATAGTCTTTTCACAAAATGTCAAACACGATTTTAACAAAATTAAAATAATTTATTAATCGAAGCGTCATCAATGGCGGTTGAAAATACACAAGAATGTTTCACAGAGTTTTGAATGTTTTTATTGTTCCGCTCTGCCGCTCCTCGTAACTTTTGATTCGCTGATTGCTTCAACCGATGCCAATCCTTACGGCTTTCATGTCGATTCTCAATATGTCGCCACAGTGCTCCCTTCCAAGCAATTTAGTCAGCTGAAGATGACAAGATTGTCAAAATACGCATTACATCTTGAATGTAACATTTTTCGTCTGCATCGCTTTAGCTTTAGGACCCTGGTATGTCCTTAAAGTTGTAGGTCCTGGTATTGTTTGTGGCGTCATTGTTGGTGAATCGGAACTGCATGGTGAAGCTTCTGCCGTGGCCTCATAGTATGCTGGCTTGAGTCGCTCGATGTTGACATTGATGAGTTTTCCTTTCACATCGAGAGTGAAAACATTATTTGTCTGTCGTTTCAGCACCTTGTAAGGACCTTCATACGGATGTTCGAGTGGCTTTTTAACACGATCGACTCGAATAAATGCATGCGTGCACGTGAACAGATCTTTATGCACAAATATTTTTCTTTTATAGTGTTGGGCCGCTGGAGTGGCGCGAATCTCCTTCATTTGTTCGCGAAATTTTTCAACGAAGAATTTAGGATCGGAAGGCATATCCTCATCGAAGAAAAATTCTCCTGGGATCCGTAACGTAGCACCATACACCAATTCAGCTGCAGTGGCACCGATGTCATCCTTTACGCTAGTTCGCAGCCCAAGTAGAACAGTTGGTAAAACGTCAACCCAATTGGGATTGTCATGGCACATTATTGCTGCCTTTAATGATCTATGCCAACGCTCAATCATTCCATTGGCAGAAGGGTGATACGCTGTAGTCCGAATTCTTTTACTACCAACGAGGTGCGTCAACGCCTGGAATAGCAGCGATTCGAACTGTGTGCCTTGGTCCGATGTTAACATAGCAGGTGCACCAAAACGACATATCCAAGTTGTGTAGAATGCATCTGCAACGACATCAGCTGTTATAGATGGGATCGGAACCGCTTCTGGCCATCTCGTAAACCGGTCAATCATCGTCAGCACATAGGAGTATCCTCGAGAAGATGTCAATGGTCCAACAATATCAATATGTACATGGGCAAATCTTGCATCTGGCACGCTGAATTGCTCATGTGGTGGTTTGGCGTGCCTGCTTACTTTACTGCGCTGGCATTTGAAGCATGTCCGAGCCCATTCCAAGATATCTTTGGACATGCTTGGCCATACATACTTCCTTGAGACCATCTTTTTTGTTGTGCGCCCGCTGGGATGTGATAGGCCATGGTTTATATCAAATATTTTCCGCCTAAGAATTTTCGGGATGTACGGACGAATTTCGGAAGTAGAAGTATCGCAGAAAATAGTGTTATCCGAGTTGTCGATGCGAAGTTTACGCAATTTTAACGCTGTCTCCGAACGAAGTAACTGCTTCAGCTCGTCATCCTGGTTTTGAGCTGCCGCCAAATCCTGGCTGGTGATTGCAATGGGGACTGTGATCGCGCTTACTCGTGACAACGCATCTGCGGTGGCATTCTCGCCTCCTGCAATGTGGATCAACGTCGTTGAAAACTGCCCAATAAAATCTAATTGGCGCAATTGTCGTGGAGAAGCTTTCTCCGCTTTCTGGTGAAACGCGAACGTTAGCGGTTTGTGGTCCGTTTTGATTATAAGTGGCCGTCCCTCTATCATGTTTCGGAAGTATTTTACAGCACTATAAATCGCTTGTAATTCACGATCATAAGTGCTGTATTTGCGCTGCGCAGCTGTAAATTTCTTTGAAAAGAATCCCAGCGCTTCCCAGGTCTTGCCATTTAGCTGCTCTAACACCGCTCCCATGGCAGTATTGGATGCGTCGCATTTAAGTGCCAGTTGGGTATTTTCAATTGGATGCCGCAATAGTGTTGCATTTGCCATCTGCTCTTTGCATCGTTGAAATGCCGCTTCCGCTTCAGGATTCCAGGCTATTTTTGATTTGTCCTTTTTCTTAGCGCCAATTAAAAATCTATGTAGCGGCGCCTGAATTTCAGCTGCACTTTGCAATGATTTGCGATAAAAGTTTATGGCTCCCAGGAATCTTCTTAGTTCGGCAATTGTTGCTGGTTTCGGGAATTCCAAAATAGTTTTAACTCGTGCAGGAAGAGGACTGATACCGTTTTCGTCGATAAGGTATCCCAGATATTCCACTGATGGTGCGCCGAAAGCACATTTCGAGGCATTGACTGACAAACCATATTCTCTTAGCCGTTCAAATACCATTTGAAGATGCTTTTGATGTTCTTCCTTTGACTTCGATGCAATTAATATGTCATCAATGTATGCGTAGCAAAATCGCAATCCACGTAGCGCAGAATCAATGTATCGCTGGAACGTTTGCGCCGCATTGCATAACCCGAATGTCATCACTTTAAATTCGAAGAGTCCAAATGGGGTGATGACGGCAGTTTTCGGGATATCTTCGGGGGCCACGGGAATTTGGTTATACGCGCGTGTCAAATCTAATGTTGTGAAAACTTTGCATCCATTCAAATTTTGCGTGAAATCACTTAAATGGGCGATCGGGTACTTATCCGGAATGGTAATGGCATTCAGACGCCGATAATCGCCGCATGGTCTCCATTGACCCGTTTTCTTAGCCACGAGGTGTAGTGGGCTTGCCCATGGGCTGCTAGACGGTTGGCAGATACCAAGTTCGAGCATAAATTCAAACTCTGTTTTTGCTTCACGCAATTTCTCTGGGGGCAATCTTCTGGCTCGCTCGGCAACTGGTGGTCCTTGGGTCAGAATGTGGTGGTAGACACCGTGATATTTTACTAGGAATGGTAACGTCGTGGTATGCCTTTAACAGCTCGTGATAAGGCGTATTTGATGAAACAGACAGCACGGTAGATCTAACATTAAGCGAAACGTCGGCGATGGATTTCAGATTAGTTTTACCATCTACTAATAATTTTCTTCGCAGGTCAACCAGAAGTCCAAAATGTCGTAATAAATCCGCTCCAATGATGGGCTGCCGGACATCTGCGATGGTGAAGCTCCATGGAAATTGCCGTCGAAGGCCGAGATCAAGTATCATCGATTTTTCACCATACGTAGCTATGGATGTGTTGTTGGCAGCATATAGTTTTAACTTTGCAAGTGTTTTATGCTGCTTCGTTTTGGGAAGGACGGAGACGTCAGCACCAGTGTCTACCAAAAATCGCAATCCGCTTTTCTTATCCATGATTATAAGTCGGCGTTGGTGCGGTTGGTCGTCCTCGACCGCCGTGACTCGGGACGACGAATTTAGTTTCCCGAGTTGCTTTTTTCGTCAGAAGTCCATTGACACGGTTGACGGCAATTCCGGGCTCGCTGACCAAAACGCTTATGGAAAAAACAAAATGGGCTCCTTGGTCTTGACTTTGACCGCTTTCTTCTCCCTTGCGACGTTGAGCGTGATCGATCTCGCATTCGTAGCTCCAAACGATCAATGCGGTTCATTATTTGCTCCAAAACGTTACTGCTAGCCTCCTTTGCCTGTACAGTTGCAATGGCGGGCGTTTGTTGAAGCTCCATCATCAAGTCCGCCATTTTTGCCAGTTTGTCAATATCAAGCTCGGTGGAAATCGCTAAAACTACCCGGATGTTTTCTGGTAGTTGCTCCAAAAGGAGTGAGCGCAACATAGCATTAGTGACTTGTTCTCCACCAGTATTCCGCAAATGCTGAAGGTAATGCGATGGCTTCCTTCCGTCGAGGTTCTGGCCTTGAAATAGGCGCCTCAGCTTTGATTCACTGGATTCCGCAAAAGCTGCCAGTATTCGCTGTTTGACGGCATCGTATTTGTTTTCGGATGGTGGATTCCTCGCAATCGAGATGACGTGTGGCAATATTTCCGGCTCGGCGTACTGTATGACATACTTAAATTTGGTCTCATCATGCGTAATGCTATGTGTATGAAAAGTGGCTTCCACCTGTTCAAACCAGAATTCCGGGTCTAGCTTGTAGAACGCGGGAAATTTGGTGATGCGCGACGCTTCCACATACAAGTTTGCAGATCCCGATGGCCTCGGCGCGATCGGCGGTGCACCGCTTGGATTCTTCGACGTCTTCGGAGTCTCCGGTAATTTATCCGTCCCGGTAGCCATTTTGAAAATGTTACTGGCGTCACGTCCCGAATTTTATTTTTTTAACTAATTACTGTTCTGTTTGTTGATTCACAAAGGGGATCACGTCGGTATTCACCACTGAGGAGATCACATAGTCTTTTCTAAAATGTCAAACACAGTTTCAACAAAATTAAAACAATTTATTAACTGAAGCGTCATCAATGGCGGTTGAAAATACACAAGAATGTTTCACAGAGTTTTGAATGTTTTTATTGTTCCGCTCTGCCGCTCCTCGTAACTTTTGATTCGCTGATTGCTTCAACCGATGCCAATCCTTACGGCTTTCATGTCGATTCTCAATATGTCGCCACAGTTTCGTTTAATAATGCCATCTATGGGTGAACACGCGGTGGTGATAATGCACACTCGTTTCGGTTGTTTTTAAAATTCTAATTCGTCTTTTTGTAGATTCGATTAAGTTTTCAATTGAAAGCAATTTATGTTTATAATTATTAGGCGTAATTAAGGGGGAAATAAATCGAAAGAATAAGACAGGCACGCGTTAATTACCAACAAACAAAACAATTTTTAATTAATATTATGGTTGGAATGGGTAAAATTTGACAAATTTTTGTGGGGTTTAAGTGATACAATGATTTTATCGTTCATATAATTTAAGGGGTTAACCGTTTCGTTCTAAGCATTTGCATACCGCGTTACACCGCAATTAGTTAAATTATATTCAAAAGATATTGAAATAAAATCACTACACATTAAAAATTTTAAACAGTTTTAGAATTTTGTTTCCCGGGTGTTAAGTACAAAAGAAATTTTTCACTTATTTTTCATGCGAAAAAAAAAAAGAGCGAGTGTTGCGATGGGGGAGGTGACTGAATCGACTGAATCCTTGTTAAATTGCGTTCGTGCTGGGTGCCTGTGTCAGCGCTGCTTTTAGAGCCATAGCTCCTAGATTACTACAGATTTATATTTGAAGCAGAATGAGCGTAGTCTCGAAGCACTGCTAAGCCAATAGTATCATTTGATTTTTACTACAGATACTTCAAATAAAATTTTAAATACAGCTTTGGATCACCACGTTCAGATGCATGCAAGAAGTGCGACATGTTGAATAACAAATTAAAAGATAAGACATTAGATAGTGATGAAACCCGGCAAATACAGGTAGAAAAGAATCCACCAAGCCAAAGCTGAAACTTTTTTGTTTGTTTAAAAGAGAAGAGTCAACTTGCTATTTCTAATGACGAATGTGAGGTGTTAACTTTTGACTATCAGCAGAACATGCAATTACCTAAAATTCCAGCAGGCAACGCATTTTACAAACGTCAACTTTGGGCATATAATTTTTGTCTCCACTCAGCAAAAACAAGCATCGCTTATTTTTATTTGTACGATGAAATCATAGCTCGAAAATCACCAAACGAAGTCGCATCTTTCATAAATCATTACATAGATAACATTTTACCAAGCACAGTTAAAATACTGTATTTATTCTCGGATAATGCAGCAGCACATAATAAGAACCCGACTTTAGTTCACTATCTGCATACTCTTCCGAGGTGTTCATCTATTGAGAAGATTTTTCATCGATTTCCTGAACCAGGACACTGCTTTTTGCCATGTGATCGGTATTTTGGCGTAATAGAGAAGTTCAATAGAAAGAAAGACTACATTTTCACAACTTCTGAATATTCTGATTGCATTTAGCAAGCATCTAAAAATTTTAAAGTTGGGAATGCGGATCAAAACATGATTCTCAACTTTAATAAGCATTTTGAAAGTCATTTTAAAAAAGTTATAGCAAATGTAGAGAAGATACGGTTCAAAATACCTCACTATCGAATTTTTGAATACAGTAAGGACCACATTCAAAGTATTGTAGTTAGTATTACTACTGGAACGCCTATGTGTTATAATTTTTCCTTAATGAGAAATGTACAAGCCAACCTATCGGTTTTGACTCAGCAACGGTGGCATGACAGTGCATTGCCGTTGAAATAGGCTAAGTATAAAGATATTATGCAGCTGGTAAAGAACTATGTTCCACCAAATAAACTATATTTCTACAACACCCTTAAAGTGAAACTGTTGGAGCGAATGATGACATTTCTAGCGAAGACGATGACGATAAAGCTGAATTTGACTTATAAATTCATAATTTTTGTTAAATGTTAGAAGAAGGTGGTTTCGACGTGTGCACCTCACCCTCACCTCTGAGCATGGTGGTCGCCATCACCGGTGTGTATCTAAGAGTGATGGCCTGAGGAGAATTAGTACACACGTCGAAACCACCTTCTTCTAACATTTTTCTTCTCTAATAATTTTTCAGAAAAATTATTATTCAAAATATGCAACTCATTTATATGTAGCTGCAAACAATTCCATAAAAAGTAATTTAAAAAGCTATCGGAGCCATCCGAAAGAGTGATCGATATCCGCGCGACGCTAGATAAGCTTCAAATGTAGAGCAAATTTGTCGTATAGATTTACATTAAATTGATGTCAAAAGGGTGAAATGATCCAATTAAAAAGTTTAGCTTTTAAACTTATTTGTACATCTTAAAAACTTTAGTAATATATGTAAAAATGTTCATATTATTTGATATTGTTACATGTACAAATAATTCTGCGAGCTACTGTCGCAATTGTTTTCACAACCATCAAGAACATCAACAAAATGAGTTTACTCAAAACCACGAGAACCCACCAAGCATAATCAACATCTGAAAGTGACGTCACTCCATTCATTAAGCTGCCCGAATATACCAGGTACCTCTCGGCAGAACATTCGCCAATGTACGAGAAATGGGTTGAATAGGTAGAGACCCTATATAAAGGCGAGCTGAATGAATGGGGAGATCATTCATTACAACCACGATAGAAACCTGTGATATAGTGGAACACGAAGTAAAGGCGATTGATTGTTTGAGTGCGAAGTGATTTTAAGTGGACGGTTGAAGTAGAAATTGATAGACGACTTGTAAAATAGTTAAAATTAAAATTGTGAAATAGTTAAATAAGTGATTGTGCATTTTTAAGTAACTAAATAAACTCTTTTTAATTCAATTTAAAAGACATTGCGTTTTCACTTTCCTGGAAGATTAAAATTATTGGCCGCAAACCATAACACGCGACGCTGGTGTCGAGAAGTGAGAAAGAAAACTTTGAAAGTGAAAACTTATAAACATTTTTTTAAAAATGCACAATAGTGAAATGTAACGTGGAAACTGGTGAAAAAAAATAAGCTGAACTAATAAAAATTCCAATAAGCTGACATTAAATGAATTTACCATGGCGGAGCTTAAGAGAGAGGCAGAAACGCCAAAACCAAAGGAACCAGAAGAGCAGCGACAACAGTATTTCAATTTAACATCCAGTTTAATTACAAAGCTAGATGAACAATCAGCGAAGCTAAATGAGCAATCAGCGAAGCTAAATGAACAGTCATCTAGTCTCACTGCGAAGCTAGATGAACAATCCACGAAGCTAAATGAACAATCCACGAAGCTAAATGAACAATCAGCGAAGTTAGACCAACAAGCGTTCGATATCAAGGCAGACATCGCACAGAAGAAACAGTCAACTGATTTGAAGGCAGGTTTGGAAATACAGTCCACCGAAATAAAAGCAGAGCTCAGCAGTCTCAACAATCAAATTAAATGCGTCGAGGAAAAGGTATACCAGGTCGAGGATAGAATCAACCATAAGATGGAAAACATGAAAAAAGAATTGGAAGCAGCGAAGGCAGTAGTAACCACCTCACCAGCCCCACGAGTAACCGCAGCGCATAGCATATCCAGAAATGTGAAAGCACCAATATTCGACGGGCAAACGGCCTGGAGTATTTACAAAACACAGTTTGAAGCTGCCACTAGGACAAACCACTGGAATGAGCAGGAACGAGCAACAGCATTAATTCTTGCTCTAAGCGGCCCAGCTGCCGAGCTTTTACAGACGATTCCCGTTGAGTTGCACTCAAACTCGGTTGCTATAATGAATGCACTTGACATGCGTTATGGAGACGATCATCTGAAGCAGATTTATCGGTCACAACTATGGCATTAGATGCAGAAGTCTGGTGAAACCCTATAGTAGCTAGCAAAAAACATTGAGCCTACGACCCAGAACATCGAGATGATGCAGCAACAGAAGCATTCATCAGCGCACTAAAGGACCCGGAATTGCAACAAGCCGTGCGTTCAGCTCAAAAGCAAACGGTTAAGGACGCATTGGCTTACAGTCTGAACTTTGAGGCAGCGAAAAATGTGACTCATATCACTGCCCGGGTTCGCGAGGTAGTGGCAGACGAATGCAGGTGTGAGCGCGTCGAAATTGAGTGAGAGCCGCATGCAAATGGTGCGCCTAGATGCTGGGATTGCGGAGAAAAGGGGCACCTGCAAAGAGACTGCAAAAAGCGACGAAAGCCGAGCTATTGTCCTGGGTGTGCAGCTAGGAGAAGGTCTAGACCGAGTCAGGAGCCCAGAATGGAAGCCCTTCAAACTGAGGGGTCGGGAAACAAGTAAGAGCCAACTTCGTGGGGCTGAGATTGGCTAGGAGGATCGATGTCCCCAGCACCACCATCACTGTAACAAGACTACATCGTGAAGAAGCGGACTTATGCCTTCCGGGTCAAGTTGACGGAAAACATTGCACCATAACCATCGACACTGGCGCAACCCGATCGACCATCTGACCAGACCATGTGAGGCAACAGCTACTTCGAAAGGGCAGAATTTCCTCACTAAGGACAGCTACGGGAGAAATGCACCTGTCCATGGAGAGGTCCACCTCCAGATACATTTGGGAGACCTTGCGTTCCGACATAATTTTCTGGTCGTGAACATTATGGATGACTGCATTCTCGGAATGGGTTTTCTGCGACCACATGGAATCACGTTGGAGTTGGGCAAACGTGTATTGAAATGGCAGAATGCCGAAGTATTGATGGAGGGTCCAGCGTCCGAATTCCCAAGACTAATGTGGTAGTATGTACCGATACTTATGTACCGAAATCTTCCGAGAGCATTGTATGGGCCAAGCTTGATGGTGATTCTGGAGACCACCGATCTTATCTGATAGAGCCAACGAAGATGTCCGCATTGCGCAGTTTGATTGTAGGACGATGCCTTGTAAGATCTTTAAGGAACTGATACGTGCCGGTTAGAGTCCTTAACACCGCAGACTCAATCACAAGCCACCAAGCGGGAGAAGTCATCGGCAGCTGCCAGCCTGTTTCCACCATCACTTCTTTGGAAGCTACTCACGACCATCATTGGAAAAGGAGGCAAGACACAGACAAAGCCCGGGAATCCACGTCTGCAATATTGAAGCAGGTCGAATTTCCAGTGCAGCTATTCAAGCGAGCCTCTGATCTGGTCATCACGCGCAGTGACATCTTCTCAACAAGCCCGGATGACCAAGGCCGAACGAGTATGACAACTCACGTCATAGATACACAGGAAGCCAAGCCAATTTGACAAGCACCAAGACGTCTTCCTATAGCCAAACAAGGAGAAGTGAGCGCAGTGATCTCGGACATGGAAAAACAAGGTGTTATGGAACCTTCTGTCAGTCCATGGGCCGCGCCAGTAGTTCTAGTAAAGAAAAAGGATGGTAGCACTCGTTTTTGTGCCGACTATAGGCAGCTTAACGACGTCACTAAGAAAGGTAGTTACCCACTCCCACGTATCGATGACATCATGGACACTTTAGCCGACGCAAAATGGTTTTCTACACTCGATCTCAAGAGTGGCTACTGGCAGGTAGAAATCGACAAGAACGACTGAGAGAAAACCGCATTTTCAGTTCGGACTGGATTGTGGGAATTCGTGGTGATGCCGTTTGGGCTTTGCAATGCTCCAGCCACTTTCGAATGCCTGATGGATTGCGTGCTACGTGGTCTAACCTGGAAAATTTGCTTGGTGTACCTAGATGACATCATCGTCATCGGGAGAACGTTCGAAGAGCATGTGCGGAACTTAGAAGAGGTTTTCTCCGGATTGCAACTGGTGAATTCGAAACTTAGTCCCGACAAGTGTACCCTTTTCGCAGCTGAAGTAAAATACCTGAGACACGTTGTATCAGCAGAAGGAGTCAAAACAGACCCTGGGAAAATTGAAGCTGTGAAAAGCTGGCCAACACCAAACAACAAGCGCCAACTACGAAGTTTTCTGGGCCTGGCAACGTACTATTGAAGATTCGTCAAAGACTTTGCCAAAATAGCTAAGTGTCTTCATCAGTCAACCGAGAAAAATCGTCCATATGTCTGGAATGAACAATGCCAGGAAGGAGCTATTGGCTATTATAAAGGCCACCAAGCAGTTCCACAAGTACCTATATGGCAAGAAATTTGTTCTTCGAACGGACCATGCATCATTGAGATGGCTGCTCAACTTCAAAAACCCCGAGGGACAAGTTGCGAGATGGATCGAAAGATTGCAGTCATACGACTACGAAATTGTTCATCGGAAGGGCGGAGTTCATGGAAATGCTGACGCCCTATCCCGCCGTCCATGTCCAGTTAACTGGAAGTATTGTGGACGGATTGAGGAAAAGGAGCCGCCCATTAACCTGAGGAGATTCGAAACGCCCAGTTAGCCGAAGAAGACATCGGACCATTGCTTGTATGGAAGGAGATGACTGGGCGACCTGAGTGGAAAGACGTTTCAATGCATGGCGCAAGCCTGAAAAGCTATTGGGCACAATGGAACTCCCTTCAGGTGGAGGGTGGCGTACTCAAGCGGAAATGGGAATCAGTGGATGGCAGCCCCTATACGATGCAAACTATACTACCCAAAAGCCGAATCCACGATGTGGTTAAGGAAATGCATGAAGGATCCTCGGGAGGCCACCTTGGTGTTAACAAGACCTTAGCAAAATTGCGGGAAAGGTTCTACTGGCTCCATGCTCGAAAAGGCGTAGAGGACTGGTGTCGCAGAGGCACAATTTGCGCTTCCGTCAAAGGCCCAAAGCGACGACTGAGAGGACAAATGCAAACCTGTCCAGGACCCTTTCCTGAATCTGAATGGGAAAATCGATACACGCTGGTTGTAGCCGATTATTTCAGCAAGTGGCCCGAGGTCTACCCCATTCCCAACCAGGAAGCAACTACTGTAGCTGAACAACTAGTGTTAAATTGGGTCAGTATGTACGGCGTACCTTGTGAACTACATTCAGATCAAGGTAGAAACTTCGAGTCACTAGTTTTTGGTGAAATGTGTGAACTACTGGGAATACAGAAAACGAGGACAACACCACTGCATCCCCAATCCGATGGAATGTTCGAACGTTTCAACGGCACGCTCAATAAACACCTTGCCAAGATGGTTGACGAAAACCAAAGGGACTGGGACTGACATATCCCACTACTTTTGATGGCGTACAGAGCTGCCGAACATGCATCGACGGGCCAAGCCCCAGCCAAAGTTATTTTTGGAAAGACTATTCGTCTGCCGGCTGATATAAAGTTCGGGACACCCCCTGAGAAACCTCAAACGATCTCGGAGTACGCAAGTGAGCTAAGACAACGGTTCAACCAGATACATCGGACAGTGCAAAAACACCTCGAATCGGCTGCTGACCGCATGAAGACCAGGGATGATCTAAAGGCAAATTCTACTGGCTTCCAGCAAGATGACTTGGTCTGGCTATATAACCCACAGCGACGAAAGGGTAGGTCTCCAAAGTTGCAGCATAATTAGAACGGACCATACCGGGTTACAAAAGGAATAAACGACGTCGTATATCGCATACAGGAACACCGTCAGCCGAGAGCCAAAATGAAAATCGTGCACCTGGACCATATTGCCCCATATTACATCCAAGGAGAATTGACGACAACTGGTGACACATCTTTTCGGGGTGAAAAGAACTGAGATGGGGGCAGTGTTACATGTACAAATAATTCTGCGAGCTACTGTCGCAATTGTTTTCACAACCATCAAGAACATCAACAAAATGAGTTAAGTTGAAACCACGAGAACCCACCAAGCATGATCAACATCTGAAAGTGACGTCACTCCATTCATTAAGTTGCTCGAATATACCAGGTACCTCTCGGCAGAACATTTACCAACGTACGAGAAATCGGTTGAATGGGTAGAGACTCTATATAAAGGCGAGCTGAATGAATGGGGGGATCATTCATTACAACCGCGATAGAAATCTGCGATATAGTGGAACGCGAAGTCAAGGCGATTGATTCTTTGAGTGCGAAGTATTTTTAAGTGGACAATTGAAGTAGAAATTGATAGACGACTTGTAAAATAGTTAAAATCAAAATTGTGAAATAGTTGAATAAGTGATTGTGCATTTTTAAGTAACTAAATAAACTCTTTTTAATTCAATTTAAAAGACATTGCGTTTTCATTTTCCCGGAACATTAAAATTATTGGCCGCGAACCATAACACGCGACAATATCATTAGCTCCAAAACATAAATGTATTATTCCTTTTTAAAACATTTTTCTTTAATACCCAACATTTTTAAAATTTGGACTCGCCTTCCTTTTGGTGCAAGGTCCTCAATTGGTAGTCCACGTGCTGTAGTGGTTAGAGCACTCATCCTGTAAGCCGAAGGTCCCTGGTTTGACGCTCGTTGGTGGCAACGAGATTAAGTTCGAGTAATTCTTCGGACGAACTATAAATCCATTCAGTTATGATAAGTGCTGGTTTAAACATCAGAACGTATCGCAGCCGAGTGGACGGACACTTGTGGAGTGCCAATACATTCTATCATGATAATGAGATACTCTAACTTATCTCTAAGCGAAGGCTCAAAAGGGGCTGTAGGACAATAACAACAACAACAACTGAAACCAATAACTAAATCATTTTAACTCATTTTTATGCCTGAGCGAAGATATCCTAGGTTTTGGTCTTGAGTACGGAGGATCGGTTTAGGCTATTACTATTGATCTGAAGCCTAAAATGAACAATAGTACCAATAGTTTATAAAAACTTTTAGAAAAATATAGACCAAAATATTTTCACCCTATCCAGTTCTGTCACTTGCATAGGTTTCCTAAACCACAATATTCAATTTACCTTACCAAAGCTACATTAATTTCACCTTTCCAAATTAATCATTTCTTTTTACCTATTGATTGCTCCGTTAATAGAAACCACACAAAAAATCGATTCATGTAATCGTCATCGCATCTAGCAGCTAAACTTGTCACCTACAGCTATGACGCTTATAATAAAAGATTCCTTCACAGGACATTTGGCTCTACATGCATATATTTCTATGAATGATGATTGGATCATGCGCAAATCATTTGTTTACTTTGCCGAATTCAAGGAATATGTAATAGAGTAGGATAAGAAAATATTCTTCTTGCTCACTGGAATTCCTAGACATTGCCTGTTTAACAAAACAACATATTGAAAAATGATCGGCAGGATAGGTAGGTCTTTTTCTAGAAATTATCGCTCCTTAATCGAGAATCGCTATACAGCTACAAATTTCCAACATCTATTCACAGAATACATTTTCCTGTTGTCCATAATTTCGGACTTGCTTAAATATTTTATGTGAATTCTTCGACAAGGACACTTTTTTCGATGGATATACTTTGCATACCTTTCCAAAAGGGAAAGCCTAGCTGTGAGGTGTGAGGCACGTCAAAGAGTTTATTTAACGATAATAATGGCTATGATGACTAAAAGCTTTCACCAACCAATGGTATCCTTAACGAGGGTATATGCTCATCCTTAAGGCATGGGAAAGAGCAAATGTGCATTAGACGAAATATCGTCCTAGGTATCTACTATGTGTGTGCGCTGGTATATTGGATATATTTATGAATATATCTATCAATGGCAGACAGTTGGATACCAAATCGTCACTTGCATAAATCTGTAATGTGTACGAAAATGCTTGGAAGGTTTTGTGTAAAAACATCCCTGAAGGATGACATTGACGAGCAAACATTTTATGTGGGTGGAAAGCTCATAGTTGAGTTGGGAATTCAAGATGGGGTCTAAGCAGCAATTATGCAAAGTTATGTTGTAGGGAACGGAATGCCTTGAATTAGCATGTGTCCTATGTAATTAAGCTCTTGGGTATGAGCTCAGAAAGGACAGTATTAGATTGATCCTCGTGCGAAGGATTAAGCATAGTTGTTGGAGTTTGAGTTAAATGCAAATATTATCTAGCTATTGTTGATGGTGAATAATTTTAGCTTTTCATGTTAATAAAAATACGAAAGAAATTTTCGTAGAGAGCAAGAAAAAAGTCAAAGTGGCCTTAATTAGAAATAATTTAGTTTCGATGATGCATATAAAAACTTTTTCAATTATTAAGAGTGATGCAATTACAGGAGTCACGAGAAAACATCCATTGCAATCGAAATAATAAAGAAAATCAATTACAAATTCTCTAATATACATATTTATAGAAAAATTTGTAAAATATTATGTTCAAAGGTTGCATTAAAACAGAAACTAGTAGAATAAACCAAAATTAAACGCATAGCAAGTGAAACAAGTTGACCCGAAATCTTTTTTTTTGCGGTTACGAAGGCAAAAATAACTTATGCATCTCAGACGTGTTATCACAGTCTTTGTATGTAGAACTTGCACCAACTTTATGCTTTTTTGCATAGCTAACTAGTTCACAACTGAGCTCCATCCTGCAACCACTCACGCAATACTTGATGGTGAAAGCTTTTTATAGTACTTAGAAACGTAATATAAACAAAATTCAATCAAAAAACAATATCAAATCAAAGAATAAAGATAGTCAATGAACTTACAAGTTCATATCAGTGAACTAATTCTTCAAAATTCTTAATGGTTAATTACCTTTCACCTACTTTTATTCAATTGCAAATATTGCAAAATGTCTTTCGTAATGAACATTTCCATTAAATTCACAACGTTAGCATTTCAATACATTTCATAATTTATGCAATTGCATATTGTAAGCAAATTCTACAAGGTGCGTTAGAAAATAAACGAGACTTTTTTCGTTAAAATGTAGCCGCCTTGAATCCCGTGGATTAAAACGTGCACAATGCAATCGTTAAACTCACTTAATGTGGTAAATAACAATTTATTGCAAAAATCTAAATAAATAACAGTTCGTTAAATGAAACTAAACGTTTCTGCTTAACGACCAAAAGCCAAAGAGCTGATGATAAGTCTTCTTGTTGCTAGCTGATTGGTTGCCATATGTGTAAAGTCCAGCTTCCTCGAGATTATGACAGCGCCACTCAGTGGTGGAAATAGTTTTTATGATCGCAACAGTACCCCCTTTCCAGAATTGACGTCAAGTGGATATTGGCTTTGACGTCCGAGTGTACGTTCTGAGGGGAATGTCATGATGTTGTTCGTTGTCATCTTTTGTAGTATACGCTGGTTGGAGTCGTTCCGTTGAGACGGTCGCATCTTGTCCCTTTATCTTGATACTGAAGACGTGATCGTTGATTCGTTTAATCGCCTCGTGCGGCCCTGTGTAGGGTTGCTCCAACGGCTGTCTGACTGCATCAACTCGCAGGAAGACATGAGTGCAAGTGTAGAGATCCTTGTATTGAAAAAGGCTTCTTTTTATGTGGTGAGCTGTAGGTGTCAGTCGAAGGAGTCGCATGTGCTCACGAAATTTCTCGACAAAAAAGGTGGGATTGGCTGGCATGTTATCGTTTGTGAAAAATTCGCCCGGAACACGTAGTTGTTCGCCGTAACGTAATTCGGCGGGTGAAGCTCGCAAGTCCTCCTTGAGTGACGTTCGCAGTTCTAGTAGAACAGTTGGAAGTAGTTCTATCCAGGGTGTTGGTTGACTGTACATAGGAGCTGATTTGTGTTGTTCCAATTCATTTCGTTCAGGTCAGATTGGTAAGGGCTCGAAAAAGTGCGCTCTCAAATTGAGCACCTTTCTCGGTTGTCAACGTTTTGGGAGTTCCAAAACACGCAACCCAGGTGTTGTAAAAAGTGTTGGCGCCCGTGTCCGCAGTCATGTCTTGCATGGGGACTGCTTTTGGCCACCGTGAAAACCTGTCTACCATGGTAAGACACCAATGGATGGAATACCCGCTCACCAATGGCAGAATGACGATGTCGATGTGTTCATGATCGAATCTTTCGTTCGGTACGTTTATTTAGATGGGCTGGTTCCTGTTGTGTCGTTGGATTTTCGAGCGTTGACAAGGGATGCAGCTGCAGGTCCTTCTGAATGCTGGGCCATACGTACTTTTGGCGCAGCTGGTGAAGGGTGGCCTAGCCGCTCAGATGAGCGAGTCCATGAACTGAAGCTAAAGCTTCTTGACGAAGTATTGGTGGGACGTAAGGACGAATGTATACCGTTGAAGTATCGCAGTAAACTGTTTCAGTACCGATTGACAGCTTTTATAGTTGTAATCCCGTGTTATTGCTGTTGTCTAGGAGCAGACGAAGCTCATCGTCTTCTTGTTGAGCCTCGGCTAGTTGAGTTGGGTCTAAGGTGAATGGCATGTTGATCGCATTAATTCTTGAGAAGGCGTCGGCTACCAGATTCTCCGAGCCGGAGATGTGGACTGTCTCCATCGTAAACTGAGAGATGAACCCCAACGGTCTCAATTGTCTCGGATTGGCTTTGTCAAGACTTTGAGCGAATGCGTAGATTAAAGGCGTGTGGTCGCTTTTGATAATAAAATACCGACCCTCCAGAATATACCAAAAAAACTTGATTGCGGCATAAATAGCTAGTCCTTCGTGATCATACGCACTGTATCTAGCTTTCGTTGGGCTCAGCTTACGAGAGAAGAAGCCAGGTGGATGCCAGTGTTTGCCATCGTGCTATTCTAAGGCTGCTCCGATAGCAATGTCAGATGCAGCAGTGACAAGTTGAAGTTGTGCCTTGTGACCCGGATGGGCGAGTAAGGCTGCAGTTGCAAGGTCGCGTTTGCACATTTGGAAATCTGATTCCGTTTGTGGTGTCCAAGGAACTTTGCGATTATCGTTTCTCTTGCTGTTGCTTAAGAAAGCGTTCAACGATACCTGATGGTGGGCTAAGTGCTTAAGACAACGTCTGTTGAAGTTGCACGCCCTGAGAAATCGACGCAGCTCGACGATAGTTTTAGGTTGCTTGAAGTTAAGCAGCGCAGTGATTCGCTCTTGTGTTAGTTGTGAACCGTTCTTGTTGATCGTCTATCTCCGTTTGACCGAAAGCACACTCATCAATGTCAATGTGCAAGCTATGTTGCTCAAGTCGTTGACGGATAATGTTGAGGTGTTCTCGATCTTGGTCAGCATTGTCTGACATGATGATGATATCGTCTATATAGCAGAAGATGAATTCGCGTCCGTAGAGGATGTTGTCCATGTGCCGTTGAAAAGTTTGTGTGGCATTTCTAAGACCAAAAGGCAGGACCAAATATTTAAACAACCACAATGGTGTTGTAACGGCTGTTTTTTAATGTCGGCTTCGGACATTGGGATCTGATGGTAAGATCGTTCTAGGCCCAACTTCGAAAATATAGTTTTACCGTGAAGCTGGTCAGCCACTTCGTGGATATGTGCAATTGGATATCGATCCGGTACTGTCTGAGCGTTCAGTTTTCGATAGTCGCCACAAACTCTCCAGCCTCTGGATTTTTTGGCAACCATATGGATGAGGACTACTCGATGTACGGCAAATACCCATTTTAAGCATCCGATCGAATTCTGCTCATGCTGCTTTCAGTTGTTTGCCTGTCGGACGTCGAGGCCGTTGAAAAACTGGTGGTCCAGTTGATTCAATGAAATGTGCCACTAAGTTAGCTGGTGCATGTGCATGGTGGTGAAAACATCAACCAGAGTGATTTGTCCGGGGCTGGAGCAGATAGAATTGTCATCTAATAGCCTCCTGTTTTTTAAATCAATCAAAAGCCCGTAATGTGTCAAAAAGTCCGCCCCGATAATTGGTGTAGAGACATTTGCTACAATAAAATTCCACGCAAATAGATGCTTGAAACCTAAGTGTATCTTCAAGGGTCGTTTACCATACGTGGTAATTGTGGTGCTGTTGGCGGCATATAATGTTAGCATTTGCGGCTCTTGAAGTTGAGAGAAGCGTTTAGGCAGAATCGAGAAGGACGATCCGGTGTCGATTTAAGTGTGACTGCTGATCGGCTATGTGGAGTCTGAATTCCGGAATTTTATCTCTGTTGTCTACCACTCCGGTGATGGAAGGCAACTGTCTCAGTTTCCCTGATGCTGATTTGCTTGAAAACTAGCAAGGCTCCGAGCAACGCTTCACTTTTACGCCAAATCGTTTAAGGGAATAGGAAAACTCGTTGTTAGTTAAAGTGCGCTGGCCTCTTGCACCACCTGTCGAACCGTCACCAGTTGTAGCCGCCTTAAAACCCGTGGATTAAGACGTGCACAATGTAATCGTTAAACTCACTTCATGTGGTAAATAACATTTTATCGCAAAAATCTAAATATATATATATATATATATATATATATATATATATATATATATATATATATTCGCGACCAAAAGCCAAAGAGAACAGCTGATGAAAAGTCAAACTTCCTCGAGATGATGTCAGCGCCACTTAGTGGTGGTGGAGTTTTTATGATCGCAAAAAAAAAAATTCTGGTTGCGCAATCTGTAAATGAGATAATGCGTGGGAAAGTTACATCTCTCCCTGACTTCCAGTGAAAGTTTGGTGACATTCGGTTCTGTGAAAGCGAAGTTATTGCGTCTAAAGTGACAGTATGTTTGTGTCATCGGTACAAAAATGAGTTTCGAATAAGGAGTTAATATCAAATTTTGTTTTAAAATCGGTAAAACGTTTGCCGAAACATTTAAATTGATGAAAAAAGTTAATGGTGATGATTGTCTATCTCGTGCCAGAGTACATGAGTGGATTACACGGTTCAGAGATCGTCGTGAGGATATAAATTACGACGAATATACGGGCCACCCAAAATCAGTGATCACCGAAAACTCCATCGAAATCGTGCGCCGAATTTCATGGAATCGGAGTTGAATATCTCCAAAACATCGATTTATCGCATTTTAACTAATCATTTGGGCTTACGAAAGGTAGTTAAGGGGCTTTCCAAAATAAACGAAACTTTTGTCATAAAAATCTACTCTTGTGACAGATTTTTTGACTAGAAATCGCATTTTAACCATCAATCACTCACCGTATTCGCCTGATATGGCTTTGTGTGACTTCTACCTATTCGGAAAATTGCATTTGGCCATGAAAGGAAAACGCTTTGCGTCCGTAGAGCGCTCCCAAAAGGCTTGTACCGACGTCCTAAAGGACATTCCGGTCAATGACCTGAAACACGCTTTCGAAAAGCTTTTGGATCGCACAAAATAGTGTATCGAGGACGGAGGAGACTATTTTGAATAAATAAACTTGAATTCATCAGAGCAAAGCTCCTGTCGTTTCTATTTTAGCTCAGTCTCGTTTATTTTGGAACGCACCTTGTATATCACATTCGAGTCAAGTTCGATAACTTATGTTAAAATCCATTACTTGCATTTCTTTAATTGGATTCAACTCTGTTTCCGCTTTGATATGTTCAATGAACTAGTTGTGTAAGCAAAAATACTTTCTGTGATTTTGTGTGGTATGTAAGAATTTATTATACAAACAAATTGGTGTGAATAAAAAGTCTTCGTGAGAAAATTTCAATGACATTTTTTTGGTCCTTCGAGTAAAAGTTGATATTAGGAAATTAATAGTATCTATTTTTCAGACTAACACTAGTTGAAAGCGAATTATTCATTAGGAGCATATTGACCTGCAATTCTTGGAATCAGAATAATTTTTGCATAGCTACAACTGGGTGTACTTGGATCATCGGAACTAGTTTAGAGACATTATGGCGGATAAACTTCAAGAAATCAACATCGCAACGACGAAACGGATCATCAGTAATTTCAAAAAGCACAGTGAAAAGAGGTATTCACTGGCATATTTTGAAACGAGGCTGGACAACCTAAGGTAGCAATGAAAGAATTGTAAGGAACAGCATCCAACAACGTATAACTCATTTGAGAAGGATGCTGACTCCCTTAAGGCATACAACGAAAAATACGAGGCTTTCGAGAATCTGGTTGTGGAATATATGACATGATTTCGCTTCAAAATCTACGATTATCAGGGCTTCAACCAATCAGTGATATTGGACTCGGTAAAGCTGGAACAGACTCGCATCCTAACGTTTAATGGGAGATATTCTTCATGGTTCAGATTTAGCGACTTGTTTAAGTGTATGTTGCATGAAAACAATCAGCTGAGCTCTGTTCAGAAGCTACAATATCTGAGAAACGCAGTTAAGGATGATGCAGAAAAACTAATCAGTCATTTGAACATCACTGAGGAGAATTACGGCGTTGCATGGAAACTGCTGGGTGAAAGATACAATAATCATCAAGCTATTGCACAGAAAGTGTTGCAACGATTTTGAGAGCTACAAAGATGTAGTGCACATGATGCCAATGGTTTCAAGCACTTGCTTGATATAACACATCAATTAGAGGTGTATTTGCAGGTGATTGGAGGAAAATCATTTGATATATTAACGATCTTCATACTGAGTCAAAAATTGGACAAAGAATCGCGAAGAGATTGGCAGAAAAAAATAAGTGGTAAAACTGACATGCCAACCCTTACAGCATTCTTGGACTTCATGCAACAGAGACTAATAATACTGGAAGTGCTTTCAGGAGCTGCAAAATGAACAGGGAAAAAGGTGGTTACTATACACACCACATCAGTTGAAGTCAAACAGTGTTGTTATAAACTGTAAAGCTGGACATCGACTTATGAATTGCGAGGCTTTCCAAAAACTAGTTGTTCAGGTGAAACGTAAATTTATGTCTTCGAAACAACCTAAGCAAACTGCTCGAAAACCATTAGAAGCCTAGTCCAATTTTAATTGTAAATTTACAATAAAAAAGTAATTAGTTAAATTTACAATTAAAATTTGGACACGGCGACACCATTATAGCGCAGCTCATCCACAAATTGCATTGTCAAGTGCAATCTATAGTAGATAGATGAGGGGCTCGTTAATTGCCTTTGCAATAGGTCCCGTACGTAGGCTGTTCGCAGAAATGAGAGTTCTGCTTGGGCGGATCGGAGAGTCTGCTTTTGATCGCCACGGATTGCGCAATTTATTCACGGTCTTTGGGGCGTAAAGGCATTATTCGCTTTTAAACAATTCCCCTGGCGTAACCACCATAAAGTCGTTTATTACCTGTCGGGTGGCACAGTTGTGCATTGTACGTGAAGCAGCTGCCGTATAGCCACCGTTGACACGAAGAACACGCTACATCACCGCCACCACTGGTGCTAGGTGTAGAATATCTGTGGAACGTGGTCGGGGCTAGATGTGAATAGTGCTGTTATCGTTTGTAAGCAGTAATATACTTTGGATGTCACTTATATATTCCGGTTAATTCGCGTGTCCTGAAGGGTACTGCTCATTTGAAAGGCTATTGTTCCGGTTTTATTTTGGCATCGATTAGACTATCCCGGAAAGTATCCTTTCAGTGTGGTTGACTTTACACGGGAACAAGAAGAGGATCTTCCTCCTGATTTTGTATGCAGTGAACACGTGAATTTTAAAAGCGAATTAATAATAGTAGCGAGAAACAACGGTCCGTTGGTTTACAAGAACCATATGAATCTTAAATATTGCTTGTAACTGCAGTGAAGTGGATGCAATGCCTGGATCTTTGCAGTATGGAATTTGTCTGCGAAGTTGTCTTATGGTCCTGAACTTGATCTCACGGTGAGCTTCAAACTGTTATTCCTTTCATCCTAATTCATATTTGGTGATAACCCAAACTTGTGAAAATGTTAACTCGGTAAAATTATTTGCGTTTATTACCCAAACTAAAACACCATCGAAGATTTATTAAGTAAGCCAGATCGGAGTGCAATCATTCTCACTATTGCTCGCATGAATTGACGCTTTCATTCCTCATCTTGAATCAACCAAATGGCATCAGTTAATTATTAACACGCACTTTATGCTTGAAGCCATTCAAATTTTAAAATATTGGCCAAAAAAACTCGACTATAAGTATCAGTTATTGAACTTTACTAGTTGCTACTTGAAAATCAGCTGGTGCAATTGAACGTGGTTTCGTCGATTGTTAAATGATAATTTTCTTTTATTTTGATATATGCAATAGATAGCTAGAATATGATTACGATTATTAAAATTCATGATGACAGTGCAAAGTGATTAGTTATGTAAATCAAGCAAATAAGGATGATTCAATGTAAAAAATGTGGAGGTATTAGAATGTTAAGAATGAATGAATATTCAGTAAACATTTTAAAGTTAAGTTAAGAAAAATTATGCACCTGAATCAATTCTCCGCCGTAGACGGTCCCAAGCCCGTTTGAGAAAGGGGAAGGGAACCCCTTGTTTCCCCAACCCACAGCTTCCATGATTCCTCATCCCAAACCCCCCAATTACATGGTAGCAAATGTTCTCGGGGTCGAGCGTTGGGTTTACTGGCTCCCCAATAATGGGACATTAAATGCCGAAAAATGCTAATAACTTTAAATACATCTACAGCTCTGCTACTAAATCCTACTTACACCTCTTTTGTGGGGACGTAAGAGGGTAAAGGTGAATCTTCCTCCGAATGGAGGTTGGGTAACAAGCTAACTCCCCGTCTCTGAAATACCTTAAAATGTTTCAAAACCTGCAGATAGGCCTCGGAATAGATTGGACTTACGGCAATGACCTCGCAATAGGAAAAAGGACAATGGCATTGGATCCTCGAATGTCAGATCACTCAATTACCCTGGCGCTGCTAAGGATGTTTTGCAACAGACCAGTCATTATAAATTAAAGATACTGGCAATCCAGGAAACGAACTGGGCTGGAAATGATATTCAAGACATGAGATCGCACACAATATTCAAAAGTGGGAAGCCTACTTGAAAACGAGAATTCGGAGTGGCCTTCATTGTGAGATATGGAGTTCAAATCCCACGTTATTGATTTTAAGGCAATAAACGAATGGTTGTGTGCAATCCGTATAAAAACGAAATTCTTCAAAATCTGGCTGATCAATGTTCACGTCCCGAATGAAGAAAAGGATGAAGAAACGAAGAAAACGTTCTACAATCACCTGGAAAGACCAGTCGAGTCATTGTCTACAAACGGCACAAAAATAATCCTGGGTGATTTCAACGCTAAGGTTGGCAATGAGCTTTCTCATCGGGGAAAGACTGGAGTATATGGCCTCGACGATGAAACAAATGACAACGGCCAGCGCCTGAGTGACTTTGCATGTAGCAGAAATCTACTCATACGTTCGACTTGCTTTCCGCAGTGACGCATTCATAAAATAAATTGAGTATCACCGGATGGCAACATACAAAACCAGATCAATCATGTTCTAATCCAACATCGTTGGGCCTTGAGCATAATTAATGTCCGTACATACCGAGGAGCCAATTGTAACTCAGATCATCACTTGATCAAATTAACGTATCGATGTCGTCTGTTAAGGGCATTTTCGGCGAAGACCAGCCCGCTAAAAAAATTTGACATCGAAAGACTTCAAACGACAGCGAAGCAAAACTAGTAGGGCTACAAATCAATGAAAATAAAGCAAAGTTCAGGACGCAGTCGAGGAAAAATACCTCAAATACACAAAATATCACAATTGGTGAATACAGCATCGAAAATGCGGGTAAATTTGTGTATCTAGGCGCCAAAATAATGAAAACCGGTAATTCATTTATTTATTGATTTACACTATTTTACAGATCCGTGAATCCAATTACAAAATAGGTTATGAAATATATAATATAATACATGCGAATAAACAAAGTTATAATAAGAAAAAACAAACAAGAGTATAAAATACTAATAAACTATTGGAAGCAAAGGAGAATATTATGCAATATGCTTTTAAAAGCGTTTAAGGAATGTGGCAGAGGACCCAGTTGGAGCTCATTGTAACGACATAATACGCGTACTAAAAATGAATAAGAATAAATATCGGTACGAGCAAAGGGCACAAAGAATATGTCAGTTGAACGCGTTTTTGAGGTTTCCCGAAGGTTGGATGAAAGAATACCGTGATATAATTTAAATAAGCAGCACAGGCCTATTTTTGAGTGATGGAATGTTTACGATCTGTAAGCGCTCATCGTAGGAGCTGTAAGTGAGGTTATATTTGTAGAATAGAGATCATGTGAATTTACGCTGTACAGTTTCAACAGCATCCGATAGATTGGTATAGTGAGGAGACCATACTTGGGAGGTATACTCAAGGATTGACCGGGATAGAAGTACGAATAGGTGGACGCTGGTCGAAATGCTAAAAGACTTGCAAGAGGATCGTAAAATAAAACCAGTGACACGTGAAGCTCTAGTAGTTATGCATGAAATATGAATGTTAAATTTCAAACCTGGGTCAAATACTACTCCCAAATCTTTAAATTTGTCCACAAGTGCGAGCACCGATTCATCAATCTGGTATTCATATAAAACTGGTTGAATTTTGTTGGTGAATCTCATGTGACAACATTTAGAAATGTTAAGAGGAAGTAAATTACCTTGACACCAATTGTGGAGATTGTCAAGATCATTTTGGAGGTATGAGCAGTCTTTGCTGGAGTTGATGGGGCGATAAATTTTTAAATCATCAGCCTAAAGAATCCAATTAGAGGACAGGCATTGGGGAAGATCATTAATGAAAATGCTGAATAGCAAAGGGCCTAAAATTGATCCTTGAGGAACACCAGATTTTGGGCTAAATGAGTCCGACGAGAAAAAATTATTCCATGTAACGGTGCAGGAGCGATGGGATAAGAAGGATAAGATCCAAGAGAGAATAGAGTCGGTAACGCGGAACGATCTGGGTTTGTTAGCCAAAAGGCATGATCAACACTGTCAAAAGCTTTAGCAAAATCGGTTTATATGACATCGACTTGTTGACTCTTGTCGAAAGCAAGAGAGATGGCATTTGTAAGTTCTAACAAATTAGTTACTGTCAAACGACCTTTAATGAAGCCATGTTGTTCATTTGCAAACAGGATACTGATGTCATCGTACATTCTGTTATGCACAATTCTCTCAAGGAGCTTGCCAAAACAAGACAGCAAAGAAATCGGACGATAGTTTGAGATTTCACTTCGATCTCCGGACTTATGGATCGGAAAGATGTTAGCATGCTTCCAGACGTCAGGAAAGCAGGAGAAAGAAAGGCTAATATTGAAGATAATTGATAGTGGGGTAAATAATGAAGAAGATAATGACTTAACGAACAGATTTGGTATTCCATCAGAACCCGGACCACCATTTATGTCAAAGGTAAGCAGTACATTTTCAATTTCCGATGGAGAAGTCACGATAGAATGCATAATAGGGGAAGGAAAAGAACACGATGAGTATATAGTGGGGTTCGAAACCTTAAATTTGGAGGAAAAAAAATGAGTGAAAAGGCCACAGGTAGCTTGCCCATCAGAAGCTTGGCAACTACGCCATGAGAAGATATTAGGAATATGGGATGTTGTTTTCAGAGAATGTATGTATGTCCAAAAGGGCTTAGGACTATTAGATTGCAGTGATGTTTCAATCATACAATAATAAGTTCGCATTGCGTTCTTAACCGCTTTTTTGGCTTCTTTACCAAGCGTTCAGTAGTTGGTAAGGTTAGTGTAAGAGTTTGAATATTGAAGTTTTTTGCGTACCTGGTCCTTCAAATAGAGAGTGTCTGAGACTTCAGCGGAAAACCAGCTGCGGCTCTTTTTCCGAGGGGAATGGCAGAAAGGGACATGGTTTGTAATTATGCTACTAAGATTCTTATAGAAAGTTGATAGCGCTGAATTGACATCGAGCTTCTGTAGCATTGAATTCCAGTCAATATTATCCAGCTCAAGCTGAATGGTTGCATAGTGGGCTTTGCGGAAATTAAATCTTGGGGAGAAAGGAGTGGGTTTGGACTGAGGTGCAAGAAAAGATAAACGAACCTCAAGCGAAAGATGATGGGGATCAGGTTTTACATATTCGGAGGGGGATTTTGTGATCGAGGAGGTAGAGGGAGGATTGGTAGTAAGGATGAAATCGAGAAGTTAATTGTTTGCGTTTGCGATCATATTTAATTGCGATAGGGAGCAAAGCGAAAAAAATGAGGAAAACAGGATAGAGGGATCATTGAAGGATGAGAGGGTATGAGAGCTTGAGTCCCACCTTAAGCAAGGCATGTTAAAGTCCCCACAGATTAAAATATTGTATGGAGGGTTGATGCCAAAGCAATACGAAGAAAATTCAGAGATAAAACGGTTGTAAACGCGGAAAGGAGCATTGCAAAGGATATACACGCAAAGCAATACTAAATTCACGGCTTGAGAGATATTGATTAAGACAGTGATGCATTCTACTGGAAGTGACGGTGAAAAGTCAGAGCAGAGTTAGCTGTCTAAGGCTAGGTAACAATAAGTACACCACCACCGTCAGATTTACCTGAAACCAAAGATCTCTATCAGTTCGGTAGACATCATATAGTGGAAAAATTTCACTGCTGGCGATATCAGGAGTTAGCCAGGTTTCTATAAAACAAGTGAGATCATTGCCGGAAATGGAAGAGGCAATTTTAATAGCTTCCAGTTTGGTTCACATGCCACGTACATTTTGATGATAAAGATTGAAGCTACGAGAAGTGTTTTGAATATCAAAATTTAAATTAATATTTGAAGAAGTTGTAGGGTGACCAGTTGTTAAAGTTGCGAAAGAGAGCTTACCACGCGACGAAAATTTCTTCTTTTGGTTGCCTCGAACGGTTTAATTAGTGTTCTAGGAGGCCAGTATTCTGGTTGAAGAACTATGCTGCAGGTTGACGGTACAGTAAGCCTAAAGGAAGCTATAACTCTTCCCTCAATGTTGTCTTTTGTCAGTTTGTGGCAGCTGATGACCTTTACTGAAGGTCCAAATTTCGTTGAGACATAATCACAAATGTCATTCGTCGATGTCTCATAAGCCAGACGAGATATAAATATTTGCTTCGGCAGCGCCACGACATGAAGAGATGGAATTTGCTTTGGTGCCGGCAGATTATTAGTGGGATTAGAAACATCAGCTACTGGCGTTGGTTGAAAATCCGTTACAAGAGTGTAGGGTGAAGTGGGCCGATTTTTCGATATAGCACCTCGACGAAAAGATGAGGGCCCAGGTGAAGATTGAAAAACAACCTCTGAACCATTGCCGGTCAATAGTTTAGCGCTGCTTTTTGTTGCAGGTTTAGCTTGTGACTTACTTCTCGTTATTATGGCAGGAGGAGTATCTAATGTTATTCTAGTATTCTCCCCCGATGAAGGAAGATCTGGTGCAGAAGGCTGTAGCATATTGCGAGTATCCAGGCTCGTCTCAATTAGAGGATGCGCGGACATAGGGTCAGCAAACTGGAGCGAGGGAGCGATCTCATTACATGCAACCGAACATTTACTGTGCAAAGCACTAAGTTCATCACACAAAGTTTTAACTGTTAAGCTAGCCATGTGGAGCCTAGAAACGTAGGCTGAATTCGAATAACGTCTACAGGTCTCGCAGTACCAGTGGACGCCATTGTCCGGTTTGTTTATAACGTCGGCAACAGTACCTTTGATGTTTACGCAAGCCGAATTATAAGACCGTTCACAGAGGCCGAAACATAGCACAAAATCGTGGTCATGAAAGAGACGAAATACGCTGAAGAATACAGCTTGCAAATAAAATATTTTATTCAGTTTCGACGATCTCGAAGACTAGCTGCATACACAGGAGGGCAAAGCTCCAAATACACAAATCTGTGATAAGACCTGTCTTACGCTATGGATGTGAAATAAGGACCCTAACCCAAGCATCCACAAATATATTGAACGCCTTTGAGCGACGGGTCCTGAGGCAAATAATCGGAGCGAAGCTAGACGGGGGCCAATGGTGAATTCGATACAACCATGAGCTCTACGAAATTTTTGAAGAACCGGAGGCCTCAACGATTGTAAGACTGCGGAAGCTGCAATGGGATGAACACATGAATCGTATGGACGAACAAAGGATACCCAAGAAAGTATTCGTTGGAAGAACTGTAGAGCGGAGATCAGTGGGGAAACAGAGGAAATGCTGGTCTGACTCGGTCGATGAAGACAGTTCATCGCTGCTCGGACTTCGAAATTGGAGGACGTGAAGAATGGACGGAGAGAGTTGGAGGCGCTATTTGCAGGAAGCGAAGGCCCGAGAGGGGATGTAGTGCTACGAAGAAGTTTGAAGATAATTCGTTTCACTGTCAATATGTTTCATTACTTTCTTGTGTATTCATGTAGTATAAAGGCTCCATAAATTTGTAGTATGTATATGTATGTTAGCGTTTTTAATTGCTAATCATATAAGTATGTTCTTGATCTTTCCGTTTATGATTTATTTTTGCCATGTAATTTGCTACTCAGTTGAAAACGGAATTATAATGCTAACATGGCGTTGCTAGCTTTTGTTAGTATGCAACAATACAAAGCACTTGATGTCAGATAATTTATGCATTGTCGATATGTATAGGAAATAAGATAAATTTGAGCTTGATTTGCAAGCAAATCGCGAAGCTCACTTCAAATTATGTAATCTATGCTAGTACCAGCGTAGTTATGATACTTACTCAAATCATGTTATTTTTTTGGTTTGTACGAAGAATTACTGGATTTGAGATAATTTTCGAAGCATCAATTTACAATGGCTAATGTGCAGCTTAACGGAAGGTACTCGTATGTATGAAAAAATGCAAGACAATCAAAATCACATTACTTACTCCAGCTTCTATAATGTGAAAGATTTTGCTTGTTCCGTGCGAACATTAGAAGACGTGTTCGTAATTACCAACCCTGGATTAAATTAAATTGGTATTATGGACAAAAATTAATTTCTAAAACACGGCTTTGTGCACCCTGCAACTGTGATCGGCTTAACAGTTTGATACTCGCTGTGCAACTAACCGAATGAAATACAGTTCAGTGAACTGACTCTTTAAGTTGTCATGCTACTGTCATCTGTCATTTCTTGAATTGTCAACTTGCTCGATTCGTACTTCCAAAGATGAATTCGCCGCTAGAAATTTTAACAAATAATGGAGATAGAGAACCAACCTTCCTAAACGACAAATGGAATCCGATGCTTGGTGCCTTTTTGGGTTTTGCAGGTGCTTGCTTCCTTAATTGGGGTACACGTCGGCCCGTATTCTCTGGTAAGTATTCATGCGACTGTTGCATAACGTGCTAAGTTGGAGTAAATCATTAGTTTGTCAAAACAACTACCTTAAAGGATTCGTCTAATTTGGTATCTATTGCAGGCGTACAGAAGCATGTCATTGCAACCTTAGGAGGTGGCACTATAGGATATTTCTTTGATCAAAAGCGAAATGCATATTTCGCTGAAAGAGATGCCATTTTGAGACATTATGTTGAATTGCATCCCGAAGATTTTCCACCCACAGGTGAGACAATTTAATATTGGTGAACTTGTTTGAAAAATCTTCTATCTATCCTTACATTTTCATTCTTTGAATAACTTCCCCGCTGACAAGATTCATTTCGTGATTCCAGAACGAAAAAAAATTGGCGATACATTGGAGCGATGGGTGCCAATCCGTTAAGCATCTTGACCGGTGCGTAATTGACTTCTAGAACGTAAACTTATTGTATGAAAGTTGTTAATAAACTTCGAAACCTATTACCGGCATTTGAATTACAAAAGTCATGTTTATGATCATTTCAAATGACGCGGATGATGGCGTAAACAGTACATAGAATACAAAGAAATGCTGGATTTAGTGGTTACATGACTACCTCCAAGAAAGGTGTCACTGATTTAAACTCGATTAAATATTGTTCATTATTTTTTAAGATGGTGTAGTAATAAACAACAAGCGGTTTAAAGCAATACTGGCCGAATCATGCTCTGCTGCCAGAGCCTAAGTTTGCATCGCCATAGAATGCTATAGGGGCCTCGACGTGACCATTTATTTATTTATGTTTTTAAAAATTATCACAAAGTCGAGTATGCAAAACTTTAGGCCATGATTTCCGAGGAAAAAAATTACGGATCAATTGTTCTGCTATAGATGCCAGTTAGAATTTGGGTTGTTCTGGGGCGTATGCTGTTTTTTTTTTTGGAGTTTTGGCATGTCGCATAATGTCTAAATGTTAACTACCTAACGCCTCAGTGTTATTTTTCGATAGTATATGAAATTAGATCACAATTCATTCAATTGAACTTGTAATCGTAGTAATTTCGCGGTCCCAAACAAAAACTTGTTTTAAACGAAGACTTAACTAGCAAAGCAGGAGAATTGACAATACCCCGGGCCGCGTGGTTGATTTGAATGAAGTATAGGTATATATATTCTTTGGATTAGATTGAACTGGTTTAATGCAGATTTCTGATCCTGGTTTTAATTGGTAGTTACTCATTTTCATCCACTCTTGATCTGCGTTGAATTAACATAATTAGTATAGATTTAAACAAATACCCTTAGCATTATTTTCGGGTCAATTCAGTTGAATTTCTCATTAGCATTGCTTGGCCTGGAAGAATTCCTTTGAGCAATAGAATTTAATTTCACCATCACTAGGTTTACGTGACAGCGTAGCGTATCTCACGTTTAACAAAATAAAGTTACCTTCTCCATCGAACAATATGCAGAATATGTGCAGAGGAGGAGTTACCAAAGGACTAGTGAACAAGTTTAATATTCTTTGTACACAAAAAGTTAAGGTGGGAAAATTATACAAGCATCACTTTAATATCGACTTCATATAAAGTTCTCTCCAAGATCATTGAAAGAAAATTAAAGCCATACTATCAATGTATTATAGGCGAATATCAGGGAGGCTTTCGAAGTGGACGGTCTGCAATAGACTAACTATTCTCACTTAATCAGGTGCTCGAAAAGCGCTAGGATTATAACATCAATGCATGCACCACCTCTTTGTAAACTTCAAGCAAGCATACGACAGTGTCGACAGAAGTACACTACAAAATAATGCTTGACTTTGGTGTCCCAACAAAACTAAACTATGGTCAAAGTCATGATACTAAACACAAATCCCAGGTCAAGGTGAACGGTGAACTAATGGATAGCTTCAAAATAGAATCAGGCTTAAAACAAGGGGACGGACTTGCCCCAATGCTCTTTAGAGACATCAGCCGAAACTCTTGGTACACTAATGTTCAAGTTTCTACAATTGGTAACTGATGCTGATGACGTCAATATTATGGCACGTTCAATCTCAGATGCCAAAAGGGTATTTCGGAGTCTAGAATCTGAAGCAAACCGAGTTGGCCAAGCAGCTAATGAAACGAAAACTGAATTCATAACTCAAACGTGAAAGAACACTCCAGCCCGACAAAACCTGAACGCAAGAGACTGACTTCGAAAGTATGGATAGCTCTGTTTATCTTCGAGCTAACCTGGATAGAACAACCGCCAAAAAAGACGAGATTGAACACCGAATAAACGTCGCAAACAGAGCTTAGTACTCCGTACTTCTCGTTCCAAGGTCCAGATGTGTGCAAAGACAAAATAAGCTCCGTATTTCCAAATCCCTAGTCAAACCCGTACTGTTCTATGGAAGCGAAATATGGACCCTGACGAGTACAAACAAAGGGCTATGATACTCGTATGTTCATTGCAGCGTTTGATGTCAAGGTTATCTAAGGAACAGAAGAGCATTCAAAAGAGTACGTTGACGTTCAAAGAAAAACATTGTCTCGGCTATGGCAGCAAGTTGAGGATTTGAACCATACTATTTACGAGCTCGCTGAAAACCCAGAACATTCGGGATACAATGCTTGTGAATATGACAGATTTGAGGATGCAGCAAGAGAGCAGTTTGCTTTACTAGGGGAAAAGACTGAACTTCAGGAACTTAAAACAACTGCACCAAAATCGGTAAATCTGCCGATCGAAAAATTTTTGGGAGACTACTTGAAATGGCCTCAATTCGTAGACATGTTTTCGGAAATGATCGACAAGGATTCAACAATACAAAAAATGTGTTATCTGAAATCAAATGTAACTGGTGAGGCAGAAAAATTAATCAGCCATTTAACCGTGACAGAAGGAAATTATGAGGCAGCATGGACGGCAATGAAAGAAAGATATGATAACAAAAGAGTGCTGACATCCGCTATTATACAAAAGTTTCTCAGTCAACCAAATTTACCGTAAGATGGCCAGTCAGCTGCAGCCATAAAAACATTTCATGATACCTTACATGAAAGTTTACTTGCGTTGAAAAATATTGGAGTATATACTATGAGTTGGGTGTAGTGAATTAGGTAGGGAAAATTGCCCGTTCACGACTGCGGCGATGGTCTGCTGCCTCAGCGAAAGAGGATGGTAAGATCCACCGAGATTCACCTTGTCTGAGGATGCACTGGTAGACTCCTCCGCGAAAATGGGCTAGCCATCTGGCGCGCTCTTTCTACTTTTTGTTAAACAGGGGCTCTTGCTGGGTAGAGTGGCCTTCCGCTCGCGTGCCCTTTTATGACATAGGGTTATGTGATTTCATTGCATAACGCTATGGCATAAATCGGTTACGTTTTTATTCCTCATTTGAGGGAAAAAGTCATGCAAATTATGTTTATATGAGTTTTTCACTCAAATGGGAAACACATGGCCACGTCTACGTTTTGATCTTGATCCGGTTAGGAGGGTGCGAGGGGGCACCGCTACCATCTGGATGCCCCACTCTTATTTGTGGGCCATAAGCCTCCCCCGAAGGGGGAACGCTGGTCGACAAGAGCACTCTTGGAGGCTAGCATTCTTTGGGGAGTTCCGCCCCCACGTACCCGAGGAGTCCGCAGGGGGAATGCCGGTCGACAAGAGCACTCTTGGAGGCAACGATCGAAATAAGATACATAGACTGCGTGACGGATCTGGCCGAGGTAGAAGAGGCCATCAAAAAGGAGTTCCCTAGCGTGGGAAGGATCAAAGCGAGACCGACACCAGAAAACAACAGGGGACAACGCATGGCCATAGTTGACTTGACCGAAAAGGACGCCGATCAATTCCTGAACAAGGGCAAAGTACGAATTGGGTGGGTTGTCTGTAGGATACGGCGAAGAGCAACGCCTCTTCAATGTTTCAAATGCCTTGGTTATGGTCACACCACACAAATATGCAAAGGACCCGATAGGAGTTCCCTATGTTACAAATGCGATGTAATGGGACATAAAAGAAAAGAGTGTACGAAGGAGGCACACTGTATTCTTTGCAAGGATGCTGATCCAAAACTTGGTTTTGGACACGTCTTGGGATCAGGAAAATGCCGGGTGTTCCAAGGAGCCCTAGCCAAGGCAAAATCAGAGCTTCGATGACCCGCATCCTGCAGCTAAACCTACACCGCAGTTCAACCGCCCAAAATCTGCTTGAGCAGTTTGCGAGGAACAGGAAAGCCGACTTCTTGCTGCTGAGTGAGCAACACCATAATAAAAGTCCTGCATTATGGTACTCTGATGAAACTGGTACTGGCTATCTGGGCTTGGAACAGTGACTTTCAAGCGGAGAGTTGTGGACGGGGGGAAGGTTTCGTGTGGGTTCGGTGCTCAGGGATCACCTTCTTTAGTGTGTACCTAACGCCTAACGAGTCGATATCATCTTTCCAAGCCAAGCTTAATGCTTTGGAGGGCGCTGTCTCGAACGCAGAGGGTAAAGTGCTCGTCGGGTGCGACTTCAATGTTAAAGCAATCGAATGGGGCATGCCTCAGACGGATCCGCGGGGAAAACGAATCCTGGAAATGGCGGCCAGGACGGCCCTCATCGTACTAAACTCCGGAAACACGCCGACTTTTCGCCTTATTGGCTGTGAGGGAACCATACCGGACGTGACATTCGCCTCGGAGTCCTTAGTACGGAGGATACACAACTGGAAAGTATTAGAAGACTACTCAGCCAGTGATCATCAGTGCATTCTGCTTGAGATAAGTGATGCTGTCTCCCGACGTCCGTGCTCTCGGCCTTCTACAATTGGATGGAACATCGGAAGAATGGACGTCGAGAGATTCGTCAAGGTTCTCACAGCAGGTGAGCCGCTGCAGGGAGCTTCGGAGGGGATGGAAGCACTGGCAGCTCAAGACGTGGTGAACTCTACTATGAGCATAATTACGACTGCTTGCTGCGCTTCTATGCCCCGTCGAAGACCCCGGCACGGCAAGCCCCCAGTGTACTGGTGGTCTACTGAAATCGCTGAAAAGCGAAGGGAGTGTCACAAGCTTCGGCGTGAGGCTCAACGGGCGCGGAACCGTGACGAGGCATGCGACCAGGTAGCAGCATATAAGTCGGCCAGGAAATGCCTTCGCAGACTGATCAACGGTAGCAAGGCTCGCTGCTGGCAAGACCTCGTGGACAATGTGAACAAGGATCCGTGGGGCCTTGGCTACAAGCTGGTCATGGGGAAACTTGGTGCCCCACGGAAGCCTTGTATACATGACGCGGAAAACATGGACGCGACAGAGCGGGGACTCTTCCCCACCCATCCCGTCCGTGTTGACGCTGTCCATGGTGAAACAGCAGTAGAGTGCCCCCTCTTTACACAGCTGGAACTGGAGGGGGCAGTCCTCTCCTTGAAAGCGAGGAAGGCTCCAGGTCCAGATGATGTTCCAGCTGAGGTGTTGTGGCTCGTCTATCACCATTGTCCTGACTTGCTGCTCAGCGCATTCAACGCTTGCCTACGGGACGGGGATTTCCCGGTACGATGGAAGGTGCCGAGGCTCGTGCTCATCAGCAAGGGGAAGGGAAATCCCGAATCGCCGTCTGCATACCGCCAATTATGCATGCTGGACACGGCTGGGAAAGTGCTAGAGAAACTCATTAAGGGAAGACTCACTGACGCGATTCGTGCTGCTGGGGACCTATCTCCTCGGCAGTACGGCTTTAGAGCAGGACGTTCTACCATTGATGCGATTGCCGAAGTGGTGAACGCGGTCCAAAAGGTAGAGGCATATAGTTGCATCAAGCGACGGATCGTCCTGTTGGTGACACTCGACGTCAGGAATGCCTTCAACTCCGCTTGATGGGTGGATATTCTGGACACGCTGGAAAACTCTTTTCAAGTTCCAGAATATCTAATGCGGCTTTTGAGGAACTACCTAAAGGACTGAAGCCTGCTCTACGACACGACACAGGGCCAACGAAGGATGGAAATTATATCGGGTGTTGCCCAGGGGTCTATCCTTGGTCCGGACCTGTGGAACGTGTCTTACGACGGGCTACTGAGACTTGAGATGCCAGATGAGTTGCGCTTGGTCGGCTATGCGGATGATGTTGTGGCTCTGGTCGCTGGACGCGCCGTTGAACAAGCTACACTTAGGCTAGGTATGCTAATGCGCCGAGTGAGGGACTGGATGACTGCTCGCGGGCTCAGTTTAGCACTGGAGAAAACCGAAGTGGTCATCTTGACAAAAAAGAGAATCCCTAGAGTAAGGATGATCAGTATTGGAGACATACAAATCGAATCGAAGCCACCGGTGAAGTACCTGGGGCTACCGATCGACTCGAAGATGAGTTTCTCTGAGCAAATCAGGGCAACGGCTGAGAAGGCTGCTTCGGGAATATCGGCTCTGAGTCGACTTATAGCCAAAGAAGGGGGACCCAGCCCATCAAGAAGACGCCTCTTGATGAGTGCTATAGGGTCAGTGCTACTGTACGGAGCAGAGGTATGGGGCGACGCTCTCAGCAAGGAGGTATACCGAAAACGTTTGGCACAGGTGCAGAGAACAGGAGCACTGAAAATTGCATCTTCGTATCCAACAGTCTCCGACTCGGCGGTGAGAGTGATTACAGGCGTGATACCTGTCGCCCTCCTTGCTAGAGAGCGCCGCGCTATTTACCTGCGCCGAAACGAGGATGCGAGGGAGATGGTTGTCCGCGAGGAGAGACAACGCTCGCTCAACGATTGGCAGCAGTCTTGGAGGAATTGCACGAAGGGAAGGTGGACTGCGCGCCTCATCCCGGATGTGAGACCGTGGCCAAATCGAAGGCATGGTGAGACGGACTTCTATCTGACCCAGCTTTTGAGCGGGCACGGGTGTTTTCAGTCTTACCTGCACAAGATCGGTAAGTCACGATCTCCCGATCGTCGGTTTTGCCCAGGAGAGGAGGACAATGCCTGTCACACATTTTTGCGTGTACCAAATGGGTCAGGCTGCGAAGGGAACTCTACAGGGAGACGGGAGAGCTCACCCCAGATAATATAGTTGCGGTGATGCTCGAATCGGTTGACAAATGGAACCAGGTGGCACATTATGCTCGGCAGTCCTAAAAGATAAAAGGGACTCACAGCAGTCGGGGGCGCTGGCGCTGGGGGATCGCTCTTCTGGCATTTCCTCTTTCCCTCTCGCCTCCCGCTAGGAAAGGGACTCCCCAGCTTGAAGGCGCCCCACGGCGTAACAAAACGAGACCTGGCCCGAAGTAATGTGTCAAACGGTTCCAGGCTAGGTTCTCAGATTGACAGGGGAGGTGTTTAGTGGGTAGTCCAAGGGTATCCTCCATGGGAGTCCCACACTGCCAGACTCGGCGGGCGTAAATACCTTCACCTCCCTACCACAAAAAAAAAAAAAAAAAATGGGTACATTATAAAGTACGTGGCAAGAAACCTCAAAAGGCCTACATTGTTGCTTTTTAGTACAACGAAGGCTGTACACCTAGAGCTAGCTACTGATCTGACCACAGAAGCATTCATTAGTGCTTTGAAAAGATTTATTGAGTGGAGAGATAATTGCGAGAACATATACTGCAGTAACGCTACCAATTAAGTTGGAGCTAGAAATCAGTTGATTGAGCTAGAATCAAAAATATATTTCAGCAATGCTCAAACAAACATTAAGAATCAATGCAGCTCCAAAGGTATACAATTCCATTTCATTCTACCTAGAACACCCCGTTTCGGAGGACTGCGGGAAGCTGCAGTCAAATCGGCAAAGCATTTGCTAGTAAGGAGAATATCTAAGGCATCATTTGTAGTGAAGTAGGTAGATATATGGTTGACCGTAAAGGAGTGCAGCGATGGGCTGCTGTCTCAGCGAAAGAGGATGTTGAGATCCACCCAGATTGGCCTTGTCTGGGGACGCGTGAATGCGCTGGCAGGATAGCGTTGTGGTGTCATGGGGTGGGTTCTTTTCCCCTAGCACAAGGACCCACTACAAAAAAAATTTCGCATTCACTAATTTAACAGGTCAGGATGCCGATCAACTGGTGTCGAGGACGAGGTTACCTACTAAGGGTTGAAATGCTTTTTCAAGGAACAAATTGGCTGGGCAAAACGGACCGACTTGCGGAGACTTCGTCGTTACGATACTTATGGCCCACAAATAAAAGTGAGGCATCCAGGTGGAAGCGGTGTCCCTTTGCATCCTCCCGACCGGATCATGGCGGCCATGTATTTCCCATTTGAGTAAAAAACTCACACAAACGTCGTTTGCATGAATCTTTCCTTCAAATGGGGAATATAAACGTAACCAATCTATTTTATAGCGTTATTCAATGGAATCACATAACTCTATGTCATAAAAAGGCACGCGAGCGGAAGGTCACTCTACCCGGCAAAAACCACTGTTAACGAAAAAAAGGAAGAGTGCGCCCGATGGCTAGCCCATTTTAGAGGAGGAGCCTGCCATCGGTGCGGGTCCTATACCCGGTCAGGTTGAAAGAATGGGAAAGACCGAGTTCGAGTTCTTTAAGCAAACATTACTTTATTGTTTGAATTCAACACAAACGAATTGGTAAAAAAAGAAGAATTAGAAAAATGAATCACATACGAGTACACTTCATTATGTCTGTAAAAACAAAATTGGCAAATTGGAGCCACTGGTTTCTGAGAACAAAATCTAATTAAATAATTTAAAAGATAAATAAATATTCAATGCAATTCGAAACCTTTTTCTTTTAGCAATTTTGACTGTGTGTTCCGTTCGTTTTGAAGTAGCAAATGGTGATTAAAAATTACAATATATAAGTGTACATAATAAACAAGTTAAGAAAAATATAACAAAGTATTGAATGTTAAAAAAAAATTTAAATATTGCAAACACATATAATAGTGCAGCTTACACAATATTTGCCCTTTTCATAAGGTCCCATTAATTTTCTGCCGCAAAAATATAAATTGTTCTCTGTATCGTTATTGTTTGGGAGATATGAAAATATCTAATAATTATTATAATGTTAATAATTATTTTTATTCCTTGATGTGGTATTGTGTTTTCTCAATGCGTTTTTAGTGGATGTTTTTTTTTCAGATTAAATACCTTTTTTTTTCATTGTTAATATATTCAAACCGTTGTTTATACAAGCAAGGAGCAATCATAAAAAGCTTAAACCATTCAAGGGTGTTCCTTGTATTTCAAAACCCGAATACACACAGACAACCACAAATATGTAAATGCGTTTTGTTTATATATCAATTTTAAACAAAATTACGATTTCGAGATGAAATCGTATTTGTTTGGTTTACTTTAATAGTCACACCAAAAACGCACAAAAAAAAACGCATACATCCACACATGGACGACTATCTAATGTTTAATCTTAATTGATTACGGACAGGTCAACGCTTAATCAGTGTTACCGATGGCCTGTCGACTCATTACGTAAATTCCCTCCTTGATACATTCCTTGTTGTAATGTCGGCCAATTGACCCACAAAATCGAAAAGCTAGCTGATATCGTATGTAATGGTCAACGTATTCGGGTCCCGGCGTTTTAAATGCTCTTCGTAGATTTTGTAAAAACCCTCCATACATTCATTTACGCTTTCGTAGTCACTGTACGTGCTAGTCTCAGGCTGAATTCCGGGTTATACTCGCAAAATTGTATGTGACGTCTATTGACTTTATGTTTACGTTTGCGATTGCTGCTCTGCAGCTATAGAATGCATGCGAAAATGCTGAATAGACGATTTATTCGTAAATGTAACGTTATGTCTCTGCGCAGTATAAAGAAAACTCGTCTACTGATTCGGATGTTGTGTTGCGTTTCAATTTCCTCGTTAACAAAATCATTTCGACCGCTGCGGGGAGAAGAAGAAACTAAACCGCCACTTGTCTTCTATGGTCAACTTTCTCGAATATCTATGGAATTTCCTTTTCCCGTCTTTTTTTCAGCTTTCATTTCTTTTGTATCATACTTTGAACACGTTTTTACGTTTAACTCATTTATTGACTTAGGAATATATTTGCTCGGTTTATTTTCATTTTGAGTCGACACCATAACAGTGAGCAGTAAAAATAAACATCTCAGGGCATATTATTGATAATAGAGATTAAGGATATCATTAGCATACGACAATTAAACGAAAAAAACTATGAAAACACAGAGTCCATCTAACTCATTCCACTGTCTCTTTTGATACACATCAATCCCGACAAGGTATAGTCGTTATATTTAGAAAATAATAGCAATTTCTTTTGTTTATCGACATTGCCTCGATTTTTTTTATATGAACGGCATAGTAAAACACGTAACGAAATGTAATTCAGTAGCGAACCATGAACATGTACGATATTAGTTCACGGCCGAAAGTTATCAGGTTAGATGGGGAACAATTCTGTCACTTTATCAATTTAAAACGACGGCCGAATCTATCATCGGGAAATTCCGCGATAAAATTCCCGGTATGCTGTCGAACAGGTGGTGGAGACGGTAATTATTCTTTCTACAGCGTTTTCTTGATCGCGGTTTTCGCGCGTGCATGCCGGTTCTTAATCTTAAGAGGACTCTACATCTACCCAAATCTTTCTTCATTACCCTGTGCCGCAACGGTGAATCGAATCCCGCTGCTCGCTCAGCCCAGTTAGATTGCATTCGGCAATACTATACACGGATAGGATGCACTAAACCAGTGTTCCCATGTCCGAAATTTTAATTTGTAGATGTGAATTTTTAAAAATTAACAGAAATAAAGAAAAATGTAAAGGATTTTGAATAGGAATTCAAGGTTAAATATCATTAAGAATATAATTAAAAGGAAACGTTTAAATTTAATATAAAGTAAAATTGATATAAAATTTACATTTAATAACAATAATAAAAAAAATATTTTATAATTTACAGCTGTGAATGGAAGTAATTAAAATTTTTTCCAAATCTGCAATTAAAATTTCAGATAAGGGTTAGGAAGGCTTTCAAGTAGTTTGCTTGTGTGACTGCTCGATTACTACACATTCACATACGAGGAGTTGGAGACCGTGATTATTGGAAACAAAGCAGTGTTAAATTCAAGAACTATCACCCCAATACCATCTGATCCAAATAACCTCACGGCTCTTACTCCGGAACATTTTTTGATCGGTGAACCTTTAGTCGTTCAAATTGAGCGAAGAAACAACGAAGACGCAAGAGGTAGTTAAGCTGAAAGATGGAAACGAATCTCCGAATTAAAACATGGCTAATCAGTACTAGAATAATTCACAGAGTGTCACCTCTCCCGACCGACGATTTTTTCACCCCTAAACAATCAAATGTAAGTGATCAGGAAGAGTCGGTGAAAGAAAACGAAAATCAACTTTACCTTGCAAATCTGAAAACAATCAACAGGGCCCAGTATCATCCAGCTCAACTTACCACATTGAACCAGAAATAAAAAGGAAGAGGATGAAAGTAACCAAAGGATCAGTGCTCGCAAGCTTGATTTTTATGTGCCTTGCAGCAATGGTACATTCAGAGCCCGTGATTGTAAACAAACAGTTAAGCCAGAGACTAGGACTACACTTTGAACATGTTGGGAAAATATCTCATGTGATTGGAGATTAATGATCTACTACAACCTGTCCACATATTGGAAGGAAGTCATCGGTTTCGAGATGGGACTCAATTCATCAAAAACACGCTACAGAAAAACAAAGAATTATCCTGGCTGCGACCATATGGCTGGCCAATTTGAAGAGATGCAGGAAAATTTGCGCCTGCTCAATAGTATCTTCTGGGTTGGATGCGAACGTCGTGGAGCCTTTAACATAATTGGTAGTATGACCGCACTCACTCTTTGGAATACTTGACTCAGAATCATTCTTAGTTTTTCGATGACTAATAAAGTTTTCGGTTTTTAGGGTTCTGCAAAATAATTTTACAAAACCCTACTAGTTTCGGGACCAGTCTGTCCGTCCGTCCGTGTGTCACAGCACTTTTTCTCGCAAACTACTTTAGCTAGAAACATCAAATTTTGTATGCAGGTGTAAAGTGATGCTCTCTTCAAAGTTCAACTGCAAAAAATTGTATAAGGTATTTAAGGGGGGGGGGGGGGTGTCCCCATATAGGGGAGTGGCCCCCGAAAATAAAATCATCGAAGGTAGCCGATATGGGTATCAAATGAAAGGTCTTGATGAGAACTTTTCAAAACAGGTCTTAATTTGATATTTTTTGCTTCAAGGGACGCGCAGGGAGGGAAAATACACCAACAATTTGTGTCCCCCCCTCGCGGTTGAACACCTGTGATCCGAAAAATCCGAAAAAATTATGGTGGTAGGTGTTTATGAGTACAACAACAACAAATACCTTAGAAGTCCAAATTCACTCAACTTTGTTAATAATTCAAATTTCTCATTTTCCCTAATGAAATCGCATCGGCACCCTTAAACTGAACAAAATTCGACATTTACGTAGTCCTACTAAGGGCACTGAAATTTTGTAAGTCAGATGAAAATCGAATGATATACACGGAAGTTATAGCCGCTTGAAATTTCTTCAATTACAACAACAACAACAACACATGATTTTCGTATTTTATGGACTTTCCATCCAATCAATCACTGCAGTTTTGACTTGATCTTCTTGAAATTTTCCAATAAGGTCAATAACATTGATATTTTTGAGAGTTCATAATTTGAGCGATTTTTGTCGGTTTGCAACAAAATGGCGACCGTTGAAAGTAGAAAAACAAAGGATTTTCCTTTGAACGTGGACATCTCTTTGACATATTTCTTGACGTTATTCATTGCTGGTGACTGCATTTCTGAGAAGTTGGATACAAAACCCTTCTAACATGAGCGTAGGTCTGTTTACCCAACTTATTCTTCATTGCTATTCGTTTTAGCCTTTTCTCGCCCATCATCGTTGGCGATAGACACCCTGGTTCTAGTTGATGGCTGGAGCCACTGAGCTCCTCCATCTCGTTTCTTTTGCAGCGAGATTAGAGGAAATGTTCATAAACCGGGACTTCCCTTGAATGTATTACCGCTTTTTGATACTTTTTAAGGAAAGAAACTTCAGGTAGTCGATAAATATTCGAATAATTTGACGGTGATGATTTTCAATTAAAAATTAGTTTCAACTGACTTTTGTAAAAAATTATTTCTTCTTCTTTTTAGCACTACAGCCCCTCTTGGGCCTTTGCTTCCTGCAAATAGCGCCTCCAACTATCTCGGTCCATTGACCGCGTCTTCTAATTTTGAAATCCGAGCTGCGATGAACTGTTTTCATCGATCGAGTCAGACTAGCATTTCCTCGGCTTCTCCACTGGTCTCCGGCCTTTAGTTCTCCCAACGAATACCTTTTTGGGTTTCCGTTGTTCATCCATATGATTCATGTGACCAGCCCATTGCAGCTTCCGCAGTCTTACAATCGTTGAGACCTCCGGTTCATCAAAAATTTCGTACGGCTCATGTTAGTATCGAATTCGCCATTGGTCCCTGTCTAGCTTCGCTCTGATTAATCGCCTCACGACCCGTCGCTCAAAGGTGTTCAATATATTTGTGGATGCTTGGGTTAGGGTCGATGTTTCGCACCCACAGCATAACACAGATCTTATCATCCTGTGTATGCAGCTGGTCTTTAAGATCGTCAAAACTGAATAAAATATTTTATTTGCGAGCTGTATTCTTCGGCGTATTTGGTCTCTTTCATTGCCTGCGTCATGTCATGTTTTATTTTCATTGATTTGAAGCCCTTCTAGTTTTGCTTCGCTGTCGAGTTTCAGGAAGAGTTGTTTGGCAGTCGCTAATGATCGTGACAAAATGTTGATGTCATCCGCATAGGCTACTACTTGGTTCGACTTGTACAATAATGTACCTCGCGTATCGACAGGTAGCTTCTTTATGACGTACTCCAGAGCCAAATTGAATAGCAATGGGGCCAGCCCATCGCCCTGCTTTAGTCTGATATTTGTGTCAAAGGTATCGGTGAGTTGGTTATTGATGCGGACTTGGGAGGTCGTCGACATCATTGTCATTTTGGTAAGACAGACTAATTTGGCTGGGATGCCAAAGCAAAGCATTACTTGGTACAGCACGTTACGATTAAAACTGTCATATGCTTGCTTCAAGTCAACAAAAATTTGGTACACATCTATGTTGAACTCCCAGCATTTCTCAAGTACCTGCTGGACTGTTAATAATAGGTCCATTGTCGATCTCCTTGCTCTAAAACCACCTTGATACTCCTTTATAATACTGTTAGCGTATGATCCGATTTGATTTTCTAAGATTTTAGAAAATATTTTGTACGCCGTACAAAGAAGTGATATGCCTCTATAATTTTCGCACTGTAGCTTGTCACCTTTTTTGTGGATAGGGAATATAATTGATTGGCTCTATTCTTTCGGCAGATGTTCTTGTAGCTTTATGAACACTACTGCCACCATATTTGATGAGCTCCACTGGAATCTCATCGATGCGTAGCGCTTTATTATTCTTTTGGGCTTTGATGATGGAACAAACTTCATCCAGAGTTGGTGGGGCCAATGGAAGCTCTCTGCAGACATCTATAAGCACCGATGCTCTAGAGCTGTGCGGAGGACTAAGAAGGTACTTGAAATATGATGCCCATCTTTCCTTAATTTTGGTTTCATCAGCGATGATATTGCCGATATTATCACGACAGAGCATGGTTTTGGCCTGATAACCACGTTTCAAACTCCACTACTTTGTATGCTTGTTTATGAATGCGTCGGTGTGGGAAGCAAGTCGAACATATGACTAGATTTCTGCTACATGCAAAGTCAATCAGGTGCTGGCTGTTTTCATTTGTTTCATCGTGGAGGCCATATCCTCCAGTCGTTCCCCGATGAGATATCTCATTGCCAATCTTAGCATTGAAATCACCCAGAATTATTTTTGGGTCGTTTGTAGGCAATAAGTCAACTATTCTTTCCAGATGATTGTAGAACATTTCCTTTGTTTCTTCGGCCAGGGCGTGAACGTTTATCATCCAGGTTTTGAAAAATTTTGCTTTTATATGGATCGCATACAACTTATTGCCTTAAAATCAATAACGTCGGATTTGAACTCCCTGTCCACAATGAAGGCCACTCTGAATTCTCGTTTTCCAGTAGGCTTCCCACTTTTGAATATTGTGTGCGATTTCATGTCTTGAATATCGTTTCCAGTCCAATTCGTTTCCTGGATTGCCAATATCTTTAATTTATATTGACTAGCCTGCTGTGAAAGATTCTTAACAGCGCCAGGGTAATTGAGTGATCTGACATTCCAGGATCAAATGCCAGAGTCCTTTTATCGTTCGCGAGGTCGTTGCCGTGAGTCCAATTCATTCCGAGGCCCATCTGCAGGTTTCGAAACATTCTCTGGCAGCATGGTTATTACGTCGATTCCGATATCAGGTGCGGAAGATTCGCCTTCGCCTTCTTCCGTCCCCACAAAGGAGTGGTAAGTAGGATTTAGTAGCAGTGCTGTAGATGTATTAACAGTTATTAGCATTTCTCGGCATTTAATGTCCCATTATTGGGGAACCAATAAACCCAATGTTTGACTCAGCCTTCTCTGCTGTCTTTGCCAACAGAAATAATAGCCTGCGCCAAAAAATCGTTGGACTAACATTTGAATTGCGTTTGTTGTAAATTAGATAGGAATATTCGCTCCTACTGACTTACGAATGATTCAGTTGTTAGTTTTGATAAATTAAAGTTTTGCCTCGCATTGGAAGATGTTATAATTGTTCCTTTTAGATATGTTCTGATTGTTTGCAAACGTTGCCCTAAATTGGATCGGTGAAGGAACATTTTCTAGTTTCGGCTAATCATTTTCTTGTTTAATTTCTTTGAATTTTTTCATGGTATCCTCTAACTCCTGCTGTCCTTTGGTAGAGGTTCCTCGAGCAGTTTGCATGTGCGGACTGCTCGATTGCTACAACTGGTTTAACCAAAGTCTTTAATATGTTGGTGCACGTATGTATTTGGTATGAAAGAATCATCGAAGGGACATATCTTACATGCATGTATATTACAGATTATGATCTAGATGCAAACTTGAGTATTTTGTACATGGTATATAAGAAAATCTCCATGAACCAGTTTCACTAGCTAGAATGTGAAAATACTACCAATTGTTTTTCATGACTTTTTATTAACATGCCGTTCAAAAGTACGCATACACAAATCGGGAAAAATTTCCAGAAGAAAACTTGTACTTGAAAGAAATCGATTATTGTTGATCGCTTCCCAACATAAATTAGGATTAAAAATTCAATATGTTTATATTTAAATTGTTTATTGACAAATCTGATCTGTTCACAGACAACTTACTAAACATATTTTGGTTTAAGTCTTAAGATTACTAATAAGTTTATGATAGTTTCACGACGTTTCACATGGAATTAAAACTTTAAGTTGCGTTTTATTTTTTATCATCATTACTGATTACATTCGAAATTTCGATATCGTCAATTTCACGGTCACTGAGATGATCCATCGCTGGTTCAGGCCGAAATGGCTCTTTGGCAAGCTTGGAGAACTCTTGGTCAACAAAATTTAACAGCTGTGTTTCATAGATTTCCCTGCTGACGAATTTTCGGGCTTCCTACATTCAACGATATATTTATGACACGTTTAGCACTTATTATTCTGCAACTTACCTCTCGAGGCCTCATAAACATTTTGGATGTTTCATTGTAGTTTTCTCTGTAGAATTCCACATTGCTCAGCATTTCCTCATGGTTGGGATCAAACAAAAGATAGCTAGCAGCACATCGACTAGCTTCAAGCATATCATCAGCTAATTGGAGAATTTTTTTAAGTTATTCTGAGCCGAGGTAGGTCGAACGTTTTAAAGTCTATTTCATATTGGCTTCAGATAAATTTCGTTTTCTTTGGAAATCTATGTGGGTAGGATACTTACCGCTGTAATATGCAAATTGTAGATAGTTGTACATGATCGGATAAAGCTCCTGATGGAATCGGCCATTTAGGAAGGAAATCTGATTGGTGCAGTTGGACTTGCATCTTAAGGTATACACATAATGATCTGAAATTAATTTATAAGCTTAAACATCAAATATGGATTGAAATGCAATGAATTACTTGAAACAGAAGTAGTAAAGTCCGGTAACCATCCTTGGTCAAACTCCTTTTCACATAATGCGCGACATTTATCGTGTTCCTGCAAGAAGGCATCAATTGCAATTTCGAGAAGCTCAATCGTTTCCTTCCATTCCTTTTGTTCGTACTTATCAACTGCATTTTGGTACAAAACGGAAAAGCGCTGTAATATAAGCAGGTGATATAGATTGAAATTATTAAACGATCGAAGGTGTATTGTAAACCTTTTCCTCTAAATCCTTGATATCATCCCAATTGAAATCCTTTTGCTCTGAGTAATACTGAAAATTTTTCTTCATGAGATCATCTCCAGGATTGACAACTAGAACAGTATATGTTGCGGAAACTGCTTTTTCGATTTGGCCTTCCTAAAAATATACAATTTTAATTTAGGAAAAAACTATATCGTACCTGATGGCAATTTTATTAACTTTGAACATAAATATTATAATAAAGGGTGGGCCAACTATTTTTTTTTTTCTTCTACCTAACCTTCGTTAGGTGTGTATTGGCTATGGCTAATTAGCACAAGCCACCGAAGGGCCAACTATAATGCATGATGTTAATTGTGTCACGCCTCAACGTCAAGTTTTTCGCCTAAAAATTTGACATTTCCTTGTTTCAGAGTTTGCTAAATTCAACCATGGAGAGGTACACAATTGAGCAGCGCGTTAAGGTTGTTGAGTACACATGGGGTCAATTTGACCCCTGGCGCTACTTTAACCGATTGCAGCGCCTAGGCCTGCGGGAGAGTGGGGGTATTATGGGCTTCTAAGTATATTTTAGTGTCTTGACTATAAGTTTACATAGTTTGTTTACCTTTCGAAGACGTTAGTTATTGTTGAGAAACCTTTGAAATCAGCATGGGGTCAATTTGATCCCATTGTGTACTCAACGTCAATTTTGAGGTAAAAATTGAATTTTTTTTTGCTTTATAAATGGATAGATTAATTCAAAAAGACAAAAAAAAGTTTAAAAGTATTTTTATTTTTTTTTAAAGCAATATGGAATATAATCTGCGATCTAGTGTGCGTAATCGTTTGTTGGCTGAAGACAGTGGTGATGATTTTGGTGGCAGTGGTTCCTCCGAAGACGACCACGTCTCTGAGCAATCAGTATCTGATTATGAACTTTCTGAATGTTCAGAAAATGATGATGTGGAGAATGCAATTCTCAGTGAACGCCTTTTACAATAGCGTGAAAATTCAGCCACATGAGAGAGACTAACATCAACATTGATCAGTAAAAATAAGACAAAGTGGAAAATGGGAGCTCGTGAAAGATTATCAGGTTGCAATACGTAAATATGCAAAATAAATACTTTCTTTTTAAGGGACACTATGGGGCTCATTTTTCCTTTATTTTGTTATGTCTTGAGAGTTCCACGTAAATTTTTAGCCAAAAATATTATAAATTGAAAAAGTTACGATTTTTTATATAAAAATGCTAATTTTCGTTTTTTCAGGTTGTTCACGAATTTTTTTAGGTAGGCTAAGGACATTTAAGGCCTCTCTTATGTATGAGAATCACTAACAGAGCTTTCAAACTATTTCTGAAAATTTTTTCAAACTAATATTTATATGGGGGGGGGGGGGTGGTCAAATTGACCCCATATGTACTCGAGGATCGAAAAAATAGGTGTGTTGGTTGGACCACCCTTTATTTATAAATGTGGAATTTGTGAAAACTGATGTAATAATCCGAGCCCGTGCCAATTTCCGCAAGATTTTTTTTAGGTTCTTGTGAATCATCAAGCCTAAATATTTTTAAATCTCTGGTAAGACCCAGTATACCTAGGACAGCGTGGAGCAATCAACAGTAAAAGTGGCAAAATTTTACTCCCATAATGAATCGTTACCATAATTTCTTTTACATAATATAATCAACTCACAATAGCCAATATGTTACCGCTTTATAGTCGGAGACAGGGCCAGTCGGCCGGCCTGTAAACATGCGTGAAAAGTATGGGCCACTTAAAAATTTCGATTTTGTACTACAATGTTAATGTTCGTCCGTCTGTGTGTGCCTCTGTCTATTGCAGCAGTTTTTCTCCGAAACTTTAGTAGATACATACAACAGACTTGGTAGGTACATCAGAAAAATTGTATCTCAAAGCTATGAATATCAACAAAATTTTCAATGCTTCTTAAGGGGGTTCTTTCCATTTATGGAGGTTACCCTTGAACATTTTTTAATTAAAGATAGTCGTGTTTTTCAAAAAAGTTGCCAAAATATTGTTACCAGCATTGCGAGGAATAAGGCAAGATGAAACACATCAAAAATTTTTGGTCCCCCTCGCATCTGGATACCTACAAACCGAATGTAGAAGCCAATATTTGGTCAACTTCGTTTATAGTAGTAGTATTTGTAATTTAACATTTCCCCTTAAAAAATCGGATAGGTACCTTAAGATTCAATAAAATTTTGTATCTAAGCAATTCAATATTTATCCTGTAAGTTTCATCAGAAAGTATCCGTATTCTAGGAAGTTATATTGATATGAATTTTCATATATAACAGCAACCAGGCACGATGAATATAGTAGACATTGGCTTTCCATCAAGCCTGATGCTACTTTTTTGATCGGGTTTTCTTGAAAGTTTTAGGTATGATTAGCGTTGACATCTTCGGGATTTCGTTTATCATCTATGTCGCGACAGCTCAAGCCGGCCCTTGGGCTTCAAGATTAATCTTCTCCAATCATCACGGTTCTGCGACCTCGTTCGCCCGTTGATCATCCCGAGCAAGGATTTGCTGTCAGTTTCTATCGTGTTTTCCCACTGGATGTCTACCTTGTACTTCACTCTTTAATGTACTTTTGGGTATTCGGTTTTCTTCCATTCTTCCTACATGGCCCGCCCATTGCAATTTGCGTAATTTCACGCAAGCGGATACAGGTGGATCCTCAACTAATTCATACAACTCATCGCTGTAACGCAGTCTCCGCTCTGTTCCTTGTTTCACTGGGCCGAAGATTTTCGGAGCACTTTGCGTTCAAATATGCCCACTGCCTTTTCAGATTCTTTCGGCAGGGTCAATGTTTCACTCTCATATAGCAGCAAAGGTTTGACTAGCGATTTGTAAATATGGAGCTTATTTTGCATCTGCACCAGTCTTGGCCTTAGAATGGGAAGTATGCAGTAATAGGCCTTATTTGCGGTGTTTATGCAGCGTCCAATCTTATTCTTTTCAGTGCCTCTTCTATTCGGGTTGGCTCTAAGATAAACAATGTTATCCAGACCTTCAAGGTTATAATCTCCTATGGTCAGGTTTTGTCGGACTGGAGTGTTCTGTCACGTTTGAGTCATGAATTTGCTTTTCGTTTCACCTACTCGTAGGCCAATTCGGGTTGCTTCAGATTCTGAGCTCAAAAATTTTTCTTTGGCGTCTGAGATTGAAGATGTCGTAATATTGACATCATCAGCATATGGTACTAATTGTGTGAACTTGGACATTATTGTATCCGAGGTTTCGGCTGATGTCTTCCTGATGACGTGTTCCAGCGCAATATTAAAGAGCATTGGGGCAAGTCCATCCTCTTGTTTTAAGAATGATTTAATTATGTAGCTTTCCGTTAGTTCATTGTTTACCTTGATCTAGAACTCTTTGACCAAAGTATTTTAACAATACCCTATAAATAGCATCACAGCAAGTTTTCTGAGGATCTAGAAAAGCTACAGACATCAAATCTTGTGAGCAGCACAGAAATTTCTGGTTAATGAAAGTTCCATAGTCGAAAAAAATGTCAATGGATTTTAAGGGGTCTCCCCATATAAGGATGGGGTCCCTTAAAAAATTTAGTGAAAGGATGCTTAAATTCAACGAAATTTAGTTTTTAATGACCACCGAAATTTCAGAAGGATCGAATAGTATTTAACGAAGTTATGGTGGTTTGCATTTCCTGTTTTACAACAAAAACAATACGATGACTACATGACGATCGATTCAGACACTACTGGGCTTGCTAGAATTTGCATCAAAGCTTCAGGAGGGTTATATATCATGAATATCTTTGAAAATTCATTCAATAAGTGACAATAGTAACCGTAAAAAAATGGCACTGTTTAAATGAAACTTTTGAGTAAATTTATTTTATTGTTCCCCAAATTTAACATTAATTAGTTCTTGATGAAAGCATACATTTTATTGGTGACCAATTTGTTAAAGTAATGGCCTCAAAAGTAAGATATACCTTAGTAGTTGAAATTCATTAAAGTTTGCAAGTGATATAAGGATATGTACTTATAAATATAACATTTTTCCCAGCAAATTCTTATGGGTTACTTAAAATTATATTTAAGTCATCCTATAAAAAGACCAGATACTCTGTAAATTTCAATGAAATTAAATCATATTTACGAATGATTACAGCAATAATAATGCACGGATTTTCTACTATTAAGGCTTCCCATCGAACCAAATACTAGAAATTTGATTTTGATTTTGTTTTTGTTGTAGATGTCGTTAACGTTTTTCCGGAGTTTATTAATTATTGGTGTGTGCATATCGTAAGTTAAGTACAAAACTCTTCTGACATGAGTGCGGTTCTGTCTACACAACTTGTTTTTATCAGTTGCTCAGCGAAAGTTTCTGCACATCAATCAACATGTTTTAATCATTTATTTTGTTTACTTGATATATGCAGGCTAATTTTCTTTTTTCTTGTAAAGCTGTTGGGCCTTGCTTTTTTCAGCGGGCAAATGAGTTCTGAATCCTTTGAGTCATCTTTATTATCTTAAGGATGAGTGGAAGAATTGACTTTATAAAGTGTAGTAATCAAGCAGTCGTCTAGACAAACTACTCAAAAAACATTCCCACGGCGAAAAAAACCATTTTTTTTGTTACAACTCAAAAATCTTTAAACATTATTTAATTTTTATTCGTAATTTAAAAGTAAAAAAATTAAAACAATAATATCAAAAAATTTTAATAATAAAACTATTTTTGTACTATATCTATTATTCTTAAAAATTAAAAAAAAATTCGGGATAGTTTATTAAATTTTTATTCTAAATTTCCATATATTTATAATATAAAAAAAACAAATTAAATAAATATTACAGTAAACAAATTTTAGGACGGACACCCCTTTGCAAAGCAATTTAGAAAAAGAATTGCAGTTTATCTGGTCGGAAAGAAATCACCATTTCCACCAGGCAGATGGCTCACCAAGTAAGTCTCCATTGCCGAGAGGGAGGCTAGTGGAGAAAAGCAACGAGTTGGTATCGAAGGGCGACGTGTCGGCTGCCTTCTCGACTTTCCGTGTAGCTTGGTCTGAGCTTTCTTTTTCAGATTAATGATGCTGGTGAAGTCAACTGGTTGTCCTTCAAAAATGTAAACATTTCCTTCAGACGCGGTACATAAGAGCAGCGGTTTCATAATATCAGCCCTCGGAATTTAAATACACATTGTAGCACATCCCAGCTTGAAATATGTCAGAGTCGTAGGAATTCCAGATGAAACGTGGAGCAGAAATCTAGTTATACGTTTGACTTGCATCCCACATCGACGCATTCATAAAATGACCTGAGTATCACGGGATGGCAGCACACAAATCCAGATCGACCATGTTCTGATCTAACAACGACGGGCCTCGAGCATACTTGACGTCCGTACACATTAAGGAGCAAATTGTAACTCAGATCATTACTTGATCAAATTAAACTATCGATTTCGTATATCAAAGACATATTCAGTGAAGAATTTGACATCGACTTCACTGGCGTCTGTGGCCAAAAATTTCACGGAAACCCTCTACAACCAGCTGGCTCCCATCTTAACAGACGCATCGTTAAAGACGAGCAACGAGCTCTGGATGGAAGTGAAAGCGGTTATTAAGACCATGGCAGAACAGACGATCGGACATCAAGCCCGACCCACGAGACATGAATGGCTTGATGATGAGTGCCAGAATGCGTTAGACAAAAAGAATCAGGCAAAAACCAGGACGGAGAGAGAACACTATGAAAATCTCTGAAAAGTAGCGAATAAGATAATAAGAATTGAGAAAAGAAAGTACAATGAAGACCAATTCAGAAGTATAGATATAAGTTTAGCGAACAATAACACATGACAAACATACAAAGTAGTGAAAAGCCTGAAACGTGGTTATCAGCTCAAAACCACGCTCTGTCGTGATGACATCGGCAATATCATCGCTGATAAAACCAAGATTAAGGAAAGATGGGCATCATATTTCAAGAACCTCCTTGATCCTCCGCACAGCTCCAAAACATCGGAGCCAGTAGATGTCGGCGGAGAGCTTCGATTGGCCCCACCAACTCTGGATAAGGTATGTTCCATCATCAAAGCCAAAAAGATTAATAAAGCGTAGTGCATCAATGAGATTCCTATAGAGCTAATCAAATATGGTGGCAGTAGTGTTCATAAAGATATTCACAAAGTCATACAGCACATTTGGAAGGAAGAGTATATGCAAAAATTATGGAGCCAATCAATTGTATTCCGTATCCACAAAAAGGTGAAAGGTACAGTGCGAAAATTATAGAGGCAAATTACTACTTTGTACGACGTACAAAATATTTTCAAAGATCTTCGAAAAAAAAATCGGATCATATGCCAACAGTTTTATTGGGGAGTATCAAGGTGGTTTTAGAGCAGGAAGATCGACAATAGACCAATTGTTCACTGCTGGGAGTTCAACATAGACGTACACCAAGTTTTCGTTGACTTCAAACAAGCATACGATAGTATTGATCGTGACGGACTGTACCAAATAATGCTTTGCTTTGGCATCCCAGCCGAATTAGTCCATCTTACCAACGTCGACGACCTCCTAAGTACGCATCAATAACCAACTCACTGATGCCTTGACACAAGTATCGGACTTAAGCAGGGAGGTGGGCTGCCCATTGCTTTTCAATTTGGCTCTGGAGTACCTCTTAAGGAAGCCACCTGTCGATACACGAGGTACATTACTATACAAGACAAGCCACATAGTAGCCTATGCGGACAACATCAACATTTTGTCACGGTCATTAATAACTGCCAAAGAACTCTTCCTAAAACTACACAGCGAAGCAAAACTAGTAGGGCTACAAATCAGTGAAAATAAAACAAAGCTCATGACGCAGTCGAGAAAAATACCTTTAGCCCACAAAATATCACGCTTGGCGAATACAGTATCGAAAATGTGAGCAAATTTGTGTATTTAGGCACCAAAATAACGAGAACCAGTAATAAAAGAGACAAACTACGCCGAAGAATACAGCTCACAAATATAAAATTTTATGCAGTTTTGACAATCTTGAAGACCAGCTGCATACACAGGAAAACAAACTCCAAGTACGCAAATCGGTAATAAGACCTGTGTTAGGCTCTGGGTGTGAAACGTGGACCGTAACCCAAGCATCCGCAAATATGTTCAACGTCTTTGAGCGACGGGTCCTGAGGCGAATAATCGGAGTGAGGCTAGATGGGGACCAATGACAAATTCGATACAACCATGAGCTGTACGAAATATTTGACAAGCCGGAGATCTCAGCCATTGTTAGACTGCGGAAGCTGCAATGGGCTGGAAACATAAATCGTATGGACGAACAACGGATACCCAAAAAGGTATTCGTTAGGAGAACTGAAGGCCGGAGACCAGTGGGGAAACCAAGGAAACGCTAGTCTGGCTCAGTCGATGAAGACAGTTCATCGCTGGAGGTCGACGAAGACAGTTCATCGAAATTGGAGGACGCGGTCAATGGACCGAGACAGTTGGGGGCGCTATTTGCAGGAAGCGAAGGCCCGAGAGAGGCTGTAGTGCTAAGAAGAAGAAGAAGATGATCACTTATCCACTGGAGAATTACGTCTGCTGCTTGAGATGACACTATATTGTCGAAACAATTGACTCAGGAAATTTCTATCGAAATCATTTGACTTTGATTAGTAAAGAAAAGTGAAGAACCCAAGAAAACTTCAAGACCCTATGGTATGGAGGACCCTGACGACTTTCTACTTGTGGGGCAACCTGTGGAAACGACGAATACGAAACTGGTGATAATCAATGAGAGAAAACCTAGCGAAGAAAACCCCACAGATGGCAGATGCAAGCTGCAAATAATAGCGGACAATCAACAAATGAGGAAACTGCAAAAGAAAACTGATGAGCTAAGGATAAAGATACAGTCTCTCAAAGATCTATTCAAGGAAGGGATGAAACCTAAAAAGACATAGCCGGAAAATCAAAAGCAACATATAACAAAGACGAAGAAACGTGCAAAGCAAGCAATTCGAGAAGACATTTAAGTGCTGAGGGCACCAACGAGAGTCAAAACTATTTTCCAGCGCTGGACAGAAGAAATGGAAGTTGAACAAAACATCGAAGGTAATTCTAATCAAGATAATGATTTGAATTTTATTCAGTATTTAAAAAAATTAGATTAAGAAGAGGAAACCAGCCCGCAGTTTTGCTGGTTCCTCTGAAAAAGCCACCAAAAGCGCAGAAAAAATCAATGTGTTCGGGCAAAACGAAAAAGATATGATTCGGCAATCGGCAACTGAAAAAAACTAGTCAATTTAGAGATCAAAAGAATTAATGCTGAAAAATTAACTAATACCACGAAATCACTGATAGATTTCAGGTCAACCAAAGATGCGCTGAATTCTGGGAAGGTTCCACACTTTACCTATACCCCAAAAATTAAAAAAAATCAGACTTTTTTGTTGAGAGGTTTGGACTGCGGAGAGGATACAGTCGATATTCTTCAGGTGGGCAAAGAAGCTGCACCAAAAATCGAATTTATTTCAGTCAAAGCCTTTGCGGCAAGAAGGTCAACCGTAGAAAGGAAGAATGTACCACTCTACCTGGTATAAATTACAATGAAGAGCAGTCCAAGTGCCCATTTCAGACTGGTAAAGTGGGAACACCACCAGAAAAGATTAATCAACCAGTGCTTTCGGTGTCAAAGATTTAGTCATTCGGTTGCAAACTGCGCCATGCACTATCGGTGCGTCAAATGCAAAGACGTTCATGCTCACGGTGAGTACAAATTGGCTCAGACGGAGCCCAAAGAAAAATTATACTACGTGAACTGCGGTATTTCTGGTCATCTAGCATCATGTCGAGGATGCGTCCGATATTAAGGTGCAAAAGCAAAATTTGCTCCAAAGCAACCACAAATACACCGTAGTGTTATGCCTTCCATCTTTGTCAGGCCCGGGGTATCATTTGCACTCGCCACTAGAGGACCAGCAGAAAATGCTGCAAATAATATAAGTGGGAACAATGAGTTGCTGCTGAAAATTTACCAGCTACTAAACTCTTTATTGGAGAGAATCGATCAACAAGATACGAAAATTAATTTTGTCTTTCGCCGTTTAGGACTTTTAAATGCCTTAAAATAATTTGTCATCCAGGCACATTCCCATGGATAGGATTTGTCTCATGTCGATCAACGTCAACTCCATTGTTACTATACATTGACGTGATTATCTCCTTGAATTCATTGCTAAGCGAAAGCCTGACATCATGCTTCTCACTGAAACGCACTTCAATTCATGGCACTCCATGATATTCATTTTGAATTCGTAAGAAACGATAGGATAAACGGTGATGGGGGAGGTGGCACAGGGATATTGGTGAGAAGACCCTATCGTTTCCAAAATATTGAAAAAGTCGAATTCAAAAGCTTTGAATCACTTGAAGCGTCCGTTATCAAAATCTCACTGCCAGGTGGGGATCACCTCTTCGTTATCTCTGTCTATGCAACTCATCGAAATGTTCTCAAGTTAAAGGAGGAGCTCAGTTCCTTGTTTGAAATAATCGAATTGAACAGGCTGCATAGTTATATTATTGTTGGTGACCTGAACGCCAAGCATGCATCATGGCTGAAGGCCACCAATAATCCAAGAGGTGTATTCTTGAAATCGTGGATAACAGAGAACCAAATTGAGTACAGGTGCAATCTATATGGGTCAGAGTTCCCAACTTACCCTAGAAAAAATTCATAGTTTATCCTCTGCATTGCTGACGCAAGACTCGAATTCAACTTTAATAGTCCTCAACGGAAATCGCAGGTGCTTCCTTACGATAGTGATCATAACGCAATCGTAATGGAAATCAATCATCAAAGGGATGATGTCTTCCTCATTACAGTTCCACTTCAAAATCATCTTTTAAATTTCAGAAAAACAGACTGGGGAAAGCTTCAAAAGAAGTTTAATCGGGAGAACCAGAATGACAGGAAACTAACTAACGATGAAATAGATCTCTGTTTGTCGAAGTAAGAGCAGCTGACGTTGATTGAGAAAGTAGTTTCCAAGATTAAACATTGGAACAATATGGAAGGATATGAAACACCAACCATCGCAAGGTTGAAAAGATTGAAAAGCCTCTTCTCACACGCGTTAACAATATTTATCGGCGGTTTGTGGACTTAAACTACCCCTGGTTGGCTTTGATGAAATTACACTTGAAGAATGTCCGGAGATTAATCCGTTCATACTTCAGGAGTGAGGTCAGCAATCAATAGGTGGAAAAAATTAGGGGTATTAGCCCATAGGACTCAGGCGGCGTTTTCGTGAAAGTTAATAGCATATTCCGCATAAAGTCTAGAATGAAGGTATCGAATCATGAAGTCACTAGTGATGAGATAAATCTTCTCAATAGGGCTGGTATCGAAATTAATAGTACGACTCCGGGTAAAAATGGAAACAGGATTGTGGCGGACCACCAACGCACCCAACGTGCATACGTGTGCGCCCTGGGTTGGGCAACATCAATCACGAAGTCCGTGGTAGTGCTGTCAACATGTGCGACTATGTTGCGCTTGATTGAAATATCGCTGACTAGCAAATTCCACGATCCCATGTCCACGCGATGAATGGGTGGGATGTTGTAGCCAACGCGATAAGCAACCGTGGAGCTATCGTTGGCGATGGCGTATCAGTGATTTCAAGGAATATAAGCGAACAACACACAGCAATCTCCCTCGGTCTCAAATCGTCAAATCAAGTCGAAGCGATCAACACAATCGAATCTATTTCCGCGACTCCAAAATAACTTGTAACTATTTTTATCATCCTAGAGAATAAAGAATATTTAAGGGAGGACCAAGTTTCATTCCCCCACACTACACTACTATGCTTCATCATCGACATTGGACCTGCACCACGCTCTACGTTTACGCTCCACAACAGTAGCGAATGGGCAATACACAACCACCGGCCATCAAGGGAGACGTCACCAACACGCTGGTTGGGAACTCGGAGCTGCAAATTCAGAGCTCAAAAATCGAGTTGCTGCTAATGCTGGTGCTATCCATCATCTCCATCAGCCTCGCCTACAAGCTGTACAGGAGCCACGTCCATGGTGTGAAATGTCGCGCAGTCTCGACCAACGCCTGAAATGGTTTCACCAGCGACAGCAACGCCCACGCTCGTTCCACAAGCTGGGACCGTACCGAAGGAAGAAGCTCACGACACGGAAGGGATGGCACGCATTGCGTTCAGAGTTCCAACCTTGTGGCAGGAGGACGTGGAGCTTTGGTTCGCCCAGGTGGATGCAAATTTCGCCAACAGCCGAGTAACAGACGACACCACCAAGTTCAACCTCCTCGTGGCGAACCTGGACACGAAGGCGATGCAACACGTGCGTAACGTAGTCACGAACCCCCCATCCGACAACAAATACAGCGCCCTGAAAAACGCCCTGTTGGCCGTCTACGCTGACTCGGCCCAACAGCGTATTGAGAAGCTACTTTCTGAAATCGAGCTTGGAGACCAGCGCCCGTCACAGCTTCTCAACCAGATGCGTACGCTCGCCAACGAAATGTAACCGACACCTTGCTCCAACAGATGTGGCTCAACCACCTCGATGTCACATTGAGGGGCATCCTATCAGCTAACGACGCCCCACTCTCAGATCTCGCAACGATCGCTGATCGTGTGCACGAAGCCAGTCGCCGCAGTCACAAATGAAGATGAGCCACGGCATAGCATCCCACCAAAGCTACGAATCACAAGCGAGCTGAGCAATCTCGCCTCTGCAGTACGTGACCTCAGCCACAGGATGACGAAGATCGAGGACGCACTTCAAGCTTTGCGTAACAGACAGCGATCAACTTCACGACACGAAGCACATCGCACGCGGCCTACGCAGCAGCTGGCATCACCACCACGCCACGCCAGAGAGTCCGACGATCAGCAACCCTGCTCCCACTCAAAAAACTAGGATCCGACCGTCCACACGTAGCGACACCCCATCGCAAAATCGAAGGCTTGAAAATCCACGACAGCATTAACAAAAGTGCTCTCCTTATCGACACCGGCGCAGATGTCTCAGTAATACCACCAACCAGCCGAGATCTTTGTTCTCCCGACGCCTCATCCAAATTAGTGGCAGCCAACGGTTCAAGGATTCGAACATTCGGCAAAAGATCAGTGAAACTGAACTTGGGATTTTCAACGCCGTTTACGTGGACTTTCACAATAGCCGATGTAAGTTCTCCAATCACCGGGGCCGACTTCATCAAACACTATGGACTCCTCGTTGACTTGAAGGGGAGATGGCTTATTGAACACGCACGCCTCAAAATAATCATCGCGCACATCGACAAAAAACCGCCCAAAGCTGACTCGCTCCCGGATGATGTTAGTGACGAGCTGCGATCACTGCTGTTGGAATACATTAACCTCTCGGAGGACAACCAACAACCAAACACCAAGTGCTCAACCACGCATCACATCCTAACCAAGGGACCGCCGGTCAACGCTAAGGCACGGAGACTTCCACCTGACAAGCTGGCCGCCGCCAAAGCCGAATTTGATCACCTCGTCCAACTCGGAATTCGCCGCCCATCAAAAAGCGCATGGAGTAACCCTTTGCATATGGTGAAAAAGTCGAACGGAGATTGGCGACCATGCGGGGACTACCGCGCGCTCAACAACCATTCAATCCCAGACCGCCATCCCATCGGTTTTCTTCAGGATTGTACTGCAGCCCTCCACGGAATGATTTTTTTTCCGTGATCGATTTACAGAAGGCGTACCGCCAAATCCCCGTGGAACCAAGCGACATTCCGAAGACTGCCATCATTACACCGTTCGGATTGTACGAATTCATGTACGTGACATTCGGACTTTGCAACGCAGGTCAGACGTTTCAGCGCTTCATGCACGAAGTGCTTCGTGGCTTGGACAACGTATTTGTTTACCTCGACGATATACTGATCTTCTCTCCCAGCCAACAGGCACACCTGGTTCACGTAAAGCAGCTTGTCAAATTTGGTCTGATTGTCAACATTCCTAAGTGCCAATTCGAAAAGCAGGACGTCAAGTTCTTGGGACACGCCATCAACAACCACGGATTACAGCTTTTGCCCGAAAAAAACGGAAGGAATTTCCGCAACACCGAGGCCTAAGACCGTACACCAGCTGAAGTCCTTCTTAGGGATGGTCATTTTCTCCCACATGCAGCGCTCCCTGTTACGGCTAATCACAAGCAACCGCAAACGTGATCAAATGCCTTTCAACCGGACGGAAGCAGCGGTAGCTGCATTCGAGCAATCAAAGGCGGATTTGGGGAAAGCACCAACCCTCACTCACCCGGACTCCAACGCTACATGGTCTCTTTCTGTCAATGCTTCAGACAACGGTATCGGAGCCGTACTGCAACAAATACAAGAAGGAAGTGCCTTCTCAAGGAAGCTGACTGACGTTCAACAAAAATACAGCACGTACGACAGGGAACTTTTGGCCATTTACGAAGCAATTAAGCACTTCCGACACATGGTCGAAGGCAGAGTGTTCTCCGTCTTCACCGACCACAAGCCGTTGCAGTTTGCACTCCACCAACGCTCAGAAAAAGCATCGCCGAGACAACAACGCCAGCTGGACTTCATATCGCAGTTCACTACAGATACTCGTATACGACACGTCCCAGGCTGAGAGAACACCGTCGCTGATTATGTTACGAGGGTAAATATAATTCAAAAGATCGACTTTAAACACTATCGCCCTAGCCCAGAAGGATGATCCCGAGCTTCAAGTGCTAATGAATACCCGTGACCAGCCACTTAAATGGAGACAGCAAAGGCTAAATGACTCCTCCCTGACTCTGCACTGCGTTGTGACGTCAGAGAGGATACGCAATTTCATCCCACAGAGGTTCCGAGCGAGGGTTAGGCAAAACATCCACGGGCTTTCACACCCAGGCATCCGAGCAACCAGGAAGTTGATTACCGAGCGATACTTCTGGCTTTCAAAGAACAGCGACATCAACAAGTTCGTTCGAACTTGTTTACCACGCCAGTCCAACAAAATCACTCGTCACACCAAACCACTGTTGCATAGATACAGCTTGCCCGATGCTAGGTTCGAGCACAGCAACATTGACCTCATCGGGCCGTTGCCACCAAGCGAAGGATTTCGATAATACCTCACTGTTGTGTATAGGTTTTCCCGTTGGCCCGAAGCGATTCCAATCGAGACAATCACGGCAACAACCGTGGCGGAAGCTCTGATCAACATATGGATCAGCCATTTCAGAGTCCCTGTACGCATCACAACCGACTTGGGTAGACAGTTCGAAAGCCAAATTTTCAGGAAACTGACGTTAATACTCGGAATCACGCACTTGCGAACAACCCCATATCACCCAGCGTCCAACGGAATAGTAGAGCGGTGGCATCGCACGGTCAAAACCGCGATCCGCTGCCACGACTCACCTCAATGGACCAAGGCGCTACCAATCGTACTACGATCAACGCTGAAGGAAGACATCGGTTCGACGCCAGCCGATATGGTCTACGGAACGACACTTCACATACCCGGAGAATTTCTCATGTTGGCACGAATGATTCAGGCTTCCTAAAGGATCTGCGAGCGAGGATGTCAAAGTTAACCCCGTGCAATACGGCACACCACAACTCAGATGACGTCTTCGTAAACAAGGATCTGCCTAACAGCACGCACGTCTTCGTCAGGAACGACAAGGTCAAGGCCCCACTCACGCCACCTTACAACGGTCCGTACCCGGTACTAAAACGGAAGGACAAGTACTTCAAGGTTGGCGTGAATAGACGACCAACAGCCATATCCATCGACAGGTTAAAACCCTTATTCTTCTCAACGGACAAGCAACCTATGACCTCGCGCACAACGACAACGAGGATTGGGCGAGAAGTGCGTATGCCGGTACGATTTGTGGCCTAAAGTCACCATACCGCGGCTCCGCCACTGCAGGGGGAGTACTGTGGCGGACCAGCAACGCACCCAGCGTGCATACGTGTGCGCCCTGGGTTAGGCAACATCAATCACGACGTCCGTGGTAGTGCTGTTAACATGCGCGACTATGTTGCGCTTGATTGAAATATCGCTGGCTGGGAAATTCCGCCATCCCATGTCCACGCGATGAATGGGTGCAACTATGTTGCGCCTGGATAGCGTTGCGCTGACGATATGCGATGATGGAACGGATGCTCGTCAGTAGATGTTGTAACCAACGCGATAAGCAACCGTGGAGCTATCGTTAGCGATGCCGTATCAGCGATTTCAAGGAATATAAGTGAACCACACACAGCAATCTCCCTCAGTCTCAAATTGCAACATCAAGACGAAGCGATCAAGACAATCGAATCTATCTCCGCGACTCCAAACTAATTATTATTTTTATCATTCTAGAGAATAAAGAATATTTATAGGAGGACCAAGTTTCATTCCAACACACTACCCTCCATAGGATTAAATGTGAGGGGTTGCATAAACTTGCCCTAATTGGAACAAATTTTGAATTGGTTCATCTACCAAACCCTGAGGGAGGGAATGAAATATTTTTAGAGGTCGTTGAAGCAAAAGTTTCCGACTTCAAATCAAGCCTGAACGGTGAATCAATTCTTCATTTCAATGAAACATTAACATCTGACCTCATACCGAGCTTGAATCTTATCGACTATTTTGTCAGCTATGAAGACTTGTGTTTCATATTTCGCCGGATAAACAACAAGAAATCATGTGGTACTGATGGTATTCCAAATGTAGCCCTCCAACATTTACCTGAGGTTGCTATTAGGAATTATTGCATATTGTTCAACAACATCTTGAGCAATTCATATTAACCAAATGAGTGGGAAAAGGCTAAGGTATTTTCGATCTTGAAGAAAGAAAAAGAATCTTCTTGCCCTAAAAGCTATCGCCCAATCAGCTTGCTGCCTAACATAAGCAAGGTGTTTGAAGTGATACTCAAGAAAGCATTAAACGCCCACATTGAAAAATATGAGCTGATGCCGAATTGTCAATTTGATTTTCGAGCCAGGCATTCGAACATACATGCAATAACGAAAGTAACCTAAGACATCTGTTGGGAACTAAATGATAGAGAATGTGTTGGAGAAAGCCTTCGATACGGTGTGGTAAGATGGACTAGTTTTTAAACTTTGTCAGGGCAGGTTCCCCAGACACCTTGTTGCCATGATGTGCAATATGTTATTGCAACTGATGGAAATCTGACAACATTGCACGAAAACAAGGTCTTGAATGATCTACAGCAGGGAACAGTTACTACACCCCTCAATATTTATTTGCAAGCTGTTGAACAGCTTTGATTTTAACGTCTCGCCAATGTGATCATTGGTAGCGTTTGCTGATGATCTGATCATCTATATGGCAGGCCGAAAAGCTACAATAGTTTAGAGCAATCTTCAAAAAATGTTCAATGATGTGCAGCTGTACACTGACAATTGGCAAATGAAAATCAATGCGAAGAAGTGCGAAACCATTTTGCTTCGGATAACGCTGCCGGAAGGTCAATCAAGACCTGAAACGTAATTGGAAGGCTTTCCACATCATGACTGGCGAGGGTAGTTCAGAACGGGTTTCATATAAATCCTATGTTCGATACAACGGTGTTCATCTCGATCAGTATCTGTACTATACTGAACATGTCAAAATCATGCTCAGTAAGGCACAAAAAGTAGTCATGGCCCTACAAAGAATCTTTCATTCCAGATACATTGATCAAAAGGTAGAAATCATCTGTTACAAGACCCTGGTTAGACCAATTTTGACATATGGATGTCAGATCTGTTACAACCAGAGTGCTAGTAGTATGGAAAAATTAAGAGTTTTCGAAAGGAAATGTCTTCGTGCATATACTGGTTTGTACAGAAAGCCTGAGACGGATTGGAAGCATCATATATCGAAAAGAAGAATTTATCAAACTGCTGAAGCGACAAGAGTCGATATCTTCATATTGAAACTTCTTCGGAATCATATCGCAAGATCTGTAACTGTGAGTGAAAATCCTTAAGTTTTACAGCCGTTCCACCCTACAGACGGGTATATTGTGACTTGCCTCGTTACTGGCTTCGTTCCTCCAGAAGCATTCGTGTATTTGGACATGAGTCGATATGTTTTTGATTCGAACGGCGTCCCAGTTATATATCACATATGACCAATAATTACAATGGAGATACTCATTTGCTGGATTCGTTGAAGCTGATCGAGCTGAGATGGAGCAATCTAGGTATTGGTGGCTGAATGACAACGTCTAAATTATTCGTGTTTATTTTCAGTTTTTGTGTTTTTCGTTACTTAGTTTTAGAGTTTCAGCTTACTTGTTAAAAATTCGGGATAGGTTAGGTATATGTTATGTTTATTATATTAAGTTTAGAGAAAAGATTAAATGCGTAGGTTAGGAATATTATGATAGAATTTTTTGGTATAAGATAAAGTTTTTGATTGAATTTTATTAGAATTAGGTTGAAATATATTAGGTGTATGGTCAAAGTTTACTATTGTGTTGAAATTATAAATAATTTGGAAGAGTGTGGGTTGGTTTTTCTCCTTTTTCCAATCAAATCATAAAATATGTAATAATCTTAATTAATTTGAATTTGCTATAGTTTTTTTGATAAAATGTGTTTAACTGATAACGTAGAAGTTTAAAGAGCCATTTGGGCCATCAAGTTTTTGTATTGTTATTGTGTGGAATTTGCGGTATATTCTTTTAAAATTTATAATGATTAGTATTGAATAAAGCGGTTTTGACTGATTTTGTCTTTAGGCTGGCCACGTGAATTGTATGGACAAACAACGGGTACCCAAAAAGGTATTCGTAGGGAGAACTGAAGGGCGGAGACCAGAGGGGAAACCGAAGAAACGCTGGTCTCACTCGGTCGACGAAGACAGTTCATTGCTGTGCGGATTTCAAAATTGGAGGATGCTGCTGATGGACCAAGACAGTTGGAGGCGCTATCTGCAGGAAGAGAAGGCCCAAAAGTGGCCGTAGTGCTACGAAGAAAAGTCAAAATGAAATAACGGAACATCTTTTTAATTGCTTTCAAGCTTTTTTCTGGATCAAGAGATATACCTGTATTCTCGTAGCTTACTGGCCAATTGAGAAGTAACTTGGATGCTTGGAGTATGCATTCATTTATTGCCAAAAGCTAGTCTCTGCGTGGAACTCTTATGCATTGTAAGGAATTTAGAAGCTAAACAAATTGTTCAAGATTGATGTGCAGGACATCTTATTCTTAACATATACAATTTAATGGAGGGAAATAGAATTTCTGAGGAATTTACGGTCGTTTTGCTTGTAAATACGTACAACTGTGATAATCCTGAAACATATTTCCAAGTTTCGAGCTTCTAACGAACACAATAGTTTAAGAAATTTAACTAGGGCACTTTATCATTTAACCGTTATCATTTAAAATAATTTCATGTTTTTTCACTGTATTTTGGGAATGAAAAATACTTGTCAAAATCTATTCGTGCGGTCTAAGTCTCCACAAATGCGATTAAAGATTAAAAAAGCGCTGCTAGTCATTGCAAAACAAAAAGTCAGTTGCTTTTCCGGGTATACTGAACTTTTTTAAAAATAAATTCATCAAGTAAATTAGACACTCATTTTGTCAAATAATGTGGCTCCATGAACAGAAGCAGTTAATCTGCAATTTTATTATTCGTTTTTGTATTCTGTTATCATTACATTGACCTCATCGCAGCGACGTAATCACTGAAGCGTTTCAGCAACTTAGAAAACGATAAGTAGCATATCAAAGAATGTGAAAGTGATTTAAGGTCATTTAACAAGTAATTTATAGATTAATAATATGTATATTCCTTTAATAGACCACTCTTTACCTTATAGTAGCATAACTGTAGATACTCATATATTTTCCGACTCCTGAAAACTTCAACAAGCTGCTCATCTAATACAAAATATCGCGGCAAATACGATAAAGTCTTCTGTCGGCACTTCTCCAGGCATAGCGTCTTGAAAATTAACTTCTCGTAGAAGTGGATCTGATCAAAATCTTCCGGATGTGTATTTTTAAACTGGATGCGCTCGAACTCACACTGAACCCGACAATTAGCCACAGCCTCAATGTACATTCTGTACATATGCAACGACCGTTCTAGATGATCAATACATGCCTCCCAGTCATTCTCTAAATATGCACGCACTCCGTCTTGGTAGAAATCTAAGAAGTTGGGCTCCAACTTTTCTACAACTTGCTCTGAACTTTTAATTAACCCAGATGTTGAGATTGTTCTGCGGCTATCATTTTTCAATTCAATTGTATCATCGATTTTATTGTCACTTAACACAATGTTGTTGAAATATTCACTTTTAGTAGTCACACTATTTGATTCGGAATTGTGAAAATAGTTGAAAGTCAAAACCACGACCAGGATCACTTGTAGAGAACTTCCAGACGACATGGTTACTCAAAGACTGAAGGAAGATCAGTCGTTTGGAAATGTTCTTAGTCAATCTTGAAACTGGAACAGTCTCTCGTCTTGCTCTTGCTCCTCTTGCGGAAGTATAGCTGAAACTATAATATCATATGTTTACTTATCGCCTCCTCCATGAATTTATTCACATACATATGTATGAAATTGTGGAACCATGTGTGCACAAACGGCTTGCCGGGTAACTAGGAGTTCGCAGTTTAAAATTACAAACAATCAGCAGTATATGGACGGATTAGTCCAGAGTTAACGAACAGTTTTTTTGGAGCATTTAGTTATTAATTTTCACATGGTTGACTGAAATAAAAATTTTATACGAGTATTTACATACTTGTAACACGGATGTGAGTAGATTTACCATTAAAACAGTAGAACTAGCAAAAATGCTTTAAAAATAATTGAAACTCATAGAGAGCTACTTCCATGGTTTTTAGGGTTTTGTACTAAAATACAAAACCCTATTGCAATCACGACCTGTGTCCTTCTGTCCGTCTGTATTTCACAGCGCTTTTTCTCCGGAACTATAGAGGCTACAGCCATGAAACTTTGTAGAATGGTCAGAAGTGGTGACCTCTTGAAAGTTCATGGGTGGAAAAATTTTTCAAAGGCGTTTAAGGGGGGTCTCCCCATATAGGGAGGTGACCCCTCAAAAAAAAAATTTCACCATTGGTAGTCGAGTAGGGGGTCATTGGAAAGGTCTCATCTTTTCAAAACAAGTCTTAAAATTGCCTTTTAAGTACCGAGGGGGGCAGGGAAGGGGAAATGTACGAACTTTTCGCGTAACCCCCCTCGCGATTGGACACCTTCCATCCGAAAAATCTGAAAAAAATCACGAATGTAGGCCTTTATGAGTACAACAACAACAAATACATAAGAAGTTGAAATTCACTCAACTTTGTTAGTTATAGTATGATTTATCGATTTTGTGTTTTCTTGAATAAAATCTAAACGGTACCTTTAAACTCAGTAAAATTTGGCAAAGAGGTGACTTTTAGTAAGATTGATCTTTTCTGAAAGTTTCATAAAGATCGAATAGTATTTAACGAAGTTATAGCGATTTGAATTTTCCTCTATTACTATGGAGCAATAAGCCCTGTACGAGTATTACTATGGAAACATATGGCTATGGAGCCATAAGCGCTTTTTACGGACTTAGACACTACAGCTTTGCTATAATTTGCATGAAAATTTCAGGAGTGATAGGTATCATGAAGATGAGTACATACAAATTGAAACAAGTCGAAGAGGCAGGAGAGAGCTCCTACCAAAAGGGCTTTGTAACCATTCTAGGATTTGAAAAAATAGGCGATGAATCGATGATAACAGTACAGAGGAGTGGCCCCTGAAAAAAAATTTCATGAAAGGTAGCCGATATGAGTATCAACTGAAAGTTTTCTATGAGAGCTTTTCAAAACAGTTCTTAAACAGACAGTTTTCGCTTCAGTGGGGGCACAGGGGAGGGGGGGGGGGGAATACATGAAAAATGTGTTTCCTCCCTCGCAAATGGACACCCGTGATCTTAAAAAATCTGAAAAAATTATCGAAGGAGATATTTATGGGTATAACTATAACAAATACCTCAGAAGTCAAAATTCGTTCAACTTTGTTAATAATAGTATGATCCTCGAATTTTGCAATTTCTCCAATAAAATCGTCTTTGACATGTTTCTTGATTTTATTCGTTGCTGGTTACTGCATTTTGCAAGTTGAGTACAAAACCCTTCTGACATGAGCATAGGTTTGTCTACCCAACTTGTTTCATTTTTTTTTTGGCTAGTTCTACTGTACTACATAAACTTCGAAACATGAAATCGGCAGTGCAATAGTTTAAGAATTTCTACCCGGTACATACTCGTAAACTGTAGTAAAGATGAATCCACCTTTGATGGATAGATTTAGGCCTATACGTGTTAAAATTAGTCAGATCAGAAATGCTTTTGAGAAATAAATTAAAGAGTCGAGGTCCATAATAATAAGGGTGCGAGGAAGCCAAAGGTAAATCGATGCGAGGTTCATAAACAACACGGCAATTTGAATATATGTTCAAATTTTAATAAATTTAAAAAATATAAATCGTGTTAGTGCATAACTTTAAATTCTTTATAAATTAGTTCGTTGGGGTATCTGTAGGATTTCTATAGGCAATTTTTTTCATTTTCTGGCGTATTATAAAGAGAGGCCTACCTATTGTTGCCGTTATGCTTCCTCAAGCAATCAATCCATACTCTAGTAAAGATTGTGTCAAGGTTATGCAAGCACACTTTAGTTCCTCTTTATATAATACTAGAACCTTATAATCATTCATTCATAATCTATCGAATCACATTTTCCGATTTCAAAAAAAATTAAATTAAATTTAATCCTTAAATGGGACTCATAATTCGACTCAGAAATGTAATACCTAATTTCCGTTCATAACTTTAATTCAGATTAATTTCTCAAACATTATTATGCGTTTTAAGGATTAATTTAAAAATGTAATGCTGAAATCCCGTCTGAGTTCCGCAAAGGTCATAAATTACTTGATTTCTTAAAGTTAAACTAAATTAGAAGCATATGTACACATATATACATAATATCTAGGGTTACCAGTGTTATATTGATTAATACATAAGCTTATGTATATTTGATTAATATCTTGACTTATAATTTTATATGAAATAAGGTTTATGAAATATTAGTTTACACAAGAATATATGTCAATTTGAAATATCCAATCTTTAAATTTAACATTTTGTTGTAATTATAATCATATTTTATTTCTTCTACTTCTTAGCACTACAGCCCCTTTTGGGTCTTCGCTTCCTGTAAACAGCGCCTCCAACTGTCTCGGTCCATTGACCGCATCCTCCAATTTCGAAATCCGAGCAGCAATGAACTGTCTTCGTCGACCGAGTCAGACCAGCGTTTCCTTGGCTTCCCCACTGGTCTCCGCCCTTCAGTTCTCCCAACGAATACCTTTTTGGGTATCCGTTGTTCGTCCATACGATTCATGTGGCCAGCCCATTCCAGCTTCCGCAGTCTTATAATCGTTGAGACCTCCGGCTCGTCAAAAATTTTATACAGCTCATCGTTGTATCAAATTCGTCATTGGTTCCTGTTCATGGCAGTGAACTTAATGAAAAATAACACCGGTCAACAAACCGCGGCATAAATTCTTTACTTGAAATCTTTTGTAATATCTTGCACTTTGTTAAAGGTAAATGAACATTTCCCAAAGCACAAATGCTTACATTTTAAATTTCTTGTTTTTGTTCATATCTTAAGTACCTTGTACTTTAAATCGCTCCTGTCAAAAGTTTTCAAAAATTAAATTAATTTTTAAAAACGTTAGTCCGAAGTTAATTTTTATCGGAAAAAATCTTATATTGTCGAAGTAATCGACTCAGGAAATTTCTATCGAATATTTTTACTTCGATTGGTAACGAAAAACAAATTCACAAAGAAAATTTCGCCGCTGGTATGGAGGAGCCCGACGGCTTCCCACCGTTGGGGCAACCTCCGTAGATGGAGGGTGCAAGCTGCAAATAATAGCGGACAATCAACAAATGGCCAAATTGCAGAAAGAAAATGATGAACTAAGGCAAGAGATACAGTCTCTCAAGGATCTTTTCAAGAAAGGGATGAAGCCTCAAAAGACGCAGCCACAAAATCAATGGCAACAGGTAACAAAGCCGAAGAAAAGTACAAAGCAAGTAAATCCAGAGGAAGTTCTAAGTGCTGGCGGCACCAACGAGAGCCGAAATTATTTCGCAGCGCTGGAGGGATTAACCGAAGATATGGAAATCGAAGAAAACATCGGAGGTAATTTTAATCAAGATAATGACGTTAATTTTATTCAATATTTAAAGAACAAAAATAAGGAGAAAAAACCAGCCCGCAGTTATGCTGGTTCCTCTGAAAAAGCTTCCAACAAGACAGAAAAAGTTCCGCCAATCAACGTGTTCGGACAAACCGGGAAATATATGGTTCGGCTATTGGCAGCCGAAAATAAACTGGCCAATTTCGAAATCAAAAGAGTTAATGCCGAAAAATTAACTATAAGGACGAAATCACTGGTTGATTTCAAGTCAGCCAAAGATGCGCTGATTTCTGGGGAGGTTCCACACTTCACCTATACCCCAAAAAGTGAAAAAAATCAGACCTTCTTGTTGAAGGGTTTGGACAGCGGAGAGGATACGGTCGATCTTCTTCAGGTGCTTAAGGACGCTGCACCAGATATTGATTTTGTTTCAGTCAAAGCCTTTGCGACAAGAAGGTCGACCGTAGAAAGGAAGAATTTACCACTTTACCTGGTACAAATTGCAAATAAGAGCAGTCCAAGTGCCCTTCAACAAATAAGGTACTTGAATTTCAGAGTGGTGAGGTGGGAACGCCTCCAGAAAAGAGAGGTCAACCAGTGTTGCCGGTGTCAAAGATTTGGACATTCGGCTGCCAATTGTGCCATGCACTATCGTTGCGTTAAATGCAAAGACGTTCATGCTCCCGGTGAGTGCAAATTGGCTCAGACGGAGCCTAAAGAAAAATTATACTGCGTTAACTGCGGTGTTTTTGGTCACCCAGCATCATATCGAGGATGCTCCCAATATCAAGATGCAAAAGTTAAATTTGCTCCAAAGCAAACACAAGTACACCGTAATATCATACCTTCCAACTTCGTCAAGCCCGGAGTATCATTTGCACTCGTCGCTAGAGGACCAGCAGAAAATGCTGGAAATAATGTAAATAATGTAAGTGGCAATAATGAGCTGCTTCTCAAAATTTACCAGCAACTTAATTCTTTATCGGAGAGAATTGACAAACAAGATTCAAAAATTAACTTTGCTTTTCAGCGCTTAGGTCTTTCAAATGCCTAATAATAACTTGTCATCCAGTCATATTCCCATGGATAGGCTTCGCCTCATATCGATCAACGTCAACTCTATCGTTGCTATACATCGACGTGATTATCTCCTTGAATTTGTTGTTAAGCAAAAGCCTGACATCATACTTCTCACTGAAACCCACCTCAATTCATGGCATTTCATGGAATTCAAAGATTTTGCATTCGTAAGAAACGATAGGGTAATAGGTGATGGGGGAGGTGGCACCGAGATATTGGTTAGAAGACCCTATTGTTTCCAAAATATTGAAAAAGTCGAATTCAAAAACTTTGAATTTCTTGAAGTGTCCGTCATCAAAATTTCACTGCCAGGTGGGGATAACCTCTTCGTTATCTCTGCCTATGCAACTGGTCAAAATGTTCTCAAGTTCAAGGAGGAACTCAATTCCTTGTTTGAAATACTCGAATTGAACAGGCTGCATAGTTATTATATTTTTGCCGTTGACCTGAATGGCAAGCATACATCATGGCTAAACGCCACCAATAATCCAAGAGGTGTATTCCTGAAATCATCAAATTGAATACAGGTGCAACCTATATGGGTCGGAGTTCCCAACATACCCTAGGACAAATTCATATTTGGACCTCTGCATTGCTGAGGCAAGACATGAATTCAGCTTTAATAGTCCTGAACGGAAACTGCAGGTGCTTCCTTACGATAGCGACCATAACGCAATCGTAATGGAAATCAATCATTAAAGGGATGATTTCTTCCTCATTCCAGTTCAACATGAAAACCATCGGTTGAATTTCAAAAAAACAGACTGGGAAAAGTTTCAAAAGAAGTTTAATCGGGAGTACCAGAAGCAATGTCCCTCTTCTGATTATGGCAACGCTTGCTCAATGGTCCCTAATAACAGAAATCTAACTGACGATGAAATAGATCTCTATTTGTCGAAGTTAGAGAAGCTGACGTTGGAAACGATTGAGAAAGTTGTTCCTAGGATTAAACATCGAAACAATATGGAAGGATATGAAACACCAACCATCGCAAGGTTGAAAAGATTGAAAAGCCTTCTTCTCACCCGCATCAACAATATTTATCGACGATTTTTGGACTACAACCATCCCTCGTTGTCTTTGTTGAAATTACACCTGAAGAATGTCCGGAACTTAATCCGTTCATACTTCAGGAGTGAGGTCAGCAATCAATGGGCGGAAAAACTGAGGTGTATTAGCCCACAGGACCCAGATGGCGTTTTCGCGAAAGTGAATAGCTTATTCCGCAGGAAGTCTCGAGTGAAGGTATCGAATCTTGAAGTCGCTAGTGATGAGGTAAATCTTCTCGATAGAGCTGGTACCGAAATTGATAGTACGACTCCGGATAGAAATGGAAACAGGATTATATGTGATGGATTGCAGAAACTTGCCCTGATTGGAACACATTTTGAATTGGTTCATCTGCCAAACCCAGAGAGAAGGAATGAAATATTTTCGGAGGTCGTTGAAGCAAAAGTTTCCGACTTCAAATCAAGCCTGAACGGCCAATCAATTCTTCATTTCGATGAAACATTAACATCTGACCTCATACCGAGCTTGAATCTTATTGATTATTTTGTCAGCTATGAAGACTTATGTTTCATATTTCGCAGAATAAACAACAAAAAATCATGTGGTACTGACGGTATTCCAAATATAGTTCTGCGACATTTGCCTGAGGTTGCTATTAGGAATTATTGCATATTGTTCAACAACATGTTGAACAATTCATATTTCCCAAATGAGTGGAAAAAGGCTAAGGTATTTCCGATCTTGAAGAAAGGAAAAGAATCTTCATGCCCTAAAAGCTATCGCCCAATCAGCTTGCTGCCTAACATCAGCAAGGTGTTTGAAGTGATACTCAACAGAGCATTAAACGCCCACATTGAGAAATATGAGTTGATGCCGAATTGCCAATTTGGTTTTCGTGCCAGGCACTCGACCATACATGCAATAACGAAAGTAACCTCAGACATCTGTTGGAAACTAAACAACAAAGAATGTGTTGGAGTATGTCTCATTGATATGGAGAAAGCCTTCGATACGGTGTGGTTAGATGGACTAGTTTTCAAACTTCTTCAGGACAGGTTCCCAGACACCTTGTCGCCATGATGTGTAATATGTTATACGGGAAATCATTTGTTGTAACTGATGGAAATCTGACAACAATGCGCGAATTCAAGGTCTTGAATGGTCTACAGCAGGGAACAGTTACTGCGCCCCTGCTTTTCTCAATATTCATTCGCAAGCTATTGAACAGCTTTGATTTTAATGTCTCGCCAACGCGATCATTGGTAGCGTTTGCTACGGCAGACCGAAAAGCTACAATAGTTCAGAGCAATCTTAAAAAAATGTTTAATGATGTGCAGCTCTACACCGACAATTGGCGAATGAAAATCAATGCGCAGAAGTGCGAAACAATTTTGTTTCGGACAACGCTGCAGGGGGCCAGTCAAGACCTGAAACGTAATTGGAAGGATTTCCACATTATGGCTGGTGAGGGTAGTTCAGAACGGGTTCCACATAAATCCTGTGTTCGATACCTCGGTGTTCATCTCGATCAGTATCTGTACTATACTGAACATGTCAAAATCATGCTCAGTGAAGCACTAAAGGTAGTCATGGCCCTTCGGTGACTCTTTCATTCCAGATACATTGATCAAAAAGTCAAAGTTATTTGTTACAAGACCCTGGTTAGGCCAGTTTTGACATACGGATGCCAGATCTGGTACAACCAGAGTGCTAGTACAATGGAAAGATTAAGAGTTTTCGAAAGGAAATGTCTTCGTGCATGTACTGGTTTGTACAGAAACCCTGAGACGGATTAGAAGCACTATATATCGAATAGAAAAATTTATCAAACCGCTCAAGTGACAAGAGTCGATATCTTCATATTGAAACTTCTTCGGAATCATATCGCAAGATCTGTAACTGTGAGTGAAAACCCTTGGATTTCATAGTCGTTCCACCCTACAGACGGGTGTATTGTGACTTGCCTCACTACTGGCTTCGTTCCTCCAGAAGCATTCGTGTATTTGGACATGAATCGATATGTTTTTGATTCTGACAGCGTCCCAATCATATATCACATATACCGACGGGCCACCGATAAGAAGATGAAATATCCTCCGAATCTGAGTTCACGAGACCAACAATTCCAATGGAGATACTCATTTGCTAGATTCGTTGAGGCTGGTCGAGCTGAGATGGAACAATCTAGGTATTGGTGGCTGAATGACAATGTCTAAATTATTCGTGTTTATTTTCTGTTTTTGTGCTTTTTTTCGTTACTTAGTTTTTTTAGATCCATCTCATTATTGCTACATCTAGTATTGTTGTTTATTTGTATTATAAATTAGGTATAGGTTTCAATATAAGGTAAAATTTTTTTTTTTTTTTTTTGATTGAACTTATTTAGAATTAGGGTGTAACATATTAGGTATAGGATATACGTTCATTGTTGTGTTAGTAGTATAAGTAATTTTTGAATAATGCTGGTTGGTTTTTTCTCCTTTTTCCAATTGAATCAAAAAACATCTAATAATCTTAATTAATTTAAATTTGCAAGTTTATTTTTTTCATTAAATGTGTTTAACTGATAACGTATAAATTTAGAGAGCCATTCGGGCCATTAAGTTTTTTATAGTTTTATTGTTTGGAATTTGCTTTATGTTCTTTTAAAAATTTATAACGATTGGTATTGAATAAAGCGCTTTTGACTTTGACTTTGACTTTGAACCATTTTTGCTTGTTCATGAAAAAACAACTACAGGTATGAAAAGACTTATTTGTAATATTATTGATTACGGTACAATTGATTAATCCTGATATTGTTGCATAGTCAGTAAGAAAATTAATTATAAATTAGCATGAATCAAAATGTAAATTATCATTGTCACAATACCAGTTGTTTCATTCAGTTGTGAAAGTACTGATTTTATTTTGAATTGTTCACTCAAACAGTCCCCGTCTAGCTTCGCTTCGATTATTTGCCTCAGGACACGTCGCTCAAAGCCATTCAATATATTTGCGGATGCTTGGGTTACGGTCCATGTTTCACACCCATAGCATAACACAGGCCTTATCACAGATTTGTATACTTGGAGCTTTATTTTCCTGTGCATGCAGCTTTATTTAATGGAGGTGTATCTTAAGTTTAAGTATGGCTTTATACGCGTAATATCATAAACACCTTGGAATGGTTTATTAGTAATATCATCCAAAACACGTCAATACTTTGCAATTGATATTCCCCATTTCAGCACGCCGTCAGAAGCTAAATCTACAAGTTTTTCCTTCAGATTTATAGCGAGATCTGCCAATTCTATTGACTTATCCAAGAAAGGGACCAAAATCCACGTACGCCCATTGTCAGCTTCAGAGTGCAAGTCTGGAAAGTATGTTAATAATTTCTCTTGCAAATTATGTAAGCTCTGTATCATAGAAGGAATGTGAGCTTTTACTACAAGTGATTGGGTTGTTGTATTATCATCAACAGTCTTCTGAACACACGGAAAAGACTCCAATATATTGTTTTGCAGAGAAGATGACCACATACGAAGTTTTACATGAAATGCTTTCACTTTATCTTTAGCTGTTAAGATATTTTCTTCTCTTCCTTGAAGGCTTTTGTTTAAGTTGTTAAGATGGCTAAAAAGATCTGCCAGAAATGCTGACTTCAAGTGCCAAACAGGGTCAGATAAATGATTAGCATATTCAGATTTCGAATCTTGTAAGAACGTTAACAGTTCAGCTTTTAGTTCTAGAACTCTTGTCAATATCTTTCCTTTGGAAAGCCACCTGACGTCTGTGTGATAAAGGAGATTGTGATGAAGCGAACCCATGTCTTCGCAAATAATTCTGAACAGCCGGGTTTGTGAGGCTTTACCTTTGATAGAATTCACAATTTTTATTACCTCCGTAAGCACGTCATTTAAATCAGACGGAAAATTTTTGGCAGCTAGAGCTTGACGATGAAGAAAACAATGTGTCCATGATGCATTTGGCATTATTGATTTTAATCTCGCAACGAGTCCGCTTTTTTTTACCAGTCATGGCTTTCGCTCCATCGCTGCAAATAGCGATACATTTTTTCCAATCAATGTCGTAGTTACAAGTGCTTTCTAAAAACATATCGTACAAACACTGGCCAGAAGTATTTGTAGGAAGTGCTTTGCAAAACAATATTTCTTCTGTGATTTTGTCATCTACTTCAAAGCGCACAAATACTACAAACTGAGCACAATCGGATACATCTGTAGATTCGTTGAACTGCAAAGCAAAATGTGGACTCTTCTTTAAATTTTCGATTATTTGATCTCGAATATCATTGGCCATATCGTTTATTCTGCGTGAAATAGTATTATCAGAAAGCGGTATGCTTTTTAACTTGTTTGCCTCCTGCTTGCTGACCATAATTTCGACCATATCCGGAGCAGCTCGCAAAATAAGATTTTCTGCAATTGTGTGCGGCTTCCCTGCTTTAGCAACTCGATATGCGACTTTGTAGCTAGCTAATAATGCTGAGTCGTTTACGCTGGATACCTAAAACAAATAAAACAATATAATATATAAAAAAAATACATGACTAACAAATAAAAAGCGCACAAGCCTTGCACACTGACATTGAGTCGCAATTAATTTCAGCAGTATGCAAACACTAAAAAAATAGAGATATTGGAAAAATGGGGTATTGCTCGAAGCGCATCCATTTTGAGACGCAACCAAACTATTCTTTTTAGTTTTTTAAATAAATAAATAATACATTTAATTAAATTCATAACCCCTTTTTGGGCTTTGCTGCAGCCGGGTGAAAAAATAATGAGAATTACTTGATATCGATAGTTTCAATTAGTATCCATCTCTACTCAAAATTTAAACATAGATGCGCTTCGAGGAATAAAATTTTAATATTTTTAATTGTTATCGTTTTTACAACTCTACTGTTTTGTACAAGACTAGGACAACACTATTTTATTACCTTGACCATAGTATTTTGCTGCTGACTAACAGCTTTCAATTTTCGTTCAAAGAACTCCAACTGCTTATCAGCTTCTTTTTGATGCATGGTCGTAAGATGCCGCAGAAGATTTGACGGTTTCATACTCTCACGAGATAAAACATTTCCGCAAATTACACATTGAGGTTTATTATTTATGACTGTAAACCCGTATTTTAAGTAATTCTCGTCATAATGTCTATTTTTTTCGGTTTTGATTCACCTCCACCACTAACATTTGTACCAAATGTTGAAGGCTGCGATCTTTTGAGAAACTTATCCATTTTATAATTGGGCCAAGCAAGTAAAAAAACAAAACAATAACACGGTAATGTTTAACATCCAAACTCAACGCAGATCTGCCGCGAAGTGAGAAAGAGTTGAAACAAAATAACATTCTGTGCTAGTGTGTGGGTGGCGCGATACGTGCCTCTCGCTCGCGCTGGCGCAACGATGCGGTGCGGCAACGTCGCAAAATTTCGCCCGCGTTCAAGTCAGATCCACACTCAGTCTACCAAGTTTGCTCGTAGCTACTTACTTTCAAAGCTTTTGCGGCTCCCTTGCATACGAATAAATAATTAATAGAGAGGTATCCTACTAATATTATAAAGCTGAAAGTTTGTGTACACGTATGTGTATTTGTTACTCAATCACTTAAAAACCGCTAGACCGATTACCATGAAATTTGGTATGTAGATAGCCCTGGAATAACACGTAGGCTACTTTTTATTCCGATATCCCCTTGGGATCGGGACTTACGCGGGTGAAACCACGGGGCGCAGCTAGTCATATATTAATAAATAAATATTACAAAACGTTCTACACAGCGCAATCTAGCCCCAAACTAAGCACTAGACTTGTACTATGGGTACCAGACAACGGATATACTACATATCGACACCTGCAAGGAGTTATTCCTTGCAGGTGTCGCAGGCAATTTTAAGTTCCAATCATATTCGAGCACGAATATGATTGGAACTTAAAAATGCCTAAAACTGAGTTACGATGTTATTCCTTGCAGGTGTCGATATTATACATTTTTTTTTTGTAAATACATACATATGATATATAGAAACCACCCAGGCCAGACATAAATATTTATTTCTTAAGCATAAATACTTGCACCCGGCGGGAATCGAACCCGCAGCCTTCTGCATCGCAGCCGGGCGTTCGCCCAACATACATATAAATCTTTCCACTTGTAGATAGGTATCAAAATAGAGAAAATCTTAAACATACTCATTTAAATTAATAAAGTTTTGTCAGTATATGTCTCAAGGGGGTCGTGAGAATTTGTCATCCTGTAAAGGGGTCGCGTATACAAAAAGATTGAAAAACACTGGTCTATATGGATAGTTCGAAATGGTTTGTCTCCTTTCGGGATTGGAAACACGAAACCTTCCTATTTCCCAGCAGGAATACTATGAGTAATGCATTTTAAACAGTTCTTTTCATAAGATTTAACTACTCTTTTCATGTCTGGTAACCAATAAGATCTCTTGATCACCTCGTAAACTTTTTCTTTGCCAACATGACCATGGTTGTGTGTTATCATTGCTTGTGGAATATAAAAGTGAAATTCCTGACTGATGTTCAACTTCGAAATCTTAATATTGGAGTTCTAGTACCCAACGATTAATTCTAGCGTTATTGCCAGTATTTTTTATAACGTATGCTAACGCACAACAATCAGTAATAATCTTAAAATGTATAACATGAGGGTACACTCTAAATCTTCTCAAACTTTAAATCACAGCGAGCGTCTCAAGCTCGAAGCTATGATATGTTGACTCATAGTCGGTTGTACGCTTAGAGAAATAGAATGTTGGATGCATTAAGTTGTCTCCTTTCTTTTGCCTAAGTATTGCACCAAAACCAAAGGTGCTTGCATCACAATGCAACTCTATAGAATCAAGTGGAGAGTAGATCTGAACAAGGAGCTTTTGTTTCAGTGTTTCAAAACATTCTATGCGCTCTTTATTCAAAAACGGCATCCTTCTTTACCAAATTATAAAGAGGTTTAGATAAAATTGAAGTTTTTAACAAATTTATGAAAATAAGAGCAAAGTCCCAACAAACTTTTTTACTCTTTAGTATTTTTTGGAATAGGATATTTGGAGACGACAACTATCTAATCAGCATTGGGCTGAATACCCTTACAAGAAACCACATATCCTAAATAATTAATTTCTTCGTACAAAAATTTGCACTTATCTAACCAAAATTCTAAAGGGTTGTTACTTAAAGTTTGAAATAATTGTTTTAAAATAAGGAGATGATCGTCTACGGTTTCTGTTCTCAGAAGAATATCATCCAGATAAATCAATATTTTTCCCCCATCGAGCATTTTCTTAAATACTTTCTGAATGAATCTTTGAAATACGGAAGGAGCATGGTGAAGACCGAAGGGAATTTTTGTATACTTGAACTGACCATGAGGTGTCACGAAGCTAGTATACTTGATGGAGTCTTCAGCAACTCTGACCTGATGGAAGCCACTACTAAGGTCGACTTGTAAAATATTTTTTGTTTCTTGAAGTATCGATCAAATCCTCAATAATCTGTAACGGATAATTATCACGCTTGGTTATAGCGTTTATCTTCTGATAATCGACGCAAATCCTTGTTTCATTGTCCTTTTTATGAAAAAGAACTATGGGCGAAGAATAAGGTAAATCATTTGGCCTAGTAGTGCAATTCACTAATAGCCCATCAGTAATTTGTTTGACTTGCTGTTTTTCAAATATCGACAATCACCGAGGTAAATGTGATTTGATTTTCTTGTAAACAAGCCTAATAATCATTTCATAATTTACAGCTGAGGATTCTCATTCACGATTGACATAATATTTTCTAAATAAACCATAAACCTAGATTCCACTAAACGTTTTTCAATGTCTTTTTTTCCACTCGCACTAATGCCTTGTTGTTTACACAGCCACTGCAATTCCTTGTGACGTATGATCGCCAAATCAAAAATCCAAAACTCCGAACCATAATTTAAGTTTTCTCGCAAACACAGCAAAACTTGTTCAAAACTGTTTCACCGAAAAGGAACAATTGAAAACACAACCGCAAGCAATTTTTCCTATTCCACTTCTGAGAATTTGTGAGTGTTTTATTAACTTCTTAAATTAAAACACGTCTTTTGGCTTCGGCGATCCGATCATAAACCACTTTATTCGTACAAATACACAACCATAATAGAAGTTTCGTAAAGAAGGAAGCCAATACATAAGTGCATAAGTATGTACATAAGTGTTGACATAATAAAACAAGTAAACAAGTATTAAACACAGTCTTGGTTTAAAACAGTACAATTAGTCTTTATTAACTTAATTCAAACACAGTCTTTTTTAACTAAAGATAACATAATTAAAGGGGGACACATATATCTTAATTCACTTGTCCACGATTTCGCTTATTCACCGCTGACGCTTCTGTCTGTAATAGAAGAACAAAGGGAGGTGAGTGTCATCACTCAGTGAGCAGTCCAGGCACGCGAAAGCAAACATATACACACACACCCAACCACGATCTACCACCCCTCCGCGACACACACGGAGATCCAGTCACAAGACAAACTTGGACTCACAGGATCATGACATTCATGGGGCCATTCCGTTCGCACACATCGACTACCTACACTATCCACCTTCAATCCTATCACGATGCAGTCCAACTTACGAATGGGCTTCAGTTGGGCACACTTCTTCTGTCACATCAATCAGGACTGCCATACTTACAATATTACCATGCATATGATCTTGCCATGCATATGATATTGCCATGCTTACAATTTTCCTCATAAAGCTAACAGCTCGGCTATCTTGACTCCGTTTTCCGAGTTGTCATTCTCTGAATCTGATTCATCCCGTACATTCCAAATTCTCATGTGCTCAGCAGACTCCACATTCTCATAAAGTGCCCTTCTACTGCGTGTTGATCCCGGAAGTTCAATAATCACATAACGGTAATTTGCCAGCTTCTTTTTCCCGATCAAAGGTCCCTTATATGTCGGCAAGAGTTTCCGACTTTTACCATCACCAAATGCGGATTTTTCCACCAACACGGCATCGCCAACTTTATACTCCACCGCAGCTCTACGTTGTTTGTCGAAAATTGCTTTCTGCTTTTGTTGATCTCGCCTAATTTGCTCTACTACCTTTTCCTGTAGCTCGTGAAGATTTTCAACTACAGGCCTATTTGCTTGAACTTCTTTGGAAAGGATTGCATCAGATGGAGCTCTTGGTCTGTAGCCAAACAGTAACTCACATGTTGTGGCTTTTGTTACGCTATGTATTGTGTTATTTATTGCAAATAGAATTTGGCCTATTGATTGATCCCATTTTGTCTCGGTCATCGCCGTTGTAGCCAGAGCTGATAGTATGGTTGAATTGAACCTTTCAACTTGACCATTTGCTCTAGGTATTGCTACCGCTGTCTGTATACGTTGGATCCCTTTCTCCGTGCGAAATTTTGCAAATAACCATGCTGTGTAACAAATTCCTTTATCCGTTACTATCCGATTTGGCGTCCCAAAACTATCAGCGACTTCAAAAAAATTAAGACTGGTTGTGTTTTGGTACTTTTGATAGCGCGAAGGCATGTACGAGTATACTTAGTAAAGCTTTCAACTACTACAATCAAATATTGGTTTCCTCGTGTACTACGAATGAAAGGTCCCAAATGGTCCATGTGAATTGTATGAAACGGAGTCACTTCCTTCGGTATGGGGTTTAGCAATCCTTGAACTTTCCCTTTCGGCTTCTTGTGGAAAAGACATAGTATACAACTCTTGATGTACTTCGTTACATACTGACGCATTTGTGGAAACCAATACGATTCTTGGATTTTATCTAATGTTTTGTTCACAGAAAAATGACCAAAATCATCGTGGGCTGCTTTCACAACTTGTGACCTCATCGACCTTGGGATTACCCATTGATTCCCAGCTTCGTTCACTTTGTATATCCGTTTATTTTTAATTATGAAGTCTTGATGGATCTCTCTTTCGTAGTCTGTTTCCGGTTCACGTTGAAGAATTTCATGCATCAGCTTCAATTTGGCATCACTCAACTGACCTGCCGACACCCAATCAGCTTCTTCAATCCGCAATATCTCGAATCCGTTTTCAACATCTACTGCATCGTTATCCACAGGATTCCTACTCAGTGCATCAACATGCTGTATGCGTTCTCCAGCCCTATGCTCGACTTCAAAAGAGAATTCCTGCAAAAGGAGCTACCACCTTGCAATTCGAGGTATAAGATCCTTCTTGCTCGCAGCTCCTTTCACAGCACTGCAATCTGTAACAACCTTGAACTTTATGTCGAGCAAATAAATCCTAAACTTCTTCAAAGTTTGGACCACAGCCAACGTTTCCAATTCATAAGAATGGTATTTGGATTCTGCCATTGTTGTGTGCCTACTATAAAAAGACACAGGCAAAAGTTTACCATTACTTTGCTTTTGCAATAAAATTCCTGCAATCCCTGACTGGCTAGCATCTGTATGAACTTCAGTCTCTGCGCTTGGGTCATATATGGCTAAAAATGGTCGTTTTGTTAGCAGCTCCTTCAGTTTTTCAAATGAGTTGTTCTCATTTGCCGACCATTTCCATGTCATATCCTTCTTGGTTAGATTAGTTAAAGGCCTAACCAAATATGCGTAGTTCTTAATAAATTGCCTGAAAAACCCCGTTAATCCTAAAAACTGACGAACTTGATGAACATTTGTCGGTTTTGGAAAAGCAGTAATGTTTTTCGTCTTGTCCTCCCCTGGACGCATACCATCTTGGTTGATTTCAAATCCCAGATAATTAATTTTTGTTTGGAAAAAGAAACATTTTTTTTGGATTCAACGTGAGGTTTTCCTTGGTTACAGCTTCCAAAACTTGTTCCAACCGCATCAGGCCTTCCTCAAAATCTTTAGAAGGAATTAGAATGTCATCGAGATATGACAGAGCTATACTGCTACGAAGTGGCCCAAGAATTTTGTTGACCATCCGCTGAAACATACTGGGGGCTGCCGTTATTCCAAATGGCATGCGATTAAATTCGTATTGTCCATCGCAAGTTACGAATGCTGTTTTGGCTCTCGACTCCTCTGCGACTGGAATTTGATAATAACCGGAGGTCATATCCAAGCTGGTAAAATATTTGCATCCGTTCAATTGATCTAATTGATCATCAATACGAGGCAATGGAAATCTATCATTTCTTATCTTCTTATTTAACATTCTGTAATCAATACAGAGTCTATAATCCCCATTTTTCTTCCTCACCAACAAAACGGGTGAAGCAAAAGGTGATGCTGATTCGCGGATAATGTCTGCTTCTAATAAATCCTTCACAATTTCCTGAAATTTTTTTCTATTTTCAGGTGTCATTCTGTATGGCCTGTAGACTACCGATTTTTCATCGTTCAATTCTATCTCCAATGTTGCGGCTGTTGTTTGTCGCAAATCTTTTAGTGAGTTTCCGAAAAATTTTTGATGCATTATAAGTAAATTCATTACTTGATTGTTTTCCTCGGCAGTCAACTCTTTCGGTACATTAAATTGTATTTGTTTTTCCGTGGCATTCTCTATGGTTGGTTTGTTTTCCTCTCTACAAGATTGACCTCGAGCGCATACAAACTTTGGACGTAAATACAATTCCCTGTCGCTTGTATTTATAACAGGTATAACACATTCTTTTTCATCATTGACTTGCGTCACACATCGCGGTAGAATGTACTCATTGTGAGGCAGCATCCTCACACTTGTATCAATAAAAATATCTCCAGAGCTGCTCGCTTGACATTTCGCATTGGCTGCGTGTTTTGGAGGTATTAGTGTTGCATCCTTGACCGACAAAGAAGCTTTTGATGACGGAGACTCTGCTACGTTCGGCAATTCGTTCCAGAAAAACCGAATAATATCGTTGTCTTTATAAACAGCAACGTTCTCCTGTTCCGACTCGGGCTGTCCAATAATGATGGGAACTTACTGAATATTGTTCGGGACCACCAATAAATCCGTTTGCGCTGCAACATGGTCCAACACAACCCTGACATCTCTCACAGTCCTCAAAGTCCTGACTCTTCCACCACCGTATCCCTTGATCTCCTTGTTTTTGTCGTCCACATGCAGCTCTAAAGAACGTGCAGCATCCTCTCGCACGGTATTGCAATTTGCAACCAAATCAATGTACGCGCTAACGTTTCGACTATTTATACAAATATGCTTAAAGTATTTTTCACCTTTGTTTGTTGGTGCTATTGTAAGCACTTCCATGGTTCGTGATGTTGATGTACACGTCCCTCGATGACATTGTTTGCATTTTCCGCAAAAAGACGGTCTATTCGGACACTCGAACATTAAATGCGCCTTGCTGCCGCAACTAGAACATTTACGCCTATCCTGGCTAGACTTTAGGACGCGCTGTTCCTGAATCACCTTTGGAGCTTTTTCCTCGTTGAATTGTCGGCGTTTTGAAAATTCGGACTCCCTCTGCTGCTTCGTCGACGACTCTCTGCTGGGTGGAATTGTTTTCAAATACCTCAGTAGCCCTTCAGGATTTTCGTAGTTTCCTACTCGGGCAGCGGCTTGTATATTTGGAACAGGAATCCCAGCAATAATGCATGAAACAGCCTTTCTCCCAGTTATCTCACATACTTTGAGTAGAGCGAGTTTTTCATAGTAAAATTTGATGATGGGCTCATCTTTTTGCCACACACGGGCAGTCATCGCCTCTAGTTGTTGGGCGAAATCCACTTCACCAGGAAATGCACTGAGCAGGATATCTTTCCATTGGTCCCACGAGTAGTTGATGGAGGGTGAACTGGAATACCACGTTGCGGCGTGTCCTTTTAACTTGCTGGTGGCGTAATGCGACGTCGCGATGTCACTCCAATCGTGAATTGCCCTCAATTCGTCTACTTTTCTCAGCCAACGCGCCATATCTTGTACTCCATCATTAGGACAAAATAGCGGAATCGCCTCACTGCCAGCCACTGACGCACTACGACCACGGTTAGCTCCTGACTTCTCCAACAATGACGCGATTAGTTCGGCCCTGTTGGGCCGTTCGGAACGCTCTTTGCATCGATCACTCCACTCAGAGGGGGTACCTTCTTCACGCCACAATGCCATTTCTTAAGATTTACTTAAGCTAACCGTATTAACCACGTTCACAGCACGAGGAACAGATCCCACTTCTGAGTTATTAAACACAGTCTTGGTTTAAAACAGTTCAATTAGTCTTTATTAACTTAATTCAAACACAGTCTTTTTTAACTAAAGATAACATAATTAAAGGGGGACACATATATCTTAATTCACTTGTCCACGATTTCGCTTATTCACCGCTGACGCTTCTGTCTGTAATGGAAGAACAAAGGGAGGTGAGCGTCATCCCTCAGTGAGCAGTCCAGGCACGCGAAAGCAAACATACACACACACACACAACCACGATCTACCACCCCTCCGCGACACACACGGAGATCCAGTCACAAGACAAACTCGGACTCACAGGATCATGACATTTATGGGGCCATTCCGTTCACACACATCGACTAGCTACACTACCCACCTTCAATCCTATTACGATGCAGTCCAACATACGAATGGACTTAAGTGACAGGAAATCAGTTGGGCACACTTCTTCTGTCACATCAATCAGGACTGCCATACTTACAATATTACCATGCATATGATCTTGCCATGCATGATATTGCCATGCTTACCATTTTCCTCATAAAGCTAACACAAGAGTTGCCAGAAAAGAAGTTTCGTAAAGCATAACTATAAGCTTGAAAGTGTGAATAACTTTGTCTATCTTGGAGCAAGCCTAGATACCTTGCAGTAAACGTGAGAACGAGATTGAATGCCGGATAAACGCCGCAAATAAAGCATATTAAAACGTACCTCCCACTCTAAAGTCCGGAGTTGTAGACAAGCAAGATAACCTCCGTATTCACAAATTACTAATCAAACATACACTGTGGATCCTGACAAGCAAAGCCGAATAGGCAGTGGACATATTTGAACCCAAAATGCTCCGAAAATTCTACGGCATCGTGAAAAAAGGAATAGAGTGGGGACTACGTTTTAAAAATGAGTTGTATAAACTATTTGAGGAACCATCTGTGCTCGTATCGGCTTGCTCGTAATGAGAGAGTCATGGGGAAAAAAATGAAAAAAACCCGGCTGCCTAAAAGAGGACAAGATAGACGTGCAGCGGGAAGATCGAGGGTTCTATGGGAAGACACGATAGAAGCTGAAAACAGATCTGTGTTGAGAGTCAACAACTAGCGAAGAAGGTTGCGGAACCGTGATGGTTGGAGGAGATTAACCCCAGGGCTCAAGGCCTGGCTTGGGTTTTCGCGCCAAAGATGATGATGATAGCGTATATGAAACCTGCTTTATCTTTTTGCCATTTTCGGGAATTTCTTTTTAAAATGCTTGTGGTTGATAGTTTGATGATTATCTTCAGTCTTTCAGACTAGCAATATAACTTAAATTATTTTATTTTTAAAATAAATTGTATTTTGCCGAATTTTTATATAAATGAAAATTTCAAAATGCATTGTCCTGAAAGATATGTAAAATGTGCATATTTTATGTACTATTAAATCATCGCGTGCATTTGTATTTTGGCTCTATATAAAGTAAAGCTGTCTTCGTCAAAAAGTAATGGAGGGTTCAATGTAGAATATGAAAAACAGGGATTTCCTGTAAAATGTAATTTTCCTGAAAAAATTTAATTGATATTTATGCTACAGTATGTTGCTTTATATATGCAGCTTCAATAACTGGAATTCACCCGCAGACTATTCCTGGTGAAGAAAAATTTAAAGTCGTAAAATTTAACATTACAAAAGGAGTTCTGCCCTTTACCGTTACTCGATTTATATATCCCTCAGATGGAAACCAATGGCAAGTAAGCTCAACTAGTTTGCTGAGAACAGGTTATTTTTAGTTATCATCATTCATAAGTGTAGGAATGAATAAAACCTTTGCGCGCGTAATAGGTATGTAATTTATCAATTTAGTATACTGATACAGAAACGGTTTGCAAAGAATATCAAATAATTTAGCTTTCACATGTGTTCCGTCCTTCGCAGAGCTCAGCGTACCCAGAACGTCTCGTCTCCTATCAACTCCAACTCGTCTACCCTTTTCTCCAACCAAATAAACAAAATCACGAGCGTTCTATTCACTAAATTTTCATAGGGTGATTCCAAAATGTGTAGCTAATTTGAATTGGATTTTTTCATTTGAAGAAGAAACAAAGTAGTACGGGCCATTCTGTACATTGTATCGCCCCGATACACACTAGTTGTCACTTTATTCCTCATTTTCATATTCTCCGGTAGGCTGTTTAAATTCTTCATCGTTGAGTTCTATTTCCGAGTAATCAGTCTCATAGTCAGGATCTTGCTGAGCTGGCCATGGCTTCATATGGTCAGCTGAAGCACTTGTACAAATAGGTCCTTCATGCTCACCTATTTTTTCAACTCGATATCTATTATTTCTCATAAACGAAGTTACTTTGTACGGACCCAAAAACTTAGGATGAAATTTGAGTCCTGCTCCAAACTGTGTTCTCTGGATTACTACAATGTCGTCAACTTTGTAATTATTTGCTTTCTTGCGTCTCTTATTGAAAGTCTTTCTGTTTTCTTCTTGAATCTTATTTATATATTTTTTGGCTTCTTCTCGCGGTTCATCACGTTGTTGATCAAATGATCCAATAATCTCCTCATCAATGATCTCTCTAAGGCGAATATCTTCTTTCAGTTTTATAGGAACTCCAACTAAAAGTTCGAATGGAGTTTTTCCAATAGCATTAGACGTAAACGCCGTTCCTCTATCTGATATTATTCGTCTTGGATTACCGAATGTAACTGCTTGTTTACTTAAGCGAGCCATCACCTCTTCTGTTGTCGTCGACTTCGTGGGATAGAGCCAAGTGTTATAGCTCTTTTTGGTGGAAGGCATCGGCCCTAGGTGATCAATGTGATATGTATCTAGTGGTGTTTCACCTTTTATCAATCGGATTAGAAAATCCCTCTGGTTTTCCTGTCTTTCTTTCAGCTAGAAGACACAACACAGTTTTTTATAAACTTTTCAACTTTTCCTTGCATTTTCGGAAACCAAAATTCTTGTTTAATAATATACTCAGTTTTTCTCAACCCAAAATGTCCTTTTTCGTGCGCTTGCCGTATCACTTCTAGTTGCATCGACCTTGGAACCACGAGAAGAACATCTCCATCACACTCTAGATACAAAACACCTTTCTTCAATACGAACTCCGTCTTTTCTTCGCGTTCAACACATCCGATGACCTGTCGAAGCTCCAGATCTTCCTTTTGAGCCTTTTGGATTTGCAAAACGAATACGTCTCGACCTTCCTGCACCAATAGATCATCTACAGGATTTCAGCTCAGAGCGTCAGCGTGCTTCATTGACTTGCCTGGACGATGCTCGATAGAATACTGGTATTCTTCAATCAATAGAGCCCAATGAGCGACACGTAAACTTGTATCTTTCTTTGACATAGTCAAAGCAAATGCACGACAGTCTGTCACTATTTTTAGTGGAATGTCTAAGAGATAGATTCTAAATTTTTTGAGCGATTAGATCACTACCAAGACTTCGAATTCATAACTTGTGTATTTCTCTTCCGTGGGAGTAGTTTTCCAGCTAGCGAAATAAAAAGGGTGCAGCATACCACCTTCACTATCTTTCTGCATTAGAATTGCTCCCAAGCCTAACATGCACGCGTCAGTATGAAGTTCAGTCTCTGCTCCAACACGATACAGTTTCAGCACTGGTTTTTCTATCAACGCATTTTTTAAACGATTAAAAGCACTACGTTGTTCGGCACCAAATTCAAATTTAACACTGTTCTCAGTAGTTGAGATAAAGGTAACGCAATAACCGCAAACTGGGGAATAAATTTCCGAAAATATCCAGTTAAACCCAGGAAACTTTGCACTTGTCTTACTGTTTTAGGTTCTGGAAAACATGCTCCAGCTAATGTCTTTTTATCTGAAGGTTTGATTGAACCCTTTTCAACAATGTATCCTAAATATTCGACACGTTTTACCAATAATTCACATTTTCCTCAGTTGATAACCAATCCATATTTACTCGCGGTTTCTAATACACGTTTTAGTTTCTCCAGACTCTCAGCTTCATCTCGTGCAGGTATAATTAGATCGTCAAGATATGTCAGCACTGTTCCGTCGTTAATTAAATCTCTAAAGACTGCTCTAATATGTCGTTGAAAAACTGCCGGCGAATTAGAGAGCCCGAATGGAACTCTTAGAAATTCGTATTGACCGTCAGGGGTCACGAATGATGTACATTTAATACTCGACTCCTCCATTGGCACATGAAAGAAACCATCTTTGAGATCAAGTGTGCTGAATACAGCTGCATCTTGAAGTCTATCAAGTTGATCTTCAATTAAAGGTAAAGGGTATCGGTCCCTACAAATTTTCTTATTCAGCAATCTATAGTCTACGCAAAGTCTTAGTTCACCATTTTTCTTTTCAACCAGTACAATCAGACTGGCATATTCTGATACACTTGGTCTCACGATTTTGTGTTTTATCCACTGATCAATAATTTTATTCACTTCACGTCGTTGTGATTCAGATAATCTTCGTGGATTTTGATGAACAGAATGGTCGTCTTGCAATATTATGCGCATTTTAACGCCACTGTCTGCTATTTTCTCGGGTTTATAGTTTTCAACTAACTGCCGCTCTACTTCTTTAATCTCTGGGTCCACTGAATGTCCAACAGAAGCTTGAATCTCGTTTCTATCTTCAGGAAAATCTACGTCTACCATCGCTATTTCCCTCCAGTCAACATTGTTCGCTTTAGACAATTCAAAATCAATTTGTGGGTCGTCTTCTTCGATCTTAGCTAACGTCGCTTGTCTTTTCTTCAAAGTGATCTCAGCCTGATCAGATGATTCGCCACCAATGATCAAATCGTGCCCTGTGTAATCATCAGGAACCACATCAAAATTGAAAACAAACGATATGTCATCTATTGTTATTTCCGCATCAAATCGTCCCAACGTTTTTCCACCCGTCGCTCCAACACCATTAAAAAAAATCGTTTTCTTTTGTAACTTTGGTGCACCTAGCTGAACGTACAAGGTTGATCGCACTAAATGTAAATCACTCCCCGAATCGGTTTTATCGCGTCTATGTCTTTTCCAAGAATTTTTACAGTTTTATATGTTTTCTTGTCACTGACACTAGCCAAATCACAGCGAGGTTTAGCTCCACTTGAACTATTGTTATCAATGTCTTTCGCGCACTTACTCGCAACGTGACCAAACTCTCTGCATTTAAAGCACTTTGTCCCCTTCGACTTATTAGGACAATCAGCACTCACATGATTTTTATCGCCACAGTTATAACACCTTTATATTGACTTGTCATATTGTTCTCCCTTTGCTTGACTATTAGCGCCTTTGGATTTGTCTTGTTGTTTAAGTTTATTTCTATTGTTGCTATGTGGCTGCATCATTTCATACTACCCAAATTTTGTTCTAAGATTTTTTATCATTTTAGCCCTATACAAGATAGTTTTGTTGGCCTCGTCATCTTGTATCTCGTCAACAATATATTGAATTTTAGCCTCTAGTTCAATATTAGCATGACTAGCAATCTCCAGCATCCGATAAATATATTCCTGGTATAACTCCCCAGGTTTTTTCTTGCTAATACTCAATTGTCTATGAACCTGTTTACTATTAACGGTCTTAGCAAACTCTTTTTTGAGCGCGTTTTTAATTGACTTCCATGTTTTTGTACTGCATTCATAACTTATAAACAATTTTGCAGAGCCCTTCAACAACCTTTTTCCATAAATTACTTTCTGCGGATCAGTCTAATCACACATCTCTGCTGTCTCTTCAAAATTTTTAATCCACCGATAAACATTTTCATTTCCGTCACCACTAAATGAATCGAGCGCATCTTCAACGTCTTTGAATGTTAACAACGGTTGGTTGTAGCGGCCAGTAGACTTTCGTTTTTTCTTCTTCACCTCACGTCGTCGTTCTTGTTCATCGTCATCACTATCGCTATCGCTGTCGCTTTCCTCATCGTCATCGTCATCTTGATTATGATCATCCTCTTCTAGTGCTGCCTTTAGTCTATTTCGTAGTACAGGTTTATTTCCGGTTAACTTTAACCCTAAACTACGCAATTTCTCTTTTAATTCATCTTTCGATAGTGAATCCACATCTATTTCATCATCGTCTTCGTCGTCATCGTCACTCCCTTCGCCGCCGTCGCCATCATCCCCGTCTCCATTTTCAGAATCTCGGGCATTTAGATTACTCTGACTACGCTGATTTTGGTTACTTTGCGATCCTGAGACTCCATCTGCAGACTTTACCAAAGCTTTCCTTAATCGCCCAGCAAGCACAGCCCTGCCACCACTCAATGGCAGATTCAACACTTCTAACCTTTTCCTCAACTCTTCAGATTCCTTAGAATCCACGTCTAGATCAATACTACTTGGTACAGTCGCCATCGTGCTTCCGAACAAAAAACAGGTCAAAAACTGAACAGTTTGTAGATCACTCGAAAAAAACTATCACTAGGCCGTCTGTCGTCAAACAGTTTTTTTTCGTTTCGCACGTCTATCTCAACACTCTGTAACTCGGCACTCAATGTATTCAATCGTCCCCGCGTCTTAGTACCGCACTTTCACAAGTCTACATCGTAAAACTATCTCCATTCAATTTCAATTTCAATTTATTTCATCCAAAGTTTACATATTATCATACAAAACGTAACAATAACAGCTGTAAACCCTACAGAGATATTTAAATATCTGTGCGTAAGCTTGGGTACTAAAAAAACTAGCTTACATTCTAAGAGAAACAATAGACAACATATGAATAAGTTTCATCAATGTTCATCAAAAAGGGGATGAAAGAAACAACACTATCACAGTAATTACCGAAAGCAATGAAAACCGTTTTGTCTACATTGTGATAATTCATTAAGTGCTTACCATTCAGCAATATTATCAAGGTGATAGTTCATTTTTGTTTGAACAAGTTGCCAGCTTTTGTCAGTAGATATAACTGCTGTATCATCAGCAAAAGACAGGACCGTATCTTGAGGTAAATCTATTAAAAGAGCATTTATATACGAGAGAAAAAACAGGGGTCCAAGGATTGTGCCTTGGGGAACTCCTGTTTTAACCTCACAAAAATCGCTTAAAGAACCATTTAATTTAACTCGCTGTTTTCTGTTTTGCAAATAACTCAAAATCAACATGAGTATCACCCCCAAGACCATAATTGTACAGTTTATCTAATAAAATTTTGTGACTCACAGTATCAAAAGCCTTTGCTAGATCCAAGAAAGTAACTGCAATAGGAATGCTACGATCAAGTTGCTTATAAATTATGTTGGATAGATGCTGTAGTGCATTACTAGTGCCCACATTGTTCATAAATCCAAATTGCTTAGTAGATAGAATCTGGCAACTGTTGATGAAGTTCAGAATTCTGCGGTATAAAACTTTTTAAAAAATCTTGGCAAAGTAAGAAATCAGAGATATGGGCCTGTAATTGGAAGTAGTATGTCTGCATAGAGATTTGAAAACTGGTTTAATATCCACTCTCTTAAGGGCATCATTCGCGTATACTTATTAATTTCACTCTCTACCCGAACCACTAACGTGGCTTTCATCCCGGTTGAGCCCCCACTTTGTAGGAATGAATGAAACCTTTGCGCGCGTAATAGGTATGTAATTTATTAATTTAGTATACTGATACAGAAACGGTTTGCAAAGAATATCAAATAATTTAGCTTTCACATGTGTTCCGTCCTTCGCAGAGCTCGTCGTACCCAGAACGTCTCGTCTCCTATCAACTCCAACTCGTCTACCCTTTTCTCCAACCAAATAAACAAAATCACGAGCGTTCTATTCACTGTTATCTGAACTCGTTTCAAACATGTATTCGCAGTCAACTAAATTTTCATAGGATGATTCCAAAATGTGTAGCTAATTTGAATTGGATTTTTTCATTTGAAGACGAAACAAAATAGTATATTCCCACATAAGTTATAAGTAAATATATGTATATAAAAAAATAAAGCAAATAAGAAAGTATATGTACATACAAAACTGATCAACTTTCCTATTTAAGTCGATTTAACATACATGACATTGTGAGGCATTCCGATTTGGGTAAAATAGCCTAGCAAGGGTCGGTAATGGCCTTGGCTACATCAATTTAAATAATGTTTGGTATGGTGGAAGAGTACCAGTTAAGTATGTTAACTGCGTAAACTAGCGTGCAATACTTAATAACCGCCAAGAATAATGATTATGAAAGTTAGTAAGGCACCATCTCTGGATTTATTGCAACTGTATCGTACAAATGATGTATGATTCAGGGGCAACGACTACACCTCCCGATCAGATGCATTGGGGGTCCAATGCTGAACCCGGATTTGAGTTGTATTTTCTCTTGTCCCTTTTTAATTGAATTCACTTTTGATTTAAAAGGGAATTTAATACATCAAAATTAAAATCAAAACAGTAAAAAAACTTACCTCTGCTGGAAAAGACTGACGTCCAATGCTTACCTTTTGATTTGATTCCAATGGTATGTAAAACATATTTTAGTAAATATGATTATTATTATATATATATTCACAATATCTAATTATTGTACATAAAATTTAAAACATTAAAAATTCATTTGATTGTTAATTTTAGTAAATTAAGATATAATTTAATTTTTTTAATTAGTTGTTTATTAGTTTAATTTATTTACATGCATACATAATTTCAAATTCGAACATAATTTATATAATTCAATTAGCTAATCATCATAATCATATTGACATTTTTAAGTTTTATTGAAGTCCCAGATACGTTGCTTATAAATTTCACATTATAATCATCATTAAAATTATGCATTGTGATTTTCGATTTTAATACTCTTTTATTCTTTATTACAATTGAAAAGAAGAAGAAATTTTAGGTATCTTAGAAAAAAATTTTAATTTTAATATAAAATAAATGATTTCCTTTTTGAACATATTTAATCATAAATTCCATTTGTGAATATTACCCAAAACATGAGAAATTTCTGCAACATTACATGGAGAGCTCTTGATTAATTGTCGTAAGTTTGAACTCGAAAATTAAGCTTTGTAATAAGCTGCAGGACTAAAATGAATATTGTTACAAAGGTTGTTTCAATATCTGTCCATATTGAACAAACCAAAATGAAATCGGGTAGGTCAATTAAAATCAAAATTGGATTTTTGTGGGGATTCTCAAAACTCTATCATAAATTATCAATTAAAGACTCAATTTATTGTGCAAATAACACCTAATTGTGAGATTTCAATACTAAAACTATTCATTAAAGAAGTTTTCTCAAAAATTTTACTGTCAGCAAAATTAAACCGTCAATTTGGTAATTTTTGGCAAATGAAACGCATAAATTTTCAAAAAAAACAAATAAGAAAACATGAAACTCCGTTCAAACATTTTGATTATTGCTATATAATAGTATTACCGGTTAATTCTTGCGGTTTTCTAAGAGAAGGCGTAATTTGATTTTTATTCCAGTGATTCACCTTACCGAATATGTATTGGAAAGCTACTGTCAGATAGTTTCAAAATCAGTATGTGTCATTTAGCTGAAACGTAATCAACAATACTTTTTTTTACTCTGAAAATGTTTGTTTGTGCCGAATAAAGTTTTTTTGCGGGGAGTACTTCTTCATTGAAGAAAATGGCTGCCGAAAGTCATGGTATTTTGGTGGAAGTGTATGGTGTGCATGCTCTAGCTATATGTACGTGCCAGAAGTGGTTTGCACAGTTTAAAAGTGGCAATTTCGACTTGGAAAACGATGAACGGCCCGGACAGCTAAAAAAGTTTGAAGATCATGAATTGGAGACATTGCTCTACCTAGTTCCATCCCAAATGCAAAAAGTACTTGCGAAATCACTTGGCGTCACTCAACAAACCATTTCCGATCGTCTGAAAGCAATGGGAATGATCCGGAAGGTAGGCCATTGGGTGCCGTATGAGAATTGAAGCCAAGAGACGTCAAACGCCGATTTTTCACGTGTGAACAACTGTTTCAACGGCACAAAAGAAAAAGTTTTTTGCATCGAATTGTCACTGGCGATGATAAGTGGGTCCATTATGTTACGATAATCCAAAACGTCGGGGTGCGTATGGATACCACGGCCATGCATCAGCATCGACGGCCGTTCAGAATATTCATGGCCTGGAGGTTATGCTGTGTATTTGGTGGAACCAGCTGGGTGTGATCTATTATGAGCTGTTGCAACCGAATGAAACAATCACAGGGAAGTTTGCCGATGACAATTGATGCGTTTGAGCCGAGCACTGCGTGAAAAACGGCCGGAATATGAACAAAGGTACGGCAAGGTAATTTTGCAACATGACAATGCTCGGCCACATGTTGCACAGGACGTCAAAACCTACCTTGAAACGCTAAAATGGGATGTGTTACCCCACCCGCCGTATAGTCCAGACCTTGCACCATTCAATTACTATTTCTTCCGATCAATGCAACATGGCCTGGCTGACCAGCACTTCTCTAATCATGAAAAAGTTAAAAATTGGATCGATTCGTGGATAGCGGAGAAGCCGGCCAATTTTTTCAGAGAGGTATACATGAATTGCCAGAAAATGGGTAAAAATGATAGCTAGCGATGGACAATACTTTGAATATTAAATTTGTAACTATTTTTTCACAATAAAGCATCAAGTTTCGAAAAAAAACCTCTATTATTTCTTCAACTCACTTGACGTTCAGCGTTTGTTTTTCATCGCAATAGTCATCTCAATAAAGATACGAGTAAGTTAGCTCCAGCCAAGGTATTGGAATTAATCAGGACTGACACTAGAGATGGACGTATTCCGTGAACGACTTTATATCATGTGTTAATGAAATTTTTAAGTGTCTTAGTAAACTATCGTACCTTGGTTTGCTTTTGAATAACAATATCATAAACATTTAACAAAATACTCGTGTATGGAAAACAAAGAGTATCAGAACGATCAACGTTTTGGTGGAAAGATTTCAAGTGGATATCAGTTACATTCCATTCCCCCAAACCTTCATTATATATCATTAGATCGTAGTAGTCTTTGCGTATAGACGTCTTTTAAATCGCTCCTGTCAAAAGTTTTCAAAAATTAAATTAATTTTTTTAAAACGTTAGTCCGAAGTTAATTTTTATCGGAAAAAATCTTATATTGTCGAAGTAATCGACTCAGGAAATTTCTATCGAATATTTTTACTTCGATTGGTAACGAAAAACAAATTCACAAAGAAAATTTCGCCGCTGGTATGGAGGAGCCCGACGGCTTCCCACCGTTGGGGCAACCTGGGGAAACGACGAATACGAAACTGGCGACAATCACTAAAAGAAAACATAACGAAGAAAACTCCGTAGATGGAGGGTGCAAGCTGCAAATAATAGCGGATAATCAACAAATGGCCAAATTGCAGAAAGAAAATGATGAACTAAGGCAAGAGATACAGTCTCTCAAGGATCTTTTCAAGCAAGGGATGAAGCCTCAAAAGACGCAGCCACAAAATCAATGGCAACAGGTAACAAAGCCGAAGAAAAGTGCAAAGCAAGTAAATCCAGAGGAAGTTCTAAGTGCTGGTGGCACCAGCAAGAGCCAAAATTATTTTGCAGCGCTGGAGGGATTAACCGAAGATATGGAAATCGAAGAAAACATCGGAGGTAATTTTAATCAAGATAATGACGTTAATTTCATTCAATATTTGAAGAACAAAAATAAGGAGAAAAAACCAGCCCGCAGTTCTGCTGGTTCCTCTGAAAAAGCTTCCAACAAGACAGAAAAAGTTCCGCCAATCAACGTGTTCGGACAAACCGGGAAAGATATGGTTCGGCTATTGGCAGCCGAAAATAAACTGGCCAATTTCGAAATCAAAAGAGTTAATGCCGAAAAATTAACTATAAGGATGAAATCACTGGTTGATTTCAAGTCAGCCAAAGATGCGCTGATTTCTGGGGAGGTTCCACACTTCACCTATACCCCAAAAAGTGAAAAGAATCAGACCTTCTTGTTGAAGGGTTTGGACAGCGGAGAGGATACGGTCGATCTTCTTCAGGTTCTCAAGGAGGCTGCACCAGATATTGATTTTGTTTCGGTCAAAGCCTTTGCGACAAGAAGGTCGACCATAGAAAGGAAGAATTTACCACTTTACCTGGTACAAATTGCAAATAAGAGCAGTCCAAGTGCCCTTCAACAAATAAGGTACTTAAATTTCAGAGTGGTGAGGTGGGAACGCCTCCAGAAAAGAGAAGTCAACCAGTGTTAAGGGTGTCAAAGATTTGGACATTCGGCTGCCAATTGTGCCATGCACTATCGTTGCGTTAAAGGCAAAGACGTTCATGCTCCCGGTGAGTGCAAATTGGCTCACACGGAGCCTAAAGAAAAATTATACTGCGTTAACTGCGGTGTTTTTGGTCACCCAGCATCATATCGAGGATGCTCCCGATATCAAGATGCAAAAGTTAAATTTGCTCCCACGCAAACACAAGTACACCGTAATATCATACCTTCCAACTTCGTCAAGCCCGGAGTATCATTTGCACTCGTCGCTAGAGGACCAGCAGAAAATGCTGGAAATAATGTAAATAATGTAAGTGGCAATAATGAGCTGCTTCTCAAAATTTACCAGCAACCTAATTCTTTATCGGAGAGAATCGACAAACAAGATTCAAAAATTAACTTTGCTTTTCAGCGTTTAGGTCTTTCAAATGCCTAATAATAACTTGTCATCCAGTCATATTCCCATGGATAGGCTTCGCTCATATCGATCAACGTCAACTCTATCGTTGCTATACATCGACGTGATTATCTCCTTGAATTTGTTGTTAAGCAAAAGCCTGACATCATACTTCTCACTGTAACCCACCTCAATTCATGGCATTCCATGGAATTCAAAGATTTTGCATTCGTAAGAAACGATAGGGTAATAGGTGATGGGGGAGGTGGAACCGGGATATTGGTTAGAAGACCCTATTGTTTCCAAAATATTGAAAAAGTCGAATTCAAAAACTTTGAATTTCTTGAAGTGTCCGTCATCAAAATTTCACTGCCAGGTGGGGATAACCTCTTCGTTATCTCTGCCTATGCAACTGGTCAAAATGTTCTCAAGTTCAAGGAGGAACTCAATTCCTTGTTTGAAATACTCGAATTGAACAGGCTGCATAGTTATTATATTTTTGCCGGTGACCTGAATGCCAAGCATACATCATGGCTAAACGCCACCAATAATCCAAGAGGTGTATTCCTGAAATCATGGATAACAGAGAACCAAATTGAATACAGGTGCAACCTATATGGGTCGGAGTTCCCAACATACCCTAGGACAAATTCATATTTGGACCTCTGCATTGCTGACGCAAGACTTGAATTCAGCTTTAATAGTCCTCAACGGAAACTACAGGTGCTTTCTTATGATAGCGACCATAACGCAATCGTAATGGAAATCAATCATCAAAGGGATGATTTCTTCTTCATTCCAGTTCAACATGAAAACCATCGGTTGAATTTCAAAAAAACAGACTGGGGAAAGTTTCAAAAGAAGTTTAATCGGGAGTACCAGAAGCAATGTCCTCCTTCTGATGATGGCAACGCTTGCTCAATGGTTCCTAATAACAGAAATCTAACTGACGATGAAATAGATCTCTATTTGTCAAAGTTAGAGAAGCTGACGTTGGAAACGATTGAGAAAGTAGTTCCCAAGATTAAACATCGAAACAATATGGAAGGATATGAAACACCAACCATCGCAAGGTTGAAAAGATTGAAAAGCCTTCTTCTCACACGCGTCAACAATATTTATCGACGATTTTTGGACTACAACCATCCCTCGTTGGCTTTGTTGAAATTACACCTGAAGAATGTCCGGAACTTAATCCGTTCATACTTCAGGAGTGAGGTCAGCAATCAATGGGCGGAAAAACTGAGGGGTATTAGCCCACAGGACCCAGATGGCGTTTTCGTGAAAGTGAATAGCTTATTCCGCAGGAAGTCTCGAGTGAAGGTATCGAATCTTGAAGTCACTAGTGATGAGATAAATCTTCTCGATAGAGCTGGTATCGAAATTGATAGTACGACTCCGGATAGAAATGGAAACAGGATTATATGTGATGGATTGCAGAAACTTGCCCTGATTGGAACACATTTAGAATTGGTTCATCTGCCAAACCCTCAGAGAAGGAATGAAATATTTTCGGAGGTCGTTGAAGCAAAGGTTTCCGACTTCAAATCAAGCCTGAACGGCCAATCAATTCTTCATTTCGATGAAACGTTCACATCTGACCTCATACCGAGCTTGAATCTTATTGATTATTTTGTCAGCTATGAAGACTTGTGTTTCATATTTCGCAGAATAAACAACAAAAAATCATGTGGTACCGACGGTATTCCAAATATAGTTCTCCGACATTTGCCTGAGGTTGCTATTAGGAATTATTGCATATTGTTCAACAACATGTTGAACAATTCATATTTCCCAAATGAGCGGAAAAAGGCTAAGGTATTTCCGATCTTGAAGAAAGGAAAAGAATCTTCATGCCCTAAAAGCTATCGCCCAATCAGCTTGCTGGCTAACATCAGCAAGGTGTTTGAAGTGATGCTCAACAGAGCATTAAACGCCCACATTGAGAAATATGAGTTGATGTCGAATCGCCAATTTGGTTTTCGTGCCAGGCATTCGACCATACATGCAATAACGAAAGTAACCTCAGACATCTGTTGGAAACTAAACAACAAAGAATGTGTTGGAGCATGTCTCATTGATATGGAGAAAGCCTTCGATACGGTGTGGTTAGATGGACTAGTTTTCAAACTTCTTCAGGACAGGTTCTCCAGACACCTTGTCGCCATGATGTGTAATATGTTATACGGGAAATCGTTTGTTGTAACTGATGGAAATCTGACAACAATGCGCGAATTCAAGGTCTTGAATGGTCTACAGCAGGGAACAGTTACTGCGCCCCTGCTTTTCGCAATATTCATTCGCAAGTTATTGAACAGCTTTGATTTTAATGTCTCGCCAACGCGATTATTGGTAGCGTTTGCTGATGATCTGATCATCTATACGGCAGACCGAAAAGCTACAATAGTTCAGAGCAATCTTCAAAAAATGTTTAATGATGTGCAGCTCTACACCGACAATTGGCGAATGAAAATCAATGCGCAGAAGTGCGAAACAATCTTGTTTCGGACAACGCTGCAGGGGGCCAGTCAAGACCTGAAACGTAATTGGAAGGATTTCCACATTATGGCTGGTGAGAGTAGTTCAGAACGGGTTCCACATAAATCCTGTGTTCGATACCTCGGTGTTCATCTCGATCAGTATCTGTACTACACTGAACATGTCAAAATCATGCTCAGTAAGGCACTGAAAGTAGTCATGGCCCTTCGGTGACTCTTTCATTCCAGATACATTGATCAAAAAGTCAAAGTTATTTGTTACAAGACCCTGGTTAGACCAGTTTTGACATACGGATGCCAGATCTGGTACAACCAGAGTGCTAGTACAATGGAAAGATTAAGAGTCTTCGAAAGGAAATGTCTTCGTGCATGTACTGGTTTGTACAGAAAGCCTGAGACGGATTGGAAGCACTATATATCGAATAGAAAAATTTATCAAACCGCTCAAGTGACAAGAGTCGATATCTTCATATTAAAACTTCTTCGGAATCATATCGCAAGATCTGTAACTGTGAGTGAAAACCCTTGGATTTCACAGCCGTTCCACCCTACAGACGGGTATATTGTGACTTGCCTCACTACTGGCTTCGTTCCTCCAGAAGCATTCGTGTATTTGGACATGAATCGATATATTTTTGATTCTGATGGCGTCCCAATCATATATCACATATACCGACGGGCCACCGATAAGAAGATAAAATATCCTCCGAATCTGAGTTCACGAGACCAACAATTCCAATGGAGATACTCAGTTGCTAGATTCGTTGAGGCTGGTCGAGCTGAGATGGAACAATCTAGGTATTGGTGGCTGAATGACAATTTGTAAATTATTCGTGTTTATTTTCTGTTTTTGTGCTTTTTCTCGTTACTTAGTTTTTTAGATTCATCTCATTATTGCTACATCTAGTGTTGTTGTTTATTTGTATTATAATTTAGGTATAGGTTTCAATATAAGGTAACGTTTTTTTTGTTTTTTTTTTTTTTTGATTGAACTTATTTAGAATTAGGGTGTAACATATAAGGTATAGGATATAAGTTAATTTTTGTGTTAGTAGTATAAGTAATTTTTGAATAATGCTGGTTGGTTTTTTTCTCCTTTTTCCAATTGAATCAAAAAATATGAAATAATCTTAATTAATTTAAATTTGCAAGTGTATTTTTTTCATTAAATGTGTTTAACTGATAACGTATAAATTTAGAGAGCCATTCGGGCCATTAAGTTTTTTATAGTTTTATTGTTTGGAATTTGCTTTATGTTCTTTTAAAAATTTATAACGATTAGTATTAAATAAAGCGCTTTTGACTTTGACTTTGAAACCTTCATTATATTCGCTGTAACCTAAATTCCATTAGATATAATTTCATTTCAATCTAAATTTTCTATTTCCCACACATAGAATTCTTACGAATTCCGTCAGCATTCCCGCCACGAGCACTTTAGTTGAAATTAGAACTTATTTCGCTCAGGTGTCATTGTTCACCTTTTCGGTGCATTGTTGCAACTATTAGAATTGTGCAACAGATAGCAAATTTATAATATAAAAGCGGGAACGCCATTTAATTTGGGTTGGTTTTTAACAGATATTTGTAATTCACGGAGCACGGCTAAGCCTCCTTACCTACCCATCTAATATGAGGCTGCATTGGGGTGCTCATTTACGCCTTACGCGCACAATAAGGAATTGTTAAAAGTGTATTCAATCTTTTCTTGTTAATAAACTGGTGTAAAAATTTATCAAGTGTTTTTTCCCACCTACGGGTAACCGGCAAGTTAATTGTTATCCTCTATGAGGTAAACGTGTCTATGCTAAAAAATGAAAATATTTTGTTTTTTTTTAAGCTGGCAACTTGAAAGAGGTATCTGTCGTGATTCTACGTCCAAGGGCGTAGGTACGCGGGGGGCAGGGGGACATTGTCCCCCCCCCAAATTCTGTCGTGGGGGACATCATATCGTTTGCCCCCCCCCCTGCGCTTAAAAAAAACCCCTTTGCTGTATTATTTGGTCTGGAGTTTGAGAATCTTGAATCCGCGCTAAAATTAAAACCATGCACGTGCCTTTTACCATAAAACATGCTGCTTTCCATAAATCATAACTTAAACACCCGGCTACTTGCCCGACACACGGAGCTCACGGAGCGCGGAAAAATTGAATCGCATTGCTAAAGTGGGTGACCTAACTTGAAAATTTGCTGCCCATTCCAGGGGAAATAATTTACTTTACAAAAACGAAAACGAAGGTTATGATTTTTCGGCGTTTTTCAGATTAGGTCACCCACTTTAGCAAAGCGATTCAAATTTCCCGCGCTCCGTCAGCTTCGTGTGTCGGGCGAGTAGCCAGAGTGTAACTTAAATCACATTCGATGTTGAATCGTCCATTATAAAAAAAGAACAACCAAATGCATTGTATGTTCGCTGCACTGCACACAGTTTGAATTTATCCGTTCAGGATGCGATCAAGGCAATTTACCTATTAAGAGAAGGACTTGACTTCATTAATGAAATCGGTGTTTTTGTAAAGGGCTCTGCGTAGCGAGTAGCGTTTTTTGAACAAATTCAAAATGAATCGGGTGGGGATTCCAATTTGTCCGTGCCGCGACCACTATGTGCGATAAGATGGACTTTGCGAGATGGAGCAATTAAAACTATTCTACGTCGATATAGTATGCTTCTTGATTTTTTGAAAACACGCTACATCTAAAACTGAAAGTGATGAAACAGCAACTTAAGCACAAGGTTTACACAAAATGAGCAAGTGGTCAAATTATATTTCCTTGGAGATTTGCGGATTGACATTCGAACCAACTGGTATTTTGAGCAAAATATTCAGCAATCGACTGCAGCAATTAGTGGAATCAGAGAATCTGTTTCTATTACGCTTGATTATTTGCAAAAAAAACGTAATGATCATTTTTTTGTTGATCTTTGGAAACAATTGGAAGTCAAAATTCATGAGTATGACTTAACTGAGCCAGCTTTGCCTCGTTCCCGAAAAATACCACGACGAATCAGTCACTACTTGGATTCAACTGAAAGCCAAAAGTATGTTTATTGTATAATAATTGGATACTCATTACTACTGTACGGAAAAAATCTATGAAAACTATAGTTATCGTAATGTTTTCGATATCATAGTTTACATAGTTTTCCTATACGGAGTATAGGAGTACCGGAAACGGAACAAAAACTATAGTTCTTACATTTCTTTTTAACGAAGGTGGATAGTTAAAATAAGTACTATTTACAGCTTCGAATTTTAGAATTGTTTTCAGATGCTCGACACCTCGTGAGATGATCAAACTTGTGTATTTTGAAGCTCTGGATACACTTTGTCAAGAAATCGAATCACGCTTCTGTCAGAAAGATTTTGAAATTTATAATTCGTTGGAAAATTTAATTTTGGAAGAACCTCTAAAGTGGACTGAGCACATGATGGCAGCAGCTGAAAAAAAGAGGTATCGACACCGACAGACTGTCTACAGAAATGATTCTGCTCCAAACTGTTATAACAATCGACAACATGAATGGCGTCCTGGAAAAATTCAAGAAATTGCACCCTGATACGCAGTCATTGTTCCAAACCTTCAAATCCTTGGCAAACTTGTGGCTTCTAATACCTGCGTCATCAGCTACTACGGAAAGGTCTTTTTCAATGCTAAAGCGAATTAAGACTTTTCTTCGAACATCATTAAAAGCAGAAAGACTAAATCATCTCTGTATTTTACATGCTTACAAAGATGAAACAAATAATTTAAATATTAACGAAATCGTGCATGAAATTGTGAAATTCAACGACTATCGAATTTCTGTTTTCGGAAACTAGTCAATTTATGATAATGCTTGCTTCTTTATGAAGATATATTACGTTTGACGTTATATGTATAGTAGATAATCTATTCATTGATTCATGAATAAACGATTTTGGTACCTATATTATGTGTGCTTATTTTTATTATTCAACAAGTATTATGTAGGTACGAGAGTGTTGAAACATAAACAATATATACATATATTGAAACATAAATAATATATACATATATATATATATATATATATATATATATATATATATATATATATATATATATATATATATATATATATATATATATATATATATATATGCCTATAAAAATGTACCCCCCCAAAGGAAAACCATGCCTACGGCCTTGTCTACGTCTAGCATTTGTTGTGTAAGGCACATAAAGCAGTCATGGCCCTTCGAAAGCTCTTTCATTCTAAACACATTGATCAAAAGGTCAAAATCATCTGTTACAAGACCCTAGTTAGACCAGTTTTGACATATGGATGTCAGATCTGGTACAACCAGAGCGCTAGTACTATGGAAAAATTAAGAGTTTTCGAAAGGAAATGTCTTCGTGCATGTACTGGTTTGTAGAGAAAGCCTGAGACGGATTGGAAACATTATACATCGAATAGAAGAATTTATCAAACTGCTGAAGTTACTAGAGTCGAAATCTTCATATTGAAGCTTCTTCGGAATCATATCGCAAGATCTGTGACTGTGAGTGAAAACCCTTGGATTTCACGGCCGTTCCACCCTACAGACGGGTATATTGCGACTTGCCTCGCTACTGGCTTCATTCCTCCAGAAGCATTCGTGTATTTGGACATGAATCGATATGTTTTTGATTCTGACGGCGTCTCAATAATATATCACATATATCGACGGGCCACCGATAAGAAGATAAAATATTCTCCAAGTTTGAGTTCACGAGACCAAAAATTCCAATGGATATACTCATTTGCTAGATTCGTTGAAGCTTATCGAGTTGAGACGGGGCAATCTAGGTATTGGTTGCTGAATGACAATGTCTAAATTATTCGTGTTTATTTTCAGTTTTGGTGTTTTTCGTTATTCGTTATTTAGTTTTTGAGTTTCAGCTCATTATTGCTATATTTAGTGTTATTATTTATTTAGGTTAAAAATTAGGTACAGGTTAGATTTATATTATGTTTATTATATTAGGTTAGAGATAAGACTAAACGCTTAGGTTAGGAACATTGTTATAGATTTTTTTAGTATAAGATAAAGTTTTTGATTGCATTTATTAGAATTAAGTTAAAACATATTAGGTGTAGGATCAAAGTTCACTGTTGTGTTAAGATGATAAATAATTTTAGAATAATATTGGTTGGTTTTTTCTCCTTTTTCCAATTGAGTTTTTAAAATATGTAATAGTCTTCATTGATTTGAATTTGATATAGTTTTTTTCTTAAATGTGTTTAATGATAACGTACAAATTTAGAGAGCCATTTGGGCTATTAAGTTTTTTATAGTTAGTGTTTGGAATTTGCTTTATATTCTTTTAAAATTTAGAACGATTAGTATTAACTTAAGCGCTTTTGATTTTGACTTTGACGTGTTTTTCACCCAGGGCCAGGCATTTCTAATGCGTCGAATGAAAAAATCATGAAACGAAAAAACGACCAAGACAGCTGTGAGCATGGCAAGCATCTTACGCTTTCAAGTGAAGAATACGGAAGAGTAACTAGAGAAAAAGCAAAGGTTACTAAAAAAATGACGAGACGAACCTCCGAATACAAAATTTGAAGGAAATGATCCGGGCATTAACAAATGTGAACAAAACAAAAGTGGTGAAGCCACAGAATACGTGCGGCAAAGAAGAAGCGATAACAAATAAGAAGAATGAGAAAAAGGAAGCGACAACAAACAAGACCAACGAAAAAACAGTAGCCACGTAAAAGGCTCAAACATATACAGCAACATTACAAGATACGAACAAGACATCAATCCATGATGCTGAAAACATACTAAGCGCAGGAGGAGCAAACGACAGCGTCAATTACTATGCGGTACTGTTTGCGATGAATGATAAAATGGACATCGAGATGAAGTGCCAAGACAACATAGGTAATACTAATGATTGTAGTAATAATTTTATTGAATATTCAAAATCAAAAAATGAGAAGAAGTCAACTGGTGTATCTGCTAGTTCTCCTATTAAAAATATTAAGATAACTGACAAAATTCCTCCAATTAATGTCTTTGGGTTGCGTGGAGGGGATATGGTTCGGCTATTGGCAGTCTAACATAAAATCGACAATTTTGAAGTTAAAAGAGTGGCCGCTGATAACCTCACAATTATGAAAAAAACATTGGCTAGCGAAAGATGCTCTTAATAGTGTAAAAGCTCCAACACTTCACAGACACGCCAAAGGCGGAAAACAATCAGAGCTTCCTTTTGAAGGGCTTGGACTTTGGAGAGAATATAGTTGATCTCCTTGAAATGTTACAGGAAGCAGCATCAGCTGTTAAGTTCATCAGTGTGAAAAATGTTGATACCAGTAGATCAACTGTTGAAGGCAAAATGTTAGCATTTTATTTGGTCCAAATTTCTAACAATAGCAGTTCGAGTGCCCTCCAGTAGGTAAGGTACTTAAACTTTAGAGTTGTGAGGTGGGAACGCCTCCAAAAAACTGAGGTCAACCCGTGTTATAGGTGCCAAAGATTTGGTTACTCGGCTGCCAATTGTGCCATGCACTATTGCTGTGTTAAATGCAAAGATATTCACGCCCCTGTGAATGTAAATTGGCTCAGATGGAGCCAAAAGAAAAATTATATTGTGTTAACTGTGATATATTTGGCCATCCGGTATCATATCGAGGATGCCCTCAGTATCAAGATGCAAAAGTTAAATTTTCTTCGAAATAAACCCAAGTACATCGCAATTGGTTACTTCCCAACTTCGTCAAACCCGGAGTTTCATTCGCACTTGCTGCTTACAACAATGTAAATAAAATAAATAATTTTAGTGGCAATAATGAGCTTGAATCTGTTTCAGAAAGAATAAATAAACAAGACCAAAAAATCAATTTCGTTTTTCAACGTTTAGGCCAACATGCTTCAAAACAATTTGTCTTCCAGCCACATTTCCATGGAAAGGATTCGTCTCATCTCGATCAACGTACATTGTTGCTATACATCAATGTGACTGTCTCTTGGAGTTCCTTGTCAAGCAAAAGCCTGGCATCATACTTCTCACTGAAATCCACCTCAGTTCATGGCAGTTCATGACATTCAGGGATTTCGAATTCGAAAGAAACGATAGGGTAAACGGTGATAGGGGAGGTAGCACCGGGATATTGGTGAGAATACCCTATTGTTTCTGAAATATTGTTATCAAAATCTCACTGCCAGGTGGGGATAACCTTTTTGTTATCCCTGCCTATGCAACTGGTCGAAATGTTCTCAAGTCCAAGGAGGAGCTCAATTCCTTGTTTGACGTATGGATTTCAGATCTGGTACAACTACAGTGCTAGTACTATGGAAAAATAAAGAGTTTTCGAAAGAAAATGTCTTCGTGTTTGTACTGGTTTGTACAGAAAGCCTGAGACGGATTGGAAGCATTATACATCGAATAGAAGAATTTATCAAACTGCTCAAGTGACAAGAATCAATATCTTCATATTGAAATTTCTCGGAAACATATCGCAAGATCTGTAACTGTGAGTGAAAACACTTGGATTACACAGCCGTTCCACCCTACAGATGGGTCTATTGCGACTTGCCTCAATACTGGGTTCATTCCTCCAGAAGCATTCGTGTATTTCGACACGAATCGATATGTTTTTGATTCTGACAGCGTCCCAATCATATATCACACACATAGACGGGCCACCGATAAGAAGATAAAATATCCTCAGATATTGAGTTCACGAGACCAACAAGACCAATGGAGATATTCATTTGCTAGATTCGTTGAAGCTGATCGAGCTGAGATGGGGCAATATAGGTATTGGTGGCTGTATGAGAATGACTAAATTATTTGTGTTTATTTTCAGTTTTTGTGGTTTTTGTTACTCAGTTCTTGAATTTCAGCTCATTATTGCTATATTTAGTGTTGTTGTTTATTTGTGTTAAAAATTAGGGATAGGTTTGGTATATGTTATGTTTATTATATTAGGTTTAGAGATAAAATTAAACGCGTAGGTTAGGAATATTGTGATCGAATTTTTTAGTATAAAATAAAGTTTTTGATTGAATTTTATTAGAATTAGGTTATACCATATTAGGTGTAGGATAAAAATTCACTGTTGCGTTAAAATTATAAATATTTTTGGAATAGTGTTGGTTGGTTTTTTCTACTTTTGCCAATAAAATTATAAAATATGTTATAATCTTAATTAATTTGAATTTGCTAAAGTTTTTTTGAAAAAACATGTTCAAGTGATATAGTATAAATTTAGAGAGCCATTTGGGCCCTTAAGTTTTTGTATTATTATTGTTTGGAATTCACGTTATATTCTTTAATAAAGCGCTTTTGACTTTGACGTGTTTTTCAGTGCTGTCACTAGTTATCAAAAAATAAAAAAATTCTAAAACGTCAGTCGGAAATTAATTTTTATTGGAAAAAACTTATCATATCGTCGAAGAGATTGCGTCAAGCAATAAATATTCAATTTCATAATTTTACTCTAATACATAAAGAAAAGCGATAAATTTGAGACAACTTCGAGACCGCTGGCATGGAGGAGTCCGACGGCTTCCCAACGTTGTGGGAACCTGGCGTCAAATATTAAGCTGGCGACAATCATCAACAAAAGAAAACAAGATCAAGAAAACTTCGCAAATGGCGGCTGTAAATTACAAATAATTTCAATACAAGTAATTGCAAACAGCTAAGGCTAGGGATACAACCTCTCGTAGAGCTAGTCAAGAAAAGGATGTAGATTCAAAACCACAGCAGTTAAAACAAGTTCAACAATAAGCGAAGGTTAGGAAGGATATGAAGCAAATGATTCCAGAAGAAATTTTAAGTGCTGGTGGCACTAATAACAGTAAAACTAACAAACTTTTATTGACTGCATTCTCACCAACAGACCGAGAAATATACTTTCAAAAATCATCTAAAGGCAAAATACCGCAAAAAGCGTACTCTTCTGAGTTTAGAAAAGTATTACTTAAGTGTAAACAGCATATTCTGTTCTTACATGCATTCACTGGCTGTGACACGATTTTCCCACGTGGCAAAAAAACGTGTTTCCAAAAAATATTGAAAAATGAAATGACTTGCAAAATACTGCGACAGTTTTTAAAAATGAATCCAAAGATATTAATGAAATTTTTAACATGCACTCTTGCTTTATACAAGAAAATAAAAGATCTTAATCTGTTAAGATATCGCTTTTTGTAAAGCAACTGTTAAAAATACCTGCATTAAACCACCGACTGCAGATGCCACTTTTGAACACTTCAAAAGAGTATATCTGCAAATTAAAACATGGTTTGGAAGAGAAATATCACCAGAAGAATGGGGTTGGAAATATGAATGCGGAATATTGATACCGCCAACAATGACGCAACGATCAGCTCCAGAATCTTCACTAAAAACTATTTTTTGCACATGCAAAACAAGATGCGAAGTATCTTGTGGGTGCAGGAAAAGTGGATTAAATTGCACTGCTGCTTGCTTAGAATGCAATGGTGACCGCTGTACTAATCCTTTACCTACAATCTACATCCACGAGATCGACCAATACGACAATAATGAACAATAATGTAATAATGTATATAGTTGATAATAAATTTTTTTTTAAATCATTTTTTTAACATTAAAGTCACAATACAAATATAATTTAAGCTGCCCCTTTCCACCTCTCATTTCCCAGTAAATTGTTGTTAAAAATTTTCTAATCGTGAACAGACAATTTTTTTTAACTTTTTAATTAGAGCTTTTAATAATGCGATCAAATACTCGCTATACAGATTAATTGACAGGCCCTAGGTTCCAAGGTTTTACAATCTTTATGCCTTACGGACCCCCACTATTTGTAGGATCACAGATTAACAATCCGAGAAAGGCGATTCTCAAATAGATAGCCATGCAGCCAATTTGTATTCCGATCTAGGTATTTGGAATGTAGAAAACGAGGAATGTTCAGATCTGGCTACGATTCACTCAGTAGAAGAGGGAACTACTAGACCGCATTCCAGATAAAAGACGAAACTGTAAACAAATAGAGAATGCAATTTATCCTTACAAGCAATAAAATCGTGGAGTTTGAAATCATCCATGGTAAACGTATAATATAAAGGGTGATTTATTATGAGGCTTGATTTTCAATGGGCTTTTCTTGACAGATCATGCGTGACTCCAGTCAAATTGTAATGTAATTTTTATTCAGTGTTGTTTGACAAATCATCATGGAAAGACTGAAACCACAACAACGTATCCAAATTGTTCAGCTGCATTGCAAAAATCAGCGTTCTGTGAAAAATTAGTGCTCTTAGAGCAACTTATGTTGTGCATTGTCGACCTACCGAAACCACTATAGCCAATACCATCGGTAAATTCGAAACCCAATTTACATGATTAGATGATACTCGACCGATTAGACCATATCCAGCACGTTTAACATATACTTTTAAATTGATCTGAGATCTGAAATAAAGTTAATAATTTATTGTATTCGACACACATTTTTATAATTACACAAACACTTGTTCATAATATCACTTTACATTATAAATTGACATACACAGACAGAGTAAACAAATGTAGATAGGAGGCAAAGAGAAAAAAATGAATTAGAGAAGAGAAAATAAAAAGATAGAAAAAGTTAGTTAGCGATTGAGAACCGAAGAGAGAAGTCTGATTTTGTGAAACGAAGAGAGAAGTCTGATTTTGTGAATATATAGTTTTTGATAATCGAAGAAAAAAAATTGATTTTGTGAATATATTGTTTTTGAATATCGAAGAGAGAAATAGTTTTTTTGAAGTGAAAATACAATATTTAAATATCTTAGAGAGAAGAAAATTTTTGAAGTAAAAATACAATTTTTGAATATCGAAGACAGAAGATAGTTTTAGAAAGTGAACCATAAACATAAACCCCCTGTGAGTGTACAACAAAACTCCTTTGTGTGACACCTATCAACAAATTTTAAATCGACTCAAGTTACGAATCGAGCAAGATATGAATGGGCCCCAACGTAAGTTTTCTTTTGTTTTTTTTTTGTATGTTATCTAGTTAGATAGTTATATCTTCTTCTTCTTCTTTGTAGCACTATAGCCCCTCTCGGGCCTTCGCTTAGAGATAGTTAGAGTATCTCATTTTCACGACCGAATTGATTTTTTCGGAAGTTGGTTTGGTCAGTAAAATGCTCCCCTGTGCCTGCTCAGCTATGATATGATCTGATTAAATCAGTACATATCACCACTGAGTGAACATTCATAGTCTGTCCGAAAAATCCCCTGAAATGAATCACGTTGCTCCCAACGAGATTTGAACCTGGGAATTTGGGCTTATGCGTTCATGCTCTAACCACTAGACCACACAGACTACTCAAGATAGTTATATAGGATTTAGTTATTAGATAGAATTTCTCCTTTATTAAAAAAAAATTATGTAGGATATAATTTAGGTCTTATATATTATTAATGTTAAAATAGAACAATTTATAATTATAAAAAAAAAACAAATAATAAGTTTTAATAAATTATATAAAATTACGAATATTTACATTACACATACATTATAATTCAAAACATTATTGATTTTATTTCAGATCCAATTTCAGATAAATTTTCGGAAATTTTATCGAATATGTTATATATATTAATCGTGTATATTCTTCTCGGTTGTCTGAAATTCTGTTGGTCTGTAGTTGTCGCGGGTTCTCTCATTTCCGCATGAAGTCTGCATTCCCTCTTGTTTTGTTTTATATTTTATAAATAAGTGGTCATCTTTCAAGAGGAGAATATCAAATGTTGAATAGTTTCAAATTAAAGGATGGAATTGTGTAAAAACTGTTGAATGGGGAGGTGAGGTATAAATTTTCATCTCATGCCTGAGCTGAATTAATAATTTTTAATTATTGAATCTAAATTACGTTTGGTCGGTGACTCAAGGAAGTTTATCACTCTTTCAGACGTTTACAATAGTAATAAATTTTTTAAAAGAAATTTTAATGAATTGGTGACTATAATCATAGATATTTCTATTTCTACTTACATTCGCCAACACCTCACCCTGAGAAAATAATATGTCACCACTTTTGGTAAAAGTGGAGCTTCATCTGAGAAGCATGGTAATTTTGCTTTTTCAACCGAAGAAAAAAAAAATAAATTACCGTAACAAACTCCACTTAGAGTTCAATCCCTCATGCTACACGAACAATGGACTACCGTTGAATGAATCGTTGCACACAAGAGCCAGCCATTGAAGAAGTACTACAGAAATATGGCACACGTAGAGTGTACATGACTGAAGTGAAATCCCCGGGAGAGTAGTTGAAAAGTGAAACCTTATATGAGAAAGAAAGAGATGGAAGGGATTTAATTGTCATTCAATGACAATTCCATTGAGAACTGTCATATCAAATTTACCAACCAATACGAAGTGGTAAAACCAGCTACATTCTTTTGGTAATTTTTGTTTGAACTATCTTGTCCCGGTTTCGGAAAACATTCGCAAGTGATATTGCGTGTAATATGGATGAACATTTGATTTATTGTGTGCGGTTTCAAATTGAGTTTAAAGTGAAAAAAAGTGCTTCGTGGAAAATTGTAAAAATAATTCATCCCATATTAAAGGAAAATAATTTTTCAGGCATTTGTTTTGGTTTTATAACTAAATTAACATTTATTAATTGGTTTGCTATGGAAATTGTGCAATGTAAAACATGACGGAATTAACCATTTTAAATTGAAATAAACTTACAAAACTTTTGTTTATGTTTCATAGCAAATGCGAAGTGAATCGTCAGGTGTGATAAGCCCAGGGGATTTAGTTAGCATTTAAAATGACGGACGCTGGAAGTTTTTGAGAAAGTTTCACAATAAGACACTAATTAAAATATATTTTTTAGGATCCTCAATGATGTAGAAGTGTGTACGCAGTGACTGTCAGCTGTAGGACGTCTAGAAGCTGACACATGCAAGCAATCGGTTGTGTGTTCCAATTTCTTTGTGCCAGAAGATGTACTGCATATTGAAGTAAGAAGAAATTTGCCAAAGAATGCAATACCGAAAATATATATAGCAAGCTGAACAAAAATACTTTTACATGTGCAACTAATTCTGCGAGCTACTGTCGCAATTGTTTTCGCAACTATTAAAAAGATCAGAAGGCAGTCAATGAACGGTTGTGTGCGATCCATATAAAAGCGAAATTTTTCAAAATCTGGCTGATTAATGTTCACGCCCCGACCGAAGAACAGGACGAAGAAACGAAGGAATCGTTCTACAATCACCTGAAAAGACTGGTCGACTCATTGCCCACAAACGACACAAAATTATTCTGGGTAATTTCAACGCTAAGGTTGGCAATGAGCTATCTCATCGGGGAGCGACTGGAGGATATAGCCTGCACGATGAAACAAATGACAACGGTCAGCGCCTGATTGACTTCGCATGTAGCAGAAATCTAGTCATACGTTCGACTTGCCTCCCACATCGACACATTCATAAAATGACCTGGGTCTCACCCGATGGCAACACATAAAACCAGATCGATTATGTTTTGATCCAACAACGTTGGGCCTCGAGCATACTTGACGTCCATACGTACCGAGGAGCCAATTGTAACTCAGATCATTTCTTGATCAAATTAAACTATCGATGTCGTATGTCAAAGGCATATTCAGTGAAGACCAGCCCGCTGCCAAAATTTGACATCGAAAGGCTCCAAACTGCGTCTGTGGCCAAATATTTCACGGAGACCCTCGATAACCAGCTGGCTCCCATCTTATTGGACGCATTGTTAAAGACGAGCAACGAGCTCTGAATGGAAGTGAAAGCGGCTATCAGAACCGTGGTTGAACAGACAATCGGACATCAAGCACGGCGCAAGAGGAATGATTGGTTCGATGATGAGTGCCAGAATGCGTTAGATAAAAAGAATCAGGTGTACAAAGAATACGTAGGTAGGAAAACCAGGAAGAGAGAACACCATGAAAATCTCAGAAGAGTAGCGAAGAAGATAATTAGGATTAAGAAAAGAAAATACTACGACGACCAATTGAGAAGTTTGGATGTAAGTTTAGCGAGCAATAACACAATACAAGCATAAAAAGTAGTGAAAAGCCTGAAACGTGGTTATCAGCCTAAAACCATGCTCTGTCGTGATGACATCGGCAATATAATCGCTGATGAAATCAAGATTAAAGAAAGATGGGCATCATATTTCAAGATCCTCCTTAATCCTCCGCACAGCTCCAGAACATCGGAGGCTATAGATGTCTGCGGAGAGCTTTCATTGGCCCCACCAACTCTGAATGAAGTTTGTTCCATTATCAAAGCCCAAAAGAATAATAAAGCGCCGGGCATTGATGAGATTCCAGTGGAACTCATCAAATATGGTGGCAGTAGTGTTCATAAAGCTATTCACAAAGTCATCCAGTACATTTGGCAACAAGAACATATGCCAAAAGAGTGGAGCCAATCAATTATATTCCCTATCCACAAAAAAGGGGACAAGCTACAGTGCGAAAATTATAGAGGCATATAGCTTCTTTGTACGGCGTATAAAATATTTTCAAAAATCTTAGAAAATAAAATCGGGTCATCCGCTAACAGTATTATTGGGGGGTATCAAGGTGGTTTTAGGGCAGGTGGATCAACAACAGACCAATTGTTCACGGTCAAGCATGTACTTGAAAAATTCCGGGAGTTCAACATAGATGTGCACCAAATTTTCGTTGACTTCAAGCAAGCATACGAAAGTATTGATCGTAACGTACTGTACCAAATAATGCTTGGTTTTGGCATCCCAGCCAAATTGGTCCGTCTTACCAAAATGACAATGACGTCGACAACCTCCCAGGTCCGCATTAATAATCAATTCACCGATGCCTTTGACACAAATACCGGACTAAAGCAGGGAGATGGGCTGGCCCCATTGTTATTCAATTTGGCTCTGGAGTACGTCATACGGAAGCTACCTGTCGATACGTGAGGTACATTACTCTACAAGTGGAGCCAGGTAATGGCCTATGCGGACGACATCAACATTCTGTCAAAGAACTCTTACTGAAACTCGACAGCGAAGCAAAACTAGTAGGGCTACAAATCAACGAAAATAAAACAAAGCTCATGACGCACTTGAGGAAAAATACCCCATATACACAAAATATCACCTTAGGCGAATACAGTTTCGAAAATGTTAGCGTCAAAATAACGAAAACGGGCAATTAAAGAGACGAAATACGCCGAAGAATACAGCTCGCAAATAAAATATTTTATTCACTATTGACGATCTTGAAGACCAGCTACATACACAGGAAAACAAAGCTTCAAGTATACAAATCTGTGATAAGACCTGTGTTATGCTATGGGTTTGAAACATGGACCCTAACCCAAGCATCCGCAAATATATTGAACGCCTTTGAGCGACGGGTCCTGAGGCGAATAATCGGAGCAAAGCTAGACGGGGACCAATGGCGAATTCGATAAAACCATGAACTGTATGAAATATTTGACGAACCGGAGGTCTCAAGGATTGTAAGACTGCGGAATCTACAATGGGCTGGACACATGAATCGTATGGACGAACAACGGATACCCAAGAAGTTATTCGTTCGGAGAACTGAAGGCCGGCGGCCAGTGGGGAAACCGAGGAAACGCTTGTCTGACTCGGTCGACAAAGACAGTTCTTCGCTACTCGGATTTCGGAATTGGAGGACGCGGTTAACGGACCGAGACAGTTGGAGGCGCTGTTTGCAGGAAGCGAAGGCCCGAAAGCAGCTGTAGTGCTAAGAAGAAGATCATGATCACTTAACGAATGTAGTCGAAAGCACAAGAACCCACCAAGCATGATCAATATCTGAAAGTAACGTCACATTGCTTGCATCTTGCAGGTAGTTGTCGTCAGAACATTCGCCAATGTACGAGAAATGGATTGAATAACTATAGACCCTATATAAAGCCGAGCTGAATGAATGGGGGAGTAAAACCGCGATAGTAAGAACTGCGATGTGTAGAGTGTGGATTAGAGACAATAGTGAAGGCAGCCTTCAACTCCGCTAGATGGGTGGATATTCTGGATACGCTGGAAAACCCTTTTCAATTTCTAGAATATCTAATGCGGCTTTTGAGGAACTACCCAAAGGACCGAAGCCTGTCTAGGACATGGCACAGGGCCAACGAAGGATGGAAATTACATCGGGTGCTGCCCAGGAATCTATTCTTGGTCCGGACCTCTGAAACGTGTCTTTCGATGGGCTACTGAGACTCGAGTTGCCAGATGAGTCGCGCTTGGTCGGCTATGTGGATGATGTTGCGGCTCGGTTCGCTGGACGCACCGTTGAATATGCGCAATTTAGGCTAGGTATGCTAATGCGCCGAGTGAGAGACTAGATGACTGCTCGCGGGTTCAGTTTAGCACTGGAGAAAAAAAACAAGTGGTCATCTTGACACAAAAGAGAATTCCTAGAGTAAGGATGATCATAATTGGCGACTTACGAATCGAATCGAAGCCAGCGGTGAAGTACCTGGGGCTACTGATCGACTCGAAGATGAGTTTCTCTGAGCAAATCAGAGCAATGGCTGAGAAGGCTGCTTCAGGAGTATCGGCTCTGAGTCGACTTATAGCCAAGGTAAGGGGAGACCCAGCCCATCAAGAAGACGCCTCTTGATGACTGCTGTAGGGTCAGTGCTACTGTATGGAGCAGAGGTATGGGGCGACGCTCTCAGTAAGGAGGTTTACTGAAAATGCCTGGCACAGGTGCAGAGAAGAGGAGCGCTGAGGATTGTACCTTCGTAACCGACAGTCTCTGATTCGGCGGTGTGAGTCATTGCAGACATGGTACCTGTTGGCCTCCTTGCTAGAGAGCACTGCTCTATTTATCTGTGTCGAAACGAGGATGCGAGGGAGAAAGTTGTCCGTGAAGAGAGACAGCGCTCACTCAACGATTGGCAGCAGTCTTGGGTGTATTGCACGAAGAGAAGGTGGACTGCGCGCCTCATCCGGGATGTGAGACCATAGCTAAATCAAAGGCATGGTGAGACTGACTTCTATCTGATCCAGCTTTTGAGTGGGCATGGGTGTTTTCAGTCTTACCTGCACAAGATTGGTAAGTCACGGTCCCCCGATAGTCGGTTTTGCACAGGAGAGGAGGACAAAGTCTGTCACATATTTTTTGCGTTTACAAAATGGGTCAGGCTGCGAAGGAAACCCTACAGGGAGACGGGAGAGTTCACCCCGGATAATATAGTTGCGGTGATGCTCGAATCGGTTGACAAATGGAACGAGGTGGCAGATTATGTTCAGGTAGTCCTAAAAGATAAAAGGGACTCACCAAAGCCGAGGGTGTTGGGGCCTGGGATCAATTGTCTGGCACTTCCTCTTCTCCTCTCCTCTACCGCTAGAAGAGTGATCCCCCGTTTGAAGGCGCCTCACGGCGTAACAAAACGAGACCTGGCCTGAAGTAATGTGTCAAATGGTTCGAGGCTACGCTCTCAGGCTGATAGGGGAGGTGTTTAGTGAGTAGTCCCGTCACCTTGTTGCAAACATGGGAGTCGCACACTCTGTGCGTAAATGGGCTTTCGCCTCCCTACCACAAAAAAAGACAGTGGAATTAAAAATGTATAGACAAGTGAAAAGTAAAATTGATGAAACAGTTAAATTAATGATTGTGACTTTTTTAGTCAATAAACTACTTAATTTAAAAGACAATGCGTTTTCACTTTCCCGGAACATTAAAATTATTGGCCGCGAACCATAACACGCGATAATACTAATACTGATTTTAAAAGTTTTTCTTTATATTTTAGCAAAACCCAATATTTGGGATAAAGCTGGTATAAGTGCATAATTATGTGTGAAGCTTTAGTGAATACGAACAGTTAATAATTTCTGTTACTTCTAATTGGAAAACCTTTCTTAAATGGATTGCTGGGCAGTTGATAATATTTTGTAATATGATTTAAACGATGAAGAGCGGTAATTTGATAAATAAATAACATTTCCACAAGATTGTAGAAATTTGATTTACGTTATAATGTTGTCATATATTATCAATTATTGAATGGTACTTTTAAGAAAAAACTTGGCTATGTAATCAGTTGAAAAAATTACTCGTTATACAATCATAGTCATTAAATTAATGCGTATTTACTATATGCATTTAATTTAATAAGTAAAGATGATTATAGTAAAACTAATTCGTAAATTTATGTGAAGCATCCTATTTCAGAGTACAATGGAATCATGTGATAAACTCAGTAGTCCCGAGTGTAAAATTTATCAGCAAAGTGGGCCTCATGGAAGTCGTCAACATAAAAAAAAAGTTATTATATATATTATAAGTATGAAGTGGTACCTTTGGAGAAAATTTGGCAATGTAATTAGTACTAAAGAACATTACTCGTTATACAATTACAATTTTTAAGATTAAATATTAATATGCATATTAACGATGAATATGCACATTGATTATATACCATTCTTTTTAATTTAATAAAAAAAAACATATACATTGTTTTAGGGAAGCGATAATACTTGTGAAGCAGTTTTCAGAACAGACCCTGATGGAATATAGCATCATATGGGAAACATAAACCTTATGAGGGACCGTTCATTGTTATAATCAGAGATAAGAAGAATTTCATTATTGAGAAAAATGGCAAAAAATGCTACCATTTCCACAGACAGAATTGAACCAGAGTTTAAGGTTAAAAATGTATTTACTAAAGATAATGAAATTGAAAAGAAGTATTAAATTATTATTTTAAAAATAATATTGGAGACAAATATTTAATTTTAGATTTTCTTCTTCAAATAAACTAAAACTTCGTTATTATGTTTTGGGAATTTAAAATCAGGGTTTAAATTTTACTTAAAAGGACATGAGGAGTTATAAAAGGAAATTATTGACATATTATTTAGTGTGATATTACTATATACAACACATGGGTAGGAAACATATCAGATTTTAGAATAACGAACCGACATAACGGTTATGGTTATCCTCATGCAGAAATTATGGTTATTCAGTGCATCTTGGGATGAACATATCATTCTGAAACTCAACTGTGAATGGAACCCTTTCTAGGAGTCGTTAGTCTTGAATTTATATTATCTTCCGCATTATCTACAAACCACTTCTTCGAGATCTTTCCAATTACATAGATTCTGTGATACATCTCAGCAAGCTAATAGTGCAGCTGCATATAGGAGAAGATACCACCTACTGGAATTTGGCACTTCCATCTATTGTCACAGCTAAATCTTAAGCAGTTGCCATATGTGTCTGCTCCGTCTAGAGCTGTTTGGAGCTACACTACTGGCCGAATTTGTTCATTGCATTGTCCAGAATATTGAATGTATATCCACCCAAACAAATCGTTAGACTGACTCCACCATTGTTTTAACTGGCTAGCCAAACATGCCTGATGCTCTGATGCTAGTCCGCCTTGCGCTTGAACAAGCTACAGTGAAACAAACCAATTTGGCTGATGTCTGCCCCAAAATAATGGCTAATTTCAATTTGTCTCCTGGCAACACTATAGCGTGAGACGCGAGAAACAAGATGCGAGAGATAGTAAGATGATTGTAATCGTTCGATGGGAGCGCCTCGTACTTAATAAATAAGATTGAAAAAGCAATTTTGGTGTCGACTTTAATTTTATTGTTTTCGGTACCGTCTTTGACAATATTCAGAAGTGGGATGTCACCCTAAAGTATGCGACGTTTATGCGAGACAGTGTATACAATTTAAAATCGTGAAATGCGGGCGGTGAAGCTTGAAGACCTGTCTAACAAACAGCTACGTGCTCTGTGTCCAAAACATAGAATCCAATAAAACGTGAGGAGTTCAAGAAAATGAAAAACGACATGGCATCCATGACGTCATTGTTGAGGGAACTCGCCAGAAGGAACATGTTTTAAGTGCCCTATGGCGTACAAACATACGGTATCAATGCAACCAATGCAACAGCTGCCCACATCGCCAACGAAAACAATGTACAATCATTATCGCAAACATCGACCAAGACATATATACGTTGACGTCCCCGCCAACGCCGACTAATACGATGGCAGCAATACAAGCCGACATACAACCAAACATGCCACCGCCAGCAACATGCCCCGCAATGCTGCCGTCAGCAACATTAAACGTCTCAACGTTGCCGCCAAAAACGTCCAGCGTTTCATACGTACCACAACCTCTAGTTGCCTTCCCGTCGGTTGCTGAACTGACAACGCATCATAATACGGAAGGTCGAATACCGATATTGCCCACAACACGTATTAGGAGCCGCACACTCACCGTTCGTAAATTTGGTGAAATGCTACCCGATTTTGGCCCATACTCCAAGCTGTCACTTACCTCAGCTCAATTTTTAAGTCGGATCAATATGTTGCGAGACATATTCGACTAGGACAACCAGAAGTTTCTTCTCGCCGCACCGTTAAAGTTTAAAGGAGCATTAATCCGCGGCCGCACGTTTTACGGATTTGGGACAAAATTTCCTAAAGGATCTAAATGAGAGTGCCATCCATGAGAAGCTGATAACAACGACCAGAAAATCGGGGGAGTCTATCGAGTTGTTTTTTCATCACATGTGCGCGATTGCTCGAAGAGGCGCAGTTAATAAAAAGACAACGACAATACATTCCAACCAACCTCGGTCATAGCGCTCTGCAAAATGCGCTAGCTAGTTGGAGTTTACAACGAGACGCTGCCCCTACCGGCTACCCTGTTAATGACTTGGTTCTGTTGGAATACCAGCCGCCTGCAAGAGTACATACACGAAAATTAGAGTCAAAGTATAAAGGCCCGTTTTTTGTTCAATAATGTCTCGGTAACGACCGATATTTAGTGGAAACACTGGTTGGATTGAAGAGCAACATTTTAGTTCAGTGTTTACGTCGGAGAAAATGGAAACCTGGTGTAAATCAGCATCGGTGTTAGATGATATCAGCAACGCCTCAACCAGTGACTCGAGTGACAACGAAGATGACTATGGTGAAATTGAGGACGATTCTGAAACAGGAGTGGCCAAGCTGTCACCTGGCAAGAGTATAGCGTGAGACGCGAGCAACAAAATGCGAGAGAAAGTGAGTTGATTGTAATCGGTCAATGGGGGTGCCTCGTACTTAATAAATAAGATTGAATAAGCAATTTTGGTGTCAACTTTAGTTTTTTTATTTTCGGTACTGTCTCTGACAGTATATATTCAATTTAATTTATTTGGTCAATTGCAGCAATATGAAAAAAAAACAATAAGGTTCAGCTCAATTTCAATTAACTTGTGGTGTATATGGATTCCAACAAGAATGAACTCTGTCGAAGCACCTGTGGTGGTGTTTCTAAAATATGCTTTCCTATACTATGCACTCGTACACTGACATTTAAAACTTTTAATTTGCCATGACAAGTGAAATTGTGTATAAATACTCAAAAACATGGCAGAAATTACGAATATCAATTCAAAATTCAGTTAGTTAGAAGTAAATAACATAAATTGGTTAAAATTGTTCATTATAAAGTAAAAGAATGTTTATTACAATATTAAAATTATTTGTGTAACGTAATTTGCCGTTAAAATTGCTGATAATTAGTTGACGATGATAGGCGTTGTTTTTCAGAAAAATAATACAAATTAAGCTACTGTACTTTGCGCATTGATTGATTTGTTTTCCCTTTAGTCTGTAGCGACATTTCTGTAAATTTTTATATTTCACACTTTGCATTTTGTCAATTTGACACCTGGCAATATATAGTTTCAGTTTGCCATGACGAGTGAAATTGTATATAAATAAATGGACTTTTTGTGGAGAGTTCAGTTCAGTTGATTCAGCAGTTTAGTTCAGATTTGATGTTCAGTAACGATTTATCAGCAGTTTAGTTCAGATTTGATGTTCAGTAACGATTTAATGTTTAACAAGTGCCTAAAACTAAAGGCCACTGTAATGTTCCGTTATTTCAAATAAATTTAATTTACTTACTAAAAAAATCCATGTATTTATATACAATTTCACTCGTCATGGCAAACTGAAACTATACATTGCCAGTTGTCAAATTGGCAAAATGCAAAGTGATTACGTTCAATTATTGTTTAAATTTTGAACCTTATTTTCAATTGAATAGAGATAATTTCGTTTAGCGATGTTTCTTTTATTTACACTGTAGACAAATTTTACGCACCTTAAAATACAGAAAGAAGGTTTCAGGCCAAAAATGAAGTTTAAATCTCAAAATTTTTTAACATGAATTTGGCGTCGGTGAAATTGAATATTTACCGAAGTAGCTGTAGTCAAGCATGATCAACACCTGAAAGTGAGTCACTGCCCATTCATTAAGCTGCTCGAATATTCCAGGCAATTTGCCAATGTACGAGAAATGGATTGAATGACTAGAGACCCTCTTTAAAGGCGAGCTGAATGAATGGGGGGATTCATTACAACCGCGATATAGTAAACTGCGATAGTGTGGAGTGCAAAGTTAAATGCGATATTGAAGTGATAAACAGTTGAAATAAAAATTAATAGACAATTTGTGAAATAGTTAAATGAGTAATTGTGCATTTTTAGTAAATAAACTCTTTTAATTTAATTTAAAAGACAGTGCGTTTTCACTTTCCCGGAACATTAAAATTATTGGCGGCGAACCATAACACGCGACAATATTGCATTATTCTGCTAAAGGAAAGAAGCTGTTTACATACTTTTCCTAACATATAGTATAAGTTAGAATCATATCGTATTTTTTTTTCAACACAGAAATTATTAAAATTCACTATTAAAATGGTGAAAGTTTGGCAGAGACGGTTCGTAAAAGTCGAACATATTTGGGTCGTCGTGAAGCACTTTTTCGGACCGCAATGCAGAAATTGGTGGTAAAATTCGAGCTGTTGGGACAACTTAGTGATGTGAAGAATAAACCCCCTGCACGTCACCCAAGAACAGCTGAGAATATTGCTGCTGTAGCCGAAAGTGTTGAAGAAAACCCAGGTTTGTCCATTCCTCGACGTTCTTTGGAATTGGGCATTCCTCCAACGTCATTGCACCGTATTTTGAATAAAGATTTGGTTCTTAAGGCTTATAAAGTTCAGTTAACACAAGAACTTAAACCAGTTGATCATCAACAACGTCGTGTCTTTGCTGATTGGGTCCTTGAAATGCATGAAAATTATCCGGTATTCCATCGAAAAATCATCTTGAGTGATGAGGCCCACTTCCAACTCAGTGGCTTCGTCAACAAGCAAATGCATGAAAATTATCCGGTATTCCATCGAAAAATCATCTTGAGTGATGAGGCCCACTTCCAACTCAGTGGCTTCGTCAACAAGCAGTTTGCGGTTTATGGTTCGGTGGAGTCATTGGACCTTACTTTTTCAAAAATGAGGCTGGAGCAACAGTTACGGTGAATGGATTGCGGTCTCAAGAGATGATAATTGATTTTTTATAGCCGGAATTGGATGGTATTGATCTGGACAACGTTTATTTTCAGTAAGACGGCGCTTTGTGCCACAGAAGCAACAAAACCATTGATCTTTTACGGGAAAAGTTTCCGGACCGTGTTATCTCGCGAAGAGGTGATCACAATTGGCCACCGAGATCGACGGAGCCACATGAAAAAAAGGTCTACGCCAATAGCCCAGCGTCGATTCAAGACCACAAAGATGGAATTCCTAAGGCAATTGAGGATATAGGGCGATTTAGTTATGGAAAATTTCATGAGAAGGATATGGTCCTATTAGCGTGGTCGTGGTGGTCATTTGCATGATCTTATTTTTCACTATTAACGGCATATCTTTTTTTTATAATGAAATAAACATACGATCATTTGTATTAAAAAATGGCATTTTTCTTTTAATATCAAAATAACACCTCTTATTGGAAAACCCTATAGATGAACCCTTAGAAATATTCGATTCAATTCTATTTTCAACGGGGGCTATTTTGCTGCAAACCAACAAAAATCACTCAAACTCCTAAAAACATTAATGTTATTGCCCTGATTCGAACATTTCAAGAAGAGCAAATCAAAACTGCAGTGACTGATTCGATGGAGAGTCCGTAAAATACCAAAATCATGTGTTATTGTTGTTGTAATTGGACAAATTTCAAATGGCTATAACTTCCGTGTATATCATTCGATTTTGATCAAACTTACAATGTTTAAGGACCTTTTGTAGGACTTTGTTTAGTTAAAGGGTACGTCTCCGATTTCATTGTGGAAAATGTGACATTCGAATATCATTCTATTATTAACAAAGTTGAGCGAATTTTGACTTCTTAGGTATTTGTTGTTGTTGTACTCATAAACACCTACACCTCTAATTTTTTTCAGATTTTTCGGATAACAAGTGTCCAATCGCGAGGAGGGGGGACACCCATTTATCGTGTATTTCCCCTCCCTGTGCGCCCCTCGAAGCAAACTTTGCCAACCTAAGACCTGTTTTGAAAAGTGCTCATCAAGACCTTTTACCTTTGATTTTACCTTTCATGAAATTTTTTTTGGGGGGTCACTCCCCTATATGTTGAGACCCCCTTTAAATACCTTATAAAATTTTTTTGCAACTGAACTTTGAAGAGAGCACCATTTCACACCTACATTCAAAATTTGATGTTTCTAGCTTAAGTAGTTTCCGAGAAAAACTGCTGTGACACACAAAAGGACGGTCGGACAGACAGGACGCGATTTTAGTAGTTTTGTAAAATTATTTTACCAAACCCTAAAAAATGATTGTTCTACTTTCTAGATTTTTTTAATATTTGTCAGCGTTCTCGGAAGAGTCCTGAATTGATTTTATGTTATTCCTTCAAAAATTTAATCCGTTCAAAAAAAAAAACCCTGCGGTAAATAAATTACTTATTGTACTCAAAATTCAGTAAGACCCAAAATTACCAATAAATATGTAATAATTACATTTAGTAGTATTCCGCATTGAAAAGTTTGTATACTAAGTATTTTAGCTGAATTCTGATCCCTTTTCGTTAATTTATACGCCACAAACTGAAGAATAATATTCAATATATTGACTATGAGATAAATTAATGCTAAGATTCGAGTTTAGTATGTTATGCAAAGGCAAACGTTTTTGTAATAACGTTTATGTACACTAAATAAAAACATACAATAATAATATACACAGGAAAACCTTTGTTTCACAGTTGTGACGCTTTGATGCTTCGCGTGTGTTTCTGTTCTCTCAACTGCTATTTTCGAATGCCTGGTGGTGAACACAATATCTATCTGTCATATGAGAAAAGGTACACTGCTCCCTCTTGAGTGACATTCCCACTGTCACGATGGCGCTTTGCAGGCGGATATGTTCTGACAGCCGTATGAGGTCGTGCTATGATCGGTTCCCATGTAATTGTTTTTCTTTTTTCGGGAGTAGAAACTATTCGCTTCGTTATGGAGTCTGACAGAGCTTCGGTTTGCTGAGTAGTGGTGACGGCAATGAAGGCTGGCTACAGTCGTTCGGTGAAGACGTTGATTTATCTACCTTCGATGTCAATCGTAAACAGTACATCTGAAATTCGTTTGATCACTTTGTGTGGTCCTAAATACGGTTAGTATAGCGATTTCGGCGATTTTACGGCGTCAACTCTTAACAAGATGTTTGTATGATGATGTACGACGGTCTTTTGATCATTGCGGTGATTCATTGGAACAGGTCGCAATACACGCATCTGCTGTTTCAACATGGATCCAAAAGCGTGCGGATCGAACAGATTATCATCGCTCACAAAGAATTCTCCAGGAAGTGTTAAAGTTGTTCCGTAAATGAGCTCCGCGCAACTTGCGTCTAGATCTTTCTTGTATGAGTTTCGGAGTCCTAGGAAAACGGTTGGCAGGATGCGAGGCCAGTTGGAATTCTACTCATGGCATATGATGGCGGCTTTCAATGTGCGATGCCATTGCTCTACCGATCCGTTGGATGCTGGGTGATATGGCGATGTTCGCGCACATTTACATCCCACAAGTTTGGAAAAAGAAGAGAAAAGCGCGGACTCAAATTGAGTTCCTTGGTCAGTTGTGATTATGTGCGGCGCTCCAAATCTTAATACCCAGTTCGTGTAAAATGCACATGCGACAGTTTCAGCTGTTTCGTCGCAAACAGAAACTACTTCTGGCCAGCGTGTAAATCGGTCAACCATCGTTATGCAGTAGCGGTCACCGTTGGCTGTTATCAGTGGTCTGATAATATCAAGGTGCACTTGCTGGAATCGTTTGTCCGGTATCGAAAACTGCTAGATATCGTTTCTTGTATGCTTTCCAATCTTTGATATGGTATTCAAGTGTGTGTGTAGGCTCGAATATCTTTCCTCATGTCAGGCCAAACAAACTTTCTATGTACAGCTCGAATCATCGTGCGGGCTCCAGGGTGCGAGCATTTGTGGAAGGTGTTCATAACTCGATTACGTAGAGTTGATGGTATGTATGGCCAAATATTGTTCGTCGACGTATCACAATATAAACTTCCATATTCCTCTATAGGTAGTGGATGCAGCTTAAGTAATGAATTGTTTCCAGAGAGAAATGATTGAAGTGCAGTGTCGTTACGTTGTTCATCTATCAGCTCGTGGTTGGTCAATGAAGATGGCAGGTTGATCGCTTCGGGTACGAAATTCCGATATAAAACTTAAGTGCCTGATTTGTCTCGGCGAAGATTTTTCTGTTTTTGGACTGAACGCATCATCGGTTTGTTGTCCATTTTGATAACAAACTGGGTGCCTTCGCATCAGAGTCGAAAGTGTTTTAAACTGTTGTAAATAGCCAACAGCTCTCTGTCGTAAACGCTGTACTTTGATTCAGCGTTATTCAGTTTTCGTTGAAAGTAAGCTAATGGTTGCCAACTGCCATTTACTTTTAGCTCTAATACTGATCCGATTGCAACATCGGATGCATCAGTGACAAGTTGTAATGGCATCGATGGAAAAAAATGTACCAGCGATGTCTCCTTTGCAAGGCTTTCCTTACAATCGCATTTGTCGCCTTTTTTTACATTACGGAGATAGTGGTGGAGTGGTGCTTGGAGGTTGGCAGCATTACGGATGAATCTTCTGTAAAAATTTAATTTGCCCAGGAAACGGCGTAGTTGTTTTACTGTTGTTTGTAATTGAAAATCACGTTTGGCTTGAACTCGCGAATCAGGTGGTGAAATGCCATGTTTGTTTATTTTGTGTTTCTTCGACACCAAAGACACATTTTGCAACGTTCATTACTACTCCGTAAGTTCTTAATCGTTCAAATACGATCTAGATAACAGACACAAAAGTCCAAACCACGCAACACTTCATCAACAAACCGTTGAAAGGTTTGGGCGGGATTCCGGAGGCCAAAGGTCATTACCTTAAATTCAAATAGGCCAAACGGTGTTGTCACTGCCGTCTTTATGACATCCTCATCCACAACTGGGATCTGATAGTATGCTCGAAGCAAATCTATTATAGAAAATATACATTAGCTTGTGAGATCTGATGTAAAGTCCTGAATGTGTCGCATGGGATAGCGATCGGGTATGGTAATCGCGTTTAGTCTACGATAATCTCTGCATGGGCGCCAGGAACCTTCCTTCTTGGGCACAAGATGCAAAGAGCTAGCCCATGGGCTGTTCGATGGGTGGCAGTAGTTTTTATCCATCATGTACTGGGACTCTGGGGGGGCCAGTGGTGATGATATGGTGTCAAACAGAGTGCTGTGTAGTGTTCGATAGAGCAGGATTCTTACTTCTGGGAATGATTTCAGTAATAAGTGGAGCTGCGATTCTTCGATCAATGTAGAGATACAACCAGTGGGTAGAGTTGATACGGTTCCTGCTGTTGTAAGTTTCGTTTTCGAGTCTATAAGACTTCTGTTCTTTGAGAAAATCAACACCTATAATTGGCTCTGCAACGTCTATTATTATAAACGGCCACGTTAATTGTCGACGTAAATTGAGATTTAATGTAAGCATATTTTCACCATAAGTGTCGATCGGAGATTTATTGGCCGCGTAAAGCTTAAATTCTGTTTTTGTGTTGTTTTTAAGCGATGGAAGTCAACGTATGACTGACGCACCTGCGTTGATTAGAAACTTAAGTTGTGTTAGTTTGTCAGAGACAAAAAGACGGTTTGTTGCGGAGCGACTGCGAGCCGTCTCAACACGCAGGGCTCTTAAGCGTTTTCCGACATCGATAGGGTCTAAAAATTACATGGTTTTTTACCATAACGAGCGGCTTTTCCAAATTTTCGATGATGGAAGCAGATTTTTCTTTCGTTTTCTTGATTGCAAGAACGGTTACGACTTCTGAAATGTCGTGGTGATGTGAAGCGTCGAGCAAGTGGTATTCGTAATTGTTGGATTGATGCTTTTAATTCTGCGATCTGTATAATCAAATTTGCAGTATTGGTCGAATCTCCTTTTGATATTTGGCAATCTGAGACCACAAATTTTGTTAGGTCTTTTGATATCTAGAATTTAGTCCGCCATTTCTTTGAGGCGGGTGAGATCCGTTCTTTCCGCGATGGTGAGAATCAATTGTACATCCGCGGGCAGTCGTTGTTGCCAAAGTGATTTCAAAAATAATTCACTTACCTTGCTTTTTGCAGCTAAACTCATGCACCGTAGCAATTGTGACGGCTTGCTGTCACCTAATTCCATGCCGGTGAGAAAAGCTCGAACTTGAGCCTCTTTAGGTGGTGCGTAAGCCTTGATCAATCTTGTTTTCAGCGCTTCGTATTGCCCGTTTCCGGCGGTTTCTCCACGATGTCCGCTATAGCGTCCAAGCAGGTACAATCACGTTCGCTGACGATCTTTTCAAACATGGCGGCGTCTGAGCTTATTTTGCGCCCTCGCAATTGCGCCTCAATGCGGGCGAATCACAGTGCTGGTCAAGTTGTCCAAAATCGTGGTACGCGAACATTTGGATGTCGTTGTTGCTAACTGGCTGTATGATTCTGGTGTCGGTTGCGGCTCCTGTGGTGGGCTTGGTTCCATCAATAATTTCGGCTTTAGTGGCTTTTGTATTTTTTGCCTCTGACTTTTGGGTTGTATCGCGTGTAGGTTTTCCGATAGCAGACATCACGTTGGGGTCACCAATGTTATGCAAAGGCAAAAGTTTTTGTAATATCGTTTATTTGCGCTACATAAAAACACACAATAATAATATACGCAGGAAAATCTTTGTTTCGCAGTTGTGACGTTTTGATGCTTTGCGTGTGGGTCTGTTCTCTCAACTGCTATCTTAACTTGAACGCCTGGCGGTAAACACAATAACTATCTGTCATATGGGAAACGCTACAAGTAGATCAATACAATTTATTGATGCGTGTAAATACACTCACTGGCACAATTAACTACCCGCTATCTTAATGAGCTTATCTCAGGTTTTGTTTGGTATCGAGTGGATAAATGGGAGGAAAAAAAAAGTTAGACTTTCAAGTTAGTTTTAAAATTTGTTTTGTACGAATAAGACATTTTTAGGTCTTTGTAAAAAAAATTTTTTCAAAGTCCTACTAGTTTCGCGACCCGTCTGTCCGTCCGTGTGTCTGTCCGTCCGTCTGTCTGTCTGTCCGTGCATCACTGCTAGTTTCCTCAGAAACTATAGAAGCTAGAATGCTCAAACTTTGAGAAAACGTCAGAAGTGATGGTCTCTCAAAAGTTAAGGTCTTACCAAAAACTTTTAAGGGGAGTCGCCCCTAATAACGAATGAACCCTTAAAAAATTGTTTAACCAAAGGTAGTCGAATGGGTATCAAATGAAAGTTCTTGAACCCTTAGAATCTTTTATGAATTAGGGGGTCCAGGGAAGGCAAAACGTACCCAAAATTGGTGTTCCCCCTTCGCGATTGGACACCTTTGAGCCGACAAATCTGAAAATTGTCACGAATGTGGACCGTTATAAGTACAAGGGCAACAAATACCTCAGAAATCGAAATTCACTCAACTTTTTTTTTAGTAATAGTATGATTTGTAGATCACATTTTCGCCCATAAAATCAAAATGGTAACTTTAAACTTCTTGAATTTTGCAATTATATAGACTGATATAAGATATGTACGTTCACAAAATTTAATTGCGATCGAGTCATAATCAAGTGAGTTATAGCGATTTCAATTGTATGGAATTACAACAACAATAACACGTGTTTATGGTTGATACATATTTCAAATTGACCTAGGCAATTTCATTTTCTTTCAATTTTCATGAAAATTTGAGGAATAGTGTTTAACATGAATATGTTCAATTGGCCGAACATTCAGAACAATCATTTAAGCTAAATCAAAATGGCGCCTGCACTGTGCTTATGAAAGAAATTGTGCATATCTTGCATAAATTTGAACGATTTCATATCCAAGTATTGGATGAATAATTCAAGTTATCGATTCACGCTATTAGAAAACTTGTTTCTAACCCTAGGATGTTTACAAAGACCCTCTGGTAGGAGTACTCTCCTGCTTACTCAACTTGTTTGAACTTATTACCGTGACGTTGCCGAGGAAACATTTCTTGTTCTATTTCCACCGAAAGTGTAAACATTTTTTGATTTGTTTCTTTAAGACAGTGCTTAGTGTTTGAAATAATAAAAATGCCATTAGACGCGATTTGTACAGCTAAGGACTGTCGCTTCAGCTGATGCAGGATACAGTCAACATCGCATCGCCCGAATGCTCGGTGCACCTTGAACCACGTTACGGGATGCCATTAGATGGTATCGAGAGACTGGATGATATACCCGGAGGCCAGGTCAAGGCAGACATCGTGCACTTCCACCCGAGACGATCATTTTATCGTCAGCAACGTGTTGAGAAATCGCTTTTACACTGCTACTAAAGTTTGTATGCGTCTCGTCGAGGTCAGAAATATTAGTGTAAGTGAACGTACGATTAGACGAAGACTGATTGAAAGTGATTTAAGGGCTTTTCGTGCAGCTTGTGCCCCAAAGCTTCTCCCACAGCACCGTAGAGTGTAGAGCTAGAATTGGTTTTGCGCGAGAATATTATGATTGAACTATGGAGCAGTGGAAGAACGTAGTTTTTAGATGAAAGCAAAATAGCCTTATGTGGTCTAGATGGGCATCAGCGTGTCTACAGATATAAAAAATGAGAGGTTTGCTCCCTGCGCTAAACCGAAAGAGTGGGCTATCAGGGCGGTTCAATAATGATTTGGGGAGGAATCTCTTATGAGGCTCGCACCGATATTGTCAGCTTTGATGGGGGCAGTGTGGACGCTCAGAGGTACGTAGAAGAAGTTATCCAAGACCATGTCATACCGTTTGCTCCACTTATTGGAGAAAATTTCAAGCTAATGCATGATAATGCACATTGCCATGTCGCTAGCTCTGTGACACAATACCTTAATGAAGTCGGAATTCAAGCTTTGTCATGACCAGCGCGTAGTCTCGATCTCAACCCTATGGAACACGTTTGGGACAACCTTAAAAGATGTGTTTAGGCAAGAGTACCAGGGGCTATTACCCTAGGAGAGCTCAAGACCGCAGTTTTAGAGGAATGGCGCAATATCCCTCAGTCGGACGTTCACGATATCATGGATGGTCTTCCAAACAGGCTTCAAGAGGTCATCAGAGCTCGGAGTGGGGGCACTCATTATCAAATTTGAATTCAATGACAAAAAATAAACTTTTTCTTTGATTAAACAAAAATAATCAGTTGAAAGAAATCTTAGATAAATCGATTTTGTGGAGGAAAATCTAATTAAATAAATTTTTTCCAATTTTTTCATTTGTTTTAATGTATCAGAAGTTCTTTCAGCATAACATTCATCAAATTTATGTAAAATTTCATAGTTTTGGAAAACTATAAGAATTACAGGGTAGGCGGTTTATTGTGCCTGTGAGTGCATATTATACGAAATAAGGTATAGCCTTAAAGGAATTTCATATAAATTGAAAATGATGAAAAAGATTTTTATACCCATTTATGTATCATTAAAAGTAATTAAAAATATCCATGTGTAGCGAACTATGCTGAAACTTTGTGAATTTTCTTAGTTTGTATATATATCTCATTCAACATACTTTTTCCACTTAAGTATACATATGTTATGTTTATTATATTAGGCTTAGAGATAAGGTTAAACGCTTAGGTTAGGAATATTGTCATAGAATTTTTTAGAATAAGATAAAGTTTTTGATTGAATTTTATTAGAATTAGGTTATAACATATTAGGTATAGGATAAAATTTCACTGTTGTGTTAAAATTATAAATAATTTTAGAAAAGTGTTGTTTGGTGTTTTTCTCCTTTTTCCAATCGAATCATAAAGTATGTATTACATTTTTATTAAAGAAATTATATTAAAAGAACATGAATCGCTAACTTAATCACCGCCTTTTCTTTCCAGCAAACCCGTTCCCTTTCAGACGGCTAATGCAGGCGAAAGGTGAGTATGCCGCGGAGAGGATAGGATTTCGTTAATCCGCAAATGGTTGATTTCGAGTTGTGGTTGGTACGCAGCGCCATATCTTAAGTTTTGCGTTGTTTTGTTATAGTAGATTTTTTCAGTTTTGAATTCGAACAGGTTATTTCGAGCACCACTTCGGTAATATTCGAAAGCGCGTACTTTTTTGTTTAGCGGTTTCTTGTGTCCTTCTCCTTGGAACGAAAGTAACATACGTTAACGTAAAGTCGGTGGAAGTTGTTTGATGCATTTCAAATCGGGCATTTAGACCAATGGCTGATTTTTGTACTTCGGACTTAGTCTGACCACATAAGACCTACGACGGGAATGCCTCTCCAAACTAGCTAGCCAGCCAGCAGCCACCTCGGAGCAGACAAAGGGTTTCCGGACTTTTCGACCTAATGGGTACAGTCCATTGTCACGTTCGAAGACTTCACGTCAAGAGTCGATGAGAGGCCGGAGATATTCTTCAATTTAAATTACCTGAGGCCATTGTAGATTTTGAACAGTTTTTAGGAACGATAACTTTTTATCGCTGTTTCTTGCTTGACGCCGCTCAACACCATCCATTACTTAACAGTTACCGCGAGGGCGTTAAAAAGTCAGACGAAAGAAAAATTAACTCGAACCCAGTAGCTACCGAATCTTTTGATTTTGCCAAGCAACAATTGTTCAAGGCAGCAGCGCTAGCATTTCCTAAGATGGATGTTCCTCTGGCAATTTTTGCTGATGCATCCAATATTGCGATTGTTGCAGCACTGCAACAACAAAAAAAACGCTGCCTAGCAACCTTCAGATTTCTTCTCTAAGAAACTCAATCAAGCACAAATAAATTATACTACATATGACAGTGCATTTTTAGCGGCTTATCAAGCGATAAAATATGTTAGATTTAACATTGAAGGTCGCCGTTTCCTGCTTCGAGTTAAATCGTTAGAAGCACTTGTTGGAACGTTAAAGTTCAACAAGGATAATGAAACCAAGAAAGGCCGACAAGCAAACTCAAAAACCGAAGGCAAGAAAATTAAAAAGCCACAGGAAGAAGCAAATCAAGAGGATGTCCTCAGCGCAGGAGGCGCAAACGACAGCAGAAATTACTATGCAGCGCTAGCTGGTCTTGAAGAAACGATGAACATTGAAGAGGATACAGGTAAAACGTCAAAATTAGATAATGATTTCATTGAATATCTTAAAATTAAAAATCGGGAGAAAAAACCAAAAGGTTTGTCTGCTGGTCCGTATGCTGGTCCGTCCGTTAAGATTAATGAAAGAAAGAAAAAAAAGAAAAAGTCCCACCAATCAATGTGTTTTGGCAAACGGGTAAAGATATGGTTCGGCTTTTGGCAGCCGAAAATAAACTGAAAGATATTCAGATAAAAAGAATCAATGCCGATAAATTGACAATAAGGACTAAGTCGCTGGTTGATTTCCAGGCAACAAAAAGTGCCTTAAACTCTGGAGATGTTCCGCATTTCACGTACACCCCGAAAAGCGAAAAGAACCAAACCTTTTTATTGAAGGGTCTGGACTGTGGTGAGGACACAGTCGATCTCTTTCAGGTGCTCCAAGAAGTTGCATCAGAAATACAATTTATTTCAGTTAAAAACTTTGCAACGAGAAGATCGATTGTGGAGCGCAAAAACTTGCCTCACTACTTAGTCCCGATTTCCAGCAAAAGTAGTTCGAGTGCCCTGCACAAAATACGGTACTTGAACTTCCGCGTGGTGAGGTGCGAACACCTCCAGAAAAGTGAGGTCAACCAGTGCTACAGGTGTCAAAGATCCGGGCATTCGGCTGCCAATTGCGCCATGAAATATAGGTGTGTTAAATGCAAAGACATTCATGCTCCCGGCGAGTGCAAATTGGCTCAGGCGGAGCCAAAAGAAAAACTATATTGTGTGAACTGCCGTGCCTTTGGTCATCCAGCATCATATCGAGGATGCCCCCGTATCAAGATGCAAAGGTTAAAGTCACTCCGAGACAAAGTCAAGCACACCGCAGTGTGATACCTACCAACTTCGTCAAGCCCGGGGTGTCATTTGCACTTGCTGCGAGAGGACCAGCAGACAATGTAAATAAAATAAATAATGTAAGTGGCAATAATGAGTTGCTCCTTAAAATTTATCAGCAATTAAATTCCTTATCGGAGGGAATCGATAAACAAGATTCGAAAATTAACATTGCTTTTCAGCGTTTAGGGCTTTCAAATGCCTCAAAATAAGTTGTCATCCAGCCACATTTCCACGGATAGGATTCGTCTCACCTCGATCAACGTCAACTCCATTGTTACTTTACATCGGCGTGATTATCTCCTTGAATTCATTGCCAGCCAAAAGCCTGACCATCGTGCTTCTCACCGAAACCCACCTCAGTTCATGGCACTCCATGAGATTCAAGGATTTTGAGTTCGTAAGAAACGATAGGGTAATAGGTGATGGGGAAGGTGGCACCGGGGTATTGGTACGAAGACCCTATTGTTTCCAAAATATTGAAAAAGTCAAATTTAAAAGCTTTGAATCTCTTGAAGTGTCCGTTATCAAAATCTCACTGCCAGGTGGGTATAACCTCTTCGTTCTCTGCCTATGCAACTGGTGGAACTGTTCTCAAGCTCAAGGAGGAGCTCAATTCCTTGTTCGAAATACTCAAACTGCACAGGCTGCATAACTATTATATTCTTGCTGGTGACCTGAACGCCAAGCATACATCATGGCTGAACGCCACCAATAATCCAACAGGTGTATTCCTGAAATCGTGGATAACAGAGAACCAAATTGAATACAGGTGCAATCTATATGGGTCGGAGTTCCCAACATATCCTAGGACAAATTCATATTTGGGCCTTTGCATTGCTGACACAAGGCTTGAATTCAGCTTTAATAGTCCTCAACGGAAACTGCAGGTGCTTCCTTATGATAGCGACCATAACGCAATCGTGATGGAAATCAATCATCACAGGGATGATTTCTTCCTCATTCCAGTTCAACATGAAAATCACCGGTTGAATTTCAAAAAAACAGACTGGCAAAGTTTCAAAAGAAGTTTAATCGTGAGTACCAGAAGCAATGTCCCCCTTCTGATGGTGGCAACTCTTGCTCAATGGTTCTTAATGACAGGAATCTAACTTACGATGAAATAGATGTCTATTTGTCGAAGTTAGAGAAGCTGACGTTGGAAACGATGGAGAAAGTAGTTCCCAAGATAAAACATCGAAACAATATGGGAGGATATGAAACACCAACCATCGCAAGGTTGAAAAAATTGAAAAGCCTTCTTCTCACACGCGTCAACAATATTTATCGACGATTTTTGGATTACAACCATCCCTCGTTGGCTTTGTTGAAATTACATCTGAAGAATGTTCGGAACTTAGTCCGGTCATACTTCAGGAGTGAGGTTAGCAGTCAATGGGCGGAAAAATTGAGAGGTATTATCCCACAGGACCCGGACGGCGTGTTTGCGAAAGTGAATAGCATATTCCACAAGAAGTCTCGAGTGAATGTATCGAATCTTGAAGTCACTAGTTATGAGATAAATCTTCTTGATAGGGCTGGTATCGAAATTGATAGTACGACTCTGGATAGAAATGGAAACAGGATTATTTGTGAAGGATTGGATAAACTTACCCTGATTGGAACACATTTTGAATTGGTTCATCTACCAAACCCTGAGAGAGGGAATGAAATATTTTCAGAGGTCGTTGAAGCAAAAGTTTCCGACTTCAAATCAAGCCTGAACGGCCAATCAACTCTTCATTTCAATGAAACATTAACATCTGACCCCATACCGAGCTTGAATCTTATTGATTATTTTGTCAGCTATTTTCCATAATTCGCAGTATAAACAACAAGAAATCATGTGGTACTGACGGTATTCCAAATGTAGTTCTCCGACATTTGCCGGAGGTTGCTGTTAGGAATTATTGCATATTGTTCAACAACATGTTGAGCAATTCATATTTCCCAAATGAGTGGAAAAAGGCCAAGGTATTTCCGATCTTGAAGAAAGGAAAAGAATCTTCATGCCCCAAAAGCTATCGCCCAATCAGCTTGCTGCCTAACATCAGCAAGGTGTTTGAAGTGATACTCAACAGAGCATTAAACGCCCACATTGAGGAAAATGAGTTGATGCCGAATTGCCAATTTGGTTTCCGTGCCAGGCATTCGACCACACATGCAATAACGAAAGTAACTTTAGATATCTGTTGGAAACTAAATGATAGACAATGTGTTGGAGAACGTCTCATTGATATGGAGAAAGCCTTCGATACGGTGTGGTTAGATGGACTAGTTTTAAACTCCTTCAGGACAAGTTCCCCAGACACCTTGTCGCCATGATGTGTAATATGTTATACGGGAAATCGTTTGTTGTAACTGATGAAAATCTGACAACAATGCGCGAGTTCAAGGTCTTGAATGGTCTAGAGCAGGGAACAGTTACTGCGCCTCTGCTCTTCTCAATCTTCATTCACAAGCTATTGAACGGCTTTGATTTTAACGTCTCGCCAACGAGATCATTGGTAGCGTTTGCTGATGATCTGATCATCTATACGGCAGACCGAAAAGCTACAATAGTTCAGAGAAATCTCCAAAAAATGTTCAATGATGTACAGCTGTACATTGACAATTGGCGAATGAAAATCAATGCGCAAAAGTGTGAAACAATCTTGTTTCGGACAACGCTGCAGGGGGTCAGTCAAGACCTGAAACGTAATTGGAAAGATTTCCACATCATGGCTGGTGAGGGTAGTCTTGAACGGGTTTCACATAAATCCTGTGTTCGATACCTCGGTGTTTATCTCGATCAGTATCTGTACTATACTGAACATGTGAAAATCATGCTCAGTAAGGCACCTAAAGTAGTCATGGCCCTTCGAAAGCTCTTTCATTCCAGATACATTGATAAAAAGGTCAAAATTATCTGTTACAAGACACTGGTTAGACCAGTTTTGACATATAGATGTCAGATCTGGTACAACCAGAGCGCTAGTACTTTTGAAAAATAAAGAGTTTTCGAAAGGAAATGTCTTCGTGCATGTACAGAAAGCCTGAGACGGATTGGAAACATTATATATCGAATAGAAAAATTTATCAAACTGCTGAAGTGACTAGAGTCGATATCTTCATATTGAAGCTTCTTCGGAATCATATCGCAAGATCTGTGACTGGGTGTGAAAACCCTTGGATTTCACAGCCATTCCACCCTACAGACGGGTATATTGCGACTTGCCTCGCTACTGGCCTCATTCCTCCAGAAGCATTCGTGTATTTGGACATGAATGGATATGTTTTTGATTCTGACGGCGTCCCAGTCATATATCACATATATCGACGGGCCACCGATAAGAAGATAAAATATCCTCCGAATTTGAGTTCACGAAACCAACGATTTCAATGGAGATACTCATGTGCTAGATTCGTTGAAGCTGATCGAGTTGAGACGGGGCAATCTAGGTATTGGTGGCTGAATGACAATGTCGAAATTATTCGTGTTTATTTTCAGTTTTGGTGTTTTTCGTTATTTAGTTTTTGAGTTTCACCTCATTATTGCTACATTTAGTGTTATTGTTTATTTTTGTTAAAAATTAGGTATAGGTTAGGTTTATATTATGTTTATTATATTAGGTTAGAGATAAGGTAAAACGCTTAGGTTAGGAACATTGTTATAGATTTTTTTAAGTATAAGATAAAGTTTTTGATTGCATTTATTAGAATTAAGTTAAAACATATTAGGTGTACGATCAAAGTTCACTGTAGTGTTAAGATGATAAATAATTTTAGAATAGTGTTGATTGGTTTTTTCTCCTTTTTCCTATTGAATTTTAAAAATATGTAATAATCTTCATTGATTTGAATTTGCTATCGTTTTTTTTTAAATGTGTTTAATGATAACGTACAAATTTAGAGAGCCATTTGGGCCATTAAGTTTTTTATTGTTATTGTTTGACATTTTCTTTATACGAGTATTCTTTTAAAATTTATAACGATTAGTATTAAATAAAGCGCTTTTGACTTTGACTTTGACTTTACTCTATTTGTGTGGGGCAAAATCTAGCTAAAGCTTCTCCAAGGCAACTCCGTCAATCAACATATATAAGTGACTATAGACTTCCGAGACATTTCTGACAAAAAGAATGTAACATAGTTGCAGATTCTATATCTAATATCGCTTAAATATAAATTCCTAGCATAATTGATTTCAAAGTTAAGTTAAATCAGCCAAAGGTGCGCTGAATTCGAGGAAGGTTCCACATTTCACCTTGGGGTATAGTGAAAAACATCAGACCTTTTTGTTGAAAGGCTTGGACTGCGAAATAATAAAACTGATAATGAGAAGAAGCTTATATACACAGAGCTCCTTTCAGCCAACACTTTTACTCACGAACTAGAAAAGATTGACATAAATGAGACTGGTGAAAACAGTAATATTGTCGAAAATACCGATGGCATTTTGAACGAGACTGTAGCTGAAATTCACCATTTTGAACAAGCTGAGGTAACTGTTTTAGCATTATTTGATTAAGTACCTAGGTTGTAATCGAAATAAAAACATTGAGATTTGGAAAAAGGGTAGATATACCGACTTATGCTTTTATTTGTTGCAGAAACTTCCAATAATTGAAGAGGCTGAAACCGAATCTTCAGATATTCACTCAAACAAGACTGAGGAGCATCATGTTCCCATTGCTCATAGTGCTGATAATGAAAACAACATTACCTGCAACAGTTTTTGACTAAAGGGTTAGCAGGTATTCTAAATTTTCTATTAATGCAGTGTAGTGGAACCAACGCACGGTCCAGCTATTTAAGGTGTTGTCTAAAATTTGCTTTTTTATGCATCAGTTACCTCAGATAAAGAAGAAGAAAGAAGAAACAGTATTCAGGCGAAACGAAAAAGGAAAAGTGAGATAACATGGCCAAAGTTACCAAACAAAAACGAAAAAAAGTGGATGAAAAGACCGTCAAGCCAGCATGTCGAGAGAAATGCAAATTAAAATATCCCACAAAAATTGATGAAGAGGATGGACTCTAGATCTTCAACACTTACTGGGAATCGGGCAATCTGCACAACCAGTGACAGTTTATTCGAACTATATAGACCCGAGACCAAAACCTGGCGTATTATGTCAAAATTTCCAATGGCGGCAAAGCTTGTGTTTGTAAATTGTTTTTTATGAACAAACTAGACATTAACGGTAGAATCGTACAAACTGATGGTTTTTTAGAGGTAAACTTAAGGGAAAAACAGCCTGAAGGGGGACGAATGCTACTGCTTCATGTGGGACGAGACCCAAGCGAAAAGAGGGGCATCTGAAATTAGTACATGTATTTTGAAGTACCTAACTACATTCAATTCTACTGCTAATGGCCCGATTGATGTATCTTATAGTGATAACTGCGGCGGATAGCAAAAGATCCAGTTCATTGAAACAATTTACCTTCACGCAGTTAAACATTTCACTCACATACGGTCAATCTCTCATAAGTACGACATAAAGGGTCATACGCAGAACGAAGGCGATTCGGTCCACTCCGTGATGGAGAGAAGTGTGGCAAAGGCCCTCAAAAGTAGGTCTATTTATCACCTCTCGCCCTACGTGCAAATAGTAAGAACGGCACGTAAAAATAAAAATCCGTTCAGGTAGTAAAATTAGATCATGGTGAATTTCTGTCAGTCAAAGATGATTAGTAAGGTTCATGTAATGAAAATGGAGAAGAGAAACCCTGACTGCGTCAAGTTTTAATACAAATATGATGTTGAGTTTGAACAAACTCGCCCCAATAGAAAGAAGTCTTTCAAGTCAAGAGAAGCGAAAGACAAGTGCCCGAAAAGGAAAGTCGGATATGATAGATTCCTTATCTTTAGCTTATACTGAAAAGAGGAAAGTTGAGGAAAAGAAAAAAGAAGGCCCGCTCGGTCTTTTAAAAAAGGGTCTTATTCCTAAGACCTATGCTGATTTTTACAATGGTCTTTATTTTCTTTAATATTTTTTTTCTAACCGTTTTGTCAGATGTTGTTACCATTTTAAAAATCCAAAAATAAATTTAATAGCTTTTGTTCTTTCTTCTATTTAGTCATTTTGTTAGACGTTAGCCGTTAAAAAAAATTCTAAACGTTTTTCAAATAATTGTTGATCTTTGTTCTAGTCGTAAGACTTAATAATAATTTTTCTTTGTTATAGTCGGTAGACTTAATAATAAAATTGCTAAAATTTATTTGGTGTGATAATTTGCTAGGCAAAAAACCAGATTATTATAAAAAGTATGATGATTCAGTGTTATAATAAGGAAATTAATGACAAAACGACATTTGCATTTTCAGTCCAAAAGAGTTGCAATGTGCACCAGACCCAGAGCACTTAAGTGGTCGAGGATAGGCAGGAGGTGAGTCGACTTCGAACTGAAATCGAAGAATTAAAATTAAGAATCAAAACGTACGAAGATATGTTCGAGACAGCAAAGAAAGTGCAAGATACTGAACCGGTACGCAAAATCGATATGCAAGCAAAGAATCATCACAGAAGAAGTTTTAAGTGCTGCAGGCACCAACGATAGCCAGAATTACTTTGCAGTGCTGGACGGACTCCAACAGGATATAGAGGTAGATGAAAATAATGGAGGTAATAAAGATAATGATAATTTTATAATTTCTTTAAAAAATAAAAAAAATAAAAATAAGGAGAAGAAACCAGCCCGTAGTTCTGATGGTTCTCCTCAAAAAGTAAAGAATACAGAGAATGTTCCGCCAATTAATGTCTTCGGTCAAAGCGGAAAGGACATGGTTCGGCTGTTGGCAGCCGAAAACAAATTAACAAATTTTGAAATTAAACGAATCAATTCCGGGAAGTTATCTATTGATACAAAATCACTGGGTGATTTCAAATCAGCGAAAAATGCTTTAAATTCGGTGGATAGTCCGCACTTCACTTATACCCCCAAAAGCGAGCAAAACCAGACGTTCTTGTTGAAGGGCTTGGACTGCGGAGAAGATACCGTCGATCTTCTTCAGGTTCTCAAGGAAACAGCACCACAAATCGAATTTATCTCGGTTAAAACATTCGCGACAAGAAGGTCGGCGGTAGAAAAAAAAATTTACTACTTTATTTAGTACAAATATCAAATAAGAGCAGTCCAAGCGCTCTTCAACAAATCAGATATTCAAATTTCCGAGTGGTGAGGTGGGGACGCCTCCAGAAACGAGAAATCAACCAGTGCTATCGCTGCCAACGATTTGGGCATTTGGCTGCCAACTGCACCATGCATTACCGATGCGTCAAATGCAAGGACGTGCATGCTCCCGGTGAGTGCAAATTGGCTCAGACGGAGCCAAAAGAAAAATAATGTTGTGTCAAATGCGGTGTTTTTGGTCACTCGGCATCATATCGAGGATGCTCCCGATATTAGGATGCGAGATTAAAATCTGTCCCAAAGCAAACACAACTACACCGCAGTGTCCTAGCTCCGAAGTTCGTCAAGCCCGGAGTATCATTTGCACAAGCCGCTAGAGGACCAGCAGAAAATGCGATAAATAGTGTAAATAATGTAAGTGGCAATAATGAGCTGCTTCTCAAAATTTTACAGCAATTAAGTTCTCTATCGGAAAGAATCGATAAGCAAGATACGAAAATTAATCTTGTTTTTCATCGTTTAGGGGTTTGAAATGCCTCAAAATAATTTGTCATCCAGTCACATTCCCATGGATACGATTCATCTCAGGTAAAATCCAGATACTCGATAAATTGTTCGAATAGCTCGACGAGAAAGTTTCATAAAAGACAAAGAAGAAGAAAAGTTTTTTTTTCACCGGGGGGATGGAGGAGCTCGACGGCTTCCCACCGCTGGGGGACTTAGAGCCAGGCATTTTTAAAACAAATGATAAAATCATAAAGCGGAAAAACGATCAAGACAGCTGCGAGCATGGCAAGCGTATTACGCTTTCAAGTGATGAGTACGAAGGAGTAATCAGGAAAAACGCAAAGGTTACTAAACAAACCGATGAGTTTAAACTCCGTATACAAAGTTTGGAGCATATGGTCCGGACATTAACAAACGCGAACAAAACAAAAGTAGTGAAGCCACAGAATACGTCCGGCAAAGAAGAAGCGACAACAAATAAGAAGAATGAGAAAAAGGAAGCGACAACAAACAAGACCAACGAAAAAACAGTACCAACGCAAAAGACTCAAATAACACATCGTTCAATAAGTCCCGACACTAACCCAGAGATAATACTAGTAGTACCAAACTGGCCACGTTTCCATAGAGCGCAAACCTTCACATGAAACGTGTAAGAATTTGACGTCGGTCGGATCACAGACAGCAGAGCTATCGAGGTTAGAGTAAAGTCACTTTGTAATTTGTTTGAAAAATGGAAAAAAGTGAGTTTCGCGTGTTGATAAACCATTGTCTTTTAATGGGTAAAAACACCGTAGAAGCCCAGCAATGGCTTGAAAAACATTATCCAGACTCGTCTCCATCAAAACCAACGATTTGTCATTGGAATGCTGCGGTTAAACGTGGTCGTACGGACACAAACGATGCGGAACGTTCGGGTAGGCCATTGGAAGCCGTTACACAGGAAAATGTGAGTGAAGTGTTAAAAATTGTAATGAAAAGTCGCAAAGTGGAGGTCCGTGAGATTGCAAAAATGACACAGATATCATTTGGAAGCGTATTTACAATCCTTCATGAAAAATTGAGCATGAAAAAGGTTTTTTCCAAGTGGGTGCCGCGATTGCTTTCAGTGGAACAAAAACAGCAACGAGTCGACGATTCAGAGAACGAATGAATTGGGCTTTGATTTGCTTTCCCACCCCCCGTATTCGCCAGATTTAGCCCCAGCGACTACTGGCTCTTTGCCGATTTCAAAAAAATGCCCCAGGGAAAAAATTTGGCTCGAATGCGGAGGTCATTGCTGAAACTGAAGCCTATTTTGAAGCAAAGGATAAATTCTTCTATAAACATGGTAAAGAAATGTTGGAAAGGCATTGGAAAGATTGTATCATCCAAAAAAGAGATTATATTGATGAACCAAAAATGATTTTTGAAAAAAAATGTTGTTTTCGGGACTTATTGAATGATGTGTTATATCAAGCAAAGTTGCAAGAGACGAGCAAGACATCAATCCATGATGCTGAAAACATCCTAAGCGCAGAAAGAGCGAACGACAGCGCCAATCATTATGCGGTGCTGTCTGCAATGAACGAAGAAAAGGACATCGAGATGGAGAGCAACGATAGCATAGGTAATATTGATAGTAGTAATAATTTGATTGAATATTTCAAATCAAAAAAATAAGGAGAAGGAGAAAAAAAGCCAACCGGTCTGTCTGCTGGTTCTAATATTAAAAATAATAAGGTAAATGAGAAAGTTCCTCTAATTAACGTTTTTGGGCAGCGTGGAGGAAATATGGTTCGGTTATTGGCTGCCGAACATAAAATCGATAACTTTGAAGTTAAGACAGTGACCGCTGATAAGCTCACAATCAAGAGAAAAACATTGGCTGATTTCCAACTGGCAAAAGATATTCTTAATAATGTAAAAGCTCCCCACTTCACATACACGCCAAATTAGAATAGGTTATAACATATTAGGTGTAGGATAAAAGTTTACTGTTGTGTTAAAATTATAAATAATTTTAGAAAATTGTAGGTTGGTTTTTTTCTCCTTTTTCTAATCGAATCATAAAATATGTATTACATATTTATTAAAGAAATCATATTAAAAGAAAATGAGTCGTTAACTTAATCACCGCCTTACTTTCCAACAAACCCGTTTTCTTTCAGAAGGTTAATGTAGGCGGAAGATGAGCATGCCGCCGTGAGGGTGGGGTTTGGTTAATCCTTGAATGGTTGTTTTCGAGTTGAGGTGGGTACGCGGTGTCACATCTTGAGTTTTGCGTTCTTTTGTTATAGTAGATTTTTTTCGGTTTTGGATTCGAGCAGGTCATTTCGAACACCACGTCGGTAATATTCGAGAGCGCGTACTTTTTTGTATAGCAGTTTTTTTGTGTCCTACGTTAAAGTAGAGTCGGTGGAAGTTGTTTGACGCATTTCAAATTGGGCATTTAAATCAGTGGCTAATTTTTCTACTTCGAACTAAGTCTGACCGCATAAGGCCTGCGATGCCTCTCCAAACCAGCCAGTCAGCCAGCAGCCACCTCAGAGTAGACTAAGAGTTTCCGCACTTGTCGACCTAATGGGTCCAGTCCGTTGTCATCTTTGAAGACTTCACGTCAAGAACCGATGAGAGGTCGGAGATATTCTCAACTTAAATTACCTGAGACCATTGTAGAACTTGAACAATTGGTAGGCACGATACATTTTTATCGCCGTTTCTTGCTCGACGCTGGTCAATACCATTCATTACTGAACTTTTACCTCGAGGGCGTTAAAAAGTCAGACAAAAAAAAACTAACTCAAACCCAGTAGCTATCGAATCTTTTGATTTTTCCAAGCAAAAATATTCGAGGGAGCAGTCTTTGCATTTCCTAAGATGAATGCTCCTCTTGCAGTTTCTGCTGATGCTTTGGATATTGCGATCGGTGCAGCACTCCAACAGCGAAATAACGCTGCCTGGCAACCTTTAGGTTTCTTCTATAAGAAACTCAATCAAGCACAAACAAATGATACTACACATGATCGTGCATTTTTAGCGGCTTAACAAGCGATAAAATATTTTAGATTTTATGTTGAAGGTTGCGTTTTCATGCAGTTCACAGATCAGAAGCCATTACTCTCTCTTTGGGGCAAAATCCAGTTAAAGCTTCTCCAAGGCAACTCCGTTAATTAACATATATTAGTGAGTTTATTACAGACTTCCGAGATATTTCTGACAAAAAGAATGTAACATAGTTGCAGCTTCTAAATCTAATATCGCTTAAGTATAAATTCCTAGCATAATTGATTTCAAAGCCATTCCGGAAGTACAGTTTAGGGATGAATTTTTGACAAAATTGAAGACAGATTCTAAGTTTAAGTTTAGTCAAATTAACTTTCCGAATTCGGATTTTAAAGTTTTTTGTAAAGTTTCTGATAAAGCCATCAGACCTTACATTCTAGAAAAATTTCAGGACCAGGTTTTTAAAACTGAGCACGATTTATCACATCCGGGAATTTGAACTACTAGTCGCATTATTGCGAGTAAATATTTTTGGCTTTCATTAAATAACGATGCAGCAGACTAGACTTTTAAGGCATAATAAAAGTGAGAATAAAATTTTTCCAATGACATCTAAACGTTTCAGAACAATTCATATGGATATTATCGGTTCACTTCCATATTTCCAAGGCTTTATGTATTGCTTGACCATTTTCGACAGATTTTCAAGATGGCCAGAAGCAATACCCTGCTTCCCACAGTTTGGGCAAAATAGGTTAAACGAAAAATACGAAACTGACGATAATCAACAGAAGGAAACATAACGAAGAAAACTCCGTAGATGGCGGATGTTAGCTACTAATAATAGTGGATTGTGAAAGAATAATCAAACCGCAAAAAGAAAATGAATAACTAAGGCTAGAGATACAGTATCTCAAAGATCTATTCAAGTAAGGAATGAAGCTCCAAAAACGCAGCCGCAAAACCAAGTGCAACAGGTATCAAAGCTGAAGAAAAGTACAAAGCAAGTGATTCCAGAAGAAGTTCTAAATGCTTGTAGCACCAACGAGAGTCAAAACTATTTTGCAGCACTGGAGGGATTAACCAAAGAAATGGAAGTTGAAGAAAGCATTGAAGGTAATTCTAGTCAAGATAGTGATGTAGATTTCATTGTTTTTAAAAAATAAAAATAAGGAGAAGAAACCAGCCTGCAGTTCGGCTGGTTCCTCTGTAAAAGCGTACAAAAAGGTAGAAAAAGTTTCGCTAATCAATGTGTTTGTCCAAAGCGGAAAAGATATGGTTCGACTATTGGCAGCCGAAAAAAAACTAATCGATTTCGAGATCAAAGGGTTAATGCTGAAAAATTAACTGTTAGAACGAAATCACTGGTTAGGTTGAAGTCAGCCAAAGATGCGCTGAACTCGAGGAAGGTTCCACATTTCACCTATACCCCAAAAAGTGAAAAACATCAGACCTTTTTGTTGAAAGGCTTGGACTGCGAAATAATAAAACTGATAGTGAGAAGAAGCTAATATACACAGAGCTGCTTTCAGCCATCACTTTTACTCACGAACTAGAAAAGATTGACGCAAATGAGACTGATGAAAGCAGTAATATTGTCGAAAATACCGATGGCATTTTGAACGAGACTGTAGCTGAAATTCACCATTTGGAACAAGCCGAGGTAACTATTTTAGCATTATTTGATTAAGTACCTAGGTTATAATCGAAATAAAAACATTGAGATTTGGAAATGGGTCGGTATATCTACCGACTCATTCTTTTATTTGTTGCAGAAACTTCCAATAGTTGAAGAGGCTGAAACCGATATTCACTCAGACAATACTCAGGAGCATCATATTCCCATTGCTCATAGAGCTGATGATCAAAACAACATTACCTGCAACAGTTTTTGACTAAAGTGTTAGCAGGTATTCTAAATTATCTATTAGTGCAGTGTAGTGGAACCAACGTACGGTCCAGCCACTTAAGGTATAGTTTAAAATTCTTTTTATTCTGTTTCAGTTAGCTCAGATAAAGAAGAAGAAAGAAGGAACAGTATTCAGGCGAAACAAAAATAGGAAAATGAGATTATATGGCCAAAATTTGTCAAACAAACAAGAAGAAAGCGGATGAAAAGACCGTCAAGCCAGCGTGCGGAGAGAAATGCAAATTAAAATGTCGCAGCAAAACAAATGAAGAAGATAGACTCCAGATCTTCAACACGTACTGTAAATTGGGCAGTCTGCACATGCAGAGACAGTTCATTCAAAACTATACTCAGAAGGCAACATGCAAGTGTCTTCGAATTGCTACTCAAAGGAAAAAGGCCCGAGACCAAAACCTGGCGTATTATTTCAAAATTTCCAATGGCGGCAAGGCTATTTTATTATATCTCCAAACTAGGGGTGTATAACTTCACTATAGTGAGCCTGAAGGGGGACGAATGCTACTGCTTCATGTAGGACGAGACCAAAGCGAAATGAGGGGCATCTGAAATTAGTACATGTATTTTGAAGTACCTAACAACATTCAATTCTACTGCTAATGGCCCGAATGATGTAATATCCTACAGTGATAACTGCGGCGGATAGCAAAAGAACCAGTTTATCCAAACAATTTATCTTCACGCAGTTAAACATTTCATTCACATACGGTCAATTACTCATAAGTACGACATAAAGGGTCATACGCAGAACGAAGGCGATTCGGTCCACTCCGTGATTGAGAGAAGTGTTGCAGAGGCACTCAAAAGTAGGTCTATTTATCCCTCCTTGCAGTACGTAAGAACGGCACGTAAAAATAACAAGTTAGGGTAGACAGACCTATGTTCATGTCAGAAGGGTTTTGTACTCAACTGACAAAATGCAGTAACCAGCAACGAATAAAATCAAGAAACATGTCAAAGACGATTTTATTGGAGAAAAGTGAAATTCGAGGATCAGACTATCATTAACAAAGTTGAACGAATTTTGACTTCTGAGGTATTTGTTATAGTTATACCCATAAATATCTCCTTTGATAATTTTTTCAGATTTTTTAGATAATTTTTTCAGATTTTTTAGATCGCGAGGGAGGAAACACATTTTTCATGTATTTCCCCCCTGTGCCCCCGCTGAAGCAAAAACTGTCAGTTTAAGAAATGTTTTGAAAAGCTTTCATAGAGAACTTTCAGTTGATTCTCATATCGGCTGCCTTTCATGAAATTTTTTTTCAGGGGCCACTCCTCTGTACTGTAATCATCGATTTTTTCGAATCCTAGAATGGTTACAAAGCCCTTTTGCAAGGAGCTCTCTCTTACCTCTTCGACTTGTTTCAATTGTATGTACTCATCTTCATGATACCTATCACTCCTCAAATTTTCATGCAAGTTCTAGCAAAGCTGTAGTGTCTTAGTCGGTAAAAAGTGCATATGGCTCCATAGCCATATGTTTCCATAGTAATAGAGGGCATATTGCTCCATAGTAATACAGGAAAATTCAAATCGCTTTAACTTCGTTAAATACTATTCGATGTTTATGAAACTTTCAGAAAAGATCAATCTTATAAATATTATTGAGTTTAAAGGTACCGTTTAGATTTTATTCAAGAAAACACAAAATCGATAAATCATACTATTACTAACAAAGTTGAGTGAATTTCGACTTCTCATGTATTTGTTGTTGTTGTACTCATTAAGGCCTACATTCCTGATTTTTTTCGGATTTTTCGGATGGAAGGTGTCCAATCGCGAGGGGGGTACGCGAAAAGTTTGTACATTTCCCCTTCCCCTGCCCCTCTCGGTACTTATAAGGCATATTTAAGACACCCCACTCGACTACCAATGGTGAAATTTTTTTTTTGAGGGGTCTCCTCCTTATATGGGGAGACCCCCCTTAAACGCCTTTGAAAAATTTTTCCACCCTTGAACTTTCAAGAGGTCACCACTTCTCACCTTTCTACAAAGTTTCATGGCTGTAGCCTTTATAGTTTCGGAGAAAAAGTGCTGTGACATACAGACTGATGGACGGACGGACGGACGGACGGACGGATGGACAGACGGACGGACGGACGGACAGACGGACACAGGTCGTGATTGCAATAGGATTTTGTATTTTAGTACAAAACCCTAAAAATCCGTTCAGGTAGTTAAATTAGATCATGGTGAATTTCTGTCAGTCAAAGATGATTAGTAAGGTTCATGTAATGATAATGGAGAAGAGAAACCCCGACTGTGTCAAGTTTTAATACAAATATGATGTTGAGTTTGAACAAACTCGCCCCAATAGAAGTTTTTCAAGTCAAGAGAAGCGAAAGACAAGTGCTCGAAAAGGAAAGTCGGATAAGATAGATTCCTTATCTTTAGCTTATCATGAAAAGAGGAAAGTTGAGGAAAAGAAAAAAGAAGGCCCGCTCGGTCTTTAAAAAAAGGGTCTTATTCCTAAGACCTATGCTGATTTTTACAATGCTCTTTATTTTCTTTAATCTTTTTTTTCTAACCGTTTTGTCAGATGTTGTTACCATTTTAAAAATGCAAAAAAAAATTTAATAGCCTTTGTTCTTTCTTCTATTTAGTCATTTTGTTAGACGTTAGCCATTCAAAAAACAATTCTGAACGTTTTTTAGATAATTGTTGTTCTTTGTTCTAGTCGTAAGACTTAATAATTTTTGTTCTTTGTTCAAGTCGGTAGACTTAGGTATAAAATTGCTAAAATTTATTTGGTGTGATAATTTGCTAGGCAAAAAAACCAGATTATTATAAAAAGTATGATGATTCAGTGTTATAATAAGGAAATTAATGACAAAACGGCATTTGCATTTTCAGTCCAAAAGAGTTACAATGTGCACTAGACCAAGAGCACTTAAGTGGTCGAGGATAGGCAGAAGGTGAGTCGACTTCGAACTGAAATCGAAGAATTAAAATTAAGAATCAAAACGTGCGAAGATATGTTCGAGACAGCAAAAAAAGTGCAAGGTACTGAACCGGTACGAAAAAACAATCCGCAAGCAAAGCAGAAGAAAGCTGCTAATTGAATCATTACAGAAGAAGTTTTAAGTGCTGGAGGCACCAACGACAGCCAGAATTACTTTGCAGCGCTGGACGGACTCCATCAGGATATGGAGGTAGATGAAAATAATGGAGGTAATAAAGGTAATGATAATTTTATAATTTATTTAAAAAATAATAATAAGGAGAAGAAACCAGCCCGTAGTTCTGCTGGTTCTCCTCAAAAAGTAAACAATGCGGAGAAAGTTCTGCCAATTAATGTCTTCGGTCAAAGCGGAAAAGACATGGTTCGGCTGTTGGCAGCCGAAAACAAATTAACAAATTTTGAAATTATACGAATCAATTCCGAGAAGTTATCTATTAGAACGAAATCACTGGTTGATTTCAAATCAGCGAAAAATGCTTTAAATTCTGCGGAGGTTTCGCACTTCACTTATACCCCCAAAAGCGAGAAAAACCAGACGTTCTCGTTGAAGGGCTTGGACTGCGGAGAAGATACCGTCGATCTTCTTTAGGTTGTCAAGGAAGCAGCACCACAAATCGAATTCATCTCGGTTAAAACATTCGCGACAAGAAGGTCGACGGTAGAAAAAAAAATTTACCACTTTATTTAGTACAAATACCAAATAAGAGCAGTCCAAGCGCTCTTCAACAAACCATATATTTAAATTTCTGAGTGGTGAGGTGGGGACGCCTCTAGAAACGAGAAATCAACCAGTGCTATCGTTGCCAACGATTTGGGCATTCGGCTGCCGATTGCGCCATGCATTACCGATGCGTCAAATACAAGGACGTGCATGCTCCCGGTGAGTGCAAATTGGCTCAGACGGAGCCAAAAGAAAAATAATGTTGTGTCAAATGCGGTGTTTTTGGTCACTCGGCATCATATCGAGGATGCTCCCGATATTAGGATGCGAGATTAAAATCTGTCCCAAAGCAAACACAACTACACCGCAGTGTCTTAGCTCCGAACTTCGTCAACCCCGGAGTATCATTTGCACAAGCCGTTAGAGGACCAGCAGAAAATGCGGTAAATAGTGTAAATAATGTAAGTGGCAATAATGAGCTGCTTCTCAAAATTTTACAGCAATTAAATTCTCTATCGGAAAGAATCGATAAGCAAAATACGAAAATTAATCTTGTTTTTCATCGTTTAGGGGTTTGAAATGCCTCAAAATAATTTGTCATCCAGTCACATTCCCATGGATAGGATTCGTCTCAGATAAATTCCAGATACTCGATAAATTGTTCGAATAGTTCTACGAGAAAGTTTCAAGAAAGAAGAAAAGTTTTTTTTTCACCGGGGAGATAGAGGAGCCCGACGGCTTCCCACCGCTGAGGGACTTAGAGCCAGGCATTTCTAAAACGAATTATAAAATAATAAAGCGGAAAAACGAGGCAGCTGCGAGCATGGCAAGCGTATTACGCTTTCAAGTAAAGAGTACAAAAGAGTAACCAAGGAAAACGCAAAGGTTACTAAACAAAACCATGAGTTTAAACTCCGTATACAAAGTTTGGAGCATATGGTCCGGACATTAACAAATGCGAACAAAACAAAAGTGATGAAGCCCTAGAATACGTCCGGCAAAAAAGAAGCGACAAAAAATAAGAAGAATGAGAAAAAGGAAGCGACAACAAACAAGACCAACGAAAAAACAGTACCAACGCAAAAGACTCAATTAACACATCGTTCAATAAGTCCCGACCCTAACCCAGAGATAGTACTAGTAGTACCAAACTGGCCACGTTACCATTGAGTCCAAGCCTTTACATGAAACGTGTAAAAATTTGACGCCAATCGGATTGCAGACAGCAGAGTTATTGAGGTTAGACTAAAGTCACTTTGAGATTTGTTTGAAAAATGGAAAAAAGCGAGTTTCGCGTGTTGATAAAACATTGCTTTTTAATGGGTAAAAACACCGTAGAAGCCCAGCAATGGCTTGAAAAACATTACCCAGACTCGTCTCCATCAAAACCAACGATTTGTCATTGGAATGCTGCGGTTAAACGTGGTCGTACGGACACAAACGATGAGGAACGTTCGAGTAGGCCATCGGAAGTCGTTACACAGGAAAATGTGAGTGAAGTGTTAAAAATTGTAATGAAAAGTCGCAAAGTGAAGGTCCGTGAGATTGCAGAAATGACACAGATATCATCTGGAAGCGTATTTGCAATCCTTCATGAAAAATTGAGCATGAAAAAGGTTTTTTCCAAGTGGGTGCCGCGATTGCTTTCAGTGGAACAAAACCAGCAACGAGTCGACGATTCAGAGAACGAATGAATTGGGCTTTGATTTGCTTTCCCACCCCCCGTATTTGCCAGATTTAGCCCCAGCGACTACTGGCTCTTTGCCGATTTCAAAAAAATGCCCCAGGGAAAAAATTTGGCTCGAATGCGGAGGTCATTGCCGAAACTGAAGCCTATTTTGAAGCAAAGGATAAATTCTTCTATAAACATGGTAAAGAAATGTTGGAAAGATTGTATCACCTTAAAAAGAGATTATATTGGTGAACCAAAAATTATTTTTGAAAAAAATGTTGTTTTCGTTGTTAGTCTCGGGACTTATTGAACGATGTGTTATATAAAGCAAAATTGCAAGAGGCGAGCAAGACATCAATCCATGATGCTGAAAACATCCTAAGCCCAGAAAGAGCGAACGACAGCGCCAATTATTATGCGGTGCTGTCTGCAATGAACGAAGAAAAGGACATCGAGATGGAGAGCAACGATAGCATAGGTAATATTGATGGTAGTTATAATTTCATTGAATATTTCAAATCAAAAAAATAAGGAGAAGGAGAAGAAAAGCCAACCGGTCTGTCTGCTGGTTCTTATATTAAAAAATAATAAGGTAAATGAGAAAGTTCCTCCAATTAACGTTTTTGGGCAGCGTGGAGGAAATATGGTTCGGTTATTGGCTGCCGAACATAAAATCGATAACTTTGAAGTTAAGAGAGTGACCGCTGATAAGCTCACAATCAAGAGAAAAACATTGGCTGATTTCCCACTGGCAAAAGATATTCTTAATAGTGTAAAAGCTCCCCACTTCACATACACGCCAAATTAGAATAGGTTATAACATATTAGGTGTAGGATAAAAGTTTACTGTTGTGTTAAAATTATAAATAATTTTAGAAAATTGTAGGTTGGTTTTTTTCTCCTTTTTCTAATCGAATCATAAAATATGTATTACTTTTTTATTAAAGAAATCATATTAAAAGAAAATGAGTCGTTAACTTAATCCTCGCCTTACTTTCCAACAAACCCGTTTTCTTTCAGAAGGTTAATGTAGGCGGAAGGTGAGCATGCCGCCCTGAGGGTGGGGTTTGGTTAATCCTTGAATGGTTGTTTTCGAGTTGAGGTGGGTACGCGGTGTCACATTTTGAGTTTTGCGTTCTTTTGTTATAGTAGATTTTTTTCGGTTTTGGATTCGAGCAGGTCATTTCGAACACCACGTCGGTAATATTCGAGAGCGCGTACTTTTTTGTATAGCAGTTTTTTTGTGTCCTTCTTAGAACGAAAGTAACGTACGTTAAACTAGAGTCGGTGGAAGTTGTTTGACGCATTTCAAATCGGGCATTTAAATCAGTGGCTAATTTTTCTACTTCGAACTTAGTCTGACCGCATAAGGCCTGCGATGCCTCTCCAAACTAGCTAGCCAGCCAGCAGCCACCTCAGAGTAGACTAAGAGTTTCCGGACTTGTCGACGTAATGGGTCTAGTCCGTTGTCATCTTTGAAGACTTCACGTCAAGAACCGATGAGAGGTCGGAGATATTCTCAACTTAAATTACCTGAGACCATTGTAGAACTTGAACAATTTTTAGGCACGATACACTTTTATCGTCGTTTCTTGCTCGACGCTGGTCAACACCATCCATTACTGAACGTTTAACCTCGAGGGCGTTCAAAAGTCAGACAAAAAAAAACTAACTCAAACCCAGTAGCTATCGAACCTTTTGATTTTTCCAAGCAAAAATTATTCGAGGGAGCAGTCTTTGCATTTCCTAAGATGAATGCTCCTCTTGCAGTTTCTGCTGATGCTTTGGATATTGCGATCGGTGCAGCACTCCAACAACGAAATAACGCTGCCTGGCAACCTTTAGGTTTCTTCGATAAGAAACTCAATCAAGCACAAACAAATGATACTACACATGATCGTGCATTTTTAGCGGCTTATCAAGCGATAAAATATTTTAGATTTTACATTGAAGGTTGCGTTTTCATGCAGTTCACAGATCACAAACCATTACTCTCTCTGTTTGGGGCGAAATTCAGCTAAAGCTTCTCCAAGGCAACTCCGTCAATTAACATATATTAGTGAGTTTATTACAGACTTCCGAGATATTTCTGACAAAAAGAATGTAACATAGTTGCAGCTTCTAAATCTAATATCGCTTAAGTATAAATTCCTTGCATAATTGATTTCAAAGCCATTCCGGAAGTACAGTTTAGAGATGAATTTTTGACAAAATTGAAGACAGATTCTAAATTAAAGTTTAGTCAAATTAACTTTCCAAATTCGGATTTTAAAGTTTTTTGTGAAGTTTCTGATGAAGCCATCAGACCTTACATTCTAGAAAAATTTCATGACCATGTTATTAAAACTGAGCACGATTTATCACATCCAGGAGTTTGAACTACTAGTCGCATTATTGTGAGTAAATATTTTTGGCTTTCATTAAATAACGATGCAGCAGACTAGACGTTTAAGGCATAATTAAATTGAGATTAAAGCTTTTCCAATGACATCCAAACGTTTCAAAACAATTCATATGGATATTATCGGTTCGCTTCCATATTTCCAAGGCTTTATGTATTGCTTGACCATTATCGACAGACTTTCAAGCTGGCCAGAAGCCCCTGCTTTCCACAGTTGGGACAATTTGGGGAAACGAAAAATACGAAACTGACGATAATCAACAAGAGAAAACATAACGAAGAAAACTCCGTAGATGGCGGATGCAAGCTACTAATAATAGCGGATGGTGAAAGAATAATCAAACTGCAAAAAGAAAATGAATAACTAAGGCTAGAGATACAATATCTCAAAGATCTATTCAAGAAAGGGATGAAGCCTCAAAAATCGCAGCCGCAAAACCAAGTGCAACAGGTAACAAAAGCGAAGAAAAGTGCAAAGCAAGCGATTCCAGAAGAAGTTCTAAATGCTTGTGGCACAAACGAGAGTCAAAACTTTTTTGCAGCACTGGAGGGATTAACCAAAGAAATGGAAGTTGAAGAAAGCATTGAAGGTAATTCTAGTCAAGATAGTGGTGTAGATTTCATTGTTTTTAAAAAATAAGAAGCCCACAGTTCTGCCGGTTCCTCTGAAAAAGCGTACAAAAAGGTAGAAAAAGTTCCGCCAATCAACGTGCTTGTCCAAAGCGGAAAAGATATGGTTCGACTATTGGCAGCCGAAAAAAAAACTAATCAATTTCGAGATCAAAGGAGTTAATGCTGAAAAATTAACTGTTAGAACAAAATCACTGGTTAAGTTGAAGTCAGCGAAAGATGCGCTGAATTCTAGGTAGGTTCCACATTTCATCTATACCCCAAAAAGTAAAAAACATCAGACCTTTTTGTTGAAAGGCTTGGACTGCAAAATAATAAAACTGATAATGAGAAGAAGCTAATATACACAGAGCTGCTTTCAGCTATCACTTTTACTCACGAACTAGAAAAGATTGACATAAATGAGACTGATGAAAACAGTAATATTGTAGAAAATACCGATGGCATTTTGAACGAGACTGTAGCTGAAATTTACCATTTTGAACAAGCCGAGGTAAATATTTTAGCATTATTGATTAAGGAAGTATATCTACCGACTCATTCTTTTATTTGTTGCAGAAACTTCCAATAGTTGAAGAGGCTGAAACCAAATCTTCAGATATTTACTCAAACAAGACTGAGGAGCACCATGTTCATGTTGCTAATAGTGCTGATGATGAAAACAACATTACCTGCAACAGTTTTTGACTAAAGGGTTAGCAGGTATTCTAAATTTTCTATTAGTGCAGTGTAGTGGAACCAACGTACGGTCCAGCCACTTACGGTATAGTCAAAAATTCTTTTTTTTTATGTTTCAGTTACCTCAGATAAGGGAGAATAAAGCAGGAATAGTATTCAGGCGAAACCAAAATAGGAAAATGAGATTACATGGTCAAATTTATCAAACAAAAAAGAAAAAAGTGTATGAAAAGACTGTCAAGCCACCGTGCGGAGAGAAATGACTCCAGATCTTCTCTGCTTATGCCCCCTGAAGAATTTTTGTTAGTAGCGTACAACTTTATAATGTGATGGAACAAGAGCAACTCCAAGACTGTGATTTGTTTGATTTCAGAGTATATTTGATGAACTGGTATCGGCCACTGTTCTTTAATGTGCATGTTTGGGATTGATGGCTGCTCAATGCTCAGCCATCGTTGCATATGATGACGATGCTTAGCAGAATTGATGAGCCGAACCTGCTCACTTTTGTAGCTGTGATTTTCACGATGTGATCGCAACCTGCGATTGCTCTTTTCCAATCACTGTGAAAAAATCACAGGTTGCGATATATTATACCATCTCTAGAGCCAGGTACAGCGCTCTTAGTGTTAGGGAAACTTTGAAACTTTGCTTTTGAGATTTTGAGTGATTTAGATGCTCCTTTGTCATGCTTAGTATTGATTCAATGAAGTTTGCTAATTATTTGTTGGAGCCTGGACATTTTTGAAAACGCGGTTAAAAGTGGAATAAGATTATTGAAACCACGAAACAGGCAGTAGTTGAGAAAAGTACAGGCTAATTATCTTTTCATATGACATTTTTTATCATTAAAAATCAAAATTATTTTTTCTTTGAAAAAACACGTTAAAGAAAGTTTCCCTTTGTATGAAAAACTTTTATTTCCTATTGAGGGTTGAAAATGTAAACTAACCAGATTTATTTGTTGGAGCGGAATCACGATCATTAGCTTGTTCCGTCGTGTTGAAATGATCCAAAAATTTTTACAGTTTGTTAGAAAACTTCTTGTCTCTAAGAAGGAAAGATTTTAGTTTCTATTATACTTGTTTTGTGTAGTGAGTGAAGTGAAAGTGGTTGATCATATTCACCGGGATAAAAGTTTAAATCAAGTGCAAAGACGTGATTATAAATTTTAGAATTCGTAAGGTAGAAATTCTTTCAAGAAAAAGGACTACCTCAGCCCTCAAATGATCAAGCATGACTTGATTGGAGTGACGTTATGGGCCACGACAAATACGCGTTGGTGTAACAAAAATTGAGTGCAGTTCAATTCTTTATTGTCTAGCGGACAATTTATGTCCTAAAATGGGGCGCTAAGCCACGTTTAAAGTAATTAAAATTGTGATTAAAGTTTCGACATTCGCATTCAAACCAGAATTGGCAGTTGTCGGTGTTGGCGATGACTGCAGTCAGATAAGGTAGTTCCCGTGGGCGATTTAAATTCGAATATACAGGCAAAAATATCGCGAAAAATTGTTCAACAGAGTTTCGTAAATTCTAGTTTGAATCTCCCGCGAGAACTACCTTACTTGGCTGCAATCATCGCCACCACCGATAACTGTTAATTCTGATTTAAATGTGCATTATTGAAACTTTAATCACAATTTCAATTGAATCCGTTATTTTAAAAAGGGTTCAAGCCCATTTCAGTGAAAATTTCAGGGGCACAAAAAACTGTGTAACAAGTTGCGGATTTATGACTTTTTCAAAATAAATGGTGAGGACCTGTAACATATTACTGTTACGAAACGGTGGACTAGTACCATTTTCGATGAAAACATGGAGGGAATATATACAAACTCTTCCAAATACTTAAATCAGTTTTGAAAAAATATGTCACTTGTGCCCTTTTCAAAATAACCGATTCAATTAACTTGGAGGTGGTCTTGCGCCCAATTACCGAGCTTAAATTGTTCGCTAGACAATAAAAAAATCGAGCTGCACTCAATTTTTGTTACACTAACTCGTTTTTGTTGTCGCTTATAACGTCACTCCAACCCATGAGCTAACCCTTGTGTCGACACCATGGCCTAGCCAGGCCAAAACGGTCATTAAACTGAAATATAATAAAATTGAAGGAATTTTTCTTTTGGAAAATCCCATGAAAGGCTAGTGCTATTGCTCGAGAATGGATTTCCAGAAAAAACAAAAACAAAAGAATAAGGAATTTCCGAAACCTCGGCACGCAAAATATTATGACGTATATTGTACACTATGGCCTAGCCAGGCCAAAGTAATTACCTAGAAATTGTAGCATCTTTTGTCTACCTTGTCTGGTTTTCATTATGCATCTTTATTGCTTTTGTCTCGTTTTTCACCGATTAGCGATTTATTTGTTCCTGCCGAACATTAAATTTCAGATTTTTGTTATAATTTGTAGTTTTTTGGCGCATTTCATCGAGTGAACTTGATTTTTTAGAAGAAGTTTTGTGATATTGTTATTGGCGTATTTATATAATTTTTAGTTTGAAAATGGAAGAAAAAATTGTGTGTGATGGGGTGGATACAGTGTACAATACTCGTGGGCATTTTCAAAATCAAGAATTTTTTGTAAGACTTGCTGCAGCCATTGCAAATGATTTGGAATGCGAGAGATCACAAGACCAAAATATTGAGGATTCGGTACAGCAATTAGAAGCAGATGAAGATCCTGATGGTGATTATATACCAGATGAGAATGAAGCATCTGATATTGAAAGAGACATTGAGGCTGAAGCAGACAGCGAAGAGTATTCTGATCCTGAGGAAGACGAAGAAATTGGTCCTATAATTCGGCAAGTTACAGGTGGAGCTGATGCAGCTAGCAGTAGCAGCAGCTTACAACAGAGTGATCATCATGAATTAATGCGCTTGCGTGCGCTTGAAAAAAGTGCATATTTCATTTCCAAAATTGGAACCAGATGGTGTAAAAGTGTACCACCAGTGACTCGATTTCGCACTCACAACGTTGTGAGAGCAACAGGTGGCCCAATAATAACATCTTTCGCGCCAAACGATGTTTGCAAACGCTTGTTTTTACAAGAAATGGTTACTCTCATTTTGAGAAAAACAAATAGAAAGGCATCAGAAACAACAAATAAATGGAATGTCGAGAATCCATAAGCTAAGAAAAAGAAAGAATGGAAAAACGTGACGGAAAATGAGCTCTACGCGTATTTTGGCTTATTATTAGCAGCTGGCGTTACCAATAACAATTATCAACACACAACCCTGCTATGGAGTTCAAAAGATCTGCCAATATTTAGAGCAACAATGTCAGTGCGCCGTTTTTGGTCGATTTCGAGATTCATTCGATTTGACAATTCACGAACACGTGAAAAACGCCTTGGTGGCGATAAACTTGCTCCGATTTTTGATGTTTGGTTGATGTTCAACTCTAACTTGAATCGCGCTTATCGCCTTCACAAAAATATAACCGTAGATGAGCAATTATTTCCATTCCGAGGAAGAACTCGTTTTACTCAATATATTCCGAGTAAACCAGCAAAATATGGAATAAAAGTTTTTTGGGCTTGTGATTCGAAAACAAAATTTCCTCTCAAAGGAATTATATATACTGGCAAACAACCAGGAAGAGAATGCGAAAAAAACCAAGGAGAACGAATTGTCATCGGTTTGACCAGTCAATATGCAAATACAGGACGTTGAATGTTTGTACACGTTTGATGGATGCTGGCTTGAGCTACGTTGATACACTTCGAAGAAATAAGGCTTACGTTCCAGTTGAAATGCAACCTAATCGTTCACGTCCAGTAGGATCAACAGAATTCGGCTTTTATGAGAACAAAATAGCTATGTATTCCTTTGTACCGAAAAAAATAGGTCATTAATTTTGCTGTCAACAATGCATTACGACAAAGAATTGTCTGGCACACAACATAAACCAGCTGCAATTTTATTTTATAATCAAAATAAATCATGGGTTGACGCAATGGATCAGCAAATAAGAAGATACACCTGTAAACGTCATACACAAAGATGGCCATTGGCTTTTTTTTTTACAATATCATCGATGTGTGAAGTTTAGCTACATATATAATTTGTAACGAAAATAGTCCAATGAAAGGTACTGATGCTCGTCGCAACTTTCTAATCAAACTCAGCGAAATACTCGTTACACCACACATTAAAAGTTGCTGTAAAAATCCACAAGTTTTAAAACAGAGTGCCACACGATCTGGAATTGATGCTTTCTTTGGGGAATCATTTGAGGTTAGTATAAATTTCAAATAACATTTTTATAAACTAAATAAATTTTTGCTTTGTTTAGTCAACGCCAGGAACATCCGGTATGGTACAGTTACGACGACCATTAGCAACTACAAGTTCTGCTGCAGCAGGTGGAGTAACGGTACGACGAAGGTCGTGTTTTATTTGCTTATTGCCTAGACCTGAGAAAAAACACCGCCGTACGTTTTATTCTTGTCTGGACTGCAACAAACCGATTTTCCTTCAACATTCTGTCAACCTGACCCAGTACAGATGCACAGTATGCGCTGATTCCTTAGCACAACAGTAAATGGACGAACAGCGATAACTTTCCACTTTCATTTAATTTAATAATTTACTTTTAATTCATATTGTTATGTTACTCTTTTCTTTTGAGATAATACAAAGTAATAGACAAATATCCTTTTTCCTCTGTAACTATCATCTTCTTTTCAGCTAAATATAATACGCGAACACCTTCTAACTGTGGCTAAGGCATTGCAATATTTTTTTACATATACGTATCCTAGTTACTTGGTTAAAAACAATACCCTTACTCCCATACATTTCCATATAAATATTATGGCCTGGACAGGCCATGGTGTATCAAATATGTATGTATATATGGTGTGGTATTGACACAAGGGTTTAAATCTAGTTTTGCCAACTTTCAAGTTTGACAAAACAGCATTAAAATATAAAAGCTGCCGAAACCTAAACCTTTTAATATTCAGTAAGGGCGCTTATATCAAGCTACATCTTTCTGTAAAAACGAGCTTCAAAATAGACAAGTTCATTTAAAAATAAAAAAATCCGTAAGTCATAAGTAAATGATTGAAATAGCATTTGTCCTAAAGTTTTAACGAATTTGTCAATTTCGTAGCAACAGAAGCACCAAACATGTTATCTCAATCATTAGTCGAATCGGAGAATTACGCTGAGTCATATCGCTCATCCTCATCAGTGTAATTTCTTTCATGCAAGCCTGAAGAAAGTATGACAAAACGAAGCTTCTCAAAAGTATGGAATTTTTTTAAAAATTTTCATATAAACAGTGTGCCAAATATTTAACCTGTGGAAAGGAGTCTAAAACAAGTGGACACACATCGAATTTGGAAGATCATTTGAAGAGTTGTCATAACGATTATATTAAAGAGTTCAATATTGGAGGTGACACTGTCTCGAGAGATGTGACAAATTTGAATTCCGTTTGTGATGAGGACTCAAGAAGCCTAAGAAGTTTGCGATTTATTAGCACATATTTCAGCAGGACGAATGCTACGAAGCAAATTCAACAAATAAAGAAACGAATTGACAATGCCTTGCCTTGGATGATCACTCTTGATTTTCAACCATGTTCTGTTGTAGAAAATCAAGGGTTTGAAATTTCATAGACCCTTGATATGTGCTACCAAGTAAGCATAGCATCAAAAATTACATGTTGTGCGCACACATTAAATTTAGTCGTTCAAGATGCATTGAAATGAGATGAATTTTATCATGTGGTCGGGATATGTAACAAAATTGTGTCGTTTTTTAAAAGCAGCACAGTTTCATGGAAAAGTTTGAAAACGAACAAATGCAAAGTACAGGAAAAACTTTAACTCTTGTACCCGATGGAATAGCAACTACTTGATGATCAAAAGGATACTGGAAACTAATGATGCTATATTCAAAAACCTAGATCTCCAACACCACTCACTGCAGGCGAAATCATTGACTTGAAAGATCTAGAAAAATTACTTTGACATTTTGAAAAAATTTCTGAAAAACTATCTGGGGAAAATTTTGTTACAATTCCCCTTATGATTCCTATAACTTTTGGGCTGCACGACAAGCTAGCGAACTTGTAAAAACATTTGGAAACAACTGAAGGTAAATTCATTTGTGTCAAGCTTATACAAGGAATAGAAAGTAGGCTATTTACGTATCAATGTCGATCGATTCCGAGAATTGCAACAATATTAGATATTTATTCCATACATAAAATATACTTTACATAAAAATACTTTACTTTTGACATTTTAAACATATAATGTAAATCTAGATATGTATATTGTTTTTGAAGTTAAAAAAAATAAAAAAATATTTTTTGAATTGTAGATAGATAGTCAATTAATGAATATAGTTCAGTTCGTTCTCAAATATTGTATTGTTTGATATTATATAATAAAATATTTTTCAATTCACTAAAAACATCTTTCTAATTGTAGGAAGAAAAAGTTTATCCTTAGAAACAATCACGAACAATTATGAACCATTGGTAACCTCGACAAGGCACAAGCGCCTTCAAAAATTCAAGACCTCCAGGCTAGTTAGATTCAAGACCTCTAGGCTGGTTAAATTCAAGGCCTGCAGGCTAGTTATATTCAAGACCTCCAGGCTAGTTATATTCCAGTTTTACTCTCGAACGCCTGGGTATTGCTGTTCGAATTGAATTAAATCAACAAAACAATAGAGGATACAAGAAAGAAGAAAATTTTCTCTCGGCTTACGATCGGCTGTTACAATTTTAGGATTTCATTGCAAGCCCGTTTAGTTTCTGCCTTTGAATTGTCCACGAGTTCAAAATTCGTATTGATATTTGACGTTGTGAGGAAGATAAATTGTGACAACTTCCCGGTTTTAGTTGTTGGACAGACGGAGAAGAAGTTTGAAAATTTTGTCATGTTCAGCAGAGAGTCGAGAGGAGTTTTCGCGGTTGATCGATATGAAGACCAGATTGTGGATATTTCTGACATTATATTGTGTGGCAAAGATCAGTTGGCAGTTTTATCAAGAACGATTTTCAAGGAAGTATTAGAAACCGAAACTTAAAGGAATTTAAGTAAGAGAATTTATGTACAACATTACATTCTACATTTACACACATTTTAAATTCATACATATATACCAGAATTTTTTAAATATTTCAAATATTTTTCAAAATTTCTAAATATTTTTTTTTTTAAATTTTAAAACTAAAAAAAATTTTAACGGTTAGATCGCAGATTAAGGGTAGAATATATCCTGCGACAGGGGGGATATATCCAGCCTAGCGCACCCAGAACCCTTAGGGACTTATTTTTGCAGGAATACTCATAATATTATAAATTAAATTATGCCTCAAGATAATTTCCATGATGCGAGTCCTTCAGGGGATTCTACAGTAAATGCTGTAGCAGTGAAACTACCTTCATTTTGGAAGCAGTTTCCTGAAACATGGTTTAAGCGTTCGGAGGCTCAATTCGCTCTGGCTGGGATTACGACGGAGTTCACTAAATTCAATTATGTTCTGGTAGCTCTTGACAGTTACTGATCTAGTGAATAATCCTTCATCCACTACTCCCTACAGAACTTTAAAAGAAGCTTTAATTTCCAGACTTTCAGCAAGTGAGAATACGAGATTAAGTCAATTAATTTCGAATCTCACTTTAGGAGATAGACAGCCCTCACAACTTATTCGTGAGATGAAACAACTTGGGGGGATAAAGTTGGAGATGATATTTTAAGATCATTATGGCTTCAAAGACTACCGGAAAACATTCAAGCAATATTAGCATGTAATCGGTCCAGCTCTTTGAATGATGTGGCATCAAGTGCTGATAAAATTTTTGAAGTTTCAAATAGACCATCAGTATTTTCGTTTTCAAATTCCTCCAAATCAGAACCTAACGTTCAACAACAAATTGCAGAGTTAAGAATTCAAATTGCAGAACTTACTAAGGCTGTTGGAGAATCATTAAGATTTTAAAGTCCAAGAAGGAATGATGGCCAGTTTCAAGGTTTCCGTTCACGTAATTCATCCAACAGACGCTCAAAAGATAGAGGATTTTGTTGGTATCATGCTAAATTTAGTGTCAATGCACAGAAGTGTATTGAACCATGCAAATTTATTAACGAAAATTCTAAGGAGACTTTCAAAAAACTAAATCCTCTTAAGTCTCTGGCGGCAAACTTAAGTAGTACTTCTTCTAGCCGCCTTTTAATTCTCGATCATTCTTCAAAGAAGAATTTTTTAATCGATACAGGTGCGGAATCTTCTGTGATTCCGAAATCAAGTAATTTGAAATTAGTTATCTATCGGGATTTAAACTTTCTGCTGCTAATGCATCTTCCATTGATACATATGGCAGAAAGTTATTAACATTAAATTTGGGACTTAGAAGAGATTTTTCATGGCACTTTATAATTGCTGACATTACACGTCCCATTATAGGAGCAGATTTTTTTGGTCATTTCGGTCTTTTAATAGATGTAGCTAATAAAGCTTTAATTGACCCAGTTGCCAATCTTAAATCAATAGCTTTTATTTCTAAGGAAGATTATTCAAATTTATCAATTTACGTTCAATCGGATGTTGATCCTAATGTTAAAGAATTATTAATTAAATTCAAGTCGATTACCTTAGAATCTGATTTCACTAAAGTTCCAGTACATAATATTAAACATAAAATTGTCACTTCTGGATCTCCAATCATGTCCAAACCTAGACGTTTAGCTCCGGACAGATTAGAGTCAGCTAAATAAGAATTTAATTTTCTTCTGGAACAAGGCATCTGCCACCCTTCAGACAGCAAATGGTCCTCACCATTACACATGGTAAAAAAAAGTGATGGTGAATGGCGTTCTTGTGGAGACTACAGACGTTTAAATGCCATAACCGTTCCAGATCGTTATCCGATTCCTAATATTCAGGATATTACTCATTTTCTGACCGATTGCAAAACATTTTCAACTTTAGATCTTACCAAGGCATACCATCAAATTCCAGTCGAACCCGAAGATATTCCAACAAGTTGAGTAAGCAGGAGAGTGCTCCTACCAGAAGGTCTTTGTAAACATCCTAGGGTTAGAAACAAGTTTTCTAATGGCGTGAATCGATAACTTGAATTATTCATCCAATACTTAGATATGAAATTGTTCAAATTTATACAAAAGATGCACAGTTTCCTTCATAAGCACAGTGCAGCCGCCATTTTAATCTAGCTTAAATGATTTTTCTGAATGCTCGGCCGATTGAACATGTTCAAGTTAAACACTATTCCTTAAATTTTCATGAAAATCGAAAGAAAATAAAAGTGCCTAAGTCAATTTTAAATATATATAGGGTTTTCCAATAAGAGGTGTTATTTTGAATAGATCTTCTGATTTAACACCTTGCGACTTCTTCCTTTGGAGCCACGTGATCGAGAAGGCCTATGCCACAAGCCCAGCGTCGATTCAAGATCTCAAAGATGAAATTCGTGAGGCTATCGAGGACAGAGGGCAACCACTTTGCGATTTGGTTATGGAAAATTTCATGAAGAGGATATGGTCCTGTAAGCGTGTTGTAGTAGTTATTTGCTCAATGTTAATTATTGCTATTAACGGCATATCTTCTTCTTTATAATGAAATAAACATTCGATCATTTGTATTAAAACTGGCATTTTTCTTTTAATATCAAAATAACACCTCTTATTGGAAAACCCTATATCAACCATAAACACGTGTTATTGTTGGTATAATTCCATATAATTGAAATGGCAATAACTCACTTGATTCTGATTCGATCTCAATTAAATTTTGTGAATATATATATATCTTATGTTAGTCTATATAATTGCAAAATTTCAAAAAGTTTAAAGGTACCGTTTTGATTTTATGGGCAAAAATGTAAAATCTACAAATCATACTGTTATTAACAAAGTTGAGCGAATTTCGATTTCTAAGGTATTTGTTGCCCTTGTACTTATAAAGGTCCACGTTCGTGATAATTTTCAGATTTTTCGGCTCAAAGGTGTCCAATCGCGAGGGGGGGGGGGGACACAAATTTTGGGTACATTTTGCCTTCCCCTGGACCCGCTAATTCAAAAAATGGTTTTTTTATTTCAGATTCTAAAAGTTCTAATCAAGACCTTTTATTTGATACCCCACTCGACTACCTTTGATGAAAAAAAAATTTTTAAGGGCCAATTCGTTATTAGGGGGGAACCCCCTTAAAAATTTTTAAAAATTTTTGTTAGTGCCTTAACTTTTGAGAGACTATCACTTTTGACCTTTTCACAAAGTTTGAGCATTCTAGCTTCTATAGTTTCTGAGGAAATCAGCTGTGACGCACGGACAGACGGACAGACGGACGGACGGACGGACGGACGGACGGACGGACGGACGGACAGACGGACAGACAGATCGCGAAACTAGTAGGTCTTTGTAAAAAAATTTTTTACAAAGACCTAAAAACAGCTATATGCACACGGTTTGGACTCTTTGAGTTTACCCGAATGACCTTTGGACTATGCAATGCTTCGCAAACTTTCCAGCGATTTATTAATTTTGTATTGAAAGATCTAAATTTTCGTTTTGTATATCTTGTCGACATCCTGATTGCATCTAAATCAGTTTCTGAGCATTTAGCTCATTTGGAAATTATTTTTGAAAGATAACAAGAACATGGTCTTATAATTAACATTAACAAATGTAAATTTTTACAGACTGAGATAACACTTCTTGGTCATTTCATTTCGTCTGAAGGCATTCGTGCAGCTCCAGACCAGGGTCAAGATATTCTTCGATTCAAATTACCTGAGACTATTTTAGAACTGAGACGATTTTTAGGCATGATAAATTTTTATCGTCGTTTCTTGCCCAATGAGCTCAACATCATGCATTACTTAACAGTTATCTAATAGGAGCTAAAAAGTCAGACAAAAGAAAAATTAACTGGACTCCAGAAGCTATTGAATCTTTTAATTTTTCAAAACAACAATTGTTCAAAGCAGCAGTATTAGCTTTTCCTAACATGGATGCTCCTTTAGCAATTTTTGTCGATGCTTCAGATATTGCCATTGGTGCAGCACTCCAACAACGCATAAATTATGACTGGCAACCCTTAGGTTTCTTCTCTAAGAAACTCAATGAAGCTCAAAAAAATTAAAGTACTTACGACCGTGAATTGTTGGCGGCTTATCAAGTAGTAAAATATTTTAGATTTTACATTGAAGGTCGTTCTTTCACGCTGTTCACAGATTTCAAGCCATTAATATATTCATTTCGGCAAAACCCAGCTAAAGCTTCTCCAAGGCAACTCCGTCAACTAACATTTATTAGTGAGTTTACTAGAGACTTTCGACATATTTCTGGCAAAGAGAATGTAGTTGCTGATTCTCTTTCTAGGATTTCTCAAATAGAAATTCCTTGTACAATAGATTTCAAAGCTATTTCAGAAGCACAAATTGTAGATGAATGTTTGACAAACTTGAGAACAAATTCGAAATTTAAGTTTAGTCAAATTAATTTGCCAAATTCAGATATTGAAGTTTTTTGTGAAATTTCTGATAAAACTATCAGGCCTTACATTCAAGAAAAATTTCGTGAACAAGTTTTCAAAACTGTGCACAATTTAGCACATCCTGGAATACGAGCTACTCGTCGCATTATTGCAAGCAAATATTTTTAGCCTTCATTACATAAGGATGTTGCAAACTGGACTCGAAGTTGTTTAGATTGTCAACGTTGCAAAATTTCAAGGCATAATAAAAGTGAAATTAAGACTTTTCCATTGGTATCTAAACGCTTCCAAGCAATTCATATGGATATTATCGGACAACTTCCTTATTCACAAGGTTTCACGTATTGCTTGACAATTATTGACCGATTTTCAAGATGGCCAGAAGCTATTCCCATGACTGATATAACAGCTCAATCTTGTGCGGAAGCTTTGTGCAGTGTTTGGATTGCACGTTTGGGAGTTCCTGTAACCATAGTTACTGATCAAGGTAAACAATTTGAATCACAACTATTTGGCGAACTAGCAAGGACTCTAGGTTTTAAGCGCAACCGTACTACAGCTTATCATCCTTAAGCTAACGGTATGATCGAAAGATGGCATCGTACGCTTAAAGCGGCCATTATGACACATAATAATCCTTCATGGACCAAGAGCTTACCTTTTGTGATGTTAGGTTTGAGAACAGCAATCAAAGAAGATCTTAATACTTCTCCAGCAGAGCTAGTTTATGGAGAAAATATCAAAATTCCGGATGATTTTTCAATTCTATCATTTGATAACCAAATACAAAACGATTTTGTTAAAGATCTGAAAGTTGCTATGTCGGTTCTCAAACCTATTCCGGCTGCAAATCATGGTAATAATAACACAAAAATTATTAAAAGTTTAGATACATGCACCGAAGTTCTAATCAGAGTAGATTCGCTTCGTCCATCGCTTAAACCACCATATCAAGGTCCCTTTAAGATATTGCAAAGAAAACAAAAATATTTCAGTATTGAAATTAATAATAAAGCGTGTAATATTTCGGTAGATCGATTAAAATCTTGTTTTTCCGCAATTAAGAAAAAAGTAATAAAAAATAATGGAAATATAGAGACCAAAAAGTATCGTTTGAAATCATTAAAAATAAAACAAGATTTATAACAAGATACTTATGAATGGCAAATGTTCCAATAAGTCTCAAAGAATAATTGTACATTAAAATTAAAAAATTAATCAGTAACAGTTAACTAACCCCACATAAGTAGTTTTCCTTTTATCGCGAAATATAAATATTTCACTAGGGGGAAGTTCTGTGGCGGTTATTTAATATATAATTCAAAATAACTCAAAAATATTCATTCCATACATAAAATATACTTTACAGAAAAATACTTTACTTTTGACATATTAAACATATAATGTAAATCTAGATATGTATATTGTTTTTGAAGTTAAAAAAAATAAAAAATATCTTTTGAATTGTAGATAGATAGTCAATTAATGAATATAGTTCAGTTCGTTCTCAAATATTGTATTGTTTGATATTATATAATAAAATATTATTATTCAATTCATTAAAAATATCTTTCTAATTGTAGGAAGAAAAAGTTTATCCTTATAAACAATTACGAACTACCACGAAAACATACAACCTTGGTTTCTTTTCACCAAAAAAGGATCAGTGTGAGGATTGTGTAAACTACGGCATTCTCTCCGCACAAAAAAAGAAAGAAAAGTAGGCTGGGTATAATGACCACCATCGCCAAAAGAATCTCCCAAAGCAAGCGAAAAATAAAGACAAAAATGAATCAGCAAACAATGTGGTAGTTTGCGCATATGACCTGCAAGCAGTAATGAGCTGCCCTCAAGGGGAAGCATTCATATTTTATTATATCTCCAAACTAGGGGTGTACAACTTCACTATACTGAACCTGAAAGATGACGAATGCTGCTGCTTCATGTGGGATGAGACTCAAGTGAAAAGACGGGCACCTGAAATTGGTACATGGATTTTGAAGTCCTAACTACATTAAATTTCTACTGCTCATGGCCCGATTGATGTAATATTCTATAGTGGTAACTTCGGCGGACAGCAAAAGAACCAGTTCATCCAAGCAATTTACCTTCACGTAGTTAAACATTTCACTCACATACGGTCTATCACTCAGAAGTGCTACATAAAGGGTCATACGCAGAACGAAGGCGATTCGATCCACACGGTGGTTGAGAGAAGTGTGGCAAAGGTCCTCAAAAGTGGGCCTATTTACCACCCCTCACAGTACGTGCAAATAGTAAGAACGGCACTTAAAATAAAAATCCGTTTAAAGTAGCAGAATAAGATCATGTTGAATTTCTGTCAGTCAAATATCTACCGACTGGGCCAAAACTGATGATTAATAAGGTCCATGTGATGAAAATGGAGAAGAAAAACCTCGACTGTGTTGTTTAAATACAATAATGTCAAATTTGAACAAGCTCGCCCTCAGGGGAGTCTTTCAAGTCAAGAGAAGCGAAGGACAAGTGCTCGAAAAAGAAAATCGGAAAAGATTGATTCCTTATCTTTGGCTTAGCCTGAAAAGAGGAAAGTTGCGGAAAAGAAAAAAGGCCTGCTCGGTCTTTTAAAAATGGGAGCAATGCCTAAGATCTATGCTGATTTTTACAATGGGCTTTAATTTTTTTAAATATGTTATTTTTTCTAACCGCTTTGTTAGATGTTACCATTTTAAAAATGCTTAAAAAACTTAGTAGCTTTTGTTTTTTGTTTTATTTAGTCGTTTTGTTACACGTTAGCCGTTTAAAAAATGGAGGAGTCAGATGGCTTCTAACATCCAACGCATAAAGTAAAATGGCTGTCAATGGGGGAAAATACTTTAAAGCGGCACCTTTTAAAAATATACGAAATTGAAGAAAGCCCAAAAAGAAAAATCATTGTAGCTGAGAAACTAAGCAAAATTCCAAATAAAGAAAACGATAAGGTGGAGAACGAAGTCGCTTCATTGAATTGTTCAACAATTATCAGAAGAAATAGGAAAGCTCAAAGTTGGCCGACCAAGCAAAATCCAAGCAAATACATCAAGCAAAACATACCAGAGAAAAAAAACTTGAAAGGAAAATGCACCCAAAACAAAAAGCTAAAAACTGAAGAAACTGTGTATGAAATTGAGAGAATTGTTAGTGCTGTTGGTTCGAACATCAGCCAAAGCTACTATATAGCATTAGCTAGTATAATTGAGGGTGAACATTTTTAAGATAAGGAGTACGATACCCTGAGTGAGGAAACAGCAAAAATGCCATCTAATTCAGTTGTTGACTGACAGAAAATGGTTCAAAACCAACAAATAAACGAAACAATATCGAGAAAACTACGCCCATCTATGTATTAAAACAAATGAGGAGAATTTTAAAAGTTTAGTTAGCGCTGAAAAATCGGGCGATAGAGACGTTTTTAAAGTTTCTTCAGTTTTGAATATTGTTGTTTATTTGTCCGATTGAAAAATATAAACCGGTCGACTCATAAATACAAACCGACCAGAAAGGAAGAAACAATACAGTATTCTTAGGGTGGCTTCCTTTAAAGACAATTTACACAAGGCAAAAAGTCCACCCAGCTTTAACAAACTTATCTTTTGCAATGAGGGTGATCGAGGTAATTGGAAACATTTGCAGCTTATCCTGAATAGAGGAAAGTTTCGGAAAAGAAAAAAGACCTATGCAGATTTTTACAATGGTCTTTAATTTTTCGTAGAATTTTTTTTTTCTAACCGCTTTGTTAAATGTTACCGTATTAAAAATGCTTAAAAAAATTTAATAGCTTTTTTTTCTTTGTTCTATTTAGTCGTTTTATTAGACGTTAGCCGTTTAAAAAAAATCCTAGCGTTTTTTAAATAATTTTTGTGATAGTCGTAAGACTTAATAATTTCTGTTCTTTGTTTTAGTCGGTAGACTTAATAAAATTGCTAAATTATTTGGTGTGATAATTTGTTAGCCAAAAAACTTTTGCGAACTCTGGCGTACCAGCATTCTACCATTCGTAACTTCAATTTGCCGCCGTAACATCTCCACCTTCCTTTGGGCACTTATACCTTTTCCTCTGTATTTATATTTATTTTTATTAGCATTTTACCAATTTCCCTATAATTTTTATTTCCTCATCATCTCAAGCCTACTCTTTACCCTTATTTTCAATTACAAAAAAAAAAAAAAAATAGTATATAATAATAATTTTAATTTTCCCACTAACAACATCCCATTCATTACTTCCCATTAACAAAATTTCATTCGATACATTTTCCCTAGCAAAACCTAATTCCTTCCTTCATACTAACTAATTTTCTTCATTAGCTGCCACTAACAAATTTTATTTTCATACTAACAAAAAATTAATCCACGTTTCCCTACTTCTTATTTGTAGCACTACAGTCCCTCTCGGGCCTTCGCTTTGAGATAGTTAGAGTATCTCATTTTCATGACCGTATTGATTTTTTCGGAAGTTGGTTTGGTCAGTACCATGCTCCCGTGTGCTTCCTCAGCTATGATATGATCTGATTAAATCAGTACATATCACCACTCGTAGTCTGTCCGGAAAATCCCCCGAACCAAATCACGTTTCCCTGCTAACAAATTTCATTTCCATGCCCATCAAGAAAGATGGCATAGTTGAAGTTGCTAATTTGATGAATAGGAAATCAACAGAAGGTGGCTCCATTGGTAGCGTCGTGGGTTCAAGTTCCCCGAGCGCGGGAAAAGCAATTGTTTCCGTATACTCGTATATATGATATATCATGGTTATGCAAATCGGCATACATGCAAAATGGAAATAGTTGCGGTTGTCGATATGCAAAAAGATGTGCGGCTAGTGGAATCGAAGTGTAATGAACTTCGACTACGTTACCCAGATGCGGCAGCGGTAATTAAGAATGAAAGAATTGCGGGATTGAGGAAGGAAATTCTGAATTTGGAAAGGTAGTTAGCATTTGGCTTGTGAGGGTGAGGGTTTTTTTTGCGGTGTCGAGGTGATTTTGGGGTTTAAGAATTCAAAAAAGTTGAGTTTAAATTCGGAGAATAAAAGTCTTGACTTTGGTGAGGAATTTTGCCTATTCTTTTGCGATTTTTGTGTGGTGTGATAGTGGAACTTGCGTTAAGATTTGGAGAGTGTGATTCACAAACTACCGGGGATTGATTTGAAGATTCGCTTGTGAATGGTGATTAGTGGGACAAAACAAAAAGAATAGAACCAATCAGAGAATTCAAGAGAAGTGTTGTAGTGCAGATGTTAGTTATTTGTCAATAGCAATTCGACGTGTAATTGCAGTTTGTTGGGAAGTGAGTTCTCCCTATCCGTGACGCCGATAATATAAGCTGCAGCAAAGTGCTAGTCTGTCGCGTTATCAACTACTTCGGGAAGATGAAGTTAATGTGAGTTTGGGTCTAACTTAATAAATGATAAAAGAAAAAACATGTACAGAGATTAATTGTTCAGTAAAAAAAGCTATTTTTTTTGTTTTGTGGATAGTACCAGGTGCCTTACATTGAATTTTTCTGCGATTACGCTTGTACGATGGATCAGAGAGTTGAAAGTGGCCGTTGCGTTTTTGTTTTTGTGATTTTAACTTTAAAATTTAACTTTCAGTGGCTCGACGCTTCTTTTTTGTATTTCACCGGGCGCTTGGAGTTCTCTAAGCAAAGAAGTAAGTACCAATCTAGTATTTTGTTTCAATATTTTATAAATTATATTATTTTACAGAAGCTTGTTTTATTGTATTTTTTCATTATATTGAATTAGCTTATGGTGTTATATTTTAGTTTATTTTTTTTTTTAAATCTCGAAAGGGGCTTTTAGTAGTTTTTCATATTGTTATTCTGTAAATAATTTGATTTGAATTAGAATTTGTGAATTAAATAAAACGGCCATGGCGCGTTAAAACAAGAGGCTTTCAATTCTTAAAATGACCTCCCCCTTTCCCGTCCTTTTCCTTTCATGTTAGTTAGTATATGTAAGGTAGCTTAGAATGAGCATAGGGTGTCCCGGAAGATCCACGGCACGACTGAGTGCTAGCCGGCCTCAGCATTCCACCCCGGGTAACGCACCCCTCTGCTGAAACTTAATGTCTGCAACGGTGACTGCCGCGGGTGTAACAAAACCTAATTATTATAAAAATTATGACGACTCAGTGTTTTAATAAGGAAATTAATGACAAAATGTCATTTGCATTTTAAGCCCAAAATAGTTGGAATATGCACTAGACCACGAGCACTTTTGATAATTTTTTGTAAAAAGTGTTACATGGTGGTTTGAAAATTAGTTGCTGAAAACCAGGTAAGTTTAAGGTTCAGTGAAGTATACATATTGAAAGAATAGGTTGCAAAGCTGCAAGAACGTTCAACACCATCCACTACCTAACAGTTACCTCGTGGGAGCTAAAAAATTTGACAAAAGAAAAACGAACTCGAACCTTTTTAATTTTTCCAAACAACAATTGTTCGAGGCAGCAGTTTTAGCATTTCCTAAGATGAATGCTCCTCTGGCAATTTTTGTTGATGGTTCGGGTATTGCGATTGGTGTAGCACTCCAACGACGAAAAAAAGCTCCCTGGTAACCTTTAGGTTTCTTTTCTAAGAAACTCAATCAAGCACAAACAAACTTTACAACGTATGATCGTGCATTTTAGCGGCTTATCAAGCGATAAATTTTTTTAGATTTTAAATTGAAGGTCGCCTTTTCATGCTGTTCACAAATCACCAACCAGCTAAAGCTTCTCCAAGGCAACTCCGTCAATTAACATTTATAAGTGAGTTTACTACAGACTTCCAAGACATTTCTGACAAAAAGAATATAGTTGTAGATTCTATATCTAATATCGCTTATATATAAATTCCTTGCATAATTGATTTTAAGGCCATACTGGAAGTAGAGCTTAGAGATGAATGTTTGACAAAATTGAAGACAGATTCTTAATTTAAGTTTTGTCAAATTAATTTCCCGAATTCGGATTTTAAAGTTTTTTTCTGAAATTTCTGATAAAGCCATCAGACTTTACATTCTAGAAAAATTTTATGACCAGGCTTTTAAAACTGAGCACGATTTATCACATCCTGGAGTTTGAGCTACTAGTCGCATTATTGCGAGTAAATATTTTTGGCTTTCATTTAGACTTTTAAGGCATAAAAAAAGTGAGATTAAATCTTTTCCAATGACATCTAAACATTTCAGAACAATTCTTATGAATATTATCGGTTCACTTCCATATTTCCAAGGCTTTATGTATTGCTTGACCATTATCGACAGATTTTCAAGATGGCCAGAAGCAATACCTCTGCTTCCTACAGTTGGGGCAACCTAGGGAAACGAAAAATACGAAACTGGTAATAATCAACAAGAGAAAACATAACGAAGAAAACTCCGTAGATGGCGGATGCAAGCTACTAATAACAGCGGATAGTGAAAGAATAATCAAACTGCGAAAAGACAAAAGGCTAGAGATACAGTATCTCAAAGATCTAATCAAGAGAAGGATGAAGCCTCAAAAAAGCAGCCGCAAAACCAAGTGCAACAGGTAACAAAAGCGAAGAAAAGTGCAAAGCAAGCAATTCCAGAAGAAATTCTAAGTGCTGGTGGTATCAACGAGAGTCAAAACTATTTTGCAGTACTGGAGGGATTAACCAAAGGAATGGAAGTTGAAAAAATCATTGAAGGTAATTCTAGTCAAGATAGTGATGTAAATTTAATTCGGTTTTTAAAAAATAAAAATAAGGAGACCAAACCAGCCCGCATTCCTGCTGGTTCCTCTGAAAAAGCTTCTAAAAAGGTAGAAAAGGTTCCGCCAATCAATGTGTTTGTCCAAAGCGGAAGAGATATGGTTCGACTATTGGCAGCCGAAAAAAAACTAATCAATTTCGAGATCAAAAGATTTAATGCTGAAAGATTAAGTATCAGAACGAAATTACTGGTTATGTTCAAGTCACCCATAGATGCGCTGAATTCTGGGAAGGTTCCACACTTCACCTATGCCCCAAAAAGTGAAAAAGCAGACCTTTTTGTTGAAGGGTTTGAGCTGCGGAGAGGATACTGTCGATCTTCTCCAGGTGCTCTAGAAAGCTGCATCAGAAATTGAATTTACTTTGTTCAAAGTCTTTGCGACAAGAACTTTGACCGTAGAAACGAAAAATTTACCACTTTACCTGGTACAAATTGCAAATAAGAGCAGTCCAAGCGCCCTTCAACAAATAAGGTACTTGAATTTCAGAGTGGTGAGGTGGGAATTCCTCCAGAAAAGAGACGTCAACCAGTATTACCGATGTCAAAGATTAGGTCATTCGGCTTCCAATTGCGCCATGAAATTCACTGATATTGAAGCAGAAAGTACCGAATTACTTTGTTGGAAGATTGCGGTACAGTGACAATTGAATATGCTGCTCATAAGTTTTTCTGTATTCACAGTGAATGGTTGAAAATCGACACACTTGATAATCGAATATTTTGAATTTGATATAGTTAAATAGAAAAAAGATAATGAAATAGAAGTCAAATTTTTAATGAAAGTATTGTGAGTAAGAGACTAAATTATTGTTCAGAAATAAATACTCAAGTGAAAAGTGTGAGCTTTTATTTGAATTGGAAATTCAAAATACATATTGAACAGCTAGAAAACGATTTTGTTAGACTTGAAAGTTACTATGTCAGTTGCAAGCCTACTCGGGCTACAAATCAAAGTAACAAGAAGTAAAAATTATTAAAAATTTGAATACATTCACCGAAGTCCTAGTGGGGGTAAATTTGGCTCGTCTATCACTTAAGCCACCATACCAAGGTCCTCTTAAGATATTGGAAAGGAAAGAGAAGTTTTTTAATATCGATATTAATGATAAAGCGTGATATATATCGACAAATTGATAAATACCTTGTTTTTCCACGATTAATAAATGATAACAAAAAAGCCAAGAACAATAAAGTATTGCTCAACACTAGTCGAAACGAAATAAAATAAGTAATTCGTAAGGGAAGAATAATAAACGTCCAAAAAAGGTTCAAAGTTTAATTATATATTAAAAATTAAAATATTAATTAGTTTCACTTAACTATCCGCACATTAATATTGTTCTTTAACATACGTATAATAATCGAGAAGTATAAATATTTCACTAGGAGGGAAGTTCTGTGGCGGTTATATTTAAAATAATTAATATTTCTAAAAGAAGACAAGATTGCACACAAAGTTTTTATTTACACCACACTTAATTTTTAAACATTGACACAAACCATTATAAACTCCTATTCAAACACTTTACGCCTTAACACTTTACACAACATTTTGTAATCTAGTTATCAATTGTCATTGCAATATTTTTATGAAAATTTTAAACGTTGGTTAGAGCTGAAAAATCATACGATCGAGACGTTTTTAAAGTTTGTTTATTTTTAACTATTGTTGTTTATTTGTTGTCGGATTAATAAATACAAACCGACCGATTGACAAATACAAACCGACTCAAAACTAGGAAAAAATATAGTATTCTTATGGTGAGCTTCCTTCGTAGACAATTTACCAAGTCGGAAGAAGAGTCCAACCAGCTTTTACAGACAGAGTTTTTTTTGCAATTAGCCTCAGATAAGGAGCCTGTAACAGAAATTATGATCTAGCCAACAACATTTTTAGCCCTTATCCATACTAGATCTCCATTTGGTATTATTGATGAAAATCTTCAGCAATTTTATTAATTTCTAACTGAACCTCAGTACGACAATTGCGAGAAAATCTGACGTTAATTTGAAGTTAACACTATGCCTTCACGATAATCGATAAAAATATCGACACCATATCGTATCGTACCGATTTTCGATACGATATACGATACGATATTCAGTGTGACGATACAATACAATTGATTCAGGAAATTATCGATATTATGGTATCGCTGATGAATTCATCCCAATATTATCAAAAATATTGATATCGGCATTAAGAATTAAAAAAAAATTTAATATTGAGTTCGATAAAAATTTAATACAGTTCCTCTATCCATCTGATCCATTTTCTAAGACCTTAATAAAATGCCGTGAATGAAGTCCAGAAAATTAAATAATTTCATACTCGTATTACGTTTCAACTTTAGGTTTGCATTCCTGTTCAACTCTTTCTCAGGCAAAAAAAAGGTCCTTTTTAGGAATATCTGGCAACTGCCTTGCGAATAGGGGAGGCAGTATGGATAAGAAGGGCGATGTGTAAAGAATTTCACCTATTAGGTAGAATTTTTACTTGAAAAGAACAAGAACAAGTCTCAATTTTGCTTCGATCTTTTGTAAAGTACTTGTATAAATATCTTCATTATCCGGCCATATCGCCCGAGAAGTAATAATATGGCGGCTATTTTTGTCAAAAATCGGTGATATCTGTTCTGGCCAAAGTAAAGCTCTGATTTAGATGAAATTTGGTACAAAGGATAATATAAATATTTGAAGAAGTTTTCAGGACACAAATTTCAGATTTAACTGTAGTGATGAAAATGGTGGCTATGACTTTGTTTTCAAAACTACATAGAAGTATCCCTATTGTACACGTGCGATAAAGTGCTCTTCAAAATATTTGAGCAGCGATTGTGTGCGATTGTGTATGCTGACGGAATTTTTGGAGAGTGCCAAGCTAGTTTCAGAGCAGGACAATAGACGATTGAGCAGATCTTCTCCGTGAAACTAATAGTTAAAAAATGCTGGGAACGTGATATGGATGCATACATGCATTTCTTTGGACTTTAAACCAGCCTTTGCTAAGATAGACCGGAACGCCCTCTATAATATACTCCTTCAACTAGGAATCCCAGCAAAATAAGTGCGTTTCGATAGAGATTAGAATGTGTAATGCCGAGTGTCAAGCTAAAATCAATAATGATCTAATGGAAATGATCTTCATAAAGAAAGGATTAAAGCAGGGAAACGGTTTGGCACGAATTCTCTTCAACCTAATACTTGAGTACATCATGAGAAAAACAGTATTCATAGAAAGTAAAGGAATCCTGGTCGTGAAATTTGTGCAAATGGTGGCATATGCAGATAACGTCGACATACTGGCCCGATCACTTCCCTATTTGCCGTAAGCGTTTCAAGAAATAAGTAAATCTGCAAGCCAGGTGGGACTACTAGTCAATGAAAATACAACCAAATTTATGATACTCAATAGAAAAACAAAACCCCAGATCAAGTTTATAAAATTACACTAAAAGTCCAAAATAAAACTAGACAAGGTTCTGATGAGGCCCATTATCCTTTATGTATGCGAAACGTGGACGCCGACGGAAACATTCAAAAAATTGGAAAGATGCCGTTGAACGACAAGTTCTCCGAAAATCACCTGGCCCGACTAGGCAACGAGAATTGCAAATCGGATTAAAGTGTACTAGAGTCCCTGATTGTTGCTCAGGACTTTAGCCTATAGCCCCATCGGCCCATCAATCTAGCTCAGCACATCAAACCAAAAGTTGTGCTCCTCATCTTAAACTAAATGGAATGTTGACTGTACATTATAGGACGTGTGCTGCTTGCGAATCTAGAGCGATTTTTGTTTGCAGACCTTCATCCCTTAAAAAAAAAAAAAACTTTGATTTATCTGAAATTATATAATTTAAGCTGAATTTCCCGGTAGTTTGTCTTTTCCCGATTGAGAGGACTTAAAAATTAAAAACTTGACGTTATTTATCATTTCATCATCTTTGACAAAAAGATTCAGTGTCCTCATTGAAATCCTTGAAGATTCGCGAAATAATAGATGTACTTCATACGGAAGTGCATTAAAATTCAATTTCACAATTTCAATCTAACGTGTCGAACTGTAATACCTGCAGATTCCTACAAATGATTACAATTCTGTGATGAGACATTGTAGTCCATTATGATGTCTCCCGTTTGAAACCTCAATAATCACAATCTTCAAATGGGTCGATTAGTTATGCCGAAAAAATTGTGCAGAAGTAGGAAATTTTCTTGTTTCAACGATAAATATCCTTAACTGTTATTTGATTACCATACCCTTCAAACGGAACCTAATAAAAGTTAAGTCCTATTTTTTGGAGAAAATGGGACTCTTATAGAAACCTTTGGTCTAGAGTTATGCCCGGCCATTCATAAAAAAGCAACAACAAAATTAGTCGATTGACAATAACAGACTACTAATTTATTGATAAGAAGAAGAACGCTCGTCAAAAGTTACTAAATAAAATAAGAAAAAAAATCGGTTGACAAATAGAAGAGAATAAGTTGCAGTAGCTGGAGAGTACTCCTACCAGAAGGGTTTTGTACACAAATTAGTGAATCAAACAATTTCTCCAAATACCAAAAGTGCCATTTTCTTCTAAGTCTTACCGACGTCGTTTTCTTTGTGCTAACAATGACACACAAATTTTATGCACGATTTCTGAAATTTTTTCGAAAATCGAAACAAATCTGTATTGTGTGTCATTTAGAAACGTGTATCTAATTAGAATCACATGTGGCAGTTGTTCTAATTGTATGATTTTCAATTGACAATGACTTTGTTGGTTTTTGCACGATTGCTGTAAAATTTTCAGAGTATATTAACCTATACTCGTTGATCAGATAATAACAATGATAAATACACGGTTATCCATTTCGTAGTAGAAAAGTATAACCCTGCCATTTGACATCTGTCAGAATTATGTCATCTAAAGCGTGTTTTTTTTCAGTTGAAGGTTTGCCATTTAGAAATGTGGATCGTTTCACAGTCGAAGAATGCGTTAAAATTATTAAATTTTATTATAAAAATGGTGATTCTGCTGTATCAACATTTAGGACTTTACGAGCCGATTACGGTCGACATAATCGATCTACACAGCAAAAAATTTCGAACACAGTGAGAAAATTTGAAAAGACTGGATCGGTTATTGATATTGCAAGGCCTGTGCGTCATCGCAACATTCGTTCCGCTGAAAATATCGCTGTCCTTGCTCAAAGGGTGGAGAAAGACCCGAATTTGTCGTTTCCTTGACGTGCTCAACAATTGGGCTTGTCTTACGGCTCATTGTGGCGGATTTTGCATTTGGATTTGCATCTCCATCCGTACAAAATCCAACTCACTCAAGAACTTAAGCCTCAAGACCATACACAACGCAGAATGTATGCAAATTGTGTGATTGAACAACAAGCCAATGATAACGATTTTTCGAACAAAATTTTCTTTAGTAACGAGGCTCATTTTTCGCTCAGTGGTTACGTAAATAAACAGAATTGCCACATATGGGGCTCTCAAAATCCTTAGGTGATCGCAGAAAGGCCTTTGCATCCGGAAAAAGTGACCGTTTGGTGTGCATTATGGTCTGGTGGTGTTATTAGCCCATATTTTTTTGAAAATGATCTAGGAAGAGCCATTGCAGTCAATTCTGACCGCTATGGACGGATGTTAACCGATAATTTTTGGAGGAAAATTGAAGATTATGATCTGGAGAACATGTGTTTCCAACAGGGCGGAGCCACAGGTCACACAACACAGGCTAATTGAGCACTTTTGCAAGAGAAATTTCCAGGACGCGTAATTTCGAGATTGAGTGATGTCAATAGGTCCGCAAGATCCTGCGACCTAACACCTTTGGATTTATTTTTATGGGGCTATGCAAAAAATCGTCCACGCAAAGAAGCCTCAAAATCTTGAGCAATGGAAAACCAATTTTGTGAAGTTATGGCCGAGATATTGCCGGAAATGTGCCGACGAGTCATTGAAAATTACCTCAAAAGGTTAGAGGCCTGTAAGAGGTCCCGTGGAAAACATTTGAATAATGTTGTATTTTGCATATAATGGCAAGGTTCAATCTTTATATTGAATAAAAAATTTTGTTTGTATCGATATTGATTCAAAATCGATACCAATACGATAAATTTACAAAACAAATATCGCCGATATCATAATAAAAAATCTAACTCTATACGATACCGATAATAGTCTTAATATCTGTTTCGCTTCGTATCGCGAAGACCAAGTTAACACTCTAGCTCCTATAGAAAATAAACCGTTTTTGTATCCAAGTTTGAAAGTTAACAAATACAAAACATAGTTTTATTATAGAGATGGCTTACTTGATGATAAGTGTAAATTTAGAAGATTTGGAAATTAATGATTTTATTGAAAAATATTTATTGTCTGTTACATTAGTGATTACATTGTCAAAATTAATTCATCGTTAAATATCATCATTGGAGTTCTATACTGTGTGGTTGTATTGTAACACAGAACAAGTGAAGGCGGTTTCTGAAAACGCACTATGAAGGGGTCGGATGGCTTCTAGCATCCAACGCATGAAGCAAAATGGCTATCTGTAGGAGAAAATACTTTAAAGTGGCATCTTTTACAAGCATATGAAATTGAGGAAAGCCCAAAAAGAAAAATCATTGAAGCAGAGAAACTAAGCAAAATTCCCAACCAAGAAAACGATAAGGTGGCCAAAGTTACTACCGGATGAGTCATACAGTGGTCTTTTTAAATCGCATGTTATTTTGGCACTGACAGCTGTTTCCCACTATTAGTGAATTAGTATTCATCTTCCACAGAATAAAATACATCGATTTGCGTTTGAATAGTGTCGGTAAATATTAAAATCTTATTTCCAAAGTGAGTGCTGTGTTGCTCAAGCAGTGGGTTTTTTAAAAGAAGTTTTGATCGAAATGAGGCACTCACTGCGTCTATTGTAGGCAAATTTGTGAAAAAAGTTCATGAGACAGACATGCTAGTGGACAATACTCACGGTCTCTACACTTGTACGGTGCACACCTCCTGGATTGAGAGAATGGCTTTCTGTTACGCCTGCCGTGGCAGCTATATGAATGAAATTGTATTTCACAACTAACGGGAAGGTTTGTTCCTGCGAATCAAGCCAAAATATAAGAATAAATTGGATTTTTGTTCATTTTATTGCATTTTTAAAAAGGAACTTGTATGTGTCCCACCCTATATGTAGCAAGCAGTACGATTGCAGGTGACAATTTTAATGGTAAAGAGTACGATACCCTGAGTCAGGAAACAGTAAAAAAACCACCCAATCTAGTTGTTGGCTTACAAAAAACGGTGTTAAACCAACAGATAAAGTATGTAAACAATATCGAGAAAATTATGCCAAACAATGTATTTAGTCAAATGAGGAGAATTTTAAAAGTGTAGTTAGAGCTGAAAGATGAGACGATAGAGACGTTTTTGAAGTTTTTTTTCAGTTTGAAAAATCGTTGTTTATTTGTTCTATTGGTAAATACAAACCGACAGATTGATAAATACAAACCAACTCAAAACGAGGAAACAATTAAATATTTTTATAATGGTTTCCCTTATAGACAATTTGAACAAGGTGAAGGAAGAAGTCCCCCCAGTATTAACTCTTTTTGAACAGGGGTAAATATATTATGCCACATTTTCTTAAAAATTTTCCTGGGCAGCATGGGCAGTGGTCTATTTTTAACATCATTGTATTCCATGCGACAAACGAATATCTATCAAAAGAATTTTTTGTTTGTTTACTCAGAGCTCAACTTCTGAGTTTTGTACAACCGTTATGCCGGTGACTTGACCACTGGTTGAAAATGCTCATTTGGTTCGTATATTTTTATGAGTACACAAAACGCAAAATTTTTAAAAGTGAACACGTAGTTGTTCCTCGTTGCGATAAATTGTTGAGTGTAATTGCTTTGAGTAAAAAATGCAATACAAGGTTGGTATTACAGTCACAAAGAAGTGGTATGAAATGCATACTACTGCCCATTGTATTACATACTGACTAAAAACTTATGTTTCAACAAAGAAAGGGAAAATGACTAGAGAAAACCTCACGGAAGAGGAAATCCTATATTTCTTGCTACAAGATGAAGAAGAATATGTCGATACATACCCTCTGATTGAGAATTCGTAGACCTCGCACATTATGCAAATAATTTGGAAGAATGTTCCTTGCCTCATTCCACCCACGTTGAAGACGGAAAGCCGTTATGTGTGTGTTATATTCCGTAATAGGTAACAAAAATAGATAAATTTATTCACATTTGCATGTGGACAGGCTTCCAAAGATAATTTTGATGAAAACGATGACATTCCTTTGTCCAATATGCGAGTGGAGTGCGGTCCAGTATCAGTTCAGGGCATTCCAACCTGGAGCAAAGACTGTAATGTCTTGATCCTCCAAATAACTTCACTGGCATCCATCATGGACCATCAGATCTCAATTGGGAGATCTAGGACGCAAAAAGTATTTTCAATAAACTTTTGACCGATGAAATTATTGACCATATAGTTTTTCAAACGAATGTGTATGCCCAACAATCTGGAAATCCATAAAATCCAACAAATTCCCAAGAAATACGGGTATTCATTGGTATTAGCTTTTTGGCGGGAGTAAAACGTCAGGCAAGTTATCGGGATTATTGGTCAACTTGTCCAGAACTACACGATGCGTTGTTTGTGAATTCGATGCCAGTAAAGAGATTTAGCTGGTTACTAAATAATATTCACTTGAATGATGCGCCTGTTATTCCTTAGAGTGGAGCATCTAATAATAATAAGCTTTACAAAAAGCAACCTTTATAGACATGTTGTTGGAGAGATATCAGAAATGCTTTGAACTTGGTGAATATGTTGCCATAGACGAGTCTATGATAAAATTCAATGGAAGGATAGTTTTAGATTTGTTTTAAATTACAAGCAATCGAAATCATAAATTATACTTCGATAATTTTTTTACTTCACATGATCTTCTTGTTGAACTGAAGCAAATGGGGATTTATGCATGTGAAACCATGCAGGCCAAAAGGAAGCACTTGCCAAATAATTTGATAGCCTGTAAGCATTTACGCAGATGTGATTTTGATTGGAAAATAAGTACATAATACTGAACTTCTTTATTTGAAATGGATGGATAAAAAAGCGGTTACAGTTTTATCAAAGTTTCACAATCATTCTAATGTTTCTGATGTTGATTTGATGGATGCTTCCAAACCGTTCAATGTTCCCACATTAATACGAGACTACAACTGACTCATGAATAACGTTTACAAGTTCGATCAATTTAAGAAGTATTATGAATCGGCCCGTAGAAGTCAAAAGTGTAGGCCAAGAATTTTCTATCACTTCCTTGATGTGACTTTGGCAAACGCATACATCATTGCTAGATTTGAAAGCTATGAAGGAAGCCTTAAAGACTTCAAGCTAGAAATAATATCCTATTTGACAAGCTCTCTGCCAACACAAAAAAGAGGACCAACACTCGCAACAACGCCGATTCAAAAAAGTAAACATAAGCCATTTCTCGACCTATCGTATAGAATAACAGGGCAGCATTTGCCAGAAAGGACATTGTCACGCCGCTGCACTCATTGCAGTGTCACAAAACATCAGCGGAGAATAAAGGGGATGTGTTCCTCCGCAATGTACCCCTCTGTATGATTGGTAAAATAACATGCTTTCAAATGAACCAATCTCTGTAATATGGGCAGAGGTATAAAAAATATACCCTGTCCTTGTGAAGTATCCTTGAATGAAAAAAATTGTTTGCTTGAATTTTATAATATATATATATATATATATATATATATATATATATATATATATATACATACATACAAGGTGTATTTCAAAATAATCGAGACTTTTGTCATACAATTTCTTTTTGGTGGCGCCATCGGTAAATGAGATAGTGCGTTGGAAAGTTACATCCCTCCCTGACTTTGGTGACATTCGGTTAAGTGGTAGCGAAGTTATTGCGTCTAAAGTGACAGTATGATTGGGTCATCGGTACAAAAATGAGTTTCGAACATGATTGGCGATGATTGTCTATCTTGTGCCAGAGTTCATGAGTAGTTTACACGTTTCAGAGATGATCGTGAGGATATAAATGACGATGAGCATACGGGCCATCAGTGACCACTGTAAACTTCATCGAAATTGTGCGTTAATTTATCAAAAATGAGCTGAAATCATCATTAAAATTCATTGAGTCGGAGTTGAATATCTCCAAAATATCGATTTATCGCATTTTAATTGATCATTTGGGCTTACGAAAGGTCTGTGCACCTTTTGTTCCGCAGAAGTTAACTGATGACCAAAAATTCTTCAGAATCAATCCACTCTTCTGACTGATTTTTTGACTAGAAATCGCATTTCAACCATCAATCACTCACCGTATTTGCCTGATATGGCTCCCTGTGACTTCTATCTATTCGAGAAATTGCATTTGGCTATGAAAGGAAAACGATTTGCGTCTGTAGAGGGCATCCAAAAGGCTTATACCAACATTCTGAAGGACATTCCGGTTAATGACCTGAAACACTCTTTCGAAAAGCTTTAGGATCGCGCGAAACAGTGTATCGAGGCCGGAGAATACTATTCTGAATAAATAGCTCGAATTTGTCAGAACAAAGCGCCTGTCATTTCTAATTTAGCTCAATCTCGTTTATTTTAGAAAGCACCTTGATATAACTTTCGAAATTATCGAGCCTTTCATATATTGCCCCGCAAAAGGGTTAACAAACTTCTCTTTGGTAATAAGGGTGGTCCCGGTGATTGGAAACATTTCCGTGAATTCTCCGGCTTCGATTTTTATGCAGTTAAGTGTTATAGTATCGAAAATGTTAGCGACTTTGTGTACTTAGGTGCCAAAATAACGAAAACGGGCAATGAAAGAGACAAAATACGCCGAAGAATACAGCTCGCAAATAAAATATTTTATTCAGTACTGACGATCTTGAAGACCAGCTGCATACACTGGAAAACAAAGCTCCAAGTATACAAATCTGTGATAAGACCTGTGTTATGCTATGGGTGTGAAACATGGACCCTAACCCAAGCATCCGCAAATATATTGAACGGCTATGAGCGACGGGTCCTTAGGCGAATAATCGGAGCGAAGCTAGACGGGGACCAATGGTGCATTCGATACAACCATGAGCTGTATGAAATTTTTGAAGAGCCGGAGGTCTCAACGATTATAAGACTGCGAAAGCTGCAATGGGCTGGACACATGAATCGTATGGACGAACAACGGATGCCAAAAAGGTATTAGTTGGGAGAACTGAAGGCCGGGGAGAGGGGGAGTAGTGCTAAGAAGAAGAGTTAACACAATAAAACATTTAAATTAAAAAATAAAGTTTTTTCGTAGCACCACAGCCCCTTTCGGGCCTTCGCTTAAAAATAGTTAGAGTATCTCATTGTCATGATCGTATCGACACTCCACAAGATGATATGATCATTATCACGTTTTGGCCGTGTGTCCGTCCACCCAGCTGCGATACGTTCTGATTTGAAATCACCACGTATCATAACTGAACCGCCTTAAAGTCTGTCCGAAGAATCAGTCGAACTAAATCTCGTTGGCGCGACCGAAACTCGAACCAGAGACCTCCGGCTTACGGACTTAAAAAAACATTGCAATTTCGAATTTCCTTTGTCTCGAAGTTTGTATGATTCTTCACTTCTTTGTGATGGAAAAGACGCCGATGATGATGATGACGATGATGATGATAACGACGATGACGATGAGGAAAACAAAAAATACATGAAGAACGATCAGAAAGTAGTATTCTTGCACCCAAAGATGGAGAAGATTGAGCATTAGAGAACCGCAGTGGGGCGAGTTGTTGTTCGAGTGCAAGCCGTGACCAAAACAGCTTTACTCTAGCATCCATAGATGTAGAAGACATGATACGAATTTTTAGTGGTAATGATAACTACTCGATAGAAATATGGCTATAGGGGGTGGAAAAAACAGCTCTTCTTCTAGGACGGAGCGAAATGCAGAAGTGTATAATTGTGAAACAATCATTGTCAGGTATTACAAAGTTGTATGTACAGGGAGAAAAAAAATACAAACATATACACATACCCAAAATTGGAAGTAGCGCTGTTGGCTGAACTCGGCGGAAAATACCGAGTACCAATCTCTGTAGAATACTAGGTAGATGTAAAAACGTGAAAATGAAACGGTGCATGAATACTTTTTCGTAATGAAAGAAATAGCCACTCGAGGAAAACTGAAGGAGTGGAAGCCATCATTCAGTATATTGTTGATGGAATTGATGACGTAATAGAGTACAAAGAGTTCCTTTAAGCAGCCTGTACTTCAAAAGAATTAAGAGGGTATGAGATAATTTGAGTCAGATGCAAACAAAGAGTGAAGGCTCAATGCTTTGCAACCCAAAGAAAACCACACAAAAATCGATGCCTCCAACGATGTTACGATTCTGGAACAATTGGTCATGTATTAAAGAATTGTTCAAAGAAAGAGAAAGAAATAAAACACTGCAACTGTAACGCGTTGAGCACTAATTGGCAGAATGTAACTACAAAATAAGAAACGTCAAATATGCAACAGAAGACAAAATCAAAGAAATACGAAAATAAATCTCATTTGGAAATGTCGATATTCTTGCGATTATCGACACTGGTAGCTAGTTAAAGCTAATCAATAAAGAAATGCATAAAATAATAAATTATCCAAAGCTTCCAATGATAAATTTAGTTCTTTAACAGGGAAAAGATAAAAGAAAAACTCAGAATTATTCCTTAAAGCACTATTTGTTTTTTATTTTTCCCAAGTATCGATATTTCGGAGATAAATGATCTCCTTCCTCAGTGGCGATACTCTGAAGCTAGTTGCTGTTTACATGGCCTTTTATAACACCTATCTTAAGCGACATCTTTATGGACTGGCTCGAGACGGAGCTCGAACACAAGGAAATAATGCCACCTATCGGGATCAGATACGTAGATGACATCTTCACGGTGATCAAAAGTAAGGAAGCGGAAAAACTTTTGAATGAGCTGAACAATATACACCCACGAATAGCGTTTACAATGGAGAAAGAGAAGAACGATCGGATACCTTTCCTGGATATCAGCATAATAAAAGGCTCTGGCAAACTTGAATTTGACATATAAAGGAAAGAAACAACCACACAAAGAACGATCCTGAGCACGTCAAACCACACATATGGGCAAAAAATGGCAGCGTACAATATGATGATTCACCGGATGATCACGGTACTAATGACAAACGGACGACTACAATTGGAAAAACACTACATAATGGAAACAGCGATGAAGAATGGATACAGCATAAAAGTAATCGAACAACGGATAAGGAAAAAGGAGCACGAGCAACGCAAAAATCCGCTGACAATATTATTCAAACAGGAGCAAGAACAACAGGTAAGCAGGATCTCACTCACCCACACAACAATTTCGAAAAAGCTTCAAAGGATGATAAAAATGACGGGAAACAACGCAGCTTTCACCAGCAGAAAATACAGCCTAGAAACAGCTTTAGGATCAGCGAAGGACCCGAAGAACAAGGAAGAAAAAGGCGGAATCTACAAGATCACTTGGCCGGAGTGCGGCATGGTTTACATTGCGCAAACGAAACGACTAGCGAAAATCAGGTGGCAAGAGCACATCAAAGAAGCGGAACAAATAATCAAACGAGGTACAACAGAAACAGCAAGATCGGCGGTAGCGAGGCACATTGTCGAAGAAAAGCATAAAAACGATTGGGAAAATCTCGAGATTGTGCAGGAAGTAGCTGATTGGAGAAAACTGGATGGATACGAAAGTTTGTGGATATCTCGAGTTCCGGAAAACCAAAGATTTAACACCGATGTTGGCAACGGGTATAGTTACTTAATGAAGTTGGTGTGAGTCATCACTTAAAATATCTCCTTTCCATACAAAAAAACTTATTTTGTTAAAACCCTTTTTTATAAGACTCGTCTGTTGTTAATTACCGTTTAATTACCCTAGGGAAAAAACTATTGTTATAAAAGGCCATGTAAACAGCAACTAGCTTCAGAATATCGCCACTGAGGAAGGAGATCATTTATCTCCGAAATATCGATATTTGGGAAAAATAAAAAACAAATAGTGCTTTAAGGAATAATTCTGAGTTTTTCTTTTATTTTAGGGCGCTATTAATCTGAAAATGAGTATTGTAGGGAAAAGATAATCTGCGTCAAATTGCCTCATGCATTTTCGAAAAATCGCTCCCCCGCTCATTTGCACCTTTCGTGGGATACTAGCAAAAGTGTGGAAACAGTCAACAATCCTCACTTATAGGAGTAGTGTGAGTCAAAATTACGCATGATTATCTTTTGAGCGACTTTTAAATATGCGACGAGCAAAACTTTGCGGTTGTTTGTATTTCGTGCGGATTTTTGATATCCCAAGTATTTGTGAACTTTTTTATTGTTGTTATATTTTTCCGGAGAATCAGATCCAAAAATTATTATGGTGAGTCGAGGTTTGCGTGATGATCAAATTCTGGCTGTTCTTCTAGAGAAAGATGAAAAAAAGTGGAGTGGCGCTAGTAATAGTAAGTAGAAAACCATTTGAGTGGACAACTTTGAAAGTGATTCTAAAGATGGCTTTACAGAAGATGAAGAAGATGAAGAAACGAGTTCTTACGCGAAGAAAATGAACAGTTGGCTTCAACATGAGTTGGCCGAAGAATTTTTTTTTCGGAGAGAAGCATCAGGCTTAAAGATAAACAATGCTGGTCAACTTTGAAGCCCGCACGCGCAGTGCGTGGCCAAATTTCAGCAGTTAATATTCTTAGAGCTGAGGGAGTCCAGCACGCGTCTTCCGTAATGTTCATGGTGCTGTCTAATGTTTCAACATTTTCATGACTGGTGAAATAATTGATGAAATCGTAGTATGGACAAACGTCGAGATGTCTTTGAAGTGACGGGAGTCTATGCTGACTATTGCTACATTCCGAAACACGAGTAAAGATGAAATCCGTGCTTTGATTGGAATTTCCGCAATGACTGCAATGAAAAAAAGATAACCATTTGAGCACCAAAGAACTATTCGATCGATCATCGTCAATGATATATGTTTCAGTAATGAGTCCTGATCGCTTTGATTTTTAGGCCGATGCCTTAGGATGGATGACAAAAGCGTATATCCTGCACTGCGGGCAGCTGATGTCTTTATTCCAATTCGAAAAGTCTTGGATCTCTTTATTTACCAATGCAAAAATAGCTATACTCCGGGAGCTCACTTAACCATATATGAGCAATTGCTTGGATTCCGAGGTAGGTGGCCATTTAGGATGTACATACCCAGCAAGCCAACTAAGTATGGCATTAAGATCATGATGATGTGTGACAGTGGTACGAAGTATATGGTAAATGCAAGAGGAACTCAATCAGATGGAATATCTCTCGGTGAATTCTATGTGACAGAGTTGTCAAAGCCTGTACATGGCAGTTGTCGCAATATAACATGCGACAATTGGTTTACTTCAATCTCATCGGTGACAAAGCTACTTAAAGAGCCATATAAGTTAACTTTGATGGAAACCATTCGATCAAATACACCTGAGATACTTGAAGCTATGAAAAATAGCCGCTCTAGATCAGTGGGAACATCAATGTTTTATTTTGATGCGCCCCTTACATTAGTGTCCTATAAACCAAAGCCCGCTAAAATGGTTTACTTATTATTATTTTGTGAGGATGACTTTTCTGTTAACAAAACTTCCGGAAAACCAGAAATGATTGTATATTATAATCCAACCAAAGGTGGTGTTGAAATGCTTGTTAAAATGTGGGCAATAATGTCTTGCAGCAGGCAGACAAATAGATGGCCTTAGGCCTTATTTTATCGCATGATAATATTGCATGCAATAATGCTTATATACTATACAACTATAATATAAGCAACAAAGGTGAGAAGCCTTTAAACTGAAAGAACTTCATGAGAAACTTGAGCATGCATCTGTCATCGCCATTTATGGCTAAAAGACTAGAAGTTCCTACTTTGAAGAGGTACTTACATTACGCAAGGGTTACTTCAAACTCCGTATACAAAGTTTGGAGGATATGGTCCGGACGTTATCAAATGCGAGCAAACCAAAAGTGAAGCCACAGAATACATTCGGCAAAGAAGAACCGATATTAACTAAAAAGAATGAGGAAAGGGAAACAACAACAACAAGCAAGACCAACGAGAAAGCAGTCTCAACACAGAAGACTCAAACATATAAAACAAAATCGCAAGATACGAGCAAGCCATCAATCCATGATGCTGAAAATATCCTGAGCGCAGGAGGAGCGAACGACAGCCCCAATTATTATGCGGTGCTGTCTGCAATGAACGAAAAAATGGACATCGAGATGGAGAGCAACGATAGCATAGGTAATATTAAAAGTAGTAATAATTTCATTCAATATTTAAAACTAAAAAATAAGGAGAAGAAGAAGAAGCCAAGCGGTGTGTGTGCTGGTTCTCCTAATAAAATTAATAAGGTAAATGAGAAAGTTCCTTCAATTAACGTTTTTGGGCAGCGTGGAGGAGATATGGTTCGGTTACTGGCAGCCCAACATAAAATCGATAACTTTGAAGTTAAAGAGTGACCGCTGCTAAGCTAACAATCAAGACAAAGATACTGGCTGATTTCAAACTGGCGAAAGATGCTCTTAATAGTGTAAAAGCTTCCCACTTCACATACACGCCAAAGGCGGGAAACAATCAGACCTTCCTGTTGAAGGGCTTGGACTGTGGAGAGAATACAGTTGATCTCCTTGAAATGTTGCAGGAAGCAGCACCAGCTGTTAAGTTCATCTGTGTGAAAAACTTTGCCACAAGGAGATCAACTGTCCAAGGTAAGATATTACCATTTTATTTGGTCCAAATTTCTAACTATAGCAGTCCGAGTGCCCTCCAATAGGTAAGGTACCTGAACTTTAGAGCTGTGAGGTGGGAACGCCTCCAAAAACCTGAGACCAACTAGTGTTACAGGTGTCATAGATTCGGTCCTTCGGCTGCCAATTGTGCAATGCACTATCGCTGTGTAAATTGGCTCAGATGGAGCCAAAAGAAAAATTATACTGTGTTAAATGCGGTATATTTGGTCATCCAGCATCATATCGAGGATGCCCTCATTATCAAGATGCAAGAGTTAAATTTTCCCCAAAATAAACCAAAGTAAATCACAATTTGTTACCTCCCAACTTCGTCGAGCCCGGGACCAGCAGACAACAATGTAAATAAAATAAATAATGTAAGTGGCAATAATGAGCTGCTTCTCTAAAACTACCAACATCTTGAATCTCTTTCAGATAGAATCAATAAACAAGACCAAAAAATCAATTTCGTTTATCAGCATTTAGGCGAACATGCTTCAAAATAGGTTGTCATCCAGTCACATTCCCATGGATTGGATTCGTCTCATCTCGATCAACGTCAACTCCATTGTTCCTATACATTGGCGCGATTATCTCCTTGACTTCATTGTCAAGCAAAAGCCTGACATTATACTTCTCACCGAAACCCACCTCAATTCATGGCACTCCATGACATTCAAGGAATTTGAATTCGTAAGAAACGATAGGGTAATAGGTGATGGGGGAGGTGTCACCGGAATATTGGATCGAAGACCCAATCGTTTCTAAAATATTGAAAAAGTCGAATTCAAAAACTTTGAATTTCTTGAAGTGTCCGTCATCAAAATTTCACTGTAAGGTGGGGATAACCTCTTCGTTATCTCTGCCTATGCAACTGGTCAAAATGTTCTCAAGTTCAAGGAGGAACTCAATTCCTTGTTTGAAATACTCGAATTGCACAGGCTGCATAGTTATTATATTTTTGCCGGTGACCTGAATGCCAAGCATACATCATGGCTAAACGCCACCAATAACCCAAGAGGTGTTTACCAGAAATCGTGGATAACAGAGAACCAAATTGAATACAGGTGCAACCTATATGGGTCGGAGCTCCCAACATACCCTAGGACAAATTCATATTTGGACCTCTGCATTGCTGACGCAAGACTTGAATTCAGCTTTAATAGTCCTCAACGGAAACTGCAGGTGCTTCCTTACGATAGCGACCATAACGCAATCGTAATGGAAATCAATCATCACAGGGATGATTTCTTCCTCATTCCAGTTCAACATGAAAACCATCGGTTGAATTTCAAAAAAACAGACTGGGGAAAGTTTCAAAAGAAGTTTAATCGGGAGTACTAGAAGCAATGTCCCTCTCCTGATGATGGCAACGCTTGCTCAATGGTTCCTGATAACAGAAATCTAACTGACGATGAAATAGATCTCTATTTGTCGAAGTTGGAGAAGCTGATTTATCGACGATTTTTGGACTACAACCATCCCTCGTTGTCTTTGTTGAAATTACACCTGAAGAATGTCCGGAACTTAATCCATTCATAGTTCAGAAGTGAGGTCAGCAATCAATGGGCGGAAAAACTGAGGGGTATTAGCCCACAGGACCCAGATGGCGTTTTCGCGAAATTGAATAGCTTATTCCGCAGGAAGTCTCGAGTGAAGGTATCGAATCTTGAAGTCCCTAGTGATGAGATAAATCTTCTCGATAGAGCTGGTATCGAAATTGATAGTACGACTCCGGATAGAAATGGAAACATTGCAGAAACTTGCCCTGATTGGAACACATTTTGAATTGGTTCATTTGCCAAACCCAGAGAGAAGGAATGAAATATTTTCGGAGGCCGTTGAAGCAAAAGTTTCCGACTTCAAATCAAACCTGAACGGCCAATCAATTCTTCATTTCGATGAAACATTCACATCTGACCTCATACCGAGCTTGAATCTTATTGATTATTTTGTCAGCTATGAAGACTTGTGTTTCGCAGAATAAACAACAAAAAATCATGTGGTACTGACGGTATTCCAAATATAGTTCTCCGACATTTGCCTGAGGTTGCTATTAGGAATTATTGCATATTGTTCAACAACATGTTGAACAATTCATATTTCCCAAATGAGTAGAAAAAGGCTAAGGTATTTCCGATCTTGAAGAAAGGAAAAGAATCTTCATGCCCAAAAGCTATCGCCCAATCAGCTTGCTGCCTAACATCAGCAAGGTGTTTGAAGTGATACTCAACAGAGCGTTAAACGCCCACATTGAGAAATATGAGTTGATGCCGAATTGCCAATTTGGTTTTCGTGCCAGGCATTCGACCATACATGCAATAACGAAAGTAATCTCAGACATCTGTTGGAAACTAAACAACAAAGAATGTGTTGGAGCATGTCTCATTGATATGAGAAAGCCTTCGATACGGTGTGGTTAGATGGACTAGTTTTCAAACTTCTTCAGGACAGGTTCCCCAGACACCTTGTCGCCATGATGTGTAATATGTTATACGGGAAATCATTTGTTGTAACTGATGGAAATTTGACAACAATGCGCGAATTCAAGGTCTTGAATGGTCTACAGCAGGGAACAGTTACTGCGCCCCTGCTTTTCTCAATATTCATTCGCAAGCTATTGAACGGCTTTGATTTTAATGTCCCGCCAACGCGATCATTGGTAGCGTTTGCTGATGATCTGATCATTTATACGGCAGACCGAAAAGCTACAATAGTTCAGAGCAATCTTCAAAAAATGTTTAATGATGTGCAGCTCTACACCGACAATTGGCGAATGAAAATCAATGCGCAGGAGTGCGAAACAATTTTGTTTCGGACAACGCTGCAGGGGGCCAGTCAAGACCTGAAACGTAATTGGAAGGATTTCCACATTATGGCTGGTGAGGGTAGTTCAGAACGGGTTCCACATAAATACTCTGTTCGATACCTGGGTGTTCATCTCGATCAGTATCTGTACTATACTGAACATGTCAAAATCATGCTCAGTAAAGCACTAAAAGTAGTCATGGCCCTTCGGCGACTCCATTCTAGATACATTGATCAAAAAGTCAAAGTTATTTGTTACAAGACCCTGGTTAGGCCAGTTTTGACATACGGATGCCAGATCTGGTATAACCAGAGTGCTAGTACAATGGAAAGATTAAGAGTTTTCGAAAGGAAATGTCTTCGTGCATGTATGGTTTGTACAGAAAGCCTGAGACGGATTGGAAGCACTATATATCGAATAGAAAAATTTATCAAACCGCTCAAGTGACAAGAGTCGATATCTTCATATTGAAACTTCTTCGGAATCATATCGCAAGATCTGTGACTGTGAGTGAAAACCCTTGGATTTCACAGCCGTTCCACCCTACAGACGGGTATATTGTGACTTGCCTCACTACTGGCTTCGTTTCTCCTGAAGCATTCGTGTATTTGGACATGAATCGATATGTTTTTGATTCTGACGGCATCCCAATCATATATCACATATACCGACGGGCCACCGATAAGAGATACTCATTTGCTAGATTCTTTGAGGCTGGTCGAGCTGAGATGGAGCAATCTAGGTATTGGTGGCTGAATGACAATGTCTAAATTATTCGTGTTTATTTTCTGTTTTTGTGCTTTTTCTCGTTACTTAGTTTTTTAGATTCATCTCATTATTGCTACATCTAGTATTGTTGTTTATTTGTACTCGTATTATGAATTACGTATAGGTTTAAATATAAGGCAACGATTTTTTTTGTTTTGGTTGATTGAACTTATTTAGAAATAGGGGTTAACATACTAAGTATAAGATATAAGTTCATTGTTGTGTTAGTAGTATAAGTAATTTTGAATAATGCTGGTTGGTTTTTTCTCCTTTTTCCAATTGAATCAAAAACTATCTTATAATCTTAATTAATTTAAATTTGCACGTGTATTTTTCTCATTAAATGTGTTTGACTGATAACGTATAAATTTAGAGAGCCATTCCGGCCATTAAGTTTTTTATAGTTTTATTGTTTGGAATTTGCTTTATGTTCTTTTGAAAATTTATAACGATTGGTGTTAAATAAAGCGCTTTTGACTTTGACTTTGACTTTGACGGGTATATTGCGACTTGTCTCGCTACTGGCTTCATTCCTCCAGAAGCATTCGTGTATTTGGGCATGAATCGATACGTTTTTGATTCTGACGGCGTCCCAGTCATATATCACATATATCGACGGGCCACCGATAAGAAGATAAAATATCCTCCGAGCTTGAGTTCACGAGACCGTTGAAGCTGATCAAATTGAGACGGCGCAGTCCAGGTATTGGTGACTGAATGACAATGTCTAAATTATTTGTGTTTATTACCAGTTTTTATGTTTTTCGTTATTTAGTTTTTGAGTTTCAGCTTATTATTGCTACATTTAGTATTGTTGTTTATTTGTGTTAAAAATTAGGTATAGGTTAGGTATATGTTATGTTTATTATAGAGATAAGATTAAACGCTTAGGTTAGGAACATCGTTATAGAATTTTTTAGTATAAGATACAGTTTTTTGATTGCATTTTATTAGAATGAGGTGTAAGATCAAAGTTCACTGTTGTGTTTAAATTATAAATAATTTTAGGATAGTGTTGGTTGGTTTTTTTCTCCTTTTTCCAATTGAATGAAATAACATGTAATAATCTTCATTGATTTGAATTTGCTATAGCTTTTTTTAATGTGATTAATGATAACGTACAAATTTAGAGAGCCATTTGGGCCATTAAGTTTTTTATTGTTATTGTTTGGAATTCGCTTTATATTCTTTTAAAGTTTATAACAATTAGTATTAAATAAAGCGCTTTGACTTTGACTTTGAGGTACTTACATTCAAATATATCAAATTTACTAGTGAAAGGTGTTCCTAGTTTATCAAAAGAAAAAACTATCAAAAAATCGTATTTATTGTGCATATTGCCCGTATCAAATAAGGGGAAAAGCAAGCAGTTCCTGCAACAAATGCAAAAAAGTGATATGTCGCGAGGACAATATTGATATGTATCAAAGCTGCAACTGAATAGTTTTTATTTTGCTATAGTTCTATATAATATGCAATATTCTCTCAGTATTTAGTATATAAGTCAAAAAATGTGATTTTATAGTAAAATAATACGATTTTTGTAATAAAATTTGAAGAAATACTAATTTTTGAAGTTATTAAAAGTTTTTGTTAGGATTATGTGCGAGCGAAAGCCAATGCTGAGTGATGATCGGCCAATCTACAGCACTCCACGTCGATTACCAATCTGAGAACAAGTTATTGTTGAGCAGCAAGTTTTGAATTGGCTAAACGAAAGAATACTAGACGAATGCGCATCTGCATATTCAAGTCCAGATGTTGTTGTCAAAAAGAAGGACGGATCACCTCAGGTTTGCATTGACTACAGAGGCTTAAAAAAGTCATTTTAAAAGATCGTTCTCCACTACCGTTAATCGAAGATATTTTGGAAAAATTACAAGGAGCGAAAATATTCATGACCATCTTTTTGAAAAAACGAATATTGTCATGTCAAAATTCATGAAACAAGCAGGAAATTCACGTCTTTTGTGACACATGGTGACCAATACCAGTGTGGTAACACAAGTAAACACAACCACTTTGCTACATACACTTTGCTATTCTACATTATGACATTATACATTCTATACTAATACGCACAAAGCAAAGAATATTTTGATGCATGTATATCAAGAAGTCCCGTAAGTCGATGGTCTCTGGTTCGGGTTTCGTTGGCGTCAACGAGATTTGGTTCGAGTGATTCTTTGGACGGACTATAAGCCCGTTTAGTTATGATACATGCTGGTTTAAAATCAGAACGTATCGCAGCTGGGTGGACATATACCCGGCCAAAGCGTGATAATGATCATATCACCTTGTGGAGTGCTGATACATTCGATCATGACAATGAGATACTCTAAATATCTCTAAGCGAAGGCCTGAAAGAGGCTGTAGTGCTACGAAAAGAAAAAATATTTTCATTTTGAAAAATTTCAAAAGATCATTCAATTAGTAAATATTGTTTTACAATAAATTAGAAAAATATTTAGTACCAAACATGAATTGTCAAACAATAATTAATTAGATTATTGAATCAGAAATATTGTATGATTAATTAAGTTTGTCATATAACAAATGTTTTTAAATAAAAGTGAATCATTACAAAACAATATTGTGGGTTTAATATATGTACTACCAGTTTCTGCGAGCACCATGCAGAACGTGCAATTCACCATCCATATTTCAACGCTTCATAAATTAAATTTTTCGACCACTATCAAACCGAGAAATATCGAAACTGCGATTATCCCTACACAAGACAAAGAAGCACCAATCGAGCGACTGGAAATAACGTTAAAAATTGCTCAGAATATGAAATGGAAATTAATTGGCGAAAACGGTAATTTTTAGAGGGAAAAGTTAATTTTTTGGGTCATGTTTTCGAGGACGGACATTCATTTTCATCTCCTGATAGAGTTGAAGCGGCTGTAAAATTTCCACAACCATGAACAATCAAAGAAGCCCAGAGGTCTTTGGGACTGACTGTCTATTTTGAAAATTTACAGCTCGTGTAACACGTTAATTTCAAATCAATCAATTTTAAAAATTAAAAGTATATTTTTTTAATATTAATGATTCATCATTATTTTTATTTGAAACACTATACATGACATACGCTTAGATAATTTACAATTTATTACAGCTGAACTAGTCGACTAGAGGGTGCGTACGGTATTTGAGGACATGCATAAATGTGTCATCGTCGCTATATGCGCGAACCATACAGATTTAAAGATTCTAATGAATCGGTCCTACAGCACTGCCGACTATTATTCAGTCACTGACATTGGATGAAAAGACAGATGGCAGCAGACGTCACTACCACCCACATGACCATTAGTAGGCGACCAATACATGCGCAATGCGCCAACGTATGACTTCCCATCCTACGTCAGTTTTGTCTGGGAAGGTCGTGTGATTCTTTTTGCGACGCAGAACAGTTCGCGCCTTCTCGAATTCTGTGAATGTTCACTATCGGCAACGCAGTGAGTATATTAGGCAGTATTAGAGTTACGCTATTTCTAGCGGTATCTCTAACGGAATGAGTTTGCTCATGGTGTTGCAAGTAAGGGTTAGAGAAGTTATTCTCGAGTTTCCCATCTTTAATTTGGTTTTTTTTAGTGCCTCTGCCCTGGTTTTGAGTGCGCCTATGAAAAGTTGTTGAAACTTGAGTCTGAAAATTTTTGATTGTCGTCCGAGTTTTAAATGCCGTCAAATTTGAATTTAATTCTTGTCTCGCCTTATTATGTTGAAGCAAAGCTGGTCGTGACAGTTTGAGTTCCTTTTTTTAAATTTAGTGAATGTATTTAACACAAAAAGGTATTGAGAAGTCTGTTCCTAGAAAGCTCAGCTATCTAGTCAAAGCGCCAAAATATGTCAAAACGTAACCAATGCCATTCAAATATTGTCATAGCTATATTTTTAAGATTTATGCGTCTGAATATTGAATTTCTAAGACCAAGTGAATATGGAAAGTTGATTTCTAATTTTGATACATGTATCCAGTAATTAATCCTAAGCTTAAATATCAATACTTCCTTATAACATCTTATTTTTTAATTCTAATTTAGCCAGATCTAACTTGGAGATTTGACATTGTATTTGAATGCATTAGTATTCATACAAAGTATACTTAATTTTTGTATTTAATACTCGGAACCTAATTTTCCATTATTATTACATTTGACTCATACATGCCTTAATACTGAGTCCCTAATTATATTTAAAAGATGCAACTTAGATTTTGAAATATTTTGATGAAAATTGTAACCACTTTTTTTTATCTACGCAAAACATAAAAAAATATCTTATAAACTTTATCTAACTTAGATTATGAATCGCTCACTAGAGTTTCTTGATATTGTCAAAATTGAATAAACATGAATAAAATCATGAATTGCTAGGCTAACTAAGTCTTTCCTTTCCAGCATGCCTTTCTTCTTCAGCAGGAGTGATAGCGAATGGTAAGTATACCATGACGAGGGTAGGGTAATAGCAATCCGGGCATGGCCGGTTTCGCGTCGCCTGCGTTTTGCGTTCTTCATTGGAGTAGGTTGTGTCGAAGTTCGCGTCAGAGTAGGATGTTTTTTGGCACCGCGTCAGTGATAGTCGGGAACGCAAAATTAAATCTAGTTTTTATTGTTGTCTGAAAGAATAAAAGAAATATGAAATAAAGTAGAGTAGGTTTCTTTTCCGTATGGTTGTGTTTACGACGCGTTAAAACGGGCATGTGAATCGGTGGCTGAGTTCTTGTATTTCGGACTTAGTCTGCTCTCGTAAGACCTGCGACCGAACTCCTCTTCGAACTAGCTAGCTAGCCAGCAGCCTAATCGGAGTAGACTAAGTTGTGTCCGGACTTCTTGACATGTCGGGTACAGTCCGTTGTCACGTCCAAAGACTTCACGTCTAGAACCGATGAGAGGTCGGTTCCGATTACGTGTGAGCGTTTTGGAAATCAAATTATTACAAATGTGAAAAGCAAAATCATTACAAGGTCTCTAATTTTCTTAATTATGCCCGTTCATTCGTGCATAAGGTTCGCTGTGAACTGGAAGCATCAGGAGGCAAAACTGAATCGGTAGCAAAATGCAAAAAGCACGAACAACGTTCTGATAATGTCCAATCTGCAGAATTTTTTGAGCAAGTGCAAGCGATCATAGACGAGGATCCTTCAAAATCAATGAGGGTCCTTGCGAGTGAGCTTCATGTTTCTGAGCGCCTTATTCGTAGAGTTGTCCACGAAGACCTTCGGTATGAATCTTACGCGATGCGTAGAGCACAGTTAATGTTGGAGAGAACACGGGAACAGAGAGTTCTCCGATCAAACGTCTTTTAAACAAAATCAAACACCCTGAGGTGCCCAAAATGTTTTGGTTTTTTTTCCGACGAAGAAGTTTTGACCAAGATCAAAAGACCAATCGCAGAAATGACAGATGGCTATGTTCAAATCCTACGGAGGCTCCTGTTGTTATGCACATAAAATTTCCAGCCACTGTTATGGTTTTAGGTGTTGTCAGCAACGAAGGACATGTTATGCCACCACACTTTTTAACTCAAGCACTTGGAGTGAACTCTGCTGCATACATCGAGGTTTTGGAGACGGTGGTGAGACCCTGGATAGACAATGTAAGCGGAGGCAGACAATACATTTTTCAACAAGACTCTGCTCCTTCACATAAAGCGATGGCGACACAAGATTGGATGGCCGAAAATTTTCATGACCACCTAACACCGACCCTAGCGTAGTTGAGCGTGAGACCAATAAGCGTCCTCATAATGCCACTTCTTCCCTGAAGACTGCTATTAATGCCGTTGTGGTCAATATGAATAAGGAGCATTTGATTCGGGTATGTAATCGTTTCCGGACCCGGATCGAAGAGGTTATTGCTGCTAATGGCGATTTTATTGAATAACTTTGTAGCCATTTATAAATTTAACGTTGCATAAAAAATTCCTGAAATTTCATTAAATATTGTTAAAAATACAAGCTAAGAGAGAAAAAAATTATTGAGATTCAAATTTGTTTCAGTGGTTAAAATACGAGTCAGTCAAGCATGAGTTTCTAACAAGTTTCAAAATAGATTTTTTTAGTCAGATAGTAATAAGAATTCTAAATGATTAGATATGTTGTTTAATTTCGACAGAGTGCGGTTCACAAACGAAACTTGTGAACGGGTGCCTTTAAGGAACAATGTGTGCAAGAAAAGCAATTGATATTTTAATCCGAAGAGAATCAACAGTGAAGAAGAAATTATTCAGAAGAAGAAAAGAAGAAACAATTGATTATTTAATTTGAATCGAATCAAAAGAGGAAAGCATGAAAACAATTGATAATTTAATTTGAATTGAGTCAAAAGAGAAGAAAAAATTATTAATATATTAATAATATTAAATTAATTTATTTATTATTAATAGAAAAGAAGTAAGCAGTTTATGCATCACTTGAAATCGAAACCCTACAGAAAAAGAAGCTATTAAGAAGAAGAGATCAGTTTGAAATCGAATCAGGAAAGAAAAAGGGAGCAATAGTAAAGAAGATTATATTCAAAAAGAAAATTTGTATGGGGAACTACAATTCATTCAAAAAGGAAACTTTGAGATGGGCCCCACTGTAGCTCACAATTTGTTGTTTTTGTTTACCAAGAAATTTATAATATGGTTAAAAAAAATTAATTGAATAATTGTTTTAAATGAAATTTAAATTGAATAATTTTTCAAAATACAAAATAAATATATATACATTGAGAATATGTATATATAAAATTAAATTTTTTTATAGTATTTTCAAATTTCATATTGAATCATCTTATATTTCTCCTTACGGTTTCAAAATTTAAATACGACGATGGACGAAAAGGATCGACAGATCGCGCCATGATTGAGCAAGTCAATCAGGCAAATGGAATCCTAAAGCAATTGGATGAAGTTCTCACTGACCTGCAATAAACACCAACAACTCAGAGACACTCAAAATGAGTTGAATGAGCTACGTCAGAAGAATGACGAGCTTATGGCTAGACTCTGGGCGAATAGTTTAGATTCACCAATATCAAAATCCTCCAGAAAGAGGAAAGCCATAGGTTTACCATCCCTAACAACTGAACCGTCTTCGGAAGAAGCCACAGAGTCTGGTCAGGAAATGGTAGACTCGAACGAAAATTTGACTCTGTCACCTCTAAAATCAACCGTTTTATCACCAAAAATGGCAACCAAAAAGCCCTCATAAGTTTTTTTCCCCACACCATCGACATCGGTCTCAAATCCCAAACAGAGTGAACCGCTAAAACTCTCGGATGTTCCCGATGAGACACGCCCTAAAACTATTCCCACTATCCTCCGCGAACCGGAGAAATGGACAAAACTGGCTGCACTTATGAAGCAGTTTAACTTTAAGTACGACTCTGCCAAACGCGGATGTCTGGGCATCCAGATTATACCCCACTCCTCCACGGATCACAGAAAAATAACCAAGCTATTAATTGAGCAAAAATAGCAGTATCACACGTACTTCCTCCTTCCTGAGGTTAAAAAATTAAATGTGATAATTTGCGGTCTTCATGGACTATCGTTGGAGGAAATTAGAGCAGATCTCCATCAGCAAGGCTTCCACTCTATTGAAGTTTTCTATGTAAAACTTCAATCCGGCTCCTCTAAACTAGTAAAAGTCCTTCTGCCGAAAGCAGAAACTGAAATCTACAACGTTAGATCTATTTGTCATCTCATCTGCCAAGTCGAATCAATGAAACCACGTAGTGCACAGGCTATGTTTCATAGCTGCCAACAATTTGGCAACTCATCGAGCAACTACCACGCTCAAGCTTGCTGTGTAAAGTGCGATAGCCTTAATCACTTTGAACACTACAATAAGCAAAGTTCCGAAAACCCCAAGTGAACACCCCGCCAACTACTGAAGATGTCCCAAAAACCCAAAAAATGTCAGGAAAAATTTTGTGCAAATCGTCACTCAAAACAAGCAACAACCCAGTGTGAAATCCCCAAAACTTTATACCAATAGAACCACTACAACTCCTGCCCAGCCACAAACCACATTCACTCCACCAAAAAGGAGTGATTTTTTGTCAAAATGCAGTCACAGATGCAACTGATGATGCAAAAAATGATGGCCACAATGGCCAAAAAACCAAAGTAAAAACACCCAATGACTTCCCCTATGAATCACATTTCCATACTCACGTGGAATGCAAACTCCCTGCAACAAAGGACTGTTAAATTAAGGCAGTTTATGGTTGACCATTGTTAGCTAGACGGACAAAAGGATTTGAAAATTAGGAATATGGAGGAGTCAGCCAACGGTAGTGCTCAACAAAAATTGGGCGCCATGTTAGCTAAACTAAAAGTAACCAAAGTTCACAAGAAAATTCGGGCTATTGGTAATAAAATAAAGGTAATATTGCATTACTACTTCCACTTCTGGCTTCTTCCGTTTCCAGTTACTGCTTCCAGAAGTGGCTTCATGCGTAGTTTGAAGATCGGATGCTAAAAAAATTTAAAGCTACATTTTTGTTATGAAAGACCCGATGGGTCACCTTCGCAGCGAAAAGGAAAGAAAAGAAACGTCTAGCCAATAAGCTGCATGATGGCAGCTGAAATAGTAGAAGGTTGCCGGCTAGGCTCACCTGCGACGGTCGGGGTTTATTACCACATTAAATACCGTAAGAAAGGAAAGACGGAGAAAGAGACGACCTTCGTGCAGTCACCATGAGGATGCCCGCACTCCACCAATCTTGCCTCAATGAAACATGTTAATTTTTAATACTGTACATAATTCAATTTTATTTATTTTAGGCGAATATTTTCATTTGTGTATTATTTACGTTAATTGTTTATAACTTATTAGCAAACTTCAATTTTTTTTGTCATTTTTTTTTTCACTTTCATGTATTTAATTCCAAACTACTTAATATTTTTTTTTCTCAGGTACATAGTCATGGAATTTCCTAATGTTTTTCAATAACTAGATTTTAATTAGAATTATATATGATTTTTCTTGCTGCAGAAGTGAAACTTTTTTCAAATTATACGTAAGTAGATGTATTATCAATTTCCTTCCAATTTCCGCAAATTTAGTCGACTAAATTAACCTTTGGTTCGTAATAATTTAAAGGGTTTTGTTTTTTTCTTGGTACGAAAAAAAGTTTTGGGTTTATCAACTTCAGTAGCAATTTCTATACGGCTTGAATATTATTTTAGTACACCACAGAATGCTTTTACCAAGTGCTAAACGCAAAATGCAAACTCTAACAGAATGATATACAGCAAGCCAAGAGCTTGTAATAAATTGCAAGAATTAACATAAAATTCAAATACCTCAAGGAACTAGTATTTTGTGAAATTTGATAAAAACTGTTTTGTTTTTCTTTTTTTCGTTCTTATTTTTTTTGGAGGAACTAATTAATATGTAAGAACAGATTATCTGTTTTCCAAAGATTTCTTATTATCATCTATCAATTAGATAAATTCAATAAAATTATTCAAAATTTTATTTTCCACTCTCCACAGATTTAATAAACGTCTTTTAAAATTTTCTAGATAAATTCATGGAAATTTTTCCTCTTCCATTTTGTCATTCTCGAACTGTTGTTACCGGTGGAAATTGTCGATCGTCAAATATACTTTTTGTTGGATAGTCCACAGCTTCGCTTAAGTCTCGACATTTATCAGATTCTATTGCAAATTTACCTGTTAGTAAATCTTTTTTCGATCCTTTCAAGATTCCAGCATATGTACATGGAGATTTCGGTGAACTATTTTTACTACTATTGTTGCTATTATTATCTAATGATGATTGAGATCTATCACAAAAACCATCGTCCATATCTAGTTGTGAAATCTTGGTTGAAGTTGATGTTGTAGGTAATCATGGAAACGGTGTTCCTCCACACGAATCGACGGGAAAAGGTTAAATGAAAATTGACACCAATTGGCGCTAACACACGACACTATAAACAAACCGACAGCTGATTTACGCGAGATTCTTTCAGTTGAAAATGCACAATTGCTCAGATACTTCCTGTAATTCCGTTTATCAGGGTGAGCTCGTAACGATTTCCTTAGGATTTCAAGGTCAACACTGCGAAATATTAATCGATGTTTTTGTCCGAAAATCAATTTGCGATTTATTCAACAGTTAGTTATCAACTCAAATTACACACAAATTACTTTCTTCGCACAGCACGAGCTGACGATATTACACCCAAATTGTCTCTGCGATTCTGTGTATCACGGTCTCGAACGTTATGTTTCTTTGTTATTAACACAATTTTAGCGTTCAAGTTTCTCCCGCTCTCTTCCCCCCAAACAAGTGATGATTTTGCCTCGCAAGAGTTTATTCTCAAATTATCGCGTCTTCACTTTAAACTTTCAAGTTTCGCTTGCTATCTTTTCGCGATTTGCACTCACGATTCTTAGGTGCGTCGCCTTTGAAACTCCGCAAATCAAAAATGAGTATCTCTTGAGTGTATTGTTTATGTTTGATCTCCTGTGCTTTGTTTGTAAATTTCTTTTTGAGGAGAGCTTGGCGGCGTCGTCGTTAGCGATATGGCCAGCTGATGATCGAAAGAAAACGAAACGCGAAGAATAAACCGCCACTCGTCACCAATAAACCAGATAAACCCAAAAACTTGTAGTTCAAGTTAGTTCGAGTTGATCGTCAGAAAAATAATCTCCCGAGGACACGATCGTCATCTCCCGACTGTCCAGCTAGCAACCGCCTGTCCAATTCGCAATGGAAAATTCTCTCTCTCTCCAAATTTCCCAAGCCGATTTGGACGAGAGAGAAAACTTCCCAAGCCATTCTTCTGTTTCCCTTTTATCTTTATTCGGGAATGTTTTGAGAAAACCTCAATCAGCATTGAAGTGTGTCGCCATGGCCAACATTCAGTGTTGCCAGTTAGCATGAAAATATTTTTAGCTAGTAAAATTTTTTATTTCAGGGAAAATTTTATTTCAAAATTTGCATTTTTATTTCTTGAGGATTTTGTTTATAGCTAAAATCGTAACACCATACATTTATTATTATTCTCATCCAGGAAGCCTTTTTGAAGCTGGGATTCTGTCTTCGCTTCCCTAACTATTATCTATGCAGAAATGATAGACTGACATGAAGGGGAGGTGGAATGGCCCTTCTTGTGAGAAGAAATGTGAACTACTACCTGATTTAAACTCCACAACTAAAACGCGTAGAGGCGGCGGTAATTAAAATGAAAACAAACTGGTTTGAATTTTTAGTCATGTCACTGTACAATTCCCTTTGAAGTGAGACTTTCGATTAAGCTCCAAGCTCCCTCTTTAAGCTGGAAGGCCCACTTCTGGTGATAGGTGATTTCAACGCCTATCATAGTTCCTGGGGTGCTGTGAGAAGCAATCGAGCTGGGGCTGAGCTCAACAGATTTATCACAGCCAAAGACGTAAGACTACATATGCCAAGTGAAGCAACGCACTATGGTCGAGATACTGGTAACATCTTAGACTTTGGAATCGCACGAGATTTTCACCACAATATCCTTACAACGATATTCGAATATCTCTCTTACGATCACAAACCAGTGCACTGTTTAATGGATGAAATCTTCATAGATGAACCTCTAAAAGTAAAGAGTATTACAAATTTGCAAACTTTAAGGGATACTCTGGCCTCAGAAAGTCTCACCCAGCTGCTAAATTCAGCCAGTAATGTTGAGGAAAGCATAGAACAACTTTTTAAAAAATCTTAATTACCAAGGAAAATAATACAGCCCAAACAATACAACCCCTATGAACTTCCTCAAGACATTAAGCTCTTGATAATGAAGAAGAATCAACTACGGAGACGAGCTAGGAACACGGGTGATCCTAGGTTAAAAACTAAAGCCTATCAGTTAACCAAAATAATACGTGATCTGATTCGCGAATTTCGAAACACCATTTGGGAAGGATTTTCGCAAAACCTCGAAACTGGTGATAATAACTTTTAGAGCTTCTCAAAATATTTCAGGTTGAAAAACAAACTAAATAGCCCCCCCATTCACGAACCAAATGGCCCTAAATACGGCAGCACAGGAAATGCCAAAGCCTCTGCAGACACTCTTGCACTGCAATTCCATGAGAATGATTCCCCTGAGGAAAGGCCTTGATCGAAAGATGAAATTGAGTCTTCTATAAAAAAACTGCTAGCTTCCCAGACAACAGGCACTAACAAAATTGGTCCACTAAACTTAACGGAATTAAAAGACACGGTAAGCGGGACCTGATTTTTTGACAAACACCAGGCTGAAATGGCTACCAGACAACATACTGCAAGCCCTGACGGACATCATCAACACCATCTTTTGCCTACGCAAGTTCCCCAAGTCGTGGAAAATGGCAATTATTATCGTCATCCCAAAACCAGATAAGGATCTTACTTTCCCGTAAAATTGGCGGGCAATAAATCTACTGTTTTCTGTCTCTAAAGTCACAGAAAAGGCAGTTTTAATTCGGGTGTCCGATTATATTGAGAACAATGAGAATATACCAGATGAACAATATGGCTTTCGAGCTGGACATTCCACCAAACTCCAGTTAACAAAGGTGGTCCGACATATTAGAAATGGGTTGAATCGTAGAAAGTCAACAAGCCTAGTTATGTTTGACATGGCAAAAGCCTTTGACAAAGTCTGGCATGCAGGGCTAATCTTTAAAGTATATGAATATTCCATTCCACTGCCTATGATAAAAATTATCAACTCCTTCCTGCAGGGCAGCTCTTTTCACGTAAAAATCAATAACATACTATCCAACATGCGACTGATTCAAGCTGGAGTTCCCTATATACCGATGACAGTTGCATATATTACACCTTGTGACAAGCAGAAGCCATATCTTCAAGTCTGCAACGAACCACTGAAATTCTTTTGGGATACTTTCAAAGGTGGAAGATAAAAATTAATGCTGAAATCAAATCACAAATCGAGTCAAACTCAGTACCTTGGAAAAGAACATCAATATTCCCAAGACTGAAATTTGACAATAGACATATGGACTGACCTCATACGTGATAAGAGACAACACTGTTTAGGTATTTTATCTTCTATGCACCCCATTTTATGATCAGGAAAACTGAACGTGAAAAACAAACTATTCATCTGCAAACAAGTTATAAGACCCTCTCTTCTCTATGACTGCAAAGTATTCTGTCAGACCTCAAAATCCAATAAAAAACTGCTTCAATCCCAGCGAAACAAGGCCCTTAGGATAATCTTTAGAACCCCCAGGTACATTAGGAACATTGACATTCACAAAGACCTCAAATTAGACACTATTGACAAATACATACTAGACTGCGTGTAGCGTTACATTTATTATTCACACCACAAAAAACACTCAGTTGAAAATAACGTCATTTCGATATACTTAGTTTTTATTTTCGCTAAATTTTGATTGTAATTATCGGAGACTTGTTTTTAGTATAAATAGCATATAATTTTTGAAATGTAGTTAGTCAGTGAATCTGATTAGAATTGAATATATAATTAATAAATAAGTGTAATATTTAATTAATATAATTGAGTTTTAATTGAATTGAGTTTTGATTATGTATTGTATATAAATATATAAGTGGAATATATAAACCACTTATATGCGCACTAAAACTGTTCCGACAGGATAGATGAACACCCTAATAGCAGACTGAATCCCCTAAGAACAACCAATAACGAACAGAGGCTCACCTACCCTAGTCTCAGGTCAATAGCATTGTGATATAGGATGGATAGAATCTAGCTGTACTGTTTGCTATTGGCCAGTTGGATACAAAGATACCCACCGATGGAAATGGAGCAAAAATGCTAAATTGCACCAGTTCCACGTAATAATACGAGTTTTCAAGATTATACGGAATTTCGGTTATATTGACATGAGCATGAGTTGTTGATTTTTGCAAGATTGGTGTGTGAGTATTTGTCAATTGGAACTATGTTTTAAGTTGCTGACGCCCCTGAGCGTCCATCACGGCCTGATCCGGCAACATCAACGCTTTGACCAACTAACATAGTTATTTAAGGATAACTAGCGCTGTAATAATTAGCCCATTCGTAATTAATTCAATTTATTTGATTGATTTATCAATTCATCGATCATTTAGATTCAATTCACAAAATTCAAAATCAATTCGTCGCAAAGCATAAATACTTCAAGTTTCGAATACCACATTTGTTTTATCAATCGAGTAACCCATTTTTCATTCATTGCCGAAGCCGAAGTAAAAGGGGATGTATTTCGGCTAGTGAACGAAAAAAATATATTGATAAGTTAAGTCAAGCAGAGAGAAATTGTAATTTTATCTGCCATTTAAGCACGGGTGTGAGGCTCCCATGCTTACTAGTTACTGTACTACCCACTAAACACCTCCCCTGTCAGCCTAAGAACTTAGCCTGGAACTGTTTGACACATTACCTTGAGCCAAGATCTTTGCAGTTTTCAGGTGGTTTTTGGGTTGGATTTTTATATATAGTTTTTAAGAGAAAAGCTTCATAGTGCACTATAACAAAAGGATAAGGTTCACTTTGTTGCTTCTAAGGATATGTCTCTAGAATGTCTAGTTTTTTTTTTTGCTTCAAACTGCTCCCTTTGCCAAAAAAGCCACCGTCACCAGCCTTTCTATGACCACCAATATCCACCATTATAATTCTGTAGTTAGCATTAACTAATGCCATAAATACTATAGAAAAAGTCCCTTTGTAGTTGGAGAAGAGGCTTCCACTGTTGTCAGGTGTTTGAATACTGATATACTTCCCCTCAAGCACCCCGATGAAAATGGAAGAACGCCACGTGTTCCTCCTGAGCAATGTTCAACCCATCTTCTTTTTCAGGCTGCTTCATTATTACTGGAGCCAAGAATTGCCACACTCTATGCGTAAATGGGCATTCACCTCCCTATTAAAACAAAAAGACGCCATAAACTTTTGCAAATCAACATTATTAAGCTGTTGACGGTAATTGGTGGAATTCTGAAGCTAAATCTTAAGCTATTTGAAGACCCCCTGCAGCTACGTACCCTAAAAAACATCAATTTCGTAACTGTAATGAATCAATGATGAGTTTTTAGTCACCTCAAAGTCAAGGAAAGCCTTTTCTCGTTTTAAATACACTTCCTCACTTTAGTGTTTTTTTTTACAGAAGCCTGAAACTTAGGAAGGCTCATCTGAAAGTACCTCATAAAATAAATTGGGTCAGCTTTCAATCTACGAAAAAGAGAATGGGACTCTCCTTCTTCATCCCGTGACCGAAATACTTTGTGTATCCAACACAGCTTTTGTCATTCCTTTTTTGGTTTAGGCCTAGTATGGAGTTCAAACGGAATTCCGTTTCCCATATAAAATACATGAAACAAAAGTGCACGGAATTCCGTTTAGCAAATTTTTCCGTGCACTTCTTGTTTCATAGTACGCAGTTCGTACGGAAAGCGTTTGGTAATACATAAGTGCTGCAATTCTACAATAGGTGGCTCTGCGAAAATTTGGAGACATATTTCCGTATATTTATGAACGGAATAAATAGTCAATCAATTATTCTGTGGTGTTGGGTTGTGAATTTTGACAGTTAGCGCTATCAAGTAGGTAATTTTGAAATGTGATTTGAAGTACTTGATGTATTTTGAAATGTTTGTTTAGTTTTCAGTTTGGCTTTGGATTAAAATAGTTTTTGCTGGTTTTCATACTCAGGCAAATAATTTCATTATGTGATTTTAAATATCTTTTGTTTTGATGTGTTACTTTTATAGAAAACCAAAAATGGAGGAATATTTTATTGAAGAGGCGTATTTAATCGAAGAGCCGATACCAGATTGCGATATTCCAAGGTAAGTTATATACGTTTGGAAGTATTAATATAGTTTTTTTGTTTTTTTAACGTTTCCGTAGTGCCCAAATGCAGGACAATGAAAAAACTATGGACGGATCCTCAAACTCACCTGTCATTGAAGGCAAATTAAGGTAAATACTAAATAAACCAAGCAGCTTTTCATTTTTTGTAGGAAATTAGTTTGCTTATTGAATTTTATTCCTAAACTTTTTAAATGCTTGCAGCAAAGCCTCACCCAAACGAAGAAAAACAAAAAAGGATTCAATGAATAGTGACGAAAAGCATGCACTGGCAGCAGAAGTACGTAAAAATAACGTAGTATGGGACCTATCAAATAAGTTGCATTCAAGAGCAGACGCTGTTAGTAAAGCTTGGAAGGAGATAAACGAAAAACTGGGGAAGCCTAGTAAGTAATTTTTCATATGTTTCACATTTAGTTTATTATAAATATTGTATTTCAAGTTGAAGAGTGTAAAGCAGCATGGACTTCTTTGCGTGAAAGCAAACGGTACCATGCAAAGTCAAAGCTTAAGACAAAATCTGAAGATGCAGGAGGTGTGCAACTGAGTCAACCAGCTTTTGACGATGATCAAGCGGCAGACTGGGAGTATGCGAAAGATTTAGATTTCCTTCCAAATATGTCCAAAAGGAGAAGGTGTATATTATGTTTTGAAGAATAATTTCATAATCACTATATTTATAGGACGTTAGTTACAAGAGCTGCTTACATCCTTACCAAATCTTCCTTTACTTTTCCTATCAGCAAGGTATGGATTTGTTCTCGTTGACCGGCTTTTCTTAATTTTCTTTTTACTTTGCAACTCTGCCACTGCATATGCACCACACAAAATTGATAAATTTATTAAATTTTTATCCATTTTTTTAGATTCAAATATTTTTTCGAATCACATCAAACTCCGTTAAACAAATCTGCGCTCTTTTCCTCAGCTGTTTACTTTTCTCCACTATTCTACACAGAATTTTTCCGTGTGGACATAAAGAGCAAAAATGCTGAACGGAATTCCGTTTGAACTCCATACTAGGCCTTACATAAGATACTATATGCATTAGTCGTGATCTCTATATCCACCTCGTCTATTTCAATAACAGTCTGATGAAGTGTATGCACTTACAACTATATTCGTCAGAGCAACAGTACGTTGGCAGTGGTATGGCTGGGGCATGGCAGTAACCGGTTGTCAAAATCGCACAGCAGGAAAACAGCATGGACATGGTAGGCTATGTGAAAATCCACCTTTTCGGGTAAAAGCAGTTCAAGTGCCCGTCAACAGATAAGGTAATTGAATTTGAGATTGGTAGGGTGGGAACGCCTCTAGAATAGAGAAGTCAACCGATGTCAACAACTTGGCCATATGGCTGCCCACTGCGCCATGCACTACTAGAGCGTTAAATTCAAAGAAATTCATTCCTGCGGTGGGTGTGAATTGGCCCAGATGAAGCCTAAAGATGAATTGTACTGCATCAACTGCGGTGTGTTTGATCAACCAGCATTATATTGAGGATGCCTTCGATATCAAGATGCAAAAATTAAATTTATTCCAAAACAAGCGAAGTACATTGAAGTGTTATACCTTCTAGCTCTGTCAAGCCCAGGGTATCGTTTGCACTTGCCGCTAGAGGAACAGTAGACAAAAATGTATATAATGCAAATAACATAAGTGAGCTATTTCTTAAAGTCTACTAACTACTTAATACCTAATTGGAAAAAATCAACAAACAAAATTCAAAAATTAACTTTTTTTTCATCAGCTTTGAAATGTCTCAAAATAATTTGCCTTTCATCCACAATCTCAAGAATGGATCTCATTTCGATCGTCGTTAACGCATTTATTGTGTATGTACGTGTTTTTTGTTAGCTCCTTTCAGTAATTGAAAAATTATAGACATTTTTTTAACGCCAATTGGTATTATCACGTTTATTGGCATTAAAATTAATCAATTCATCCGTAAATATCAGCCCGTTGGCTTCTCGCTATTGCGGCAAGGATCAAATACCGGTTTAAGTGAAAACTCCTCAAATGGAAAAAGAAGCTACATAACCGGCGAAAAAATAAAACTCCAAACAGTGACTAACAATGAAGATTTCAAGAGACTGAAATATACACAATAAAATGAAGAGCTGTAGAAAGGTCTCAAAAGTACCCGACCTGAATTATGAATACAGGTAGTTTTGAAAAAACCATTACTGCGATTGACAATACCACCTTTCAGCAACTTGATGTGCGAAATTCATAACGGTACGTTTATTATTATTTATTATTTTTTTTTACAGACATCCAAAGTGAACGCTCTCAGTGAATTTGTAAATATCGAAAAAAGCGGGCATCGGTATGTGATACAATACTTTCATTTAAAAGGTCTTAGTCCAACCGATACCAAAACCGAGTTGGATTCTACTCTGAGGAAGTCTGCTACTACGTTTACAATGGTCAAATATTGGGTGGCTGAGTTTAAGCGAGGTCGTACGAGCTGCCATGATGAAGGTCAACCAAGTGAGTTCGCTATGTCAGAAAATGTGAAGAAAATCCACTAAATGGTATTGGATGACTGTCGGCTAAAATTGCGCGAGGTTTCAGACAAGGGAGGGATTTTGAAAAGTGCTGTGCATCGCATTTTATCCGAAAATTTGGACATAAGAAAGCTGTGCGCAAGATGGGTGCCGCGTTTAATAACAATGCAGCACAAACAGCAACGTGAAAATGTTCCCATCGAGTGTTTGACAATGTTTCGCAACAATAAGGCCGAGTTTTTGCGTCGATTCATCACCATGGACGAAACATGGGTCCATCATTTACACCTGAGACCCAGGAGCAGTCAAAGCAATGGACTGAAAAGGGAGAACCAGCTCCAAACAAAGCAAAGACAATTCAGTCAGCTGGCAAGGTCATGGCATCCGTTGTCTGGGATGCGCGTGGAAAAATATTTATTGATTATCGCGAAAACGGAAAAACAATCAATGGCGCATATTATGCAGCCTTACTGCAGCGTTTGAGTGATGAAATCGAGATAAAACGGCCCCATCTACCGAAAAAGAAAGTATTGTTTCATCACGACAACGCACCAGTCCACATGTGCGTCATTGCGATGGCTAAAACCAATGAGTTGAAGTTCGAATTGCTTGCCCACGCACCCTATTCGCCAGATCTGGCTCCGTCAGATCATTTTCTTTTTCCGTATTTGAAAAAATGGCTCGGCGGCAAAAGATTTGCCAACAATGAAGAGGTAGAGTCTGCGGTTAATAGCTATTTGGAGGAGCTTGACGATTCCTACTATAAAGCGGGTATCGAAGCTATTGAACATTATCGAGAAAAGTTCAATGCAACATATATTTACAGGTATTCGCTTCTGGGTCAGAATTCAAGTCCTCGTGGTGGGAAACTCCTAGGGTGAACAAATGATACCGTAACAGCTTTTTTTAAAAAAATGGTTATACTGAATGATTAATATTCGAATCAAGACTACAAGTAAAGACTTGTTATGATGATATTTACTTTATTTTTTTCACCAAAAACTATGACCTTATATGTAAAGTTTCGTTTTCCGTTTCTGCCAAAACTGAGACCAAGGTCGAAATTCATCTTCGATTTTAGCTGTAAAAGCTAGTTTCGGTTGGACACTAGTTATTTTTAATAATTGAAAACCGTTTAATTTACATCCATAGAAGTAACTTCGAGAAAAGTTGGTAAAGAAAGCTTGAAAGAGAAGTTAGAAAAAATAGTTGAGATGGATTGAAAAGTGATTGATATGAATTTATAACTGAGAGAAGAGAAGGTCTTAAAGCTATCTTTATGTGGATGGAAGCCTCGATAAAAAAAAGTAAAAAGAAAAAACGTTGGCTTGACAAAACGTTCAAGATAAGAAATTTTCGAAAAGTTAAGTTCGAAAAGAAATCAAGATAGAACGTTCCATTTTAATAGAAAGAACATAAACGGAGAGGAGTTTACGTCTTGCATTTATTGCGGGCATAGTTAATTAAGTTTTGTTTTGGAAAATATTTTTTGCTGGAAAAAAAATTATTGTTTGCCGCGTTATTTAAACAATTAATACATTGCTATAGAATATAATCAGGTTAGCCACAGGCTCTCAACGCAAAAGGAATCTTGGCCTCCCACAAAAAAGTGGGATGAAGGAGCCGGACGACGATTTCAACTTTGGAAGAAGTGAACCTCAAAATTCAAATTTTTCCCATCCAGAAACCAATGTTTACGATTTTCAAATATCGAAACTAGTAAATGAGAAGCTTGGGAAGAGAAAATTTGAGAAGGAAGATTCAGAATTGAAAATTAAATTGAAAATAGTTGAAATAAAGAAAGGGAAATCGATAAGTTAAAAAAGGAAAAAGTGCGAATAAGTTAATTGGAAGAAATTAGTATTGCCCGAAATTGGTCTTGGTCTTGCAGTCTTGGTCTTGTTCTTGCATTTTTGCAAGACCAAGACCACCTAATTTTAGCAAGACCAAGACCAAGACACCTTGAAGATTTTACCGAGAACAAGATTGAGGCTGTAAGGCTCTTGCATCTCGCAGTTACGTCAACTATGATTTGAGCGAAATTGAATATTTGGTTTCAACATCGATATTGATTGATAGAATATTGCTATCAAAATTGACAACAAAGTTTGCCATTATAACCGTAAAAGGTATTCTATTGATTGATACATATGTTTAGCAAGTATTAGCTTGCTCACATAAATAAAATATGTATGCATATGATGCCTATGTAACACACAATAAAATTTTTTTCTAGCGAAGCCAGCAAAGTACGCACTGGTTAACGCCGAAAATCGAAAAACAGAGAACGACACGAGGCACAATGTGGCATTCGCTCACGTTGTTCAAAGCTTGTGGGTTTATCGTATGCAGCGTTGCCAGACGTTACGGTAATTGTGGGGGCGTACGGTAATTTAGACCATTGTACGGTATCCGGTAATGAGTCTGCCGTAATGGGAAAATGTACGGTAATTTTGGGTAACTTTCAAAATATTTAAATTTGACATGCATTCAATTTGGTTAGTTACTCAACTTTCATGTTAGCAATATCGGCATCAGTACAACGTTGGTTTTTTAAGCGACTGTAAACTGATCTTACTAAAATGTAAACAAATCCGTTGAAATCACACCAAAACGTCAATATCGCTGCAGCGAAATTGTTTAGTCGGTTGTGAAATACTTTGTTGAATTTGGAACTTTTGAGTAGTGTTGTGTGCAAATAGTTTGAATACAGCTAAGCTTAGCCTTATCAGTTCACCCTTTTGATTCAGGTACTTTTCGTATAGTCACAATTTTATTACTTTAAGTAAAGTGATAACAATTATTTGCATTAGCTTCCCCTCACGTACATTTTTGCTCAGGCAAAGTGAGTGTTAATGAATACAACAGAAACAAACTTAGGCAAAATTAAAGTTGTATCATTAATTAACTAGGAAATAATTTAACGAGTTAAGTTTTTTTATAAAAATCTTTCTGCAAAATGAGTAAAAACATCAAATCATTCTTTTCGAAAACCCCTTCCTCAAGTGAACAACACCTAAGTTTAGACCAGAACAGTGATTTAGATGTGGATTCAGATGATTCTCAGAGTGCAGGTAGTTCTAGCAAAAAAATATGTAGTCGTGACGTGACTCCTGAAAAAAATAAAAGAATCCCTGGTGAAAGCTCTAAAAAATGACACATAGAGCTCAGAGCTACCGAATAGAATGGGAAAAGGATGCAATATTTGCAGATTGGATTGCTCCCACAAAGGACAATAGATCTAAAGCAGAGTGTAGGTTTTGTAAGACAACAATGTTGGCAGAAGTAACAGTGTTCAAAAGACATGCATTAAGTCAAAAACATGTCAGATTAGTTAAAGGTGTAAGTTTTAGTACAAAGGCTTCTGTTGTTTGCAGTCTGGAAAAATTTGTTAACCCTAACAGTATTGAGAAAGTTCACGAGAATAACATAAAGACAGCTGAATTAAAACTATCAGCATTTTTGACAGAGCACAATATTTCTTTAACGTCTGCTGATCATCTCGCTAAAGTTTTAGAATCCTCTTTTCCTGATTCGAAAATAGTCAAAGCTATATCATTAGGACGCACAAATGCTACGAGCGTGGTGAAAAATATGATAGGGCAATGTAGTTTCGAAGATATCAGTAAACACATGCAAACTCAAGAATTTAGTTTGGTGATTGATGAGTCCACCGACATTTCAAGAACGAAATCTTTGTGCATTTGTGTAATATATTTTGATAATGCAGAAAAAAAAGTTGTGTCAAAGTTTTGGAAACTGATCGATGTGTACGATGATTCAGATCCAGAGGTTGCCCGCAAAGGTGCTTGCGCTCAACGTATTAACGATTTATTGATTGAGAACTTAAATCATGCAAACATATCTTTGTGTAATATTGTTGGTTTTGCCAGTGATGGCTGCAAGACAATGATGGGAGAGTTCAACTCCGTTCAGCAGAAATTAGCTGGAGAGATCCCTGGAACTATAATTCAAAAATGTATCTGCCACTCTATCCACCTTTGCGCCAGTGCTGCATGTCGTGCCTTACCAAGAAGCTGTGAAGACCTGGCTAGGAACATTTACGCCGTCTTCAAAAATTCAAATAAAAGGATCGCAGTTCTTAAAGAGTTTCAACAATCCTGTGAAGTCGATCCACACAAAATACTTCACTTTTCTCAAGCAAGATGGCTGAGCCTACAGTCTGTAGTTGAACGAATTCTCGAACAATGGGATGCCCTAAAGCTGTTTTTTAGCAAGATTTGGGTTGAAGAAAGGTTAAACGCAGCTGAGCTTATTTTTGTATTACTTCAGGATCCATTTATGAAAATGTTTTATTTCTTTTTAAGCTGGGTGCTTCCAAAGTTTAATGACTTGAAGAAACTTTTCCAAGGTGAAAAGGTTTTGATAACCTACATTCACTCGCGTGTGGAACGAGATTATAAAGATCTATTGTGCTGCTATCTGAACCGAGATTATGTCATGAAAAGTGATTTGAATCAGCTAAATCCTGGAAATAAATCTCAATTTTTATCTCCTTCAGCAATGTACTTGGGTGTAAATGTACTCAGGGCACTGCAAGATAAAACTATTATGAACGAAAAGGAAAAAATTAATGACTTCTTCGCAAGATGTAGATCGTTCCTAGTTATAGCGTGCCAAGCAATTAAAAAAAGGTACAACTTCAACGACCCTGTTTTTTCCAAGCTTCATATTCTAAATCAAAAGTATGCCCAATCCAACGAAGCGACAAGATTAACATCCTTGTTGCCCCTAATGAGACTTTTGCCAAGATGTTGTGACAGTAAGAACCATCAGAAAATAGATGACCAATGGCGGAAATTACCAGTTTCAATCCCAGAAGAAATGGAAAACTCAAGTCCGGATCTTTTTCGGGCAAAAATTTCGGAGATAAAAAACCACAATGGGGACTACGAGTTTAAAGAGCTAGCTCAATTTGCCTTGGATGTTTTGATCCTTCCACATTCATCAGCGAGTTGTGAAAGAGTATTTTCAAAAGTGAACCTGATGAAAACTAAATCCAGAAACAAGCTACAGACTCCTGTATTAAATGGTTTAATCCATACTGACCAACGAGTGAAGACTGAAGGATGCTTTAATTTTGAGCCGACATCTAATATGCTGAAATCGATGACAACTTCAAATCTATATGGTGAAGGCAAGAGCACGGGTTCTGATACGACCAGACAAGAGATCTTTGTTCCCGACGATGATGTATTTATGGAGCTAAGTTTGGATAGTGATTAATCAATGACATAAACATTTAAACATTGCTCTCTCAATTCTTTCACTTCATTCATGTCTCAAAATTAAATGAATGCTGATAAATATTGATCATCTATTCATGAAACTTTCGTTCAGAAAAGAACAACGTCAAATCGTTAATTCTTCGTTCGATAAAAAAAATGGTAAGGACTTTGACGTGATAAGTCTGAAATATTTTTCAAACTTAATTTATCCACTCAGGACTTCAAAAAATTATATCGGAACATGCAAAAATTCTAAAACCTCTTAATACAAGAAACGACCAGTATGGATGACTCAACACTTCAACAGAAACCGCACTCGGTCGTATGGTACTTCATTTGAGGAGTTTGCGTCATTTTGCTAGATAACTTAGTACTTCACTTATAAGACTACACATCCGTTTCATTCGAAATCAGAAGTTTTCATTTTCAAAACCTTACCTTCTTGCCTGCGTAGTCGACAAGAATCAATCGAAGGACACAGAGTTAACTAGAATAAATAACCATAATCTTGTTAAGCAGCCGATGACTAATAACCTTACATTAGTAAAATCGTGAAATGATGAATAGAAATATAAGTTTGAATTTCCATAGACAAAAGGCATATGTTTTTGGATATAATAGGAATACGATGTGATCGGTCAATGCTTTCAATTTTTGGGTTTTTTAATGCATTAACGGGTAAGTTTTTAGAAATGCTCAAAATAATTTAAGTAAGTTTTTCAATATATATATATATATATATATATATATGTATATATATATATATATATATATATATATATATATATATATATATATATATATGTATATATATATTTAATTTTATTCAAAGCATTTATTTCGCATAATTATTCATAGTACATTTTATGATGAATAAAATTAAATTTAAGCACTTATATCTTATAAGTCTGCACTTGTACGGTAAACGTACGGTAATTTTTGGCTAAACTCCCCACAATTCTTTCTTGAGAGTCTGGCAACGCTGATCGTATGTGCTAAAACATAGTGATGTGCCAACTCGGAAAAAACAAAACTCGATTTAACCCGAGTTAAAATTCACGTAACTCGGGTTGAACTCGAGTTATGTAACTCGAGTTAATGAGATGAAAGAGTTAATGTTTTTTTTAAAATTTTTAACCAATTTATTTCCTTACCTTTACATTAATAGTAAAAAAAAATTAGAACAGACAAATGATATTTTTATCTGTTTCAATTCTATCATTTTTATATTATTTGTTTATAATGTATTGGAAGGGTTATACTAACTAAAGTAAAAAAGAAAATTATTGTTAGAAATCAAATCATTTATTTATGTAAATAAATAACTAAAACAAACTTCTTATAAGTTTTAACAAAAACAATATTCTTTTCTTTTTTAAATTAAAGTTAAATAAAATATAAAATCACAAGCGATTGTTAAGTACTTCTTAAAAATAAAAAAAATAAACATTCATGGAATGCTATTGAGAAATAAAATTTGGTGAACCTTTTTTGGTGCTAGACGGTTTCTTCTATCATTGCACAAAATCCCAGCTTTTGAAAATAAACGCTCTGAAGGGACTGATGATGCTGGTATACAAAGATATTTATGAGCAATTTCGGATAATCCCGGAAATAAACATTTCTTGTCATTCCAAAACAGAAGTGGATCGCATTTTCTGTCAAGATATGGTAATTCAAAATATTGTTTAACCATCATAGCTGCCGAAGTGTATGGAGTTGGGTGAGCACTAGTCTCCATGATTTTTTCATCTACAACTCCCCAAATGTCGTCTTTACACAAAGCAGTAGCAGCGAAAGCAATTGAAATACTAGGGCTATTTGGGCTAGATGAAGGTAGGACTTGATCGGTGCTCATGTTTGATAACTCATTTATTACCCACATTTGCGCATTAGGAGGCTCAACTTTTAATATGGATACCAGTGACTGGGATGAATTGACCAAAGTACTCGTATTACTTTCATTTGTTGATGATGAAGTCGGACTTATGTTTCTTTCTTCGACGGTAACACTACTTGGGTGCTTATTTTTAATGTGGTTTAATAATGTGGTCGTATTTCCATTATATTTGAAAGAATCTGAACACTGTTTACACGTAACACGTCCACTCACTGGTGATTCGAATACATCCCAAACCAAAGATTTTCTTTTGGGACCCGGCATTTTTCAAAAACAGAATTTAAAACACGAAAAACTACAACAATAACCGGCACTTTAAAGTTAACCTCAAATCTACATAAATGTGACACTTGTTTGTTATGAATGAAATGATCAGCAAACTTCGCTCCATGTCGGCTTCATTCGGTTTTCAAACTCGAGTCAGAGAGAATTCAACTCGAGTTGGTTCGAGTTAAGCCCAACTCGAGCTAACTCGAGTTAGTTACTCGAGTCGACCATCACTACTAAAACATTACTGATCAAATTATAGCAATATATGAACTTATGTTTCAAAGATGAAAGTCCATACAACACAGTTAAAAGCTAACAAAATATATGATAATAATATTATGGTATATTTCTTTTAAGTCACGCGATATAAACAAATGCATCGCAGCATTGACATTTCTGCTTTATTGCCGCAACTCTGTTTAAATGACAAATATTCCTTTATCCGCCATTCGGTGTGGCATATCAATTCTCAGGAGTTTTATTTAAGTATCGGTTATTCCCACTGAAGCTGAATACTACCATAAAAGTCGTACGACCAACGCGGTCGGGCCACATATTGGTGGAATTCGGAGCAGAGGCCGGCAATAAAGAAGCATTCTCTGACGCAGCGAAGAAAGTCCTTGGCAAAAGCGCAACTATAGCCCCGCTAAAGCCAATGGCAACGATCGAAATACAATGTCTCGTATTTCGATCGTTGCCATTGGCGTGACGGATCTGGCCGAGGCAGAAGAGGCCATCAAAAAGGAGTTCCCTAGCGTGGGAAGGATCAAAGCGAGACTGACACCAGAAAACAACAGGGGACAACGCATGGCCATAGTTGACTTGACCGAAAAGGACGCCGAAATATTCCTGAATAAGGGCAAAGTACGAATTGGGTGGGTTGTCTGTAGGACACGGCGAAGAGCAACGCCTCTTCGATGTTTCAAATGCCTTGGTTATGATAACACCACACAAGTATGCAAAGGACCCGATAGGAGTTCCCTATGTTAGAAATGCGGTGAAATAGGACATAAAAGAAAAGAGTGTACGAAGGAGGCACACTGTATTCTATGCAAGGATGCTGATCAAAAACCTGATTTTGGACACGTCTTGGGATCAGGAAAATGCCGGGTGTTTTAGGAAGCCCTAGCCAAGGCAAAATCAGAGCTTCGATGACCCGCATCCTACAGCTAAACCTACATCGCAGTTCAACCGCCCAAAATCTGCTTGAGCAGTTTGCGAGGGACCTGAAAGCCGACTTTTTGCTGCTGAGTGATCAACACCATAATAAAAGTCCTGCATTATGGTATTCTGATGAAACTGGTACTACCGCCATCTGGGTTCGGAACAGTGACTTTCAAGCGGAGAGTTGTGGACAGGGGGATGGTTTCGTGTGGGTTCGGTGCTCAGGGATCACCTTCTTTAGCGTGTACCTAACGCCTAACGAATCGATATCATCTTTTCAAGCCAAACTTAATGCTTTGGGGGGCGCTGTCTCGAACGCAGAGGGCAAAGTGCTCGTTGGGGATGACTTCAACGCTAAAGCAATCAAATGGGGCTTGCCTCGGACGAATCCGCGGGGAAAACGAATCCTGGAAATGACAGCCAGGACGGCCCTCGTCGTACTAAACTCCGGAAATACGCCGACTTTCCGCCGTATTGGCTGTGAGGGAATGATACCGGACGTGACATTCGCCTCGGAGTCCTTAGTACGGAGGATACACAACTGGAAAGTATTAGAGGACTACTCAGCTAGTGATCATCAGTGGATTCTGCTTGAGATAAGTGATGCTGTCTCCCGACGTCCGTGCTCTCGGCCTTCTAGAACTGGATGGAACATCGGAGGGATAGACGTCGAGAGGTTCGTCAAGGTTCTTACAGCAGGTGAGCCACTGCAGGGAGCTTCGGAGGGGATGGAAGAACTGGCAGCTCAAGACGTGGCGAACTCTACTATGAGCATCATTTTGACTGCTTGCTGCGCTTCTATGCCCCGTCGAGGACCCTGGCACGGCAAACTCTCAGTGTACTGGTCGTCAACTGAAATCGGTGAAAAGCAAAGGGAGTGTCACAAGCTTCGACGTGAGGCTTAACGGGCGCGGAACCATGGCGAGGCATGCAACCAGGTGGCAGCATGTACGTCGGCCAGCAAATGCCTTCGCGAACTGATCAACAGTAGCAAGGCTCGCTGCTGGCAAGACCTAGTGGACAATGTGAACAAGGATCTGTGGGGCCTTGGCTACAAGCTGGTCATAGGGAAACTTGGTGCCCTACGGAAGCCTTGTATACATGATGCGGAAAACATGAACGCGATAGAGCGGGGACTCTTCCCCGCCCATCCCGTCCGTGTTGACGCTGTCTATGGTGAAACAGCTGGAACTGGAGGAGGCAGTCCTCTCATTGAAAGCGAGGAAGGCTCCAGGTCCAGATGGTGTTCCAGCTGAGGTGTTGCGGCTCGTCTATCACCATTGTCCTTGCCTACGGGACGGGGTATTCCCGGTACGATGGAAGGTGGCGAGGCTCGTGCTGATCAGCAAGGGGAAAGGAAATCACGAATCGCTGTCTGCATACCGCCCGTAATGCATGCTAGACACGGCTGGGAAAGTGCTAGAGAAACTCATCAAGAGAAGACTCACTGACGCGATTCGTGCTGCTGGGGATCTATCTCCTCAGCAGTACGGCTTTAGAGCAGGACGCTCTACCATTGATGCGATTGCAGAGGTGGTGAACGCAGTCCAAAAAGCAGAGGAACATAGTCGCACCAAGCGACGGATCGTCCTGTTGGTGACACTCGAAGTCAGGAATGCCTTCAACTCCGCTAGATGGGTGGATATTCTAGACACGCTGGAAAACTCTTTTCAAGTTCCAGGATATCTAATGCGGCTTTGAGGAACTACCTTAAGGACCGAAGCCTGCTCTACGACATGACACAAGGCCAACGAAGGATGGAAATTACATCGGGTATTGCCCAGGGATCTGTCCTTGGTCCGGACCTGTGGAACGTGTCTTACGACGGGCTACTGAGACTTGAGATGCCAGATGAGTCGTGCTTGGTCAGCTACGCGAATGATGTTGTGGCTCTGGTCGCTGGACGCACCGTTGAACAAGCGCAACTTAGGCTAGGTATGCTAATGCGCCGAGGAACTGGATGACTGCTCGCGGGCTGAGTTTAGCACTGGAGAAAACCGAAGTGGTCATCTTGACAAAAAAGATAATCCCTAGAGTAAGGATGATCAGTATTGGAGACATGCAAGTCGAATCGAAGCCAGCGATGAAGTACCTGGGGCTACTGATCGACTCGAAGATGAGTTTCTCTGAGCAAATCAGGGCAACGGCTGAGAAGGCTGCTTCGGGAATATCGGCCCTGAGTCGACTCATGGCCAACGTAGGGGACCCAGCCCATCAAGAAGATGCCTTTTGATGAGTGCTGTAGGGTCAGTGCTACTGTACGGGGCAGAGGTATGGCGCGACGCTCTCAGCGAGGAGGTATACCGAAAACGTTTGGCACAGGTGCAGAAAAGAGAAGCACTGAGAATTGCATCTTCATATCCAACAGCCTCCGACTCGGCAGTGAGAGTGATTGCAAGCGTGATACCTGTCGCTCTCCTTGCTAGAGAGCGCCACGCTATTTACCTGCGCCGAAACGAGGATGCGAGGGAGGTAGTTGTCCGCGAGGAGAGACAGCGCTCCCTCTACGATTGGCAGCAGTCTGGAGTGAATTGCACGAAGGGAAGGTTGACTGCGCGCCTCATCCCGGATGTGAGACCGTAGCTAAAGCGAAGGCATGGTGAGACTGACTTCTATCTGACCCAGCTTTTGGTATGGGTGTTTTCAGTCTTACCTGCACAAGATCGGTAAGTCACGGTCTCCCGATTGTCGGTTTTGCCCAGGAGAGGAGGACAATGCCTGTCACACATTTTTTGCGTGTACAAAATGGGTCAGGCTGCGAAGGGAACTCTGCAGGGAGACGGGAGAGCTCACCCCGGATAATATAGTTGCGGTGATGCTCGAATCGGTTGACAAATGGAACCAGGTGGCACATTATGCTCGGGCAGTCCTAAAATATAAAAGGGACTCACAGCAGCCGGGGGCGCTGGGGCTGGGGGATCGCTCTTCTGGCATTTCCTCTTCCCCTCTCCCCTCCCGCTAGAAAAGGAACTCCTCAGCTTCAAGGCACCCCACGGCGTAACAAAACGAGACCTGGCCCGAAGTAATGTGTCAAACGGTTCCAGGCTGGATTCTCAGGTTGACAGGAGAGGTGCTTAGAGGGTAGTCCAGTCGCGCATGGGAGTCCCACACTCTGTGAATAAATGGCATTCACCTCCCTACCACAAAAAAAAATTCCCACTGAAGCTTTGCTTCGAGTCAAGTGAGTCAAGTTTTCTTAGAGTATTACGTTTACAATTTGAAATGAGTGACCAATAATTCAAATAGCTCTACTCGAAGTAGTGAGAGTTGTAGAATCAGATCTAGCGACCCTGAAAGAGCTAAAAGCAAATTTGATGCGTTTTTCAAAATAATTTCTGCATCCCAAAGCGCTACCTGTAGACTGTGCCGATATAAAAAAGTTGAAATAAAAATGAAAAATAGAAATACTTCAGGTTTAAGGAAGCATTTACTATTTTTCCACGGAAAGGAATCACAAATTGTTATTCCAGTAAAAAGACCAACAGTAAGTGGAGATATCTCTAGCGTAATTACAACTGCTAGAAAAAGCAGACAGGTAAGTTAAAAATATTTTACATAAATACTCAATAAGATACAGCACACTTGTCACTTATATTATTACTAACTTCTAATTAAATATTTTTTATTTCAGTCAGTATCCGGAAACTGCAGTCATAACTTCATGACAACTACAGTTGATTGAATTTTGAACAAATATCTCCCCTTCTCATGTTTCGATGATGAGGAAACACAACAATTTTTTCAATTGATTTGCCTGAATATGGTATTTCCTAAAAGGTCGACACTTGAAGAAAAGTCAAAAAGTGATTTGAAGAACTACAATTAGATGTTAAAAACCGACTACGGTCATACACATGTAAAATGTCATTAACCATTGATGGATGGACGTCCATTGCAGGAAATAGTTACTACGGGGTAACTATTCGTTATATAGACAATGGATGGAAGTATTGATCTGTTGTTCTTGAGTTTGTACCATCGCGTGATTGCCATATTGGCTCAGACATTGCAACGATTTTCCACGAATGCGTATTAAAATATGACTTAGCTGATAAAATTCAGAGTATCACGGTTGACAACGCAACTGCAAATACCAAATTTATATATGAACTGAATAATCAATTGCTACATGTTGATTCAGATAATTAACATTTTCGGTGCTTTACTCACATTTTGAACCTTGACGTACAAGATTTACTAAGGAAATTGGAATTATATAGTGAAACAGAAAGTGAAGACCAAAAAGAGCACTATAAAAATTCTGAAAGCGAGATTGAAAAAGTTGAAAAATATGCGCCAAATATTGCTGAGTCTCTCTCGTACAGTTACTACAAAATTACGCAGTATTTCAAGCAAACTAAAGAAATGTGAGATATTGAAGAGGAAGTTCCAGTCTGCTTGCAAAGCAGCTGGCGTGCCAACGAATCTGAATCATATACTTAACTGTCCTCATGATATGATAGAATTTGGTTTAAAAGTGAGAGCTGGCATGAACATATTGTGAACTTCTGTGAACGAGTTGAAAGATTCTCATCACAGAAATTGAATGGCAAATACTTGAAAAAATATACAAGTTTCCAATAAACTTTAAACTTTTATCAACGAAACGTGGTGGAGAAGATATGTTACATTACCATAAGTAATTGTATTATTCAATCTCTTGCTAGATAAAATTGAATCTATGATAAAACAATTACATGAGAAACTAGACTGAACCAAAGTGGATGAAAGGATGATTCAAGATTTCCAAGCAGCCCGAGATAAAATGCTTAAGCATTATAGGAAGAGTAACTGGATGTACTGTACCACATTAACTTTAGATCCAAGAAACAAAGTTCAAACTTTTTATATCACATAATGGGGGAAAAATTAAACCAGATAGCCTGCGCGAATTTAATGAACTTTATGAAGAATATAAAAGGCTACACTTGGTGCCTACATTTCCAGATTTGGTAAGAAACGGAAGGAAAGTAAAGGGTTTTCCGATAAGAGGTGTTATTTTGAATAGCCCGTTATTTCGGTAGATGACACTTTTGAAGCTTACATTTTTTGACATTTAACAAATAGAAGCTACGTTATTAGTGAACTTAATGATATATGCTTCAACAATGCATTGAAATTATTAAAATTCACTATAAAAATGGTGAAAATTCGGCAGAGACGGTTCGTAAAACTCGAACATTTTTGGGTCGTCGTGAAGCACGCAAGATAGAAATTGGTGGAAAAATTCGAGCTGTTGGGACAATTTAGTGATGTGAAGAATAAAACCCGTGCATGTCACTCAAGAACAGCCCAGAATATTGCTGCTGTAGCCGAAAGTGTTGAAGAAACCCCAGGTTTGTCCATTCCTCGTCGTTCTTTAGAATTAGGCATCCCACAAACGTCATTACACCGTATTTTGCATAAAGATTTGGGTTTTGAGGCTTATAAAGTTCAGTTAACACAAGAATTCAAGCTGGTCGATCATCAACAATGTCCTGTCTTTGCTGATTGGGTCCTTAAAATGCATGAAAATGATCCCGAATTCCATCGAAAAATCATCTTGAGTGATGAGGCTTATTTTTGCTTCGGTGGCTTCGTCAACAAGTAAAATTGTCGCATCTGGGGCTCGGAAAAACCAGGAATTATTGTTGAAAATCCTCACTACCCTCAACGTGTGACTGTTTGGTGCGGTTTATGGTTCGGCGGAACCATAGGACGTTACTTTTTTGAAAATGAGGCTGGAGCAACAGTTACGGTGAATGGATTGCGCTATCGAGAGATGATTAATGAATGAATTTTTTTTAATAGCGAAATAACACCTCTTATTGGAAGACCCTGTATGTGAATATGATGAAGACGTAATAGACTTTGAGAAACTAATATATATGCATGCCCTCCTACGTCATCAGGTTGTGGGCTTTGTGGCATATAGTTACCGACGAGTTGGAGGAATATCTAAGTAAACTGAGAGCCACTGCTTGGGGGACATTTTAGAGCGATGGATAAATGAGACGGAATATTCGATTTTATCCAAGATGGCTCGTGACTTTTTTACAATACCTGCTACTTAAGTACTTGCTGAGAGACTTTTTTGAGGGTTCTGTAAAATAATTTTACAAAACCCTACTAAAATTGCCACCTGTCTGTCCGCCTGTCCGTCCGTCCGTCAGTGTGTCACAGCACTTTTTCTCGCAAACTACTAAAGCAAGAAACATCAAATTTTGTATGCAGGTGTAAAGTGGTGCTCTCTTAGAAGTTCAACTACAAAAAAATTTTATAAGGTATTTAAGGGGGGGTCTCCTCGTATAGGGGAGTGGCCCCCAAAAAAAAATTGCATCAAAGGTAGCCACTATGGGTATCAAATGAAAGGTCTTGATGAGATCTTTTCAATACAGGTCTTAATTTGATACTTTTTGCTTTGAGGGATGCGCAGGGAGGGGAAATACACTAAAAATTTGTGTCCCCCCCCTCGCGATTGGACACCTGTGATCCGAAAAATCTGAAAAAAATTATGGAGGTAATCTGAAAAAAATTATCTGAAAAAAATTATGGACGTAGGTGTCGAAATTCACTCAACTTTGTTAATAATAGTATGATATTCGAATTTCAGATTTTCCCCAATAAAATCGCATCGGTACCCTTAAACTGGACGACATTCGATATTTACGTAAGGTTTGAAATTTCTCCAATTACAATAACAATAACGCATGATTTTGGTATTTTATAGACTTTCAATCGAATCAGTCACTGCAGTTTTGACTTGATCTTCTTGAAATTTTCCAACAAGGTCAATAACATTAAGGTTTTTGAGAAAATTCATGATTTCAGTGATTTTTGTCGGTTTGCAACAAAATGGCGACCATTGAAAGTAGAAAAACAATGGATTTTCTTTTGAACGTGCACATCTCTTTGACATATTTCTTGACGTTATTCATTGCCGGTGACTGCATTTATGAGAAGTTGGATACAAAACCCTTCTGGCATGAGCGTAGGTCTGTTGACCATATTTGTTTAAAGCAGAATTAGTAGTTAGAGAGCATAAAAATAGGTTAAGTGATGAGTTAGTCAGATGGTTATTCTGTATAAATTCTTGGTCAAAACGATCAATATAAAGTAACAACTCGTCAAAATTATCTTACTGCAAAATAGTTTAGGTTGTATTTTTTCGTTCAATAAATGATAAACTTTATGGATTGTCTTTTTTCTACAACTATTCCATTCCGTATAAGGTAAGAGCCTATCATCAATTTTTACAATATCTTTAAAATATTGACAAGTTAGTTTTAATAATTTGTTGGCCTTTCTTGTGTCTATGTCAATTTAAGCTTAAGGTATACCCACTTTGTTACGCTGTTGTAAGGTTTAAACTGACGTGTTTAATTAAAAAGAAATAGGCTAAAAGGAGTGCAAGACCAAGACTGAGAGCACACTACCAAGCCCAAGACCAGATGTTTAGATGCAAGACCAACATCAAGACTGGCTTCGTCTCGTTTTGGTCTTGCATTTGGACTACATTAGAAGAAATAATCCGGAGATTGTCGCCCCTTCGAAGAAAAGCAAAATCAGGAAAGAAAGAAGAAAAACCTAAGGCGACGAATAATGAAGACTTAAAGAAGAATATTTAAACGAAAATGACTTTCAGTCAAAATTACTAAGAATACCGAAAGAATACGCCAATTAAAGTATTCGGGCAGCACGATAGAGACATCGCTTGGTTCCAGGCAGTCGAAGATAAGATCAATAACTTTAAAATTAAACGGATAAACGCAGGACAAATTGCAATAAGATCAAAATCTTGGTTAACTTCAAGTCAGCAAAAAATGCTCTGCATTCTAACGAGGTTCCGCACTTCACGTATACCTAAAAAGTGAAAAAACAGACTTTTGTTGAATGTTCTAGACTATGGAAATGATACGGCCGACCTTCTTCAAATTCTATAAGAAGCTGCATCAGAAATTTAACTCATTTCAGTAAAGAATTTTGCAACGAGAAAATCAACCGTCGAATAAAAATTGTTGATATTATGTCGTACATATATTTTATAAGAGCAATCTTAGTGCCCTTCAACAGATAAGGTACTTGAATTTCAAAGTGATGAGAATATTTTATAACACATACTTTTAAATTGATCTGAGATCTGAAATAGGGTTAGTAAGATATTGTATTCGCCATACATTTTTATAATTACACAAACACTTGTTCATAATATCACTTTACATTATAAATTGACACACACAGATAGAGTAAATAAATGTAGATACGAGGCAAGGAATTAGAATTAGAGAAGAGAAAATAAAAGATAGAAAAATTTAGTGCGGGATTGATAATCGAAGAGAGAAGTCTGATTTTGTGAATGGAGATAGTCTTTGTGAAACGAAGAGAGAAAACTGATTTTGTGAATGGATAAAGTTTTTGATAGTCTAAGAGAGAAGACTGATTTTGTGAATGGATATAGTTTTTATAAATCGAAGAGAGAAGAAAATTTTTGAAGTGAAAATACATTTTTCAAATATTGAAGAGAGAAGATAATTTTTGAAGTGAAAATACAATTTTTGAATATCGAAGAGAGAAGATAGTTTTTGAAAGTGAACCATAAAGATAAGCCCCCTGTGAGTGTACAACAAAATCCCTTTGTGTGGCATCTAACAACAAATTTTAAATCGACTCAAGTTACGAATAGACGCAAGATACGAATGGGGAAAGTTTTCTTTTGTTTGTTTTTTATTTTATCTAGTCAGATAGTTATATAGGGTTTAGTTATTACATAGAATTCCACCTTAATTAACAAAATTTTATGTAGGATATAATTTTCCAAAATTTCAGAATTAAGGATATCTATTATTAATGTTAAAATAGGACAATTTATACTTATAAAAAAAAAAAACAAATAATAAATTTTAATAAATTATATAAAATTATGAATATTAACATGACACATACAATATAATTTAATACATCATTGATTTTATTTCAGATCCAATTTCATATAAATTTTCTGAAATTTCATCGAATAGATATATTAAAAAAGAAGAAAAAAAAATTTCACGTTATACGTGCGGAATTTAAATGAAAAATTCCCTAAACTTTTTGAACATGGTAGTATTTCTCTGGGTTGTTTGAAATTCTGTTGGTCTCTAGTTGTTGTGTGTTCTCTCATTTCCGCTTGAAGTCTGCATTCCCTCTTGTTTTGTATTTTATAAATAAGTGGTCATCCTACAAGAGGAGGATTTCAAATGTTGAATAGTTTCAAATTATAGAATAGGATTGTGTTAAAACTGTTTAATGGGGAGGTGAGATACAAATTTTCATCTCATGCCTGAGCTGAATTAATAATTTTTAATTATTAAATCTAAATTACGTTTGGTCGGTGATTCAAGGAAGTTTACCACTCTTTCAGACGTTTACATGAGTAATTATTTTTTTTTTAGAAATTTTAATGAATTTGTGACTATAATTATAGATATTTCTGTTTCCACTTCCATTTGCCAAAACCCCACCCTGAGAAAATAATTTGTCATCACTATTGGCAAAAGTAAAGCTTCATCTGAGAAGCATGGTAATTTTGATTTCTCAACTAAAGAAAAAAGAAATTACCATAACAAAGCCTCCATAAAAAAGTGAAAAGCAAAAATGTTGGCTTGACGAAATGTTCAAGATAAGAAATTTTCGAAAAGTGAACTTCGAAGAAAAATCAAGATAGAACGGTACATTTTAATAGAAAGAACCTAAACAGAGAGGATTTTACGTCTTGCATTTATTGCGTGCAAGGTTAATTAAGTTTAGTTTTGGAAAATATTTTTTGCTGGAAAAAATTTATTGTTTGCCGCTTTCTTTAAACAATTGATCCATTGCTGTAGAATATCACTAGGTTAGCCACAAAAAAGGGGGATGAAGGAGCCGGACGACGATTTCAACTTTGGGAGAAGTAAACCTCCAAATTCAAATTTTTACCATCAAGAAACCAATGTTAACGATTCTCAAATATCGAAACCGCCGAATGAGAAGCTTGGGAAGAGAAAATTTGAGATGGAAGATTCAGAAATGTAAACTAAATTGAAAACAGTTGAAATAAAGAAAAGGAAATCGATAAGATAAAAATAGGAAATGGAGCCAAAGTGCGAATAAATTAATTGGAAGAAATTAGTGTTGCCCGAAATTGGTCTTGGTCTTGTTCTTGAGTTTTTGCAAGACAAAGACCACCTAATTTTAGCAAGACCGAAACCAAGACTTACCTTGCATGATTTTACCAAGAACAAGAATGAGGCTGCAAGGCTCTTGCATCAGTTAAGTCAATGATGATTTGAGCAATATTTAGTATTTGGTTTCAACACCGATACTGAAAGACTAAAATCACGATTCTTCCATTTGACAACAAAGTTGGTCATTATAACCGTAAAAGGTTATTGATTGATATGTCGCGGTTATATTATATTTAATTCAAAATAACTCAAAAATATTCATTCCATTCATAAAATATACTTTACATGAAAATACTTTACTTTTGACACATTAACCCTAAAATGCATTTTGTATCATAAATGATACATACTGGAAAAATCAATATTAATCGGCATAGAATATCACTTTCATCACAACGCTTATTTCATCATATTTGCAACAAAGCGCTCCAACCATTTTGCATCAGACTGTAAAGAGAAATGCGACAATGATAACGGCACTTCTGATTTTGTGAAGACGTGACACTTAGGAGCTCATCAGTGGTTTTGGTCATGCTTGTTTGATTTTGTTTAGGTGTTCGTAATCGACCCTAAGTTTTGAAAAAAATTAATAATATTTGTGAATATCTCCCGATAGTGTCAGTGGTGCTTCCATAAGGAAAAAAGCAGTGCTTTTGATGTAAGTGGGAATTTTGTGGTATGTATCAAATATGTTACAGTGGTCTTTGCTTTATATTTAGAATGAACCCAGGTGAAAACGAAGGGCCCCTGAAGCCGCATGAGCTGCAGTTTATAATTGACAATTGGGATGTTAGCGAAGATGAATTCGATCATTCTGAAGATGAAGAAAACTTCGATATCGAAAACATTCCAATTGTTTTTGATTATGAATTAGAAGAAGAATTAAATGTGACTTAAAATGAACGTCTAAATCAAGAATATGATGAACGCGAATTGCAAAATTATAAAGATTCTTTCAAAAATATAATTTAGAAGAAAAAAAACCTTATATTAAATGAAGAGCAAAAGCAGTTCAGAGGAGATCGATATCGACATTAGAAAGTCCCTACGATTATTTCCGATACGTTGTACAAGAGTCCAACGTATATGCAAAATAGAAAGATATAGGTACTACAAACCATTTCAAGGCTGCAGATGTAAAAAATATTTGGGGGTATGTACATTCAAGTCTGTTATACACTTACCCAATATAAGATGCTATTGGACTACAAAGCTTGAAGTGCCACATATCAAAGAAACGATGAGCCTAAAGCATTTCGAGAATGTGAAGGAATTCCTACATTTCAACAATAATTCAAAAATGCAACCTAAGGATAATGACGATTTTGATCGATTGTTTAAACTTCGGCTTTTTTTGGATTATTTTAAAACGCTAAATTTGCAAGCATACCATGCGAGCAATGTTTGTGTGTGGACTAGAAAATATGTTCAACAAAAACGAAGCACTATTTCAAACAATATTTGCCGATGAAGCCCCATAAATGGGGTTTCAAATTTTTAGTTTTGAGCGGCGTCAGTGGATATGCTTATAACTTTGAAATATATACGCGATCCAATAAAAGACACTACCAACAGAGCCAGACTTGGGATATTGTGCTAATGTTGTAGTCCGGCTTCTTCGAAACGTCCCAAATAACCAAAATTTTCGAATTTTCTTTGATAACTTTTATTCGACGATACCTTTGATTTCCTACTTATCTCCCATGGGTATATTTTCTTTAGGGACTATAAGAAGGAATAGGATTCCTAATTGTAAATTGCCTACTGACACTGACACAAAAAAGGATCCAAGAGGCAGTATTGATGGATTCGTTTCTAATACAAATTGCACAGATATTACAACTGTTGCGTGGAAGGACAATAAACTTGTCATATTGGTGTCGAATTTTGTCGGCGCATTACCCTTAGTAAAAATTCAAAGATTCGACAAAAAACAAAAAAAAAGTTGTAGAAATTTCATGTCCTTCGATTGTCAAAGAATACAACCGACACATGGGTGGTGTTGATCTTCTAGACAGTTTGATCGGAAGATATAAAATAATGATTCGAACGCGAAAGTGGTACTTACGAATATTTTATCATTTACTTGACCTTACCCTTGTGAATAGTTGGTTGCTATATAGAAAAGCTTGCATTATCAAGAAGGAAAATTTTTTGAACTTGGCGGAATTTCGATTTGAAATTGCAGAATGCTTGTGCAAATTTGACTGCGTAGTTACACCTACACGAGGTAGACCAAATCTGGTCAATATCGAGAATGAAATTCAGGCGAAAAAATTGGGAGGACCAACGAGCTACATCCCCCCGAAACCAATACGTACTGAAAGTAGAAACAGATGCAAAATGCCAGGGTGCAAAAAGCTTACATATGTAATCTGTGAAAAGTGCGGAGTTGCACTTTGTTTCAATAAAGCAAACAATTGTTTTAAAGATTTCCACCAATAAATTTTTATTGCCCCACTAAGAAGGCCTAAATTTGAGTTTTTTATTTACAATGTTAGAACATAACTAATGATTTATTTATTTTTTCATAATTGATTTAAGATTATAATAAATGTTGTGATACTTTATTACTGGAGAAAAAGAACTGAATTACTTTTGTCAATACCAAAATAAGAATAACAATAAACTGTACTGCATAAATTGACTTGAACTTTCTATTTTTAATACTGCCCCCAAAGGCCAAAGTATCATTTCTGATACATACAGGAAAAATCGAATTTTCAGGACATTAAGACATAATTGATTTTTTTCATTATTTTTCCCAAATTCTACATGATAGAATACAAAACTGTGATTTTTTTCGCTCAAAACAAAAAAATGGTGCATTTTAGGGTTAAACAAATAATGTAAATCTAGTTACCTATATTGTTTTTGGAATTGTATATATATAGATTGTAAATTAATGAAGTTAATTCAGTAAGTTCAGTTCATTCAACGAATTCAGTTCGTTCTCAAATATTGTATTGAGAAAGTCAATTAATAAATATAATTTAGTTCGTTCAGTTCGTTCTCTAATATTGTATTGTTTGAATTTATAATAAAATATTATTCAATACATAGTAAAATATCTTTCTAATTGTAGAAAGAAAAGTTTATTCTTATAAACAGAAACAAACTATACTAACCAGAACGAACAGATACATATGTTTAGTAAGTAGTACCTTGATCATATAAATAAAATGCATGTGATACCTATGTTACGCACAATAAAATTTCTTCCTAGCTAAGCCAGCGAAATACGCATTGGCAAACACCGAAAATCAAAGAACTAATGAGAAAGGCACGAGGTGCAACGTGGCATTCGTTCACGATGTTCAAAGCTTGTGGGTTTATCGTATGTGCTAAAAAATTACAGTTTAAATTAAAGGAATATATGAACTTATGTATGTTTCAAAGATGAAAGTCTATTCAGTGCAGTTAAAAACTAACAGAATATATGATAATAATAATATTATTGTCTTTTTTTTACGTCATGCGATATAAACAAATGCATCGCAGCGTTAACATTTTTGTTTTATTGCCACCACTCTGAATATTCCTTTATCCGCCATTCGGTGTGCCATACAAAAATTCAGGGGTTTTATTTAAGTTGCGTTTATTCCCACTGAAGCTTTGCTTCGAGTCAACTGAGTCAGTTTTTCTTAGAGTATTAAGTTTATAATTTGAAATGAGTGACCAATTATTCAAATAGTTCTACTCGAAGTAGTGAGAGTTGTAGAATCAGATCTAGCGACCCTGAAAGAGCTAGAAGCAAATTTGATGCGTTTTTCGAAATAATTTCTGCATCCCAAATCGCTACATGTAGACTGTGCCGACATAAAAAAGTTGAAATAAAAAGGAAAAATAGTAATACTTCAGGCTAAAGGAAGCATTTACTATTTGTCCACGAGAAGGAATCACAAAAAGTTATTCCAGTAAAAAGACCAACATTAAGTGGAGATATTGTAGTGAACCGGCCCTACACCACTGCCGACTAATACAATACATATGCAAATTGCTAACATATGGCTTCCTATCTAACGTCAGTTTTGATGGCTTCCCATCCTTCGTCAGTTTTGTCTGGGAGTGTAATGTAATTCTTATTGCGACGCAGAACAGTTCGCGCCATTGGAACCCCAGAAAATTTCACTCAGGGAAACTACTCGATGGTGTTATAGTGGCGCGATTTCAATTGGTATCGCCAAGCGAATGTGTTTGCGCATGTTGTCGCAAGTAAGTGTTAGAGAATTTATTCTCGAGTCTCCCATCGTTAATGTGATATTTTTGCTAGTGCTTCTGCCCTGATTGTGAGTGCACCCCCACTCTCCTTCCCATGGAGCGAAAGTCTACTAGCGACAGTTTCGGTCCCGATTTTCCGAGAAATTGCCTCGGGAAGTTCACTGTTGGCCGGTTTCTTCTGGCCAACACGTGTGTGTGTGTGCCTCATCGTTTTTCCGAGCTTAGGCGCGTGTACAGCGATTGCTGGCAACCAGACCGAGAGAGGAAGGACATCTCCTTCCCTTTTGCGTTGTGGCGCTACTTCTTGCGCAAAGTGGACTCATGGGCAGTCGGGGACGAAGGCAGCGACAACTGTTTGGAAGCTACCAAGTAAGTGCTAGGATGAAGTATCAGCAGTGCCCACGTCATTAAGTTAACGGAATAAGTACCGGAGCAAGATATAATTTGCATACCATCTCGCCATTAATTTCTTGCAACAATTAAAATCTAGTTTTAGAAGCTGTTTCCCGAAAGTTAGAATAGATGATAACGATTCAAAGAGATGGAAAAGTTAACGAAAACATTTATCCTAGTTAGATGTAATTTTAGTATGTGGTTATATCGCCTTTTCTCTTAATATATTTTTAATATTGCTTTACAAAGAAATTTATAAAACTTTTCTTCTCGACTTTTAAGTCTTGGCATTTCGGTTACATCACGCAATGATTTCTTCTTAACATTTTCCACACGTAGAAATCTTTCGTTGTTATGAGTTAAATCAACATGTGTGGTACCTTCAGCATCTATCTCTGATTAAAGTCATACTTATCCGTATGTAAAAATATTCTGGAAGCAATTCAAGTGAAGAAGAGACAAAAAGCAATTTGGGTTTCACGAGTGCGTTAGTTTTTACAATGTTAAGATTCTTAATTGTTAGCAAATTACCCTTTTTGTTAGTTAAGGCCTTAACATTTCCAAACGAGTTTTGAACTTTATACAGTAGTTTCCGGTACTATGGCTTAGTCGTCTAATATGGCCAATTGCTTTTTCTCGAAAACAATTGAATCCTCATGCCAATCATACCTAGCACGTGAACGCAACTCGACTCATTACATTCTCAGTCAGTTCGTACCACCCGGCGAGTGCCCATGTGTTGTGTGTGTGAAGCGATCGATAATTCTAGAATTGGATTTAATTTTTCGGTAGGTTTCAATCATTCCAGTTACTCGAATTGCGCATGTTTTTAAATTTTTGTACTCAGTTCTGCGGACTAACCCTTGATCTGTAGTGTTTTGTAGCTGCATAAACAACTACTCTTCTGCGTAAAATGTTATTTGTCAAAAACATTCCTGCGGCCAATATGGCCAGCTAGTAGGTAGCCAATATGGCCTGCTGGGCCATCAAGAATATTATGATAGCACATTTGTGTTTTTATTCTTTTTAGGCAATGGTTCCTTGGAAACCAACTTCTGAGGGAAAGCGCCAAAAGTGGTGTAAAATTGCAATGAGCAAGGCAATCGAAGATGTCCGCAGCAATAGAATGGGTTCATTAAAGGCGTCCAAATTGCATAATGTTCCACCAACGACTTTGAGGCGTCTAGCGGAAAAAAAGAGCTGACAGCTGATATAGCAACTTGTGCAAAGTTAGGAAAGAGACCCACTTTACCTCAGGAATTGGAGGAACAACTAGTTAAGTATATTCTAGAAATTGAAACTAAGTTTTTCGGTTTTGTGCAAAAAATAAAAGTGCCGGTAAAGATTGGCTACATTCATTTTGAAAAAGGCATCCAAGGCTTTCTTTTTGTCACCCAACTGGAACATCTTTTGCTAGGGCTTAAAGTTTTAATAAAGAAAATGTGGGCCATTTCTTCGACCTTTACGAGAAATTGATGGATGAGCACAAGTTTCGTACCAACAAAATTATATTATTGATGAGACTGGCATAAGTGTTGTACCATCCCAGATACCTCAGGTCCTAAGCCAGAAGGGTAAACGGCAAATTGGTGCTTTGACATCAGCTGAACGGGGTTCGTTAAAAACATGCGTTATGTGTATGAGTGCTGGAGGCTCATTTATTTCACCTCTGGTAACATTTCCACGAAAAAGAAGTCACCCACTTTTGATGAATGGCGCGCCACCAGGTGCTATACATGAATGCCACCCATCAGGTTGGATTCAAACCAACTTATTCACAAAATGGTTTCAACATTTCATTCAACACGTAAAGCCAACAGAGGCATCTCCAGTTTTGCTTATTCTGGATGGCCATACAAGCCACATAGAATAAACTATCAACCCAGACATGCGTTAACTTAACAACGATAAGCTATAACATTTTGACACTCAATTATTTTTTTTCCTAAGAGATTGCCAGTTTTTGTTCCTTTTTGTACAGAAATGATAATAATACATGATAGACTTAAGCGAATATAAGATTGAAAGAGATTAAGCAATGTTCCTAAAATTAATTTAAATAAAAAAAGTAACATTTATAAAATGCTTACGTAATCACCCGTAGAATGTGTGACTAAATGTTAATTTTTATAAGTTTAATTTATAAACAGAGAGATTTCAATACATCTCATATTATAACTATAGCAAATTAAATACTCAATTTCCGAGTACTTTGATTTCAAACAGATATAAACAAAGGAGTGTGAAGAGAGAAAGTATTGGGCTAGGCATAAATAAGAATGGAATAACCTCCAGAATAATTCAACTCCATTTTGAAAGCATTACATATTTTGCATGTATTCTAAGACATAATTTTTCTTTAATTTAATGTCATCATAGAATAAACTAAATAATAAATGACAAGATAAGTGAATCAATTAGATAGCAATCTGACAAAGAAATAATGCAGATAAATTGAAAACTGATACAGAATTTGAAACTAGAAAGGAACACTTATGAAAAGAATAAGAAGGCACAAAAATAAATAAAATCATGAATTGCTAGTTATAACAAGACTTTCCTTTCCAGCATGTCCTGCTCTTCCAGCAGGAGTGATAGCGAACGGTAAGTATGCCGTTGCGAGGGTACGGTTGTAGGAACCCGCGTATGGCCGGTTTCCTGTCGCGTGCCATCGTTTGTTTTGCGTTTTTTATTAGAGTAGGGTTTTTCGGATTCAAATTAACAAAGTATATTTTTCGGTACTGCGTCGATGACGTTCGGGAAAGTGAAATTAAATCTAGTTTTTGTTGTTCGCTGGATGACAAGAAGGAATACGGAATAAAGTTGAGTAGGTTTCCTTTCCGTATGGTTGTGTTTTCGACTCGTTTAAAACGGGCATGTGAACCGGTGGCTGAGTTGTTGTATTTCGGACTTAGCCTGCTCGCGTAAGACCTGTGACCATCCTCTGCAAACTAGCTAGCCAGCTGCCACGTCGGAGTAGACTGTGTCCGGACTTGTTGACTTGTCAGGTACAGTCCCTTGTCACGTCCAAAGACATCACGTCTAGAACCGATGAGAGGTCGGTTCCGATTTCGTTCAAGCGATGTTAAACGAAAATCATTACAATATCTCAAGCTTTTTTATAACCGCTGGAAATAGCAGACAGATGAGAAAAAATGTTTTACATAAATACTCAATTAATTACAATACGCTTTCCACTTATATTATTATTAACTACTAATTAAATATTTTTTATTTCAGTCTGTATCTGGAAACTGTAGTGAAAACTTCATGACAGCTACAGTTGATTGGATTGTGAACAAATACTTGTATCTCCCGTTCTCATTTGTCGATGAGGAAGAAACACAAGATATTTTCGATTGATTCGCCTGAATATGGTATTTCCTGAAAGGTTAACACTTAGAAGAAAAGTCAAAGAGTGATTTGAAGAGCTACAATTAGATGTTAAAAATTGACTACGGCACTACACATGTAAAATGTAATTTACCATTGATGGATGTACGTCCATTGCAGGTAAGAGTTACTATGGGGCAACTATTCGTTATACAGACAATGAATGGAAGTGTGGCGAACACTTCGAAATGTTCATGATCGGTTCAACCGCAGCAGTGCTGAGTGTGCTAGGGAGGAATGAAAACATATTCTGTAAGTTCTCGCTAGTTTGAGAGAGGAATGGCGCGAGCTGTCAAAAAGACGAGTGCGAATAATTATTTGTTTGTGCGTAATGATTGATTTAATAAATTAGTGTAAATACATAATCAAACTATTATGTGTCATTTATACAAACAGCAATGCAGAAAAGAAGACTACAATTGGTGACCCCTGCGTTTAGAACATTCAAAAGCTTACATTTAGTGTGGTTAGGTTAAATAACCAAACAAACTACGTAGTAGTGTATATTTGTAATCAATCTGTTATACCAACGTTTAGCAATACGCATTCGGTCAACGCTGCCAAACTCAAGTGGACAACGCGTCAAAATGTCGCACCAAAGTACACCTAATAGGCGTACAGACAAAACATTATTGAATCTTGCAAACGAGACATCGAACGCTCAAATGGACTCGGTATTGTTGAAACCTCAAGGAAATTCGGAACTGGAGTTAAATCCAAGCAGTTTGGCAGCAATACACCAAATAAAACTGCCACCCTTCTGGCAAAATGACCCAAACACGTGGTTTTTGCAGGCAGAATTGCAATTTAATGCTTATCGAATTACAAGTGATAATATCGAATTTCATACAACTTCGACGGGTTTCGACAAAAATACATTCCAACAAATTCTTGACATTGCACGACCGCCACCGACGGTAAACAATATGAATATTTTAAACCCAATCTAATTAAGTGGTTTGATAAATCCTACAGCGCTTAAATTAATCACCTATTGAGTAGATTGGATGGCGATGACAAACGGCCTTCACAGTTATTAAGGGACATGAAAGTCATTGCTCCAGAAGGCCTGCCAGATAATATTTTAAGAAATTTATGGACCTCATGGTTGCCAAATAACATTCGAGGCATTTTAGCCCCAAATGATACAGTACCGATAATCGAACGGGCAGAAATGGTGGATAAGATATTCGAATCAAACCAGACATCATCAGTCATGGCAACCGCACATCATGAGTCTAAGACAGTACCTAACGACCCACTTCATCATTGATTTAGCACATTGGAGAAACAAGTGGTAGAACTTTCCTCCTTAATCAGGTCAATGAACCACGGAGCCTCGGTGAAAACCGAAAAAGCCTCCCCAGAAAGAACATATCACTCAAACGTTTGTTATTATCATCGAAAATATGGAATTCAGGCCAACCGATGCCTACACCTTGCGAATTCCAGATAATGACGAAGACAAAAAACTAAATCTTTTCCATCTAGGACTGCACACTTAGGCGGCAATTTCATGTGCAACATATGAGTACAGCCCAAAGAATATCGCCTGCATGTCACGGACACCACTACACGAATCAAGTTTTTGGTTGACTCCGGATCAGTCACGTCAGTTCTGCCAGTTACCTCAGTAAAGGCACCTAGTAATAAGGGGCATGCCACCCCGTTTGCAGCAAAAAATACAGTCATAAGGACACACGACGTAAGGACATTAAACCTGAATTTCGGAAACAAAACTGTCTACATTTGGAAATTCACAGTACATTTCAATTTGCTGATCGACCTTAAAAATAAAAACTGATTCAACAAGATGCATGCAGGAAATCGTCCGGTGAGGAATTGCAGCTTACAAAAATAGCGTCATTCAGCGCTAACGAACAGAATGATACCGAAAATAAAAAAAATTCACCAAGTGTCTTCGCTACTACAAACGAAAACAACGACGTTCAGCATGACATCATCACAACAGGACCACCCATAGCAGAGAGACCACGTCGATTAGTGGGAGAAAGACTCACAGCAGCAAAGACGGAAATAGATGAAATGCTAAAAAACGGCTTTTGCCGGCCATCATCCAGTGCATGCGCTTCACCGTCTCATCTCGTAAAAAAAAGGACGGAAAATTGAGACTTTGCGGTGACTACCGTAAGTTAAATGTGCAAACGGTTCGAGATCGATACCTGATTGCTAATATTTACGACGTCATGGAGCGCATGAATGGGAAGAATGCATTTTCAACCTAAGATTTAGACAAGGCTAAATCCCGTGGCTCCTGCGGAGTACCTAAAACAGCCATCTTCACCCCATTAGGCTTATATGAATTTATTCAAATGCCCTTCGGGTTACGAAGCGCAACACAAACGTTTCAGCGCCACATGGACAACATACTAAGAGGCATTGATTTTGCATTCTGCTTTATCGACGACATTATTATCATCTCTAGCCCCACCGAAGAACATCAAAAACATCTCCAAATAGTTCTCGAACGTCTTCAAAAAAACAATTTGTCAATAAACAAGAGCAAATGCTCATTTATCAAAGCAGAAGTGTTTTATTTAGGTTTCAAAATCAACGCTCACGGGTCCAAGCCACCACAAGAGAGAATCCAAGCAATCGCAAATTATAAAAGGCCAGAAACCATCGCCGAACTGCGCCGTTTTCTCAGCATAGTGAACTACTACCGTCGAACTATACTCAACGCAGCTACTATTCAGGCTTCACTGACTGCGTTGTTGAAAGACTCAAAAAAAATTACAAACGGAAAATTGCATGGACATCAATTTTTGAAACAGCATTTGAGGCTTGCAAAGACAGTATAGTACAGTCAACCTTATTGGCACATCCATCCCCAAATTCTCAATTAGCCCTAACAACAGACGCCTCAGACACGGCAGTAGGGGCAAGCCTAGAACAACTGACGGGAGAAACATGGGAACCACTTGGATTCTTCTCACGAAAGCTCAGTGAAACAGAAAGAAAAACAGTAAGTAGATCGCGAACTATTCAATTTTTCCGGCACATACTAGAATCGCGTATCTTCGTTGTAAAAACCGATCAAAAACCGCTGACGTATGCTTTTGCGCAAAAGCTTGAAAAGGCATCACCAAGACAACTGCGCCAACTTGATTGCATAGCACAGTTCACCACAGAAATAGTTCAATCGCCGGATCCAGCAACACCGTCGCAGATGCACTGTCGAGAGTGAGCGAGATCGTAATGCCAATTACATTAGATTTGAAGGAACTCGAACGAGAACAAGGGTTGGACCAAGAGTTGAAAGACATTCTGAATGGCACTATGCCCCTAAGATTAAAAAAAAAATAATTCTGAAATATATTGCGATACATTAAACGGCCAGAACAGGCCATACGTTCCGCTCTCGATGAGACACCAGGTTTTCGCCACAATCCACAATCTTGCTCATCCAGGCATAAAGTCAACAGTATAATTACAAAAAACCAAATTCATATGGCCAAATTTGAAAAAGATGCAGCACACTGGACTCGTACCTGCATCAGTTGCCAAAGAAGCAAAGTTCAACACCACATCAATAATATTCCCAATCACATCGACATTTTGAGCATATCAACATAGATATCATCACGCTACCCACAGTTCACAACTACAAGTACTGTTTAACCATGACAGTAGCGAAGTTTGATTCCTCACTGTTTCATGCCTTGACAAATTTGATCGGTGCCAAAAGGATAAGAACAACATCATACCACCCGGGGGCAAATGGAATGATTGAAAGGTGGCACAGGACATTCAAGACAGCATTAATGGCCCATCTTTGTGATCAACAAACACCATGGCCAGAGCTCCTTTCAAAGGTCCTCTTGGGTTTAGGAGCAGCAGTTAAGCCTGACATCGGCGCATCTCCAGCAGAACTATTATACGGAACAACGATTAAGCTACCTGGAGAATTTTTTACAAACGAAGCTTTTCCATCAGAAACGTGTACGATCGTCGAAAACATTAGAGAACAAATGCGCAGCATTCGTCCGAAGCCAACCGCGCATCACATCAAACAAGATTTGATCGTTTCACACCATTTGACCAAGTGCGCGCATGTATTTTTGAGAACGGGTGCTGTTCGTAGGCCACTTGAACCACCGTATACTGGGCCGTTTGAAGTGATTAGCAGACCAACCGAACGAATATTCACAATCAAAGTAAAAGGCAAACAGATGAATGTCTCGACGGAGGGATTGGAACCAGCATATATTGCAAACGAGGAATCCCGGGAACAACTAAGCAACAAACATATAACACCCCAAACCTCCAATTTGTTGCTCACGGAGCCCAGTATGGATTCAAACGCTTCGAGAGACAAACGAAACGAAGAGCTACAACCGATTCATGACGATTGTCCACGTTTCACCAACTATCCAACTCGAATATATGGAAGGAAAACTAAACAGCTACCAATCGACATGAACAAAGACAGGGGGATACTGTGGCGAACACTTAGAAATGTTAATGATCGGTTCCATCGCAGCAGTGCTGAGTGTGCTCGGGAAGAATGAAAACATATTCTGTAAGTTCGAGAGAGGAATGGCGCGAGCTGTCAAAAAGACAAGTGCGAATAATTATTTAAGTTTGTAGGTAATGATTGATTTAATAAATTAGTGTAATACTGGGTCAGACATTATAACGATTTTCCGCGAATGTGTATTGAAATATGACTTAGCTGATAAAATTCAGGTATCACGGTTGACAACGCAACTGCAAATACTAAATTTATGTATGAACTGAATAATCAATTGCTACGTGTTGATTCAGATAATTAGGATTTCTGCTCTCATTTCGAACCTTGGCGTACAAGATTTACTAAAGACATTGGAATTATATGGTGAAACAGGAAGTGAAGACCAAGAAGAGCAGTATGAAAATTCTGAAGGGGAAACTGAACAAATTGAAAAATATGCGCCAAATATTGCTGCCTCTCGTACAGTTATTACAAAATTACGCAGTATTTCAAGCAAACTGAAGAGAAGTGAGATACTGAAGAGGAAGTTCCAGTCTGTTTGCGAAGCAGCTGGCATTCCAAGGAATCTGAGTCATATACTTGACTGTCCAATGAGATGGAATTCCACCCATGATATGATTGGATTTGGTTTAAAAGTGAAAGCTGGCATTAATATATTGTGCACTTCTGTCAACGAATTGAAAAATTTTCAAATCACAGAAATTGAATGGCAAATACTTGAAAAAAATATACAAATTTCCAATAAACTTTTAGTAACAAAACGTGGTGAAGAAAAATATGTTATGATACATTACCATAAGTAATTGTATCATATGTAAAACAATTACATGAGAAACCAGACCGAAACAAAGTGGATGAAAGGCTCATTCTAGGTTTCCAAGCAGCCCGAGATAAAATGCTTAAGGCGCAGCCCCCAGTGAAACTGAAAATTTGGGTAAACTTTACAGCCGTCCACCACAGAAACGTTACGAATATTTGCAAAATTTTTTTAGCGAAAAGTTGGAATAAACCTTTGGCTATCGAATCAACTCATTACATTTTGCAAAAAGATTGTTGCAAAAGTTATTAAATTCAAACAAAATAGCATGTTTTCGTTAAAAAATGTAGTAGATCTCGGAACCTACTTAACGTACCGAGTTGATTTAAGCTATGGTTGTTAGATATAAATTATTTGCAGTGAATTAACTCATCAAAAATTTAAAAAAGTTTTTTGCAAAAAATTTCCTAGAACAAAATGTGTAAATTTGAGACAAATCAATGTGCATGCATGATATTTGTTCAGTGTGTGCAAATTACACATTTTGTTCTAGAAATTTTTTTTCAAAAAACTTTTTTAAATTTTTAATGAGTTAATTCACTGAAAATAATTTAGATCTAACAACGATAACTTAAATCAACTCGGTACGTTAAGTAGTTTCCGAGATCTACTACATTTTTTAACGAAAACATGCTATTTTGTTCGAATTTAATAACTTTTGCAACAAACTTTTTGCGAAATGTAATGAGTTGATTCGATAGCCAAAGATTCATTCCAACTTTTCGGTAAAAAATTTTTGCAAATATTCGTAACGTGGTGGACGGCTGTAAAGTTTACCCAAATTTTCAGTTTCACTGGTGGCTGCGCCTTAAGCATTATGGGAAGAGTAACTAGATTTACTATACCACATTAATTTTAGACCCAAGATGCAAAGCTCAAACTTTTGATATCACATTATGGGGTAAACAAATTATACCAGATAGTCTGCGCAAATTTAATGAACTTTATGAAGAATATAAAAGGCTACAGTTGGTGTCTACATCTCTTATGATTAGAAGAAACGAAAGGAATGTATAAGAATATGATGAAGACGTAATAGATTTTGAGAAATTCTATGCATGCCCTTCTACGTCATCAGGTTCTGGGCTCCGTGGCATCATTCAGAGAATATTTAAAAAAGAAAAGTAAAGTGTGTCTGCTGTTCTTTCAGTCAAAATTACTAAGAATACTGAAAGAGTACGCCAATCAAAGTGTTCGGGCAGCACGATGGAGAAATGGTTTGGTTCCTGGCAGTCTTTGAAATTAAATGGATAAACATAAAAATGATTGCGATAAGAACAAGATCTCTGGTTAACTTCAAGTCAGCAAAAAATGCTCTGAATTCTAGCGAGGTTCCGCACTTCACGTATACCTAAAAAGTGAAAAAACAGACCTTTGTTGAATGGTCTGGACCATGAAAAGGATACGGCCAACCTCTTTTGCATTCTATAAGAAGCTGCACCACAAATTTAACTCATTTCAGTAAAGAATGTTGCAGCGAGAAAATCAATCGTCGAATAAAAATTGTTGATATTATGTCCTACACATATTTTATAAGAGCTGTCTAAGTGCTCTTCAACAGATAAGGTACTTGAATTTCAAAGTGGTGAGAGTACCTCCAAAAAAGAAAAGTCAACCAGCGTCACCGATTTCAATGATGGCCATTCGGCTGCAAACTGAGCTTTGCACAACCAATGCGTTAGATCGTTGCCTTCTTACTTAGGCCTGAAAACGGAAACATCGCGTCACGTCGCGAACTAACCTCTTCGAGCAACCTAATCAGCGCCATCTAGTGCTGTTTACATCAAACAAATTTTTTAAAGATTTTTGACAGTACATATGATGGTCGTTTGAAATTTTATCAGTACTATGTCAACAATTTATTTTAAATATGAGACGTCGAAGACATTAGCGCGCAAACATATGTATTTCGATCCCGTTTGTATCATTTTGGCTAAATTTCATCTGAGAAATGTCATATTTGACAATCTCAAAAGTAGCTGTTTATCGAAATTTAGAACAATTGCTCGGCTGTTTCCGGTACGGGAAGTGACGTCAGGTACGTTAATTGATTTTCTTATGGGCCTGAGTAAGATGGCAACGGTTAAATGCAGAGAAATTCATGCCCTGGTGAGCGCGGATTCGTCCAGCATCAAGTGGAGAAACCCTCAACATCAAGATGCAAAAGTTAAATATAAACGCAAGTACACCACAGTGTGACACCTCATCTTCTTCAAGCCCAAGGTATCGTTTGCACTCGCCCTTAGAGGACCAGTAGACAATACTGTCAATAATGTAAATAGCATCAATGAGCTACATCTTAGAATCTATCAACAACTTAATTTCTGATCGGAAATAATCAACAAAGAAGATTTAAAAAACAACTTTTCTCGAAAGTTTAGTTCCTTCAAATATCTCAAAATAACTTGCCATTCAGTCACATTCCCATGGATGGACTTCGTCTTATCTTCATCATTGTCGGCGTATTTGTTGGGTATGGCCGTGTTTTTTGTTAGCTCCTTTCAATAATTTTAAAATTATTGACATTTATCAAATGCCAATTGGAACGGTTAATTTTATAAGCAAAATTTGATTGCCTAGCCGCACCATTCAAATTAATCAGTTCATCGGTAAATATCATCATCAACCTGAAATCGCAAAGCGAAAAAATCCAAAGGCATTGCAAGACCAGCAGCATGGAGAAGCTCGCCGGCTTTTCCTCATTGAGGCAAGAATCAAATGTCATTTGACGTAAAAACTCTTAAAAAGGAAAATCAAAAAAGAAGCTATAACCGGTGAAAAAATAAAACAACAAACAGTGACAAACAATAAAGATTTCAAGAAAATGAAATACAATTAAAATGATGAGCTAAGACTGAGAATTCTTTCATTGTGGGCGATGCGGAAACTATAATAGCAAAATGAAGATATCTTAACTGATATGAAGGATGCAACGTCAAAGATCAAAGAAGTGAAAAAGCCAGTGTAAGGTACCCATCAAATACTATGCGCTGGAGGTTCCAACGACAGTGCATACCCCAGCGCAATAGATCACGAGGATTTAAATAACAAGATGGATTGCAAAGATTTGAGCAACTAGGATGCAAGTGTCATATTTGACAAAAGTGAATTAGAAAATAGACAACAAAATTTTACTAATTATATTACGGAAACACTAAGGAGAAATGGTTAAACAGTAGTTCTGCAGGTCCTCTGAGCTAAAATAATGAGAGTAAAGTACTGCCAATTAATGTTTTCGGGAAGCAATATTGTTCAGCATTTTGGTGGCTGAACAAAAAATTTAAAATGTTCAAGTAAAATGGGTAATTTATTGAAAAAATAATAGTCAACCTACGACCGAGTCACCGGTTGACCAAGTTAGTACGGGATGCTTTAAACAGTGTGAAGGTCTTATACTTCACATAAACACCAAAGGTGGAAAAAAATCAGACTTTCGGGTTAAAATTGTGGACTGTGGAGAGAATAAAGTTGACCTCCTTAAAATGTTACAGGAAGCAGCACCAGCTGTTAGATTTATTGCTGATAAACAATTTTGGAACAAGGAGGTCAACAATAATATCATTTTATTTATTATCGCAGTTTAAGTTCCTCCAACAGATAAGATACTTGAATTTTAGAGCTGTGAGGAGGGAGCGTGTTCCAAAAAGAGGTCACTTGGATTACCAATGCCATAGATTTGGTCATTCAGCTGCAAATGGGGCTCCATACTACTGATGCGTAAAAATTTAGGATGTACACGCTCCTAGTAGGTAAAATTGGGTAAGACCGAGCCAAGAGAAAAACTATACCGTGCGAACTGCCGTGTATTTGATTTGAAGATGCCCCTGATGATGTCAAGATACAAAAATTGAATTCATGCCGAAACAAACATAAGTAAACTGCGGTGTAATACTTCTAGCTACGTCCTACCCGGGGTGTCATTTGCTCTGGCCACTAAATGACCACCAGATAAAACTGCATGTAATGTAGGTGTTCAACAATGAACTACTCCTGAAAATCTACCAACGACGTTATTGTTTATCGGAAAGAACCAACAAACAAAATTTAAAAATTAGCTTTGTTTTTCAACGTTTAGATCTTTCTAATGTCTCAAAATAACTTGTCATCCAGCCACATTCTCATGGATGGAGTTTATTTCATCTCGAACTACGTCAACTCCTGCGGTACTCTACGTTCACGTGACTATCTCCTTGAATTCATTGTTAAGCAGAGCCTGACATCATGCCTCTTACTGAACCCCACTTTAACCTTTTGCTTGTATCGTGGGTCCAAATTGACCCAGAGCCTTACAATTTCGGCTCTGGCTCTTTTATTGTTGAAGCTACAACAACGCATTCTCGTATATTCTTAGTACTCTGTAAGCAGCCAAGAGATGCGGAAGTGAAGCATTGCGACAGTCAAAGGAGCAAAGGTTTGAAGCCGCTGGAGTCAAATTTGACCCAAGACACCTAGTATGTAATTTTTTTTTACTGAACGTGGTTTTTCCTTTTTGTGTTTAGCATGCAATTTAGCAACAATAACTTTTTTTAAGCGATAAACAAATCGAAGAGGTATGGAATCAAAGTGATAAGTAGGACTTGAATGTCGGCGAAGTCAAGGTCTATCGTCTGACGAAGAAATTATTAGCAATCGAGGTAGTTCTGAATCAGGTAGTAGCTTAGAAAACACTGTGATTGAAACAAGTGAATCTGATACTGAAAGCGAAACAACAAAAGACGAAGTGGACAGCCAAAGCATCAAAGGGAAGTGACTGCTGGGTCATTATCGAGGTAAAAATTAATTCGAATGGTATAAGCAAGCTCCAAGTAGGTCTCAAACGAGAGCACATAATATACATCACCTTCCTGGCTTGATAAGTCCAGCGCGAGGAAAAGTAAACATGTCCAAATTAGAGTCATAGAAGTTGCTGATAACAGATGAGATCCTTGATATTATATTTTTAAATACAAATAACATAGAAAAATTGAAGAGTTCAACGAGGTTAATTCAAGTGTTGGAGTGAATACGAACCTCATAAGTATGACTGAAATGAACGCCTTTTTAGGGCTTACCCTTTTAACTGGCATTTTTAAAGCCGGGCATGAGGGTCTGGTAGGGTTGTAGCATACCGATGGCACAGGAAGAGATGCTTTTAGAATGACCATGTCTTGCACTTGTATCCGAAATATTTAATGAATTTATTAAAAATTGTAAAAAAAAATTATAGTTGTTCAGAATATATTACTATAGACAAAATGTTATCCCCATTCCGAGGAAGGTATTTATTCTGAGTTTACATGAAATCGACACCAGCTAAATATGGGAATAACATTTTACGTCTCTGTGATTCTAGAACCCATTATTTACACTATGCGTTCACATATAACAGAGAATCAGAAGCATAAAGAAGGACTTAAACTCTTTGTTAATATTGCACCTGCCTCGGCTAAACTTTAATTGCATTATAATCGTATTGTTACATGTACAAATAATTCTGCGAGCTACTGTCGCAATTATTTTCATCATCATTAAGAACGTCAACAAATGAATTTACTCGAGCCCGCGAGTAAATTCAACAAGCATAATCAACATCTGCAAGCGACGTCACTCCATTCATGAATTTGCTCGAACCTACCAGGTACCTCTCGGTAGAACGTTCGCCAATATGCGAGAAATGGGTGAATACTTAGAGACCCTATATAAAGGCGAGCTGAATGAATGGGAGAATCATTCATTCGACCGCGATAAGAACTGCGAAAGTGTGTAGGAAGTGTGTTTCGTAATAGTGAAGTGATTTAGAAGACAATTGCGATAAGAAATTTATGGACAAGTGTTAGATTTTATTTTAATAGTGAAAATTAAAATTAGTGAAAGTGTTAAACTGATTATTGTGCACTTTCTTGAATTAAATAAACTCTTAACTTAAATTAAAAGACATTGCGTTTTCACTTTCCCGGAACGTTAAAATTATAGGCCGCGAACCAATAACACGCGACAGTGGTGTCGAGAAGTGCGATTGAAATTTTGAAGTGAAAACGTTTAAACAATTTTAAAGTGCACAATTGTGAAAAGTAACTTAAAAAATAGCCGAAACAATAAAAAATGCCAGGAAATTTACATCTTAAAATTAATCAATTGAGCATATCGGAGCTCAAAGAGGAGTTGGAACAACGAAATCTGGCTACACAAGGTACAAAGGCCATACTGATTGCACGCTTGCGTGATGCGATCGAGTCGGAAGGCGTGAATCTGGATTTGGGTGAGCTCTCAGATGCAGAAAAAGGCACAGAAGGTGGTGAAGCCGGAACACCAAAACCAAAGGAACCAGAAAATGCGCTGATGCAGATGTTGATGCTGATGCAGCAAGAGCAGCGACAACAGTCATCCAATTTAACAGCGAAGTTAAATGAACAATCAGCGAAGCTAAGCGAACAATCAGCGCAGCTAAATGAACAGACATCCAGTTTAGCTGCGAAGCTAAATGAACAATCAGCGCAGCTAAATGAACAATCAGCGAAGCTAGACCAACAAGCGTTCGAAATCAAGGTGGACATCGCACAGAAGCTGGAAAAACAGTCAACCGAAATAAAAGCGGAGCTCAGTAGTCTCAACAGCCAAATTAAATGCGTCGAGGAGAAGGTATACCAGGTCGAGGAGAGAATCAACCTTGAGATCAGCCAGGTCAACCATGAGATGGAAAAAGTGAAAAAGGATTTGGAAGCAGCGAAGGCAATAGTAACCGCCTCACCAGCCCCAATTATAACAGCAGCGCAAAGCTCATCTAGAAATGTGCAAGCACCAATATTCGATGGGCAAACGGTCTGGACTATTTACAAAACCCAGTTCGAAGCAGCCGCTCGCATAAATCACTGGAATGAACAGGAACGAGCAACTGCATTGATTCTTGCTCTAAGAGGCCCAGCTGCCGAGCTGTTGCAGACGATCCCCGTTGAATTGCACTCAAACCCGAATGCTATAATGAATGCGCTCGACATGCGTTATGGACACGATCATCTAAAGCAGATTTATCGGTCACAGCTAAGGCATCGAATGCAGAAGTCTGGTGAAACCCTACAGCAGCTAGCCCAAGATATTGAGCGACTGGCACTTTTGGCTTATCCAGCCTACGACCCAGAACATCGAGATGATGCAGCGACAGAGGCATTCATCAGCGCACTAAAAGACCCGGAATTGCAACAAGCCGTGCGTTTAGCTCAAAAGCAAACGGTTAAGGACGCATTGGCTTATAGTCTGAACTTTGAGGCAGCGAAAAATGTGACTCGTACCACTGCCCGGGTTCGTGAGGTAGTGACAGACGGGTGCAGGTGTGAGCGCGTGGAAATTGAGCGAGACCGGCATGTAAATGGTGCGCCTAGATGCTGGAATTGCGGAGAGAAGGGGCACCTGCAAAGAGACTGCAAGAAGCGAAGAAAACCGAGCTATTGTCCAGACTGTGCAGCTAGGAGGAGATCCAGACCGAGTCAGGAGCCCAGAATGGAAGCCCTTCAAACAGAGGGGTCGGGAAACATGTAAGAGCCAACTTCGTGGGGCAGAGGTTGGCTAGGAGGATCGACGTCCCCAGCACCACCATCACCGTGTCAAGACTACATCGTGGAGAAGCGGATTTATGCCTTCCGGGTCAAGTTGACGGAGAACACTGCACCATAACAATCGACACTGGTGCAACCCGATCGATTATCCGACCAGACCTAGTTAGACAGCAACAACTTCACAAGGGCAGAATTTTCTCACTACGGACAGCTACGGGAGAAACTGCACCTGTTCATGGAGAGGTCAACCTCCAGATACAGTTGGGAGACCTTGTGTTCCGACATAATTTTCTGGTCGCGAACATTATGGATGACTGCATTCTCGGAATGGATTTTCTGCGACCACATGGAATCACGTTGGACTTGGGAAAACGTGTCTTGAAATGGCAGAATGTCGAAGTACTGATGGAGGATCCCAGCGTCCAAATCCCCAAGATGAATGTAGTGGTATGTACTGACACTGATGTACCGAATTCTTCCGAAAGCATTGTATGGGCCAAGCTTGATGGTGATTCTGGAGACCACCGATCTTATCTGATAGAGCCAACGAAGACATCCGCATTGCGCAGTTTGATTGTAGGACGAAGCCTTGTAAAATCTTTAAGGAACGGATATGTGCCGGTTAGAGTCCTTAACACCGCAGACTCAACCACGAGCATCAAAGCGGGAGAAGTCATCGGCAGCTGCCAGCCTGTTTCCACCATCACCTCTTTGGAAGCTACTCACAACCATCATTGGAAAAGGAGGCAAGACACAGACAAAGCCCGGGAATCCACGTCTGCAATATTGAAGCAAGTCAAATTGCCGGTGCAGCTATTCAAACGAGCCTCTGATCTGGTCACCAAGTACAGTGACATCTTCTCAACAAGCCCGGATGACCAAGGCCGAACGAGTTTGGTAACTCACGTCATAGACACACAGGGAGCCAAGCCGATTCGACAAGCACCAAGACGTCTCCCTATAGCCAAACAAGGAGAAGTGAGCGCGCTGATCTCGGACATGGAAAAGCAAGGCATTATCGAGCCTTCTGTAAGTCCATGGGCCGCGCCTGTAGTTCTAGTAAAGAAAAAGGATGGTAGCACTCGCTTTTGTGTCGACTATAGGCAGCTTAACGACGTCACTAAGAAAGATAGTTACCCGCTCCCACGCATCAATGACATCATGGACACTTTAGCCGACGCAAAATGGTTTTCTACACTCGAAATCAAGAGTGGCTACTGGCAGGTAGAAATTGACAAGAAGGACCGAGAGAAGACCGCATTTTCAGTTGGGACCGGATTGTGGCAATTTGTTGTGATGCCGTTTGGGCTTTGCAATGCTCCAGCCACTTTCGAACGCTTGATGGAATACGTGCTACGTGGTCTAACCTGGAAAACCTGCTTGGTGTACCTAGATGACATCATCGTCATCGGGAGAACGTTCGAAGAGCATGTGCGGAACTTAGAAGAGGTCTTCTCCCGACTGCGACTGGCAAATTTGAAACTTAGTCCCGACAAGTGTACCCTTTTCGCAGCTGAAGTAAAATACCTGGGACATGTCGTATCAGCTGAAGGGGTCAAAACAGACCCTGAGAAAATTGAAGCCGTGAAAAGCTGGCCAACACCAAACAACAAGCGCCAACTACGAAGTTTCCTGGGCCTGGCAACCTACTATCGAAGATTCGTCAAAGACTTTGCCAAAATAGCTAAGTGTCTTCATCAGCTAACCGAGAAAAATCGTCCGTATGTCTGGAATGAACAATGCCAGACAGCCTTTGAGACCCTGAAGGAAAAGCTATGTGAATCACCCGTACTGGCGTATCCGAAACCCGGAAAAATGTTTGTGGTTGACACCGATGCAAGCAACGGCGGTATTGGAGCTGTACTCTCCCAGCAGATCAATGGCGAAGAAAGAGTCCTCTCGTATTACAGTCGAGTTCTTTCAAAAAGTGAGAGGAACTACTGTGTGACCAGGAAGGAGCTATTGGCTATAATAGAGGCCACCAAGCAGTTCCACAAGTACCCATATGGCCAGAAATTTGTTCTTCGAACGGACCATGCATCATTGAGATGGCTACTTAACTTCAAAAACCCCGAGGGACAAGTTGCGAGATGGATCGAAAGATTGCAGTCATACGACTACGAAATTGTTCATCGAAAGGGCGGAGTTCATGGAAATGCTGACGCCCTATCTCGTCGCCCATGTCCAGCTAACTGCAAGCATTGCCGACGGATTGAGGAAAAGGAACCGCCCGTTGATCTGCGACTGATAACGGCCGAATTCGATGAAGGTTGGTCATCGGAGGAGATTCGAAATGCCCAGCTAGCCGATGAAGACATCGGACCATTGCTCGTATGGAAGGAGACGACTGGGCGACCTGAGTGGAAGGACGTTTCAACGCATGGCGCAACCCTGAAAAGCTATTGGGCACAATGGAACTCCCTTCAGGTGGAGGGTGGTGTACTCAAGCGGAAATGGGAAACGGCGGATGGCAGCTCCTATAGGATGCAAACTATACTACCCAAAAGCCGAATCCACGATGTGGTAAAGGAAATGCATGAAGGATCCTCGGGAGGCCATCTTGGTGTTAACAAAACCTTAGCGAAATTGCGGGAAAGATTCTACTGGCTCCACGCTCGAGAAGACGTAGAGGACTGGTGTCGCAGATGCACCATTTGCGCATCCGTCAAAGGCCCAAAACGACGACTGAGAGGACAAATGCAAACCTATAACGTAGGCGTGCCATTCGAAAGGATTGCTGTTCACATCGCTGGACCCTTTCCTGAATCTGAATGGGGAAATCGATACACGCTGGTTGTAGCTGATTATTTCAGCAAGTGGCCCGAGGTCTACCCCATTCCCAACCAGGAAGCAACTACGGTAGCCGAACAGCTAGTGTTAAATTGGGTCAGCAGGTACGGCGTGCCTTGTGAACTACATTCGGATCAAGGCCGAAACTTTGAGTCACTAGTTTTTAGCGAAATGTGCGAGCAGCTGGGAATACGGAAAACGAGGACAACACCGCTGCATCCCCAATCCGATGGAATGGTCGAACGTTTCAACGGCACGCTCAATAAACACCTTGCCAAGATGGTTGACGAGAACCAAAGGGACTGGGACCGACATATCCCACTATTTTTAATGGCATATAGAGCCGCTGAACATGCGTCGACGGGCCAAGCCCCAGCCAAAGTCATTTTTGGAAAGACTATTCGTTTGCCAGCCGATATAAAGTTCGGAACACCCCCTGAGAAACCCCAAACGGTTTCGGAATACGCAAGTGATCTAAGACAACGGTTGAACCAGATACATCGGACAGTGCGAAAACACCTCGAATCGGCTACTGACCGCATGAAGACCAGGTATGATCTAAAGGCTAATTCTACTGGCTTCCAGCAAGATGACTTGGTGTGGCTTTATAACCCGCAACGGCGAAAGGGTAGGTCTCCAAAGTTGCAACATAATTGGGAGGGACCATACCGAGTTACAAAGCGAATCAACGACGTCGTATACCGAATACAGGAACATCGTAAGCCGAGAGCTAAAATGAAAATCGTGCATCTGGACCGTCTTGCCCCATATTACACCCAGGGAGAATTGACTACAAATAGCGACACATCTTTTCGGGGCGAAAAGAACTGAGATGGGGGCAGTGTTACATGTACAAATAATTCTGCGAGCTACTGTCGCAATTATTTTCATCATCATTAAGAACGTCAACAAATGAATTTACTCGAGCCCGCGAGTAAATTCAACAAGCATAATCAACATCTGCAAGCGACGTCACTCCATTCATGAATTTGCTCGAACCTACCAGGTACCTCTCGGTAGAACGTTCGCCAATATGCGAGAAATGGGTGAATACTTAGAGACCCTATATAAAGGCGAGCTGAATGAATGGGAGAATCATTCATTCGACCGCGATAAGAACTGCGAAAGTGTGTAGGAAGTGTGTTTCGTAATAGTGAAGTGATTTAGAAGACAATTGCGATAAGAAATTTATGGACAAGTGTTAGATTTTATTTTAATAGTGAAAATTAAAATTAGTGAAAGTGTTAAACTGATTATTGTGCACTTTCTTGAATTAAATAAACTCTTAACTTAAATTAAAAGACATTGCGTTTTCACTTTCCCGGAACGTTAAAATTATAGGCCGCGAACCAATAACACGCGACAGTATATTATTTTCCGCACTAGTACTTAAGAAGAATATTTATGATTATTATTTATTTTCTGCCATTAAATGTGAAAGGTTTAAATATTCCGATGATTGCAAGAAGAACTTCAGGTACCGCCACCGATAAAGAGGATAACTCGTCTTCAAAATACCAGTATCTGGATAGTACATTTAATAATAAATAGCACTAAAAACAGGAATTTTTTTTTGTCAGTATGAATTTAGCATACGCGATAAGGCCCATCGTACGGTTGTTGCGACGATCGTTTTGACGTAGCAACCTAGGCAAATTAATGGCTGCAGAGCTTTGAATCTTTGAAAATGAAAATGCGTTCTCTGCGATAATGATTTACAGAGGTTGATCGAAGATTCTGCATGTCCTTCCGGAATTTTTTCGCGAAGATGGATTCACTTCCGTTAGGAGGTTGTTCCTTGGTGATGAGCTCTCTAGATATCTTCAAAGTTATTTTATACAGTGTTTCAGTAACAGAACATTTTGATTGCTCTTTTTAGGCAGCACGTAAGCCTAGTAGAACAGTGGGTAATGCCTGTATCCATATGACAGCTTTATGGCTCATCAACGCAGCTTTTAATGATCTGTGGAATCTTTTGATCATTCCATTTGATGAATGATGGTATACCGTTGTCCTTATCTGCTAAGAGCCAAGCAATTTTGTTAATTCGTTGAACAACATGGACTCAAACTAGCTTCCATGAACAGTGACTAATATTCTTGAAGTGCCAAATGGGACCACCCAAATCGTAAAAGATTAAAGAGACTACTTCCGTTGTTGTCTCGGTGATTGAGACCATTCTATCCATCTTGAGAATCAGTCGATCAACGTCAACACATATTCGTATTCATTAACAACTGGTGAAGATCTAACCAAATCAATGTGAACATGGTCAAAGTGTTGATCCGGTGCTGAATATTGCAGTGGGAACGTCGTAGCGTGTCGGTTAATTTTTGGGTTTTGGTATTGAACGAATACTTTCAACCAATTGACTATGGCCTTCTTCATATTAGGCTTGAAGAATTTTGCTTGTAGAAGTTAGCTGGTAGCTTTTCCACTTATGTGTGATAAACAATGTGCAGAAACGAATGTTTCATTTTGAAGAGTTTTTGGTATGCATAGTCGTGCAGTTTCCGTTGAAATATGGCAGTACATAAAGGTCCCTTGCTTCTTTAATTTTTGGAAGTTTAGTCAGGATTTCGAATTTAGCAAATATTTCAGCACCTCATCATTTCCCTGATCCCTCGATACTTCTGTCAAACTGCAGGGGGAATGTTGGGCGACAGGAATATTCTTTGAGGCTAGCATTCTTTGGAGAATTCCACCCCACATACCCAAGAAAATTCCCACAGGAGGATTGCCGGTCAATAAGGGTACTCTTGGAAGCTCGAATTCTTTGAGAAGTACCGCTCCCATGGACCGAAGGATATGGGGGCACCGTGAAGTTTCCTCTTGGGATGACTGGGCTACACTTTGGACAACAAACTGGAGTTGATGCTTTTGGCTGGCGGATATGATGGTTTGGACCTAGTTCCTTTACATGGTAGCACCGAGGTGACACTCACGCGTGGATGGCTCTAATTCAACTATCATACCATCTCCGTCCCGGTTAAAACCTTGCCAGGTCTCGGAGTACGTTCGAAGTTTGAACCATTGGGTTAGTGGTGTAGGTTCGGTTGAGACGGGTTCCCGATTAGCGCTGGTCTGGCTCTCAGCAACCCATAAGGGCTTGTGCCATCCCTCGCATGGCCTCCCTGCTCTGCATAGGTAAGCATGGGACCAAAGAGGTGCTACACACACGAACGAAGATAGCGACTCCGAGGGAAGACCCAATAAAACTAGAGCAACGAAAAACCATAGAAAAAGATTTAAAAAAAAGAAAAAGAGAGCTAAAATAACAACAATGATGACGCAACAAGCAGCTGCAGCCACTACTTTAACAGCACATCGGGAGCGGTGCTTACGATAACAAGGACGACGATGAATACACAGACAGTGAAGATGGACAAAAAGAAGGAGATTAACAGACAGTCTCGTCCAGACTGAGATTCCTGCGGCGTTCCGGCGCAGCAAAAAAATGATGTGAACACCAGAGCGTCCTAAAAAGGAAACGCGGGAAACTCTGCAGGACGTGTCAGATGTTTGAGCGGTCAAGGAAAATATAAAGAGCATCGAGAATTCTATGGTCACTGCTGCAATCGTTACCAAAGCGACCAAAGCAAGGGTCGTGAATCTCAAAATAATAGCAAAACACCTCAGGAAAAGACAAGAACGACCAGACAAATAAAGCGCCGTTGTGTGATTTCATCGCTACCATCGGAAATGTGGCGAAAATACTGTATTCGGAAACGGAAGCCGATAACTTTTCCGAAAAAAGGTGGTTACGAAGCACAATTGGCGCCCAACGGCTTGAAGAATAAAAGCAGGAGATGTTCAAAAACGAATACAATCTGCATGAGACTCACCAAAAATCAAATAAGCAGTTAAGATTGGGCTTCTTGATGTAAAGGAGCTCGTAGACCGCATAGGGGATTATTGGAGGAGCTGATTAAAGGCCAAAGAGGACCAGAAGGCCGAAGATGAGCAGAAGGCGAAAGAAGCGCTGTGGGTAAGTCTAAAGGGTGTAGCGACTGACATGTACATATGTACAATACTTAGTCATAAAAATACTTATTTAGTTTATTTGACATTTACATACATATACAAAAATAATTTATAGGAAGTTTTCATTCAATATTGAGCTTGTAAAGACAATAAAAGTATAAATCGTATCGTTGCGTTGTAGATGTCGTTTATATTACATTAATTCAATTTGTAAAGATTGTTTTAAATAAAGTTGATTTAGAGCAAGACCGGTTGTTGACCAAATCGAAATGATTCAATTAGTGATCAGAAAAAAGAAGAATAAATTTTATTAAAAGAAGTTATTTTAAATTATCCAAGTTCAAAGGGCATGTGCAGATAGGGGATTCCATAGCGTGAGCAGGATCAACGAGGGGCTGACACCAGAAAACCATAGGGGATAACACATGGCCATCATTGACTTGACCGAAGAGGATGCCGAACACTTCTTGAATAAGGGCAAAGTAAGAATAGGGTGGATTGTCTTCGGGATACGGCGGAGGGCAGCGCCTCTTCAACGTTCTAAGTTCCTTGGCTATGGTCACACCACACAAATATACAAAGAACCCGATAGGAGTTCCCTAGGTTACTAATGCGGTGAAATGGAACATAAAAGAAAAGAGTGCACAAAGGAAGCACACTGTGTTCTTTGCGAGGATGCTGATCAAGGTAGGATTTTGGGCACGCCTTGGAACCAGAAAAATACCGGGTTTCCCAGGAAGCCCTAGCCAAGGCAAAATCAGAACTTCGATGACCCGCATCTTGCAGCTAAACCTACACCCCACTACAACCGCCCATAATCTGCTTGAAAAGTTTGCGAGGGACATGAAAACCTATTTTATGCTGCTTAGTGAGCAACACCATGATGAAAGTTCTATATAATGGTATCTCTATGGAACAATTGCAAACAATCGAACGCGGCATACTTCAAACAGATCGCGGGGAAAATAAATCCTAGAAATGGCGGCCAGGACGGTGCTCGTCGTACTAAACACTGGAAGTACGCCAATTTTCCACCGTATTGGCTATGAAGAAACCATACCTGACGTGACATTCATCTTGGAGTCTTTAGTATGAACGATACGAAATTGGAGAGTATAAGAGGACTACTCAACCAGTGATCATCAGTGCATTCTGCTTAAGATCAGTGAAGTTGTCTCCCGATATCCGTGCTCTCGGCTTTCTGCAATTGGGTGGAACATCGGAAGGATGGACGTCGAGAGGTTCGTCGAGGTGCTCACATTGTGTCCCACTGCAGGGAGCTTCTCAGTGGACGGAAAAACTGACAGCACCAGACGAGATGATCAAAAATGAGCATCATCACCACTGCTTGCAAAGCTTCTATACCCCGTCGAAAACCTTAGCACGTCAAGCCCTCAGTGCACTGGCGGTCAACTGAACTCGCTAAAAAAATAAGAGAATGTCACAAGCTTTGGCGTGAGGCTCAATGGGCACGGGACCCTGAAGAGGCATTCAACCGGGTAGCAGCATATCAATCAGCCAGTAAATGCCTTCACAAATTGATTAACAACAGCAAGGCTCGCTACTGGTAAGATCTGGTGGGCAATGTGAACAAGGAACCGTGGGGTCTTGGCTACAAGTTAGTTATGTGGAAGCTTAGTGCCCTACGGAAACCTTGCATACATGATGCGAAAAGATGGATGAGATAGTGCGGGCAATCTCCCCCACCCATCCCGTTGATTTTGACGCTGTCCATGGTGAAACAGCAGTTAAGTGCCCACTCTTCACATAGCCGAAAGGAGAAGACGCAGACCTTTCACTGATAGCGAGGAAGGCTCTTTGTCCGGACGGTGTTCCAACTGAGGTGTTGCAACTTGTCTACCACCATTGTCCTGATTTACTGTTCAGCATATTCAACGCTTGCCTTGTGATGAGTGCTGTAGGGTCAAGGCCACTGTACGGAGCAGTAGTATGGGGCGACGTTCTCAGTAAGGAGGTATACCGAAAACGTTTGGCACAGGTACGGAGAAGAGGAGCACTGCGGATTGCATCTTCGTATGTTATCTCACAGTCCCTTATTTGGCGTTGCGAGTTATTGCAGGCATGATACCTGCCACCCTGCTTGCTAGAGAGCACCGCTCTTTTTAGCTGCATCGAAACGAGGATGCGTGGGAGATGGTTTTCCGCGAGGAGAGACAGCGCCCATTCAACGATTGGCAGCAGTCTTGGGTGAATAGCACGAATGAATGGTGGACTGCGCGACTCATCTCGGTTGTGAGATCTTGGCTAAATCGAAGGCATGGTGAGACTGACTTCTATCTCACGCAGCTTGTGAGTGAGCATGGGTGTTTTCACATGACAGTGCCTGCCACACATTTTCGCGTACAAAAAATGGGAGAGGTTGCGAAGGAACCTCTACAGGGAGACGGAAGAGCTCATCTCTGACAGTATATTCGCTGTGATGCTTGAATCCGTTAACAATGGAACCAGGTGGTACATTATGCTTGGGCAGTCCTAAAAGATAAAAGGGACTCACAACAACGAGGAGCGTTGGGGCTGGGGGATCGCTTGTCTGGCACTTCTTCCCCTCCCGCTAGAAGAGGGATATCCCAGCTTAAAGGCACCTCACGGCGTAACCAAACTAGACCTGGCCCGAAGTAATGAGTCAAACGGTTGTAGGCTGGGTTCTCGGGTTGGCAGAGGAGGTGTTTAGAGGACGAGTTCAGTCGCCATCTTGCGAGCATGGGAGTTCCACACTCTGTACGTAACTGACATTCACCTTCCAACAAAAAAAAACCGATTGTTGGTTTCTCTGCTACTGCGCCAAGTCACAAAAGTGCATTAGCTTTTTCGTATTGACTTCCTTTTAACGTGGATTCTATCAGTGGTAAACTGTGATATATACTCAAGATAACGAATTTGTCGAGGTGATGCTTTAGACGATATTTGGTTAAAAGTGTAGCACAATGGCTTGTAATTAGTCTTAATAATGAATTGTTATCCTTCCAACCTGTCTCAAAAGTACTTGACAGCTGTGTAGATGGCTAGCGTCCGCTAATAACTCCTTGCTTTTTTCAAACACATCAGCAGCTGCAATGGTCCAATCAACGGGTCTTCTATCATGTAGAAATGCATTGAATGTATGTTGAAATTTAGTATGTGGTGCTAGTATTTTAGGGGCGTTTCTCCCAAAGTCTCGATAGAAGTTGTTCATTTCCTGGGATTTTCAGTTTTCTCCTTCGGTAGAAGGTTTAATTCCATCCTTGCTGACTACAAATCCCAGGTGCTGCACTTTTGGTCGGCCGAGTTTACATTTTGGTAAGTTGATTTCCAGTCCATACTCGCTAAATCTTTTAAAAATATTTTCTGAATGTGCTACTGTCGATGTTCAATAATTCATCCATACAGCCAAAACAGTAGTGCAAACCGTAAAACACCATGTTGATAAAGTAGGGTTTGAGCTGCATTTCAAAATCCAAAAGGTATTCTGCAAAACTCGGAACAGAAAAAAAGGCATTATTACAATAGCTTCTTGGATATCTTCTTCTGCAACGGGAATTTTATGCTTTGCCCAAATGAGATCGGAGGCCGAGACTATTGATTTCCTGAGAAGATTATGTGCAAAATTCTCTACACTGACAATCGGTTACCAGTCTGGAATGGTGAGAGCATTCAATCTTCTGTATTCGTTGCACAGTCTCCATTCTCTAAATTGCTTTGGAATAAAATCTAGAGGACTAGCACATGGGCTGTTTCGAACTCCATCTTTGCGGCCTAAAACTTATCCTGCGGCAAATGACGAGCTATTTCAGCGATCGCTGATCCTTTGGTACAAATGTAATGCTTCAGGACCATCTCGCGAGTTTGTGTATTTACTGTTGGATCTATTTTTTCCAGGAACTTGGAATGCACTTGATAGAATGATGTTTTTGCATGTATAATTCTAATAGTTTTCGTGATACTGTTTGAACTTTTTGCTATCGTTTCGTGTTTCTGTCCACCAGTAGCTTCCGTTTAAGGTAGACGAGTAAATGAATATTACGTAAAAAGCCAACGCCCAGGATCGGTTGGCCAGCAGCAGCAATGCAGAGTGACCGCTTAAAAAAACGGCAAAGTCCCATATCGACATTTCGTATCCACATATTTGGGCCTTTGTACAGATTCTTTCTGTGAAATAGAGAACTAGAGATTTCTTCCGAAAAATATGAAAATTAATTGTTAACAGCTAAGTCATATGACTCCGTCTGCTTTCCTTTTCTAGAAGCTTCCGTATGCACGTTTTCAACGTAGAAACACCACGTCATAAATCCTTCAATTTTTCATCCACATTTTAAACTACATTCACTAGTTCATATTTCAAAGGAAAGCAGAATAATTTAGATATAGGTATCTATATAAACGTGCTTAGTTAAATATGATTTGATGTAACTTTGAACCACATGTTGTTAAAATGAAGCTAACTAAGAATAATTAACAATAATAACTAATAATAAAAAGAAATAATTGTAATAAAGTAACTGTGCCGAGCCGCTGGAAAGAAGAACTGCACAAAAGGACTGAACTGCAAAACATGGAAGCATGAGCAAGCTCACACGGGACAGGAGTCCGAATGTCAGAAAAGTGACATCTCCGTGCTAGAGTCAAAGTGGAAGTTGCCGTTATTCGTCGTGGATGCACCGCACCATTGGTAAATGGGTGCAAAATCAGAGTTTGTTTGGCTTTCAATAATTTTTCAACAGAAATCACGGAATCTCTATGATTAAATACTCGTTACACATATTTAATCTGATTGGCATGGTATAGTGTTGCAGTTGCGCAAACTATTTATTGTGAATATTTAAACTTTAATTTGTTGTATGCAAGTGAATTTGAGAAAAATGGAAATAAAAGTAGGAGAAAGACCAAGGCTAGTCGTGGCTATGTGACAAGTCAAGTGGCACAACAGCAGAAAGAGAATCAAGGCAAAGTGCTGACATAATGAGTTTCAGTTCTCAATTTATACCAAATACAGACTCACATTTTGATTATCAATATTAATATGTCCAACCCGTATGTACTTCAAGCGGATTATCCGTATTGTGTCTGCGATATACTGCGCAAAGTTTTAATGTGACAATTAGCATTGTCTGATAGTGGTCGACGTTTTATGAGTTGTAACGTTGGAAGTATAATTGAAAATGAGTAGATAGTAAATAGAAGAGCAAGAGAGAAGAAGATAGTTTGAAGCAGAAAAAACAGCTAGAAAAGAAGAAAGAAATAGAAGATGAGGGAGAGATTTAAGAGAGGGAGAGGAGTTAAAAAGGGGAAGAAGATAAAAAAAGAACATTGATGATAAAAAGAGTATTAAGAAATGACTTATCAGCTGATGAAATTAAGAAAGAGCTAGAAGATGTGGCGGCATTTCTGTACATTTTTATATTTCACACTGCATTTTGCCAATTTGACACCTGGCAATGTATAGTTTCAGTTTGCCATGACGAGTGAAATTTTATATAAGTGCATGGATTTTTTGTACAGATTACCAGTTAGATTTGATGTTCATACAGTAACGATTTAGTATTTAATTACTTTACTTCCATTTGTTAAAAATCGAAAATTAACATTTTATTAAAAATAAAATAAAGTATTATTTATTGAAGTATTATTTATTGAAGAATTTCAAATAGAGCTTTCATCAAAAACTCTTCAAAAATAAGACAAGTTGATAAAAAGAGAAGAAGATAGTTTACAAATTTTGAGAAGAAAGTAGTCATAAGGGACTGAGTGAATGTTTGCATACTCTTTTGCTGACTTGGGTCAGACTGTTTTTTCTAAATTTTTTAAGTTTTATCAAATTAAAAGTTATTTGGTTGGTACTGACTACAGTAGAAATAGTTCCTTTTGGTGGACAGGATGTTGACGGACGGCAGTGTCGTTGCCGCAACTGATCGACAAGGATGAGCAAATTGCTTCACTGCTTGCCCAGCTGGACAATATCACTTTGAAATTAGATCAAGTTTTCGAAACCCTAAAACAAACGCAAGAAACACTTGCACAAACTAATGCAGAGCTGGACGACCAATTAAGCAAAAATTAATTACCAGCTGCAAAAAAATACAGAACTGACCCAGCTTTTATTAAATAATAACCCAAAATTTACTGTTAAATCTTAAAGGATGACCCTAAGATGAAAAAACGGAAGGTTAAGATGTGGCATTTTGTCACGGTCATGAACAACTACCAAATAACTCCTCCTGAGTAAATCAAAGGTAGAATTATCTTTCTGGATAGGTTTGTTTGTCATATATATATATTGAACTTACTCATATAAAAATCAAAATTAATCCTATTGTATGTCATACAAAACACTTCCTGCAATTTTACAGACACTCATACATAAAAATTTGATTTGATCAGAATAGACAATGTAAGAAAAGTGAAAAAAGAGTATGGAGAAAAGTCAGTGTAAATTTGGAATTCGGTCGAGGCAAATCGAATTCGTAGCATTCTCTGAGAAGGAAAGACGTTCACCTGTGAAATCCGATTAAAAGTGTCTGGAAACTCAAGAGAGTTAATCACTTTCACAGATGTGTACTATATTTATTTTATTCGGATATTTTTATTTTTAAATTAGAAATTGAAATATGATTACAGAATTACTCTGTTCCATCTTAAGTTCCACCGAGCCCCCCTCAGACGTTTGAGGTTGGTTGTCACGAGTAGATGCGGTACTGGTTGAGCTTCTCATTTGAAGCATGATGATAGGCAGCCTTCATAGCAATTACCCCAACAATCAACAAATGTCATGAAAATTATTGGAAGCTTCCAAGTTTGTCATAATCACGACGCAAAATTTGTTCAAGCCTATAAGAAAATATTTACACACTTATTTTTAAATAAGAAATTTCTTAACCCACTTCAAAAATGAAATGTTCCCATTTTGATTTTTGTATAATGCAATTTTTTTGACTCATGGGTATTTTTAGATTTAAGAGATTGAGAGGAGCTAGGAAATATAACGACATATTTTACTGTGAGCTATAATGACTAGGTTTCCTTTTGGGTTGCCATAACTTTTTCTTTTCTCTTTTCAAAATCTTCAGTACTTAAGAAAGAATTTATACTTAATGAGGCACAGAGCTCTTGATGCAAATAATAGATAAGAATAAAATAAATTCAACACAGTATGCAACAATGTGATGCAAAATAATCTAAATTTCACTGCAAATGAGCTCATAGAACTGGGTTGCCGATTAGCAAAATATTGTAATATATAATTGAAGACTTAGCACACATCAATATATCACCTTTAACGTTTTGATATAGTAACCGTTATGACGTACCTATTATAACAATGTACTAAAGAAAACCGAGATAAAAAAGGGTTTTGTTGTGCATAGTTAACTAGGTAGAAATAATAAAATTAATTGTAGTAGTTAGATCTTATTCGGCGAAACCACAAGCCTTAGGTGAGTAAGTCGTCTAGTGGGCGGGGCTCTCGTTAATCTATGACTAGCTGATTCAGATTTTTGGTTCGGGCATGCAGTGTCGTAGAGCATGTTTGACACTATATTGTAATGTAGATCAGGAACGTGTGAGTAAGAAGTTGTTTTTCTTGAGTCGTAGAAAACATCGGAAAGGCTAAAGTAAAGTAATGTCGAAATTTCCCATCGAAACATTTTTGAACGCGTTTTTAAACCGGCAATTCGAACCGACAGCTGAAAGAATGTATTCAAGCGTAGTCTAATCGCATCAAGACCCACAACCAAAATCCCCCTCAGAACTGGCTGGCCACCAATCAGCCACCTTGAAGTAGACTGCGAGCATCCGAATGGGTAGGTGTTTAGAGGAAAACTCGTTGATGCGTATCAAGACTTTACGTCTTAAACTGATGAGAGGTTGGTTTAGATCTCCTTCCAGAAATCTCGCAAAGCAACGACAATGAAAGCAAAAATCACTACAATATAAACTGATAATAATAATGAAAAAATACCCATAACAATAACAACAGTATCAAATAATCATATTGATCCTGCCAAATAATAAGAGTCCTTATGTGTATTTAAATGTATATGCTGATATTATATGTTAATGTCATATTGTATTTAATGAGCAGCTCGCCCCGCAAACTACTCGATAAATCAGCCAATACATCCACTAATTTCATCCGCAACGCACATGTTGCTTTGGTGGCAATATTATCCCACGAACTTGGTGCATAATATTGGGTGGCGATACCCAGGAGATATCGATCATCCCTACACCATTTTAGACATCTACTACTACTCACCATCTGGTATAGTCAGTGTGCGGAGAAAACCTCTACCACTGAACGAGCAAGGTGACGTCGGTAGTGTAGTGTTGGATTTGGGAGACTTCCTCAGACGTCGCGTTCGGCCTCTCGTTTTATCCTGGAGCATGTGCAAGTTTATTTATTTATTTCAGAAATCAACTTACGGACAATTACAAGTCAATTAATATAATATATAAATACAAACATATGAATTCAAAATATGGCAGAAATTAAAGAAAAAAGATCACAATACGATATTAAAAAATAAGATTTATAGGAATATTCATAAATTTGATTTTTCATTGAAGTTTTGAATGCACCAAGAAATTGTGGTAGAGGACCAAGACTTTGCTGGTTGTGAATACGAGGTAAGCGTAGCAAAGGAGAGTGGAAGAAGGGGTTAGTACGTGCATACGGAAACTGAAATTGAAGCGAGGATCTATTAAGGCGAGCCGCGTTGAATGTATTTATTTGCCTGCATAAATTTTGAGGTAAGAGGCAATAATGAAGTTTGAACAAAAGACATTCGTCAAGGAAAGATCGTCTAAACTCAAGGGTAGGAAGGTTCAAAGTATGAAGTCGGTCATCATAAGGGGAGTAAGAAAGGTTGAATTTGAAGAATAGAGACCATTTGAATCTGCGTTGAGCTGACTCAACAGCATCAATGAGCTTCCTGTGGTACGGACTCCAAATTTGGGAGCAGTACATCAAATGACTACGTACGAGTGAGAAGTAAAGACACATACAGGATGTGATATGTTGAAATGACGAAGCGGATCGTAAAATAGTTCGAGTTAAGCGAAAGACTTTCTTAATAATTAGAGCAATGTGGAGATCAAACTTCAGTTTAAAATTGAAAAGCACACCAAGATCCTTGAAGGAGGTTACATTGCTCAAAGGGAAACCAACAAGCCTATACGTTGAAAGAAGAGGACATTTTTTACAGGAGAATGTCATCTGATGGCATTTGGAAACATTTAAGGATAGATAGTTTGATTCATACCAGTCACTAAGGCGCTGAAGATAAGTTTGAAGGATATCCACATCTAAAAGGGAGTCAATAACTCAAAAAGCCTTGAAGTCATCAGCATAAAGGAGGCAGAGGGATGTCATAACAGAAGGTAGATCATTGAGAAAAAGTAAAAATAGTATAGGGCCAAGTATTGAACCTTGCGGAACTCCCGTGCTCGGGTAAAATGAAGAAGAGAAGCAAGAGTTTAAAGTGACTACACATTGATGATTCAGGGCATGGGAGAGAAGCCAGGAGTAGACGCAACTAGGGACATTGAACCCTAAAAGTTTCTCAAATAAGAGAGAGTGATCCACTGAATCAAAGCCTTAAACAAAATCCGTAAAAATAACGTCCACTTGTTGTTGTTGATCGAGGGCGGCTGCAATATTGTAAGTAAAAGAAAGTAAATTTGTGAGTGTAGATCTGCCTTTGACAAAACCATGCTGTTGATATGCTAAAGATGGGAGGACAAGTGGGTCTTTTCAAGAATTTTACTAAAACAAGGAAGAATGGAAATCAGACCTTAGTTTGAGACGATATTACGATCACCAGATTTGAAAATAGGAAAAATGTGGGCAATTTTCCATTAGGTGGGGAAAACTCCACAGGATAAATTCAAGTCATGAATAATTAAATGGGGAACACAAAGCGAAGAAGATAAAGATTTTGCTAAAAAATTTGGAATGCCATCAGGGCCCACACTGGTGCTGTTGTCAAGATTATTTAAGAGTTGCTCAACCTGCAAGGGGTTTGTACGAAAATTAGTAGAAGGAAAAGCGCAAGAAGATTGGTTGAAAGGGGGGGATTGTTTAGCCCTACCAAAAAAGGAAGAAAAGTAAGAAGCGAAGAGTTCACAAGATTCTTGAGGAGAAGACGATGTCACGCGATCTAGACTAAAATTATCAGGGGCATGATGAGAGGTCCTTAAAGATTTTACGTATGACAAGAAAGCACGAGTTTGATTCGACATTAACGAAGTTTCAATGTGGTTAACATATGCATGAAGTGCAGAAGTGGCAATTTTCTTGGCTGCGGCACGACGCTCTTTAAATTTAATGAGGTCAATTGGAAGACCACTGGATAAGAATTTTCTGCGGGCAGCATCTTTAGCTTAAATTGCAGTAGCAACATCAGTAGTCGACAAGTTTTAGCAAATTTATGCCAAGGAACTCTTAAATTCAGTGGCGAGTAGTGAATCCGTGCATGAAAACATGCTGATGTCGTTTTGGCCTTTCTAGTCTAGTCTTCATTGTCTTCGTCTTTTTGGTTATGCTTATCACAGTCGCCGGCAGAGCTGAGATCTTTCACTTTTTCGTAACGGACACTGAATCCGTAGTTTGGCTATTGTATGGTGGAGTGATGCGGTAACTGCTGGTGGAAATTAACGTTGTGTTCGAAGTTTTACCGTTTCTAGTGACCTCAGAGTTAAGCTTTGGAAACAATTTGCTTGATTCCTCAGAGCAGCAGTCAATAGTGGTTCAGGTCAAATCTCTTTCCACTATCGCGCCGCAAGTCACAATTGTCCCGTGAAATTCGAATGTCATGTATGCAACACTGGGAAGAAAAAGAAAACACGAAATAAAACAACAGGGACTGACTAACGTAGTGACGGATCAGCCAGCGTCTGTTGAAATTCCACTTTTCGTGTTTGGTCCAGACCAAGACCTGACTCCGCCAGTTCAATGAAATGCCCTGGCAAATGAGTTTTTTGTGAACGCATTTCAGGAGATGAACTAACGAATGCATAACTTGCTTGCAAGTCTAGCGTTAAGATCGCTGGCAGATTAAAGCCGCTGTAAGCTTTCTTGAAAAAATAATTTCAGAGCGCTTTCCGGGACCCCTTGTTAAATACTCAAGCAGCTAGCGCGGAGGAAAATTTCGTTTTGTCTGAAATTTGGCTTGGATATACACCATAAACTCCAGCTTCGAATCCCGCCTGCCATCAATATTGCAATTAATGTTAGTCCCTAAAATCGCGACATTTATATGATAATGTAACATTCTAATAAGCTCACGAAGGAACACTTGCAATGTTTGTAGACAATCTGCATACTGCATTAGGAACTCCTGATAAATTTCTGCTATATGCCGAGCAGATTTTTCGGGTTTGGTTTGGAACATGTTGGCTAACATTCCCATATTATTCGGGTACCTCGTTTTGCACAGCATATTTGAGCATAATCTATAAAATATCTGGTTGTAAGCTCAACATTTCTTTGAGGCAGGACCATAAATTACTAATAACCTAGATTTAAAGAGCTAACAACGAGTTTTTCAATGTGAATTTATGAAAGAAAGAAGCCTTTAAAACTAATAGAAGATAACTAAAAGCAAAGAAAACATAATATTTTTTTCATTCATATATAAATCAAGGTATTTATTTGACTTTAATTGCTAAAATTTTTGCTTTAAATTTCATCATTTTTGAGGTTAAAGAGGAGTTAATAAGTTACAAAAACTTCTAATAGAGGGCTTTCTTTCATTTGTAAGGAGAAAAATTTGCTGAGAATAGGGAGGAACAAAGTGACAACTTGAAATGTTATACCATTGTAAGCAATCAATTGACAATCGCAGGTAAGTAACTAAATGCTTGTTCATTTTGTTGCTAATTTATTAATATTTTTTCAAGAAAATCTTGTAAAATTGTCGGCCATCCTGCAGAAAAGGAAATTAGAGCACATCAAATTTTAACTGTGGGACCGGTGCACTTTTTGATTTCAAAACGGATTAGGTGAGAAAAAATTCAATTTAAGCATTCTTTAAATTGATTTAATATTTTTTTTTCTTGTAAAAAGCCGTCGGGCCTTGCTTTGCTGAGTGAACAGAAACGTTTCGACTTCTTTGAGTCATTTTCAGTGTCTGAAGGATGTGTTGAAGGGGATGACTTTTATGAAGTCGTAAGATGGGTATTGATAAATTAGGTCAGGTACTAAATTCGGTCAGGCACTCAATTAGGTCAGGTAAAGGGGTATTAGGTTTTTGTTTTTTGGATTGTTATGTGTCCGTTTGCTCTGTTCCATCTCTTTCTCACTTTTGTCGGAGAGTGTGGTGTAGGACTGATAAAATTGCGTCGGAATTTGTAATAAGTTGTTCGTAGATAATGTTACAATCTGTTTCTGTTTCTTGGTCCTTTGTTTTGTTTGCATATCAATGTCATCGAGTTTGTCATAGCATCGGGCTGATGTGCGTGGTTTTGTAGATACGTCGCATAATTGGAGTCTGCCTTGTTGTGTAAAAAAGATTGTTAGTGCTCTTTGTATCTTGTCGTTAGTATCCATATCGTATTTCCTATGTATATATACTATGTTGCAGTGAAAGTGAAAAGATGAGAGTACTAACGACAAAACGGTAAAGTTTGGTGTCGCTTATTGGTCTGTTAATCGCTAAGAAGAATCCTTTTAAAGCAAAGAAAAAAACTTAGTTTTCATAAAATACAAATTTTGAAATAAACGTTATTAATTTTTTTCAAATCAAAGATACTGGAAGTCAATTGAGTTCTATCACAATTACACTCTTTTCACTCATTTGGATGTTGGATTCTTAGAGAGAATCGGAAATAGGGTAAAAATAAACCCACAAGAGGCACTGATGTCATTTTAATGAAATAGAATTTCTTTTTATTCCTTTTTCCAATAAAATAACATATTTTAACGCATTGAATAAGCAAATTGATAGCAATACATTCAAAACAATTATTACCAACACGCTTTTTACATTATAAACTCGCAAATAACAGAAACAATTAATTTATTTATTTTATTTTATTGCCACCTATTGGTTATTTTTTGTAAGTAGCTAAGCTTCGATACATTTTGAATAGATGCCGCATCGATAATATTGCACATGAAAGGTTCACATCATTTCATCTACGTATATGGACTTCCGATGTATCATATCGAATATTATCTGACGTCGATAAATCAACAAAAGCAAATAGGCCAAAGACTAACTCGGGACTGCTGTGTGGGGGAGCCCGACGGCTTCCCTCCGTTGGGGGGCCCCGGAAAAACTAACAACACGAAATTGGCGGCAAGCGTTCATAAAAGAAGACACAAGATTAACTAGGACTCCGCAGATGGCGGACTTAAAACTCAAGAAGTCAAAGACAAACAAGAAGTGAGTTGACTTCCAGCTAAAATTCAGGAATTGAAACTACGACTTAAAACGTTCGAAGATATGTACAAGAGAGGGAAAAAACTCAAGATGCAAAACCCTCCATTGGGGGGGCTCGGGAGAGTGGCAATAGGAAATTAGCGGCAAGCGTCAATAATAGAAGACACACGAGTAACCAGGACTCCGCAGATGGCGGGCGTAAAACTCAAGTAGCCGAAGACAAACAAGAAGTGAGTCGACTTCACGACTACACGAGAGGGAAGAAAGCTCAAGATACTGAACCGGTGAGGCCAATAAGTACGGAAACTAAGGCAAAGAAAGCTGTCAAACAAGTCATCCTAGAAGAAATCCTATGTCCTGGAGGCTCTAACGATAGCCAAAACTACTATGCAGTGCTGGACCAACTCCAACAAAAAATGGACGTTGACGAAAGTATTGAAGGTAATGTTGGTTAAGATAATAATGATAATTTTATCCTTTGCCTAAAAAAAATAAAGCGAAGAAACCAGCTGGCAGTTCTGCTGGTCCTTCTCAAAAAGTTGCCAAAAATACAGAGAAAGTTCCGCCAATCAACGTGCTCGGTCAAAGCGGGAAGGATATGGTTCGGCTATTGGCTGCTGAAAGTAAATTAACAAATTTCGAGATTAAAAGAATCAATGCTGAAAAATAACTATCATAACGGAATCACTGGTTGATTTCAAATCAGCTAGAAATGTACTAAATTCTGGGGAGGTCCCACACTTCACCTATACCCCGAAAAGTGAGAAGAACCAGGCTTTTTTGTTGAAGAGCTTGGACTGCGGAGAAGATACCGTCGATCTTTTTCAGGTGCTCAAGGAAGCAGCACCAGAAATTGAATTAATTTCCACTAAAACATTCGCGACAAGAAGGTTGACGGTAGAAAAAAATTATCACTTTATTTGGTGCAGATTTCAAATAAGAGCAATCCAAGTGCTCTTCAACAAATACGAACTTTGAACTTCCAAGTGGTGAGGTAGGAATGCCTCCGGAAAAGAGAAGTGAATCAGTTTTATCTGTATGAACGATTTGGACATTTAGCTGCCAACTGCACTATGCATTATCGATGCGTCAAATGCAAGGACGGTCATGCTCCCAGTGAGTGCAAATTGGCTCAGACGGAGCCAAAAGAGAAATTATACTGAATTAACTGCGGTATTTTTGCTCACCCGGCATCATATCGAGGATGCTCCCGATACCAAGATGCGAGAGTAAAATTTTTCCCAAAGCAAACACAACTGCACCGCAGTGTCTTAGCTCCAAACCTCGTCAAGCTCGGAGTATCATTTGCGCTCGCCACTGAGGACCAGCAGAAAATGCGGTAAATAATGAAAGTGGACATAATGAGCTGCTTCCTAAAATCCACCAGCAACTAAATTCTACACCCCAGAGAATCAACAAAGAAGATTAAAAATTAATATTTTGTTTTTCAGCATTTAGGGCTTTTTCAAATGCCTCAAAATAACTTTGCATCCAGTCACATTCCCATGAATAGGATTCGTCTAATCTTGATTAACGTCAACTTTATTGTTACTCTCAAAGTGATTATCTCCTTGAATTAATTGCTATGCAAAAGCCTGGCATCATACTTCTCAATGAAATCCACCTCAATTCATGGCACTCCATGAAATTTAAGGATTTTGTATTCGTAAGAAACAATAAAGTAAACGGTGATGGAGGAGGCGGCGCCGAGATATTGATTAGAAGATCTTATTGTTTCCAAAATATTGACAAATTCGAATTCAAAAGCTTTGAATCTCTTACAGTGTCCATTATCAAAGTTTCACTGCCAGGATGAAATAACCACTTTGTTATCTCTGCCTCTTGCTGGTGACCTGAACGGCAAGCATACATCATGGCTGAACGCCATCAATAATCCAAGAGGTATATTCCTAAAGTTGTGGACAACAGAGAACCAAATTGAATATTGGTCAGAGTTTCCAACATACCCTGGGACAAATTGATATTTGAACCTCTGCAATCGCTGATGCAACACTTTAATTCAGCTTTAATAGTCCTCAACGGAAACTGCAGATTTTTCCACATGATAGCGACCATAACACAATCGCAATGGAAACTAATCATCAAAGGGAGGATCTCTTCCTCATTCCAGTTCAACGTGAAAATCGTCGGTTGAATAAAAAAAAAAACAGACTGGAGAAAGTTTCAAAATAAGGTTAATAGGGTGTAAAAGAAGCAATGTTCTCCCTCTGTAGTCTTGCATCCAGTGGCCGCAAACAGATTAGCTGGATACTGTCTCAGGTCCACTAGGCTCAACGTGCTAAGCATCTTCATTTTCAATAAGATATGCATTTTATCTATGTATGTGTATTATACTCATTCCATTGCCATCCATCGTCAAGTGCAGACGACCTACGCACTGCCGCACAGCATTGGTACGAGTTTCTCGCCAGGACCAAGCACACATTTCTCATCTGCCATACATTTTGGCTTCTCTCAACGTCGCGTCCTTTTCGTCTAAGAAAACCTGATTAACCTGTTTGCAACTGGCGGAACGCTGAAGCGAGTAAACTTGCTCAATGTAGGCGCTACTTACGATTATTAGCTACGATCGCAGTGCATCTAAGATTCTAACAGACGTTGTAGTCCAGACTGCAATACTTTGTAATTGTTTGTCATTTTCACAACGTTGTGCGAAACAAAAAAGAAAACAGTGGCGATTTGACATAATACCCCATGAGTAAGTAACAATCATTCATTATCCTTGTCTATCAAGTGAAAAAATTCAGCCGATCGTCTAAAGATGGTGGCACAAGGGCACATAAAGTGGAATTTGAGAATTTTTGAAGTATGCACTCCGCATCGTTGCGTGCAATTTTCGAAGTTCTTATTTATATGGTCATGGCAATGCTCTCAATCTCCAAATAGCTGTGCACTATATTTTTTACATCCATGAATGTTTTTGTTGACGTTATGTTGAAATATCTAATGGCAGATCGAGAGTTTTGATATAATTGACGTAGACAGGTTAAAATAAAATCTCGTGATACATTGAATTCGACTCTCCTTCTATAATACGTCAAATATTGAATTTTCCATTCACGAGTTGTGAGACAGACATTTTTTATCATGTTTTTTATCTCTCAGTTGTTATTAAATTTTGTAGAGATGAAAGTGATTATTGGAAAAAGATTTTTTCAAACTTTAAGACTTTACAGAAATTACATATTTAGCAAATTGCTAAATATTTCATAGGTCTTCTAGCTATACGAGTATATCATTAAGCCAAATCGAGAGTAATTAAAAATAAAACTTTCATATTAAATGCATTATGTTCAAGCACAAGTCTGGAGCTCAAAAGCGCAAAAAATGCTGGGAGCGAGACAAAAAGAAAAGGAACAGCAAAGAAACCTCTTCGGATACAATTTCGGAACAATTGAAATTTTTGGGGTATTTTAGAACTGATCAGTCATTACGACCCGATACTTCGCGAACATTTAGAAGGTTAGGATTAGTCAACAACAACACAAACGTTTGCAGGTTAACTATCTTTCAGTTGAGATTCAAAACAAATATATTCAAATCTGTGCTGAACACATTAAATCGGCCATACTGAAAGAACATAATAGGGCTAAATACTTCGCTTTCATCGTTGATGCTATACCTGATTCGAGCCACGTCTATCAAACTAAGTTTATTTTGCGGTACGTTCATTTTAACTTGAAGAAAAAGATACGAGTATTTACAATTCAAGAACGATTTATGGCTTTTGTCGATTGTAACAGAAAAAACTGGCAAGGCGATTGCTATTTTAATATTCTATACTCTAGAAGAGTATAATATTCCTTTGGAAGACTGTCGAGCACAAGGGTACGACAATGGTGCTAATATGAAAGGATCATATAATGGGGCACAACGTCATATTCTGGAGAAAAATACAAATGCTGTTTATTCGCCCTGTGCAACAGATAGCCTCAATTTATGTGGTGTTGGCTCTGCAGAACGCTGTGAGGCAGCAATCAGTTTTTTGGAGTTGTTCAGAAATCCTATTCCAGTTTCGGCAGCAGTCCACAACGTTGGAAAATTCTCAAAAAAAGTATAACGGGTTCCCTTCACAGACTTTCAGATACAAGGTGGTCTGCTAGAGCTGAGGCAATCAAACCTTTTGCCGGACATATTTCAGGATTACATGAAGTACTAGAAGGTTTAATTGAACTTAATCTGACTGCGGAGACTTATAGTGATATCAACGGCGTTCTGAAATACATGCAAAAATTTGAGTGTACCCTGATGTCCTCAATTTGGTTTAAGGTATTGGCAGCTATCGATGAAAGGAGCATCTTTCTTCAAGCCAGAGACGCTACTATCGACATCAAAGTTCAAAATCTCGAAAGTTTGCTGTCTGACTTGAATTTGATTCGAAATCGAGCGGATGACATTTTAAGTGAATGTAAAATGGTTGCAATTCAATTGGTGATTTTATCAACCTCCCCTAATACTCGAAAAAAAGGCAAAGAGTGTTTCAATGAAAATGAAGATGACGATAACACGAGTGCAGCCAATCAAGAGACCAATTCCATAAGGAACACTTTCTACATAATCATCGACTCGGATTGAAGGATTTACATAATGGTTTCTTTTTTTTATGGCTATTCACAGCGATGGATGAAACGAAAATTCGAAGTGCTGCCACAAATTTCGTTCAAAAACACAAATTGGACGTTTCTAAGGATTCGAGGAGATGTAATGATCCATCTGAAATACATATACAAAGGCAACTTCGAACAAGAGTTATCACCCTTTACATTGCTAAATGCGATCTTTGTTCGAAATCGGGAGACGATTTTTCCAAATGTCTGTGTTGCCCTCCGTGTATTTTGCACTATACCTGTTATTGTCTCCAGTACTGAACGTTCATTTAGTGTTCTTGTTGCTAACATTAAATTTTTCATCGATCGTGCTCTTCACAAATACGTGTATCAACACTTGGTACTCTTTGCATCGAGGCCCCATTAGCCTAGTGAGTTGGATTTTGATACTGTGATTAGAAATTTTGCAGCCAAGAAAGCGAGAAAAGCTAATTAACAATTATAATTAATAATTAAATATATTAACTTGACATTACAATAAAACTCTTAACTCCAAAAAGTGAACTACTTGCATTCTGTATTTCTGTTTAATACTTAAATATACCAACTTATGTTTATATAACGTGTTAAGGAAACAATTTGTTTCAACAACAATTTACCGAAGATTTTATAACCCTTTTCCTCATAGAATCAGCATGTACATATTTCATTTAGCATATTCTATAGTTGTGTTTCATGAGGGGGGGGGGGTGGTTTAGGGCCCGTAATTGTTTATCCGTGGGCCCAGATTTTTTCTCGACGGCCCTGGTAAAAAATGGTGAGGAAGTGCTGAAAAATCGTTTACAGTCAAATAGGAAGAACGCCATGTACATCAGTCCTTAGCCTTGTACATGCACTGTAGTTCTTATGTTCTGAATTTGACCCTCTTAGATACATGTAATGTCAAAATGTTAAGAATCATTTGGGTATCATTGATACGTACATACTCTGCGCATATCTCCTCAGAGGCTGAATTTTCTTCAACTATCAACAGAAAACAGAGCGGTATGTCCTACAAAGTAAGTTGAGCGCCATAAATGTGTCTCCATTTTCGTGGACTTCTTTGATGCAGTGGTCACCAGCCTTTTAAACATTTCCCAGTGGTTTTATCGTGAGGCTGCATCTAATGCCAACCCATGCGCAATATGAAGTCCAGAGTTTTTTATATTTGTCTTCTTTTTATGTGAGTTATCTTAACATATAAGCGTTTTAAATTGCATGAAAGCTTTGCATTTCGCTTTGCGTTTGCTGAAGAAGGCAGAAAGCTCCTTGGAGCTTGTTCAAAATAGGTTGACTACTACATATGCAAATTTCCACTATATGGCTTTTATCTAAAATCGGTTTCGAGCTAAAACTCCTTAGCATCGAAAAAGTGTGATAGTATGAGGTGGCCTTATATCTCGTCAGCTCATACTTTTTTCCGTGAAGTGTTTTGCCGAGACAACAGCTTAGTTGTCAACAGCTTACAGCTGTATTGTGGGCTCATTTGATGAAAGCGAATTGAATTTAATAGTTGGTACCTTCTACAAGGCAAGATTCAAGACATTTCTAACTAGGTGTTTAGAAATTTTTCAACTTTAACTAATAGCGGTCAGCGTTTTATCTATGCTGTTAAAGGTGTATTCCACATGGGGTTTTAGTTCCTAATCAAACGCGTCTTCAGGTGATGGATACAGAGTACCCTAACCGGTAAGCCAGGGGGTGTATGTGAAATAAAATACCACTCGTGGATATAGCGTATTCTACATTAATTGTAAATTAAAGTCCACATTTTCATAAAACCCACACAAAAAGAAATAGTAGGCGTAGATGAATTGAAAAGTAAGAAAAAATAAAATATTTTTCAGTTCATTAAACTATGTTAAATGGAATGTTCATAATTACTAATAAAATTTTATTAATTATTTAATTAAACTGAAAAGTTAATGATTCACATCGTATATTAATATATATATATATATATATATATATATATATATATATATATATATATATATATATATATATATACATATATATATATATATATATATATATATATATATATATTGTATATTTCCCGACATAGACATTTTATCTGTGTAGTGGAATACAACTTTCCAACACAGTGGACATACAACAGACTGAGTTGAAGCGCTGACAACAATCCGCTTAGTACTTACTTATCATAGAACCAGGACAACAGCCTTGGATCGGATTCAATAAACGCAACAATTATCGCAATATATTAAGGACTATTTTTTTTGAAATTTAAGTGTTAAATCACTAAACAGATCAGGTGTACTGCGGCAATCTCTGGATGAAATAAAGAAGTACAGGATCAACATCCTTGTAGTGCAAGAAGCAAGATTGCACGGGGAAGACATATTCGATATGCCAAGGCACAACGTGTTTAAAAGAGGGAAATCCTCCAGAAAGCCATGAGTTTGAAATGATTTTCATTGTTGACAGCATATTAAAACAAACTATCACCGACTTAAAGCCCGTTAACGAAAGGATCTGTGCAATTTGTATGAAGACCAATATTCTTTATTGCTTGGCTTGCTAACTGTCCCACGCCCACAGAGGACCAGAAAGAGGCAACCAAGGATGAATTTTACAGCACTTTGGAACGTAATGTTGACACATTGCCATCAAACGACTCTAAAATTGTCCTGAGAGACTTCAATGCAAAAATCAACGGGAGAACGGCGCATAAAGAAACAATCGGGTGGCACAGCCTTCATGCAGAGACCAGCAGGAACGGGTAATGCCTGATAGATATCACTACTAGTAGAGACTTCAGAGCAAACTTCACATACTTCTCGCATCGACACATCCATAAGAGAATGTGGGCACGCCATGACGCTCAGACATTTAATCAGATCGACTATGTTCTTATACAAAGACGAACGGCAACCAGTATTCTCGACAGGCGCTTATTCCGCGGCGCTATCTGTGATTCGGATCACTGCCTTATGAGGGTCAAGTTCAAATACTACGCCTCCACGAGCTGTCAACATGGAACATCAGTTACCTCAAGGTACTAAATACACAAGCGAAATGATAGCTCAGTAACGTCCACATACATGTGAAAGGAAAATCACATTAATATATCTCCGCAAGCGGAAGAAAGTAATAATGATATCAAAACCATGTGGAAGGCAGTAAGAGATTCAGTAACAGAAGGGGCTGAAACGGCTTTGTGGTATCGGCCAAAGAAAAGTAGGAACGACTGGTACCACAGAGTATGCAAGAAAGCGGTTGAAAACGGAATGAAAAACTAAATCCAGTGACAAACTCGGGCCAAAGACCAATATAAAACGCTCCAACAACAAGCTAAAAAATGTGCCGAAGGAAGAAACAACTGTCCATCAATACCAAGATCCAACAGATCAACAAAAAATGGCCCAAAATGAAGTCAGATCGACGTATGCCTCTATTAAACTACATAGAGATGGCTTTTTTCCCCAAACAAGTCTGCAAAAGTGCGCAAGGAGCAACATAGGTAACCCAGTTGAAATTATGAATAGATGGCTGTAATATTTCCGAAAAGTATTCACAACGTCCTTAACAACAACTGGAGCTGTGAACATTCCCGAACCAGAGCAAGAGCTTCCAGTCTCATCACCAACCAGAGAAGAAGTACAGTCAGCACTAAGGGGCCTTAGAAAAAATAAGGCTCCTGAAATAGATCAAATAACAGCAGAGTGGTTACAGATTGGAGATCCTCATCTAAATAACCTTCTTCATCAACTAATATGCAGAGTATGGTCAGAGAAGCAGTTACCGGAAGACTGCCGAAAAAGTATAATATGTCCTGTACACAAAAAGGGGGACAAAAGGGGGGTATGAAAATCGTAGAGGCATCGCTCTGCTGTGTAAGTTTGATAAAGTGCTCTCAAAAATCATAGAAAGAAAATTAAAGCTGTACTTTGAAAGCATAGGTGCATATCAGGGAGGTTTTCGAAGTGGATAGTTTACGATAGACCAAATATTCTCAGTTAAACAGGTGCTCGAAAAGGGTTTGGGGTAATCAATGTGCACCAACTCTTTGTAGGTTTCAAACAAATCTATAACTTTGTCGACAAAAATGTCTGTACAGAAAAATGCTGACTTTGGTGTTACAACAAAATTAGTCCACGAGGTCAAAGTCACGATGCTAAATTAACCGAAAGCTTCAAATTGGAATTAAGCTTAAAACAAGGGGAAGATAATACCCTTTAATATTGTGCTGGAACACGTCATCAGGAAGACTCAGTTGAAACGTCGAGTACACTAATGTTCACGTCTACACAATTACCAGCATATACTGATGATGTGAATAGTATGGCACAATCAATTCCAAAGGAGCATTTATTCATCTAGAACCTAAAGTGACCCAAATTGACCTACAAATTAAACTGAAAACCAAATTTATGACTTAAATGAGAAAGAACATTCCAGTTTGACAAAATCTGACCATACAAGACTGCAGCCTTGAAGGTATGGATAACCTCTTTTATCTTGGAGCTAGCCTGAATTGAAGAGGCATTGAAAAGGACAAGATTAGACGCGGCATAATGGCCACAACTAAAGCCTTTACTTCGTATTTCCCACTCTATGATCCAGGGTTGTGCATAGGCAAAATAAGCTCTGTATTTAATAATCAATAGTCAAGCCTGTGCTATAATAATGGAGTAAAACAGGGACCTGACGAGCAAATCCGAAAAGACAGTGGACATGATCAAACGCAAAGTATATACAGATAATATAAAGTACCAGTTATTCACATTACTTCCACATAAACATAATAGAGGACTCTTTAATTTCGTTTCAGAACCCCATAAATATCTGTTTAGCAGTCTTGATTCTGAATTAAAATAATTTCCCGGAACCACTGGAAGGACAAAAATTGCACAAAGCCCGTGTAATAGCACACAGCGTAGCCAAGTTCACACGAGCAAGCGACCAAGATGTCAAAAATTGCAATCCGGTTGCTAATGTGACATTTGATGCGAGAATTGAATAGTTATTCACCGTCTTTCATCGTGTACGCTCTGCATCATTTTTTTTTTGCTCAAACGGGTTGGGAACCAAGCGCGAAATCGGCCATGAAAACATCGCCGCGTCGCGTTAAATGATTTGGATTCACTGCAAATTGTTCCGGAAAAAACTGAAATTTTTATTTTGTTGTCTTGGTTGTTTGTCCCTTTACATGCGACGACAAGTGTACGTGATATTATGAAGTGAGCATATAGCAAAATGTGATGTGCGCAGAATAAATTACTGCTTGAATACTCTAATTTTGCTGTACATTTTTTTTTTTAAACGTAAAGTCAAAAATAAATCTAATCTGTGATAAGGCCTGTGTTATGCTATGGGTGTGAAACATGGACCCTAACCCAAGCATCCGAAAATATATTGAACGCCTTTGAGTGATGGGTCCTGAGGCGAATAATCGGAGTGAAGCTAGACGGGGACCAATGGCGAATTCGATACAACCATGAGCTGTATGATATTTTTGACGATCCGAAGATCTCAACAATTGTAAGACTGTGGAAGCTGCAATTGGCTGGACACATGAATCGTATCGACCAACAACGGATACCCAAAAAGGTATTCGTGGGGAGACCAGTAGGGAAACCTAGGAAACGTTGGTTTGACTCGATCGACGAAGACCATTCATCGCTACTTGGATTTCGAAATTGGAGGATGCGGTCAAGGCCCGAGAGGGGCTGTATTGCTAAGAAGAAGAAAGTCAAAAACTAAGTTTGGAGTTAATACTGAGCGTTGAAATAATATAATAGTAAAGAAAAATAAAGTTTGCGCGCGTAAATATTCACCTATCCGATTCACATCATTCTAGCCTGAATGTGGAAGTAGAAGCCTTAATGGTGAGCAGTTCAGTTTTAGCTTCGAAGATGTGCAGAGCTGGACCTGGATTTACGTAGGCAGTCTAAATCCGAATAATCTGGTTGCAGGTTTCAGTTATTCGAAAATAAAACAATATCGCTAAGATATACCATAAGCACATACTGTCTACAATAAACACTAACAAATTCATGTACTCGTCCTACATCAATATAAAGAAAATTGAAAGACAAATTTTGCTTAAAGACGCCAAAAAATCTGTTTTCAAGTCGCCCATCTATATGAAGTTCAAAATCAATCTAAAACTGCCAAAGAATAATATAAAGCTACTTGCAGAGAAGCAGCTAGCACTTTCACTGAAAGCCGATATTTGTCGACAACTAGGATGGAAGAGTTATTAGGTGAAAAAAAGACAACGGTCATTTGCAGTATGGCCTTGAAGTCCATTGAAGCCGGCCCAAAACTGGGGCAATTATTATATCTGCATGGAACAAAGTGCATGATGCCCTTATAGTGTATGAAAATTCAGTAGAAGAAAGTGATGATAACGCCACCACTAGGTGTTCAAGTGTTGTTTTATATCGACATTAAATCCAACCAACTTATGCGTTACAAGCTTACATCTGTGCAGCGCAAACAAATTAAATACAGTGAGTTGCTTGGGTTAATTCAGATAAATTATGTGGAAGCTGAGCTTAAACAAGTGTACGGTTAAAACAAACGTTTTGCCCATTCCGGCTCTCAAAACTTATTTTAATTGTTCATTTGTACGACAATCCAAGATTCTGTCAAATATTTATTGGCTGACTTCTTCGAATTTGGAAGGTATTCCTATGTTTTCTTATATAATTTCACCGATTGTCTGGGCTACTGTAGTATCCGGACGGGCTACTGCATTCCCAAACTTTTAAAAATTCTTATATATTGTAGTGGTTTTAATGTAGATATTTATTATTAGAGCGTAGATTTTTTGTATACTAGGTCAATATGATCACAAAGCAGTAGATGATCAATTACATGCATTTTACTAAAGAACCAATAGAGAAAAGCTAGTTAAGGTACGTTCAAGTTATTTTTAATTTGACTTTATCTTTCGTAAAAAATGTTGCTTATTTAAAGTTTTCCACATGAATTGTAAGGGCTTCAGAAGTGAATGTTTGATAGAAAAGTAATACAACATCAATTTATGTAAAATTCGCATACATAACATTATTTTCGGAGCTGCAACATCATGCATTCTTGTTGAGATTTGATCAACTGACAGCTTACCTTGCATTTACTGACATAGAAAACTAGTAGTCGGTAAATCATTTTTGAAATAAATTTTGTTATATAAATCAAAATAAAGTGAAATAATATTCATTCAGTGTGTTCTCCTCGTGCATTAAAGTTCCGTCGGTTAATTGCAAAGAATAATATTAATTGAATATATTGATGTATTGTTGTGTATCGTAATATATAGTTGTGTGTAAATATAATAATATTTATTCAGAAGTTTAGTCTGTTGTACTTTTTGAAACCTGAACCCACTGAAATCAACAACAGATTCGCATACATCTGAAACTCACGCAGTCGAGCTGCCCCGAGGTGATTGGTTCTGACAGTTCCTGATGATTACTAGTCACCTCGAGAACACTGCGTATTTTTTCAGTATTATATGTATATACATAATATCATGTTAATAGACAGTTTTGAAGTCATGAATGTCTATGTTCAACAATTTGTTAGCCTTGCAATATTTTTAAATATAGCGGAAAGTACACTGTGTTTATTCAGTGGCAAGTTCATTCCACCTATCCCACATTTACAGGTCGACGATAGTGAAAAGTATTTGCATAGTCGCTCACTTCAAACTAGAGATCCCAGCCGAAAAAATTGCTTCACGGTGTTGAGTTAGAATAAATCTACAGAATTTGAGTCCAGTTTCTTATTTGGAGCTGCCAGTACAAATATATACAGCAATATTTTCGGTGTTCGAACAATCATTGCGAAACCACCTCCAAGTATATTTGCAGCTATGCAAAGTCCGCAAGTATCTAGTTCAGCGATGTAAGCAATTAGGTGCGACAATGCAGAGTTCTAGTACTGGAACATTTTCAACGGTAGTATTTTCATTTGTTAGCGAGCCCGCCACTGAATCTACAGCTCTAACGATAACAACGACTGGTTCATCATTTGAATTTCTCAGTAAATTGGAACTTGCCATGAATTCAACATCGGTATCGTGACCAAATTCTTTGTCAACATCAACTCGTGTTGTTGCTTCAATTGTGCCAGCGACGGCAACTGATAAAATGTCGAGCAGAGCTCCTCTTAATTTGAACTTTAGTGCTGTTTTGAGTTCGGCCTCAACTGGATTCAATTTTGCAGCGTTTTCCAAAAACATTTCCAGCACTGTTCCAAGAACTACTGCATCAACAGCCACGAGTTCATCTACAGATTGAACAGACAACTTATTTGGCAGTACTACATCCACTAGCAATACAAAATATATGTTTGAAGGAATAACTTCTAGAGAAATTGGCAACCTTTTTTCATCTGCAAGCTTGATTACGACGCCTACGAAAACTTCAGTAGCACCGACATCAGCTAAGGCAGTACTTTTCAACCTTTCTATTGCAACATTACCTGCAACACCTGCTTTTGGAGCGTTAGCAAGTGTGTCAACTGCAACTACTCCTTCAATACTCGCTGCGAAAATTTCAACTGAAACCTCCGTTTTTGGCTGCACGCCTGTTGCATCAGTATTTGGAATTCCACTACTCAAACTTCTTTATTCGCTACTCCAGCTTCTACTGCGATGGGCACTACATCTTCCAGCTTTGGATCTTTGGCACACTTCCATTACAGAAATAGCCATTTAGAGGTTATAATTGTAGAGACCCAATAATTGGTGGACCCTTCATTAATCCCAATCAATTTAATTATCAAATTTTATCTTCAAAGCTTATCTTTTCTAATTTAAAATTCGAATTTAAATATTTTAAAGCAAAATTTTATTATATAGAATACTCCTTGAGAAAACTGGTCTCTCGAACAAGGTTAGCTCGTCTTAAAAGGAAGAGTATATCTTATAACAGGGGGGCATATCCTCTAAAAGGCCTTTTAATAGGAATTTATATTAACTAGTTTTTATTTTATTTTTAACAATTAATTTTGTTGTTTTCTACCATCACCTCGAATGATAAGGCATTTTTAGATGCTACTCCTAGTATAAGAGCAGTTACAGTTAAGTTACTTCCTTTTCGAAAGGAATTTCCTGATACATAGTTCAAGAGAATCGAAGCTCAGTTTGCTCTGGCAAGAACCATCAGAGAGCAAACGAAGAACACAAATAGTTTTGTGAGATCTCTTTTGTGCTATCACGCTATATGGTGCTGGTGAAGCTCCGCGTATGAAGCATGACGATAGTCGATTTAGACTTGACACACCGTCAGAGCATATGAACAAACAAGTGAGTTCACGTAGAACAAACTCCCAACCTAACGGTATTCAATCTTCAAAGACCGATTTGAGTATGTATAAACATTCGCAAACGCTTTCATGGGGAAATGTAAGAAAGAGATTGAATTGGCAAATATTGCCCTGTCTAGGCGCTTGAATGGAATGCAAGACGACGAGCTTTCGTTTTGATCAGATGGGCAAAAGATTCCCCTTTCATTAAGTGTAAGTACATGCAAACACAACAGCAAATCGATTTTCTGCATGATGGCTTAGTCCCAAGTAGATATCGCTTTCACGTTTTGTCTCGAATGGAAACAAATGATGATAAACGCGCTCTCTATCTTGCGCAAGTTTATCGCTTGTTTTATTTTCCCTCTCTTTTAATTGTGCCGATCAGCTGGTAAACTTTGTTGTTGGTCTATATGCTCGGACCCCGTCATAACAAATTGGAAGCAGGCACTAGTTATAATGGATACAGCACGCACTTATTTACAGCCATCTTGATATTGACTTTACGAATATAGATTGGAGCCTTACAAATACTAAGGTGTTGAGGTTTTATGGTTTGTGTTGTATTGTGATTCAGTGAAATGGAAATAACTGTTGAATTTTATCGCGATTTACTTCATGAATAATATTAATTGTGAATAATCATGCAGACTTAAGTATAATTGTGGAGAATAGTGGATATTGCCAAATAAAATATTGAAAAAGGTAGGATCGAATATTCTCAAAAAAAAAGAGGATCCTAGAGAATTTAGTACAATCGAGGAGGAAGAAATTGCAGAATCTGAATAAAATATTGGAAGAGATATGTTACCTTCTTTCAAGGTATCATTATCTATTATATGTTCTACTAAAGGCAGACAATTCTACGCAACTCAAATTTTTATTTAAAATTCTTAGAATCAAGCTTTATACAAATCTATCGATGAAGAGAATTGTCAAATACGGAAGAATAGGTAAACACAAAGCGAAATATAGAGAAAATCATTGCTGAAGAAGAGGATTTGTCAAAGCGAAAGAATAAAGAAGATAATTTGTCGAAGAAGAAAAAAGGCTAAGTAAAACTACTCTTTATACTTTTCAAAGCTTATAAATATTATCTCATATAATCATTGTTTTTTTAACATTACAATGTATCAAATAGTATAATTTTGTTTTACTTCTACGCTTTAGACAAAGAACTGGAATTGATGCTTTGGGTTGGCGGAAATGATGGTTTGGACCTAGTTGCTTTGTACAGTAGCGCTGAGGTGACACTCGTGTGTGAACGGCTCCAATTCAACTATCATACCGTCTCCGTCCCAGTAAAACCTTGGCAGGCCTCGAAGTACATTTGAAGTTCGCACCATTGGGATGGTGGTGTAGGTTCGGTTGAGACGGACTCCCGATTAGCGCTGGTCTGGCTCTGAGCACTTGTCCCCATGAGGGCTTGTGCCAACCCTCGGACTTCCTGCTCTGTAAAGATAACCATGGGACCAAAAAGGTGACTAAAGACACGCACGGAGATAGCGGCTCCGAGGGGGGACCCAACAAAACTGGAGCAAACATAATCAAAAGACCAAAAACATCCAAAAAAAGAAAGAAAAAATAACAACGAGGATGTAACCAGCGATTACAGCCACGATGTTAACAGTACATCGAGAGCGGTACTAACCACGACAAAAACGAAGAATAACACAATGACAGTGAAGGCAGACGAAAAACGGAGAATAGCAGACAGTCTGGTTTAGACTGAGATTCCTGCGGTGTTCGGGCGCAGCAAAAAAATGATGCGAACGCCAGACCGTCCTATTAAGGAAAAGTGGGAAACTCTGCAGGACGCTTCAGGTGTTCGAGCGACGGAAGATAATATGAAGGGCACCGAAAATTCGATTGTCACTGCTGCGATCGTTACCGAAGCGACCGATGCAAGGGTCGCGAATCCCGACATTGCAACGAAAAATCCAGAAGCCAACGAGGTGATTACGGCACTAAAAGCAAAGAGTGACCAGAGACCGCGTGAATGCACCGCCAAAGTTGAAAATGTGGCGGAAGTACTGCACTCGGAAACGGAACGCGATAACCTCTCCCAAGGATGGTTGCAAGGTACAATTGCGGCCCAGCGATATAAAGAAGAAGGACTACTCCAAAAAGCGGAAGATGTTCTGAAAAGAATACAAGCTACATGCGACTCCCCAAAAATCAGCAAAGCAGCAAAGAAAGGGCTCCTTGAACTAAAGGAGCTCCTAGATCGCATAGGGCACTATCGGAGAAGCTGGTTAAGGGCCGAAGACGAAGAGAAGGCCAAAGAGGCGCTTGGGGCAAAATCTACAGGCAACACGCAGATAGCTCCACCATTAAACGTCAATAAAAGAATGGCGTCTAGCCCAATCGAAGGAGATCGGGATAAAAGAAGGAAGGAAGAGGCACTTGAAGGGCGTGGAGTACTAGATCAGGGGTTCCAGACAGTGCTGACAAAAGGAGCGAAGAAAGCTGCAAAGAAACTCCTTCAGAAAAAGCCAGTAAGTAAAGTTCGTTCGGACGCCCAATTACAAAAAGGACCTGATGCAAAGCAGTAGAGGCAGAAGACCTGATGACGACCCTGGCAGCAGGCACTGCTTGTTAAGCCCCAAGATGGCCGATCCTACGCGGAAGTACTGCGGGCCATCAGGGGAAACGTAAGGCCCAAAGACACCAATACTACCATTAAAGTAGTACGACCAACGCGGTCGGGCCACATACTGGTCGAATTTGGAGCAGAGGCCGGCAATAAAGATGCATTCTGTGACGCAGTAAAGAAAGTCCTCGTCAAAAGCGCAACTATAGCCCGCTCGAGCCGATGGAAACGATAGAAATACGAGACATTGATTGCATCACGAATTTGGCTGAGGTAGAAGAGGCCTTCAAAAGGGAGTTACTTAGCGTGGGAAGGACCAAAGTGAGACTTACACCAGAAAACAACAAGGGACAAAGCATGGTCATAGTTGACTTGACCGAAAAGGACGCCGAACGATTCCTGAACAAGGGCAAAGTACGAATAGCGTGGGTTGTCTGTAGGATAGGGCGAAGAGCAACGCCTCTTCAATGTTTCAAATGCCTTGGTTATGGTCACACCACACAAGTATGTAAAGGACCCGAAAGGAGTTCCCTATGTTACAAGTGCGGTGAAATGGGACATAAAAGAAAAGAGTGTACGAAGGAGGCACACTGTATTCTTTGCAAGGATGCTGATCCAAAACCTGATTTTGGACACGTCTTGGGATCAGGAAAATGCCGGGTGTTCCAGGAAGCCTTAGCCAAGGCAAAATCAAAACTCCGCAGTTCAACCGCTCAAAATCTGCTTGAGCAGTTTACGAGGGACATGAAAGCCGAATTCTTGCTGCTGAGTGAGCAACACCATAATAAAAGTCCTGTATTATGGTATTCTGATGAAATTGGTGCTGCCGCCATCTGGTTTCGGAACAATGACTTTCAAGCGGAGAGTTAAGGATGGGGGGATGGTTTTGTGTGGGCTCGGTGCTCAGGGACCACCTTCTTTAGTGTGTACCTAACGCTGAACGAATCGATATCATCTTTCCAAGCCAAGCTTCAGGCTTTAGAGGGCGCTGTCTCGAACGCAGAGAACAAAGTGCTCGTTGGGGACGACTTCAACGCTAAAGAAATCGAATGGGGCATGCTTCAGATGGATCCGCGGGGAAAACGAATCCTGGAAATGGTGGCCAGGACAGCCCTTGTCGTACTAAACTCCGGAAATACGCCGACTTTCCGCAATATTGGCTGTGAGGGAACCATACCGGACGAGACATTCGCCTCGGAGTACTTAGTACGGAGGATACACAACTGGAAAGTATTAGAGGACTACTCAGCCAGTGATCATCAGTGCATTCTGCTTGAGATAAGTGATGCTGTTCCCCGACGTCCGTATTCTCGGCCTACTACAACTGGATAGAACATCGGAAGGTGAGCCGCTGCAGGGAGCTTTGGAGGGGACGGAAGAACTGGCAGCTCAAGACGTGGTGAACTCTACTATGAGCGTCATCACGACTGCTTGCAAAGCTTCTATGCCCCGTCGAAAACCCCGGCACGGCAAACCCCCAGTGCACTGGTGGTCAACTGAAATCATTGAAAAGCGAAGGGAGTGTCACAAGCTTCGGCGAGAGGCTCAAAGGGCATGGAGCCGGGACGAGGCAAGCAACCGCGATGCAGCACATAAGTCGGCCAGGAAATGCCTTCGCAAACTGATCAACAGGAGCAAGGCTCGCTGCTGGCAAGACCTAGTGGACAATTTGAACCAGGATCAGTGGGGCCTTGGCTACAAGCTGGTCATGCGGAAACTTGGTGCCCTACGGAAGCCTTGTATACGTGACGCGGAAAAGATTGACGCGATAGTGCGGGGACTCTACCCCGCCCATCCCGTTCGTGTTGACGCTGTTCATGGTGAAACAGCAGTCAAGTGCCCACTCTTCACACGGCTGGAACTGGAGGAGGCAGTCTTCTCATCGAAAGCGAGGAAGGCTCCAGGTCCAGATGGTGTTCCAGCTGAAGTGTTGCGGCTCGTCTATCACCATTGTCCTGACTTGCATCTCTGCACATTCAACGCTTGCCTACGGGACGGGGTTGTCCCGGTACGATGGAAGGAGGTGAGGCTCGTGCTGATCAGCAAGGGGAAGAGAAATCCCAAATCGCCGTCTGCACTCCACCTGTAATGCATGCTACAGGCGGCTGGGAAAGTGCTAGAGAAACTCATCAAGAGAAGACTCTGCTGGGGACCTATCTTCTCGGCAGTATAGCTTAAGAGCAGGACGTTTTACCATTGATGCGATTGCAGAGGTAGTGAACGCGGTCCAAATGACAGAGGCATATAGTTACACCAAGCGACGGATCGTCCTGTTGGTGCACTCGACGTCAGGAATGCCTTCAACTCTGCTAGATGGGTAGATATTCTGGATACGCTAGAAAACTCTTTTCAAGTTCCAGAATTTCTAATGCGGCTTTTGAGAAGCTACTTGAAGGACCGAAGCCTGCTCTACGGCACGACACAGGGCCAACAAAGGATGGAAATTACATGTGGTGTTGCCCGGGGATCTATCCTTGGTCCGGACCTGTGGAACGTGTCTTACGACGGGCTACTGAGACTTGAGATGCCAGATGAGTCGCGCTTGATCGGCTATGTGGATGATGTTGCTCTGGTCGCTGGACACAACCGTTGAACAAGCGCAACTTAGGCTAGGTATGCTAAAGCGCCGAGTGAGGGACTGGATGACTGCTCGCGGGCTCAGTTTAGCACTGGAGAAAACCGAAGTGGTCATCTTGACAAAAAAGAGAATCCCTAGAGTAAGGATGATTAGTATTGGCGACTTACAAATCAAACCGAAGCCAGCGGTGAAGTGCCTGGGGCTACTGATCGACTCGAAGATGAGTTTCTCTGAGCAAATCAGGGCAACGCCTCAGAACTCTGCTTCGGGAATATCGGCTCTGAGTCGACTTATGGCCAACGTAGGGGGACCCAGCCCACCTAGAAGACACCTCTTGATGAGTGCTGTAGGGTCAGTGCTACTGTACGGAGCATAGGTATGGGGCGACGCTCTCAGCGAGGAGGTATACCGACAACGCTTGGCACAGGTACAGAGAAGAGGAGCACTGAGAATTGCATCTTCGTATCCAACCGTCTCTGACTCGGCGGTGAGAGTTATTGCTGGCGTGATACCTGTCGCCCTCCTTGCTAGAGAGTGCCGCGCTATTTACCTGCTCTGAAACGAGGATGCGAAGGAGATGGTTGTCTGCGAGGAGAGACAGCGCTCGCTCAACGATTGGCAGCAGTCTTGGAGGAATTGCACGAAGGGAAGGTGGACTGCGCACCTTATCCCGGATGTGAGACCGTGGTTAAATCGAAGGCATGGTGAGACTGACTTCTATCTGATCCAGCTTTTGATCAGGCATGGGTATTTTCAGTCTTACCTGCCCCGAACTTCGGTTTTGCCCAGGAGAGGAGGACAATGTCTGTCACACATTTTTCGCGTGTACAAAATGGGTGAAGGTGAAGGGAACTCTACAGGGAGATGGGAGAGCTCACCCCGGATAACATAGTCACGGTGATGCTCGAATCGGCTGACAAATGGAACCAGGTGGCACATTATGCTCGGGCAATCCTAAAATATAAAAGGGACTCACAGCAGCCGGGGGCGCTGGGGCTGGAGGATCGCTCTTCTGGCACTTCCTCTCCCCTCTCTCCGCCCCTAGCTTGAAGGCGCCCCACGGCGTAACAAAACGAGACCTGGCCCGAAGTAATGTGTCAAACAGTTCCAGGCTAGGTTCTCAGGTTGACAGGGGAGGTGATTAGTGGGTAGTCGAGTCGCGCATGGGAGTCCCACATTCTGTGCAAAAATGGCATTCACCTCCCTTCCACAGAAAAAAAAATTATAAATTGTAATAAAGCTAATCCTTTTTGAGACTCTTGAGGAGTTGACGAGCTTTTCACCTACATAGGACTGTGAAGGAATCTTAAGGGGTAATATACCCCCCAAAACAATTAAATTTCGATCAGTGTTGCAGGAGAGTCCGATTTCTCCTATAATATAGAAGAAATTTTCGTTTCCATATATATTTTTGAAATGTTTTAATATAATTATATTTCATACAAAAGTGGCAACGAACAATCTCTTTCACGAATAGTGCCATTAACCCACCCTGGGATATCTTTTATGTTGTCACGCTATATGGTGCTGGTGAAGCTTCGTCTATGAAGCATGACGATATTTGATTCAGACTTAAAACACTGTCATAACAAGTTGGAAGTAAGCACTAGTTAGAATGGATATAGTACGCACTTCTTTACAGCCATCTGATCATGGACCTTAGGAATGTAGATTGAAACCTTTCTTCTTCTGTATATCAGAACCTCACTAGGTTAAAAGTAAAACAAAAAAGGTTTCATTCAGCGAGGAAAACAACAAAATTAAGTATACTCGTATTACACGTCACGGGCGTGAAACCACTTTTCTTCGAAAGAATAAATGAATATCCTTAATGCCATATTAACTGAGGGGAAAGTACTGCCGTGGTCAACTTCGATACAAACTCTAATTAATTTTCGACAATCAATTTCAATTCAATAAATTCAAAATTCACTGTAAGAATTAACTATGAAAACAGCATTAATTTTAAGTAATGAGAATTGAAGCAAGGGGTAGCCTGTAATAATATTATTGACATGTAAAAAACATATGAAAATTATAATCAGTAAAAATATAGAGAGCCATTGTCGTAAACGAGGATAAACGTTTTTTCTCGAAAGTAGGTAATTTGTGTTTTTATTACACTTTAACTTTCAAGTTAATTCACACCACCAGATATAAGGGCCTACTCAACTGTCCCAGCAGTTTCAACAAAAATGTCCTCAGTATCAACTTCAGCAGCACCAACAACATTCCTACTATGGCGACATTTCTGTACATTTTTATATTTCACACTTCGCATTTTGCCAATTTGACACCTGCCAATGTATAGTTTCAGTTTGCCATGGCGAGTGAAATTTTATATAAATGCATGGATTTATTGTGGAGAATTCCAGTAACGATTTAGTATTTAACTACTGAACTTCAATTTGTTGCAAAATCGAAAATTAACCTTTTTATTAAAAATAAAATAAAGTATTATTTATTGAAGTATTATTTATTGATGTATTATTTATTGAACAATTTCAAATAGACATCATCAAAAAGATTACTTCGTTTACCTCATTTCTTCACTACATTTAGTATTGTTGTTTATTTGTGTTAAAAATTAGGGATAGGTTAGGTACATATATGTTATGTTTATTATATCAGGTTAGAGATAAGATTAAATGCGTAGGTTAGGAATATTGTGATAGAATTTTTTAAGTATAAGATAAAGTTTTTGATTGAATTTTATTAGAATTAAGTTAAAACATATTAGGTGTAGGATCAAAGTTCACTGCTGTGTTTAAATTATAAATAATTTTAGGATAATGTTGGTTGGTTTTTCTCCTTTTTCCAATCGAATTTCAAAATTTGTAATAATCTTAATTAATTTTATTTGCTATAGTTTTTTTTTGATGAAATGGTCTTAATGATACCGTATAAATTTAGAGAGCCATTTGGGTCATTTAGTTTTTGTATTGTTATTGTTTGGAATTTGCTTTATACTCTTTGAAAATTTATACCAGTTAGTATTGAATAAAGCCCTTTTGACTTTGACTTCAGAATGCCGTCCGCTAGAATGTTAACTCAACGCAACAAGGAACAAGGTCCGCTGTGAGGTGGCAGCCAACTGTCGCGGGTACACCACAAGGACCTCCTTGTGGAGTGTATATAATCGAAGAAATATACAACTGAATCACTTTTCTAGTCAGACACAGGCTTAAAGAAATAAGGTCTGCATTTTGTAGAACAGTTTGCGATTAACATTGAATCAACCAAGTTAGATTCTTTTAGAAAACCGTTGTTTAAAGTCATGGAACTCGTAAACTTGGTGTCAGACGAGTGATCGAGCTGACACTGGGTAGATCCTGTGGTGGTTTCCCCACATATCTCATCACTATACAACAACTTAGAATGTTGAGTTTTCAAAATGCTTATACTTCACTAAACTTTAAATTGACACACATCAGAGACACCTAACATTTAATATTGTTAAAAATTGTATTGTTAAATATAATTATCAATTTTATTGTTGAATAATGTAAATCACATCTTTATTATTTCAACAAATAAATTGTACAATTCAAATAAAGTCTGTTGGAAACTATACTCTGCTACCTTGAATAAATAATAAGGGTAAACTATCAAATATCAAAAAGAAATAAGCAACACATTTATACCAACAAATACGATGATGCACCTCGATACGGATGTAGCCTGCAAACAGAGAAATGAAGATGTGATTCCGTTAATAACAAATGCAACACCATTAAACAAAAGGCGCTCAACGTTTATCAAACTTCAAAAGATTCTAATCCATCGACGAGTCCTACAAATAATGTTGAAAGGTTGGCACTGGATAATTTGATATACAAAGTTATCCATTTCGTGGTAGGAAAGTATAACCCTACCATTTGACATCTGTCAGAATTAAATGTCATCCAAAGCATGTTTTTTTAGATGAAGGTTTGCCATTTAGAAATATGGATCGTTTAACAGCCGAAGAACGCGTTAAAATTCTTAAATTTTATTATAAAAATGGCGATTTTGGTGTATCAACATTTAGGGCTTTACGAGCCGATTACGGTCGACATAACCGACCCACACAGCAAACAATTTCGAACACAGTGAGGAAATTTGAAGAAACTGGATTGGTTATTGATATTGCAAGGCCTGTGCATCATCGCAACATTCGTTCTGCGGAAAATATCGCTGTCGTTGCTCAAAGTGTGGAGGAAGACACGAATTTGTCGATTCCTCCACGTGCTCAACACTTGGGCTTGTCTTACGGCTCATTGTGGCGGATTTTGCATTTGGGTTTGCATCTCCGTCCGTACAAAATTCAACTCACTCAAGAACTTAAGCCTCAAGACCATACACAACGCAGAATGTATGCGAATTGGGTGATTGAACAACAAGCCAATGATAACGATTTTTCGAACAAAATTTTCTTTAGTGACGAGCCTCATTTTTCGCTCAGTGGTTACGTAAATAAACAGAATTGCCACATATGGGGCTCTCAAAATCCTCAGATGATTGCAAAAAGGCCTTTGCATCCGGAAAAAGTGACCGTTTGGTGTGCATTATGGTCTGGTGGTGTTATTGGCCCGTATTTTTTTAAAAACGATCAAGGAAGAGCCATTACAGTCAATTCTGACCGCTATGGACGTTAACCGATTATTTTTGGAGAGAAATTGAAGATTTTGATCTGGAAAACATGTGGTTCCAACAGGACGGAGCCACAAGCCACACAACACAGGCTAATCGAGCACTTTTGAAAGAGAAATTTCCAGGACACGTAATTTCGAGATTGAGTGATGTCAATTGGCCCGCAAGATCCTGCGACCTAACACCTTTGGATTTCTTTTTATGGGGCTATGTAACAGATCGTGTTTACGCGAACAATCCTCAAAATCTTGAGCAATTGAAAACCAATATTCATGAAGTTATGGCCGAGGTATTGCCGGAAATGTGCTGAAAAGTCATTGAAAATTACCTCAAAAGGATTGAGGCCTCTAAAAGGTCCCGTGGAAGATATTTGAATGATGTTCGATTTTGCGTATAATGACAAGGCTCAATCTATTGAATAAAAAATTTTTTTTTCCATCTGAATATTTGATGTGTTTTCTTTAGCTTTACTTTCCCATGCGTAAAATGGATAACCCTATATTTTAATAAAGGACCTTGAAGAGAAGCTCAAGTTTAGTTCATATACCTTTAAAAGAATAAGATAAGATCACAAATTATTAAGACGAGGATCTAAGAGATTTAGTGGCAAACCCTGTAAATCTTAAGAAAGAATATTTTCAAACCTTATAATAATCGTACATTATTTCAATTTCAACTTTGGCGTTGAAGTTTGTTAGGGAATCTCATTTCTTGACCGCAACGATTCGAGAAGGTGATATGGTCAGTATCACGCTTAACCGTGTAATTACTACCTGATTTTTCTATCATTATCCATTGTACCTGGGTAAGCTGAGAGTCCAACAGATGTACCGCAAGCACAAACTCGTTTCCAGCAACGAGTTTTGAACTTGGGAGTTGCTGCGCAAGTGAGATTAATGTGACCAAGCGGAAAGTAGATAAAGTCTATAATATAAGCATTATCAAAAAGCGTATGCAAGAAAATTACAAGTAATCGGGTGGATGGTGGGCTGACTATATGAAGCTAAGTACCACGGATTGCTTTAAGCTTGGTCAGATGAAATAAATTACCTGGACGGTTGGCAAAACTTGAAGGCTTAACATAAAGAAAATTAATTATAAACATGGTAGGATGAGGGAGATAGCGAGCAAATCCTAAAGCGTTTATTTAATTCAAGTCAGTTGAAACTCATCTGATAACAAAATAGAGAAGCCCAACAGCTTCTCGAGAAAAAAAGGAACTGGCTTGCGGATATAAACAAAACAAGGCAATTGACTATAAACCCTAAATGATGGCAATAAAAGCTCTTTTAAAGTTGTTGAAACCAAAGAGATAGGTTTGATAATTAGCGAAGCCTTTAAAGTATAAACATGAATATTTGCAAGTTCTGGGAGATTAAAGTGATCACATAGATGTATGGCAAAACTTATAAGACTTACGATGACAATTGTTTTGAACTTGGTGCGATGTAAGATATTGGGTGAATGTTGGGCAAAAACTATAAGAATTAAGCGCAAGCACTCTTAAAATTTGTAAGCACCTGCAAAAGAAAGATTTTTATACGATACGTATCAAGTAGATTAAGGAATAAACTAAAACATTATGGATCAAGAAATAGCTTTGCACTGGACAATAGAATATCACTAGATTTCACACAAAATGCTAGGTATAATATTTGCAACGTTATGTTTTCCAACCGCAAACTAGTCCTTTTCCTTATAGAAAACAACTTCATTAATGTTCCTATGCAGGCAAAGGAAACCACAAGCTGGAAAGCATTTAAAATTGGATTGGCCATTAAAACTAATTTTCAATCATTTGAGATGGCTGACGACATCGACAACATCATTGAGAATCTTACTCCGAAAATCTTACCGACAAAACTGGAACATACGGTCATAACTCCGAGAAGGGAAATGAATCCCTATGAACTCCCTCAGCACATAAAAACTGATGAGAATGAATCAAGTTTAGAGCAGAGCTAGATATACAGGTGTCCATACGCTACGCACAAACACTGTAGCGTATTCTACATTAGTAAATTAAATTCCAGATTTTCGTAAAATCCACACAAAAAGAAAATGGTAGGCATAGATGAATTGTCAAGTAAGGAAAAATAAAATATTTTTTAAGAGTTCATAAAACTATGTCAAATGGAATATTCATAATTACTAATAAAATTTTATTAATTATTTAATTAAACTGAAAAGTTAATGATTTTCATCGTATATTCATTTTCCGATATAGAAGTTTTATCTGTGTAGTGGAATACAAATTTCTAACTACATTCTGGTGACCCTGAATCAAAATAAATTTTCATGATCTCGTGGAAAGTGTAGATTTGAAAATATTCCAATGAAAGTGCGAATAATGAAACCCGTGATAAGGTAAAGGTATTTCGAAATGAACAATGGGCAAGCTTTGCAACAATTGCCATGCAAGTATTCAACGAGAAACGACAGTGGTGTTTTGATTTGGAAGCCACGTTGAATATGTGTTCTCAGAAAGCAAAATTCACACAATTTGAAAACGATGCGCAAACACTAAAGCAAATGATAAGTCGGAAAAAATTGCCACTGGAGAAGCACTTTTGGAAATAAAACGTGTAATGGCGAGACTAGGTGAAACTTTCTACATTCCCGATTGGAGATCGAATCTAATGTCAATATTGAAAGTAACAGACTACGGCTTTGAAGTTATTTTTAGGCATAATAGTGCAGTCATAATGGAGTGAAAGTCAAACCTATTCTACATAAATGAAACTGCAGGTGCTTCCTTATGATAGCGACCATAACGCAATCGTAATGGAAATCAATCATCAAAGGGATGATTTCTTCCTCATTCCAGTTCAACACGAAAATCATCGGTTGAACTTCAAAATAACAGACTGGGGAAAGTTTCAAAAGAAGTTTAATCGGAAGTACCAGAAGCAATGTCCTCGCTCTGATGGTGGCAACTCTTGCTCAATGGTTCCTAATGACAGGAATCTAACTAACGATGAACTAGATGCCTATTTGTCGAAGTTAGAGAAGCTGACGTTGGAAACGATTGAGAAAGTTGTTCCCAAGATTAAACTTAGAAGCAATATGGAAGGATATGAAACACCAACCATCGCAAGGTTGAAAAGATTGAAAAGCCTTCTTCTCACACGCGTGAACAATATTTATCGGCGATTTTTGGACTACAACCATCCCCCGTTGTCTTTGTTGAAATTACATCTGAAGAATGTCCGGAACTTAATCCGGTCATACTTCAGGAGTGAAGTTAGCAATCAATGGGCGGAAAAATTGAGGGGTATTAGCCCACAGGAACCAGACGGCGTGTTCGCGAAAGTGAATAGCATATTCCGTAGGAAGTCTCGAGTGAAGGTATCGAATCTTGAAGTCACTGGTGATGAGATAAATCTACTCGATAGGGCTGGTATCGAAATTGATAGTACGACTCCGGTTAGAAATGGAAACAGGATCATTTGTGAAGGATTGGATAAACTTGCTTTGATTGGAACACATTTTGAATTGGTTCATCTACCAAACCCTGAGAGAGGGAATGAAACAGTTTCAAAGGTCGTTGAAGCAAAAGTTTCCGACTTGCAATCAAGCCTGAACGACCAATCAATTCTTCATTTCAATGAAACATTAATATCTGACCTCATACCGAGCTTGAATCTTATTGATTATTTTGCCAGCTATGAAGACTTGTGTTTCATATTTCGCAGGATAAACAACAAGAAATCATGTGGTACTGACGGTATTCCAAATGTAGTTCTCCGACATTTGCCGGAGGTTGCTATTAGGAATTATTGCATATTGTTCAACAACATGTTGAGCAATTCAACAACATGTTGAGCAATTCAAATGAGTGGAAAAAGGCTAGGGTATTTCCGATCTTGAAGAAAGGAAAAGAATCTTCATACCCGAAAAGCTATCGCCCAATCAGCTTGCTGCCTAACATCAGCAAGGTGTTTGAAGTGATACTTAACAGAGCATTAAACGCCCACATAAAGGAATATGAGTTGATGCCGAATTGCCAATTTGGTTTTCGTGCCAGGCATTTGCCGACACATGCAATAACGAAAGTAACCTCAGACATCTGTTGGAAACTAAATGATAGACAATGTGTTGGAGCATGTCTCATTGATATGGAGAAAGCCTTCGATACGGTGTGGTTAGATGGACTAATTTTTAAACTCCTTCAGGACAAGTTCCCCAGACACCTTGTCGCCATGATGTGTAATATGTTATACGGGAAATTGTTTGTCGTAACTGATGGAAATTCGACAACAATGCGCGAATTCAAGGTCTTGAATGGTCTACAGCAGGGAACAGTTACTGCGCTTCTGCTTTTCTCAATCTTCATTCGCAAGCTATTGAACGGCTTTGATTTTAACGTCTCGCCAACGCGATCATTGGTAGCGTTTGCTGATGATCTGATCATCTATACGGCAGACCGAAAAGCTACAATAGTTCAGAGCAATCTCCAAAAAATGTTCAATGATGTGCAGCTGTACACTGACAATTTCCGAATGAAAATCAATGCGCAAAAGTGTGAAACAATCTTGTTTCGAACAACTCTGCAGGGGGTCAGTCAGGACCTGAAACGTAATTGGAAAGATTTCCACATCATGGCTGGTGAGGGTAGTCTTGAACGGGTTCCACATAAATCCTGTGTTCGATACCTCGGTGTTTATCTCGATCAGTATCTGTATTATACTGAACATGTGAAAATCATGCTCAGTAAGGCACTTAAAGTAGTCATGGCCCTTCGAAAGCTCTTTCATTCCAGATACATTGATCAAAACGTCAAAATTATCTGTTACAAGACCCTGGTTAGACCAGTTTTGACATATGGATGCCAGATCTGGTACAACCAGAGCGCTAGTACTATGGAAAAATTAAGAGTTTTCGAAAGCAAATGTCTTCGTGCATGTACTGGTCTAACAGAAAGCCTGAGACGGATTGGAAACATTATATATCGAATAGAAAAATTTATCAAACTGCTGAAGTGACTAGAGTCGATATCTTCATATTGAAACTTCTTCGGACTCATATCGCAAGATCTGTGACTGTGAGTGAAAACCCTTGGATTTCACAGCCGTTCCACCCTACAGACGGGTATATTGCGACTTGCCTCGCTATTGGCTTCATTCCTCCAGAAGCATTCGTGTATTTGGACATGAATCGATATGTTTTTGATTCTGACGGCGTCCCAATCATATATCACATATATCGACCACCGATAAGAAGATAAAATATCCTCCGAATTTGAGTCACGAGACCAACAATTCCAATGGAGATACTCATTTGCTAGATTCGTTGAAGCTGATCGAGTTGAGACGGGGCAATCTAGGTATTGGTGGTTGAATGACAATGTCTAAATTATTCGTGTTTATTTTCAGTTTTAGTGTTTTTCGTTATTTAGTTTTTTGAGTTTCAGCTCATTATTGTTACATTTAGTGTTGTTGTTTATTTTTGTTACAAATTAGGTATAGGTTAGGTTTATATTATGTTTATTATATTAGGTTAGAGATAAGGTTAAACGCTTAGGTTAGGAACATTGTTATAGATTTTTTTAGTATAAGATAATGTTTTTGAGTACATTTATTAGAATTAAGTTAAAACATATTAGGTGTAGGATCAAAGTTCACTGTAGCGTTAAGATGATAAATAATTTTAGAATAGTGTTGGTTGGTTTTTTCTCCTTGTTCCAATTGAATTTTAAAAATATGTAATAATCTTCATTGATTTGAATTTGCTAGAGTTTTTGTTTTTTTAATTTGTTTAATGATAACGTATAAATTTAGAGAGCCATTTGGGCCATTAAGTTTTTTATTGTTATTGTTTGGATTTTGCTTTACATTCTTTTAAAATTTATAACGATTAGTATTAAATAAAGCGCTTTTGACTTTGACTTTGATAGCCCAGTCATATTAGGGCTTTCACCTCGGAATGAAAGGTAATAAGCTGCAAATTGGTATGAACCTTTGTTTTGTCATTTTAAATGTTGTCTCAAAAGTCACAATCGTTATCGTGTCCGCGTCTCAAGATATTCAAGGTCAAAGGTCACAAAAATCGGTTTTTCGCGAATATCTGGCTTCCTATCGGTTAAATGAGATTTGCATTTATTATAAAAGTTGTAGGCTATAAAATTCCCTACAACTTTTGTTTAAACTTTTTTTTCATACGACCAACCGTTTTGAAGGTAGAGCGCGAAGAGTGCACATCGTACAGTCATATACGGCCTAATGCAAGGTCAAGCGTGAGTTATGGTTATCAGTACGTTATAAAGTCAATTATTTACTTGGAAATTATAATTATTAAACAATGCCTATTATTTATGTACTAACTATTAATTATTTATATTTAATTAAAGTAAGTAACTTGATTATTTATATATAATTATTCATATTTAACTATTTAAGTATAAAATATTATTAATTCTGGATTATATATTTTAGTTTTATTTTAAGTTAAAATGATAGTAAGAGTATATATTTTACACATATTTTTATTTATTATTAAATACGGCATAATATACATTTATCAAAATGTGAGTTCAAATATCAAAAGTATCTTTGTTGATTTTAATTGTAATGAAATTGGAAATGGAAGCTAATTATCTTCTTCTTGTTCGTCGTCTTCTTCTTCTTGTCGCTCAAAAATGTTCGATTCATTGTCATCATCCTCATTATCTGTCATGTTCATCTCCAAACCTTCCAGAATATCGGGATCATATGTATTTTCTTCATCGGGATTACTTGGATACAGTGAAGCGTTGGGGCAAGCTTGTCCGTTGCACTGGCTGCAAGCTAAAGAACATTGTAGCCCTGATTTTCTGCATCCACAGCGGGAACCACAACCATTTTTGCAATTGCAAAATATTACGTTTAGTAGTTGTCGTGTTAACTTAAAATAAAACTAAAATATATAATCCAGAATTAATAATATTTTATACTTAAATAGTTAAATATGAATAATTATATATAAATAATCAAGTTACTTACTTTAATTAAATATAAATAATTAATAGTTAGTACATAAATAATAGGCATTGTTTAATAATTATAATTTCCAAGTAAATAATTGACTTTATAACGTACTGATAACCATAACTCACGCTTGACCTTGCATTAGGCCGTATATGACTGTACGATGTGCACTCTTCGCGCTCTACCTTCAAAACGGTTGGTCGTATGAAAAAAAAGTTTAAACAAAAGTTGTAGGGAATTTTATAGCCTACAACTTTTATAATAAATGCAAATCTCATTTAACCGATAGGAAGCCAGATATTCGCGAAAAACCGATTTTTGTGACCTTTGACCTTGAATATCTTGAGACGCGGACACGATAACGATTGTGACTTTTGAGACAACATTTAAAATGACAAAACAAAGGTTCATACCAATTTGCAGCTTATTATCTTTCATTCCGAGGTTGACCCCTTTTTTTTACCTAATATGACTGGGCTAGACTCCAAAGAGCGCGGATTTATTGCACAGTGCTTACGACGGAGAAGTGGCTATCTGCAAGAGTGGCATAAAGTGCTAGGCCACCTGAACGAAGCTGACCTGCAAGAATGATATGAAACAAATGTGGGCACAAAAGCGTTCAAACATTCAGATGTTTTTGAACCAATGCGCATTCAATTATAAGGTCAATCGAAATATTTGGTAACGTTCATAAATGACAAAATAGTGCGGAGTATGAATAAATGACAAATGTCAAAATGGAGAAGTATGAAGTATTGAAACAAAAAGGTGAAGTGATGGAAAAGTCCAAAGAATGAAAAAGTATAGTCGAAAATCCCACAACCAGAAAAATCAAGACAATATGCATGGATAACTTCAAGGAGTATGTTAACAGCACGTCTTTAAGACTTTTAAAGCGTGAGGGTATCAAGCATGAATTAACCGTCGAATATACCTCTCAGTAAAATAGGACCACTGATCAAAAACAAAACCACACGCTGATTGAAAGTGCATGCTGCAAATTTCTAGGCAGAAGCTTTTCTGACAGCAAATGATGTTAGAAACCGATACCAATCACGCAGTCTAGACGGTGAAATACTCTATCATCTGCAGAGTAAGAAGAAGCTAGATGGCAGGTATATACTCGTACGTAAACTCAGTGCAGTGGCGTACATGCTGGATAGAGTTCCCGGGAAAAGAAATTTGAATCGAAAGGAAAAATGGTGCATTTTTATCGGATACGAGCCGCAATCCAAGGCATCTAGGCTTTGGAGTCCAGACGAGAAAAGAATCTACAAAAGTTGAGATGTGAAGTTCTAAGACAAGCTCCACTGGAATTACCAAATCAAAGACATCACAGGCGAGAATATCTTAGATGAGCCTTATCACAAAATAGAGGTTAAAATTCTAAACAAGATGGTGAAAAGAGAATCACCATCAGAGATCATTAAACAAGAAGATGCCGAGAAAACGATCAAGAAAATTCCTGAAACTTCTAGGATTTCTAGGCGAAAAGAATTGAGACACCGTAAAAATCGTCGAAAGCTGAAAGAAGCAAGCACATAGCAATTCTAATTGAACAACACGATCCTCAGACCGCTGAGGTTACACTTGGTTGGCCTGAATGAGAAAAACAGAAGACTGCAATGCTCCAACAATACAAAGCACCTCAGAAAAGCAATACGTGGGTTCTAGTAGATTGGTTACCATTTACAAAGTCATCTTGGCAAAATGGGTTCTACGCACAAAACGAAACGCAAATGGGTTCATCGAAAAGTGAAAGGCAAGACTCGTTGCTAAAGGTTTCGCTAAGATGCCAGAAATAAGTTACACCAAAATATTTGCAACTATAGCACGTATGAGCTCCATTCAGATATTCATTGTAGCGTATTCTACATTACTTATAAATTAAATTCCACATTTTCATAGAACCCACACAAAAAGAAATTGTCAATTGTCAAGAAAGAAAAAAAAATATTTTTCACTTAATAAAACGATGTCAAATAGTAAAGTTGAGTTTCAATTGTAACTCGAAGTTTTATTCGTCTTTCAAACAAACAGGAGCTTTTCCTAGTACAAGAAAGTTTATCTTCTTCCTGCTGTTGAAAACAAATTGTGTATTTTATCGTATATTCGAGTTTCGTTCCCGGTATGGAAATTATATAAAAAATATCTGTGTAGTGGAATAAGGACTTCCATCTACATTCTGGTGACCTTGAATTGAACATGGAAAGTTCCAGTTCTTCAGCGGCTACTGCACCATCTTCAACTTCTGCCCGAACCTTGACCACAACTGAAGAAAATAGTTGTAGTGAAAATACAATTTTTGAATATCGAAAAAAGAAGATAATTTTTGAAGTGAAAATACAATTTTTGTGTGTGGCATCTATCAACAAATTTTAAATCGACTCAAGTTGCGAATCGACTCAAGATACGAATGGACCCCAACGTAAGTTTTCTTTTGTTTTTTTTTATCTAGTTAGATAGTTATATAGGAGTTAGTTACTAGATCGAAATTCTCCTTAGTTAAAAAATTTTATGTAGGATATAATTTTACGAAATTTCAGAATTTAGGATATATATTATTAATGTTAAAATAAAACAATTTATAATTATTAAAAAAAAAAACATATAAACAAATGTAAATATTCATATTTTTGTATAATTTTAATAAATCACATAAAATTATGAATATTTACATTACACATACAATATAATTCAATACATTATTGATTTTATTTCAGATCCAATTTCAGATAAATTTTATCGAATAGATATATTAATCGTGTATATTCCTCTGGGTTGTCTGAAATTCTGTTGGTCTGTAGTTGTTGTGTCTAAAGGCCGAAGGCCAGTGGGGAAACCGAGAAAACGCTGGTCTGACTCGGTCAACGAGGACAGTTCATCGCTGCTTGGATTCAGAATTGGATGACGCGGTCAACGGACCGAGACAGTTGGAGGCGCTGTTTGCAGGAAGCGAAGGCCCGAAAGGGGCTGTAGTGCTAAGAAGAAGAAGAAGAAGTAGTTGTTGTGTGTTCTCTCATTTCCGCTTGAAGTCTGCATCCCATCTTGTTTTGTTTTATGTTTTATAAATAAGTGGTCAACTTACAAGAGGAGGATATCAAATGTCGAATAGTTTCAAATTATAGGATGGAATTGTATTAAAACTGTTTAATGGGGAGGTGAGACATAAATTTTCATCTCATGCCTGAGCTGAATTAATAATTTTTAATTATTAAAACTAAATAACGTTTGGTCCGTGACTCAAGGAAGTTTACCACTATTCAGACGTTTACAGTAGTAATAAATTTTTTTTTTGCAATTTTAATGAATTGGTGACTAATGGATATTTCTGTTTCAACTTCCATTTGCCATAACCCCACCCTGAGAGAATAATTTGTCACCACTATTGGTAAAAGTGCAGCTTCATCTGAGAAGCATGATGATTTTGATTTTTCAACCGAAGAAAAAAAAAATTACCATAACAATGTTCATTCCAGTGGACATGATGTAAATGTTCATCAAACCGAAAAAAAATTATGATGATCAAATCGTATTCAATTAACTACAATTAGGCGATTATATGCGAACAATTGTTGAAAGGAGCTTTAATTCCATGCCATTGAAGAGCACAAATATAAGGAGTAATTTGTCAGTAACGGCACATTCAGCTTTTCACTCTGGCATTTTGGGAAGGGGTCACTAAGTAATCCTGTACGGTGTTTTTTCTTACCTAGTATGAAGTTTTATCCCGCACTCTATACGTTCTTAGTTACCACTCTCTGACTTATCCGCAAAGATGTTCTCATTTCCAAGGCCAGTGACTCTCAAGTTAAAAATAAATGAGTAGCCGGGCGTAGAATATGTTGCAACTTGCTCGTGAGGAGTTACAGCAGGAAAATAGAGCTGCGATAGCGTTGAAGGTCAAGAACTATCAGAAATTGCAACCAACCACCTCAGCCAATATTGAAACTGAGATGCGAGTCAGCTGCTGAGAGGGCGAGAGGTAACGTTAATAACTTCTAGTAGCTCAAGCGATAGTTACCAAACGTTAACCGATGAGCTTTTAGGTGAATATGATGACATTTCAAATGACACTCCGATTTTCTTTCAATAAATAATACTTATGAATCTGGACACGCAAAACGAAAGAGCACCAGCCCCCACTGAAACAATGACGTATATATACAAGGTGCATTCCAAAATAAACGAGACTTTTGTCATAAAATTTTGGTGGCATCATCTGTGAATGAGATAGTGCGGTGGAAAGTTACATTCCTCCCTGACACCCAGTGAAAGTTTGGTGACATACGGTTTAGTGGGAGCCAAGTTATTGCGTCTAAAGTGACAGTATGTTTGTGTCATCGGTACAAAAAAGAGTTTCAAACAAAGAACTAATATCAAATTTTGTTTTGAATTCGGTAAAAAGTTTACTGAAACATTTGAATTGATGAAAAAAAGTTTATGGTGATGATTGCCTATCTCGCGCCAGAGTTCATGAGCGGTTTACACATTTCAGAGATGGTCGTGAAAACATAAATGAAGATGAACATACGGGCCGCCCAAAATGATCACCAAAAACTCCATCGAAATTGTACGTGAATTTATCAATAATGAGCTGAAATCATCGTTAAAATTCATGGAATTGGAGTTGATTATTTTCAAAACCTCGATATATCGCATTTTAACCGATCGTTTGTGCTTACGAAAGTTCTGTGCACGTTTTGTTCCCCACAAGTTAACTAGTGACCGAAAATTGCCCAGAATTCAACATTCGAAAAATTTTAAAGAAGAGTCGAGAAAAGACGAGAACTTCTTTCACAACATTTTAACTGGTGATGAAATGACTATATAACTATAGTGTCAAATAATGAAACAAAAATGTTTTTCAATACAAATTGATCTAAAACTTGGACATTTTTCAATGTTGATTTGATGCTGATCAACGTTTTACTCAGCTTCATCTTTATTTTTTTACGACATTCCTTTCATGTAACCTGTCATCTGAAAACGTACTTTTTAATGTATTTTTATTACGTTTCTTTTCGTTCCATTCATCAATGTATTTTTTTGGGCATGTTATCTTTCGTCTTTTTCAAAATTGAATTTTGTTACATTTGTGGTATTCTTTAATAAAACCAAAGTCAAAACATCCTTAAAACGTAATTAATCTTAAGCTTGGAAAGACTTTCAACATTCATTTGTCAATTTTTATCGTTAAACTTGACTAAATTTCAATGTATTTCAACGTATTCTTTTCATTTAATCTGTTACGTATTTTTCTACGTAGTAAGTTGGGAGTGTATCCTTGTCTTTCCTTTTTACTAGAGAAAATGATGAGATGAAACTCCGAATTCAAAATTTGGAGGAAATGATCCGGAAATTAACAAACGTCAACGAAACAAAAGTGATCAAGTCATAAATACGAGGGTCATTCAACAAGTACTTAGCCTACAGAAGAAAAACGAAAATTTTGAAAGGGTGGCAATTTATTTTTCCACATAATCTCCTTCAAGCTCGATACACTTGGCCCAGCGATGCTCTTACTTTTTCAACCCGTCCAAAAAATACATTTTCTCGAGGACTGCAAAATTGGCCTCCGTGGCGGCGATGGCCTTCTCATTCGACCCAAATCTATTCCCGGCGAGTGATTTTTTCAGGTTTGGAAACAAAAAGTAGTCACAAGGGGCCAAATCTGGAGAGTAAGGTGGATGGGGCAGCAATTCGTAGCGCAATTCGACCAATTTGGCCATGGCGACGGCAGAGGTGTGACACGGCGCGTTGTTGTGGTGGAACAGCAATTTTTTCCTTCCCCAAGCGGGGCCAATTTTTCTTCAATTCGACGTCGAATCGGCCTAATAAGTCTGCATAGTAGCGCCCGTGAATCCCAGAAAACGGTGGCTATCACCTTTCCGGTCGATCGAACAGTCTTCGCCTTCTTCGGAGCACGTTCGCCGGGTGAAGTCCACTGTTTTGACTGTTCCTTGGTCTCTGATGTGTACCAGTGAATCCATGTTTCGTCGACGGTCACGAAATGGTGCAAGAACTCCACCGGATTGCGCTGGAACAGCACCAAACACGTCGCGAATGTGGTCTCACGGTTGTGCTTGTTTTCCGGTGTGAGCAAACGCGGCACCCATCGCGCCGACAGCTTTCTCATGCCCAGTTCTTCGTGTAGAATATGATGCACCGTTTCTTCTTCGATGCTCATAGTCTCAGCTATCTCGCGAACCTTCAATCGATGGTCTGCCAACACGAGATCGTGCATTTTTTTTAACGTTTTCCTCCGTAGCAGCCGTTTTCAGGGCACCTGGGCGTGGCTCATCAAAAATCCACGTGCGGCCACGAAAAAACTCGTTGAACCAATTCTCGACGGTCACCATCGATGAGAATAGTCACCGTTACTAGCATCCAAGCGATCTTTGATTTCGCTGCGCGATTTCGCTTCCAAAAACAAGAATCTAATCACTGAACGATATTGTTCTTTTTCCATTTTTGTACAACCGACCGACACGCTCGAGTTGACTGAAACTTTGACCATAGGCTACTAGAAGAATGTACTGCATGATGGTGAAACTCTTTTGTAATAGAAGCGTCATCGGGCAGTGAGGCCAAGTACTTGTTGAATGACCCTCGTACGTCCGGCAAAAAAGAAGCGAAAACAAATAAGAATGAAAATAAGGAAGCGGCAACAAACAAGACGAACGAAAAAACAGTAGCCACGCAAAAGGCTAAAACATATAAAGCAACATTACAAGATACGAAAAAGATAGTCCATGATGCTGAAAACATACTAAGCGCAGGAGGGGCAAATGACAGCGCCAATTATTATGCGGTAAAGTCTGCGATGAATGACGAAATGGATACTGAGATGGAGTGCCAAGATAACAAAGGTAATATGAATAATTTGATTGAATATTTAAAATGAAAAATAAGGAGAAGTAGAATAAGCCAACCGGTGTGTCTGCTGGTTCTTCTATTAAAAATAATAAAATAAATGAGAAAGCTCCTCCGATTAGTGTCTTTGGGCAGCGTGGAAGGGATATGGTTCGGATATTGGTAGCCGAACATAAGATCGACAATTCCGAAGTTAAAAGAGTGGCTGCTAATAAACTCATGATAAGGGCAAAAACATTGGCTGACTTCAAGCTAGCGAAAAATGTTCTTAACAGTGTAAAAGCTCCCGACTTCAAATATACGTCAAAGGCGGAAAAAATCAGACCCTCTTGTTGAAGGGCTTGGACTGTGGGGAGAATACAGTTGATCTACTTGAAATGTTACAGGAAGCAGCACTAGCTGTCAAATTCATCAGTGTGAAAAATTTTGCTACAAGGATATCAACTTTTGAAGGCAAAATATTACCATTTTATTTGGTTCGAATCTCTAGCGATAGCAATCCGAGTACCTTCCAATAGGTAAGATACTTGAACTTTGGAGTTGTGAGCTGGGAATACCTCCAAAAACTGAGGTCAGCAAGTGTTACAAGTGCCAAAGATTCGGTCATACGGCTGCCAATTGTGCCATGCACAATCGCTGCGTTAAATGCAAAGGTGTTCACGCGCCTGGTGAATGCAAATCGGCTCAGATAGAGCCAAAAGAAAAAGGCTTATATCAACTGAATCAGTTGCAGGTGGGTTACTATTTTGGAGGACAAATTTTGGCTGCAGCCTCAATTTGCTGCGGAAGAGTTAATACGTGCTATAAGGGAGATCGATTAAGCTTCCATTGATTTCAGCGTCCATTACATCGGTTTTTTCTATATTTACCTTTATATTTTTACAAACGGAAACTAAATACACCACGCAAGACTTGTAACTGCTTCCTTTATACAGAATTAAGTATTCATAAACCCCAGCGTTATTCATGATTAAATGGACCACGAACGTATCATTGATACTCTCCTCGAAAAAACTTTGAAGTGAGTAAACTGAAAAGTCTAAAAACTTAATTGTATTCCTAAAATCTTTTCACCGTTTTAATAATATATAGACGTTGTGGGACCCCTAAGTAAAGAATAACAAAAAAACGCATAATTAACTACAAATAAAAATTATTGTCTCCGATACGTCCTCAATAATGCCTAGACAGATTGTTTTTGGAAATTGAAAAAACACTCATAAAATGGCTTTTTTACAAATGAAAAAATTCGTAAAATAAATTTAAAAAATCATTAAATTAAAAAAACGATTATATCGTTTTCTCTACTTTTCTTTAATAAGTGTCAGTGTGTTGAAAAGTTCAAATTAAACCTAAATTTTATCTATGGAGTGTTAAGGTTAGCATTTGCTAAGTGAACTCCTTAAAAGATTATATAACTCGGTCGGAGAATTCATTTGCTTTTTGAAAAAAATGACAATAATTTAGACCTGAGAAAAACTTTAAATATAAGTAAAAGGTTGCCAAAAAATACCATTTCCACAAAAAAAATGATCCAGGAAGTGAAAATCATTGCATCAGAATAAGGATTACAAATGATTTTCTCAAATTTTGTTGGAGATTGTTGAATTGGTATCGCACAGTCCCATAAAAACGAGCCTAGGGATGCCTAACTTCAAAAAGCTTTTCAAACATGATTTCATTGACCAATTCCTTTTTTCTGTTTTGGTCTCATTTGCGATCAAAGGAGCTGCAATTTGATTAATAAAACCGTTCATATAAATATCCTGAGCGCTTGTAGCTAGGATAAGAAGATTAACTTTATACGCTCTATAAAATCTCATAAATTTTAGCTTAACTTCTTTGTAAAATCAATTGAATCGAACTTCTTTACCATGGACCAGTGTTGGGCATTATTCAATTAAATTTTCATTCAATTAATTAATTGATTAGAAAAATAGTTGCGATTAATTTAGTTTAGTTAAAATTAATTGTAATTAAATTTTTAATTGCAACTTGCAACTAATTTAATTAAATTAATGTATGTTAATTGCAACTTTCAACTAAATCAATCACAATTAACTTTCACAATGGTTCTAAAAAACAATTAAAACTAACAATTATTCGCTTCAATATAGAAAGACTTTGCCCAGAGTGACTATGCCTTATCAAATTTTTAATCAAGTATGAAGTGAAATTTATCACTTAATGAGTTGAAAATTGACATTTGTGCAAATATTCAGGGGGAGAATAGAGTTTTATCCAACAAGAAATAATTTATCTGAATTTTTTTGAAAAGTTGCAACATTTTGTTCGAAGGTAGTGCACTAACGGTCCAGTTCGGTTACTTCTCTTCCCGCTTTCTAGTAATCGGTTTATTTCAATCAGTTGCATTTGCATTGCGCTCTCGTTCACTTCGTCGTTGTGCATTAGGAAAGGATCCTATTCGCTAGCATAGTGTCGCGTCGTATTCTTCGATAAAAAAATCACTGCTTATTTTTTGCACTGTTCCTAAAAAATGGCAACGATGGACAATTTTCAGCAAGCGCATTTTAATTTTTCAGTGAATGTGTCGGGCAACGTAGAATCGTTGGATCCAGAACCACCCGAGTCCACCCCCGTGGCCTATGAATATGCTACGGCTTCGCAATTGCGTCTTAATTTACGCGATGGAACCTTTTTCAAGTACTTGGGAGAAGAATCTATAGGTGTTAAGATTTCAGCTAAATCATGAGAAGTGTAAAAGATCAAAGAACCAAATTTAAAGGATTTAATAACTGTACGTCAAATTTTCTAAGCCACCTGAAGCAAAAACACGGACAGGCTTGCATCGATGAGTATAAAAATTACTTAAAGAAAAAGAGAATAGACGAAAAAAAGCATAGCAGTGACAGCATTTGCCGGATCAAAGCAAATACAAAAAAGACACCTGCCATCTGTGACGATCAAAAACTAAGGCAAAGCCAATTCGAGGAAAACATTGTTAAATTTTTTATTCACTCTATGACCTCGTTACGTGCTGTGGAAGATTCGTATTTTGGAACAATTTTTTCTGATTTAGAAATATCTAAAAGGAGACACTCTTATTAGTCGACGAACTCTAGGACGTCATATCGAAATATATCATAAAATGCAAATTATAACGATTAAGTTCTAATTAAAAACGTTGACTATGTTGTAATGATCCAACCCTACGCCACTGCCGACTAACACACATGCCCATCACTACCATATGGCTTTCTAACTAACGTCAGCTTTGGATGATATTCCCATCCTACGTCAGTTTAGTCGGGGAATGTCAAACGGGCCAGACGGCAGGAGGGCCCTGGTGTCTGACACAAGAGTTGTAGATAGTTGTAATTGCAATTCATGACCAGTGAACGTATTCAGAGCGGTGAATTAATTACAGATAGATTTTAGCTTCCAGACTTGAGTACGAGTTATTCTATAGGAAACCGTGGAGCTAGAACCAATTGATCATATTGCACAATTGAGTAGCTATTGATAACCTATTTGATGGCAAAAACAAAAAGAATCAGTGAATGCCCGAATAGATACAAAGATACTCATTTTGATTGTGAGAAATAATAAGCTGGTAAAGCGTTCGAAACGGAACGGATTAAGTTTTGCAAGAAGTTGTTGCACTTTGGAAAGCCAAGTCGACAAGCGGTGGTCATGGCACATCGGACATCCAAGAATGCCTTAGGATGCCTTGCCGGGGAAGGTGACATAGTGATGGATGAAGTCATAGAGAACATGTGGGGTTAGCAACTCTTTTCAGACAATTGTAAATAATAGCAAGGGTAACTGATTAGAATATGTAAATTGCTCCAAATGAGAATGACAACTATCAAGCTCCTTTATTATTAAGAATTATTTGAACATTTTTGACGCACTGAAGTTCCTATACAAACAATTATGAAAGCTCTTTGCTAGATAAGATGTAACTTTGAAAATTGCAAAAACAAAATCCTTTTGCACATTTAAGCATTAGTAACAAAGTGACGAAAAAAATAACAAAGGAACAAAAGCAAATGCCAACTAGGAATGATTTGTTAAAGCAAATAAGTATTGATTATTTTAAGTTTAAAATTTATGTTTTGAAGTCATAGACTAATATTGATGTTACCGTATAATTCTTTAATTAAGGAAATAATTAACTCATTAATTCGTTACGGCAAATGTTATTATTCAACGAGAATTGTACACTAAACGTATTTAAATTCATAGGGAATATACTTTAATATTACCATATTATCTGAGTAGCATGATGTCTAATTTACTCTTGTATAGGATAGGATGAGCTTGGTTATGTTGTTAAGGGCCCTTAGTGTATATTTTTGTAAATTTTGCGTTAGAGAAATAAGGTAAACTCATACACAGCTAGCTATACAGAGCCTATTTTTCACTGACTGTCCAACCAAAATATCAGGTTTTTTTGCATACATAAATGCACAAAGGCATAAGTTGTCTTTTCCATATTTTAAGATTATTAAGTTACATTCTAATAGCACGTAATTCTTATTTGAAATTTGAAGACAGGAAATACAACATGAATTGCTAATATAAACACGACTTTCCTTTCCAGCGGCCCTTCCTTTTCAGAGATAGTGGGAGTGCATGGTAGTATGCCGTGAAGAGGGTAGGGTTTTGAAAAATTCGCGGATGGCCGGATTCGCGTAGCGTGCGGTACGCGGTACCTTCGTTTGCCTTGTTTTTTTTCCTTAGCGTAGATTTCTTCAGGATTGTAAAAACGTGGTGTATTTTTTGGTACCGCGTCGGTAAAATTCGGGAACGCGAAATTGAATTTAGGTTTTTGTGATTGACTGAATTGATGAAGAAATACGGAATAAAGTTAAATGGGTTTCTTTTCCGTATGTTTGTATCTTCGACGCGTTTGAAACGGGCATGTAATGGTGGCTGAAATATGTAATTGAGCGGGATCCATTTAAAGACCTGCGACCGAAATCCTCTCCGAACTAGCTGGCCGACAAGCAGCCACCGCGAAATGGATTACGGGTGCACGAACTGGTTGACCGATTGGTACCGTTCGTTGGCACGACTCAGACTGCACGTCTAGAATCGATGAGGGGTCGGTTCCGAGTTCGTTCGTATGATTTTAGACGAAAAATCAATTACAATTTGTGCACGGCGTTAGATATCTGGTCAAGTATGAAGAGAAGTTTCCTTGATGTGACAGCACACTGTATCACAAGTGGTGTATGAAGAGTATCGGCTGCGTTAGCTTGTCAAAGATTGAAAGGAACTATGACCAGATATCGGAAATAGATCAAAAATTAGTGCCTATTTTGATCTCTCCGTGAATAAAAAAGTGGCGTCTGTAACTAACAATGGCAGCAATTTTGTCAAAGCTTTTAAAATATTTGGTGTGAAATTAACTACAGTGATATTAAAGATGATTCTTCTGCAATTATACTTGACTCCGACAGTCATCCCCCTGAAGACACTTTTGAATCTGAAGCTGAAGAAGAAAATATACCCAATGCTGAGGACTTTACTTTTCTGCCTGCACATCTACAATGCTCTGCACATGCATTAAACCTATGTGCAACGACAGACGCAAACAAGATTTTAAGTGAAAAAATTCTTCATATGTACATGCAGATGTGATGAAAAAATGTAATGATTTATGGAAAGCTGCAGGGCAACCGAAATCTGCTGAAATAATTGAAGATGTAGTAAAGCACACGTTAAGTCACCCTGGGGGTCAACTGACGGAATAGTCTGTATGATGCATTTAAGCAGGTTTCAAGTTTCAAAGACAAAAGCATACTTTTACATACGAGGATAGTCTCAAAAGTACCCGACCTGACTTATGAATACAGGTAGTTTTGAAAAAACAATTACTGCGATCGACAATACCACCTTTCAACAACTTAATGTGAAAAATTCATAACGGTACGTTTATTATTATTTTTTTACAGACATCCAAAGTGAACGCTCTCAGTGAATTTGTCAATATGAAAGAAATCGGGTATCGTTATGTGATAGAATACTTTCATTTGAAAGGTCTAAGTCCAACCGATATCAAAGTCGAGTTGGATTCCACTCTAGGGCAGTCTGTTCCTTCGTTTACAATGGTCAAATATTGGGTAGCTGAGTTTGAGCGAGGTCGAACGAGCTGCCAATATGAATACCGTAGTGTTCGACCAAGTGAGGTCACTACGTCAGAAAATGTGAAGAAAATCCACAAAATGATAATGGATGACCATTGACTAAAAGTGCGCGAGATAACAGACATGGCAGACATTTCAAAAAGTGCTGTGCATCGCATTTTGACCGAAAATTTGGACATGAGAAAGCTGTTTGCAAGATGGGTGCCGCGTTTGCTCACAATAGAGTACAAACAGCAAGGCGAGGATGTTTGGATGTTTGACAATGTTTTGCAGCAATAAAGTCTAGTTTTTGCGTTGATTCATAACCATGGATGAAACATGGGTCCACCATTTGACACCTGAGACCAAGGAACAGCCAAAGCAGTTGACTGAAAAGGGAAAACTGGCTCCAAAGGAAGCAAAGACAGTTGTCAGCTGGCAAGGTCATGGCATCCGTTTTCTGGGATGTGCGTGGAATAAAATTTATTGATTATTTCGAAAAAAAAACAATACTTACAGGAGGAAGTTTAACCTGAACATAATTCGTAGTTACAAGAACATATTGAGTTCACATAAGTAGGAAAATCAAAATAACTCTCTCACCTCTAAGTATGGTGGTCGCCATCACCAGTGTGTATCTAATAAGAGTGATGGCCCGATGAGAATTACTACACGCGTTGAAACCATCTTCTTCTACCATTTTTCTTCTCTAATAATTTTTAGAAAAAATTATTAAAAATATGTATGCAACTCCGTCATGTAGCTACAAAGAATTTCATAAGTAATATTTATTGATTATCTCGAAAAAGGAAAAACAATCAACGGCGCATATTATGCAGCCTTACTGCAGCGTTTGAGTGATGAAATCAAGAAAAAACGGCCCAATCTGACGAAAAGGAAAGTGTTGTTTCGTCACGACAACGTACCAGTCCACACGTGCGGCATTTCAATGGCTAAAATAAATGAGTTGAAGTTCAAATTGCTTCCTCACACACCCTATTCGCCAGGTCTGGGTCCCTCGGATTAGTTTCTTTTTCCAAATTTGAAAAAATTGCTCAGCAGCAAATGATTTGCCAAACAATGAAGAGGTAGTGTTTGCGGTTAATAGCTATTTTGAGGAGCTTGACGGTTCCTACTATAAAGCGGGTATCAAAGCTATTTTTTTGTCGGGTCGGGTACTTTTGGCACCGCCCTCATATACAGAAACAAGTTGGGTTGACAGAACAACGCTCATGTCAGAAGGATTTTGTACTTAAACTACAACATGCAGATACATGGAAGGATTCAATTCAAGAAAAACTTTAATGACGTGCACAAGAAATATATTTTTGCTTTCAAAGAAAAACCAGTGTTACTCCATTTTAACTGGGCAATATTTTGTTGCAATATTGTCAAACTCATTAACTAAGCCGGACCTTAAATATCTTTATGTTCTATTATATATTTGGACAAAATATAATCAAAAATGTAGTGTCTGGTTTGATAGTTATACTTGGTGGAAATTCCAGTGGCAATAAAAAAACTTATAGAATATAAGAACTTTTTAAAGGACTACTTAAAAATCTGCTCTCATCCAATTTAATCATACCAATACCGTTTACTGGCGATAATAAGCAAAGTTCAACGAATTTCAACCATTAAGTTATTTGTTAATGGATCTATCCCCATGGTTTTTTCACCTATTATTTTTCACCCTTCATCTTCACCTATTCATTAATAAATTCAATCAAGTGTTAATAGCATGTACCTTAAATGATAGAATTCTCAAAGATATTTATTATATGTACGTATAATTCCTGAAACTTTCATTCAAATCTCAGCAAACTTGCAGTGCTGAATCGCTTAAAAGTGCATATTTTCCCAGAGCCATGTTTAGTTGCTGTTGCAATACAGGAAAACTTACACCCCCATAACTTTGTTAAATACAGGGTTATCCATTTCGTGGTAGGAAAGTATAACCCTGCCATTTGACATCTGTCAGAATTAAATGTCATCCAAAGCATGTTTTTTTAGATGAAGGTTTGCCATTTAGAAATATGGATCGTTTAACAGCCGAAGAACGCGTTAAAATTCTTAAATTTTATTATAAAAATGGCGATTTTGGTGTATCAACATTTAGGGCTTTACGAGCCGATTACGGTCGACATAATCGACCTACACAGCAAACAATTTCGAACACAGTGAGGAAATTTGAAGAAACTGGATTGGTTATTGATATTGCAAGGCCTGTGCATCATCGCAACATTCGTTCTGCGGAAAATATCGCTGTCGTTGCTCAAAGTGTGGAGGAAGACACGAATTTGTCGATTCCTCCACGTGCTCAACACTTGGGCTTGTCTTACGGCTCATTGTGGCGGATTTTGCATTTGGATTTGCATTTCCATCCGTACGAAATCCAATTTACTCAAGAACTTAAGCCTCAAGACCATACACAACGCAGAATGTATGCAAATTGGGTGATTGAACAACAAGCCATTGATAACGACTTTTCGAACAAAATTTACTAAGTGATGAGGCTCATTTTTCGCTCAATGGTTACATAAATAAACAGAATTGCCGCATATGGGGCTCTCGAAATCCTCAAGTGATCGGAGAAAGGCCTTTGCATCTGAAAAAGTGACCGTTCGGTGTGCATTATGGTCTGGTGGTATTATTCGGTGTGCATTATGGTCTGGTGGTATTATTTTGAAAAAGATCAAGGAAGAGCCATTACAGTCAATTCTGACCGCTATGGACGGATGTTCACCGATTATTTTTGGAGAGAAATTGGAGATTATGATCTGGAGAACATTTGTTTCCAACAGGACGGAGCCACAAACCACACAACATAGGCTAATCGAGCATTTTTACAAGAGAACTTTCCAGGACGCGTAATTTCGAGATTGAGTGATGTCAATTGGCCCGCAAGATCCTGCAACCTAACACCTTTGGATTTTTTTTCATAGGGCTATGCAAAAGATCGTGTTTACGCAAACAATCCTCAAAATCTTGGGCAATCGAAAACCAATATTCGTGAAGTTATGGCCGAGATATTGCCGGAAATGTGCCGAAAAGTCATTGAAAATTACCTCAAAAGGATTGAGGGCTGTAAGAGGTCCCGTGGAGGACATTTGAATGATGTTGTATTTCACGTATAATAGCAAGGTTCAATCTTTACACTGAATAAAAAATTTTGTTTTCATCTGAATATTTTATGTGTTTTCTTTAGCTTTAGTTTCCCAAGCGTAAAATGTATAACCCTTTACAAATCGAGCCAAGTGGTAGCCTATGCAGACGACATCAGCATTCTGTCACGGTCATTAACAACTGCCAAAGAAATGTTCCTGAAACCCGACAGCGAAGCAAACCTAGTAGGGCTACAAATCAATGCAAATAAAACAAAGCTCATGACGCAGTTTATTATTGAAGATCTTGAAAACCAGCTCAATACACAGAAAAACAAAGCTCCAAGTATACAAATCTGTGATAAGACCTGTGTCGTGCTATGGGTGTGAAACGTGGACCCTAACTCAAGCATCCGCAAATATATTGAACGCCTTTAAGTGACGGGTCCTGAGGCAAATAATCGGAGCGAAGCTACACGGAAACCAATGGCGAATTCGATACAACCATGAGCTGTATGAAATTTTTGACGAACCGGAGGTCTCAAGGATTGTTAGACTGCGGAAGCTCCAATGGGCTGGACACATGAATCGTATGAACGAACAACACATACCCAAGAAGGTATTCGTTGGGAGAACTGAAGGCTGGAGGCCAGTGGGGAAACCGAGGAAAGGCTGGTCTGACTCGGTCAACGAAGACAGTTCATCGCTGTTCGGATTTCGGAATTGGAAGACGTGGTCGACGGACCGAGATAGTTGGAGGCACTTGTAACACGCTTTTCTTTGTTGATGGTTCACCTGATGGTTCACTTGAAAAAATTTTTTTTTACTGACATACATCACATTATAAAGATTAGAATAGGGGAGATGATAGAAAAATAATGAGTCAGTTTTCAATTTTTGTGAGAAGAACTAAAAAAAGGATGATTAATTAAAACAGATAATTTTTTTTTCTGATTAGTATTCTGGAAAAGAATAAAAGTGAATAGGAGTTGATATTTTCAATTGGAGAATTAAAGAAGTGTTTGAGTAGGCAAAAAGAAAGTTTTAATTTGGGAGGTAGCAAAGAAAGCTTTTGTTTGAAAACATTTCCCAGAAGAAAGAAAAGGACAATTTTTAATTGAGAAGTAACAAAAGAAGATTCATGAAGAATAAGCAGAAAAGATTGGTTAAGGCAATTTTTTAGAGTTTCTTGAAAAGAAAAGTCCCAGAGGAAAATAAGTTACATCACGAGGTCAATTTCTTATCGTCAAGAAAAGAAGAAGATCCACAGGAATAATTTTACCAAGCAAATTATTTATCTTGTGTTATTGTTTTTTAGAAGAAAAATACAAGTTGGTGATCATCAATCAAGGAAACCAGAGGCGATCTATAAGGATAAAGAGTTGGTCGTGGAGACGACAATAAACACGGAAGCTCCCAAGTGCTGCTTTGTTACCGTGGTCAGACGTGTTGTTCGGTGCGGAGAGTCCTAATACTGCTCGAGACTGCCTTGTATAGTTTGCTGACTTCTCAGACCTTGATCACCAAACAAAGGGGACGTTCTAATCCCACGAAAATCAAGACACTTCCGCGTTTGCTTCGAGTCGGACTTTTGGTGTGGCGTCAATTCCAATTTCGTGCAATCTACCCGCGATTTCGTTTAGAGACTGAGTGATTACGAGCCAGTGGAGCCAATTGACAAGTGTGGTGTATTTTTACGGGAACTTTCAACTTTCAGCGTGTGCCCGTGTTCCTTGAGATGAAAACCAGTAGAAGATTTATTGAAAAAGAAGAAAAGAGTCGGAATTAGGACATCGAGATGAAGATTTTTTCAATAATCTATGAAGAAGATCAGTTTCAATTGGGATCCTAAGTAAGATTTTTTTTTGTTTTTGTTTTTTAACTATCATAATTGATTAGCCAAAACTATCATAATTGATTAGCCAGAACTATCATAATTGATTAGCCAAAACTATCATAATTGATTAGCCAGAATTATCATAATATAATTAAATTTTAAATTGGGATATTTGATTTTTTTTAAATTTAATTATTGTATAAATATAGTTATATATATATATATATATATATATATATATATATATATATATATATATTTATATATATATAAATACATATTATATTATATTTTATATAAACACATTGAACACTTTATTTTTTTTTTTATTATTACATATTTCAAGATGATAAGTATACAGTGGATCATGGGGTAAAATCTCTTAGGTGAGAGATGAATCACCTCTCTTACTATATGTCGATCTGACGAGCTAAGAATGGTAAATTAGTGATTCCCTTCGGTCGGTGACTCGAGTGGGTTTACCCATCTCACAGATGTAGTTATTACTTTGTGGATATTTTCTTTCTGAGTGATTAATTATTTTGTCTGTCCTATTAATATTCAAAATTCAAAAACTGTAATAGAAGCTTACGTGACTGGTGACACTTTTTCATATAAAGTACCATTAACCCTCCCCTGAGAGTGAGTTCTATATAATTTGTCACCATATGGTACTCGTGGAGCTTGTCTTTCAAGCATGATGACAAAAATGTCCTCATAACATACTGTTTGCAGGAAGCGAAGGCCCGAAAGGGGCTGTAGTGCTAAGAAGAAGAAGAAGATTAGAAGATCGAGAAACTTTGGGCAAATCAATAGGATTTAGAAGTATTCGAAATGATTTTGAATTCAATTTTTCGTTAAAAGTATTTAATTAAATCTACCAGCAAACCAATGTAATTTTCTCTGTTTTACTGTCTAACTTCTCAGATATTAATTATTGGAAAAATAGAATCAATATTTAAATTACCACCCTTCAACGGTACCAAGAACAGATGCCTGTTTTAGAAATAGTTTCGAGGATGTTTGCATCTTAGTAGGGCAACCGCCAAAGAAGAGAAAACTGAATCATGATGGCATTTTCGAGCCATCCTTATATTTCAACCGCCTTTATATTGAAACAATAGACTTGGTTATTAACCAATTGGGAGTAAGATTGAACGATTTGAACAAGTTAACCTTTTTAATTCTTATGTCGCGAAAAACTTTTAGAGCATTTAAAAATCCCTACTGATTGATTAGAATTTCTTTATTAAATTATCCGAAAATGTGTAATGAATCGTCCCTACGCCACTGCCGACTATTACTCAGTCACTGACGTTGGATGAAAAGACAGATGGCGCACACATTACTAACAGCCACATGACCATTAGTAGGCGACCAATACATGCGCAATGCGCCAACGTATGACTTCCCATCCTACGTCAGTTTTGTCTGGGAGTGTCATGTAATTCTTCTTGTGACGCAGAATAGTTCGCGCCTTCTCGAATTCTGTGAAAGTTCACTATCGGAAACGCAGTGAATATATTAGCCGGTATTACAATTACGCGATTTCCAGCGGTATCGCTAAGCGAATGAGTTTGCTCATAGTGTTGCAAGTAAGGGCTAGAGAAGTTATTCTCGAGTTTCCCATCTTAAATTTGGTTTCTTTGTAGTGCCTCTGCCCTGGTTTTGAGTGCGCCGCCACCTTCCTTCCCATGGGACGAAAGTTTAACAGCGGCAGTCTCGGTTCCGGCTTTCCGATAAATTGGCTCTTGGAGTTTACTGTAGGCCAAGAAGTGTGCGTGCCTCATAGTTTTTCCCGGTTTAGGCACGTGTACAGTAAGTGCGACCCTATTTGATTATATTTTTAAATAACTGTACTTCCGAACTGGCGATTGCTGGCAACGAGACTGAGGAAGGAAGGACACATTCTTCGCTTTTGCGTTGTGGCGCTACTTCTTGCGCAAGGCAGACCCATGGGCAGTCGAATGAAGGCAGCGACAACTGGTTGGAAGTCAGCAAGTAAGTCCTACGGGGAGGTATCAGCAGTGTCCACGTCATTAGTTAACGGAACAAGTGCTATCCAAATATTGACCTAGCTATATTTTTAGATTAATGCGTCTTAACATTGAATTTTTAAGACCAAGTGAATATGGAAAATTGATCTCAAATTCCAAAAGTTGAAAGTTCATTCCAGTGAATTCATCATTTTAAATCGGACGCCTTCGTCGTGAATGTCTTCAGGCAGCTGTTTTTTTTAAAGACAATTTGGACTAATTAAACGTGTAATGAGCGCCAATATTTGTGAGATTAGACTTCTTAAAATCTAGGAGAAGTTGTTGAAACTTGAGTCTGAAAATTTTTGATTGTCGCCTGAGTTTTAAGTGCCATCAAAATTGAATTTAATTCTTGTTTTGCTTTATATTTATGTTGAATCAAGCTGGTCGTGACAGTTTGAGTTCCTTATTTAAATTTAGTGAATATATTTAATACAAAAAGGAAATAAGAAGTCAGTTCTTAGAAAATTCAGCTATCTAGTCAAAGCATCAAAACATGTCAAAACGTAACCAATGCCATTGAAATATTGTCATAGCTATATTTTTAAGATTTATGCGTCCGAATATTGAATGTCTCTAAGACCAAGTGAATATGGAAAGTTGATTTCTAATTTTGATATGTGTATCCAGTAACTCAACCTAAGCTTAAATATCAATACTTCCTTATATCTTATTAGGTCTTTGTAAAAATTTTTTTTACAAAGACCTACTAGTTTCGCGACCTGTCTGTCCGTCTGTCCGTCCGTCTGTCCGTCCGTCCGTCTGTCCGTCTGTCCGTCTGTCCGTCTGTCCGTCTGTCCGTCTGTCCGTCTGTCCGTGCGTCACAGCTGATTTCCTCAGAAACTATAGAAGCTAGAATGCTCAAACTTTGTGAAAAGGTCAGGAGTGATAGTCTCTCAAAAGTTGAGGCCTTAACAAAAATTTAAAAAATGTTTAAGGGGGGTCCCCCCTAATAACGAATTGGCCCATAAAAAATTTTTTTCATCAAAGCTAGTCGAGTGGGGTATCAAATAAAAGGTCTTAATTAGAACTTTTAGAGTCTGAAATAAAAAAATCATTTTATGAATTAGGGGGTCCAGGGGAAGGCAAAATATACCCAAAATTTGTGTCCCCCCCCCTCGCGATTGGACACCTTTCAGCCGAAAAATCTGAAAATTATCACGGACGTGGACCTTTATGAGTACAAGGGCAACAAATACCTTAGAAATCGAAATTCACTCAACTTTGTTAATAATAGTATGATTTGCAGATTTTACATTTTTGCCCATAAAATCAAAACGGTACCTTTAAACTTCTTGAAATTTCGCAATTATATAAATTAATATAGGATATATATGTTCACAAAATTTAATTGCGATCGAATCATAATCAAGTGAGTTATAGCCATTTCAATTATATGGAATTACACCAACAATAACACGTGTTTATGGTTGATATAAGGTTTCCCAATAAGAGGTGTTATTTTGATATTAAAAGAAAAATGCCATTTTTAATACAACTGATCGAATGTTTATTTCATTATAAAGAAGAAGATATGCCGTTAATAGCAGTAATTAACATTGAGCAAATAACCACTACGACACGCTTACAGGACCATATCCTCTTCATGAAATTTTCCATAACCAAATCGCAAAGTGGTTGCCCTATGTCCTCGATAGCCTCACGAATTTCATCTTTGAGATCTTGAACCGACGCTGGGCTATCGGCATAGGCCTTCTCTATCACGTGGCTCCAAAGGAAGAAGTCGCAAGGTGTTAAATCAGAAGATCTATTCAAAATAACACCTCTTATTGGAAAACCCTATATATATTTAAAATTGACTTAGGCACTTTTATTTTCTTTCAATTTTCATGAAAATTTAAGGAATAGTGTTTAACTTGAACATGTTCAATCGGCCGAGCATTCAGAAAAATCATTTAAGCTAGATCGAAATTGCGGCTGCACTGTGCTTATGAAAGAAACTGTGCATCAATTGTATAAATTTGAACGATTTCATCGATTCACGCCATTAGAAAACTTGTTTCTAACCCTAGGATGTTTACAAAGACCTTCTGGTAGGAGCACTCTCCTGCTTACTCAACTTGTTTTTTTATTCTAATTTAGCCAGATCTAACTTGGAGGTTTTATATTGTACTTGAATGCATACAATATTCATACAAAGTATACTTAATTTTTATATTTAATACTCGGAACTTAATTTTCTATTATTATTACATTTGACTCATATATGCCTTAATACTGAGTTCCAGGTTATATATAAAAGATGCAACTTAGGTTTTGAAATATTTAAATGAAAATTGTAACCACTTTTTTTTATCTACGTGAAACATTAAAAAATATCTTATAAACTTTTTCTAACTTAGATTATAAATCGCTCACTAGAGTTTCTTGATATTGTCAAAATTGAATAAACATGAATAAAATCATGAATTCCTAGGCTAACTAAGTCTTTCCTTTCCAGCATGCCCTTCTCTTCCAGCAGGAGTGATAGCGAATGGTAAGTATGCCGTGACGAGGGTAGGGTTTTAGCAATCCGCGGATAGCTGGTTTCGCGTTTTGCATTTTTATTAGAGAAGCGTTTTTCGGATTCGGATTAACGTAGTATATTTCACGATACTGCGTCGGTGATATTCGGGAACGTGAATTTAAACCTAGTTTTGTTATTGTCTGAATGGAAGTTGTTGAATACGGAATAAAGTAGAGTAGGTTTCTTATCCGTATGGTTGTGTTTTCGACGCGTTAAAAACGGGCATGTGAATCGGTGGCTGAGTTGTTGTATTCTGGACTTAGTCTGCTCTCGTAAGACCTGCGACTGAACTCCTCTCCCAACTAGCAAGCTAGCCAGCAGCCACCTCGGAGTAGACTAAGTTGTGTCCGGACTTGTTGACCTGTAGGGTACAGTCCGTTGTCACGTCCAAAGGCTTCACATCTAGAGCCAATGAGAGGTCGGTTCTGATTTCGTTCGAGCGTTTTGAACACCAAATTATTGCAAATGTGAAAAGCCAAATCATTACAAATGTTCGAAAAGTAAAAGCTTCATAACGAACTTTTAGTTTGGTATTCTGACCCCAGTAATTTAGAACTTTCAACAGATAACGTAGAAACTTTAAAATTCCTTTCGAAAAACAATTTAAAAGATGATGTTTTTGAGATGTATAAGATTTTGTGCTTAACTTTTTTTATACCGGCTACTTTAGTATCAATTCAACGAAGTTTTTCTGCTGTTAAGCGCATTAAAAATTATTCTAGAAGGTCAATCAGTCAAATGCGTTTAAGCAAACTATCTTCAATCGCAATCGAAAAGGAATTGATTAAGCTAATAATAAAAGATCCCGACACTAAATTTTACGAAAAGGTTATTGACCACTTTGCCAAGTCTAAAGACCGAAGACTTAAAATATAAACAATTCTAAATTTATAATTTGTAATAAAATCCAAAAGTTCTTACTTCCTTCTTTTTTGCTAGACCTAGTACCCCTTGGGTAGTCCACGTGGCTTAGTGGTTAGAGCACTAAGCCCGTAAGCCGAAGGTCTCTGGTTCAAGTCTCGTTGTCGTCAACGAGATTTAGTTCGAGTGGTTCTTCGGACGGTATATAAGCCTATTCAGTTATGATACGTGCTGGTTTAAAATTAGAACGTATCGCAGCTGGGTGGACGGACATACGGCCAAAGCGTGATAATGATCATATCACCTTGTGGAGTGCCAATAGATTCGATCATGACAATGAGATACTCTAACTAGCTCGAAGCAAAGGACCGAAAGGGGCTGTAGGGCGACAAAGAAGAAGAAGACGTACCCACTGAGTCCTTATTTTAACCTTAACAACTGCTTTTATTCCCATCCTTTCCCTGGCAAGAGAGCTCTAGACCTTCACGTCGGTTTCTGCTGTTGAATAGACCACTTATTTTAAGTAGTCTAACTGACATAGAGCATTCCTTAAATTGTGGCCACTCTGTTAAAAGAGTCATGAGCCGCCAGTGCTATTTAGGGACACCAGGCCAAAGATTTAACACTAGCTCCCATTTCGGCCGAAGTTAAATTGATTTTGTAGTATTTTCTGCAACTTATTAGTTTGGAAAGAAGATTCTTATCTAGTCCTCAAATTTTGTTTTGAAGCTGGTGTTTTTATGTTTCCTACTCAACATGTTGCTGAGACTGAGGAGGGCAGTGGTGATGAAGAGAGAGGGTCATCTAACAATCAATCTAGTAAGCACCTTTCGTTCATGCCTGAACTGAGAATGGCGACCATGGAAGCTATGGAGCATTAGCGGAATTGGACAATGGCACAACAATAACTATCAAAACAGAGCCGTCAACAAGCAGCGCTGATTGTGAAACAACAAATACTCAGAAATCCAAAAAAGTTACAAACATCTCAATGGAAAAAAGCCGATGTTCAACCAAATTTTAAGCTGTTCATAGAACCTGATGAAAATAGTATGCCATCAGATCTGGTTGAGTGTATTAAATGATTCTTTGTTAGTGAAATATTGGATCACTTGGTACACATTTTTACGATTTATGCAACATAAACAGGACATCACTCATTTGAAACAATAGCACATAAAATCACGTGTTTCATTGCTATTCTTATTTTATCTGGTTATATTCCCGTACAACGATGGAGAATGTCATGGGAGATGTTGGGGTTGTGTGAATGATTAAGTTAGTTGCTAAGTGATCAGCATACAAGAAGGACCAATTTCACGATAATATTAATTAGAGATACTAAGACGTCATGTGCTTATTAAACCAATAGTTTATGAATTAAGTAAAGTTAAAGTTGATTAAACTTTTGTGTAATCTATTTAAAAGCTACATGCACAACAGCTGGCGACAAGGACGGTACATAGTTGCAAAAAGAATAGCAAAAAAGAATTGTGCCCAGTATAAGTTTCGTGTGTAAATAGATAGAAGTAAAGACAGTGAAGCACGTGGTGAACATACACACCTATAGTTCAAGTGCGTGTAACAGAGACAAAGAGACAGAGTTAAGACAGTGTGTACGAGGTGAAAATACACACATATGGTTTCCGCAGGTGTCAGTGGATAAAATATACACGCTCGCGAGTGGGCGCGCTGTCGAATACACAGAATACATACAAACACACAAATACAGTACAAGCATATACGGTGTAACATAGTGTACACGAAAACCTGAAATTTTTTCGTACATGCATACAAATACATATAAACTGTACATATTTACAATAACACTAGGCGAACATCTACGAATGACCGTTTAGAAAAAACCGGTTGGTGTAAACAAAGTGGCGTCTGAAATAGACCAAAAAATAGAAAATATAAAAAAAAAATTATTGAAAAAGATAGCGAGGATAAAAAAAATGATAAACCTGTCCCAGTTTTTGTACCCTGGAGACATAAGTAAAAACAAGGAATTTTTTTAGTTCGATAAGTTCAATTCAACGCAATTGAAATGAAAACTTTGGTTACAGCAATAAGAAGGAGCATTTTTGATTTCAAAAACAGAGGGAGAAGAACCACTGCCGTATTTATTACACTACATTAGCACAAAGGATTTTTCGACGTTGTGCGATTTTATGGACGATTTACAAACAGAAATTCAAAGACGTAACCAAGAAATTGAAGGAATTATGCGAACCAGAAGTTACAGATATCACAAGAAATTTCAAATTCAACAGTCGAAAACAACAACCAGGTGAAAATATTCAAGATTAAAGAAGATTACACGACTCTACAAAAAAAAAATTGTTCTTTGTCCTAACGTTTATACTAGGATTTTCCAGTTAATTTATGCACAAAAAGGAAAATAAATACCTTTTTTGGTATAAAGTTTGCTTTTGAGATAGTTATAGTAATAATACTCATTTTTCAATTTTTTTATAAATTTTAATTAATTTTAATACTTTCAAAAAGACTGCGTGATGAGAGTGCGTTGTTTACGTTTATACAGTGCCGCTAAATAGCACTCGAGTCATAATCAACAATCAGGTGTTTTTTAGACGCCCAGAAAAACTTAAAATGTCACGAAAGAGTAAAAACGATGCTGATGCATTTTGTTTCATATGTGGTCAATTTATTGAAGTTCGAGACATGAAATACAAATTAAAGACATCTCACGTTCTTTGTGAAGCCCATGAAGCTTATTTTGACTTTCCTGTTCGGAATCAAGACAAGGCATGGACTCCACATGTTGCTTGTAGTTATTGTAAAAGATGTTTGGAAGGTAAGCAATTTTTAATTAGGCGATAAATAAAGTATAATAGACATATTTATTTTTATTTCTACATTTTCAGGATGGTATCGAGGTGAGAAAAGTTCTATGAAATTTGCAATACCAAGGATTTGGCGAGAACCAAAAGACCATGTTACTGACTGCTCCTTTTGCATGGTGAATCCGAGTAAAGGACGTACAGGTAAAAATGCAAAACCTATTGAATATCCTGTCCTCGAACCTTCTTCCACTCCAATTGCTCACGACCCGACACGACCAGTACCTGAGCCACCAACAAAATTATCGCAGAAAAGTAGCTCATCTCTTAGCTCTTATGAAAGTGATTCCGATAAGGAGTTTTTGCCTACACCTGAACAACCAAAACACCATCTCATTACTACAGAAGATTCTAACGACCTAATTAGATATTTAAATTTGCCGAAAAATAAAGCAGAGCTTTTAGGCTCTCGCTTAAAACAGTGGAATTTACTTGATGATGTTAAGACCACGGATGAGCGGACTAGGCATGAAATATTCTCAACGTTTTTTACGAAAGAAGATGTACTTTGTTTTTGCAATGACATTAATGGTATGTTTGAAGCAATTGGCATGCCCTATGTTCCTAGCGAATGGCGATTATTCATTGACAGCTCTATAAAAAGCTTGAAAGCTGTTCTATTACACAACGAAAATAAATTTCACTCAGTACATCTTAAAGAGAATTATTAAAGTGTTAAAATCTTGCTTGAATGTGTAAAGTACCGTGAGTATAACTGGCAGCTGATTGGAGATTTCAAAATGGTGGGATTTTTAATGGGATTACAGAGTGGATATACAAAATTTCTGTGTTATTTTCGCTTATGGGATAGCAGAGCGGATTTTAAACACTATATCCAACGGTCATGGCCTGTGAGAACAGAATTGTGTGTCGGAAAACAGCACGTCAAATTTGAGCCGATTGTTCAAGCGAAAAAAGTGTTAATGCCACCTTTGCACTGTAAGTTAGGGTTGATGAAACAATTTGTTAAAAAACTGGATGAAACTTCAGAAGCTTTTGGATGCTTGAAATGTTTTTTCCGAAGTTATCGGAAGCAAAGGTTAAAGCTGGGGTTTTTGTTGGTCCGCAAATAAGACAGATTTACGCCGATGAAAAATTTCCAACGTTGCTAAATAGTACTCAAAAAGCAAGTTGGAACAGTTTTAAAGCAGCAGTTTCTGGATTTTTAGGAAATAACAAAGCTGAAAACTACGAACAGTTGATTGAGGATATGCTTAAAAATTTTAAGGCCATGGGCTGCAGTATGTCATTAAAAGTACACATGCTGCATGCTCATTTGTATAAATTAAGAAACAACGTGGGAGCATATTTAGAAGAGCAAAGTGAACATTTTCATCAGGATATCATGAGCTTTGAACAACATTATCAAGGCCAATACAATGAAAACATGATGGGCGACTATATTTGGGGTTTAGTGAGAGAAAGTAGTTATGAACATAAACGAAAAAGTAAAAGCGTGCACTTTTAAATTATTTTCCACTTTTCTGTAAGTTAATTTAAGAGTGAAACTTAATAAAAATAATAAAAATATTCATTTCAATAGTTTTATTTTCAATAAAAAATTTAAATCAGAGATTTTGAAAAATATCGTTCAATCAGTCTCCTAAACACAGAAGCAAACTTTTTCATGCCATATATTTTTTTTCGTCTAATTACGATCTAAAATATCGAAATTTTATGCTTTGCAGTCAAAGTCAAATTTGGTGTTGACCCGTGTTATCAGTCATGCGATTTGTTTATGGAATAGCAAGCAGTCGCGTCAGGCAAAGGCTGCTTGAACCTTGGATAAAGCCGTACAGATTTCTTCTTCAATGGAATTATTGCAAAAGGAAAATATTGATTTGAATGACAAGAATAATAATAATAAACATTCCGTACATGTCGTAGGTGTTAAGAAAGGAAATATTAAAGCAAATAGAGAGCTGTACAAGAGAAACAAAAATTACTCAAATAAGAGTGCTCACGGATTTCAATGGAAGAGAAAAGGACAGAATTCCCAGAAGAGCGGAGAAGAGGTGATTTTTTTGTTACTGGTACGGTAATACCGAAACTTGGCTCCTGTTTATACCTTGCGACGAAATATAAAGTGTAATACATGCGGAAGGCAAGGTTAACTGATTAAATTTTGTTTTAAAAATAAAAATATATCAGCGCACGAAGTAGAAGAAATTTTACAGGTAGAACATCCTGGATTTTGAGAAATATTCGACGTCACCGTTCAAGCAAATACAGTTATGATAGAATTTGAAGTTGATAGCGCAGCTGCAGTCATCCTCATGTGGAAAGAAGAAGCAAGAAGATACTTCAAAGGTACAACAGTTTTTAAGATCGATGTAAAATTGATTGCATATTGCAAAAAACAAGTAAGCGATTTAGGTTATATTACGGTGAATGTTTCATACAAAAGTAAAGATTACAAATTAATATATATCTAACTGATATTTAAAGAAAACCACTAATGGGCAGAAAATGGACACGGCCACTTGATCATTACAAACGCCGAAACCTTTCCAATTGAGCTGTAGCAAAGCTTGAAGAAAATGAAGAATTTCTTGGAAAAATCATCTTCAGCGATGAAGCTCATTTCTGGCTCAATGGCTTTGTGAATAAGTATAATTTGCATTGTTATTCAGCGAAAAACTCACATGTGCTTCTTGGAACACCGTTGCGGTTTTCATGTCGTAGGTATTTTTTTGTGGATGAAAATGACCGTAATGTTACCGTCAATGGAGAGCGCTATCGTATGTTAGAAGATTATTTGTGGCCAGAATTAGATGAACTTGACATCAACGATATGTGGCTTCAGCAGGACGGTGCCACTAGCCACACAGCAAACCTCATAATCGATTTGTTGAAAGGCAAAATTTGGTGAACGCGGTATCTCGAGAAATGGTAGGTGAATCATTACAAACGGCTTTGTTAATCATGAGGTGCTAGAACCTTGCCAAATACTTAATTTTTTTTTTGTGTCTTGAGGCATCTCGATGATAGGATAAAAAAAATTGCCCTAAGATGCTATGCTGAAAGTTTCTGCGCTGAGATTCAATCGCTATTCATTAAATAGTTCCTGAGTCTTTTTTTGAAGATCATAAGTGAATTCGCTTCTTTTACTGATTCCGGAAGATCATTGTATATACGAAGGGCATCATTTGTAGGATCGTTCTTTAGACGATCTGTTCTTGCAAATGGTATAACAAATTGGTCTGCGTTCCTAGCATTGTATTGATTCTTTTGTGATACCCTAACAAATGGCACTTGTGGGGACAAGTTGAGGTTTAAGCATTTGAAGATAAACTTAGCTTTCTCCATTATAATGAAAAAAAAAATATCTTATAAACTTTTTCTAACTTAGATTATAAATCGCTCACTAGAGTTTCTTGATATTGTCAAAATTGAATAAACATGAATAAAATCATGAATTGCTAGGCTACCTAAGTCTCTCCTTTCCAGCATGCCCTTCTCTTCCAGCAGGAGTGATAGCAAACGGTAAGTATGCCGTGACGAGGGTAGGGTTTTAGCAATCCGCGGATGGCCGGTTTCGCGCCGCGTGCGGTACTAGGGTATCCCTAGTTTGTTTTGGGTTTTTATTAGCGTAGGGTTTTTCGGATTCGGATCAACGTAGAATATTTTACGGTAACGCGTCGGTGATATTCGGGAACGCGAATTTAAACCTAGTTTTGTTGTTGTGTGAACGGAAGTTGACTATGGAATAAAGTAGAGTAGGTTTCTTTTCCGTATGGTTGTGTTTTCGACGCGTTAAAAACGGGCATGTGATTCGGTGGCTGAGTTGTTGTATTTTGGACTTAGTCTGCTCTCGTAAGACCTGCGACCGAACTCCTCTCCAAACTAGCAAGCTAGCCAGCAGCCACCTCGGATTAGACTATGTTGTGTCCGGACTTGTTGACCTGTAGGGTACAGTCCGTTGTCACGTCCAAAGGCTTCACATCTAGAACCGATGAGAGGTCGGTTCTGATTTCGTTCGAGCGTTTTGAACACCAAATCATTGCAAATGTGAAAAGCCAAATCATTACAAATGTTCGAAAAGCAAAAGCTTCATAACGAAGTTTTAGTTTGGTATTCTGACCCCAGTAATTTAGGACTTTCAGAAGATAACGTAGAAACTTTAAAATTCCTTTCAAAAAACAATTTAAAAGATGATGTTTTTGAGATGTATAAGATTTTGTGCTTAACTTTTTTTATACCGGCTACTTTAGCATCAATTTAACGAAGTTTTTCTGCTGTTAAGTGCATTAAAAATTATTCTAGAAGGTCAATCAGTCAAATGCGTTTAAGCAAACTATCTTCAATCGCAATCGAAAAGGAATTGATTAAGCTAATAATAAAAGATCCCGACACTAAGTTTTACGAAAAGGTTATTGACCACTTTGCCAAGTCTAAAGACCGAAGATTCGACTTAAAATATAAACGATTCTAAATTTGTAATTTGTAATAAAATCCAAAAGTTCTTACTTCCTTCTTTTTTGCTAGACCTAGTACCCCATGGGTAGTCCGCGTGGCTTAGTGATTAGAGCACTAAGCCCGTAAGCCGAGGGTCTCTAGTTCAAGTCTCGTTGGCGTCAACGAGATTTAGTTTGAGTGGTTCTTTGGACGGTATATGAGCCTGTTCAGTTATGATACGTGCTGGTTTAAAATTAGAACGTATCGCAGCTGGGTGGACGGACATACGGCCAAAGCGTGATAATGATCATATCACCTTCTGGAGTGCCAATAGATTCGATCATGACAATGAGATACTCTAACTAGCTCGAAGCAAAGGTCCGAAAGGGGCTGTAGGGCGACAAAGAAGAAGAAGAAGTACCCACTGAGTCCTTATTTCAACCTTAACAACTGCTTTTATTCCCATCCTTTCCCTGGCAAGAGAGCTTTAAGCCTTCACGTCGGTTTTTACTGTTGAATAGAGTACTTATTTTAAGTAGTCTAACTGACATAGAGCATTCCTTAAATTGTGCCCACACTGTTTAAAGAGTCACGAGCCGCCAGTGCCATTTGGGGACACCAGGCCAAAGATTCAATACTAGCTCCCATGTCGGGCGAAGTTAAATTGATTTTGTAGCCTTTTCTGCAACTTATTAGTTTGGAAAGAATATTCTGATTTATGCCCCATATTTTTTTTTTTTGTTCTTCAGAAGCTGGCGTTTTTATGTTTCCTACTCAAAATGTTGCTGACACTGAGGAGGACAGTGGTGATGAAGAGAGAGGGTCATCTAACAGTCAATATAGTAAGCAGCTTTCGTTCATGCCTGAACTGAGTGTATCTACCATGGAAGGTATGGAGCTTTTAGCGCAATTGGATAATGGCACAACTATAATTATCGAGCCAGGGCCGTCAACAAGGCAGTGTTGATTGTGAAACAATAAACACTCAGAGATCCAAAAAGTTACAAACATCTCAATGGAAAAAAGCCGATGTTCAACCAAATTTTAAGCTGTTCATAGAACCTGATGAAAGTAGCATGCCATCAGAACTGGTTGAGTGTTTCAAATTATTCTTTGATAGTGAAATATTGGATCACTTGGTTAAAAATTTTTACGATTTATGCAGCATAAACAGGACATCACTCATTTGAAACAATAGCACATAAAACCACGTGTTTCATTGCTATTCTTATTTTATCTGGTTATATTCCCGTACAACGATGGAGAATGTCATGGGAGATGTTGGGGTTATGTGAATGATTAAGTTAGTTGCTCAGTGATCAGCATACAAGAAGGACCAATTTCAGGATAATATTAATTAGAGATACTAAGACGTCATGTGCTTATCAAACCAATAGTTTATGAATAAAGTAAAGTCACAGTTGATTGAACTATTGTCTAATCTATTTATAATTTACATGCACAACAGTTGGCGACAAGGACGGTATATAATTGCAAAAAGAAAAGCAAAAAAGAATTGTGCCCGGTATAAGTTTCGTGTGTAAATAGATAGAAGTAAAGACAGTGAAGCACGTGGTGAATATACACACTTATAGTTCAAGTGCGTGAAACAGAGCCAAAGAGACAGAGTTAAGACAGTGTAGTACGAGGTGAGGATACACACATATGGTTTCCGCAGGTGTCAGTGTATATAATGTACACGCTCGCGAGTGAGCGCGCTGTCGAATACACAGAATACATACAAACACATAAATACAGTACAAGCATATACGGTGTAACATAGTGTACACAAAAACCTGAAATTTTTTCTTACATGCATACAAATACATATTAACTGTACATACGTACAAATACACTAAGTGAACATTTACGAATGACCGTTTAGAAAAAACCTGGTGGTGTAAACACAGTGGCGTCTGAAATAGACCGAAAAGTGGAAAATATAAAAAAAGAAATTATTGAAAAAGATAGCGACGATAGAAAAAAAATTATAAACCTATCCCAGTTTTTATACCCTGGAGACATGATTACATACAAGGAATTTTTTAGTTCGATAAGTTCAATTCAACGCAATTTGAATGGAAACTTTGGTTACAGCAATAAGAAGGAGCATTTTTGATTTCAAAAACAGAGGGAGAAGAACCACTGCCGTATTTATTACACTACATTAGCACAAAGGATTTTTCGACGTTGTGCGATTTTATGGACGATTTACAAACAGAAATTCAAAGACGTAACCGAGAAATTGAAGGAATTATGCGAACCAGAAGTTATAGACATCACAAGAAATTTCAAATTCAACAGTCGAAAACAACAACCAGGTGAAAATATTCAAGATTAAAGGAGATTACACGACTCTACAAAAAAAAAAAAAAAATCCGTTCTTTGTCCTAACGTTTATACTAGGATTTTCCAGTTAATTTATGCACAAAAACGAAAAAAAAATTCCTATTATTTTTTGGTATAAAATTTGGTTTTGTGATAGTTATAGTAATAAAACTCATTTTTAAATTTTTTTATAAATTTTAATTTCAAAAAGAATGCGCGATGAGAGTGGGTATTTACGTTTATACAGTGCCGCTAGATAGCACTCGAGTCATAATCAACGATCAGGTGTTTTTTTAGAAGCCCAGAAAAATGTCACGAAAGTGTAAAAACAATGCTGATGCATTTTGTTTTATATGTGGTCAATTTATTAAAGTTCGAGACGTGAAATACGAATTAAAGACATCTCACGTTCTTTGTGAAGCCCACGAAGCATATTTTGACTTTCCTGTTCGGAATCAAGACAAGGCATGGACTCCACATGTTGCTTGTAGTTATTGTAAAGAGGTTTGGAAGGTAAGCAATTTTCAATTAAGCGATAAATAATAAATAAAGTATACAAGACATATTAATTCTTATTTCTACATTTACAGGTTGGTATCGAGGTGGAAAAAGGTCTATGAAATTTGCAATTCCAAGGATTGGGCGAGAACCAAAAGGCCATGTTACTGACTGCTACTTTTGCATAGTGAGTCCAAATAAAAGACGTACAGGTAAAAATGCAAAACCTATTGAATATCCTGACCTCGAATCTTCTTCCGCTCCAATTGCTCACGACCCGACACGACCAGTACCTGAGCCACCAACAAATTATCGTAGAAAAATAGCTCATCTCTTACTTCTTATAAAAGTGATTCCGATAAGGAGTTTTTGCCTACACCAGAACAACCAAAACACCATCTCATTACTACAGAAGATTCTAACGACCTAATTAGAGATTTCAATTCGCCGAAAAATAAAGCAGAGCTTTAAGGCTCTCACTTAAAACAGTGGAATTGACTTGATGATGTTAAGATTACGGATCAGCGGACTAGGCATGAAATATTCTCAACGTTTTTTACGAAAGAAGATGTACTTTGTTTTTGCAATGACATTAAAGGTATGTTTGAAGCAATTGGCATACCCTATGTTCCTAGCGAATGGCGTTTATTCATTGACAGCTCTATAAAAAGCTTGAAAGCTGTTCTATTACACAACGGAAATAAATTTCACTCAGTGCATCTTAAAGAGAATTATTAAAGTGCTAAAATCTTGCTTGAATTTGTAAAGTATCGTGAGTATAACTGGCAGCTGATTGGAGACTTCAAAATGGTGGGATTTTTAATGGGGTTACAGAGTTGATATACAAAATATCCGTGCTATCTGTGCTTATGGGATAGCAGAGCGGATTTTAAACACTAGATCCAACGGTTATGGACTGTGAGAACAGAATTGTTTGTCGGAAAACAGCACGTCAAATTTGAGCCGATTGTTTAAGCGGAAAAAGTGTTAATGCCACCTTTGCACTTTAAGTTAGGGTTGATGAAACAATTTGTTAAAAAGCTGGATGAAACTTCAGAAGCTTTTGGATACTTGAAAAAGTTTTTTCCGAAGTTATCGGAAGCAAAGGTTAAAGCTGGGGTTTTTGTTGGTCCGCAAATAAGACAGATTTTCGCCGATGAAAAATTTCCAACGTTGCTAAATAGTACTCAAAAAACAAGTTGGAACAGTTTTAAAGCAGTAGTTTCTGGATTTTTAGGAAATAACAAAGCTAAAAGCTACGAACAGTTGATTGAGGATATGCTTAAAAATTTTAAGGCCATCGGCTGCAGTATGTCATTAAAAGTACACATGCTGCATGCTCATTTGTATAAATTAAGAAACAACGTGGGAGCATATTTAGAAGAGCAAGGTGAACATTTTCATCAGGATATCATGAACTTTGAACAACGTTATCAAGGCCAATATAATGAAAACATGATGGGCGACTATATTTGGGGTTTAGTGAGAGAAAGTAGTTATGAACATAAAAGAAAAAGTAAAAGCGTGCACTTTTAAATTATTTTCCACTTTTCTGTAAGTTGATTTAATAGTGAAACTTAATAAAAATAATAAACATATTTATTTCAATAGTTTTATTTTCAATAAAAAATTAAAATCAGAGATTTTGAAAAATATCGGAGACTGCTAAACACAGAAGCAAACTTTTTCATGCCATATATTTTTTTTCGTCTAATTACGATCTAAAATATCGAAATTTTATGCTTTGCAGTCAAAGTCAAATTTGGTGTTGACCCGTGTTATCAGCCATGCGATTTGTTTATGGAATAGCAAGCAGTCGAGTCAGGCAAGGGCTGCTTGAACCTTGGATAAAGCCGTACAGATTTCTTCTTCAATGGAATTATTGCAAAAGGAAAATATTGATTTGAATGACAAGAATAATAATAATAAACATTCCGTACATGTCGTAGGTGTTAAGAAAGGAAATATTAAAGCAAATAGAGAACAGTACAAGAGAAACAAAAATTACTCAAATAAGAGGGCTCCCGGATTTCAATGGAAGAGAAAAGGACAGAATTCCCAGAAGAGCGGAGAAGAGGTGATTTTTTTGTTACTGGTACGGTAATACCGAACACTTGGCTCCTGTTTGTACCCTGCGACGAAATATAAAGTGTAATACATGCGGAAGGCAAGGTTATCTGATTAAGTTTTGTTTTAAAAATAAAAATAATTCAGCGCACGAAGTAAAAGAATTATTACAGGTAGAAAATTCCGGATTTCGAGAAAAATTCTACGTCACCGTTCAAGCAAATACACTTATGATAGAATTTGAAGTTGATAGCGGAGCTGCAGTCACCCTCATGGGGAAAGAAGAAGCAAGAAGATACTTCAAAGGTACAACAGTTTTTATGATCGATGTAAAATTGATTGAATATTGTAAAAAACAAGTAAGCGTTTTTCGTTATAGGTATTACGGTGAATCTTTCATGCAAAAGTAAAGATTGCAAATTAAATATATATCTAACTGATATTGAAAGAAAACCACTAATGGGCAGAAAATGGATTCGGCCACTTGATCATTACAAACGCCGAAGCCTTTCCAATTGAGCTGTAGCAATGCTTGAAGAAAATGAAGAATTTCATGAAAAAATCATCTTCAGCGATGAAGCTCATTTCTGGCTAAATGGCTTTGTGAATAAGTTAAATTTGCATTGTTATTCAGCAACAAACTCACATGAGCTTCTTGGAACACCGTTGCGGTTTTCATGCCGTAGACATTTTTTCGTGGATGAACATGACCGTAATGTTACCGTCAATGGAAAGCGCTTTCGTATGTTAGAAGATTATTTGTGGCCAGAATTGGATGAACTTGACATCAACGATATGTGCCTTCAGCAGAACGGTGCCACTAGCCACACAGCATGCTAGTAATCGATTTGTTGAAAGGCAAAATTTAGTGAACGCGTTATCTCGAGAAATGGTAGGTGAATCATCACAAACGGAATTGTTTATCATGAGGTGCTAGAACCTGGCCAAATACTCAATTTGCAACAAGCAATTCAAAAAAAACCGGCTAGAATTGATCAATAGAAAAGGCGTTCCATCATGACAATGCCAGACCACACACATCTTTGATGACCCGGTAAAAATTGACAGAGCTTGGCTGGGAACTTTTGATGCATCCACCGTATAGTCCAGACCATGCACCATCAGACTACCATTTGTTTCGGTCACTGCAAAACTTCCTTAATGAAAAGAAATTTACTTCTGGACTGTGAAAATCTTTTGGCCAAGTTTTTTGCCGATAAACCACAGAAGTTTTACAAAGATTGAATAATGACTCTACCCAAAAAATTAGAAAAAGTTATAGATAACAATAGACAATATGTGCTTGAATAAACTCCATTTTAAATAAAAGAAATATTCAATCGAAAAATGATAAAGAAAGGCTTAATACTTTTAGACTTACCAATATATATACAATATATATAGGATGTAACAAAATCTATGACGACACTAGATACACACAGACACTGTTTTCAGGAAAGGTATATAAGTAAATAGAGGCACGTCCCAAAAGTACCCAACCTGACTTATGAAGTAGTTTTAAAAAAACAATTACTGCGATTGACAATCGAAGATACGACGATAAAGAAGAAAAACCGACAATTCTATCGGTAATCGAAATCGAGCAACTGATCAAAGATAAAGAGAAGCAGACAAAATTGAAAAAGAAAATGAGTTCAAGCTTCGAGTCAAATCATTAGAAGTACTCGTTGGAACGTTAACATTCAACAAAGCTAAAGAAACCAAGAAAGGCCAAGAAGCAAATTCAAAAACCGAAGATAAGAAAACTAAGAAGCCAAAGCAAGAAATTGATTAAGCGGATGTCCTCAGCGCAGGCGGAGCAAACGGCAGCAGGAATTACTATGCAGCGCTAGCTGGACGAAGATATTAAAGCTGATTGAGTTCAGCGTGTTTTTGTATTGGAGTGTACAGACACACGACTTTCGTGCGTAACTGTACTCGACGTAGCAACCGAGCGCGACTCAGTCTTCTTTATAAATACCCGAATGACGTTAGATTAAGTCAGTTCGTCTTGATCGCTCCAGTAGCACACTCGCAAATAAACGTCTTATTAAATAAAATAAAATTATTAAACTAAAATCAACGTTTATTTATTCACCTTAACTTGTTCTCCCATTCCTGGTCTAACAGGTTATGGGCCCAGTTTACGTAGTAACTGCGAAAATTAGGAGAACAAAAAGTGGAAAAATTAACTCGACGAGCCCCACGTGGCGCGGAACGGAGCTCGGCTATTGTTCGGTTGTGTCGAAGTTGACGAGAGTGAAAACGTGCGGAGTGTAAATCGAATCCGTGATGTCAGTCGGCATCTCAGTCAAGGGCGTGAAGCCATTTGACGGAACGAATTTTCAAGGCTGGAAAGCGCAAGTTAATGCTTTATTTCTGATGAATGCTGTTCTCGATGTTGTCGACGGCACGAGGCCGGAGCCTCCTGCTGGAAACGGACAAGCGGCCGCGTTGAAGAAAAATATGAAGGATGATGCAACGGCAAAGTTTATAATACTGTCAAATCTCGACGAGACGCAACAGGTGTGTGTATTGTCCTGCGTTTCTCCGAAAGAAATGTGGGATAAATTGTGCCTAATTCATGAACAGAAAACTGCAACAAATAAACTAGATTTGCTACAAAAGTTTCACGCGTATCGAATGAGTGAATCGGATAGGACAGTTCAACATGTGGCGAAGGTGACAAACATGGCGAGTCAACTCAAGGACATCGGCGAAAATGTGTCGGACGCTACGACAATGGCAAAGATCAACCACGAAGCACAGCACGCTGCAAGTAGCATGGGACAGTGTGGATCCGGTACGGCAGACTCTCGATATCCTCCAGGAACGGCTAATAAGAGAGGACGCAAGACTCAACGACGAAGAAGAAACGTCAGAAGCGCTGGCTGCGACAGCCCAAAATCGTCGTTCGCGAGGAACGAAAAGTGCTAAAAATAAAAAGACTAAAAATAAAAAGACTGAAAATAAAAAGACTGAAAATAAATAGGACATGTAGGAAGTGCAGTGTTACAAGTGCCAAGGCATGGGACATTTCGCGAGTCGCTGCTGAAACAAGCGAAAGCCACGCGATGGCGCTGAAAAACACGTGACTGTGCATTCGTAGGTGAAATGAGCGGTTCGATTGCGTCGGGCTTGAAGACGGACGTCGACGGGAAGTCACACCGCTTCAAAGCCCGATTGTGCGCGAGAGGTTTTCTTCAACGTGAAGGGATTGACTTCAAAGAAACATTCTCCCCAGTCGTGAGATATGACTCACTAAGGATTCTGCTGGCAACGATAGCAGCGAAAAATCTCGACGTAGTGCAGTTCGATGTTCAAACTGCATTTTTGTACGGGAAACTTGAAGAAACAATCTTCATGAAAGTTCCGGAAGGACTGAAGCTAAAAGAAGATGCAAGAAACGTCGTATGCAAGCTCGAGAAGTCTCTCTACGGGCTTAAGCAGGCTCCACGCTGTTGGAATCAAAGATTTACAAAGTTTCTGAGTGAATTTAACTTCAAAGAATGTGAAGCAGATAAGTGCGTGTTTACCGGGAAGTTTAAAAACGACGAAGTATATCTGGCGCTGTTCGTCGATGATGGGCTGGCAGCCTCAGACAATGTAGAGACATTTAAGAAAATCATTCAACGATTAAGCGAAACGTTCAGAATTACGATCGGAGATTCTAACATTTTTGTCGGGTTACAGATTGAAAGAGATAGAGAAAAAGGAAAAATGGTAATTCACCAGAGCGCGTACAGAAAGAAAATAATCGAAAAATTCGGCATGGTAGACGTGAGAACGGTAAGCGTGCCGGCGGATCCGCACGCAGCACCGACCCTGGTCGTAGAAAGCGAAATAAAAATAAACAACGTGCCATATCGCGAAGCAGTAGGCTCTTTAGTTTTTCTAGCAGCCGTTTTGAGACCAGACATTGCTTATGCAGTAAATGCAGTCAGTAAATTCTTGAACGAGCACGATTCATCCCATTGGCAGGCGGTTAAAAGAATATTCGCGTATCTGAAAGGCACGGTTAACTATGGCATCAAGTATCAAAGCGGCGGTAGCGAAGCAAAGCTGATAGGTTTCTCAGATGCTGACTATGCCGGACATGTAGAGACGGGAAGGTCGACGACCGGATATGTATTCTGTCTGTCAAACGGAGCCGTAACATGGTCGTCACAACGACAAAAACTGGTGACATTGAGCACAACAGAAGCCGAGTACGTAGCTGCATCGGCAGCTGCTCGGGAAGTAGTCTGGATTAGAAAATTGTTGTCGGACATCGGATGTCCTTGTGATAAAGAAACAACGCTTTATGTTGATAGTCAAAGCGCAATCCAACTAGTCAGAAATCCAGTTTTTCACAAAAGAACCAAGTATATAGATGTTCACTTTCACTTTATTCGCGAGAAAGTGAACGAAAAATAAATTGTTGTTGAATACGTTTCATCTGCAAATCAAAGAGCAGATATATTTACAAAGGCGCTGCCGCGAGATCGCTTCAAGGATCTATGTTACAAGCTAAACATGATAACAGCAAACGAGAAACACACGAACAGCGGTAGTATTAAAGCTGATTGAGTTCAGCGTGTTTTTGTATTGGAGTGTACAGACGCACGACTTTTGTGCATAACTGTACTCAACGTAGCAACCGAGCGCGACTCAGTCTTCTTTATAAATACTCGAATGACGTTGGACTAAGTCAGTTCGTCTTGATCGCTCCAGTAGCACGCTCGCAAATAAACGTCTTATTAAATAAAATAATAAAATCAACGTTTATTTATTCACCTAAACTTTTTCTCCCATTCTTGGTCTAACAGAAGATACGATGAGTATTCAAGAGGATCCAGGTAAAACTTCTAAGTCAGATAATGAGTTCATAGAATATCTAAAAATTCAAAATAGGGAGAAAAAACCAAAAGTTTTGTCTGCTGGTCCGTCCGTTAAGATTAATGAAAAGAAAGAAAAAGTCCCACCAATCAATGTATTTGGGCAAACGGGCAAAGATATGGTTCAGCTTTTGGCAGCCAAAAATAAGTTAAATGATTTTGAGACAATCAGGAAACAAAAAGTGCGTTAAATTCTCGAGACGTTCCGCATTTTACATACACCCCCAAAAGCGAAAGAAACCAAACCTTTTTATTGAAGGGTCTGGACTATGGTGAGGACACAGTCGATCTACTTCAGGTGCTCCAAGAAGTCGCAACAGAAATACAATTTATTTCCGTTAAAAACTTTGCAACGAGGAGAGCGAAAACTTGCCTCACCACTTAGTCCAGATTTCCAGAAAAAGCAGTTCAAGTGCCCTTCAGAAAATACGGTACTTGAACTTCCGCGTGGTGAGGTGGGAATGCCTCCAGAAAAGTGAGGTCAACCAGTATTACAGGTGTCAAAGATTCAGTTATTCGGCTGTCAATTGCGCCATGAAATATAGGTGTGTTAAATGCAAAGACATTCATGCTCCCGGCGAGTGCAAATTAGCTCAGGCGGAGCCAAAAGAAAAATTATATTGTGTGAACTGCAGTGCCTTTGTTCATCCAGCATCATATCGAGGATGCCCCCGTTATCAAGATGTAAAGGTTAAAGTCACTCCAAAACAAAGTCAAGCACACCGCAGTGTGATACCTACCAACTTCGTCAAGCCTGGGATGTCATTTGCACTTGCTGCGAGAGGACCAGCAGACAATATTAATAAAATAAATAATGTAAGTGGCAATAATGAGTTGCTCCTTAAAATTTATCAGCAATTAAATTTATTATCGGAGAGAATCGATAAACAAGATTCGAAAATCAACATTGTTTTTCAGCGTTTAGGGCTTTCAAATGTCTCAAAATAAGTTGTCATCCAGCCACATTCCCACGGATAGGATTCATCTCATCTCGATCAACGTCAACTCCATTGTTACTTTACATCGGCGAGATTATCTCCTTGAATTCATTGTCAGGCAAAAGCCTGACATCGTGCTTCTCACTGAAACCCACCTTAGTTCATGGCACTCCATGACATTCAAGGATTTTGAATTCGTAAGAAACAAGAGGGTAATAGGTATTGGGGCAGGTGGCACCGGGATATTGGTTCGAAGACCCTATTGTTTCCAAAATATTGAAAAAGTCGAATTCAAAAGCTTTGAATCTCTTGAAGTGTCCGTCATCAAAATCTCACTGCCAGGTGGGGATAACCTCTTCGTTATCTCTGCCTATGCAACTGGTGGAACTGTTCTCAAGCTCAAGGAGGAGCTCAATTCCTTGTTTGAAATACTGGAATTGAACAGGCTGCATAGCTATTATATTCTTGCTGGTGACCTGAACATCAAGCATACATCATGGCTGAACGCCACCAATAATCCAAGAGGTGTTTTCCTGAATTTGTGGATAGCAGAGAACCAAATTGAATACAGGTGCAATCTATATGGGTTGGAGTTGACGATATACCTAGGACAAATTCATATTTGGACCTTTGCATTGCTGACGCAAGACTTGAATTCTGCTTTAATAGTCCTCAACGGAAACTGCAGGTGCTTCCTTATGATAGCGACCATAACGCAATCGTAATCGAAATCAATCATAACAGGGATGATTTCTTCCTCATTCCAGTTCAACATGAAAATTATCGGTTGAATTTCAAAAAACAGACTGGGGAAAGTTTCAAAAGAAGTTTAGTCGGTGGCAACTCTTGCTCAGTGGTTCCTCATGACAGGAATCTAACTAACGATCAAATAGATCTCTATTTGTCGAAGTTAGAGAAGCTGACGTTGGAAACGATTGAGAAAGTCGTTCCAAAGATTAAACTAAACATCGAAACAATATGGAAGGATATGAAACACCAACCATCGCAAAGTTGAAAAGATTGAAAAGCCTTCTTCTCACCCGTGTCAACAATATTTATCGACGGTTTTTGGACTACAACCATCCCTCGTTGGCTTTGTTGAAATTACACCTGAAGAATGTCCGAAATTTAATCCGTTCATACTTCAGGAGTGAGGTCAGCAATCAATGGGCGGAAAAATTGAGGGGTATTAGCCCACAGGACCCAGATGGCATTTTCGCGAAATTGAAGAGCATATTCCACAAGAAGTCTTGAGTGAAGGTATCGAATCTTGAAGTCACTAGTGATGAGATTAATCTTCTTGATAGGGCTGGTATCAAAATTGATAGTACGACTCCGGATTGAAATGGAAACAGGATTATTTGTTAAGGGTCAGATAAACTTGCGCTGATTGGAACACATTTTAAATTGGTTCATCTACCAAACCCTGAGAGAGGAAATGAAATATTTTCAGAGGTCGTTGAAGCAAAAGTTTCCGACTTCAAATCAAGCCTGAACGGCCAATCAACTCTTGATTTCAATGAAACATTAACATCTGACCTCATACCGAGCTTGAATCTTATTGATTATTTCATCAGCTATGAAGAGTGTTTCATATTTCGCAGCATAAACACCAAGAAATCATGTGGTACTGATGGTATTCCAAATGTAGTTCTCCGACATTTGCCTGAGGTTGCTATTAGGAATTATTGCATATTGTTCAACAATATGTTGAGCAATTCATATTTCCCAAATGAGTGGAAAAAGGCTAAGGTATTTCCGATCTTGAAGAAAGGAAAAGAATCTTCATGCCCGAAAAGCTATCGCCCAATCAGCTTGCTGCCTAACATCAGCAAAGTGTTTGAAGTGATACTTAACAGAGCATTAAACGCCCACATTGAGGAATATGAGTTGATGCCGAAGTGCCGATTTAGCTTTCGTGCCAGGCATTCGACCACAAATGCAGTAACGAAAGTAACCTTAGACATCTGTTAGAAACTAAATGATAGACAATGCGTTGGAGCATGTCTCATTGACGTGGAGAAAGCCTTCGATACGGTGTGGTTAGACCGACTAATTTTTAAACTCCTTCAGGACAAGTTCCTCAGACAGCTTGTCGCTATGATGTGTAATATGTTGTACGGGAAATCGTTTGTTGTAACTGATGGAAATCTGACAAAAATGCGCGAATCCAAGGTCTTGAATGGTCTGCAGCAGGGAACAGTTCATGCGTCTCTGCTCTTCTCAATCTCATTCGCAAGCTATTGAACGGCTTTGATTTTAACGTCTCGCCAACGCGATCATTGGTAGCGTTTGCTGATGATCTGATCATCTATACGGCTGACCGAAAAGCTACAATAGTTCAGAGAAATCTCCAAAAAATGTTCAATGATGTACAGCTGTACACTGACAATTGGCGAATGAAAATCAATGCGCAGAAGTGTGAAACAATCTTGTTTCGGACAACGCTGCAGGGGGTCAGTCAAGATCTGAAACGTAATTGGAAAGATTTCCACATCATGGCTGGTGAGGGTAGTTCAGAACGAGTTCCACATAAATCCTGTGTTCGATACCTCATTGTTTATCTCGATCAGTATCTACATTATACTGAACATGTTTATATCATGCTCAGTAAGGCACTAAAAGTAGTCATGGCCCTACGAAAACTTTTTCATTCCATATACATTGATCAAAAGGTCAAAATTATCTGTTACAAGACCCTGGTTAGACCAGTTTTGACATATGGATGTCAGATCTGGTATAACCAGAGTGCTAGTACTATGGAAAAATTAAGAGTTGTCTTCGTGCATGTACTGGTTTGTACAGAAAGCCTGAGACGGATAGGAAACATTATATATCGAATAGAAGAATTTATCAAACTGCTGAAGTGACGAGGGTCAATATCTTCATATTGAATTTTCTTCGGAATCATATTGCAAGTGAGTGAAAACCCTTGGATTTCACAGCCGTTCCACCCTACATACGGGTTTATAGCGAGTTGCCTCGCTACTGGCTTCATTCCTCCAGAAGCATTCGTGTATTTGGACATGAATCGATATGTTTTTGATTCTGACGGCGTCCCAGTCATATATCACATACATCGACGGGCCGATAAGAAGATAAAAAAGATAAAATATCCTCCGAGTTTAAGTTCACGAGACCAACAATTCCAATGGAGATACTCATTTGCTAGATTCGTTGAAGCTGATCGAATTGAGACGACGCAATTCAGGTATTGGTGGCTGAATGACAATGTCTAAATTGTTCGTGTTTATTTCCTGTTTTGGTGTTTTTCGTTATTTCGTTTTTTGAGTTTCAGCTCATTATTGCTACATTTAGTGTTTTTGTTTATTTTTGTTAAAAATTAGGTTAAAATTAGGTATAGGTTTGGTAGATGTTATGTTTATTATATCAGGTTATAGATAAGGTTAAACGCGTAGGTTAGGAATATTGTTATAGAATTTTTTAGTATAAGATGAAGTTTTTTGATTGCATTTTATTAGAATTAAGTTAAAACATATTAGGTCTAGGATCAAAGTTCACTGTTGTGTTTAAATTATAAATAATTTTAGGATAGTGTTGGTTGGTTTTTCCTCCTTTTTCCAATTGATTATTTAAAATATGTAATAATCTTAATTAATTGAATGTGCGAGAGTTTTTTTTTTGAAGAAATATGTTTAATACTAATGTATAAATTTAGAGAGCCATTTGGACCATTAAGTTTTTGAATGTTTATTGTTTGGAATTTAGTTTATATTCTTTGTAAATTTATACCGATTAGTATTGAATAAAGCCATAGAGAGCGCTATCGTTTGTTGGAAGATTATTTGTGACCAGAATTTGATGAACTTGTGGCGACATTTCTGTACATTTTTACATTTCATACTTTGCATTTAGCCAATTTGACACCAGGCAATATATAGTTTCAGTTTGCCATGACGAGTGAAATTTTATATAAATGCATGGAATTTTTGTGGAGAGTTCAGTTCAGATTTGATATACATACTGTAATGTTGTTTAAATAAAATAAATATTTACAAAACAGATTTAAGTACATTTCTCGCTTAGTGCGCTACAAATGAATCGATCTGCGTTCGAAAGTGAAAGTGTTCGGCTGCTGCATTTCGAAGTAGTAATTGGGAAGGAAAAGTTTATCATTATAAACAATTACGAACAACTATCAAGAACGAACAATTGGTGACCCCGATAAAGCACAAGCGCCTTCAAAAATTCAAGACCTTCGATTAACGATTAAGTATTTAACTACTTTACTTCCACTTGTTGCAAAATCGAAAATTAACCGTTTTATTAAAAATAAAATAAAGTATTATTTATTGAAGTATTATTTATTGAAAAATTTCAAATAGACCTTTTCATCAAAAAGATAACTTCGTTTACTTCAACTCTTCAAACTTGACATCAAAGACATATGGTCTCAGCAGAATAGTTCCACTAGCCACACAGCATGCCTCACAATCGATTTGTTGAAAGGCAAATTTGGTGAATGCGTTATCTGATATGGTCTGGTAGAATGGCCGCCTCATTCATTCGATCTAACGCCATTGGATTAACTTTTATATAACTATATTAAGCCACTAATCTATGCCAACAAACCAGCAACTTTGAACGATCTCAAAGACAACATCCAATGCAAAATTTCCAATGTTCCACTCGAAATCTGTGCCAGTGATGGAAAATTGGGTCATATGAACGAAATCATAAAATATAATGCTTGTCCTAGACCACTTCCACTTCAGCCTTCGATTCTGCGTCCGACTATATATTTGTATATATATATATATATATATATATATATATATATATATATATATATATATATATATATATATATATATATATTATGGGTACCGGTTAATTCGTGCGGTTTTCTAACAGACGGCGTAACTTGATTTTTATTCCAGTGATTCACCATGCCAAATATGTGTTGGAAAGCTAACGTCATATAGTTTCAGAGTCAGTATATGCCATTTCTTCTTTTTTGTAGCACTACAGCCCCTCTCGGGCCTTTGCTTAGAGATAGTTAGAGTATCTCATTTTCATGACCGTATTGATTTTTTCGGAAGTTGGTTTGGTCAGTACCATGCTCCCGTGTGCCTGGCTCAGCTATGATATGATATGATTAAATCAGTACATACATATCACCATTCAGTGGAACACTCGTAGCCTATCCGAAAAATCCCCTGAACTAAATCACGTTGCTCCCAACGAGATTTGAACATGAGACCTTCGGCTTATGCGTTCATACTCTAACCACTAGACCACACAGACTCATTTAGCTGAAGCGTAAACAACAGTACTTTTTTTACTCTGAAAATGTCGAATTTTGTGCCGAATAAAGTGTTTTTGCGGGGAGTACTTCTTCATTGAAGAAGAAGGCTGCCGGAAGTCATCGTATTTTGGTAAAAGTGTACTATATGGTGTGCATGCTCTAGCTGAGCGTACGTGCCAGAAGTGGTTTGCACAGTTTAAAAGTGGCAATTTTGAGTTTGAGGACGATGAACGGCCCGGGCAGCCAAAAAAGTTTGAAGATCACGAATTGGAGACATTGCTCGACCAAGATCCATCCCAAACTTGCAAAACAAATTAACCGGTACCCCTATTATATATTTAGGATATAACGAAATCTATGACAAACGCTGCTTTAATTTTTACTGTTTGCAGGAAAGGTGTATAGGTAAAATACCTCTGCTGAGTTCATTAACCAGCTAAATTGGTAGAGCAAAAACAAAATGGCGGCCATTTTAGACGAAAAATCTTGGTTTCTGTTCAGCTCAGATTTGGACAAAATTTGGTACAGACGTTTATTAAGCTGTGTAATGAATCTCACAATAAGAAATTAGAAGTCGACGTGTCAAACGAAATGGCAGCCACTCAAACGTTGAAAAACGTGCAAAAATATGTCGTTGTACTTGTGACCAAACCATATAAATATACGAAGAAAAATATAAATATACGAAGAACAATGTAAGAAACCCTGAGGTCAGGGTTCAAAAAACAAAATTTTGCCCTGTTGAAGCTCGAAATTTCAAAGGCTTCTTAAAGACACAATTTTAATTCGATGAGCATAAAACTTAGTTTTAAAGTAGTCAATTATTATATCTAAAAATTTTATTATTTTGGTGATCATCCATGTGCTAGTTTTAATATGGACTCGGGTCAAATATGCAATTTTTGTGGCCCTCTAGCGGCCGCTTTATTCAACGGGTTTATATGAAACTATAAATTATGAATGATTGTATTAAGTTCTTGTACTCTGCAAAAAATTATGAAAATCTGTTGAAAATTTTAAACCTAAAATTGGAAGTATTTATATAACAGACCATGTTAATTGAAAGTATTTGACTTTCAAAGTGGCGAGTACTAAAACGATTATTTGCTTTTAAAAATAAGGGTATGTGCGAGAAATTTGCCTTTCCGGCTGGTGGTGCCAACGGATTTTGTTTCAATTACATGGATATTTTACATGATATTGTTTTTTATTTTTTATAGACTTTTGGGGCAAAACAAGGTTCAAAAATGAAGTTACCAATACCTTCTCGTGCCTGGATTTCCCAGTTGGGAGCACTAAAATGGGCAAAGATGAATTAAGGTCGGAGATATTTTGATTCATTATAGTTACCTCCCGTTTATGATTCAAAATGTGTTTCCTCAAAGTTCAATAGAAAAGAATTGAAAAATAAATCAAAAATATAAAAATAATATTGTGCGGTCTATACGCTTGACACCAGAATGGAAACCGATAGGAAAGAATTGCTTGCGATTGGCAGCAATAAACTTCCACTTTTTAAAGGTCTTTGTACAACATTTTTTTACAAAGACCTACTAGTTTCGCAAACTGTCTGTCCGCTTGTCCGTCCGTCCGTCTGTCCGTGCATCCACCTAGTTTTCTCAGAAACTATAGAAGCTACAATGCTTAAACTTTGTGAAAAGGTCAGAAGTGATGGTCTCTCAAAAGTTAAGGACTTACCAAAAATTTAAAAAAATTTTAAGGGGGGTACCCCCTTATAGTGATTTAGCACTTAAAAAATTTTTTTAATCAAAGGTAGTCGAGTAGGGTATCAAATGAAAGGTCTTGATTGGAACTTTTAGGATCTGAAATAAAAAAATTATTTTGTGAACTAGAGGGTCCAGAGCAAGGCAAAATGTACCGAAAATGTGTGTCCCCCCCCTTTCGCGATTGGACACCATTGAGCCGAAAAATCTGAAAATTATCACGAATGTAGGCCATTATGAGTACAAGGGCAACAAATACCTCAGAAATCGGCTCTAATTTGAATACTTGGCGGTGATGCATTTTGTAGTAATCGAGCATTCATACAAGCAAACTGCTCGAAAACCCTCCTATCTCCGATCCAAAATTGCAATGGCAGATTTATAAAAATATGTATTATTTCCCTTGTAATTGTAATTTGTAGAATAATTTTTCTTCTTATTTTTGTATTAAATGTTACTTTACATCAAATTTTTCTCTATACTAAAATTTAAATGTTTCCCTTTTATCATATTTTCCATTAAATTTAATTTTTATTACTATTTAAGATTTTCATTTCTTTACTTCATGTAATTTTCTTCACTTTATGTAAATTTTCTTCACTTCATTTAAATTTCTTTACTTCATTTCAAATTTCTTTAGTTCATTTAAAAATTACTCTACTACAGTTAAATTTAGGTGTTAAAAAATTTAAATCTGCCCATTACAATTTAGGATGTGGAAACACTGATTTAGTGCAGGCCGGCCAACGGTGCATTACATGACGGAATGCATTCGAGTTCAGCTGAGTGGGCAGCTGATTGAATGTTTACCGGTAGCGACACGGGAAAAAGAAGAAAGAGAAGCTTTGGGAACGGATCGAGGAATCTGCTTTGAATCGCAACAGCGATCACGTTGGGGAGATTTCTTTTGTTGGTGACGCCGGGCGGATCATTTGATTTTGCATCATTTGTATGGCCAAGAAGGGTTTTTTTTTGTGTTTGCTGATGCGTGAGTGATTGCCTGAAGAATAGTAAATGTGATTTTATTTCGCATGAAAGTAAACGGACCCGAAAAGAAAACATAAACGAAGCGAAGCAGTATCAATATTTCAAATATTTGGTTATGAAACCCATGTGTGGACTTGCAACTTCTTTACACATATACAGTTACTCTGCGTTCTGGATGCTCGTGTTAGTGCTTTTCTTGACGATTGACCTGATTAACTGCACTAAGTACATGTATTTTTCGCTTATGACAACGCTTGTGAAGATCTCAGGATGGATTTGAATTTGATATGGGGTTAGGAAATCGACATCATTGGGAATTGGGGCAAGAATCTGCGAAACGAGGAGGAGTGCCGCGATTGTAAACTCAATAGGAAAGTGTATTTGAGTCCAGAAACAGGCTTTTGACTTCTATGTGCCGGCTCCATGGTTGTTCGATGTTTATATGCGTGACCGGTGGTTCGGACGTGTACTTTGGTGCCTCGGGAGTCGATGCTGTGGAAAATTGTTTTGTCGATGGTTCTAAGCCCGCGGGGCTAGTATTTTTCATGTTTCGCGATCGTAACCTCCGTGTGAAGAATCTGAAACTGAAATATATACTTTGGTCTCAAGGCTAGATATTTGCATACAAGATACTTGTACATTATCCTATTGTGTATTTCATGTCGAACTAACCCATAGTGTGAGGAAAAATAACGGAAGATTGTAACTGAACTTTAAAAGGTATCAATGCAAGTGAAAAGCTCTTTCCTACGTTGGAATAACTATCATTAAGAGAGTGATAAGTGATTGATGTTTGATTTATCTTATCGATTGTTTGTTTTGTATTGATGCTGAAAAAATACTGTTGAATTCTAAAAATCCACGGGCACTACACACTTATCGAATAGAATTTTCTGGGCAGTATAGTTAGCAGTAGCCACGAGGACAGTGGGAAAAAGTAACTGAATGTCCGCGAAAAAGTTATTGCACGTTGGATGTATGATTGAATGTAAATATTAAGTGCTAAAATTCAATGACCAAAACAAACAAAATTTTGAAAAGAGAGAGAGTTACAGGTGTGCCCACCCCATCTACGAGCGCTCGTCGAGGAGGATGGGTAAGTGCCTTATTTTTTATTGCTAACATGATATTACAAATTAATTATTTTATAAATTTTTATTTATTGAAACTGTTTATCGCATGATATTGATGTTGATATACTTTCTCAGTTGTCGGTCATGCGAGTCAGTCCTTAATGATTTCGGGAGTGTAGTTTCAATTAGCTTTCAAGACAGTTCACTCATAAATTCGTTAACAAAGGCGCAGTTTAAGAATTGCAGATGAAGAACCTTCAACGTCCTTTGAAATAACGTGCAGAAAAAAAGCGTTAATTAATGAATAGAGGTGAATGAATTTCGTCAGTTCAGATACTTTCACATTGAAGAATACTCTGGTAGTTTTTTAAAGAAATAACCTAAACTTGAATAGATAAACATTTTCAAAGCCCAGATAGCGTTATTCGTTTACATAATTTTTTTTAACAAGAATGTATCTCCAAACATTAAAAATCTACTCCTCTCAACAACTGTTTTGTGATTGAAGCATTCTCTAAGTGCACAACTCACATTGGTATAACACATAGCACATTACCTCATAATTTTTAGTTATAGCAGGCGATGAAATGCTTAAGTTAAGATGTAAATTGTTTGCTCTAATTATTAGTAAATTTTTTTGTTTTTTTTTCTCTCTCATTAAATCATTGCTTAAATTTCAGTTTAAAATAACGTTTTTAGAATAAGGTTGAGTTTTATCATCGTCCTAATTTAAACAATTTAAAATGCTTCGCTTACTGAATAACCGCAATATGCTGTCTTAAATGCAATAGAATTTATTCTTAGATATTTTCAAAGGAAAAAAAAACTATTTCTAAAACCTTTATTATTATTAAGGATAATTACGGGATAAATACGAAATATGAATAGATGAATTGATTAAACAGCACACCAGTCGTTCCATTTTGTTTTTCCTGGGTATAGGACCCACCATGAGGGCAGGCTTTTCACCTAATATGGGCCGATTTGTTGTTTCAGGGGCTCTTGCCGGGTTGAGTGGCCTTCCGCTCGCATGCTCTTTTTATGGCATAGAGTTATGTGACCCGACCACATCATTTCATGACATAAATCGGTCACATTTATATTTCTCGTTTGATGGGAAGGCTCATGCAAAGTATGTTTGTATGAGTTTTCCACTCAAAAGGGAAATATATGGTCACTTCAACATTTGGATTTTGATCCGGTTGGGCGGGTGCGAGGGGGCACCACATCCATCTGGTTACCCCACTCTTATTTGTGGGCCATAAGAATCATCGGAAAACGACGAACTCTCCCCAAGTCCGTCTGTTTTGACTCGTTTCGACTTGTTCTTTGAACAAGCAATTGCCGTCTTTAGGTAGTTAGCTACATTTTTCGACTTCGGTCGACCTTTTTTTTGAGACCCGAGAATTCGTGAATGCGAAATTCTTTAGTGGTGGATCCTTGTGATGGGGGAATGAACTCGCCCCACAACACCGCAACGCTAGCCTGCCAGCGAATTCACGCGTCCCTAGAATAGGCCAATCTCGGCTGATATTACCATCCTCTTTCGCCGAGGCAGCAGACCGTCACGGACATTTTCATATCTACCTCTCACTACAATTTTGCTAATACTCGATGCGATGCTTTAATTTGAAACTTCTAATATTTTTATCTTTTTGAGGACTCTATGCAAGAAATTATTTAATACTATACAAATATTTAAGCTAAAATGCTCATGAAACCAATTTGTCAGCAAACGCCTACCGGATCTTAAAAACTAGCATTGGAAATAGCGCGTTTGGGAAAGAATATTAGACAATATTGTTGTAAGCATATTTCAAAATGCAGGCATTTTGTAGGTTTAAAGGCAGATATTCATCATGAACAATATACCTAGTATATCTATGTTTCACGTTTATGCAATCATCTGGAATTGCATAACATTGGCTGCAGCTTTAACTTATTCTACGGATAGGACTTATCATTCGAATTTGGGACAAGTTTGACTTACGTCAACTGTATCAGTTGTAGTTGGGTTACTATTGTGGAGTAAAAATTTCGGCTGCAGGCTCAATTTGCTGCAGAAGAGTTAATGTGAGTATGCATTAACTCTTCCGCAGCTAATTGAGCCTGCAGCCGAAATTGTTACTCCAAAATAGTAACCCAACTACAACTGATTCAGTTTACGTAAGTCAAATTTGTCCCAAATTCGAATAATGATAAGTCCTATCCGTAGAATGAGTTGAAGCTGCAGCCAATGTTATGCAACTCCAGATGATTGCAGAAACTTTTCTTTAGTCGAATCTTTACTCAATGCCAGGAATAATTTGTCGAAACTTAGATATACTAGGTATATTATTTATGATGAATATCCGCCTTTAAACCTAGAAATTGGCTATATTTTGAAATATGCTTACAACAATATTGTCTAAGATTCTTTTCCAAACGCGCTATTTCCAATAGATAGTGTAATGTAATTTCTAGATTAAGCTTCCAAATTTCAGCGACCATTACATTAGCTTGATCTGTATTCTAATTTATATTCTAACAAAAGAAAACTAAATACAGCACGTTTGACTTGTAACTTGTATTCACCAATCCAGCATTATACATGATTAAGACGGACTACGAATCTCTCATTAACCCTTTTTTCAAAAAACCTGATAAATCAATAGCATGAAAAGTCTAAAAACAGTTGTATTCCTCGATTTTGTTCACAGATTTAATAAAATATAGTGGGCCAGACGATAACTGCCTACATATTTTGGTAAAAAAGAGCTGGATGAAGAACGGTTGTGGGATCCCAAAATATATTAAAAAACCCATAATTAGCTGCAAAATATAGTTACAATTATAGTTCATGGTTTTATACGTCCTCGTCAACGCCTAGACGGATTTTTCCCAAAAAATAACAAAATAGTTTGATTACATAGAAAAATTATGATTTCACAAAATAAATTTACTAAATCATTAAATAAAAAATCCGATTTATGTCGTTTTCTCTACATTTCATTACGATTTGCGATTGATAATATATGGCGAAGTTTAATTAAAAATTGAATTCACAACCTGAATTCTGTTAATAGATTACTGAGGAAGCCATTTGCTAAATTAATCTATGAAAAGACTATGTAACACGATTAGAGAACTTTTTTCGGTGGCGTTTTGCGACATTGTTAACAATTTGAATGAAAGGGGACTAAAAAATGCTTTTAATAGAAGTAAAAGGTTGTCAAAAAATACCATTTCTACCGCCAAAATGATCCAGGGCTTTTAAATAAAGAGATTTTTCAATCAGTATTACGCAGTTCCATTAAAAAGAGACTATGGGACTCATACTTTCAAAAAGCTTTTCAAATTTATGATCTTATTGAATACATTGTAGATATTTAATTATGACCAATAAAAGGCATATTTTCATTAATAAATGTTTTCTAGTTCATATAAATATCCTGAGCTTGTAGCTAGGATAAAATTATGAACATGATACGCTCCATTGAGTTTTATGAACTTCAGGTTGATTTCTTTACTAAATTGATTGGATCAAGCTTGCTTCTTATGGACAGATTACTTTTCATTGATTTGATTAGTCCTGCAATTCTCTCAAAACTATAACAGATTGTAGCATTTTCTCAAATGGAAATTTCATTTATCTTAAAAATATTTCAACCACCTTTTGCACTACTATATTATCATTAATAGTTGAGCAACTCGGGTGTTGAATTTAATTGCTTGTATTTAAAAACGCAAAATAATTAGGAATAGTTTAAAAAATGCTTTGAGACAAATATAATGTGATCAAAAATGTTTGCCACTAGGAAATGGTGATAAAAATACTTTTGAAATTTTTTGTTTATGAATGTCAAATATGATTTTGATAATTATCAACAGCAAACTATCTTATTTTTAAAAATTTTAAATATGAAAAAATACCCAAGACTTATTTTAATTAGCCTAAAATTAAAGTATTTAAAAATTTTCATCTTCGTAATTTTTGGAAATATCCATTCCTTCTTCGTGGTGTTCATAATTATCACACGGAAGTGACTACGTTTTGTTTTATGTTCAAATGTACTTAGAAGCGTTACCTGGTCTCCTTGAAACTCATACAAGCAGGATGCCAACGTTGGTCTACTCACTGTATTCCTTGCAATATTTCAATTCATTCTGTTCTTATTGTCCATTTAATCCAAGCGTTAAAAAATTCTTATTCTACCAATTGTTCCGCTTCGGAATTATCGTTCACAAAATGTTCAATTCCTTTTGAATCCAATACAGTTATTGCCCATGCGTTAATGTGTAGTATGTAAGCTAAAATTGTATTTCCCAATTACTTTCAAAAATTCAACATTTTAAATGTATTCAATTTACTTACCATCTTCTCCATAAATATAGAATTTTCCCAATATTCCTTCTTGATTAAATGCAATTGATTTTAAACACCACATAATTTATCACTGATAATATAATGGACCAAATTGTTCAACCCACGAAATGTATCTGCTTTCATTCCGTTTATTCATTTGTTTTAAAGCAAAATAATAGTTCACCACATTTCGGTGTCTTCGTATCAAAAAGTCGTTGGTCAACTATAGCTCAATCTTCAACAAAGTGGTTTTTGTCTGTAATGTAAAATAGAGCTTTTATGTGTATTGGCTAAATTCTTTGAACTGTAATTTAAAGCTTTCATTCCTATCTGTTCTATTAACTTCCATCATTGTGTTTCTATACATAGTGGTGTCACGGTGCACGCCAATTGGCAGGATAGATGGCGCTGCGATGTCGATTTTAGCATTTCGAGCAAAAGTTTCTTTCCGCCGATGTGTCTTAGATGGATGCATGTCGCTTTGGCGAGCTTCAATGCATCGTTGGCTAATGATCAAATCTGCTATGGAAGGAAATGAATTTTATCGTAGTTAATTGCAACGTTGCAAATGATGTTCGTGGGCTCTTTTGAGAAATATAATATTTGCGATAGGAATGTTGAAAGAATGAATGGAGTTGCTTTAAAAAAAGTAAATCACTTATGATTTCCAAATAAGGACAATATGCTTGTCAGTTGGAAATAACTAACCCATTATGAATGAAGTAATTAATTCATATTATAATTTAAATCAAAATATTTGAAAGTAAATTTTAATATCTTTTTAAACATGCCAACAGTTGCATGATGTAAAAGAAATAAATTATATAATTTTTCATATACAATTTTTACATTGTATTCTATAGTTATTTTCCAGTAATGCAAAGCACATCTTTTAATACTAAGAGGGAGACCCGTAATCTCATGTATCAATTAGTGAAAAGAGTTTGCTTTGTATCGCTTCATTATAGCTATTCCTTATTTGAAACATCTAGGAAATATGCGATACTTGTATTTTTGTTGAGTTATTGGAGAAAAGGTGTGATCAAGTGACTTTCAAATGCGAAAAGTTCACAATATCGGGATTGAACTCGAAGATAGCGTCGATGCAAAGTTGCCTGGTTATCATTATCTGATGAGAAGCTGAGAAAATTATCATTGTTAGAGGCGACATGGCAAGTGAGAAGTGAATTTAAAGATATTTTGTGAGTATTCGTAGGAAGATATAACTTGTAATATAAATTTTGCAGCTGTTAATAGAAGTTTTACGATACGCGAGTAAATGAATTTTGCATTGAGTGTAATTCAATTTAGATATGTGATTTTCAAGTTATGATTACGAATGCTTAATAATTCCTCTTATGATTTTGATTTGAAGAATTCCATACCTTACATAGATAGTAAGCTTTTGCGAATTAATTTCGAAATGTAAACACACATTTAATAAAATAGATATACCTGACTTTGTGTCAGTTTCTTTATTTTGAGTAATGATGATTGTGATGTTTGGAATAAATGAGTGGATTAGGAAGCACTAACAGGATATACCTAGCGAAGTCATCCTGCTTTAATCTTTGTTGGAATCAAAGAAAATGTACGATGCACTTCTAAAGGGGAATAGCTCATCAAATAGAATCTAATTGAAAGAAAATATAGTTAGTAGCCAACTACTAGTAACAAAGTTGAAAAGAATGATAATATCATCTTTTTTGTATAAAATAATAATGATATTTGATAATAATTTCGACAAGTCACTAAAATAAAGAATGAAATAGAATAAAGGAATTCAAATTAGCATTGTTTTAAAATGGATTTGATGTGAATCAGATGTTCAGAAGCAGTTAAGATGGCCTAATTATCTTACAAACAGGTTTTAGAGCAGTTTCTGAAATTCGAAACATTCTTCAGTTATTAGATAAGCCTTTGTGCACATAATAAATGCGCAAAAAATACAAAGCAATAGAAGCGCTAAAGACTGTGAAATGAAAACTCTAAGAAGAATTCAAAACTGGCTCGGAAACACGCTTAAGAGTAAAAATGATAATAATTGAGAGTAGTAGTCCATATGACTTATTCCATATAAAGGTCAGAATTGCGAATTTATATCGTCGGGATATGTGCAAATGGATGTGGCGAGACCCCGTGAAGCTTTTGGACGTTTTACTGCATTTTTTGAAACCTCCGATTTTTTAAAAACTTTTTCACATTCGTAGTACAGTGTGATATGTTTTCGCCATTGATGACCTGCGAAGAATTCTTTTAAAAATAACCGATAATCTATATTCAATAAAATTACCGAGACATCATGGGTACACATTATCTAGTGAGTAGAGCTATCCAATTCTAAATTCTACGAATAACCATTATTCTAAGTTTTCACAAGATATTTTGGAATATATTCCACAATCAAATCTTCTTTGAGAACCTAGTTACAAGCACAAAAATTGTTGATTATAATGGATGGCATCCTGCGATGCGTTTTAGAAAATTCTACCATTGTGACACAAAAGCATAAAAATGTATTCTAAATAAGTAAACAATCAACTAATAAAAGGGAAAACCAAAACTAAAATTGGTACACAGACCGGGTATCGAACCCACACCCCTGGTTGAACCGATCGCGCACTATGAAAGACTTATTTATGGCAAATTTTTAACAACCCACAATCAGAAAAATAAAGCACCCTAACGATTTTGGCTACCTTCGAAATCGCTTTCCACAATCAAGATGCCTAAATGAAAAGCGTCTAAATGTGGGGAAAATACATGGTGTCTAATGTTTCATAGGCTTCACCGTTAGAAAGTTTTGAATAAATGTAATGTACTGAAATGGGTCATTAAATCTTTAAATTTGAAGTGAGAAAGTGTTTAACTGTGAATTCATTAAAGGAAAGACTTAAGTATCAAATTTTAATTGTATTTTATTTTGAAATTTTTATGTAGATTTTTTATATAGAAATTCATATATAGAATCACCTTCACGGCTATACGTTTGGTTTTTCCTTGAGTTATTTTGGAATATCTGAGAACAAGAGAACCAATGTCTAGTTAAAGCGTATAGGCATTTAACACTCAAACTTTTTGAAAAAAATCCCAATTTCTAGGTGAGGATCATTTTTAAAGCCCTGCATTAGAAAATATGGCCATAGAAAGGTATTGAAGTAAAATGCATTGCTAACACCTGTCATTCGTAGCGTTTTCTCAAATGGAAAGAACAATATTTTGAGAAACCCCATCCCATTCATTTTAGAGAAAAGCCCAAACAAAGCTTCATTCATCCAACTTTAGCCGATTTAAATTTAAATAACCTGTCATCTCAGTTGTTTCCTCCACTTGAAGTGCGAAAAGATCCGAAGGATGAAAGCCATCTTCGGAATGTTAACTTTCATTCAAGACCTAGCATACTAAACGTACACCCATCTCAGTTTCCATCCCCAGACCGCCGCCTAACAAAAAGCACTGAGGAAAAACAATCAATTCCAAAAGCATGTTTTGTTTCTCTAAAGTATTACCGAATAAGGAAAAATAAATCGGATGTTGAAAAACAAGCAAGAAATTTGTTGAAGGATATAAGCCAAGAGGCTCAGCTTTTAATACGTTCCCAGCTTTCTCACAAGCCTAATGCCCCTTTGGATCAATGCGCAAATTTTTTACTTGAAATACTACTATAGGCCCCCTTCCCTTTACAGGGAATTTCTAAACATGGAATTCAGTGTTCCTTCAGTCAGGACTATTCTGCACTGGTATTCGAATCTTCGCTTAAAAACTGGTTTTGTTGATTCTATAAAAGACCTGCTTGAGAAAAAATCAAAGGAATGTCTAGTTTAGATGGGCAGTATGTTTTACTTTTTGACGAGATATCAATAAGAACGGAACTGGAATATAATTGCGCAGAAGACATTATTGATGATTTTTGTGATTTGGGCGGCTTAACAACGTAGCATAAAACACTCTGCTTCTAATTTTGAAGCAAGGAATTGGGTACATTGTTGGCTCCCAAAATGGAAATTTACTGGTTTTTATTATAATAACAACCATAAATTATATTCTCAGTGTCGGCTTCGATGTATTAGGAACGGTTTGTGATCAGACCGCAGTAAATCGATGATTCTTATACTTACCTAGGTCCTCTACTGAAATTCATACTTTGCGAGAGAAGGTAGAGGAACATACAACTGTTTTGACATGTTTCAATATCTTAAAAATTTAAGGAATATCCATCTGAAAAATGACATCAATTAATATAGTAAAATCTTTTCATGGAGAATTATTCGAAAGGTGCGTGAATTGGATAATAATGTTATCACCACTATTAGTAAACTCACGGACGTGCATATAAAACCATGTAACTTCGATAAAATGCCAGTAAAACTAGAAATGCTAGCCCTTAGCAATTCCGTATTTGCAACGATTTCAGCCGGTGTTGAATCGGGATATCCCAAACGTAATGACGATCAAGAGAGATGTGCTAGTTGCACATCTGTACTAGTTGTACGGCCGAATATTTATTCAAGTAGTCTTTTCATATTGCAACAGTAATGTCTGTTAAATATTCCACATCACTTATGGTTGTATGTTATCCACCTATTCCATATGCACTGCAACTAACCACCTCAGATCAAGATTTAAATGATAGATAAGTAATCGGTGATGTTTCAAAGCCAAAGCATTCCAAAGCTCTAGTTTAAACCTGAAGCTTTGTTTTCTATGATTTAATCAGTTTGCCACCTAATTTCTACTGATGTGTACTATTTTTTCATTTATCGAGCGCAGATTTTTGGTATTGGGGCTAATTTTTTGAGTTGCATCATGCTTATAGCTTTTGTCACGCAACCATGCACCCCAGCGTGCTTCGCGTGATAGTCGAGTTTCAGCTCCAGAAATTATTAGCTACATACTACATATACCTCTTCCTTTTTCTCATCGCGCAACACCTTATCAATGCTTTCATAGTTTGTGCTTGTATTAGAAGGTAATTTTATCTGCATCTATTTCCTTTGACACAGTTAACACCTTCGTGAAGATCATGTTAGTTGCCTTATTAAACCCAAAACTTCTAATTGTGTTCAGCCCATCGGAGGGACTACGATTCTCACAAGTTTTAAACGCATGTTCTGTGAAATGGATAAGGCCTACAGAGGATACCACATTAACAAAAACGTCTTGCACTTTGCCATGATTCTCACAAGTTTTAAGCGCATGTTCTGTGAAATGGATAAAGCATACAGGGGATACCACATTTAAAAAACGTCTTGCACTTTATTCCTAGTGGTGTGGGAAAACGTGCTTTTTTTACGTAGAGCCCTTCATAGTGTTTTATATACTCAGGCCTCCCGAAATGCCTCTGAGGTTGTTTTTTTTTTTATTAAAAACGTTCATTAGCTTATTGCTTTTAAACGAGTCCGAAAGGTCGATTATATCGTTTGTAGTTGCTCGAGAAACTTGCTGTAATGCAAAAATGGGCACACGGATGAGCAAACTGATATTCTCAATTTTGTTGAAAAAATAATTTTTATAAGCCCCCTACAAAACAAGATCATCGAAAGAACAATTTTCGAAACCTTTCGAAAGCTTGAAATTAACGCATAGTAACAATTATTATCGATTTGACTTTATCATTAATTTTTTGCAATTTACTGATTGCAAAATGGAGTTATGCTCGACGAATAGTTATATTTACCATTGCTTGAAAATAAACACAAGTAAGACTTAACGGGTAATTAAAGAGACGAAATACTTCGAAGAATACAGCTCGCAAATCAAATATTTTATTCAGTATTGACGATCTTGAAGACCAGCTGCATACACAGGAGAACAAAGCTCCAAGCATACAAATCTGTGATGACACCTGTGTTATGCTATGGGTGTGAAACATGGACCCTAACCCAAGCATCCGCAAATATATTGAACGCCTTTGAGCGACGGGTCTTGAGGCGAATAATTGGAATGAAGCTTGACGGGGACCAATGGTGAATTCGACACAACCATGAGCTGTATGAAATTTTTGACAAACCGGAGGTCTCAAGGATTGTAAGACTGCGGAAGCTGCGATGGGCTGACCACATGAATCGTATGGACGAACAACGGATACCCTAAAAGGTATTCGTTGGGAGAACTGAAGGCCGGAGGCCAGTGGGGAAACGGAGGAAACAAGACAGTTCATCGCTGCTCAAATTTCGGAATTGGAAGACGCCGTCAACGGACTGAGACAGTTGGAGGCGCTATTTGCAGGAAGCGAAGGCCCGAGAGGGGCTGTTGGGCTAAAAATAAGAAGACTAAACGAAAATCACTCTTCTCAGAATTAATTTTATAACTTTTATGAAATTAAAAATTCATTTCTAATTAACTTTCAGTGTGTACGTATTTGACGACTATGATTTGTTCTTAAGTAAATTAGTTTATTATATTCACGAGACAGGTGGTACCAGCGAAACCTGTAGATGCTAAAAATTAATCAAATAAAGTCACGAAAAGAAAACATGATTTTTATTTTGAAAGTTAAATAAGACAAAACACTTTAAAAAGTTTAATTGGATAATGCTACAACAAAATTTTTTGATACCAAGTGATCCATTTTTCGTGCAGAAATCGACGTACCTTTATTATACATTAAAATAAAAGCAATTATATTTCAGTCTTTGCAACCATGAATCAGCATTCAGCTGATATCCCTTGACATACCATATAAAACAAAGACATACATTGATGTAACAATAATTTAGGAAAAATATTTAAACGAATTTCTCACTGATCGTACTTGAGTGTTTATTTTTTATTTCCAAGTGTTTGTCAGAGTCAAAAAGTCTTTTCATTGCAATTTATTCAATGATAACTTTAAAATCGACAAGAATAAAACCTATGGTTGTAATTTTATTAACATCACTATTTCTAACTCTAAGATGTATACTTGCTTAGTTAGATATTCAACGTTTACAAATATGATTACACTCAACAATCTAGTTTCATATTTATTATTGTTTAGAAAAACACATAAAAAGAACACTTAGCGATAAAGAAAATCGATTCGTATATAACGGATTTATAATCTTTTAAATTCTTTAAAAGTATTAATTCTTATATTTCACACAATAAAATTGTGCACTTCCATTCATGAAATGAACACACCCCAAATTTATGAATGGACACACAAAATCGAAAACATGTACATTTATTTACAATCTTCTATAATCGCGAAGAATGAAATAATCTTACGACTAGCTTTAGCCCTACATGGCGGTGGTGAATCTTCACACAAAACGCATAGCGAACATACATCCATCCTACATAATTCATTCGCTGGGATTTGCCAATATGTTGATATATGTACATCATATATCTCAAAACTCATAACCACTTTCAAAGCAGCTTTAAAAGTTTCTGTACTTGGATTGGATTTTCACTAAAGATATTCTACCTTAGACATTTACCAGCGATACGTGCGCCACCAGAAACATGGGTTCCCCCAATGTGGAGTTAAAATGTTCGCTACGATGACACCACTATGTATAGAAACACAATGCTTCCATCATTGTGTTTCTATACATAGTGGTGACACGGTGCACACCAAATTAACTCCACATTGGGGGAACCCATGCTTTTGGCGGCGCAGCTGTCGCTGGTTAGTGTCTTAGATAGGAAAATTTCATCCTCGACAAACTTTTCAAGCTGATTAGAAAAGCAACTGAACGTATACAATATGTACATTGAGATGTGTGGTGGATATATTGATCAACATCTCTGTATAAATGCGATCGAATGAATAATGTATGGAACGGTGTGTGATCGCTTTGTGGCTGGCGCTAGCGGCACGGCCACGATGTGCAGTGTGTGAAGATTGTTTCACTCTTTGCGATTGGAAATGAATGAATATTTATTTGCCTATCGATTGCGTAGCAGAAAAATTGAAATGCTTTCGATTGGGGCGCCCGTTCATTTATGTGGGTCATGTTTAATGAATAAATGAATTGATCGCACATAATTTTCTTGTGTAAAATATTTAAAGGATTATTTTGATTTGTTTGAAAGACTATAAGAAGTATTTAAATATAATTGTCTAAAACGATTAGGTAATTAGTTTTTTAAGAACAATAAATACTTAAATAGTTTGTCGAGTGTTTATAAATTTCATTGAAGCAATTACCGTGGAATTGTAAATGGAGAAATTATTCGTTCATTTTTTCGTAGTATCCCTAGTGTCAATTTTCAACTAATTTGTTAATTCACATAAGTTTTAGTAAAGATAATGAGAAAGAATTAAATTCGATAATATTGTAAATATTATAAGCTTCTTTGATTTATTTTTGACGTAAAAATCACTCTTCCATGTTTTAATTTTTATTAATTGATTTTCAGTATGTATGTACATGTGTCGATGGTATCATACCGCCTCTTCAATTAAATTAAATGTGGTGTTTTCAATTTATTAAAATTCAGTACTGAAGGTATGTACTTCAACATTGCCTTCAAAATACATACGTACTGACAATTAATTATGATCAAAAAGAAGATTGTTTTTTAATCCAAAAATTAAATCATTATGAATTTACAAAAGGTTCCATGAATGGAAAAATATTTTTTCAGTATTTATTCTACTGTATAAACATTAGTAGATATAACAACTCAGATTAATTCAATCCAACCAGTACTTAGAATGCAGAAAATAATTTGTGGGCTTTTTGTAATTCAATGTTGCCGCAGCCGCTGAAGTTCTGGAGGATAGAGTTGGATTGAAAAAATATACAATACCATATACTTGATTGGGATTTTTGTGTGTGGAATATTTAAAGAAATATTTGGATCTGTTTGAAAGATAATAAACATGTAAAAACTGTTAAATGTAAATGCAATTGGGGTTATTAGGGCTTTGTAATTTTTATTGATTTTTGAATAAAAACAAATACAAAGATTGTTTGTGGAGTGTATATTCTAAATTTCACTGTGGAGCATTCATTGAAGCAATTCATTATTTTGCGTTCATTTTTACGTAAAATTACTAGCCTGGATTTTTAAATGAAATTCATAATTTACATGATTTTTGGTATGAATAATGAAAAGTAAGATTTGGCTTCAATAATATTGAAAGAGTATTAAAATCGAATTTAGTATGCTTCTTTAGTTTCACTTTTGAAGTAAAAATCAAGCTTCCTTAGTTTGATTTGATTTGATTTATTTTTTAAAATATGTACGTATTTCGAAGAAAAAAACCGTCATTTCAATAAACTTCTACACTGCACTGAAGAACATATAAACATATATATATATATATATATATATATATATATATATATATATATATATAAATATATATATATATATATATATATATATATATGTTTATGCGTATATATATATATATATATGCAAATATATATATATACATATTTATATTTACATATCCTTGCATGCATATAAGTTTATATATATATATATATATATATATATATATATATATATATATATATATATATATATATATATATACATCGTCCATTGAAGGGCTTTATACTAAGATTTATGTCAGCACTTTTTCCACACCACCTAGAGGTAAAGTGCAAGGCACGTTTTATTTTTATGTGGTTTCCCCAGTAGGCCTAATCGACCTCACACAACAGGTATTTAAAGTTTGCGATGTGTGCAATTTCTCAGATGAGCTGATCCAATTAAACGTTTTGAATTGAGCAGATTCTTGTAAAGCAAACAACATTAATCACAAAAGACTTAGCTAAAGAAAGAGACGTAGAGAAACTAACTCCCCAAAGCAAGCAGAACATTTGAAAGAATTGCAAAGGCCCTAGTGGAATAAGAAAATAATAACCATTATATGTGAGCGCTTAGATGTAATGATTTACCACTGAAAATCAGACAAACAGACGAACAGACAGGTCATGATTTCAATAGGATCTAGTAAGAAGCACAAAACCCTAAAAAGGCTTTACGTGAAGAAAACTGCAAATAATCTTATGAAAAGCTTATGAACGAAAAATACAGTTAATTAAAACATTCCTAAAAATATGAGAAAACCAACTTCATAATACCTTGTAAACATAATGACTCGATTTCAAAACCGCATAAACTTATGAAGGCGGTCATAACTCCGTTCAGGAAAAAATACACCCTCTATAATATTAAAATTAAAACTGGCCTAATACAGAATGTGATTTCAATAGGGAAGACTTAGTTTAGATGGGTATTTTGGATATCGTGACAGTCAATAGATTAAACTATTTCCAAACAGCTATTCAAGTCCTCTCAAAAACTTTACCCTATGGCTTTTATCACCCTTATGCAGAATTTTATTTACATGATGAACATGCAGGCGGATGAATTGCAATAAAATAAAACGCAGCCCTATATATTTATGATCACACTGCCAATTGACTATTCCAATTCGGTTTTTATTGACATTTCGTCAAAAACTAAAACACACCGTCGATCTAAATAAGACATTTCTTCGACTTTTTTCTCAAGGAGGTCTTTTACAGAATCAGCAAACCCCGTTTGAAAGTGAAGATTCGAGTGCCAGCGAAGAATAGTTCTGACTGACGGAACACTGAAGCCGACATTTAGAAATTCTCTATAAAGGGAAGGTGACTTGTAGTACATTTTTAAATAAAAAATTTGTTCGCTTTTCTTCCAAGGGGCACTAGGTTTGTGGAAAAGTTGAGAATGCATTAAAAGCTGAACCTCTTGGCTTTTGTCCTTCAACAATTTTTTTACTTTTTTTTCAATGTCCAGTTTTTTCTTTCGTCTCTGGGAATGCTTCAAGGAAGCAAAACAAACTTTCGTGATTGGTCGTTTTTTCTCTGTGTTTTTTATAGGGAGGCGGTTTGGAGATGGAAACTGAGATGGGTATATATTGGGAGTACTTGGCCTTGAAGGGAGTCTATAGTTCCGAAGATAAGTTCTATCGTTTGGATCTTTTCGCACTTCAAGCGGGGGAGACAGCCGAGATGGCAAACTATTCAAATCTAAATCAGCCAAGATTGGACCAAAAGGTTCAGCAATAATTTTTTTCCTTGGGCGGAGTGGATTAGCATTCTCAGAATCATTTTTCTTTGCAGTTTCCAACTCCAAACTACACAGAGGATCTACAGTATACTCAGTGCATGAGCAAATACTACTAATGGCAGGCTTTGGCAACGAGTATTGCTTCAAGGTCTTTCTATGGCCATACTCTCTTATACTGGAGCTGTAAAAATGGTCCTCACAAAAGAATTGAAATTTCAGAACGTTTGGACGTGAAATGCCTGCATGTTTCAACCAGACGTTAGTTCTATAGTCCTGAGGTACTCGAAAATAACTCAAGGAAGAACCATATGTATAGCCGTGAAGGTAGTTTTTATACGAGCAGTTCATACTCGAAATATGATTGTATATGTATATAAATATTAAAATAATATTAAAAAATTTAAAATACTTAATTTCTTCCAACAAATTAGATCACGGAAATTTCTTTTCACTGCACAACACTTTCACACTAAATTCAAGGAACTAATGGCCCATTGCAATATATCGCCTTCGTTAGCAAGTTTCTAACGGCGGAACCTGTGAAACCTTGAACCCCATGAGTTTCCCCAATCTCGACGCTTTTCATTTAGCTGACGATTTCGAAAAGCTTGCGAAAAATGTTCAGGCGCTAGAATTTTTTGATTTTGGGTTGTTTAAAATTTTCTATAAATAAATATTCATGGTAATTATTATGGAAGATGTTTAAAAACGATAAATCTGTTTAAATTTATGGAATTACCGTACAACGTGTAGCTTCGTGGAACTACATAGTCTTCACAAGCGCAGATCTCAAGTTCGATCCCTGATCTGGACAAGTATTTTTTTTTCTTTTTTTTTCGTGTTACTTATTGATTTTGTATCTATTCACCCTACATTTTTATGTTTTTGTAATTAACATAATCGAATGTCATCAAGATAATAAAATGTAATAAACAATTAATGCAATCAAATGTATAAAAATACCTGATAAGGGTAAACATTTTTTGGAAGCGTCAATTTACTAACCATTTATTAGAGTTTCATGATTGCATTAAGCAGCTTTTATTGAAAATCATTTTGCATTCTATTGCGTGAAAGTGAAGAATTAAAGTCTTAATTAGAATTTAGAATTAGATTGTATTACTTACTACAGACATATTTATGCGTTCTTGCCTTTGCGAAAATTTCGTTAAATACTGACCATTGTTGATCGACACCAATTGCTAAAACGCATCATATCATTGTACAAATGTGAATAAAGTTTGAAAAGAATTATAAACAATAAGAAAACCCTTCAAAAGTTTAACGGCATCTGGCCAAATCAATTTGCATTCAAACCTTTAACATTATTTTGTGACTCTGACTATCTCCTTTCATACCAATGCTCTCACATATTATTTCGCTCTTAAGCATAATTTGAAATTAATTTGATTTTTCGTATGCTTCGTTCTTATGTGCACAAAGACTCATCGACTTAACACCGAATGCTTTGAATTCCAGAAGTTGCTCAAGAATCTAGATAAGTGGTAAATAAAGCATTCATTCGTCATTTGCTTCAATTGTAAACAACCGATAGACACCAAGCTATGTTTAAAACCATGCTTGACTCAATCTCGCAATTCTTTTCTTCTTGTTGTTAATTTCATGACATAAACCAATAAAAGATGTTACCAATTTTACTTCGATTGGATCTTGATCTTATAAATAATTTACCTTAAGGAATTACCGTACCTTTCCTCCAAAAATTCTACAAAAATACAATTAAGATAAATTCACTAAGCATCTCGAGGCAGGACTTCCTTCTCTTAAGCAATGTAAATTAAAATTTTCTCACTAATTCATATGAAGTTTACAAAACTTTCAGTCGTTGATATTACATTTCAGTCATTGATATTACAAGAACAATTTCTCATAACACCATTACTCGGATATAAAAAACTAATTCAAAGTGAAATATACTTCAATAATTATGCGCTTGTTTTTCAGAATTGACTAAGTATCCAATGCTTGCAACTCATTTGAGATATAATCGCTTGTAAATTATGGTTGAAATTTAATAGAAGGTACATAAATAAAGCAACAATCGTAAACTATTACAAGAGTCCAAAAATCAGTTGCATCTTTAAACAAGATATATAAAAGCTTTCTTTAAAAAAATTAGTAACTACTAACGGCTAATCTGTACAGCAAATTTCATAAAAAACATATTTTCTTCACATACGTTTAGTAGAAGCAATATATAACATCACTGTGTATAGATACACAGTGATCAACATTCATTCATGTTAAAATATTACTCTTTGAATAAAATCACAACATCCTAACCATCTCACTTTTCGCTTTTCCGTTCCAACGTTGCAATAAGCAAAGATAAAATGCATCTCTATCAAGCGTCTAATAGCCAACAATGTATCGAAGCACGTCTCAGCGACGTGCATTCATCCGAGACACATTGGCTTAGAAAAACTTTCGATTGAAATCTCAAAATCGACATCTTAGCGCCATCTATCCTGCCAATTGGCGTGCACCGTGACACCACTATGTATAGAAACACAATGCTTCCATATTAAAGCATATGCAACTACATATAATGAGCGATACGGAGCGGAAAGGATAGGAATGTAGGATAAAATTTTAAACAAAAAGAAAAATATAATTTGAAAAAAGCAACGCTATTTTTTTTGTTTTTCCGACAAATATATATATTTCGGGAGTATATGTTCTCCCTTCTTCAGGGTCTAATTTTTTTCTGAAGAGAAATCCTCAAGATGTACAATATATCGTCGGTTTAAAGGTTAAACTCGCTAAGTGACATTTTTACTAAATATAATTTTTTTACATAATCTGCATCGGCATGCTAAATTCTATGAGAAGAAAAGGCCGCAAAAGCAATCTAACGGTATTTCCAAAAATAACTAGTGGCTAAATTCACTAAGTAAACACTAACGGAAAAAGCATCGGAGGCAAAACTCATTAATTACTTAGTGTTGCTAGTCTTGAACTGAATGTCAGGTACATAGGACACAATTTGATTTATAGTTTCAGTGGAAGATTAAGTGTTTTACATAAGTGATATAAGAACATACAATTGGCTTTGGAAAGGAGCAGAACAATGCATTGTGCACCAGAAAATGTAAGTATTTATAGCCTCAATTTATAGTAAGTGAATGCAATTATGTAAAGTAGGCAATAGAAGATTAAACTACGATAAACGGATAAAAAAAAACAACTGCATTTTAATTTTGCAGAATCACGAAATCAGCAACATTGATAATAAGTTTCCTGGTACAAGTGGAGTTAGTATTTCACAGAAAAGCAACGGAAGAAAAGTTGAAAAATGCTTGGTAGATTATTCAGACAGCGAAGAAAATTTCTTTTCTTCAGATGATTCAGTAAATGATCCATCCTTTCAACTGCTACAAAACGACTTCAATATTTCTGATTCTGATGAGTATCAAGAAAATGTGTCTCCTAATGCAAAGAAACTTACCCGTTGGAGTAAAAAGCAAAAAGCAACCGTCACAATGGAAAGTGAATGTTGCTAAATCTAGAAGATCGATGCGTCTGCAATACCAGAATAAAATGAAAGACTGTACAGCCAAACATCCGAAAGAAGTCAACTGTACTCGCTGTCGATTTGGCTGCAATGATCATTTTACAGAGAACAAACTGATATTTGCTATTCATATGGGGCTATGGCAGACAATAAGCGTCAAAAGGATTTTTTTTAACAAATCGGTACAGGTGAATACACCTAAGTGATGAAAACTTCATGAAAATTGCACTTATAGCCGTAAAGTTTCAAAGGCATATTGGTTACAAAATAATAGGGGCCGCTTCAGAGTTTGTGTTAAATTTTTTGAAAAAACTCTCTGCATTTCAAATGGCCCTACTAATATAGCCATTCAAGGTATTGGGGCAGCAGCTACCTTTCAATGAATTGATAAAAGGGGGAAAAAAATTCCTGGAAATAAAACAACTGATTACCAGTTGACTTTAATTAAAGAACATATATAGAAAGCTTTCCTCGTATGGAGCCAAATTATGTCAGAAAGTCAAGCAACAAAATGTACCTCGATTCCAAACTGTCCGTGTTAAAAATGTACGAATTGTACACAAAATTTTGTGAAGAAAAAAATGTTCTTTCAGTCAGTGAATTCGTTTATCGGGGAGTATTTGGAACTTGCTACAACTTATCATTTTTTAAACCCAAGAAGGATCTGCGCTCAACTTGCAACAAATATGAAGTAGCAGATAGTCTGCAAAAAGCAGAATTTCAATTGGATTACTCGATGCATATTATCCGCAAGATCGAGTGCAATGCAGCTAAAGAGAATGACGAAATAAGATGCAAAAATGACTCCTCGTTTTTAACAGTTAACTTTGATTTGCAAAGTGTCTTACAGCTTCCATATTCAAATGTTTCGCAATTTTATTACTCGAGGAAAATTTGTGTCTACAATTTAACGCTTTATGAAGGACACGGTACAAATGCATACCGTTATTGCTGGAATGAATTGAATGGAAAGTGAGGTAGTAACGAAATTGGTTCAATTTTATTACAATATATCCAACAACTGCCAGAAAATGTCAAAGAAATATCACTGTTCTCAGATACTTGCGGGGGACGGAACCGTAATCAACAAGTTGCTGCTGCCTTAATGTACGCTGTAAAGAAAACTCACCTGAATGTAATAGAACAAAAATTCCTAGAATCTGGGCATTCACATACGGAATGTGACTCCATGCATTCAGCAATTGAAAATGCACAGCGTAATAGAACTGCCTTCGTAATACATGACTGGTTAAATATATTTAAAGCGGCTCGATCTAATAGATCTAATAGAATAGAATAGAAGGCCCGTACAAAGTCTATCAAATGAAATTTTCTGATTTCAAGGATTTACAAGCACTTGGCTTAAATTTATTAAAAAATAAAAAAAAAGGACGAGGATGGAAATACTGTCTCATGGATTAAGATAAAATGCCTAAATGCCTCCCTGATGTAATGTTTTATAGATATGATCACACTTCAGATTACAAAAAAATTTTTGTTGCTGGAAAAGGCCGCCCCACAAGGATTCTATTAGACTAAAGGCTGCATATAAAAAGTTACTTCCGATTTCAAAACAAAAGAGGGATGGTTTGGTTAAGCTTTGTAAAAACGGTTTAATCCCAGAGCAGATTTGCAATTCGTACACAACTGTACCAATAACAACTAATATAACTAACAGATTACCTGAGCCAAACTTTGATGAGAACGAAGATGAACAAGTTTATTAAACAAAATAAAGTACAATTGAAAATGAATACAACGTTTTCGTATGTATCTCCAATACTAATTTTCATTAAATGGTTTTTAAAATAGGCACTTGTTTTAATTAATATTAGAGGGAAAATTCATTAAGTACACTTTTCAATTTTATAATATCTTAATGCAAAACTTTACTATTGAAACTGCATTGTAACCTTTTGAAATATAGTTTTATAAAAATTTGCTGAAAAAGCAGATTATTTAGATGTGAAACTGATTTTTGAGACCAGAAAACGTCTTTAAACTTGATTATCTTTAAACAACGAAAATGTCACTTAGTGAGTTTTACGTTTATACCGACGATATATGCTAAAGCTGATTAGTTATTAATGACCGTACTTAACAAAAGGATGCATATCAATGAAATAACAGGTCATAAAAGTATATTTTAAGTGTGGGTCAAATGAATTTTAGTGGAGCTATTAACTTATTTTAAATTATTTTAAAAATTTGTAACCTGAACTTAATTATTTAGAAGTAATTTTAAAAGAGGTGAATCTCCATTGCCAACATCATCATTTAATCGTTTTTCCATAGGTTGCCGCATAACCCAAATTGTCTCGTACGCGTTCAGTTTCCTCAAATCTCGTATTTCTTTGATAACTTTCAACTGCTTCCAATTGACGTTGTGTCCTTCGCAAATGTGACGGGCTCCCGATGATCGAACTTCTTTTACTTTATTTTTCGTTAGTGCTGATTGTGCTTCTCGAACATGCTCGTTGAACCGGACTTTCACGCTGCGTTTTGTCGGCCCAATATATACTTTTTCGCATTGCTGGCAGTTAATCTTGTAGATCCCTCGCTTTTCATGTTTGCTCCTCATATCTTTGATTTGCGCTACGTTGGTTTTAAGCTGAAACTGTGAGCTTCTGGTTACCACTTGGATACCGTTTTTCCTCATCATTCTATTCAGGGCACCGCTAACCTCCGACATGATCAATACTGCTCTTTGCGTTGGTTCGTCCTTGAGTGTACTCATTTTTGTGAGCTTGCGTCGTTGTGCTCTTTTTTCTATTTTTCCCCCATCCGTTTCACTAACATAAGGTCGTCTCCATTTTCGACAGCTGTGTCCATGATGTAATCTTCCTCTTTTTTCCGGTGTTCTTGGCTTAAGGCAAAGACATATAAACAAATGGACGAGCAACGAGAATCTGTGTACTCGTGCATGTGAGAAGCAAATTTGCCACATAAATAAGTTATAAATAATTTACGCTCTCGAAACTATATGTTTCCCTCTGCTTCTCCTTCCCCTTTTTTCTTTTCTCTCTTCAGAAGAATCGCTTCCCCCACTGACACCCGCGCACATCAACAAAATCTCATTTCACGTGCACACGATCGCGCCTTCGTTATCATTCGGAAAACAGTTTGAGTACAAGCAACAAACGACTCTCACGGAAAACTCGAACGTCAAAGCAAAAGAAAATCGAAAAGAGCGCGAAACACGCGGGAAAACTCATGTGTCAAAGCTGATGAAAATCTCGTAAATTTTCAATTATAACAGTGAATTAAAGTTCTGATAACGTACGCGTGATCTTTAAAATTAAAAACTTTTTAAATGTGAACGTGTTTCGCTGTGAATAGAGTGCTAAAACAAAAGCATATCACTTCAAACCTCATTTTCACACAACTTTAGCGAAGGTTGCCAATTGCTTCGGCTCTCACGACCAGTTGCGGATCCAGTACTCTCTATATCTATGGCTTAAGGGGACGGTAATCATTCGATGTAGCCAAGTCCGGAAAGATGCAAGTTTTTGCGAAAAGCTGCGATTTGACGTAGCTGGTACCGTTCTTTGTATGCTGGTGTTTTTTCGGTGTATATCGAATTCAAAACTGCCTGTTGTCTTTGTTATTTTCAGATCTAGAAATGGGATAGTGCCATTTGTTTCGATTTCCATTGTGAAGGTCAAGTTTTTATGTACGGAGTTGAGTTTTTTTAATATGTTTTGGGCTTCATTCCCATTCTATAACGGCAATCACGTCATCCACATACCGATACCAAACCCTGGGCATCCAACCAGACTCTTCAATTTTGCTCTCCACCCATTCTAAAAATACTTCGCTAAGTAAAGATGACAACGGGTTGCCCATAGGTGCGCCCGCCGGTTTTTTTTTTGCTTGCAAAACCGACCCCTAAAGGTAAAATAACTTTCTGCTATGCAGACTGTTGCTAATTTTGTGATGGCTCTAGCTTTCTTTTTCCCGTTGATTGATGGGTCTTTTCTTGCCAGCGAGTAAAAGGGCCAACGCCTGCTTCACAGAAACACTAGGGAAAAGAGAACTTCACGTCAAATGACACCAATTGTTCTCCTTCGTTTATCTTCTGACTGTCTGTTAGTCTTCTTACTAAATCTTCTCTATTCCTGATGGACTACTTGCTCAAAGCTACACCTGGTTTTCCACATTCTTCCAGTACCATCATCTATAGACGTTATTATTTCTCGTAGTTCATTGCCTTCTTTATGGACTTTCGGAAGGCATTTGATGCTCGACAAAACAGGGTTGGGAGCTCGTAGTTTACTGACGTCCTCAATTATTCCTTTGCACTCCTTTAACGTTTTCTCGACCCTTTTTACTGAGTCTGGGAGTGGATCATTCCTTAATTCGAAGAAGTCCCCGCTCGTGAGTTTTTCGAACACTAAATCATCGCAGCGGTCCTTGTCCATGATGACTACTTTATTTCCTTTGTCCGCCTTAAAAAAATATACAGGTTGTTCCTTCAATTCTTTTTGGAGCTTGATTTTGTTTCTGCCGTGGTGGGAAATTTTACTTTCCCTTGATTCGATGATTTTCCTTGTTTCTTCTCTAATGCGGTGTTTTTTCTCGATGGGCATATATTTTATGGCCGCTTCTACATCCATCACAATATCCTCTGTGGGCAGTTTGTCACATTTGATCGCATAATTTAAGCCCATGTTTAGTAAGTGTAACTGGGATTCGGTGAAGGTTTCTGACGATCTGTTCACGACTAAATCTGGAATTTCTGCTACTTTATTCTTAACGATTGTTTCACTCTTCTTGCCTGCTAGAAGTGCCTTCAATTTTTCCCCCAAACTTTGTCGCTTCCGATCTTTTTCGCATTCGAAGGCCCTTTCTACTTTGTTCAAAACATCCGTCATCCATCCTTTCCTGCTTTGGAAGTCATTGCATATTTTCAAATGCAAATGATGATGTTGGCAATGGAGACTCACCTCTTTTAAAATTACTTCTAAATAATTAAGTTCAGGTTACAAATTTTTTAAATAATTTAAAATAAATTAATAGTTCCACTATAATTCATTTGACACACATTTAAAATATACTTTTATGACCTGTTATTTCATTGATATGCATCCTTTTGTTAAGTACGGTCATTAATAACTAATTAGCTTTAGCATATATATTGTACATCTTGAGGATTTCTCTTCAGAAAAAAATTAGATACTTAAAAAGGGAGAACATATACTCCCGAAATATATATATTTGTCGGAAAAACAAATAAATAGCGTTGCTTTTTTCAAATTATATTTTTCTTTTTGTTTAAATTACAGAGCTAAAACATGGAGATTTTCAATAGATAAAATTTTACATTTACGAGTATACTAATTTCACACCAGCCGATATTATATGATTTTGTGAACATAATTTGAAAATCATATGAAGGTGTTTACATCAAGTTAGCGTGATTTCGTTTGCCATTCCTGTCACATTAAGAATTAGACAAACTTTTTAAAAATCGACCAATGACGCATTGATTAAATTTGTTGAATTTTCAATGTTCTATGGAAACCTAGAATTGACATAAATTGCTTTAATATGATTTGCCGGTGATTTCATTCAAATTACAAGATTTGAGAAAATTTGCGAATTGTCAATTTGTATGAACAATAATATAATAAAACATTCTATAAGTAACATTACTTTCTCATAATATAAATATGATATGAGAAATTCGCTCCGTTAAATTATGTTACGGAAAGGATCCATTGTAGACTGTGGGGCTACATCTAGCAGTCTTGGCGTGTTTTTTAATCGCTCCTGTCGTTAATTTGTAAAAATTGTTTACTATTTTAAACGTCATTTGGAAACTAATTTATGGAATTGGAAAAAAGGTTACCGACACATAGTCGAAACAATTTACGAGTACATCGAATTTCTTAGTTTTACTTCGATAACTGAAAGAGTAAAGCGAAAAACCCTAAAGAAAACTTCGAGGAGGAGCCCGATGGCTATATCTTGTTGAAAGAATCCAAAGAAATGATCAATAACAACCAGCTGGTTGTCATATTGAAAAGAAAACTCGATCAGAAGAACTCTGCTGATGATGTCTGAGAATTTTACGTCTAGCACTCGTTGCGTTTAGACGTGTTTTTAATCGCTCCTGTCATTAATTTAAAAAATTAATTAATTTTACACAAAAGTCAGTTTCAAAACATTGAAATAATTTTTTACGAGCCAGTCAAAAGCAAGTTTTGATTATATTGGGAAAGCATTTATTGTCGAAGGCATCGACCCACGGAATTAATATATCGACAACAGGAAACAAACCGAAGACTAACTCGGGACTGCTGTATGGAGGAGCCCGACAGGTTCCCTCCATTGGGGGGCCCCGGGGAGAGTGACAATGTGAAATTGGCGGCAAGTGTCAACACGCGAAGACACACGAGCATCCAGGACTCCGCAGATGGCGGCCGTAAGACACAAGTGCTCGAGGATAGGCAGGAGGTGAGTAGAATTCGAACTGAAATCGAAGAATTAAAATTAAGAATCAAAACGTACGAAGATATGTTCGAGACAGCAAAAAAAAGTGCAAGATACTGAACCGGTACGAAAAATCGATACGCAAGCAAAGCAGAAGAAAGCTGCTAATCCAACCATCACAGAAGAAGTATTAAGTGCTGGAGGCACTAACGACAGCCAGAATTACTTTGCAGCGCTGGGCGGACTCCAACAGGATATGGAGGTAGATGAAAATAATGGAGGTAATAAAGATAATGATAATTTTATAATTTATTTAAAAAATATAAATAAGGAAAATAAAAATAAGAAGAAGAAACCAGCCCGTAGTTCTGCTGGTTCTCCTAAAAAAGTAGTCAAGAATGCAGAAAAAGTTCCACCAATTAATGTCTTCGGTCAAAGCGGAAAGGATATGGTTCGGCTGTTGGCAGCCGAAAACAAATTAACAAATTTTGAAATTAGACGAATCAATTCCGGGAAGTTATCTATCAGAACGAAATCACTGATTGATTTCAAATCAGCAAAAAATGCTTTAAATTCTGGAGAGGTTCCACACTTCTCATATACCCCCAAAAGCGAGAAGAGCCAGACGTTCTTGTTGAAGGGCTTGGACTGCGGAGAAGCTACCGTCGACCTTCTTCAGGTTCTCAAGGAAACAGCACCACAAATCGAATTTATCTCAGTTAAAACATTCGCGACAAGAAGGTCGAAGGTAGAAAAAAAAAATTTACCACTTTATTTAGTACAAATATCAAATAAGAGCAGTCCAAGCGCTCTTCAACGAATTAGATATTTAAATTTCCGAGTGGTGAGGTGTGAACGCCTCCAGAAACGAGAAATCAACCAGTGCTATCGCTGCCAATGATTTGGGCATTCGGCTGCCAACTGCGCCATGCATTACCGATGCGTTAAATGCAAGGACGTGCATGCTCCCGGTGAGTGCAAAATGGCTTAGACGGAGCCAAAAGAGAAATTATATTGTGTTAACTGCAGTTTTTTGGTAACCCGGCATCATATCGCGGATGCTCCTGATATCAGGATGTGAGATTAAAATCTTTCCCAAAGCAAACACAACTACACAGCTCCGAACTTCGTCAAGCCCGGAGTATCATTTGCACAAGCCGCTAGAGGACCAGCAGAAAATGCGGTGAATAGTATCAATAATGTAAGTGGCAATAATGAGCTGCTTCTCAAAATTTTACAGCAATTAAATTCTCTATCGGAAAGAGGGTTTCAAATGCCTCAAAATAATTTGTCATCCTGTCACATTCCCATGGATAGGATTCGTCTCATCTCGATCAACGTCAACTCCATTGTTACTATACATCGGCGTGATCATTTCCTTGAATTCATTGCCAGACGAAAGCCTGACATCCTGCTTCTAACCGAAACCCACCTCAGTTCATGGCACTCCATGACATTCAAGGATTTTGAATTCGTAAGAAACGATAGGGTAATAGGTGATGGGGGAGGTGGCACCGGGATATTGGTACGAAGACCCTATCGTTTCCAAAATATTGAAAAAGTCGAATTCAAAAGCTTTGAATCTCTTGAACTGTCCGTTATCAAAATCTTACTGCCAGGTGGGGATAACCTCTTCGTTATCTCTGCCTATGCAACTAGTGGAACTGTTCTCAAGCTCAAGGAGGAACTCAATTCCTTGGTTGAAATACTCGAATTGAACAGGCTGCATAGTTAGTATATTCTTGCTGGTGACCTGAACGCCAAGCATACATCATAGCTGAACGCCACCAATAATCCAAGAGGTGTATTCCTGAAATCGTGGATAACAGAGAGCCAAATTGAATACAGGTGCAATCTATATGGGTCGGAGTTCCCAACATACCCTAGGACCAATTCATATTTGGACCTTTGCATTGCTGACACAAGACTCGAATTCAACTTTAATAGTCCTCAACGGAAACTGCAGGTGCTTCCTTATGATAGTGACCATAACGCAATCGTAATGGAAATCAATCATCACAGAGATGATTTCTTCCTCATTCCAGTTCAACATGAAAATCATCGGTTGAATTTCAAAAAAACAGACTGGGGAAAGTTTCAAAAGAAGTTTGATCGAGAGTACGAGAAGCAATGTCCCCCTTCTGATGGTGGCAACTCTTTCTCAATGGTTCCTAATGACAGGAATCTAACTAACGATCAAATAGATCTCTATTTGTCGAAGTTAGAGAAGCTGACGTTGGAAACAATTGAGAAAGTAGTTCCTAAGATTAAACATCGAAACAATATGGAAGGATATGAAGCACCAACCATCGCAAGGTTGAAAAGATTAAAAAGCCTACTTCTCACACGCGTCAACAATATTTATCGACAATTTTTGGACTACAACCATCCCTCGTTGGCTCTGTTGAAATAACACCTGAAGAATGTCCGGAACTTAATCCGGTGATACTTCAGGAGTGAGGTCAGCAATCAATGGGCGGAAAAACTAAGGGGGATTAGCCCACAGGACCCAGACGGCGTGTTCGCGAAAGTGAATAGCATATTCCGCAAGAAGTCTCGAGTGAAGGTATCGAATCTTGAAGTCACTAGTGATGAGATAAATCTTCTCGATAGGGCTGGTATCGAAATTGATAGTACGACTCCGGATAGAAATGGAAACAGGATTATTTGTGAAGGATTGGATAAACTTGCCCTGATTGGAACACATTTTGAATTGGTTCATCTACCAAACCCTGAGAGAGCTCACCCCGGATAATATAGTTGCGGTGATGCTCGAATCGGTTGACAAATGGAACCAGGTGGCACATTATGCTCGGGCAGTCCTAAAATATAAAAGGGACTCACAGCAGCTGCAGGCACTGGGGCTGGGGGATCGCTCTTCTGGCAATTCCTCTTCCCCTCTCCCCTCCCGCTAGGAAAGGGACTCCGCAGCTTGAAGGCGCCCCACGGCGTAACAAAACGAGACCTGGTCCGAAGTAATGTGTCAAACGGTTCCAGGCTAGGTTCTCAGATTAACAGGGGAGGTGTTTAGTGGGTAGTCCAAGGGTATCCTGCATGGGAGTTCCACACTGCCAGACTCGGCGGGCATAAATGCCTTCACCTCCCTACCACAAAAAAAAAAAAACCCTGAGAGAGGGAATGAAATATTTTCAGAGGTCGTTGAAGCAAAAGTTTCCGACTTCAAATCAAGCCTGAACGGCCAATCGATTCTTGATTTCAATGAAACATTAACATCTGACCTCCTACCGAGCTTGAACCTTATTGATTATTTTTTCAGCTATGAAGACTTGTGTTTCATATTTCGCAGGATAAACAACAAGAAATCATGTGGTACTGATGGTATTCCAAATGTAGTTCTCCGACATTTGCCTGAGGTTGCTATTAGGAATTATTGCATATTGTTCAACAATATGTTGAGCAGTTCATATTTCCCAAATGAGTGGAAAAATGTTAAGGTTTTTCCGATCTTGAAGAAAGGAAAAGAATATTGATGCCCGGAAAGCTATCACCCAATCAGCTTGCTGCCTAACATAAGCAAGGTGTTTGAAGCGATACTCAACAGAGCATTAAACGCCCACATAGAGGAATATGAGTTGATGCCGAATTGCCAATTTGGTTTTCGTGCCAGGCATTCGACCACACATGCAATAACGAAAGTAACCTCAGACATCTGTTGGAAACTAAATGATAGACAATGCGTTGGAGCATGGCTCATTGATATGGAGAAAGCCTTCGATACGGTGTGGTTAGACCGACTAATTTTTAAACTCCTTCAGGACAAGTTCCCCAGACACCTTGCCGCCATGATGTGTAATATGTTGTACGGGAAATCATTTGTTGTAACTGATGGAAATCTGACAACAATGCGCGAATTCAAGGTCTTGAATGGCCTATAGCAGGGAACAGTTACTGCGCCTCTACTCTTCTCAATCTTCATTCGCAACTATTGAACGGCTTTGATTTTAACGTCTCGCCAACGCAATCATTGGTAGCGTTTGCTGATGATCTGATCATCTATGCGGCAGACCGAAAAGCTACAATAGTTCAGAGAAATCTCCAAAAAATGTTCAATAATGTGCAGCGGTACACTGACAATTGGCGAATGAAAATCAATGCGCAGAAGTGTGAAACAATCTTGTTTCGGACAACGCTGCAGGGGGTCAGTGAAGACCTGAAACGTAATTGGAAAGATTTCCACATCATGGCTGGCTAGGGTAGTTTAGAACGAGTTCCACATAAATCCTGTGTTCGATACCTCGGTGTTTATCTCGATCAGTATCTGTACTATACTGAACATGTGAAAACCATGCTCAGTAAGGCACTTAAAGTAGTCATGGCCCTACGAAAACTCTTTCATTCCATATACATTGATCAAAAGGTCAAAATTATCTGTTACAAGCCCTGGTTAGACCAGTTTTGTCATATGGATGTCAGATCTGGTACAACCAGAGTGCTAGTACTATGGAAAAATTAAGAGTTTTTGAAAGGAAATGTCTTCGTGCATGTACTGGTTTGTACAGAAAGCCTGGGACGGATTGGAAACATTATATATCGAATAGAAGAATTTATCAAACTGCTGAGGTGACAAGAGTCGATATCTTCATATTGAAACTTCTTCGGAATTATATCGCAGATCTGTGACTGTGAGTGAAAACCCTTTGATTTCACAGCCGTTCTACCCTACAGGCGGGTATATTTTGCGACTTGCCTTGCTGCTGGCTTCGTTTTTCCAGAAGCATTCGTGTATTTGGACATGAATCGATATTTTTGATTCTGACGGCGTCCCAGTCATATATCACATATATTGACGGGCCACCGATAAGAAGATAAAATATCCTCCGAGTTTGAGTTCACGAGACCAACAATTCCAATGGAGATACTCATTTGCTAGATTCGTTGAAGCTGATCGAATTGAGACGGCGCAATCCTGGTATTGGTGGCTGAATGACAATGTCTAAATTATTCGTGTTTATTTCAAGTTTTGGTGTTTTTCGTTATTTAGTTTTTTGAGCTTCAGCTCATTATAGCTACATTTAGTGTTGTTATTTATTGCTGTTAAAAATTAGGTTAAAAATTAGGTATACGTTTGGTATATGTTATGTTTATTATATCAGGTTAGAGATAAGGTTAAACGCGTGGGTTAGGAACATTGTCATAGAATTTTTTATGTATAAGATAAAGTTTTTTGATTGTATTTTATTAGAATTAAGTTAAAACATATTAGGTGTAGGATCAAAGTTCACTGTTGTGTTTAAATTATGAATTATAAATAATTTTAGGATAGTGTTGGTTGGTTTTTTCTCCTTTTTCCAATTGAATTTTAAATATATGTAGTAATCTTAATTAATTGAATTTGCTATAGTTTGTTTTGATGAAATGTGTTCATGGTAACGTATAAATTTAGAGAGCCATTTGGGCCATTTAGTTTTTGTATTGTTATTGTTTGGAATTTGCTTTATATTCTTTGAAAATTTATATGGATTAGCATCAAATAAAGCGCTTTTGACTTGACTTGACGCTTTTGATTTTTTGGCTCATTGTTGTCAGATTTAATTTTATTTGTTTGTCTGTACAAACCATTTTTTTTCAAAAATTATAGATAACATTGAACATTTAGGATAGGTATGTTGTGATATGTAACATTAGGAAAGGATAACGTTTTCGATTGTAAGTTAGAAAACATCAGATTTTTTAAGACTTTTTTAATTGTGATTTGTATTTGCGTTTGCATTTCATTATTTGTTTTTTTTTCTGCACTATTCTATAATTTTCGTCCTTTTTATACTCCAATTGTATATGTCTCCCCAAATATTTTGGGCTGCAAACGATGCGCTTAGAACGCCAAAAATAATCAGAAAATAATATTAAAGAAATTTTACAATGCATATCGGCAACAATCTGTGTCATTTTTGTGTGCTAAAATTTGTAGATAGAAGTTTTTGGGTATCCATCCTCGTCTATACGATTCATGTGTCCAGCTCATTGCAGCTTCCGCAGTCTGTCAACCGTTGAGACCTCCAGCTCGTCACAAATTTCACACAGCACCATTGGTTCCCGTCTAGCTTCGCTCCGATTATTAGCCTAAGGACCCGTTGCTCAAGGGCGTTCAATATATTTGCAGATGCTTGGGTTAGGGTCCACAGGTCTTATCACAGATTTGTATACTTGGAGTTTTGGTTTCCTGTGTATGTAGCTGGTCCTCAAGATCATCAAAAATGAATAACATATTTTATTTGCAAGCTGTATTCTTCAGCGTATTTCGTCTCCTTCATTACTGGTATTCGTAATCTTGGGACCTAAATACACAAATTTGCTCACATTTTCCATATTGTCCTAGCCAAGTGTGATACTTTGTGTGCTTGAGGTATTTTTCCCCGACTGCTTCATAAGCTTCGTTTTATTTTCACTGATTTGTAGCCCTACTAGTATTTTCTGCGCTGTGGAGTTTCAGGAAGAGTTTTTTCTTCTTTTCCAATTGAATCATAAAATATGTAATAATTTTAATAAATTTGATTTTGATATTGTTTTTCTTTTATTTGATGTTTTTGATCGATAGCGTATCGATTTATAGAGCCATTTGGGCCATTAAAAAAATTTAAAACGATTAGTATTGAATAAAGCACTTTTGACTTTGATACTGCAATTTTAATTCGATCTTAGTAACATTGCAACAAAATGGTGGCCGGTTAAAATAGAATAGCATTGATCATGATATTTTTTCTTGAGTTGAATCATTCTATATGTTTTTATATCGTATGTTAAGTACAAAATCCTTCTAACATGAGCGCAAGCCTATCTAGCCAACTTATTTCTACTTTTTTTCCAATTAATCAATAATGAAGACATATAAAAATGGTCGAGCAACGAGAATCTCTGTACTCGTCCATGTAAGAAGCTTATTTAACATATTCTCGCGTGTTATGGTTCACGGCCAATAATTTTAATGTTCCGGGAAAGTGAAAACGCAATGTCTTTTAAATTAAGTTAAGAGTTTATTTACGAATAATGCACAATTATTAATTTTTAACTATTTCACCGAATTCTTTTTTTTTTTCACTTTGTCTATCAATTTTTATTACTACTATCTACCACTTCACAATCAATATCGCTCTTAATTCGCACTCCACATTATCGCAGTTTTACTATATCGTGGTTGAAATGAATTCCCCCATTCATTCAGTTTGCCTTTATATAGGGTCTCTAGTCATTCAATCCATTTCTCGTACATTGGCGAACTAGCTCGAATATTCGAGCAGCTTAATGAATGGGCAGTGATGTAACTTTCAGATGTTGATCGCGCTTGGCGGGTTTTCGAGTACATTCGTTTGTTGATGTTCTTAATGGTTGTGAAAACAATTGCGACAGTAGCTCGCAGAATTATTCGTACATGTAACAATATAAATAAGTTCGAAACTATATGATTCCCTCTGCTTCTCCGTCCCCTTTGTTTCCAGACAGGTTTTTCTTTCCTTTCTTCAGAAGAATCACTTCCCCAACTGACATCCGCGCACACCGACAAAATTTCATTTCACGTGCACACGATCGCGCCTTCGTTATCATTCGTAGAACAGTTTGAATACAACACAATGTTCTCTCATAGAAAACTCGAACGTCAAAGCTAATGAAATTCGTAGAGGCGAGAAAACGGCGAGAAAATCATATGTCAAAGCCGATGGAAAATTCGTTAGTCTTTAGTAAAAACAGAGGGCTAAAGTGCCGATTTCGTACACGCGATCTTCAAAATTAAAAACTTTATAAACTTGAACGTGTTTTGGAGTGAATTAAGTGCAAAAACAAAAACATATCTTCACACAACTTTAGGCAAACGTTGCTAATTGCGTCGGGTCTCGCGACCGGTAGGGGATCCAGTACTCTCTATATCTATGATCAATATGTTATGATTCTAATCCATTTTTTTGATTAACTTTTTTGATTGTCATATTGTTTAAATTCAGAGTACTTCCTTTATGTTTTTAATTATTGATGAAATAAAGTACATTTGTATTTGTCTACCGATTGTATATCATGTATATAGGTGGGCCTGACAGGTAAATCGAATATCTCTCGAATTTTAGTGCAAGCATTCAAAATTTGCGATAGAGATACTGTTAACGGAACCATCAATGGAATATTATGTTTGGTTAAATTCACACTCAACAAGAATATAAATAAACGGAACTACTAAGTAGCCCGTAATATTTTTCATGACCAGTTAGCCTGCCGTTGTTCTTGATTGTGAACGGACTCTTCAAATTATATAGTATAATAGAAATTAAACATTTGAATGTGTTTTCATTTTATTATTATTTGTTTTTTGAATGTGTTTTTCATTTATTTATTATTTGTGAATGTATATCAAAGTTTTCGTTTGAAATCAAACAGATACAAGAATTCAGTTGTAACAGTGCTGGTTAGCTATTCTCCTTTTTCCCATTGAATCATAAAATAGATAATAATTTAAATTGAATTGAATTTAACATAGTTTTTTGATTAAATGTTATTTGTTTGATAATGTTTAAATTTAAGAGAGCCATTTAGGTCATTAAGTTTAAATAGTTTTATTGTTAGGAATTTGCTTTACGAGGCGTGCCAATTAAGTAATGAGGCTAATTCCATGAAAACCGAATATTTAAAAATTATTCTACAACTCTGCCATCTCCTTCAAAATAGTCCTCTTGGGCAATACAACGATTTTAACGCGTTTTCCATGCTTCATAGCATTTCTGGAACGCTTCGACTGGGTTGTCCACGAGTACCCTCGTCACGGCCGCCTGGATGTCCGTAATCGACTTAAAATAGGTTCCTTTGACAACCAATTTTGTTCTAGGGAACAAAAACAAAACATATCGAGTGAATAAGGTGGCTGTTGTCACATGGCGATCCCTTTAGAGGGCAAATACTGGAACACGCTAAGGGCTCCTCAGGAAAGTTCTTTGAAACCATCTTTGCACGCAACTTTTTCATCCCAAAAACGTCGGTTAAAATTTGTCTGACTGTTTCACGGTTCATACCCAGTTCCGGATTAGGGCGCGCACACGCTGCACATTCGCGTCAGTCCACACCTCGACTGGTCTCCCGCTCCGCGCCTCGTCTTCCACGCTTTCACGCTCCTGCTTAAACTCTTTATGCCATCGAAACACCTGGGCACGACTAAGAGCGCTACCACCATACACTTTTACAATTCTAACGTACGTTTTCGAAGCTGTTTCGCCCAATCTGGCGCAAAATTTTATCGCGACGCGTTGCTTTTGATTTCGTTTCTCCATTTTCGTGACGAGCACCACCAACACACGTCTACTCAACACGACAGACCAGGCGGGCTAAACAAGCTAGAGCAATGGTAAATATGTCAATGGAGAGGAGAAGGATGCTGGAGAAGGAGAAGAGAATTTCAAAGTCGTAGGTTTACCACAAGCACGGCAATAAAATCAATCTCATTACTTAGTTGTCACACCTCGTATAAGCTCAAAAGTATTGAATAAAGCACTTTTGACTTTGACTGCTCTGTTTGTTTATGTTCATAGAAAGGAGGCTCAATAATCTCGATATTGTAGCTGAATGAACACATATAAAAAAATAAGCAAAACTTGTGTTTTTTTATGTATGTTTGTTTGTTTACGTTCATCATTGTTGGGCTGAATGAAGTTTTTGTTGAATCATTTAATTGCTAGTGATTAAAAACGAAATTTGATCTAGAGATTAAGTATAAATTAGTTTAAGATAGTAGTTTGGTTTTTTTTTCAGTTTGTAAAAATAAGTATACAAAGATAAGATTATAAAATGTTAACACAGGATTAAGAATATTGTTGCAAAATGTAGTTATTTATAATAGAATAAGTAGAATGATTTCATATAAATTTAAAGATATAGAATATAAAAAAATGGTTACAAATAAAAACAAAATTTGTTTCTTTGTATATGTAATTTGCAATATGTTTGGTTGATTTTTCAGATTTTTTCGAAACAATTTTATTAAAAATATTCGATTTTATATAATTTTAATTCAGTAAAGTAAAATTTAAAGAGACGTCTTTTAAATCGCTCTTGTCAAAAGTTTTCAAAAATTAAATTAATTTTTTAAAAGCGTTAGTCCGAAGTTAATTTTTATCGGAAAAAATCTTATATTGTCGAAGTAATCGACTCAAGATATTTCTATCGAATATTTTTACTTCGATTGGTAACGAAAAACAAATTACCAAAGAAAACTTCGCCGCTGGTATGGAAGAGCCCGACGGCTTCCCACCGTTGAGGCAACCTGGGGAAACGACGAATACGAAACTGGCGATAATCACCAAAAGAAAACATAACGAAGAAAACTCCGCAGATGGAGGGTGCAAGCTGCAAATAATAGCGGACAATCAACAAATGGCCAAATTGCAGAAAGAAAATGATGAACTAAGGCAAAAGATACAGTCTCTCAAGGATCTCTTCAAGAAAGGGATGAAGCCTCAAAAGACGCAGCCAGAAAATCAATGGCAACAGGTAACAAAGCCGAAGAAAAGTACAAAGCAAGCAATTCCAGAAGTAGTTCTAAGTGCTGGTGGCACCAACAAGAGCCAAAACTATTTTGCAGCGCTGGAGGGATTAACCGAAGATATGGAAATTGAAGAAAACATCGGAGGTAATTTTAATCAAGATAATGACTTTAATTTTATTCAATATTTAAAGAACAAAAATAAGGAGAAACAAGTTGAAGTAGCAGGAGGATGCTGCTGCCAGAAGGGTATTGTAAAAAAATTAGTAAATCAAATAATATATCCTGTATATCAAAACTTGACTAATATACAGCTTCCAGAAATTGAGTTCGAAAAATTATTATGGTTATTATGATTTTAAACATGCCACTATTTTGTTTCAAGTGTTTTGACCCCATTGCTTGAGTAATCGTGATAACACATGAATATTACAAACTATTTCTAAAATTTTCATCAAAATTCCTACATATTTGTAGTGTCTAGGTCCGTTGCAAGCGTGTATCTCCCTAGTATCACGTGTTAATGTTGTTGTTATTTTTAGATATTCAATCGGCTGTAACTTAGCTGTTTATTGTTCAGAAAACTTAAATTGTAGATTTTGGGAAATTCAAGGGTCCCATCTTAATTTTATAGACAGAAAAGCAAAATTTATAAAATGAACTATCATTAACAAAGTTGATCAAATTTTGACTTCTAAGGTATTTGTTGCCCTTGTGAAGGAAAAATTGTCAGTTTTAGTACTATTTTGAAAAGCTCTTATAAAGAACTTTTATTTGATATTCATATCGGGTACCTTTGATGAAATTTTTGTTCAGCGGCCACTCCCCTGTACTGTAATCTTCGATTCATGGCCTATTTTTTCGAATCCTAGAATGGTTACAAAGCCCATTTACTAGGAGCTCTCTCCTGCTTCCTCGACTTGTTTCACGTATGAGTATTAATTGTTGATACTCATCTTCAGGCATTCATTAAATTGAATCAAGTGTTAAAAGCATGCGCCTTAAACGTTCAAGTTGGGGCAAAATACATCAAAATTATTCAATCTTCACATTTAAAACAGCCACTAATTTGCTTTACCATTACTAATACCGCTAGCTGAGCCAATTCTCAAAGAAATTCATGATACCTATCATTCCTGAAATTTTCATGCAAATCCTAACAAAGCTGTAGTATCTGAGTCGGTAAAAAGCGCATATGGCTCCATAGCCATATGTTTCCATGGTAATACAGCGCATATTGTTCCATTGTAATACAGGAAAATTCAAATTGTTATAAATATAGAAATTACTAATAGTAGTTTAAGTTCTTGCTCATAGATGTCGCACTGGATAAGCGTGCCGCGCGCAATTAGCTCTGGGCTGAGTCAGATTCATCTTGTACCTTGACGCGTTCACTACTCACTGTGTAAACTTATTATTTTATATTCAATAAAGTACTTGATTAGAATTAACTCCACTGTATTTAACCCTTATTTAATTAGAGGTTATGGGCCCAGGCCACTGAGTAGTAGTGCTTATTGTTTTTTAAAGTTTACGAGTAATAAGAAATAGTGAAGTTGACATAATGTCGAACAGTGACGCGGTAAAAGTAGCAAAACTAAAAGGTGCTGGAAATTGGAGTGTTTGGCGATTTCATATTCGCGTGATTTTATTATCACATGAAGTGTTCGATGCTGTTAATGGTGTACTGTCAAAGCCAACACCGCCTGTTGCTCCAGCAGAACATACAACGAACGAAGCAAAAGCAGCATACGTGACTGCAAAAAGTGACTATGAAAGAGAGCTGAAAATCTTTATACAGAAAGATAGCACTGCACAAAAGTTTATCGTGACATCCATGGAGAGGCAGCCCATGACGCATATAATGACGTGTGAAACTGCAAAGTCTATGTGCGATAAATTGCACTCTATTTACGAGAACAGGTCGGAAGCTAGTGTACACGTTCTGCAACAACGTTGGTTTAGCATGAAAAAGGAACCTTCTGACGATATCTCCACGTACATTTCGAAAGTCCTGGATTTGAGTTTCAATTTAAAAGTATTGAATGAGCCAATGTCGGATAACATGGTAATGACAAAAATCCTGATGACTTTGCCTCCGCAATATAGTCATTTTGTGTCTGCCTGGGATTCTACGCCAGTTGCAGAAAGAACTCTGGAAAATCTTTCGGCACGTTTGCAAATTGAAGAAACTCGTGCTTTGCAAAGTGAAATCGAACATTCTGGTGCTTTGGATCGCTAATAATACAAAGAATTTTGTGGAAAATGAGAATAATCATCCAAATGGAGAGAAGAATCGTGGTAAACAAAAACCAAAATGTCGGCTCTGTGGAAAAGTTGGGCATATATGTAAGAACTGTTGGAAACTTCCTGGTAATGAGCGTCACAAGAACGCGCAACAGTCCAATGCCGGTAAGGCGAATTCTTCAGTCTCCAGTAAGCAGAATTCTTCGAATGCAGCTTTGGTCGGCGAAATATTCATATCTACGGAGGTTGATACCAGTCAGTTGTCTTCTTGGATTTTCGACTCGGGAGCGTCACAACACATGTCCAAGGAACGAGAATATTTTTCTACGTTTCGGCAAATCGGGGGAATTCCTATTCGTCTTGGAGACGGACACTTCGTGCACGCTGTTGGTATAGGTAATGTTGATGTTTATGCTTTCAACGAAAAAGTTTGGACAAGTAAATATTTGTCTGATGTGCTTTATGTGCCGAATATAAAGTTTTATCTTTTTTCAATGAGCGCTGCTCTTATGAAAGGCATGAGATTTGAGTCTAATAAAAATATTTGCAAATTTATTAAAAATTACGAAGTTTTAGTAATTGGTAAAAAACCGGTAAATAGTAGCTTATTTTTAATGGAAATTTTTGCAAGTAATAAATTCAAGATGATTGATAAAAATGAAGTGAATAACAATAATAAAAATGTTGAAATATCTTTGATAGCTGAAAATAATTCTGTTAAATCTCAATAGCAAATGTGGCACGAGCGTTTTGCACATCAAAATTTTGAACACGTTAGGAACTTTCTTCATTAAAATAACATTGTAATCAAAGAAGTGACTCCGTTTTGCGATGCCTGTGCGCTGGGAAAGATGCATAGAATTCCTTTCCCGATAAGTGACCATAAAACGACTACAGTCGGAGAACTTATTCACAGCGATCGTTGCGGTCCTATGGAAGTCTATTCACTTGGCAATTCGAGGTATTTCTTGCTTTTTAAAGACGATTTCTCGAAATACGTGACCTTGTACTTCATATTTAGTAAAACAGAAGTAAAAGCTTGTTTTGAAAATTTTATGCAACGTTTTAAAAAGGAAACTAGTAACGAGATTAATGTACTTCGTACTGATAACGGATTGGAATATACCAATAAAGAACTTTCAAAACTTTTGTTTAAGAACGGGATAAAACATCAATGTACGGACACATACACGCCAGAGCATAACGGAAGCGCTGAACGCGAAAACCGTACTCTTGTAGAAGCGGGGCGTACCATGTTGGTTTCAAGGGGCCTGAATAAAAATTTGTGGGCCGAGGCTGTAAATTCTGCTTGTTTTGTATTGAATCGTAGTAGAAAAACTCGTGTTGATGGTAAAACACCGTTTGAAATATGGCATGGTCACAAGAGTGATTTTAATTCCTTTAAAATCTTTGGTACCGAAGTGTACACTCATATACCCAAGGTGAAAAGGCATAAGTTTGATCCAAAATCAAAAATTGGAATATTTGTTGGGTATGATGTCAACGTAAAAGGCTATCGTGTGTTAATGAATGATAATAAAATTTAAACGTTTCGCAATGTTTTGTTTAAAAATGAAAATGCTTCAAAAGATATTGTAATTGAAAATATTAGCGATTACGATTTTTGTATAATTGAGTGTCCGAAAAATGTTGAACCAAGAGTTGATGTGAACAAGGTACGCGAAATCGTTGAAAATCAAAACAATTTTGAGAATAATAATAATCAAAATTTGAATGAGCCTAACGTTGATATAAATGTCGAAAATGACCAAAATGATGATTTGAATGAAGTTGCTCGTGATGGTATAGTTGAAAATGAGGGGGAAATTCATGAACCAAATCAAAATAATAACAATCCTATTGTGGTACCTGAGCGTCCTCGCTATAACTTGAGAAATCGAGCAAATATAAAGCCACCTGATCGTGGTGATATTGTAAATTTTTTCATGTTTGGTGACGAAGATCATATTGATAAAGGCAATTTATTTGTTGCTTTAAATGCTCATGCTTATAATGATGAACCAAGTTGTTATGAAGAAGCAATAAATTCTGAGAACTCTCGACAGCGGCAAGCGGCAATGAGAGATGAATATCAAGCTTTAGTTGAAAACGGTACGTGGGAATTACAAAACGCGCCGTTAAATGCTAAAATTCTCTCGAACCGCTTGGTATATAAAATAAAACCTAATCTCGATGGAGGTAAACAAAAGTTTAGGGCGAGACTCGTATCTTGCGGTTACCTTCAAAGAAAATACATCGATTATACCGACATATACAGCCCGGTAGCTAGATACACTTCTATACGTGCTTTTCTCGCGATAATGGTTTCGGAGCAAATGTTTTGCAAACAGTTTGACGTGAAGTCCGCGATTTTAAACGGTGATTTGTCTAAAACTATATACATGCGCCAGCCGGAAGAGTTTGAAGACGGAACAGATCGGGTTTGCGTTTTAAAGAAAAGTATTTACGGTCTCAAGCAATCCGCGAGATGCTGGAACTCTAAGTTCGTATCATGTTTGAAATGTTTTAATTTGCATCCGACGGACTTCGATCCATGCGTCTTTGTAAGCCATGATAATGCGAACGAAAAGCTAATGTTAATTATATACGTATATGACGGGGTCGTTGCATCTAAAAACGAACGTCGAGTTAATGAACTTCTTTCTTATCTTGAAAGTAATTTTGAAATAACTACAAATAGTTTACAGCTGTTTTTAGGAATTGAAATAAAATATTTGAATAATGGATCAATTTTGCTACATCAAAGTATGTATGCTCAAAAAAATTATTGATAGATTTAATTTGCAAGATGCTAAAACAAGTAAGACTCCAGCTGATCCAAATTACATTTCATTGTGCTATAAAAACTTGGAGGATTATGCGACTAATGTACCCTTTAAACAACTTATTGGTAGTTTGATGTTTTTAGCCACCGTAACGCGGCCTGATTTAGCATATTCAGTGGGAGTACTTAGTCGATTTTCAGAAAAACCATCTAAAACTCATTGGATCGCTTTAAAAAGAAGTGTAAAATACGTTAAAGAGACAGTTAATTTCGGTTTGGTGTATTCGAGCAAAAATGATTTTTCGAGTATCACGGCTTACAGTGACGCCGACTACGCAAGTGATTTTACTTCGCGAAAATCTGTATCGGGTTTTATCGTAAAACTAGGTAATAGTACAATTTCGTGGGGATCGCGAAAACAAAGCACGATTGCTCTTTCAACCACTGAATCGGAACTCTATGCTGCTTGCTGCGCTGCTCAAGAGATTATTTGGACTCTGTAAATGGTTCGAGATATAACAAATAGTAAAAATGTAAAAATACCTGTATTGTACATTGATAACCAAAGTACCATTCAGATACTTAAAGATCAGCGATATCATTTTAAAAGTAGACACATTTATACAAAATATAAATTTGTAAGTTCACTTTATAATTCTAAAGCATTGTTGTTAGAATATATTAATACTGAGCATCAGCAAGCTAATATCTTGACGAAAGCATTAAGAATACAATCATTTTATCGTTTAAGAAAATTAATTGGCATTTGTAATACTAATAAATAAAATAATAATAAATTATGTTTGTTTTTTGAATCAGAATTAAAAAAAAAAAATTGTATTGCACGAGATTTGTAATGTATGTTTCACATGTATAGATTGTAGTTTCTAAGTGGGAGTGTTATAAATATAGAAATCACTAATAGTAGCTTAAGTTCTTGCTCATAGATGTCGCACTGGATAAGCGTGCCGCGCGCACTTAGCTTTGGGCTGAGTCAGATTCATCTTGTACCTTGACGCGTTCACTACTCACTGTGTAAACTTATTATTTTATATTCAATAAAGTACTTGATTAGAATTAACTCCACTGTGTTTAACCCTTATTTAATAAGACAAATCGCTATAACTTCATTAAATATCATTCGATCTTTGTGAAACTTTCTTGACAGATTGACCTTATTAATAATCATCAGTGTACTGAATTTCATTGAATTTAAGGGCACCGTTAAGATTTTATTCAAGAAAATATAAAATCGATAAATTATACTTTTACTAACAAAGTTGAGTGAATTTCGACTTCTCACGTCTTTGTTGTTGTACTCATAAAGGCCTACATTCATGATTTTTTTCAGCTTTTTCAGATCAAAGGTGTCCAATCGCGAGGTGGGGGACACAAATTTTTCGTACATTTCCCCTTACCCTGCACCCTTCAAAGCAAAGTTTGTCATTTTAAGACCTGTTTTGAAAAGTACTGATTAAGGCCTTTCATTTGATACCCATATTGCTTACATGCGATGAAAATTTTTTTTCAGGGGCAACTCCCCTATATGGGGCGACCCCCCTTAAAGACCTTATAAATTGTTTTTCGTGTTGAAACTTTGAAGAGGGCGTCACTTCGCACCTACTCACAAAATCTTATGTTTCTAGCTTATGTAGTTTCCGAGAAAAAGTGGTGTGACACACGGACGGACGGACGGACGAACAGACGGACAGACAGGACGCGATTTTAGTAGGGTATTGTAAAATGATTTTAACAATACCCTAAAAACCAGCTCGCAGTTCTGCTGGTTCCTCTGAAAAAGCTTCCAACAAGACAGAAAAAATTCCGCCAATCAGCGTGTTCGGACAAACCGGGAAAGATATGGTTCGGCTTTTGGCAGCCGAAAATAAACTGGCCAATTTCGAGAGAGTTAATGCCAAAAAATTAACTATAAGGACGAAATCACTGGTTGACTTCAAGTCAGCCAAAGATGCGCTGATTTCTGGGGAGGTTCCACACTTCACCTATACCCCAAAAAGTGAAAAGAATCAGACCTTCTTGTTGAAGGGTTTGGACAGCGGAGAGGATACGGTCGATCTTCTTCAGGTGATCAAAGAGGCTGCACCAGATACTGATTTTATTTCAGTCAAAGCCTTTGCGACAAGAAGGTCGACCATCGAAAGGAAGAATTTACCACTTTACCTGGTACAAATTGCAAATAAGAGCAGTCCAAGAGCCATTCAACAAATAAGGTACTTGAATTTCAGAGTGGTGAGGTGGGAACGCCTCCAGAAAAGAGAATTCAACCAGTTTTACCGGTGTCAAAGATTTGGACATTGGGCTGCTAATTGTGCCATGCACTATCGTTGCGTTAAGTGCAAAGACTTTCATGCTCCCGGTGAGTGCAAATTGGCTCAGACGGAGCATAAAGAAAAATTATACTGCGTTAACTGCGGTGTTTTTGGTTACCCAGCATCATATCGAGGATGCTCCTGATATCAAGATGCAAAAGTTAAATTTGCTCCAAAGCAAACACAAGTACACCGTAATACCATACCTTCCAACCTCGTCAAGCCCGGAGTATCATTTGCACTCGCCGCTAGAGGACCAGAAGAAAATGCTGGAAATAATGTAAATAATGTAAGTGGCAATAATGAGCTGCTTCTCAAAATTCACCAGCAACTTAATTCTTTATCGGAGAGAATCGGCAAACAAGATTCAAAAATTTAATTGCTTTTCAGCGTTTAGGTCTTTCAAATGCCTAATAATAACTTGTCATCCAGTCATATTCCCATGGATAGGCTTCGCCTCATATCGATCAACGTCAACTCTATCGTTGCCATACATCGACGTGATTATCTCCTTGAATTTATTGTTAAGCAAAAGCCTGACATCATACTTCTCACTGAAATTCATGGCATTCCATGGAATTCAAAGGTTTTGCATTCGTAAGAAACGATAGGGTAACAGGTGATGGGGGAGGTGGCACCGGGATATTGGTTAGAAGACCCTATTGTTTCCAAAATATTGAAAAAGTCGAATTCAAAAACTTTGAATTTCTCGAAGTGTCCGTCTTCAAAATTTCACTGCTAGGTGGGGATAACTGCCTATGCAACTGGTCAAAATGTTCTCAAGTTCAAGGAGGAACTCAATTCCTTGTTTGAAATAATCGAATTGAACAGGCTGCATAGTTATTATATTCTTGCTGGTGACCTGAACGCCAAGCATATATCATGGCTAAACGCCACCAATAACCCAAGAGGTGTATTCCTAAAATCATGGATAACAGAGAACCAAATTGAATACAGGTGCAATCTATATGGGTCGGAGTTCCCAACATACCCTAGGAAAAATTTATATTTGGACCTTTGCATTGCTGACACAAGACTCGAATTCAACTTTAATAGTCCTCAACGGAAGCTGCAGGTGCTTCGTTAAGATAGCGGCCATAACGCAATCGTAATGGAAATCAATCATCTAAGGGATGATTTCTTTCTCACTCCAGTTGAACATGAAAATCATCGGTTGAATTTAAAAAAAACAGACTGGAGAAAGTTTCAAAAGAAGTTTAATCGGGAGTACCAGAAGCAATGTCCTCCTTCTGATGATCGCAACGCTTGTTCAATGGTTCCTAATAACAGAAATCTAACTGACGATGAAATAGATCTCTTTTTGTTGAAGTTAGAGAAGCTGACGTTGGAAACGATTGAGAAAGTTGTTCCCAAGATTAAACATCGAAACAATATGGAAGGATATGAAGCAAAAACCATCGCAAGGTTGAAAAGATTCAAAAGCCTACTTCTCACCCGCGTCAACAATATTTATCGACTATTTTTGGACTACAACCACCCCTCGTTGGCTTTGTTGAAATAACACCTGAAGAATGTCCGGAACTTAATCCGTTCATACATCAGGAGTGAGGTCAGCAATCAATGGGCGGAAAAACTGAGGGGTTTTAGCCCACAGGACCCAGATGGCGTGTTCGCGAAAGTGAATAGCTTATTCCGCAAGAAGTTTCGAGTGAAGGTATCGAATCTTGAAGTCACTAGTGATGAGATAAATCTTCTCGATAGCGCTGGTATCGAAATTGATAGTACGACTCCGGATAGAAATGGAAGCAGGATTATATGTGATGGATTGGATAAACTTGCCCTGATTGGAACACATTTTGAATTGGTTCATCTGCCAAACCCAGAGAGAAGGAATGAAATATTTTCGGAGGTCGTTGAAGCAAAAGTTTCCGACTTCAAATCAAGCCTGAACGGCCAATCAATTCTTCATTTCGATGAAACATTAACATCTGACCTCATACCGACCTTGAATCTTATTGATTACTTCGTCAGCTATAAAGACTTGTGTTTCATATTTCGGAGAATGAACAACAAAAAATCATGTGGTACTGACGGTATTCCAAATATAGTTCTCCGTCATTTGCCTGAGGTTGCTATTAAGAATTATTGCATATTGTTCAACAGCATGTTGAACAGTTCATATTTTCCAAATGAGTGGAAAAAGGCTAAGGTATTTCCGATCTTGTAGAAAGGAAAAGAATCTTCATGCCCCAAAAGCTATCGCCCAATCGGCTTGCTGCCTAACATCAGCAAGGTGTTTGAAGTGATACTCAACAGAGTATTAAACGCCCACATTGAGAAATATGAGTTGATGCCGAATTGCCAATTTGGTTTTCGTGCCAGGCATTCGACCATACATGCAATAACGAAAGTAACCTCAGACATCTGCTGGAAACTAAACAACAAAGAATGAGTTGGAGCATGTCTCATTGATATGGAGAAAGCCTTCGATACGGTGTGGTTAGAGGGACTAGTTTTCAAACTTCTTCAGGACAGGTGCCCCAGACACCTTGTCGCCATGATGTGTAATATGTCATACGGGAAATCATTTGTTGTAACTGATGGAAATCTGACAACAATGCGAGGGTTCAAGGTCTTGAATAGTCTACAGCAGGGAACAGTTACTGCGTCCCTGCTTTTCTCAATATTCATTCGCAAGCTATTGGACAGCTTTGATTTTAATGTCTCGCCAACGCGATCATTGGTAGCGTTTGCTGATGATCTGATCATCTATACGGCAGACCGAAAAGCTGCAATAGTTCAGAACATCCTTCAAAAAATGTTTAATGATGTGCAGCTCTACACCGACAATTGGCAAATGAAAATCAATGCGCAGAAGTGCGAAACAATTTTGTTTCGGCTAACGCTGCAGGGGGCCATTCAAGACCTCAAACGTAATTGGAAGGATTTCCACATTATGGCTGGTGAGGGTAGTTCAGAACGGGTTCCACATAAATCCTGTGTTCGATACCTCGGTGTACATCTGATCAGTATCTGTACTATACTGAACATGTCAAAATCATGCTCAGTAAAGCACTTAAAGTAGTCATGGCTCTTCGGCGACTCTTTCATTCCATATACATTGATCAAAAAGTCAATGTTATTTGTTACAAGACACTGGTTAGGCCGGTTTTGACATACGGATGCCAGATCTGGTACAACCAGAGTGCTAGTACAATGGAAAGATTAAGAGTTTTCGAAAGGAAATGTCTTCGTGCATGTACTGGTTTGTACAGAAAGCCTGAGACGGATTGGAAGCATTATATATCGAATAGAAAAATTTATCAAACCGCTCAAGTGACAAGAGTCGATATCTTCATATTGAAACTTCTTCGGAATCATATCGCAAGATCTGTAACTGTGAGTGAAAACCCTTGGATTTCACAGCCGTTCCACCCTACAGACGGGTATATTGTTACTTGCCTCACTACTGGCTTCGTTCCTCCAGAAGCATTCGTGTATTTGGACATGAATCGATATGTTTTTGATTCTGACGGCGTCCCAATTATATATCACATATATCGACGGGCCACCGATAAGAAGATAAAATATCCTCAGAATCTGAGTTCATGAGATCAACAATTCCAATGGAGATACTCATTTGCTAGATTCGTTGAGGCTGGTCGAGCTGAGATGGAGCAATCTCGGTATTGGTGGCTGAATGACAAAGTCTAAATTATTCGTGTTTATTTTCTGTTGTGTGCTTTTTCTCGTTACTGAGTTTTTTAAGATTCATCTCATTATTGCTACATCTAGTGGTGTTGTTTATTTGTATTATGTATTATAAATTAGGTATAGGTTTCAATATAAGGTAACGTTTTTTTTTTATTGAACTTATTTAGAATTAGGTGTAACATATTAGGTATAGGATATAAGTTCATTGTTGTGTTAGTAGTATAAGTAATTTTTGAATAATGCTGTCGGGTTTTTTCTCCTTTTTCCAATTGAATCAAAAAATATTTGATAATCTTGATTAATTTAAATTTGCTAGAGTATTTTTTTGCATTAAATGTGTTTAACTGATAACGTATAAATTTAGAGAGCCATTCGGGCCATTAAGTTTTTTATAGTTTTATTGTTTGGAATTTGCTTTATGTTCTTTTAAAAATTTATAACGATTGGTATTAAATAAAGCGCTTTTGATTTGAAAAAGTAAAATTTAAATTATTGGATATGTATAAATGTAGAGTGCCGCCACTGCAATTAAGTTTTATAATAATTTATGCTTAAATTCGCGCTATGTTTGTTAAATGTCCAGGATGTTTAGAGAAAGTATTCAATTCAAACTATTTTCTATATCTTGTTCCAACTAACACAAGCGAGCAGGTTATCAAAGAAAATTCTTCTTTCGTCTACAAATGAATAATCTATTTTACTCTCATGTTTAGTAAATTTCAAGCGAACTCTCCGTAAGAAAAACTCCAATAAATCACTAATACTCCCTTGATTATAATTGTTAAAATTATTTAGAAGACTTACTTGATTTCGAGAAATCATGCTGACATTGTACCATACTCAATTCTCATTGTGATTATGGCATAGCTGTTTGACCATCAAATCCAATTAACAATACTGCAGATTATGCTATTCATAAACTATTGAAAATTTGTATCAGTTGTTCCATTCCGTTATATTTCGTCTCATTGTTTGCCATTGTGATAAATCCTGATCAAACCCTAAAGGTGTAAACCAAAAATGTATTTCACTGTTGAGGCCAACATTTTGTATTTTAATTTAAATTCAATTCACTCACCTTCCCGTTAAACTGATTATTTCCACAAACATCTTCTTTTATTCAGCGCTTAGAGATAAACCGAACCAAGCTATTCATTTGATCTAATGAATGTGTTCTCATACGTTATTCATTTGTTTTAAAGCAAAATGATAATTCACCACATTTCGATGTTTTCTTACTAAAAAGTCGTTTGTTATCCGTAGCTCATTCTAAACGAAAGCGGTTGATGTCTAGAATGTGAAGTTGAGCTTTCGTGTGTCTTGACTAAATTCGTTGAAGAGTGTGGCAGCCATGTATCTTGTTTTTGTTGACCGTCCGTTTAGTATTTGTTTGATTACTTGAAATCTTGAAAATGTTAGCCTATCAACATTTTTACACCAGAAATTTTAGCCTTCTTAATTACTTGTAATTGTTATCCTATGAACATATTTACACCAGAAATTTCTGTGTTTTATTGAATTTCACCTAGGGTTTCTGTGAGATTTCGGCATTTCAAGATTTTCAATCTTTGATAAGGTATGAATATGGATTTGAGAAGTGCGTGTAGGCGCTACTTTCTACAATGAAATGGATTAGCGTTTGTAACTTAATATTACTTTATTTATTTCTTCAGTTGACAATTGAGAAATTATTAGGCGGTGTTGCTTTGATCACGTCCAGAACCAGAAAAAAGGAAGAAGTGTCGACAAGACTTGTCATCTCCTCCGAAGGTTGATAATTACCCGATGTTCAAAGTTGTTTCATCCTCGATGGTCGAAATTGTCCGATGACATTTTGCAGGTGGAAACGTTCGTGGCTGCGTTCGTTCGCTACAGGGCTCCCCTCCCAGTGATTTCAAATTACGGTGACGTCTCGCTGGTGGGTAGGTCCGAACTGGTGGCAGATAGTGCGGTGGGTGTTCAGCAGTTGTGTCCCACTTGACTCGACGATCAATGGCTTTGGGCGAATCCGGTATTTGAGTTTGATCTCCGATGGAGTTCCGTACGACACTTGCTGTTGACGTTTGCGGACGCGGCGGCATGGTGGTTTCATAAAATACTGCGGTTGGGGTAGAGACATCGGATCTGTGAGGGCACTCAATCGTAATGGCCTCGATGCGTGACAGCGAATCTGCGGTTACATTATCTTTTCCAGGAATATGTACGACGTTTGTGCTGAACTGTGAGATGTAGTTAAGCTGCCTGGACTGTCGAGGTGATACCTTTTCAGAGTTTTGTCGGAAGGCAAAAATTAGAGGTTTGTGATCCGTTTTAATAACGAAGTCTGATCCTTCCAGGTGGTGTCGAAAGTGGCGAATGTTGCTGTAAATCGTGAGTAACTCCTTATCATAGGCACTATAGCGCGACTCCGCTGTTGTGAGTTTGCGTTGGAAAAATGCAATCGGTTTCCATTGTTTGTCTTGAAGTTGATCAAGCACTCCTCCAATAGCAGTATCTGATGCATCAGCGGAAAGGGTAATAGGCCCATTATTCTGAAAGACCACTAAGAGTGTGGCATCTGCGAGACAATTTTTGCATTTTTCAAAAGCTTCTGTTGACTCCTGCGTCCAACTAATTGGAGTTTTGTCGTTCTTTTAAGAGTTTGTCAAATATCTATTTAAAAGCGCTTGCATTTCCGCTGCCCTCTTGATAAACCTTCGGTTAAAGTTAATGTCACCCAAGAAACGGCCAAGTTGTTTCACTGAACTTGGTTTAGGATAATTCCTGATAGCTTCCACTCGACTTTCTGGGGGGCGAACTCCCTCTGCGGACATGACATGGCCCAGGTATTCGACACATTTAACTCCAAAGATGCATTTTGATACATTCATAACGATTCCGTAGTCAGTTAGTCTTTTGAAAACGATATCGAGATGCATTGTGTGCTGCTCGGGTGTTTCCGATGCTATTAAGATGTCGTCGAGGTAGCATGAACAAAATTCGAGGCCCTGGAGGACCTTGTCCATAAATCTCTGGAACGATTGTGCAGCATTCCTGAGGCCAAACGTCATTACGGTAAACTCGAAGAGGCCGAAAGGAGTTACTACTGCTGTCTTGGGAATGTCCTGCTCTGCGATAGGTATTTGGTGGAACACTCTGAGTAGATCTATTTTAGAAAAAATTTTCTTGCCAACTAAACTCGACGTTATGTCCTGAATGTGTCGCATCGGGTAGCGGTCTGGGACAGTGATCGCATTCAGCCGACGGTAATCTCCACACGGGCGCCATTTACCATCTTTCTTCGGAACGAGGTGCAAGGGTGCTGCCCATGGACTGCTGGAAGTTCTGCAGTATCCCAGTTGTGCCATATGCTCGAACTCTGCTTGCGCTATTGCGAATTTTACGGGGGGTGTCTTCGTGGGCGCTCCGCAACGGGAGGACCGTTGGTAACGATATGGTGTCTGACAGCATGATTCTTTTTCTCGGTGATAAGCGAGGGATTAGTGATGCGCGGGTATTTGCATACTGAGGAATGATTTCCTGTGTTAATCACGCCGTTTGTTTTCATTCCGATTTTCGGGCTATTAGCAGCGGTTTGTGATGTCCACGAGAATACCAAAATATTGGAGGAAATCTGCGCCCAGGATCGGGCGAGTGACGCTTGCTAGGACAAAACGTCAGCTAAAATTCCGTTTGAGTCCGAGGGAAATTTTAAATATTCTTGTTCCAAATGTTCGAATTTCGCTACCATTTGCTGCGAAAAGTTTATAACTATCTCCTCGCTGCTTACGCTGAGTTCGACAAGCAGGGATGGCAGAAATGTCGGCTCCCTTGTCAACCAAGAATTTTAAACCGGTATTGTCGTCGTGAAGATGAAGCCGCACTTGCTTGGTTGCGTCACTTGTGCTAGCTACAAGTGACGCGTTATCTAGTTTTTTGAGCTCCTGTCGGAACGAAACGAGCATGGCTTCTCGCAATTTCTCGCAGCTGTGCCAAATTTGCGATGATAATAACATATGCCAGTATTTTGACGACTAATGAAATTGGGAGAGCGGGTGGATTTGAAGCGCGCATTGTGGTTAGGACCGAGGCTTTTGTCAATGCGCAGCCTGTCAAGGCGGGAGCAAATAATGGCAAGTTCACGTTTAATTTCCCCACCTGCGTCTTCTTTACTTTTCTCGACTTCAGATATGAGGTGTGTGGGGTGTTCGCGGGTCTCCATTATTTTGTCCACCATTACCGCCAATCGATCAAGATTTGCCGTGGATGCCATCAATATATCCTGTACTTACGACGGGAGTCGATTTAACCACAATGATTTCAAAAATTCGTCGTTGACGTTTTTACTGGCGGTGATTTTCATTGAGTGGAGGAGCTGTGAGGGTTTACTATCTGCCAGCTTGAGACCTGTCAATAACTCCTGAACTTTAACTCGCTCCGCACCGAAATAATGCGGTTCTTAAGGGTTTCGTACTTTCCGCATTGCGGTAGGCTTTCTATAATGTCCTCTACCTGTTCAAGGACATCAGGTTCGCATTGGCTTACGACATGGTCGAGCATTTGTTCGTCTGCCTTTACCTATGCAACGCTAAATTGTGCTTCCACGCGGGAAAACCAAAGGGCCGGTCGTTGTCTCCGAAATGGCGGGAGTTTCACTTGTGAGATCTTGTTTATTGAATCGGCTTCTGACGCGGAGTCCACGTTGGCGGCAGCGCCTTTGCTTGAATCTTGTTCGCTTGTCATCGTTATTCTATTGAACGAACCTCTGGGTCACCACTTGTAGGCGCTACTTTCTACAATAAAATGGATTAGCGTTTGTAACTTAATATTACTTTATTTATTTCTTCAGTTGACAAATTATTAAGCGGTGTTGCTTTGATCACGTCCAGAACCAGAAAAAAGGAAGAAGTGTCGACAAGACTTGTCATCTCCTCCGAAGGTTGATAATTACCCGATGTTCGAAGTTGTCCCATCCTCGATGGTCGAAATTGTCCGATGACATTTTGCAGGTGGAAACGTTCGTGGCTGCGTTCGGTCGCTACATGCGTATACGTATGCAACATTTTTTGAATTCCTCCATGGAGGGGCGACACTTCGATCGTTAATAGAGTACTATGTGCAGCTGTTTAGTTACGACAAAAGATGCCGTGGAAATTACGCTTTAAATATATATTAATAAGTTGTATAGGGGCGGAAAATAGATAGAAATGCGAACATACTCGTAATCATGAAAAACCAAAAAAGCTAACTAGCACTAATATTTTATTTATAACCTGATTTTATTGAGAAAAATAAAAAAGGAGATTTATTTTCACTTCAATGGGATAAGCGCCTTTAGTGGAAGATTTGAGGATTTGCGGCTAATTTCGACGTGGTTGTATAGCAACAAAAATATTTACAATTGAGAGGAATATAAAATTATGAGCGTGCAGTTGTTTAGACTAATTGTTACCATGGCAAACCCCGCCAAGTGAATGTGCGAAAAATGGATCCGTGATGACTGTCCCAAGCCAGTGAAGTGGAACTGAACGTGAAGCATTCTTGTTGTCGTAGGGTGTGGATCTGAAAGAAAAGCGAAGCGGAAGCTGGAGCAGTGGGAGATTTTGTTGATGAAGCAGAACTGACGTATCGGAGGAACGGAAGTACCGAGGTACCGAGTGTGCCAAAGTATGGAAGGGCCGAAGGAGTAGATGGCCAGAAGGGAGAAGTGGAACTGAACGCCCGGCATAGCTAATGTTCAATGGTTTGCAGCCTATATTGGTGAATGAAACTGAGTACGCAAAAATGTGGAACAATTTTGTTTCAGACAACGCTGCGGTTAGTCAGTCAAAACTTGAAATATAGTTGGAAAGATTTCCAAATTATGGCTAAGGGCAGTTGTTTACAATGAGTTCCGCATAAATTGTATGTTCACTAGCTCGGTTTTTATCTTGATAAGTATCTGCACCATAATAGGCATATCAAAACGATGCTTGGTAAAGTGTATTCAATGACTTTTTCACCCCAAATACGTTGATCAACAGGCCAAAGTTATATCTTCTAAAGTTCTAGTTGAATCAGTTTTGACATATGTATGTCCAATTTGGTATCATCAGAGTGCTAGTACGATGAAAATGTTACGAGTTTTCAAAAGAAAATATTTTCGTGCATTTACTAGTATGTACAGAATGCCTTAGATGGATTGGGGATACTATATATCGAATCGAAGAATTTATCAAATTACTAAAGTGATAAGAGTCGAAACATTAATTTTGAAGCTTGTTTGGAATTATGTCACGAAACGTATAACTGTGAACAAAAATCTCTAGATTTTGCAGCTGTTACACCCAACTTGCTGATACATTGAGACTTTACTCACCACTGGTCTCATGCATCCAGAAACATTCGTGCACTGGACATGATTTGGTATATTTTTGATTCTGACGGTGTCACGATTATATATCATTAATAGGCGGACCATCAATAAGAAAATAGAATACCCTTTAAATTTAAGCTCCCAGAATCATCTGTTTCCATGGAGACACTCATTTGTGAGGGATGTTGACGCTGGTCTAGGTAAGGTGAGCAATCTAGATTTTGGTGGCCAAATGGAAATTACTAAATTATTCATGGTCTTTTGCAACTGTTCGTGGTTTTCTTCTTTGTTGTTTTTTTAATCTCATTACCGGTACTTTAGTTGCTATTGGAATTAGTTTGTGTTTGTTATTACAATAATTAGGGATAAGTTAAACATGTGCGTTGAAAATATTGTAACATTGAACTTTTAGGATAAGTTGAAGGTTTTTTGACAATTTATATAAGAATTAAGTCAATATACAGGGTGCGGCTGCATTACTTCCTTTTTTCAAATTTTAATCATTGTATAGATCAGAAAATTTTTATTTTTTTTATAATGTTCGCGTATATGTAATGTTATTTTTACATAGTTTTGAAGATAAAATCAAGTAGGGAGCATCCTTTACCCTCCATACACAGGTCAAACCGGTTTCTGGCATTTTTCATGACTCTTTCCAGCAAAGTAGGCATTGTCTTGGCAATTTCATCCTGGAAGTTGGTCTTCAAATCATCCGGGGTCCTTAGACAGTTCACATAAACACGAGATTTGTAAGAACCCTATAGAAGAAAATCACAAGGGGCCAAATCGGGAGAGTGGGTCGACTACTTCAAATCACTCCTAGTTAAGAAGAGATGCTCTGAAAAGTGTTCCCTCAAAACAGCCATCGATGTCCTTGAAATGTGTGCCATTGCACCATCTTATTGGAACCAAATGTTCACTAAGTCCTTTTTATCTAGCCATGGGAAAAAATTCCTAAACTGTGTTTATATACCGGTCCGAGTTCACTGTTACTTCGTGCTCCCAAAAAAACCAGGGATCAATAATTCCAGCTGAGGAGATTGCGCAGCACACTGTGACTTTAGATAAATGCAAAGGCCTTTGATGGAATTCTCAAGGATTATTGTCATCCCAATAGCGCATGTTTTGTTTGTGGACGAATCCATATAAACAAAAATGGGTTTCATCACTGGAAAAAGTCAAAAGAGTTCTCAGAAATGACATTGAGAAAAATTTGACATGCGTTCCTCCAAGAATTGAAGTCACGTTCAGAAATGACTTTGAGAAATATTTGACATGCGTTCCTCCAAGAATTGAAGTCACGTTCAGGAAGTTCCTGCACAATTGGCATCTTGTAAGGACGGAAATGAAGATCATCATGAAGAATTCTCCTTACAGGACGATCGGAAAGTCTAAGGTGCAGACGCTTATTTGCACGTAGAACGCCATGGCGATCACAACATTGAAGCTCTCACTGTCTCAATATTCTCTGGTTATTTAATGAGCCAAGGGACTTTAGTTCTATGTCTTGCCGCTTTTGCAGTTTTCCTGAACATAGTGACCTCCATTACCATTAATTTTCGGTCCAGAAAAGGAGCTAAAGGGGTTAAATCAAAGCAATTCCAAAAGATGCACTGGGTTACGATCACAGAACATCCGCTCGAAAAATAGGCCTCAACGGCAAAAGCACGCACTTCACTGTTTCAACGCATGATGGTAATTGATTCAGACTGAGCGATGTGGGGGCAACATTTTATGGTTTCACCTATCGAGTGAGACCACTAGCGCATCGGTACGACATCAACCCACTGAATGGATTGCATTTTAACAAAGCAGGTTATGCTGCTGCACCCTGTATAATAGTTGGAAGCTCAAAGTACACTCTTTCATTATGTTCTCTAGTTGTTTGTAATTTTTAAAAGAGTTCGTACGTTTTTTCTCCTTGTTTCCAATTTATTGATAATAGTTCTTCTTTTTCTTCTTCATAGCATAACAGCCCCTCTCGAGCCCTTGCTTACGGCAATAAGCACCCCAAACTGTCTCCATCCATTGACGCGTCCTCCAATTCTTAAATCCGAGGCAGATCAGCGTTTCCCCAAATATCTCCGCCTTTCAGTTTTCCCAACGCTTACCTCTTTGGGTATCTGCTGCTTGCCCATACAATTTGCATGGCTTGCTCTTTGCAGGCTCCGCAGTCTGACAATCGATGAGACGTATACGGCTGATATTAGTCCCCGTCTAGCTTCATCCCAATTTTTCGCCTCAGGACCCGTCTTCCAAAAGCATTCAATATTGTCGCGTGTTTTCGGTTCGCGGCCAATAATTTTAATGTTCCGGGAAAGTGAAAACGCAATGTCTTTTAATTTAAGTTAAAAGTGTTTATTTAATTAAATAAAATGCACAATAATCAGTTAACACTTTCACTAATTTTAATTGTCACTATTAAAAAAAATCTAACACTTGTCCATAAATTTATTATCGCAATTGTCTTCTAAATTACTTCACTATTACGAAACACACTTCCCACACACAATTGCAGTTCTTATCGCGGTCGAATGAATGATTCTCCCCATTCATTCAGCTCGCCTTTATATAGGGTCTCTACCTATTCACCCATTTCTCGCACATTGGCGAATGTTCTACCGAGAGGTACCTGGTAGGTTCGAGCAAGTTCATGAATGGAGTGACGTCACTTGCAGATGTTGATCATGCTTGTTGGATTCTCGTGGGTTCGAGTAAATTCATTCGTTGACGTTCTTAATGATGCAATTGCGACAGTAGCTCGCAGAATTATTTGTACATGTAATTATTTGTACATGTAACACTGCCCCCACCTCAGTTCTTTTCGCCCCGAAAAGATGTGTCGCTATTTGTAGTCGATTCTCCCTGGGTGTAATATGGGGCAAAACGGTCCAGATGCACGATTTTCATTTTAGCTCTCGGCTTACGATGTTCCTGTATTCGGTATACGACGTCGTTGATTCGCTTTGTAACTCGGTATGGTCCCTCCCAATTATGTTGCAACTTTGGAGACCTACCCTTTCGCCGTTGCGGGTTATAAAGCCACACCAAGTCATCTTGCTGGAAGCCAGTAGAATTAGCCTTTAGATCATACCTGGTCTTCATGCGGTCAGTAGCCGATTTGAGGTGTTTTCGCACTGTCCGATGTATCTGGTTCAACCGTTGTCTTAGATCACTTGCGTACTCCGAGACCGTTTGGGGTTTCTCAGGGGTTGTTCCGAACTTTATATCGGCTGGCAAACAAATAGTCTTTCCAAAAATGACTTTGGCTGGGGCTTGGCCCGTCGATGCATGTTCAGCGGCTCTATACGCCATTAAAAATAGTGGGATATGTAGGTCCCAGTCCCTTGGGTTCTCGTCAACCATTTTGGCCAAGTGTTTATTGAGCGTGCCGTTGAAACGTTCGACCATTCCATCGGATTGGGGATGCAGCGGTGTTGTCCTCGTTTTCCGTATTCCCAGCTGCTCGCACATTTCGCTAAAAACTAGTGACTCAAAGTTTCGGCCTTGATCCGAATGTAGTTCACAAGGCACGCCGTACCTGCTGACCCAATTTAACACTAGCTGTTCGGCTACAGTAGTTGCTTCCTGGTTGGGAATGGGGTAGACCTCGAGCCACTTGCTGAAATAATCAGCTACAACCAGCGTGTATCGATTTCCCCACTCAGATTCAGGAAAGGGTCCAGCGATGTCAACAGCAATCCTTTCGAATGGCACGCCTACGTTATAGGTTTGCATTTGTCCTCTCAGTCGTCGCTTTGGGCCTTTGACGGAAGCGCAAATTGTGCATCTGCGGCACCAGTCCTCTACGTCTTCTCGAGCGTGGAGCCAGTAGAATCTTTCCCGCAATTTCGCTAAGGTTTTGTTAACACCAAGGTGGCCTCCCGAGGATCCTTCATGCATTTCCTTTACTACATCGTGGATTCGGCTTTTGGGTAGTATAGTTTGCATCCTATAGGAGCTGCCATCCGCCGTTTCCCATTTCCGCTTGAGTACGCCACCCTCCACCTGTAGGAAGTTCCATTGTGCCCAATAGCTTTTCAGGGTTGCGCCATGCATCGAAACGTCCTTCCACTCCGGTCGCCCAGTCGTCTCCTTCCATACGAGCAATGGTCCGGTGTCTTCATCGGCTAGCTGGGCATTTCGAATCTCCTCCGATGACCAACCGTCATCGAATTCGGCCGTTATCAGTCGCAGATCAACGGGCGGTTCCTTTTTCTCAATCCGTCGGCAATGCTTGCAGTTAGCTGGACATGGGCGACGAGATAGGGCGTCAGCATTTCCATGAACTCCGCCCTTTCGATGAACAACTTCGTAGTCGTATGACTGCAATCTTTCGATCCATCTCGCAACTTGTCCCTCGGGGTTTTTGAAGTTAAGTAGCCATCTCAATGATGCATGGTCCGTTCGAAGAACAAATTTCTGGCCATATAGGTACTTGTGGAACTGCTTGGTGGCCTCTATTATAGCCAATAGCACCTTCCTGGTCACACAGTAGTTCCTCTTACTTTTTGAAAGAACTCGACTGTAATACGAGAGGACTCTTTCTTCGCCATTGATCTGCTGGGAGAGTACAGCTCCAATACCGCCGTTGCTTGCATCGGTGTCAACCACAAACATTTTTCCGGGTTTCGGATACGCCAGTACGGGTGATTCACATAGCTTTTCCTTCAGGGTCTCAAAGGCTGTCTGGCATTGTTCATTCCAGACATACGGACGATTTTTCCCGGTTAGCTGATGAAGACACTTAGCTATTTTGGCAAAGTCTTTGACGAATCTTCGATAGTAGGTTGCCAGGCCCAGGAAACTTCGTAGTTGGCGCTTGTTGTTTGGTGTTGGCCAGCTTTTCACGGCTTCAATTTTCTCAGGGTCTGTTTTGACCCCTTCTGCTGATACGACATGTCCCAGGTATTTTACTTCAGCTGCGAAAAGGGTACACTTGTCGGGACTAAGTTTCAAATTCGCCAGTCGCAGTCGGGAGAAAACCTCTTCTAAGTCCCGCACATGCTCTTCGAACGTTCTCCCGATGACGATGATGTCATCTAGATACACCAAGCAGGTTGTCCAGGTTAGACCACGTAGCACGTATTCCATCAAGCGTTCGAAAGTGGCTGGAGCATTGCAAAGCCCAAACGGCATCACCACAAATTGCCACAATCCGGTCCCAACTGAAAATGCGGTCTTCTCTCGGTCCTTCTTGTCGATTTGTACCTGCCAGTAGCCATTTTGCGTCGGCTAAAGTGTCCATGATGTCATCGATGCGTGGGAGCGGGTAACTATCTTTCTTAGTGACGTCGTTAAGCTGCCTATAGTCGACACAAAAGCGAGTGCTACCATCCTTTTTCTTTACTAGAACTACAGGCGCGGCCCATGGACTTACAGAAGGTTCAATAATGCCTTGTTTTTCCATGTCCGAGATCAGCGCGCTCACTTCTCCTTGTTTGGCTATAGGGAGACGTCTTGGTGCTTGTCGAATCGGCTTGGCTCCCTGTGTGTCTATGACGTGAGTTACCAAACTCGTTCGGCCTTGGTCATCCGGGCTTGTTGAGAAGATGTCACTGTACTTGGTGACCAGATCAGAGGCTCGTTTGAATAGCTGCACCGGCAATTTGACTTGCTTCAATATTGCAGACGTGGATTCCCTGGCTTTTTCTGTGTCTTGCCTCCTTTTCCAATGATAGTTGTGAGTAGCTTCCAAAGAGGTGATGGTGGAAACAGGCTGGCAGCTGCGGATGACTTCTCCCGCTTTGATGCTCGTGGTTGAATCTGCGGTGTTAAGGACTCTAACCGGCACATATCCGTTCCTTAAAGATCTAACAAGGCTTCGTCCTACAATCAAACTGCGCAATGTGGACGTCTTCATTGGCTCTATCAGGTAAGATCGGTGGTCTCCAGAATCACCATCAAGCTTGGCCCATACAATGCTTTCGGAAGAATTCGGTACATCAGTGTCAGTACATACCACTACATTCATCTTGGGGATTTGGGCGCTGGGATCCTCCATCAGTACTTCGACATTCTGCCATTTCAAGACACGTTTTCCCAAGTCCAACGTGATTCCATGTGGTCGCAGAAAATCCATTCCGAGAATGCAGTCATCCATAATGTTCGCGACCAGAAAATTATGTCGGAACACAAGGTCTCCCAACTGTATCTGGAGGTTGACCTCTCCATGAACAGGTGCAGTTTCTCCCGTAGCTGTCCGTAGTGAGAAAATTCTGCCTTTGTGAAGTTGTTGCTGTCTAACTAGGTTTGGTCGGATAATCGATCGGGTTGCACCAGTGTCGATTGTTATGGTGCAGTGTTCTCCGTCAATTTGACCCGGAAGGCATAAGTCCGCTTCTCCACGATGTAATCTTGGCACGGTGATGGTGGTGCTGGGGACGTCGATCCTCCTAGTCAACCTCTGCCCCACGAAGTTGGCTCTTACATGTTTCCCGACCCCTCTGTTTGAAGGGCTTCCATTCTGGGCTCCTGACTCGGTCTGGATCTCCTCCTAGCTGCACACCCTGGACAATAGCTCGGTTTTCTTCGCTTCTTGCAGTCTCTTTGCAAGTGCCCCTTCTCTCCGCAATTCCAGCATCTAGGCGCACCATTTACATGCGGGTCTCGCTCAATTTCCACGCGTTCACACCTGCACTCGTCTGTCACTACTTCACGAACCCGGGCAGTGGTACGAGTCACATTTTTCGCTGCCTCAAAGTTCAGACTGTAAGCCAATGCGTCCTTAACCGTTTGCTTTTGAGCTAAACGCACGGCTTGTTGCAATTCCGGGTCCTTTAGTGCGCTGATGAATGCCTCTGTCGCTGCATCATCTCGATGTTCTGGGTCGTAGGCTGGGTAAGCCAAAAGTGCTAGTCGCTCAATGTCTTGGGCTAGCTGCTGTAGGGTCTCACCAGACTTCTGCACCCGATGCCTTAGCTGTGACCGATAAATCTGCTTCAGATGATCGTCTCTATAACGCATGTCGAGCGCATTCATTATAGCACTCGGGTTTGAGTGCAATTCATCGGAAATCGTCTGCAAAAGCTCGGCAGCTGGGCCTCTTAGAGCAAGAATCAGTGCAGTTGCTCGTTCTTGCTCATTCCAGTGATTTGCCCTTGCGGCAGCTTCAAACTGGGTCTTGTAAATACTCCAGACCGTTTGCCCATCGAATATTGGTGCTTGCACATTTCTGGATGTGCTTTGCGCTGCGGTTATAAGCGGGGCTGGTGAAGTGGTTACTACTGCCTTCGCTGCTTCCAATTCTTTTTTCATTTTTTCCATCTCATGGTTTATTCTCTCTTCGACCTGGCTGACCTTTCCCTCGACCTGGCTGACCTTGTCCTCGACCTGGTAAACCTTTTCCTCGACCTGGTCAACCTTTTCCTCGACGCCTTTAATTTGTTTGGTCAGATGACCGAGCTCCGCTTTTATTTCGGTTGACTGTTTCTCCAGCTTCTGTGTGATGTCTGCCTTGATTTCGATCGCTTGTTGGTCCAGCTTCACTGATTGTTCATTTAACTTCGCTGATTGTTCATCAAGCTTCGTAGTTAAATTGGATGACTGTTCACTTAGCTTCGCAGTTAAACTGGATGACTGTTCATCTAGCTTCGCAGTCAGACTGGATGACATCAGCATTAACATTTGCATCAGCGCATTTTCTGGCTCCTTTGATTTGGGTGTTTCTACTTCTCCATCTTCTGCGCCTTTTTCCGCATCTGAGAGCTCACCCGAACCCAGATTCACGCCTTCCGACTCGATCGCGTCACGCAAGCGTGCAATCAGTATGGCCTTTGTACCTTGTGTGGCCAGATTCCGCTGTTCCAACTCCTCCTTGAGCTCCGATATGGTCAATTCATTTATTTTTAAGTTTAAGCTTTGTGGCATTTTTAATGTTTCTTTAAATTTTACTATTGTGCACTATAAAAATGTTCAAATTTTCACTTTCAAAATTTTTCTTTCGCACTTCTTGACACCACTGTCGCGTGTTTTCGGTTCGCGGCCAATAATTTTAATGTTCCGGGAAAGTGAAAACGCAATGTCTTTTAATTTAAGTTAAAAGTGTTTATTTAATTAAATAAAATGCACAATAATCAGTTAACACTTTCACTAATTTTAATTGTCACTATTAAAAAAAATCTAACACTTGTCCATAAATTTACTATCGCAATTGTCTTCTAAATTACTTCACTATTACGAAACACACTTCCCACACACAATCGCAGTTCTTATCGCGGTCGAATGAATGATTCTCCCCATTCATTCAGCTCGCCTTTATATAGGGTCTCTACCTATTCACCCATTTCTCGCTCATTGGCGAATGTTCTACCGAGAGGTACCTGGTAGGTTCGAGCAAGTTCATGAATGGAGTGACGTCACTTGCAGATGTTGATCATGCTTGTTGGATTCTCGTGGGTTCGAGTAAATTCATTCGTTGACGTTCTTAATGATGCAATTGCGACAGTAGCTCGCAGAATTATTTGTACATGTAATTATTTGTACATGTAACAATATGTTTGCCGATGCTTGGATTAGGGTCCATGTTTTACACCCATAGCATAACGCAAGCGTTATCATAGATTTGTATACTTGGAGCTTTGTTTTCATGTGCATGCTGCACGTCTTCAATACCGTCAAAGTTGAATAAAATATTTTATTTGCGAGCTGTATTCTTCGGCGTACTTCATCCCTTTCATTAGCGATTCTCATCATTTTGGCACACAGATACACAAATTGCCCACATTTTCAATATAATATTCACCAAGAGTGATGTTTTGGGCATTTGAGATATTTTCCCTCAACTGCGTCATAGCATTTGCTTAATTTTCATTGATTCGTAGCCCTACTAGTTTTGCTGCACTGTCAAGTTTCAGGAAGAGTTCTTTGGCGGTTGTCAATGACCGTGACAAATATTGATGTCATCCGCTGGCTTGACTTGCATAGTAATGTACCTCTTGAATCGACAGGTAGCTTTCTCATGACATATTCCAGAGCCAAATTGAATAGCAATGGAGCCAGTCCATCTCCCTGCTCTAGTCCGAAATTTGTATGAAAGGTGAGTTGGTTATTGATGCAGACTTGAGAGGTTGAACTTCAAGCATTTTTCAAGTACCTGCTTGACTGTAGACAATTAATTTGTCGTCAAACTACTTGCGCTAGAGCCACCTGATATTCCTCAATAATGCTGTTGGCGTATGATCTGATTTTATTTTCTAAGATTTTTTAATACATTTTGTACACCGTACAAAGTAGTTATATGCCTCTTTAGTTTTCGCAATATAGCTTTTCACCCCCTCCTGGGCGAGAATTGTCTGGTAGTTCAAAGGAGTGCAACTGCTATCATTGGGTTGCCGCCTTTAATTACACTGAAATTGACGAAAACTGGCGTTTCCAGGGTACCCAAATCGCTAATAAAAACTACTAGGACAGGAACTTGGTCCAAAACATAGTGGCTATGAGATTGCTCGATAAAAAGATCAACTAATAGCTGCGAACCTCCACCCTGAGGTATACTCAAGTATCACGGGAGATGATAAGCCACCACCTTCACATTGTCAGCTAATTGGTTGTGGCCCTTCGGGAGAATCGTGGTGGTTGTGGTGCAAACAAAGCTTCGCGTCGACCTTATAGCATCAGATACAGCTGTGTCTCGTATTTAATAATATGAAAGTTGGGAGTTCTCCCAATGTGACCTAGAACCACACTTGGTGGCGATGATTGTCGCATTAATCCAATTGTAGTCTAATAATGACTGTGAGGTAAGGTCTATTCATGACAGGTTGTCACGTGAATCATGTTGACTTCATGTAACTTGTTACCTTTTTTGTGGATGGGGAATATCATTGATTGATTCCACGCTTTCCGCATATGTTTTTGTTGAAAAATATACTGCATGCCCTTATGGATGGCTTTTTGAAAACCACTACCAGCATATTTAATGAGCTCCACTAGAATCTCATCGAAGCCCGGCGCTTGATTACTCTTTTGATCTTTGGTACAGAGTAAGTGGGGCCAACGGAAGCTCTCCAGGAATATCTGTAGACCCTAATGTTCTGGAGCTGCGCGGAGAATTAAGGAGGTTCTCGAAGAACGATGCCCATCTTTCCTTAATCGTATTTTCATCAGCGATGATATTGCTGATGTCATCACGGCAGAGCGTCGTTTTGGGCTGATAACCACTTTTCAGGGTTTTCACTGCTTTGCAAACTTGTCCTGTGTTGTTGCTCGCTAGACTTATATCAATACGTCTCAATTGGTTGTCAAAGTATTTTCTTTTCTCAATTCTAAATATCTTATTCACTTCTTCTTATCACTACAGCTCCTTTCGGGCCTTCGCTTCCTGCAAGTAGCGCCTCCAACTGTCTTGGTGTGTTGACCACGTCATCCAATTCCAAAATCCGAGCAGCGATGAACTGTCTTCGTTGACCGAGTCAGGCCAGCGTTTCCTCGGTTTCCCTACTGGCCGCCGGCCTTCAGTTCTCCCAACGAATACCTTCTTGGGTATCCGTTGTCCGTCCATATGATTCTGATTCCGCAGTCTTACAATCGTTGAGACCTCCGGTTCGACAAAAATTTTATACAGCTCATGATTGTATCGAATTTGCCATTGGTCTCCGTCTAGCTTTGCTCTAATTATTCGCCTCAGGAGCCGTCACTCAAAGGCGTTCAATACATTTGCGGATGCTTGGATTAGGGTCCATGTTTCACACGCATAGCATAACACAGGTCTTATCACAGATTTGTATACTGTGTATGCAGCTGGTCTTCAAGCTCGTCAATACTGAATAAAATATTATTATTTGCGAGCTGTATTCTTCGGCGTATGCCGTCTCTTTTATGGCTGGTTCTCGTTATTTTAGCACTTAAATATAAAAACTCGCTCAAATTCTCAATATTGTATTCGCAAAGTGTGATATTGTGGGCATTCGAGGTATTTTCCTCGACTGCTACGTAAGTTTTGTTTGATTTTCATTGATTTGTAGCCCTACTAGTTTTGCTTCGCTCTCGAGTTTCAGGAAAATTTCTTTGGCAGTTGTGAATGACCGTGACAAAATGTTGTGTTGTCCGCATAGGCTACTCCTTTTACCTCGTGTATCGAAAGGTAGCTTTCTTATTACGTACTCCAGAGCCAAATTGAATAGCAATGGTACCAACCCAGCATCCTGCTTTCTAGGCGTAGCTTTCTTATGACGTACTCCAGAGCCAAATTGAATGGCAATGTAGCCAGCCCATCTCCCTGCTTTAGTCTAATATTTATGTCAAAGGTATCAGTAAGTTGGTTATTGATGCGGTCTTGGAAGATCATCGACGTCATTGATCTTGGTAAGATGGACTAATTTGGCTGGGATGTGAAAGCAAAGCATTATTAAGTACAGACTTCGCGATGAATACTCTCGTGTGCTTGCTTAAAGTAAACTAAAATTTGGTGTGCAATCGCTCTATTGTCGATCTATCTGCTCTAAAGCCTCCTTAATACTCCCCAACAATACTGCTGGCATATAATCCGATTTTTTTTTCTATGGTTTTTGAAAATATTTTGTAAGCCATACAAAGCAGTGATATATGTCTTTAATTTTCGCACTATAAGTTGTCACCTTTTTCGTAGATAGGAAATATAATTGATTAGCTGGATGTCAAATATGCTTGGTGACTTTATAAAAAGCTTTATGAACACTGTTGCCACCATATTTGATCAGCTACACTGGGAACTCATCGATGCCCTGCACCTTATCATTTTTTTGTGCCTTGATGGTGGAAAAAACTTCATTCAGACTTGGTGGGACTAACAGAAGCTCTTCGGGAGCATCTATAGGCTCCAATGTTCTAGAGCTGTGCAAAGGATGAAGGAGGTTCTTGAAATTTGATGTCCATCCTTTCTTAATCCAGTTTTCGTCAGCAATGATATTGCCAAAGTCATCCCGACAGAATGTGATTTTAGGCTGATAACCACGTTTCAGACTTTTTACTACTTTGTATGCTTGTCTTGTGTTGTTGGTCGCTAAACTTACATCTATATTTCTCAATTGGTTGTCATAGTGTTTTCTGTTCTTAGTTCCAATTGTCTTATTCGCTACTCTTTTGAGATTTTCGTAATGTTCTCTCTACCTCCTGGTTTTCCTACTGACGTATTTCTTGTACGCCTGATTCTTTTTATCAAACGCATTATTTTGCACCGGACTTGATGTCCAATCGTCTATTCTGCCACGGTCTTAATAACTGCTTTCACTTCCATCCAGAGCTCGTAGCTTGTTTTCAGCAATACGTCTGATAAGATGGACGCCAGCTGCTCGTCGAAGCTTTCCGTGAAATTTTTTACCAAAGACGCCGTTTGGAGCCTTTGATGTCAATTTTTTGTACCGGGCTAGCCTTCACCGAATAAGCCTTTGACATGCGACACCGATAGGTCAATTTGATCAAGTAATGATCTGGGTTAAAATTGGCACCTGGATATGTTTGGAAGTCAAGTATGCTCGAGGGCCCAACGTTGTTGGATCAAGACATGGTCGATCTGGTTTTGTATGTTGCCATTTAATGATACTCAGGTCATTTTATGTATGCGTTGACGAGGGAAGCAAGTTGAACGTATGACTAGATATCTGCTTCATGAAAAGTCAATCAGGTGCTCGCCGTTGGCATTTGTTTCATTGTGGAGGCTATATCTTCCAGTCGTTCCCCGAAGAGATACCTCATTGCCAACCTTAGCGTTGAAATTACTCTAAATTATTTTTATGCTGTTTGTAGGCAATGAGTCGACTAGTTTTGCTAGGTGATTTTAGCATGTTTCCTTCGTTTCTTCGTCTTCTTTTTCGGTCGGGGCGTGTACGTTGATCAGCCATATTTTGAAGAAATTTGCTTCTATACGTATCGCACACAACCGTTCATTAACTGTCTTGAAATCAATATTGTGCGCTTTGAACTCCTTACCCACAATGAAGGCCGCTCCGAATTTTCGTTTTCCAGTATGTTTCCCATTTTTGCATATTGTGTGCGATCTCATGTCTTGAATACCATTTCCAGTCCAGTTTGTTTCCTGGATTGCCAGTATTTTTAATTTGTATCGACTGGCCTGTTGTGAAGCGTGCTTAACAGCGAAAGGGTAATTGAGTGATCTGACATTCCAGGATTCCCGACAAGGCTGAGTCGGCTGAAGATGCCTCCCGTGGATCCAGACCCTCTGCCATATTCGAATGTGCCATATTCGAATGTCTGTAAAGAATTTTTCCAATTGAGTAATTCATTTATTCTACTGATTTCCATACTTCACAAAGCACAACTCAAAGAAATTTCCTTTTTTATTCAGGCTATTAACGGGAAAAATTCTAAGCCTTGTGATGTTTCATTTTATTTGATAAACTTCAACGAAACAAAAGGTCATAGAAACAATTCTGCAGGATGTGAATCTTCATTTATCTAATACTCGGATTATCGTGCAAGACTACTTAGCAAACCATTGAACTTAGAACACAAGCTTTAGCTCGGGAATTCATAGATAGAGTGCGTTTATTGTAACTCCATTGTTTCTTCTCGTTGAAGGCTAGAAAAATATATTTTTCTACGTTTAACTATCTCCAAGGATATGTACCCATTTGAGCTTTGGATGAGATACTATTTCCTCACACCACTCGACGCATATAGTATCATTTCTTCGCAACAACTTAACCAATCTTAACCCCATCACAGAGATTCTAGACATTCTTACAATACTTTGAATAAATACTTCAAGAAGAACTAAACTTCAACTAAAACTTCATCTCAAACACAATGACAGGATAACCACACGAAGTGACTTCTTCAGTAGTGAGGCACATGCAAGTGCATACATACGAAGTATGCTTTGTGTTATACAAAATGTATATATTGCTTGCAACTATTGAATCAAACTAACATGCAAAAGCGAATTCATCGGGAGAATATAATTTCTACTTTCGCTAGAAGTTTAACATCGTTAGATACCCTTTCTCATACTTTGAGGTATTTAACTGTATCATCGCTACACTATCGACTTGGTATCATGCTTAATATTACACTCGTAATATGTCTGTACATGTACCACAGAGGCGGCAAGGAGAAAAGGTTGCAGACATCAAATAATGTACAAATCCTTACATTTACATACGCTTATATTCACAGGCTTACTCACATTCGCATAAGGAAGAAGAATATTTGCATTTAAATGTAAATATGACAAAAGTAACTTCCCTATGTGAATATTGAAATTTCTAACCAGAAACTTATTTACTAAAGTTTTCATGCAAGTCAGCATGTACCGAATTAAACTGTGATGTGGCTTTTCGGAGATTTGCACTCATTGTTGAAGATTGAGTTGATTCGTTTTAGGGGTATTTAAGTTCGGGATTGTTTGGAGAATTTTCTTCACTTTGAGAATTTATCGGATGATTTGGCTTTACTTTCTTGTGTTTAATATTATCCTGTTCTGCAGAAACCACCAGCAATTTGAAATCAGTTGATAAATTTTCTTTGAATTGAATACGGTTCGGAGCGATTCAGTTTTCATGCATTCAGTCGAAAAGTTATATGGAGGGTAAAAGATCACAGCTGGTGTATTACGTAGGTAAGTTAAGAGGCAGATTTCTCTAGAAATATCTGGAGAAGTATCACGGAGCCTATTTTGAAAAAAAAAACTATTAAATTATTTCCATGTATGCTATTATTAAAAAGTATGCTCGTTTCCCTTCGTGTAAATCATGATGTGAACTAATGTACGGTATTTGACGATGTGAGAGAGTTACATGTTTTCTGTGAAGCGTCTAGCCCAATCGAAAGAGGTCGGGATAAAAGAAGGAAGGAAGAGGTATTTGATGGGCGTGGAGTACCAGATAACGGGTTCCAGACAGTGCTTAAAAAAGAAGCGAAGAAACCGGCTAAGAAACTCCTTCAAAAAGTGCCAGAAAGTAAAGTTCGCACGGACGCCCAACAAGAAAAAGGACCTGATGCAAAACAGGAGAGACAGAAGCCCCGACGAAGACCCCGGCAGCAGGCACTGCTCGTAAAATTCCAAAATGGCCGATCCTAGGTAGAGGTGCTGCGGGACATCAGGGGAAACGTAAGGCCCAAATCCACCAACACTGCCATTAAAGCAGTACGACCAACGCGGTCGAAACAACCGCCCAAAATCTGCTTGAGCAGTTCGCGATGGTCATGAAAGCCGGTTTCTTGCTGCTGAGTGAGCGACACCATGATCAAATTTCCGCCGGTTCGGTGCTCAGGGACCACCTTCTTTAGTGTGTAGCTAACGCCGAAAGAATCGATATCATCTTTTCAAGTCTAGCTTAATGCTCTGAAGGGCGCTGTCTTGAACGCGGAGGGTAACGTACTCGTCGGGGGCGACTTCAACGCTAAAGCAATCGAATGGGGTATGCCTCAAACAGATCCGCGGGGAAAACGAATCCTGGAAATGGCGGCCAGGATAGCGCCCGTCGTAGTAAACACCGGAAATACGTCAACTTTCAGCCATATCGGCTGTGAGGGAACCATACCGGAGTCCTTAGTACGGAGAATATACAATTGGAGAGTTTTAGAGGACTACTCATCCAGTGATAATCAGTGCATTCTGCTTGAAATAAGTGATGTTGTCTCTCAACATCCGTCTTTTTGACTTTTTTGAACTGGATGGAACATCGGAAAAATAGACGTTGAGAGGTTCGTCGAGGTGCTCACAGCAGGTGAGCTGCTGCAGGGAGCTTCGGAGGGGACGGAAGATTTGGTAGCTCAAGACGTGGTGAACTCATTTATGAGCATCATTACGACTGCTTGCTGCGCTGCTATGCCCCGCCGGAAACCCCGGCACAGCAAATCCTCAGTGTACTGGTGGTCAACTGAAATCACTGAAAAGCGAAGGGAGAGTCACAAGCTTCGACGTGAGGCTCAGCGGGCGCGGAACGGTGACGAGGCATGCAACGGGGTGGCAGCATATAAGTCGGCCAGGAAATGCCTTCGCAAATTGATTATCAATAGCAAGGTTCACTGCTGGCAAGATCTAGTGGACAATGTGAACAAAGGTCCGTGGGGCCTTAGCTACAAGCTAGTTATGCGGAAGCTTGATGCCCTACGGAAATTGTATACATGATGCGGAAAAGATGAACGAGATAGTGCGGGCACTCTTTCCCGCCCATCCCGTTCGTGTTGACGCTGTCCATGGTGAAACAGCAGTCGAGTGGCCACTCTTCACACAGCCGAAACTAGAAGAGGCAGTTCTTTGGTTGAAAGCGAGGAAAGCTTCAGGTCCAGATGGTGTTCCAGCTGAGGTGTTGCGGCTCGTCTATCACCACTGTCCTGACTTGCCGCTCAGCACATTCAACGCTTGCCTATGGGACGGGGTTTTCCCGGTACGATGGAAGGTGGCGAGGCTCGTGCTGATCAGCAAGGGGAAGGGAAATCCCGAATCGCCATCTGCATACCACCCGTTATGCATATTAGACATGGCTGGGAAAGTGCCAGAGAAACTCATCAAGGGAAGACTCACTGACGTGGTTCGTGCTGCTGAGGACCTATCTCCTCGACCGTACGGCTTTTGAGTAGGACGTTCTATCATTGATGCAATTGCAGAGGTGGTGAACGTGGTCCAACAGGCAAAGGCATACAGTCTTGTTGGTGACACTCGACGTCAGGAACGCCTTCAACTCCGCTAGATGGGTGGATATTCTGGATACGCTGGAAAACTCTTTTCAAGTTCCAGAATATCTAATGCGGCGTTTGAGGAACTACTGAAAGGACCCAAGCCTGCTCTACAATACAACACAGAGCCAACATCGGGTGTTGCCCAGGGATCTATCCTTGGTCCGGACCTGTGGAACGTGTCTTACGACGGGCTACTGAGAATCGAGATGCGAGATGAGTCACGCTTGGTCGGCTGTACGGATGATGTTGCAGCTCTGGTCGTTGGACGTACCGTTGAACAGGTGCAACATAGGCTAGATATGCTAATGCACCGAGCGTGGAAGAGCTCACTGTGGATAATATAGTTGCGGTGATGCTTGAATCGGTTGACAAATGGAGCCAGGTGGCACATTATGCTCGGGCAGTCCTAAAATATAAAAGGGACTCACAGCAGCTGGGGGCGCTGGGGCTGGGGGATTGTTTTTCTGGCACTTCCTCTTCCCTTCTCCCCCTGCTAGGAAAGGGACTCCCCAGCTTGAAAGCAACTCACAGCGTAACAAAACGAGACCTGGCCCGAAGTAATGTGTCAAACGGTTCCAGGCTGGGCTGTCAGGTTGACAGGGGAGGTGTTTAGTGGGTAGTCCAGTCGCGCATGGGAGTCCCACACTCTGTGCGTAAATGGCATTGCCTCCCTACCACAAAAAAAATTCACCAAGCGAGGGACTGGATGAATGCTCAAGGGTTCAGTTTAGCACTGGAGAAAACCGAAGTAGTCATCTTGACAAAAAAAGAGAATCCCTAGGGTAAGGATGATCAGTATTGGAGATATGCGAATCAAAGCCATCGGTGAAGTACCTGGGGCTACTGATCAGCTCGAAGATGAGTTTCTCTGAGCAAATCAGGGCAACGGCTGAGAAGGCTGCTTCGGGAATATTGGCTCTAAGTCGACTTATAGCCAACGTAGGGGGACCCAGCCCATCAAGAAGACGCCTCTTGATAAGTGATGTAGGCTCAGGGTCAGTGCTACTGTACGGAACAGAAAATTGGGGCAATGCTCTCAGTAAGGAGGTATACGGAAAACGTTTGGCGCAGGTACAGAGAAGAGAAGCGCTGAGGATTGCATCTTCGTATTCGACAGTCTCTGATTCGGCGATGAGAGTTATTGCAGGCGTGATATCTGTTGCCCTTCTTGCTATAGAGCGCCACAATATTTACCTGTGCCGAAACAAGGATGCAAATCAGATGATTGTCCGCGAGGAGAGACAGCGCCCGCTCAACGATTGGCAGTAGTCTTGGGCCAATTGTGCGAAGGGAAGGTTGACTGCGTGCCTCATCCCGGATGTGAGACCGTGGTTGGATCGAAGGCATGGTGAGACTAATTTCTATCTGGCCCAGTTTTTGAGTGGGCATGGATGTTTTCAGGGAGACGGGAGAGCTTACTCCAGATGATATAGTCGCGGTGATTTTCGAATCGGTTGACAAATGGAACTAGGTGGCATATTATGCTCGGGCAGTCCTAAAATATAAAAGGGACTTACAACAGCCGGGGGCGTTGGGGCTGGGGGACTGCTTCTCTGGTACTTCCTCTTCCCCTCTCCCCTCCCGCTAGGTAAGGGATCCCCCAGCTTGAAGGCGCCTCAACGTTCCAGGCTGGTTTCTCAGGTTGACAGGGGTGGTGTTTAGTAGGTAGTCCAGTCGCCTTCTTGCGAGTATGGGAATCCATTCGCCTCCCAAATACAAAAAAAAATTCTCAAAAGTATTTCAGACTCACATAAATGTTGAGTACTATAATTCTGTGAAGTCGATTAAATACATTTGCAAATATGTGGATAAAGGCAGCAATGTGGCTATTTTTGGAGTAGCTAGTGACAGTAGCAATGATAAAATCGCTCAATATCAAATGGGGCGCTACATTAGCACTAATGATGCTATTTGGAGAATTTATTCATTTCCAATTCATGAGCGATATCCTGCTGTTGTTCATTTGGCTGTTCATCTTGAAAATGGCCAGCGTGTGTATTTTACTGATGCAAATGTACAGCAAAGAGCAGCACAGCCACCAACAACAACATTAACTGCATACTTTCAATTGTTTGAAAGGGATTAATTTGCCAGAACGTTGCTGTATTCAGATGTAATGCATTATTTCACATTGACTGCAAAGAAATAGCAACGACGTAAGCAAGGAACACCTGTTGATGGCCATTCGGGTGTCGTTTTTGCAGATACCTTGGGAAGATTATACACAGTTCATCCCAAAAATGCAGAATGTTATTCTTTGCGGTTGTTGTTAGTAAATGTTGTTACACCACGTTTATTTCAACATTTGCGAAGAATAAATGGTGATTTATGTGTGACGTATCGTGAAGCATGTGAGCAATTATGTTCTCTTGAAAATGATGCGCATTGGCATTTAACGCTTCATGATGCATCGATTGCTTCTTCTCCGCATCAATTACGTATGTTTTATGCAAATCCAATTGAGTTGTGGAATAAATACAAGTATTTTATGGCAGAGGGCTATTTGATTGGAATGCGTTATCACAAAAAAAACGCTGATTTGCTGATTTCATTGGAAACGTATAATAAGGCATTGATAGCACTTGAACATATCTGCCCAACGATTGCAAATAAATTTATTTATTTATTTATTTACAATTCCATTTAACAGATTAAAATAAATCCAATTACAAAATGGAAAAACGACAAGCAGAAACAAGTAAGAATGAAAACTTAAATTAAGCAAAGAAAAATTACGAAGATTAAATAATATTAATATTGAAAAATTAGGCATTATTGTCTATTGAACTATGAAAAGGTTAATATGAAATTAACAGGCTTAAAAATGAAGTTAAAGCGCAAAAAAAGAAAAGAAAAAAACAACAAGTCGAACTATTCAAAATGAGTTGTAAGGACGAGGTTTATTTGTCTTATTTTGAATGCAAAATAGGAATCAGAAAAAGTACCAAGCTCAAGTTTATTATGTTTCCTTAACATTCGCACAACGGGAGAATGAAAGTATAAATTCGTACGGGCAAAGGGCACCTCGAACAAAGTGTTTAATCGAGAAGGACGCGTTGATTGACGGAAGTGTAAGTAATATTGGAGAGATTTGATTGTAACATAGTTGATGCAGAAAACACAGATCCAAGTAGATGCGACGGGACAACAAAGTCCGAAGACATAAAAAGGATAAGCGGCATTCATAGGATTGATATGGGAGTTTGAGTTTGTAGAACAAAACTCGACTAAATTTACGCTGTACATTCTCTAACGAGTTCGTGAGGTAGGAGTATCGGGGGGACCAAACTACAGAACAATATTCTAGGATAGGACGGACAAGACAAGTAAACAAGCGGATAGGAGTGGATATGTTGGTGAACTTGTATGTGTGCCTAAAAATAAGCCCCATTATTTTTGATGCCCTGGCAGTCACATTCAAGATGTGAGCATCAAAATTGAGGCAAAGATCAAAAATAACACCAAGGTCTTTAACAGAGCATACAGCAGCCAGTGGGATATCATTTAACGTATAGGTAAAGAAAATAGGAGATTGCTTTAGATTAAACGTCATTTTATGGCACTTAGCAACATTTAGACACAGGTAGTTAGTCGAACACCAATTATTAAGAGCAATCAGATCCATCTGAAGATATTGACAATCTTGTATCGATCTGATAGCTCGAAAGACTTTGAAATCGTCTGCATACAATAGACAATTAGAAGCAATGACTGATGGAAGGTCATTTATAAATAATAGGAAGAGGAGAGGGCCTAGAATGGAACCTTGGGGAACGCCGGACGTTGGATGAAATGGTATAGAGGTTGCTCCACAGTAACTAACACAACAAGTGCGAGAAGACAGATATGAATCCATCCATGATAAAATAGGGCCAGCCACTCCAAAGGCTTTAAGTTTGTGACAGAGTAGTTGATGGTTGACAGTGTCAAAAGCCTTAGAGAATTCAGTGAAGATCACATCAACCTGCAAACGATTGTCCAGGGCCTTCGCGATGTAGTCAGTAAATTCAATTAGGTTGGAGGTCGTAGAGCGACACTTAAGAAAGCCATGTTGTTCCTTTGACAAGATAGGTGCCAATAAAACTGAAAGCCGGTTATGCACAAGACGCTCAATTAATTTCGGAAAACAGGAGATTAGGGATATAGGACGATAATTGGACACAGAAGTAGGATCACCACTTTTAAGAATAGGAACAACATTTGCTCTTTTCCAGCAAGCCGGGAACGCACCAGTACGCAAACTAAGGTTAAAGAGGAAAGCCAGGGGAATGCAAAGCGATGACGCTAATGACTTAACAAATAAATTCGGCAAGCCATCAGGACCTGGGGATATATTAGGATTAAGGGAATTGATGAGGGTTTCAACTTCAATATAATCTGTGCAGAGTAAAGAAATGTCAATGGAATGGGGCATAAATGTATTTACTGGGTAGGAAACGTATGAAGGAGGAGTAAAAGTAGACGAAAAGAATTTGGAGAACAAGTTTGAAATGTCTTGGGGAGAAGAGCTTCTAATATTGTTCCAGTGGACAGAGGGAGGAAAAGAAGAAGAGGACTTGAATGATCTAATGTAAGACCAGAAGGGCTTAGTGTTATTTGACATAAGCGAACACTCCAAACTGCTGAAGTAATTTTTCATAGCATTCTTGATAACTTGTTTCGCTGCAGCACGTAAGACACAAAAACGGTCCCTGGATTCAGTAGAACCACAAAGTTTAAAGCAACGGTGAGCTTTAGTTTTGGCATTCAAGGCACAAAGTACTTGCTTAGTGACCCAAGGTTTCTGCTTTGCTTTGCGTGGAGTTTGTAATGGTGTAAAATGCTTGATCAAATCAAACAGATAATTATAAAATTTTCTTAGAGCTGCCTCACACGGCAAATTTCCGAAAAATACCTGCCAATCAACGGATATTAGTGAGCAGGTAATAGATTCGTAATTCGCTCTGAAGAAGTTGAATTTAGGAGCAGGTATAAATGTACGATGTTTCAAAAGCACAACCGAGAGGTCAATCGATAACGGCGGGTGGAGGCTATCGATGCGGACAAGGGGTTCTAATGCTACGGAAACAGACAGACAGTGAATTGGAATATTAGACAGCACAAGATCGAGTAGCCGGCCGTTAGTATTAGGGATATTATTAAATTGCGAGAAAGAACAGAGTGAGAGAAACGAAGAAAGAGATAGAGAAGATGCATCAGTCGATGATACATAGTAAGGAGGGCACTCCGTCCATTGAACTGCTCCCAAATTAAAGTCACCGCAGACTAATATTAAAGATTGTGGGTGACGTAAGAAAACATATTTGGAAAACTCGTCAAAGAATGTCTCATAAACATATAAAGGAGAGTTACTAGGTATATAAACAGAGGAAACTAATAAAGATGTATTATTAGGAAGGGAGATCTTGACAATGACACAATCCACTATACGCGAAAAACAGAAGTCAGTACAGGGAGAGCTGCGTATGGTATTATTAACAGCTACTAGGACACCACCACCATCTTGTTTATTTGTAGAAGTCAAATCACGGTCACACCGATAAATATCAAAATCAAGTGAGATTTCCGAATTTAGTATGTTATCATTCAACCAGGTTTCTGTAAGACAAATAATCGAGTCCTCACAAAGTTGAAGCGATAAAAAGAGCATATCCAGCTTGGTCCTTAATCCTCTAACATTTTGGTAGTAAATCGATACGTTAGAAATTAAGTTAGGGTCAAAAAAGTTTACACTAGTTCGCAGACTGCAGTTTACCCGGTGCACGAAAGGACTTCCTTCTTCGTGAGCTGAATGGTTTTACAAGTACTCCGGGTGGCCAAGCTTCAGGATTCAAAATAGTGTCACAAGTTGCAGGTACTGTAAGTTTGAAAGAAGCTACCACTCTATCCTCCAGATTGTCCTTTGTGAGTTTATGGCAGCTGATGACTTTAACAGACGGACCAAATTTTTTGAGAACATAGTTTTTTAAGTAGTCGGCAGATGTCTGGTAACTTAGACGCGAAATGAAAATCTCCTTTGGAGGAGCTACAACGTCAAGAGCAGGGATTTCGTCATGCGAATTCAGGGAAGCAGCAGCCGATGTGTCGATGCCAGATAAAGATGGAAGTATAATTGAAGGTTTACCTTTAGTTTTTGGGATCGCCCCGCGGCTAGGTCCCGGAGAGCTTGGAAATATCAAAGGTGACTCATTACCATCAATATGTAGAGGTGCTGCTGAAGCCACAGGAGATATTGGACGCGTTGGACTCGAACTTGATCCAGATGCACGATACGGTGTTTTAAAAGATGATAACTTCGCCAAAGCTTTACTCCTAGTAACGATGAAAGGCCTTTGTACAGGAGTATTTATACCGCTATTACATTCGGGCTGTATGGTCGGCGATAAAAGTTGCGCTTGATTATTAAGATCGGTCATAGTCACTGATGCCAAAGTTTTAGGTGACGCATCCTCAGTAAATTTCAAAAGGGTCTCAATCTCCAAGCATGCACTTGAACATTTAAATTGGAGACGATTCAATTCATCCACTAGAGATTTGATAGTCTTCCCAGCTAATTGAAGACTGGAGACATACGCAGACAGAGAATATCTCCTACAGGAATCACAATACCAGTGAATTCCATTACCCGTTTTATTTATTAAGTCGGCTGCTGGGCCTTTAAGGTTGACGCAAGCCGAATGGTAGGAGAGTTCGCAAAACCCAAAGCAGAGGACCATTGGGGTTTTATTGTTTAAGTCAATGCACTTCACTGCACTGCACGACATAGTGAAAAATTAAAAATTAGAGTTTATATCAAAAACTAATTTAATCAAGGAGTAAAGTAATTATTAATTTAATTTTTTTTTTTTTTTAGTTTTTAGTTCACTAGTTCACTAATTCAGACTATGTATCTTGTAGGGTTAAAATTTCAAATGTTACACACTTGCCTACCTTTAGGCGGGTCGAAAAAATTTAGATGGAAAACAAGTAGATTTTCAAGATTGCCTATAGCAAAGCGCACAATCAAAGAACGAACAACTGAATCAATGTAAACACTGTTCAAACGCACAACAAAGGAAATGAAAGCATTAGGGCAATTAGGTTTGTCACCACCCAATCGTCCAATGCATGATTTACTTGATCGAGAATTGCAACGCAAACAACTGTATGATCCCAATGAATTGCAAACATTTGTAAATTTGAATGTTCCCAAATTAAATCACTATCAAAAACATGTGAATGATACCATCATGCAAGCTGTACAAAATGGAGTTGGTGGATTATATTTGGTGGTACGGGAAAAACATTTGTGATATCACTGATTTTGGCAGCCATTCAATCGCAACGAAAAATTGCATTGGCACTTGCTTCGTCGGGAACCGCTACTACTCTATTGGATGGTGGACAAACAGCGCACTCTGCATTAAAATTGAAGTTGAATGTGCAGATGTGCTTATATTTATTGATTGATCACTTTAAAATTTAATCGATATTAATTATTGTAAAATATAATTATTCTCAAATTAACAGGTGATTGAACATCCCACGTGCAATATTTCAAGAAATTTTGCGATTGCAAAAATTTTGCAACAAGCAGCAATTATTCTTTTGGATTCATGTACGATGACGCTTAAAAATAGTTAGAAGCATGACACCATACAATGCAACATCTACGTCAGAATCAACAAATTTTTGGTGGTGCATTGATATTATTGTCAGGTGATTTTCGTCAAATATTGCCTGTGGTTCCACGATCAACACCTGTGGATGAGATCAATAAATGCTTAAAGTCTTCTGGACATGTATAGTACAAAAATTGACATTGAACATAAATATGCGCATTCAAATGCACAGCGAACAGTCTGCAGATTGGTCTCGAAGCAAATGTTAGATATAGGAAATGGCAAAGTTCGAGTCAATAATACAAATGGATTGATTACATTGCCGAACAATTTTTGTACCATTCTCCAATCAATAGAAGTGTTGATTAAAAGTGTGTATCCAAATATTGTTCAAAATTATAGGAATCACAATTGGTTGAGAGAACGCGCAATACTGGCACCAAAAAATGTACACGTCAATGCAATCAATTATCAAATTCAAGAAAAATTACCAGGTGCAGTGACATCATATAAATCTGTTGATATTGCAATGAAGGCAGATGATGCAGTGAATTATCCAAATGAATTTTTGAATTCATTGGAACCACCCGGTAAGCCACCGGATTGTCTGGATTTAAAGGTAGGCTCATCAATTATTTTACTGTGGAATTTAAATGCACCAAAACTGTGCAATGGTACAAGATTGGCAGTAAAGATATTGATGCCGAATTTAATTGAAGCCATAATATTGACCGGAACAGCGAAACGTGAACTTATGCTTATGCCACGTATTCCACTGATTTCAACAGACATGCCATTTGAATTTAAGCGTTTGCAATTCACAGTGCGTCTATTATTTGCCATGTATATCAATAAGGCGCAAGGACAAACGCTTTGAATATGCAGATTAAATTTGAAGGAGTCGTGTTTTTCACATGGATAGCTATACGTGGCGTGTTCAAGAGTTGGAACTCCAACTTGTTTGTTTGCACTTGCTTCAAATGGGCAAACGAAAAATATTGTATGTCCAAATCTTTTGGATTAACATTAATAATTTTGAAATACAATGCATTCATTTCATAAAAAAGTCTAGATTATTTCATTTCTTTTTTTGGTTGGTTGCAACAAAGTGTATCGGGGTCCGGTAGTTTACTATCATAAAACATGGGGTTATATTCGAATAACTCGCTAAAGTTTCAGTAAATTGGGCAATTCTTCTGACGTTTACCTTAGATACGACAGTTAGGCCAGAGAAGAAATAAAAACCAAGGCAGTCTTCTTCTAGCGGAGCTTTTTCTTTCTTGCATCTGCAACTCCGTTTGCCTAGCAATCCAGCTCTGATTTTTCAGAACAGATAAAGTACCAAGAAGGGACTTCTAACTCAATCTCAGTATTTAATGAGAACGCAAAATACTTTCCAAGCCAAGGTCATATTCTATCTATGACCTTTTAGTATTCTTTAAGCATTCTAGTTTTATGGCCAGTTAAAAAAAAAACTATTCTAAATAGTAGCCTGTAGGACGCACGAAAATGCTGGGAGTTCAACATAGACGTAAACCAAATTTTCGTTGACTTTAAGCAAGCATACAACAGTATTGATCGTAACGCACTGTACCAAATAATGCTTTGCTTTAGCATCCCAGCTAAATGAGTCCATCTTACCAAACCGACAATGACGCTGACGACATCTCAAGCCCGCATCAATAACCAACTTTCCGATGCCTTTGACACAAATATCGGGCTAAAGCAGGGAGATGGGATGGCCCCATTGCTATTCAATTTGTTTCTGGAGAACGTCATAAGGAAGCTACATTGCGATACATGAGGCACATTACTCTACAAGTCGAGCCAAGTAGTAGCCTTTTTCGATGGCATCAACATTTTGTCATGGTTATTAACAACTCTTCCTGAAATTCGACAGTAAAGCAAAACTAGTAGAACTACAAATCAATGAAAATAAAACAAAGCTCATGATGCAGTCGAAGAAAACTACCTCAAGTACACAAAATATCACACTTGGTGAATACAGTATTGAAAATGTGGGCAAATTTGTGTATTAAAGCGCACAAATAACGGGAATCAGAAATAAAAGAAACGAAATACGCCAAAGAATACAGCTCGCAAACAAAATGTTATATTCAGTTTTGACGATCTTGAAGACCAGCTGCATACACAGGAAAACAAAGCTCCAAGTATAAAAATCTGTGATGACCTCTATTATGCTATGGATGTGAAACATGGAACCTAGTCCAAGCATCCGCACATATATTGAACACCTTTGAGCGACGGGGCCTGAGGCGAATAATTGGAGCGAAGCTAGACGGGGACAATGGTGAATTCGATACAACCATGAGCTGTATGCAATTTTTGAAGAGTGGGAGGTTTCAACAATTGTAAGACTGAGGAAGATAAAATGGCCTGGACACATGAATCGTATGGACAAACAACGGATACCAAAAAGGGAGAACTGAAGGCCGGAGACCAGTGGGGAAACCGAGGAAACGCTGGTCTGACTCGGTCGGCGAAGACGGTTCATCACAGCTTGGATTTCGAAATCAGAGGACGCAGTTAATTGTCACATTTTTATCAAAAAACATTCCATCCTACAAGGTGTCAAAAGTGGAATGCAGGCAAATGTGAACAGAATAAGTTATTCGAGATACATTGCACATCCTGTTATATGGCAAGTACAGTGTCTAGACGATTTGGTGAAAAAAGACATGATCTTCAGTATGATGACGATGGCGGCGTGTGATGAATTGTTGAAAAAATTCAAAAAAAAACCTGATCTAATGAACGAGTGCAAAAAACGACAGCTAAACATGGGTGGCACAGAGGAAGAATTGTCCAAGCGAATCGTAGAGTTTGACGCCAAAAAGAACAAGACGAGACGATCCTAGACAAGGAACTAGTTCGAATATCAAGCCCAATACGCAAAAAAGACAATATGAAGAGAGAAGAGCGAAGTAAATATACATTCCGAGATATGGAGCACATGTTTTTAAAATTCGCCGCAAACGAGGGGCAAGACGTGCAACTCTGGACTCGAGAGTTCGAAGATATTTGCGACTCCGTTCAATGGGTTGATCAACGTAAGTTTATAATATGCAGTAAAGTCGTCCGAGGAGTGGCACGAAAGTTTGTAATTACACAAACTGGAATTGCAAATCGGTGTCAGCTGAAAATCACACTCTTATCCAAATTCGGAAAGAGGAGTAGCCCTATCGAAGCACACTGAATTCTTGGAATACGTGTATGAGATGCAGTGAATAGCAAATGTGACAAATCTTGACGAAGCGACAATTTGCGACTTTGTGTGCGATGACATTCCCGATGGTGCCATGAACAAAGCATTTCTTTATAGAGCTGCAACGAAAGCAGAGCTAAAGCGACAATTGGAAGTGTAGGAAAAGATTCGTTCGAAACAGAAGAGGCCAGAAAAGAAACCAGCGACAGAACAGCAGACTAGATACAAAGAGCATTGCTTCAATTGTGGCGAAATAGGGCATCAATCGAAATCTTTTCCAGAAAAACTAAAGGGACCTAAATGTTTTAATGCGGCAATTTTGATCATGTGGCGAAAAACGGTTGGACAATTGAGAAAAACAAGAATATCGCGCATGTGAACTATATCCAAGTGACATTGACCAACAAACAAACGTTTTCGGCGGTAGTCGATACTTACAGCGACTTATGCTTGATTTGTAGTGACTTTTGGAATACCATTAAAGATACTTGGGCCAAGAATATAGAATATTCTGACCTGAAAATACGGGGTTATGGTGAAGAAGAGTTGTTGGGTTTTTCTACAACTCAAGCAATGATTCCAGTGATAATAAATGAAATGAGTTATAAAATAAAATGTTGTGTTGTGCTGGAAAAGGCAATTGACGGAATCTTCATTGTTGAGAAAAGTTTTTTTGCACAGTTGACTATGTAATAACCCCTTTCAACGTAGCGTTCTTCCCCTACTTTATGAACCAGAATCTTATAAAAAACTTTGGGCCAAAGAAAGTGGAAAATGTAGAAATACAGAAAGTCATTAAACCAGCAGATGAACTTTGCGTCTATTAGAGATCGTGGCGATTATCTTCCTTCGAAAGAAAAATAGTGCGCGAACAAGTAAAGCAGTGGTTGAACGAATGGATAATTAGACATTCGCGTAGTGATTTTGCGAATCAAGTCGTGCTAGTGCCGAAGAAAGATGAAACCCATCGAGTCTGCATAGACTTCCGTGAAGTTAGTTAAAAATGTCATTAAAGACAGATCTTTGATGCCACTTATTGAGGACAATTTAGACAAACTAGTGACCTGGCGCATTTTCTCCACATTAGACTTGAAACATTCATATTTTCATGCTCCATTAGAAGAGCACAGTAAAAAATATACCCTGTTCGTGGCCAATAAGGGCCAGTATGAGTTCACCAATACACTGTTTGGATTGTACATTAGCGGCAATAGTTTTGGCCGATTTATTGACTACGAGGAAGGAGTTATGATAGCGTTTGTTGACGATGCAATTATTCTGGCGATAAATGAAGCCGAAAGGATGTCAAAGTTACAGAGGGTCTTGGAAAGGGCTGCAGACAATGGTCTCCAAATAAACTGGACCAAATGTATATTCTTGCAAAGATCCATCGATTATCTTGGATATACAATAACCGAGGGAAATGATCGGCCAGCAAAAGCCAATGTGGAAAAATTTTTGAAAATTCCGCAACCGACAAATGTAAAGCAGTTGCAGCGGCTATATAGATTAGCAAGCTATTTTCGGCGGTTCATCCCTGACTTTGCCGTCATCATGAGACCTATCAGCAATCTTATGCAGTCAGGCGTTTCTTTCTTCTTTCGGGAAGCAGAAAAATCAGCCTTCGATTAAGTGAAGAATATCATGTTGATACAACCTATTTTGAAGATTTATGAGCCGCAGAGTAAAACCGAGGTCCACGCTTATGCATGCACGGAAGTTACGGAGCTATTCTCATGCAACAAGGAGAAGATGAAAAAATGCACCTTTGCCATTACTATAGTTGGACGACGAATGAAGCTGAAAGGAATTATCATTCATATAAAGTGGAGTTTCTTGCAATGATCCAAGCATTAAAAAAATTCCGCCAATACTTGCGAGGAATTCATTTCAAAATCGCAACGGATTGTTCTGCTTTGAAAATGGCAGAAGAGGAGATGCATCTGAAAATTACGAAGTATGCGTTTGCGATGAATGAGTTCGACTACGAAATTGAGCACCGAAAGGCCGAAAGAATGGCTCATGTTGATGCAATGTCTCGAGCGGCAGTTATGATGGTCAAAGTTTAGCGTCAATACGGATAGCGCAGGATGAAGATGAACATATTCAGACTATTAAAGTGATACTACAAAAGGGCCCACATAAGGAATATTTGAATCAAGGAGACATCATTTACATTCTATGTGGCGAAAGAGAACTGTTAGTGCTACTTACTGCGATGGAAGTGGATTTAATTTGGAGACACTATGAAAGAAGCCATTTTGGAGAGGAAAAAACCAAGGGCATGTTGGAGAAAGAGTACTTTGTTTGTGGTATCAACAACAAGATTAAAGCATGTATTGAGAATTGCGTCGCTTGCATTTTGCCCAATAGCAACGTGAGGAAATTGGAAGGCGAACCCCATCCAAGACCGAAGGGAGATGTACCCTTAGACACATTCCATATTGACCATCTTAGACCAATCCCGTCGACGAGGAAAGCATATAACTATGTACGGACAATAACTGATGCATTTTCAAAATTTACTTGGATTTTCCCTATGAAAACGACTTCAGTTGAGGAAGTTCAACGGAAACTGGAAATGGTTGAAGCCATTTTTGGAAATCCACAACGAACAATCGCAGATAGAGGTGGCTTATTCGTATCGAAGACGTTTGCTCAATACTGCAGTGAAGATAGAGTTACAACTTATTACGACAGGTGTACCGCGTGGAAATGGGCAGGTCGAACAAGTGAATGGGGCGATCGTTCCAGCCCTAACGCTGAATATTGGTGGATACATGCCAGTAGACTACAGCGTTTTCTAAATAGCACATATCATCGCAGTATCGATACCACTCCCTTCAAATTTATGATAGGTGTGGACATGAGGACACTGAAGATGATAATATGAGGCAAATTTTTGAGGAGGAACATTGGCAATTCCTCCATGACGAACGAAGCAAAATTCCTGAAGAGGCACGAAACCAAATCAAAAAAGTTCAGCAAGAGAACCGGCAACAGTATAACTTGCGAAGACGATGGTACAAAGATTTTGAGTGGGTGACTTAGTGGCTCTAAAGAAAACTCAATTTGGCGTTGGACAGAAGATGAAACCGTAATACAAGGGGCCAATGAAAATCACCAGCAATTTAGGCAAGGACTGAAATGCCCTAGCTCGTCTTGACATCGATGGTAAAATAGTCTGCAAGCAACGGCATCTGAAGACCTGTTGAAGAAGTGACCATCCGGGGTCGTATGGGACGTAGGAATGGCCATGTGAGAATGAAACGGGAGATTCTTCAAAGAGAACTGGCGACCACTTCGCAGGTAGTCTATCTTAAGTGGTTACCCGAAGAGGACGTATTTTCTTTGTTATGTATTTTCGATTGAATTCTTCATTTGTTACATTTGTATGAAAATACATTCTATCCTACATCTATGTATTAAATTTAGTACAACTCGCATTTAACTTCATTCTGGCTTAATCTTGATCTAAGATGACTAATCAGTCCTTGCAGTTTTTGTTTGTTGCTGATTATCATGACGTCATGATCGCAATAGTTTTCTGGCTTGTGACGTTTTGTAATAACGGGTGATCATTGTGATTCATAAGGATTATCTTGGATGTAGTTGCTTTGATTTATTACAAGGTATTTGTTATTGTTGTTTGGGATGATCTAGTTCAAGTCAACGTACACAGTAATAGTGGTAGCTCGTGAGAGGGCTTTATATGTAACAATATGTTCAAACTATACCTGAATTCTTGAAATTTCGCTAGTTGAATATAATTTTTAAGCTCATTTCATGTTCTTTGCTAATTGTTATTCAAACTTCAAACAGAAAAAATAAATAAATTAATCGGTCGATTATATAACCGAAATCCAATCAAGCTGATTGTAGCAATATACTTTATGGTAATCACTTTTTATATTGCATTTTGGTACTTAACATAAAGACCCTATGAAGTAAATTAACTTTACCGATATTTTTCAACAAGTTTTAGAGTCCTTAATATCTCAAAAAAGTTAATAACCATCGAGGTAAATAAGATTGCAAGTTATAAAATAAATAATAATTATTTTGATTATAAAAACTTCTGCTCAATAAAGTTTTATACGTTGAATATTTCTAAATATTTAAAATAAAGAGACTTCAGCACTGAAATTCTGTATAAACCTATTATGTGTACAAATTCAAGTTTCTTCTTTTGTTTAATAATCCATTTATCATTGTTCTACATTTCCACGTCTTTCGAACAATACAAAATTATTTTTGAATTCTTTTCAATACCAATTCTATTGCCATTCCAACAGGTTGAATAATAACTGCTTGGGGATTTGTGAACATATTTTTTGAACCCGATAATACGAGAAAAAAGGAGCAAAAATTGAACTGCGAACTACATAAATGGTTATACTCAAACATGCCAGAATACGTGAAAAAGGTACTCTTTATGCAAATAGTGGAATTCACCGTTTCACCTAACGTACAAACTTGTAGTCTATAAAAAGTCAAATCCCTTAAGTGTCATTCTGTTTTCTTGTAACTGTCAAGACTGAGTGAACGTTATTAGGGTATTGTTCGTTTATTTTGATGTTTTCAAGCCGATTATTGAGTTGTTTGGTTAAACGATAAGTCGATGAAATGTTTGGATTTTATATTTATTTATAATCATTGAAGCAGAACTAATTTATAATCCAAAATTAATTGGCATGCACAAATATAATACATTTTAAGTTGTTGCGCTATCATTTGCATACTAATCTCGACGAAAGCTTGGGAAAACTTTGGAAAATTATATTCATCTAATCAACACTTCCTTACTAATATTCTCAACACAACTTGGTATGACAGAGTTCCATTTACTCTTTTGAAGCATGTCTCAAAAGTATAAGAAGTTGCAGGTACCTACAACTAAAAACTTTTATCAACTAAATGATGTGAACGAATATTGAAGCTTGCGAATCGAATATTTTAAGGGGAGTTATTATCAATTCTGAAAATAGTCACGAGTTTCTTACACTTTGAGTTTTAAATCAAGGGGCGAGGAATGATAATATATAATAGGTTTACTATTTAAATGAAGCCAAGAATATTGTTGGATCAGGAAAAATATCTAGAACTGAGTATATCTCGTAGTAAGATAAGGTTTACTCCAATTATGGGACACTCAATGCCGAAAAATGCCGATAACTTCAAATCCTACTTACACGTCCTTTCTGGTGACGTAAGAGAGTGGAGGCGAGTCTTCCGCGCCTGGTAGAGGAATTAAAAATAATAATCATGCCACCAGAATGGAGGTGGGGCGATAGGCTAACTGCCTGTCTCTGTAAAGCCCTACATTGTTTCGAAACCTGCAACAGATCCTAGGAATGGATTGAACTTACGGCAACAATTTCGTGACCGAAAAAAGGACTATGGCATTAGATCCTGGAATGACAGAGCATTCAATTACTAGTCAACCGCTAAGGTTGGCAATGAGCTATCTCATCGGGGAATGGCTGGAGGATATCGCCTCCACGATGAAACAAATGACAACGGCCGCCGGCTGGTTGACTTTGCATGTAGCAGAAATTTATTTATTATATATTTCATCGCCGAACAAGGTATCGTTACAAAAAAAAAAAACCCAAAAAATAATAAAATATAATGAATAGCACAATCAAATATCATTCTTGATCTAGGTTTGAGAGATGGAGTTCAGAGGATAACGTGTTTAATAATAAAGCTTTGAAATTGGATCTGGAGATGGTTGGAAAGTAAAGTGTGCTTAGTGAATTAAAAGCTTTGCAACATGCATTTAGAGGCTCGTTATCCGCGTAAATTTTAGGTGTCGCTCTTTAATCAGCAGACGCGAATGTCTAGTGAACTGCGATATCTCATGGACCTTAATTCTGTCAGCTAGGAATGGTATTTTAATAGTGCCTCTAAGGATATCAAGCACGAAGCAGCTGACAAACATAATTCTTCTAGAGGCCAGCGTTGATATATTTAGGATCCAAAGTCTATGCTCATATGATGGCAAGTCTGAAATATTGTTCGGATTAAATAATGATCTTAACGCAAAAAGGACAAATTGTCGGTATGAACATTAAAGTTCGGGTCCCAGATTAGACAAGCATATTCAAGGATAGGACAAACTAAAGAAAGGTATAATGTCTTAGAGACCCATACATTCTCAAAATCTTTAGATCGACGTTTGATAAAACCAAGGAGCTTACGGGCCCTACAGATGACATGATCGTAATGTAAATGGAAACGCATTTTTCTCTCCAAAGTGACACCAAGGTCTACGATGCTATCCTCCCCGCTAAGTTTATGATAGTAAAGATGATAATTGTTGATTAAAGTTAAGCGTTTCCGTCAAAAACTTAAAACTTGACATTTTTCAAAGTTCAAGGAGAGTTGGTTAATTTGGGACCATTCTAACAGGGAGTTAATTTTGTTTTGAAGGAATAATGAATCTTGTTGGGACTTTATTACATGGTAAAGTTTAAGATCATCAGCACAGAAAAGATGAGGAATATCCGACAAGGCCTCAGAAAGATCAGAAATGAAGATATTAAAAACGAGAGGGCCCAGATGGCTGCCTTGTGGTACACCGGAGCAAACACTTATTTCCTTGGATATGAAACCTTGAAATTTGATATTTTGAGTCCGATTATGGAGATATGAGCCAAGCCAGCTCAGTAAAAAACCAGCGATTCCGAATCTTTTAAGGTTGGGTATCAGGATTTCGTGGTTGACCCGATCGAACGCTTTACTAAAATCAGTGTAAATCGCGTCAATTTGGTGCCCCAACACCATTTCACAGAGAATGCTAGACACCATCACGGATAGATAAGTTGTGGTCGAGCGATTTTTAAGAAAACCATGCTGTTGATCGTTAAGCCGTGGCTCAATAATGGGAGATAATTTTGAGTAGACTATTTTTTCAAATAGTTTTGGTGTAGCTGATAAAATAGCAATACCTCTGTAATTCTCAACCGACCCCTTCTCTTTATTTTTATATATTAGTGTCAAATGTGATGACTTCCAAGAAGAGAGGAAAATTCCAGCAGCAAGGGATTTGTTAAATAGGATGTATAAGGATAAGATCAATGGCTCTCTGCAGTTGAATATAAGTAAGGAGGGAGTAAATTAGGGCCTCATCCTTTACTGAGCTCAAGATCTTCTATTGCTTTAAGTATTTCATCTTTTGAGATAAAAATTTCCTTAATTAAAACGGCTGAATTTAGATCCGAGGGAGAAGCATAGTACGAAGAGCAGGTTGTAGAATAAATGGATCGAAAGTGGCTGGAAAAATTCACAAATATCCATTGGGTTGGAAGAGCTAGATTTCTGATATATCACGAATACGGAAAGCCATGAGACTTGCGTTTGATATTTACGAAATTAAAGAATTTTTATGATGCTCATGCTTCCCGGGATTTAATTTAAAATTCCTTTGCCAGCTCATCATATTTGGACTTCATCTCATCGTTTACATTGGATCTTGATTGAATTATTATATAAAGCTTATTTCTTTGATTTTGCAAGTAATGGAGCTAACTATCTGGCCAAGGCTAAGAGAGTTTTTTTTCTTTTTTATCTTAGGTACGTGTCTTTCGACGGCGTTCAAGCAAATCTAGTAAAAATGAGCTACTGCATCGTCACCTAACTACTGCATCGACACTACTGTATCGACACCTAACGTTGTAAGAGTACCAGTCCAGTCAATTTGACGAAGATAGTTATTTATGCCATCATAGTCAGTATTATAGAAGTCGTATACAATATTGTTATTGTCAGATTGCTGGTTTGCTTCATCGGTAGTGGACAGCTCAAAAGAAGTGCAGAATCGTGGAGGCTATTAGAAAATAGGTGCTCTATTTCACCAGTCGGATTGACCACTACGTCGTCGTATGCGTTTGTAAATATCAGATCTAGTGAATAACCGTAATGGTTGGGAGTCAAAACAATTTGCTGCAAATCATTAACATATAAAATGGTAATAAGTTCGAAGTCAATATCGTCCGAACGATTTATTGGCAAAAGACCACCATCAGCTCCGTCGATCATGTATGACAAATTAGGGTGATTGAATTTGCCAGAGATGATAACTTTGTCTTCTTTCTTGATGGAAGCAGCCAGTGAAGAAATTACATTAAACACATCATTTTAGATTATCTCACCAGATTTAGGTGGAATATAAAAATCACCAACGTATAAATCCGATTTCTCCACTTTGATGCGGACGATTTTATGTTGATAAAATTGATTTGGAACTGTGCTGACCAGCTTGCCACCGCCCCGGGTCTGTCCAGTGCTATGATAATCTCTATCGTCCCTATAGATAGTCCAGTTTCCATCAAGAAGAATGAATTGTTCAACCATGTTTCGGTCAGGGAAAGAACATTCAAATGGCATGATTTGGCGTCAAGAAAGAGTTTATTGATTTTTCCTTTCATACCATCACAGTTGTGGTAAAAGAGTCTGGGGCGATTGGAACTGAGTAGGATTTTACTGGGAACGAAAAAATTGCTGGTGTTGCTCTATAGATTGTTGAAGAGAAGATAAATAGTTGCTGCTTACGTGTAAGGAATAAATGTCCAGATCTTTTTCGGCTTGAGCTAGAGATATACCGTATTCTTCATGGTATTTAAAATTAAGTCCACGGAGAGCCTCTATTTTAATGGGAAGACCTTCTCGTTGGATGGAAACTTTAATGTTTATTTTTGTTTTACTATCGATACACGTAGTATGAGGAGCTTTGTGCAGTTAGGCCAGGAATAGTCTCACATTATTGCGAATTCCGCTATCTCTTAGCCCAGATAGGAGATATTTGGACTCGAGATTTTTGCTAGAGTTGATTGTTGCCCTCACAACTTGTGGCAGTAGGGGGTCTAAAAATGAACTCTTTTCATTCGTCAAGTTTACTGTTGAGCATAGTATACTCAAATAGTACCCACACCTTTTATTTACCCTGTGTTGCACCCTTTTTGAATTTTCCCAGGGGCACTTCAGCTGATCCGGGGCATTACATTTTTGGCGCGCTCAAGAAACAAAGCAAAATGCAAATAAAATTTCCGACGCACGTGTTCTTTTACGCATTTCAGAACATAGGAGTGTTGCCAGATCCTAATAAAAAACTAAAAGATTGCAGGGAACGAATTTGTTTTTCTACAAAGTTATTGATTTTTTGAGATATGGTAATCCTGAAATCTCTCATCGAAGCATATGTTTATATTTGCGCCAATCCTCGCGTCAGCATTTACCTACCTACCTGCTACCGAAGATTTATGGCCCGCTGTTTGGCTTGTGCTCGGATTTTTCCGGAGGGTTGATGGAGTGTGGTTACTAGTTGAGTATACTATGCTGTTGAGGCTGGCCGTTGAATTGTATGAGCTGAGGATGGAATCTGTATACCTCCATGTACAAAATTTGAGTATTCAGTGAACTTTTCCGTACTTTCTGCTATTGAAATGGGAACAATACGCTCCTCTGCCAGATAATTGGTACTTACAGATGGCAAACTGCTAGAAGCACTATTATTTTTTATGAGAGAAGTGGATGGATTTTCTATGATAACGTCAATGGAACTAGGAGTAGTGTCTTTTGAAACTAAATGGGAAATCGGGCTTACAACTGTGTTAGTAGAAGGCTTCGCGTTAAGATCTTGGTTAGTTATGTTTGACGTATGCTTATTTTTAATTTGAAGTTCATGCGATGGTTTCGTTGATGACACTTGGCGAATACAATATCGAAAATGGTGGTGAATTTGTATATTTAGGTGCTAAAATAACAAGAACCATTTATGAAAGAGATGAAATACGCCGAAGAATACAGCTCGCAAATAAAATATTTTATTCAGTTTTGACGATTTATTTATTTATTCTAACAGACTGAATAATCCAATAACAAAATGGAACGCAAAGAATAAATACAGCAATATTTAAATGGAAAAAAAATAATAAAATGACAATAATAAGTTAAACTAGTAGTAAGTCTCTTAGTTTTTTCTTAAATGCTATGTAAGAAGAGGGGAAAGGACCAAGCTCGAGATTGTTATAACTTCGTTTGATTCTTAAAATTGGTGAATGGAAATATAAATCAGTTCTAGCATATGGGATAACGAAGTAAGAGTTCATCCGAGATGAATGAGATGTTTGACGGAAACGCAGCTTAGATAAAATATTTAGCGGGACTTGATGGTAGCAGAGTTTATACAAAAAGCATTGGTCTAAATAAGTTTGTCGGGATTTCAGAGATGGAAGAGAAAGGAAAGATACACGACTTTCGTAGGGCTGATACGGCAAATTAAATTTAAGGAATAGAAAACGCGTAAACTTTCTTTGGATATTTTCTAAAGAAGACACGAGATAGGAATATCGGGGGGACCAAATAACAGAACAGTATTCAAGCAAGGGATGAACAAGACAAACAAATAGGCGGATAGAAGAAGAGATGCTATTAAATTTATGTACATTCCTAAGGATAAACCCGGAAACTCTAGACGCCTTAGTAATCACATTTAAAACATGTGCATCAAATTTGAGTTTTGGATCAAAAGTTACTCCAAGGTCTTTGTAACTGAACACTTCAAAGAGCAAAGCATCATTTAATATATAATTAAAATTAATAGGAGAGTTTTTGTGAGGAAAAGTCATGACATTTAGTAGTGTAAAGTTCTAAATAGTTTAAAGCACACTAGTTATTTAGAGCATTAAGATCAGTTTAGAGGAGTTGACAGTCTAAATGGGATTTGACTGCTCGAAATGCTTTGAAGTCATCAGCATATAAGAGGCAACAGGAATTAATTACAAAGGGAATCATTTATTAACAACAGAAAGGGAAGAGGTCCTAAAATCAAACCTTGTGGAGCACCAGATGAAGAATAAAAAGGACTAGATGTAGTACCCGAGCGACTGACTCAACATCGAGGATACGATAGATAAGATGACATCCAAGATATAAGAACACCAGAAATGATAAGAGCTTCAAGCATACGACAAAGAAATTAATGGTTCACTGTGTCAAAGGCCCTGGAGAAATCTATAAAGATCAGATCAGCTTGCAGTTGGTTGTCCAAAGCTCTTGCAATACTGTTTATGAACTCCATTCAATTAGAGGTAGTAGAGTATCCTTTGAGAAAGCCATGCTGCTCTGGAGCAATAATAGGAACTAAAGAGTTTGAGAGTCAATTATGAACCAGCCGTTCCAGTAACTTTGGAAAGCAGTAAAGTAACGAAATAGGATGATAATTGGAAACTGACTTAGGATCATCACTTTTCAAAATAGGCACAATATTAGCTGTTTCCCAAGGATAAGGGAAAGTACCAGTACTCAAACTTAGATTGAAGAGAAGAAATATAGGAAAACCAAGCGATGAGGGTAATGACCTGACAAATATGTTTGGCAAACCATCCGAACCAGGGCTGATTTTAGGATCAAGAGTATTGATCAAAGTTTCGACTTCAGGTGCATCTGTACAAATAAAGGACATTGGGAAGGGAAGATTACTAGTTAAAACAACAGGATGCACAGCTGCAGTGGAAGGAGAAAAAGTCGAAGAGAAAAATTGGGTAAATGAGTCAGTAACTTCTTGAGGAGAAGAAACCTCTGCACCATTCTAACGGATCTTACTAGGGCTGGAAGAACAGAATTTCAGTGACCACATATAAGACTAAAAAGGTTTTGTATTATTCGCCGCAAGAGAGCTATCCAGACTACTGAAATAAGTCTTCAGAGCATATTTGATCTCTTTTTTGACAACAGCACGCAGCCTGAAAAAATTAAATCTAGCTTCAATAGCCGAGTGTTTTAAAGGCACGATGTGCCTTATCTTTTGCTCGTAGGTAAGGGTCGCTTTGTAAACCAAAGTTTTTGATTTGCTTTATGAGATGTCTGAAGGGGCGTAAAACAATGAATAAGACTATAAATATATATGTAAAATTTATCCAAAGCAACCTCAAAATTTAGGCCTCTAAAGAAATCTAACCAGTTGACTGAAAGTAATTCTATATTAATATCTTCGTAGTTAGCTTTAAAAAAGTTCAGTTTTGGAGTAGGATGAGGTTTGTTAAATTTTATGTCATCGAGTATAAGATCTTTAGATAAAGGAGGATGGTGCCGATCAGGAGGAACATACAGATGTAAGGCTTGAGATACAGATAAGTAGCTAACTGGAACATTTGATAGAACAAGGTCAAGGAGACGTCCATTACGATTGTGGATATGATTAAATTGAGAAAAGGAGCAATTGGATAGAAAAGATGACAGGATTATAGAAAAAGGATTAACTGACAAGATAGAAGGAGTAGGATGATTCTACCACCCTATGTATGGTAAGGTAAAATCCCCGCAAACGAATATTTTGGCGTGAGGGTGTCGCAAAACTAGATAAGCGGATATGTCATCAAGAAACGTCCCATAAACAGTGAATGGTGACTTACAGGGAATATAAGTAATGAAATCAAGAACTCTGTATTATGAGGGGGAGAGATTTTGACAATAGCACATTCTAAAGTATGAGATAAATAGAAATCAGAACAAAGAGAATTAGGTAGAGTTTTGCTAACTGCAGCCAAAACTCCGCCACCATCAGCCTTGTTGGTAGCAATAAGGTCGAGGTCACATTTATATACAATATGATCAGGAAATTTTTCGCTGCTGAATATGTTACCATTTAGCTAGGTCTCGGAGAAGCAAATAAAAGAATCATTACTAAGTTGATAGGAGATAAAGAGTTCCTCAAGCTTGGTCCTTAATCTACGTACATTTTGGTAAAAAATAAAGATACACATTTTATTAGGAGGAGAGAAGTTACATTGAACAGTATTAAGGTTTGAAAGAGATTTATTGAGGTTTAAAGAGGATACAGTGCAATAAACATTATGATTATCAGAATATTCATCAAGATTTCTTGTGACTAGAGCTTTGGGATTTCGTTCATTGCCCGAGGAAAATTTCTACGTTTCATTTCAAATGGCTTAACAAGTACACCAACAGGCTAGTAATTCGAATTCAGAACAATATCAGTAGTTGTCGAAGTCACCAATTTAAATGAGGCAACTACTTTGTCCGTTAAATTTTCCTTAGTGAACTTATGACAACTAAAAATTTTAACTTTTTGTTGACATAACGCTTTAAGTCATCAACAGAAGTTTTGTACGCAACTCTAGAGATGAAGATATGCTTCAGAGGTATAGAAGCACGAATGACAGCAGAATCGAAATCTGTTGAGGGAACGTGGTCACTCGATTTCTGATGTTGAATTGCAGGTGGTATTTTCTTTGGGATCGCTTTCCGGCTGCTAGACGAAGAGGCAAGTGGGCTGATGATAAGTAAATAAGATTGTTAGTTAATAAAAAGCGACTTCAACAACGAGTTGCTCCTAGTAACAATTGAATCTACTACTGCGTTCGACTTGTTTTCCACATCAACGCATACTCAAAATGACCTGGGTATCATCGGATAGTAACACACAAAATCAGATCGACCATGTTATGATCCAGCAAAGATGGGCCTTACGCATACCTGACGTCCGTACACATTGAGGAGCCAATTGTAGCTTAGATAATTACTCAATTAAATTAGCTTATTGATGTTGAATGTCCAAAGCGTATTCGGCGAAGGTCAGTTCTCTATGAAAACTCCAAATGGCGTCTGTAGCCAAAAATTTCACGGAGACCCTCAACAACCAGCTAGCTCCCATCTTACTTCATAAATCGCTGAAAACAAGCAACGAGCTTTCGATGGCAGTGAAAGTGGCAATTAAGACCGTGGCAGAACCGATGATCCGACATCAAGCCCGGTGCAAAAAGAATGATTGGTGCGATGATGAGATGATGACAAAAAGAATCACCCGTACAAAAGAAACCTAGGCAGGAAGACCAGAACGTAGAGAGAACATCATCGAAATCTCAGAAGAGAAGCGAATAAGATAATTATAATTAAGAAAAGAAAACACCATGACAACCAATGAGAAGTATAGATCTAAGTCTAGCGAATTGCAAAACAAGGCAAGTATACGAGGTGTGACAAGTTATGAGACTGATTTTATTGCCACGCTTATGGTAAACCTGCGACCTTGAAATTCCCTTCCCCTTTCCCAGCAACCTTCTCCTCTCCATTGATATACTTACCATTGCTCTAGCTTGTTTAGTTCGCCTGCTGTGTCGCGTTGAGTTGACCTGTGTTCGTGGTGCTCGTCAGGAAAATGGAGAAACGAAATCAAGAGCAACGCGTTGCGATAAAACTTTGCACCCGATTGGGCGAAACAGCTTCGGGAAAAAATTCTAAAAGTGCATGGTAATAGTGCTCTTAGTCGTATTCACGTATTTTGATGGCATAAAGAGTTTAAGGAGGGGCGTGAAAGCGTGGAAGACGAAGCGTGAAGCAGGAGATCAGTCGAGGTGTGGACTGACGCGAATGCGTGAAGATGCGGACTAACGCGAATCCGTGAAGACCAGTATGAACCGTGAAATAGTCAGACAAATTTTAACCGATAATTTTGGGATGAAAAAGTTGTGCGTGAAGATGGTTCCAAAGAACCTTTCTGAGGAGCAAAAGCAGCATTGAATGACCGTCGCAGAAGACTGTTTGGAACAAGCGGAAAACAATCCCACGCTACTTGATCAAGTTATTACAAGCAATGAGAGCTAGTTTTTGTTCCCTAGAACAAAATCAGTTGTAAAAGAAGCCCATTCTGAGTCGATTACGGACATCCAGGTGGCCGCCATGAGGGTACTTGCGAAGCATAGAAAACGCGCTTGAATCGTTGTATAGCTGTCCAAGGGGACTATTTTGAAGGGGATGGCAGATTTGTAGAATAATTTTTGCTCAGGCAGTCCTAAAATATAAAAGGGGCTCACAGCAGCCGGGGGCACTGGGACTGGCATTTCCTCTTCCCTCTCCCCTCCCGCTAGGAAAGGGACTACTCAGCTTGAAGGCGCCCCGCGGCGTAACAAAGCGAGACCTGGCCCGAAGTAATGTGTCATACGGTTCCAGGCTGGGTTCTCAGGTTGACAGGGGAGGTGTTTAGTGGGTAGTCCAGTCGTGCATGGGAGTTCCACACTCTGTGCATAAATAGCATTCACCTTCCTACCACAAAAAAAAAATTCTTGCTTGACAGCTTAGAAGTAAAGGCACAACGGTCGTGCGATCTTCACTTCACATTTCGTCGCTTCTTCTAGTGTGACACCCAGGCAATGTTTATAACATCGGTATAAGGCTGAACACAAAAATATGTGAAGTCATGCTATTAATCTTTTATTGTCCAATTTGTGATCAGCTCTCAGAGATAAAAAAAATTATAAATTCAATGCAGTAAAAAAAAAAACTCTGAGTTATAAAATAGCTGTCTCTTCAAGCATCTCAACGATAGGGTTTCAAAAAGATGCTATGTTGAACTTTACTGGACTGAATTTCAAACATTATTAATTAAATATCCCTTAAGCCTTTTCTTGAAGAATATAAGTGAGTTTGATTCCTAAACTGAATCAGGAAGATTGTTGTATATTCGCAACGCATCATTTGTAGCATCGTTCTTCAGACAGTCCGTTCTTGCAAAAGGTATTACGAATTGATTTGCATTTCTAGCATTGTACTGATTCTTTTGCGATACTTTAATATATTGAATTTTTGATGACGATTTTGATTGTAAACATTTGAAGATAAACTTGGCTTTCTCCATTATAATAATTTGAGGAGAGGTTAATGCTATCGCTGATTGGTACACTAATCTGGTTTGATGAAGCTTAGAAAGATTTAGAATGTTTTTATACGCTTTGGTGGGCATTCTAGAGATGATATTAAGATGCTGCTTTGATGACTGGCTCCAAATTACTACTCCATAATGTAGTTTCGACAGTACGAATGGATTTAAGATCATTTGCTTGATGTTTTTTGGAAAACCTTCATATCTTCTAAGTAGTCCGACAATAGGAGCTAATTTTCTCCTTAAGTTATTAATGTGTGATAACCATATTAGTCTATGGTTAATGATAAGTCCAAGATACTTGATACCCGTTACTCTTTCTAGTTTTTCGTCATTAATTTTTATGTCCATGTCAATGTCACCTTTATTCTTTTGCTTGAAAATGACGAATTTTGTTTTTGAAGTATTCAATGCTAGTTTACTATCAATCAGCCACGAATGATATGTTTTTTGATCCTCATTAATGGTGTTTTCGAGGCAATCTGTTTCGTGTCCCGAGTAAAGTAGTACTGTATCATCTGTGTATAGCGCATAATGTCCTTAAGTCCACATGTATTCAAATTATCAGTGTATAACAAGAATAAGGTTGGGCCAAGTATCGAGTCTTGTGGAACGCCCGATTTCATAGAAGCAGCGTCGCTCAAAACTTTATTTACTGCTGTTCTCTGCAATCTGCCTTTCAAGTAATTTCTAAATAGCTGATTTGTATCGCCTTGAATACCATATAATTCCATTTTAACCATATAGCAGATCATGATCCACCGTATCAGAAGCTTTTTTCAGATCCACAAAAATCGCAGCAACATAATCTCCTTTATCCAGGCCTGTATTGATGAAATGCGTGACTTAAGGAGGGCATCAAAAATTCCTCTATTTTTCTGAAATCCAAATTGTTGTAAATTTAAAATTGAGTTTTCCGAAATGAAAGATGTTAGGCAGTTATTTATTAGTTTTTCGAAAATTTTACTAAACCCTGTTAAAAGGGCGGTCGGGCGGTAGTTGTTTGGATCCATTCGGTCTCCTTCCTTGAAAATTGGGACTATTTTAGCTAGTTTCCCTTCTTCTGGAAACGTTCATTTCCTAATGTGCTCATTAAGGTAAGTTGCAATATAATCAGCTATTAGTTCTTTAATGAGTTTTATTTCATCCATCGTTATGTTGTCAATCCCGGGCGCTGTATTATTCTTCATTTCCTCAATGATGTTAATAACTTTAGATTTGTTTGTTGGATGCATATGAAATGAGAATTTTGGCAAAGTAATTGTGGGACTAAAATTTCTTGTTGTGTTTGTTCGGATTTCATTGGCAATCTTTTCACCAATAATCGAAAAAAAATTATTGAGTGTACTTGCAACTTTGAGAAGCCTTCGCTTCTTTCACAGCGCATTTGGACAATTTGTTTGCTTTGTTATGCATGGACTTTAGTGACTGATCGTTCATATTCCGTTTGTAGTCCACATATGCCTTCCGCTTGTCCTTGCTCGCCACAATCACTTTTTGAGTAATCCATGAATGCAGACGACATCTAATTTTTTTTCTCTTTAGTCGCGTTGTCTTTAGCTTCTGCTATAATCCATTAGGTTTGTAGGTCTCCGTTGTTCCAATAATCGTTGGATGTAAGATTTGAATAGCTCCTTGTTCAAGTATCGGAAAGTTTCGTAAGCAGGCCTCCATTTATGAGCGCTTATGCCTTGAATGTTTATTTTCAAAACACGATGATCTAGCTCTGGCCAACCCTCATATATGAAATTAATTTTTTCTGCAGTTGGCTTATCGTTTGTAACTATGTAATCGAGGCAAGTATTTGAAACAGGACGTGCAGTTGTTTCTTGGTTCACGATAATAGCACCATTTCTATCCAGAGTATCCTTATAAAGCCTTGATTCTGAGGAATCAGTAATTATATTGATGTTTGTGTCAGCTATTGTAAGTAGATTTTTTTTTGAGGAATAAAGGTTGTGTCGTGCCGAGCATAGAACTTGCGCATTCAGACGGTTGGGGTTGTAGAAAGTACCAATTTTAATTTTTTTTCCTGCGTAGTTTATTTCGATTATTATAATGTAGTATTTATCAGGTGTGACGCATTTAGTAATGAAGTTTATTGTATTTTTTACATAAATAGCTGTGCCACCACCTCTTCCAGGTCTACAGGAGAATACTGAGTTATAGCCTACGATATTACAATACTTTGCTTCCTCTGGGTAAATGCATACTTCATTTAGAACAATCCCATCTGTCTTGGGATTTTGCTGCAGATAAAATTGTATATCACTCAGTTTATTCCGCAGGCTTCTTATATTAGCATATAAGATCGTTAGTTATGTGTCACTTGATCGATTTGTATTGCTAAAAATCATTTGAAATCGTAGTCAATGCTCCTCCTAGCAATTGTTTTCCTACGCTGGCATTCTTGGCACTCCGAAGAGTCTGCTCTGTGGGAATGATCAACATTCTTACTATTTCCCGCGCAGCTGCAACATTTTTCGTACTCGCATTTGCAGTCCTTCAATTGATGCTTACCCCCACACCTAGCACATATTTGCTCCCCTTCGCATTTCACGGTTTTATGATTACACTTTTGGCACTTATAGCATCTTGTCACATTGTAGTCTTCCTTTACGAAGTAGGACCCGTAATCGATGTTTATATACCTATTTACCAGTCTTTTATACACTCTTCACCTGAAGAATGTGCAACCACTTTCCATTTTTTGTGCGTCTGGCGTGAACTAATTCCATTTTCTCGTTTTCCCCAATATTGGGGCTTAAGAACAGTATTTCATCTCTTCAGGAAAAATAACACATTTTTATGCAATATTCTCATTTAAAATAGCCGCCATTATGTTTTATGATCCTCAAAGATACTCCGCATCGATATTATTCCTGAAGCTTTCATGGAAATCCTAGCAAGGTCGTAGTGTCTGAGTTGATTTTAAGTGCATATTGTCCCATAGCAATGTATAGATGCTTTTGTAATACAGGAAAACTTAAGCCACCATAGCATTGTTAAATACTACTCGATCTTTTTAAAATTTTCAGTGATGATCAAGCTTGTAATTCAACATTGGTATATTGAGTTCCATTGAATTTGAGGGTACCCGTAAGATTTTATTCAAGAAAGTGTAAAATTAATAAATCCTTTAATTTTTTTCTTGAAAAGCCGTCGGGCCTTGTTTCTTTGTGTGAGTAGACACACCTTTGAGTCATCTTCAGTGTCTGATGGGTGCGTTGAAGGGAATGACTTTATATAGTCGTAGGATGGGTTAAGCAAGTAGTGCCAAATTAGGTCAGATGGAGAGAGAGATATTACGTGTTGTTTTTTGTATGGTTGGATGTCTGTTTGCTGGATTTCATCTTGTTTTGGTTTTCGTCGGAAAGTGTGATCTACTACTGAGAAAATTGCGTCAGAATTTGTAATGAGTTATTTGTTGATAATGTCACCGTCTGTGAATAAATAATTCAAGCCTTGTCTTGTCGTTAGTTTCTGAGTTATCCTTCCTATTTAAACCATGTAGCATTCGTTGCATGTCGCATTCGTATATTTCTTTTTTGTTTTTAGGTAAATTTCTCGAGCGAAATTTATTAGGTAAATTTCTCGAGCGAAATTTACCTATTGCGGAGAGCATCATATATATATATATATATATATATATATGGGATATAACGAAATTTGTGACCACGCTAGAGGTTGCAATTTTGCTTCGATTTTCACCAAATTTTCAGGAAAGGTGTATTAGGTAATTATCTCGGTTAAGTTCGTGAACCAGCTATATCGGCCGAGTAAAAACAAAATGGCGGCCATTTTAGCCGAAAAATCGCGATTTCTGTTCTGACCAAAGTGTAGCTCTGATTTGGATGAGATTTGATACAAAGGTTCATTGAAGTATGCGATGAATCTCACAATAAAAAATCCAAAGTCGGTACGGCAGAAACAAAATGGCGGCCGCTCAAAGGTCGAAAAACGTGCAAAATTTTGTTATTGTAATAGTGGTCAAAGCTTTCAACAGATTTTCATGAAATTCGGTAGTTTGATAGAAATTATAAGCATATAAAGAATTACGTAAAAAAACTGGAGGTCAGGTTGCAAAAAACAAGATGGCGGCCAGTTGAAGGTCGAAATTTGAAAGGCTTTTAAAAGTCGCAATTTTGATCCGACATATATGAAACTTGGTTTCAAGATAGACATTACTTACACCTACAGTCTTTGATATTTTGGTGATCATGCATGTGCAAATTTCAAAATGGCGGCCGTTTAAATATGCGCTTTTTTCATGTTTTTGTGGCCCTCTAGCGGTCACATTTTCCAACGGATTTTGATGAAACTTGAGATTATGAATCCCTGTACTATGTTCTTGTATTTTGCAGGAAATTATTAAAATTGAATGAAAAATAAAAAAGTCAAAAATTTAAAGCCTAATATTTTTAGCTGCGATTTTCTTTAAAAATTGAATTATTTTGCCCTGTCTAGAGTGAAACTCCTATTTGAACGAGATAGTACATTGATTGATGAGGTCCTAGCATACAAAGATTTAAAATAATCCTAAATCAAATGCATGCATTCAAAATGGCGGCCCCCAAAGGTCTGAAGGCAAGCGCAATTCGCTATTTTAGTGCCAACTGAAATAATGAATATTTTTCATTGAAACGTTTTAAATGACTATGTTTGAAAGAACCTATAAACCAGATCATTTTTAAGATATTGTAAAATATTTTTAACAATACCCTAAAAAATTATAAAATCACGACTTGTCTGTCTGTCCGTCCGTCCGCCCGTTTGTTCGTGCGTCATAACAAGTTTTCTCGCAAACCACATAAGCTACAATGAGGAAATTTTCTACGTAGGTCAAAAGTGGTGCCTCTTGAAATTTGCAGTGCAAGAAAATATTTTAAGGTATTTAAGGGGTGTCTCCCCATACAGGCGGGTCTCCCTATACAGGCGGATGGCATACAATTTTTTTTATTTCTGTAGCCCTCTAGCAGCCAAGATTCTCAACAGATTCCGTTGAAACTTGAAATTATAAGTTATTAAGGCAAGTTAATTTAATTTGATTATGCAAATCGAATGACAAATATAGCAGTCGAAAATTTACAGCTAAATATTTTTAGCAGCCAATTTCAATAAAAATCGAAATAACCGCCCTCATATGTTCAGAAAAAAATTGAAATGTATATATTAATGGCAATGCAAGTGCTGATTAAACTTTTATGGAAATCTTTTGAAATGAACTATTCGAGCTATTTAAGTCTTTGTGTGGTTACCACTGTGAACTGTGAAAACAGCAGATGCGAGAAGGGCGAAACTGGTATTTATATGTTTACAACAATATGTAATCCATACGCATGCAACTCAATTTAATTAGCAAAATATTTGCGCCCCGATAAAAGGTTTCTAAAAACGAACGTGGCCAGATTTTTTTTATGTTAATAAATACCCATGTGGTACTACGAAAATTGCAGAAAGAAGTTTAGTAGTAGGCAAGCCAAATTCTTTTTCGAAACTTAACGCTACATACGAGAAATTTACCTTTCCGGCTGGTGGTGCCAACGGGGATTTTTTTTTCTTGAAAAGATTTCGTAAATTCCTCTCCCCTATATGGGAAGACCCCCTCAAAACGCTTTGAAATCTTTTGCACCCCAGAACTTTATTGAAGTCATAACTTTCGACCTTTCCACAAAGTTTCATGGCTGTATCTTTGATAGTCTTGGAGAAAAACTGCTGTGACATACAGACGGATGGACAGATGGGCACAGGTGCCGATTACAATAGGCTTTGGAATTTTAGTACAAGCCCCTTAAAAAGGAAAATTTAGTTATAAGTGAATACAACTTTTGTATTGGATATGATTCAAGTGATACAGCCGGTTTCGTTTCCTACACACTTTTTCCTCTAATCTTTACGTAAAATAAAGGATCGTCCAGCTATAATGCACGATGTTAATTATGAGTCACACCTTAACGTCAAATTTTTCGCCAAATTTAAATTGATATTTCTTTGTTTCAGTATTTGACAATTTCAACCATGGAGAGGTACACAGTTGAGAAGCGCGTTAAGGTTGTTGAAGCCTTTCACGAAAATGAGCGTTCAAATCAAAATGCATTTTGTGCTCTTCGTGATTTTTTTGGTCAGCATAATCGACCAAATGTGTCCACAATCGGGAGAATTGTGCGGAAATTTCAGCAAACTGGGTCTGAAAAAAATGTGAAATCATCTGTCCATGCTCGCTCAGTTCATTCTGCGGAAAACATTGCTGTTTTTCACGATAGTAAGGCAGAAGAGCAGTCAACCTCGGCTCGTTGCCGTGCCCAATAATTGAACATATCACGATCATCACTGATGCGAATTTTGAATGAAGATTTTAATTTACACGCTATCAAGGTTCAATTGACTCAAGAGCTGAAGCCGACTGACCATTTCAAGCGTCGGTAATACGCTGAATGGTTGGTTGAACAGACAGAAGGGAATGGTGACTTTACAAAGAAAATCATTTTCAGTGAGGAGGCAAACTTTCACCTCAGTGGGTTCGTTAACAAGCAGAATTGCCGTATTTGGGTAAATGAGAATCCACAAGTGATTGTTAAAGAGCCGATGCATCCACAAAGCGTGACTGTTTGGTGCGATTTATGGGCTGGCAGCGTCATCGGGCCGCACTTCTTCGAAAACGAGGACGGCTAAGCAGCTACCGTGAATGGTGTTCGCTACTGCGAGATGATAACGGTCTTCTTGTGGTCAGAAATTGAGGTTATGGACCTGGACGATATGTGGTTCAATGGCCGTGTTATCTCACGTTGTGGCGATGTTAATTGGCTGCCACGATAATGTGATTTGACACCGTTGGACTTCTTTCTCTGGAGAGGTTTAAAAGAAAAAGTGTACGTCTATAAGCCAAAAACAATTCAAGAGCTAAAGGATGAGATGATTCAGCACATTACCGAGATTGAAACTCAATTATGTCTCAAAGTCATTGAAAATATTGACCATCGGATAGAAGTATGCCACCGTGGCTGTGGCGAGTATTTGGGTGATATTTTAATAAAAACATTAACATAATTATCTGAAAAAGTTATGTTTTATTTACAATTAACATTTTGCGTTTTGGTTGGACCTCCCTATATTCATTTTTATGAAATTTGTACTAACAATAGCGTATAATATAAATTTTTGAATAGAGACGTATAAACTTAGAATGCCCTTGGAGTCATTATGTTTCATCTCACAATGATTTTTGTTATGTTTGAAATCGGCTTTAAGTTTGTCAAATGTTAAAGATGGTTTCAATAAAGCATATTTTCAATTCAATTGATTCATTCAGCCAACATGTTTTGATATTGCTTTGAAACCAATCCTGCAGCAATTTCACGTATCCATCATGGTTCCTTAGTTGAATTTTTAATCTAGCGAAGATTAAAAATAAATTTTCGATCATGCAATTCAGATACTTAATATTCGATTAAGAGATTCAAATAACATAAAGAAATAATATTCTTAGTCAGCCATTCACATGATTCCGTTTACACGGAACATGTCAGGATAGAAATTATTACCACATAACACCCATCAAAAATGTTCACTGGCATCATCCATTCTTCAGATGTATGTATCCTCTAAACGACGATTTTCATTTCCTTTTCACAAATTTGAAGAATTGGTGTGCAAGCGTTTGCAATTTTGCATCTGTGCCGACGGATTTGAAGAATTTTCATATTGGACATGAATGTCATATAAAAAATGATATGTTCACTTATGCAGTCCCCACTAGTGGTGTCTGTTCTCACTACTAAACTCTCGTCATCTTTGGTCTCTATCATCATTTCGAGGGAAACTTCCGTTCATATTTCTTTTCTATTTTCCTCTCGTATTTGCATAAATTGAAACTTCTTTCTAACACCAAAGGAACATGTGAAGAAATTGTTAGCCGCAGCAGAAAGACCACATGTAAGAATCAAGAGGGAAATGAAATTTCAGAAGAGGAAGAAACTGATTTTCCTGCTTTGATTCCAATAACGGTCGTTTATCATGTTATCTTTTCGTTATGACTAGAATGATGATTTTGCGGGTTACAAGTTCATACAGTGCAGTGCGGCATCGTTGAATATTTTTTTCTGAATTAATCAAACACAGCGAATCTTGGAACGAACAGAAAAATGCCTCAATTATATCAGCTTTTAGCTTTATCAGCAATATTTCATGACTCAAAATTGGAAAGCCATATCATATTTCTGAGATCCTTTGAGTGAATATATTAAAGACAATATCTAGAGGCAAGGCAATTCATAATTAATACATTGGTCAGTAAAATTCATTTTTTGCAAGTAACAAGAAAACTATTAATTAACTATGTTTAGTCTGCATGGTGTAATGGTTAGAGAACTCATTCTGTAAGCCGAAGGTCCTTAGTTTGATCGTAGCAATACAGCCTCTCTAGGGCCTTTGCTTCCTGCGAAAAATACTTCCAACTGTCTCGATCCATTGACCACGTCCTCCAATTCGGAAATTCCAGCAGCAATGAACTTTCTTCATCTACCAAGTCCAACCAGCGTTTCATTGGATTCCCCATTAGTCTACGCCCTTTAGTTCTCCCAACGAATACCGACGAGATTTGATTCGATTGATTGTTTGGATGGACCATAAGCTCGTTCAGTTATGATACGTACTGGTTTAAATCAAGACGTACCGCAGCAGGGTAGATGAACACGGCCATAGCATGGTATCGACCATAGCACCATCTTGCATACTGATTTATATACGAGTTTATAATCAAATTAATGGAATACTCTAACTATCCCCAAGTGAATGTTCAAAGGGGGCTGCAGTGCTAAAATAAAAAAAAAAACAAAATTATTTTTACAATTATGTTACAAATGGAGGTTAATAATGGTAGAAACTATATTACAAATCAAAATTTGGTACAGTTATTGATGTAACCCTGAGATGAATACATTTTAAAATTGTCCAACATTGAACGCATTAATTCAAAATGGCAGCCCTCAACGTTAGAAAGTATGCAAGATTTGCTATTTCAGTAGCAACTGAAATTTTGAATGTATTTCCTAGAAAAATTGGAAGTATTTATACAAAAGAACCTTTTCCTTAAGGAGAACGGCCACTGTGATTGGTTGAAAAGAAAAAATAAAATTCATAATATTCAAATATATGTGTGCGAAATTTCAAAAATTGCTCAAGTTACAGCTTGTTAGTAAGAGTAGGTTCACCGATTGTTTTTTGCTTAGCTTCCCAGTGGAAATGTCATGCCACTTAGTCCCTTGCTCAAAGATATTTTGTATTAGATGATGCATAGAGGTCAAATTTATTTTGTAACCCAAATCCTGTTTCTAAAAGACATATAATAAAAGCACTCTTTCTATTCAGTCAATCATTTTTGGAGTTTCTTAGTAAATGCACGTTGCTTTCCCGGTTTTTATTTATTTTTAAAAATACAGTTATGGCTGTCCAAAACTCTACATCTAACTTGCACTTTTGAATATTTTTTATTATACTCCACTTATGCATCGCACCATTGTTGCCCATAAATCTCTTCCATGTCACGACAATGTTGCATATTGGCTCAGATTTCATAAACAATAAACTAAAGCGTTCTTGGTAGGTAAGATGGAATAGATGCTAGAAATTAAGTCAGCATATTTTAAGATAAATAACGCACTTAGGATAGGATTAGGATAGGATAAGATTTTGTAAGTCAGTTAGGATTCAACAGCCCAATAAGTAGTGTCAAATAAAGTGGCTAAAAATAAAAAAAGGAAACGAATTTTATTTCGTAAAAGTTAATTGGCGCAGTCGGTAAAAGATTTTCAAAGTCCTAACTCTTGAAGGAACTAGTTGTTCCAAAGGAAATAAATACATCCTAAATAAATACATCCTAAATTATATTGAGTGTTTCGTTCACCACAGTGAATCATCTGACTTTGACGGGGATATTTTCCGAGCAAGGAGGAATTTTGAACGAACGAGCCAAGCTCAATCGCAGATCAACAGCGAATTTATTTTTGGAAATCAAGGGGTGAGTAAAGTTCAATTCAATTTAATGGCTGAAGAAGCATTCCTAAAGGCGCAAAATGAAAAGCGCGTATTCAATCTGCTTGCAGCACTTCCAACATTTGATGGCAATCGACAAGAGCTACACAATTTTATCCTTATCGTGGATAGCATAGCTCCAATCATCCAAAGTTTGGACGAGCCCATCAAATCTGCCGTGCAAAGTTTAATCAGATCGAAAATCACTGGGAAACAGAGGGAACGAATAAATGCTCACCAATCAACGGATTGGAGTTCAATCAAATTGCTTTTGAAACAATTTTTTGATGATCCCAGAAGCAGATCTCAATTATATACAAAGTTAGTTAATGTTAGATTTACTTGTTTAACCCAATATTATGACTATATTATAGAGTGTCTTTATTATTTGAATAATAAAGTGAAAAGTGAGGTAACAGATGTTTCTCAACAAAATCATATAATTAACCCTAGGAAGGCAACCGGGGTGATACGTCACCCCACGACGTGAGAAAAGTATTTGTTTATGATGTTGCAATAATTATCTCTTTCTATCATTCTGTCTATTCTATAATTAAAGGGAATACTATCAGTCAAATAAGTGAGCGCATCGCGGCAAGTTGTGATTTAGTTTATATTGGCATTGCTGGGGTGACTCAACACCCCTCTTGGTATTAACGTATGTTTTAATTTTTATAGTATTAAGAATAAATTTTTAGTTTTAAGGTGAAAATGACTTCGCTCACAGAAGATGAAATCAGGAAATTACTAGAAAATTCTGAAGACGAAAGTTCAGACAATGAGCGCTATTCACAAGACGGGGAAATCTCTGAAACACATGATTGTGTGATTGTGCAGATGACGTTTGGTCCTGCAGTGATGATAGTGATGACGAGAATCTCCCGCAAGCCCAAGCCGAAGTGCTCAGAGATAAGAATCGCCATGTTTGGTCCTCAGTTCCGCCACCATCAAGTCGAACTGCACGGCGAAATATTGTGACTCTCCGCCGACTTACACGAGGAGCCGCCCAAAATATTCAAACGGAAAAAGATGCGTTCAAAACTTTATTTTCCCAGTCGATCATTGGTTCGACTGTTTTGCATACGAATCAAGAAATCGAGCGGCGTGCAAGTAACTACGCAGACCAGCACTATGTTAGTAAAACGGATAGCATAGAAATGGAAGCGTTAATAGGTTTGCTTTACTTTTCGGCTATAAATCGAGACAACCGCAAAAGTGTAAAAGACATGTGGTCACCGTTTAGTGCTACTATTTATAAATGCATAATGAACGCTAATCGTTTCCGATTTTTGCTAATTTGTCTGCGTTTCGACGACAAGAATAACAGAAACGTGGAAGACAAATTTTCCCCAATCCGACAAATATGGTTCTTATTTATTAAAAATTGCAAAGATTCATATGAACCACGTTTTTTTGTTACGATCGATGAACAGCTTTTGAGTTTTCGGGGCAAATGTCCATTTCGCGTGTACATAGCATCAAAGCCAGACAAATATGGCTTAAAAATAGTAGCCATTTGTGATGCCAAAACATTTTACATGTTCGATGCAATTCCGTATATTGGCAAGGAAACGGAAGTAAAAACACCTGCGGAGTATGTTAAAAAACTATCCGAAAGCATCAAAGGGTCCTGGCGTAATGTCACCTATGACAATTGGTTTGCGTCTATTCCACTAGCGGATGAAATGTTAAAAGATTATCAGCTAACAACTTTGAGTACGCTTCGCAAAAATAAACGGGAAATACCTCCATCATTTTTGCCACATAGAAGTAAGCCACCACTTACTTCTCAATTTGCTTTCGACCGAGAAAAAATACTGGTTTCTTTTACACCTAGGAAAAACAAATCTGTGATACTTTTGTCCACAATGCATTGTAAGACTGAAGTAAATCGACAAACACAGAAACCAGAAATAATACACGATTATAACGCAACAAAAGGAGGAGTCGATACTTTGGATCAAATGATGCATTCATTTACTTCAGCAAAAAGCACTAGACGATGGCCACTTCGATATTTTTATGGAATGATGGACCAGGCCGGCATAAATTCTATGGTGCTTTACGTTGACAGTAAGGACCCTGGTATCCCTACTCGCAAATTTCGAAGTACCTATTTGAAGGAATTGGCATTACAATTGGCAAAGCCTCGTATGCAACGTCGTTGCACTACAAATTTGCCACGAGAATTAGCGAGCACTTTATGTGATATTCTTGGTATGACGCAGGATGTTTCTGAAGGTGAACTACCAGTGAAGCTACAGAAGCAGTCAAGATGTGCGCTCTGCCCAAGAAAACGAGACAAAAAAGTTAAAACTTTTTGTGTAAGGTGCCACCAGCCAGCATGCCCCGAACACCGTAAAGATGTCTGCTTGAATTGTGTTCAATTACAAGAATAACGAATTGAAATTTTAATCACTGCAAGAAGAAAAATGTTTTTGTTTTTTAATTGAGTCAACCTAATGTATTTTAGACTGAATATTAATAATTTTTGATTAGGTGATTGTTTTATTTGATTTCAAAAGTGATGGGGTGACCGCACACCCCTATTGTTATTTACGATTGTAAAAAAGCCTTGCCTTCCAAGGGTTAAAACAAATAATGAAATAGCGTTGGATTTGTTTCGCGATAATCTACCCGAGCCGTTACGCGGTATAATTGCTGCACGAAAGCCTAATTCTATACAGACTGCTTTCTCCACGTTAGTAGAAGCAGGTTACTTAAATTTTCAAGATCCTTAAAAAGCTGTGCGAAATAAAAATCAACAAAATAAAAAGTGAATCAGTCCAAACCCGGTTTAAGTGAAAGTAGTCTCAATAGCAGTCCACGTTATCAGAATATTAATCAGTATAAACCATTCCAAGACCAATCCAACCTACCAAAACTAAACACTAACGAAAATGATCCCCACTACGCTCCGGTTTTTAACAGTGGTTCCTATAGGGATTCAGGAGTTTTCTACCGAAATAGAAATTCCAAACATCCCTACGATAGACAATATTCCAGAAATAATTTTAATTCTAATAATTACAATCGTCAGCATCCTATAAAGCCAATGGAAATAGACCAATCTCACGTATATCGGAGTAATAATATAGTTGAACATAAAAACGCATACCAAAATGCGTCTGATGGCCATTTAAATCTTCCGCAAAACAATCATGTATTCATTCTTGTGAAGCTGGAAATTTTCGAATACAAGCCTCGGAATAGCTTTGCCTTGTGTACACTTAACAACAATAGGTGGTCAGAACCTCAAATTCTTAATTGACACTGGTGCATCATGCAGTCTCATTAATGAAAGGTATATACCCAATAACTGCAATGCAGTAACAAATACCCGCGGAATTAAAATTAAAACTCTACACGGAGTATCGCATATTCAACGAAAATTATTGGTGTCTTCTTTTAAAAATCTTAGAGTTTGTCGGCCCATTGAATTTCTTATTAGTGATCTTCAATCTAATTATGACGGCATTATTGGAAATGACGTCTTGTCAGAAAATCAGGCAATAATCGATTATTCAAATTCTACCTTTCGCATTAATAACCAAACTTTACCTATCAACATAAGTTATAATGTCCCATTAGAAGTGTTTGCAATTAGTAATCAGGAACCTAATTTTGAGGGATCCAAACTTCTGAGAATAGACCACATGAACAAAGAAGAGAAAACCAAACTGTTAACTCTATCAAATTTACTCAAACGGGTTTCCTATAGAGAAAATGAAACCCTAACATTCACCAGTGATATTAAACATAAGCTTGTCTTAACTGAAAGTTGCCCTATTTACACAAAAAGCTATAGATATCCAATAGTTTATAGGGACGAAGTAAATAAACAAATTAAGGAGATGTTGGAACAGGGTATCATACGCCAATCAAACTCACCATATAATGCCCCATTATGGGTCGTTCCAAAGAAGTTAGATGCCAGTGGCAAGCAAAAGTTTAGCATAGTCATTGACTATTGAAAGTTAAACAATGTCACTAAAGATGATAAATATCCAATCCCTGTTATCAACGAAATTTTGGATAAACTGGGCAGATGCCAATATTTGTCCACAATAGACTTGGCAAAGGGCTTCCGTCAGATTGAAACTGCTGAGGAAGACCAACACAAAACTGCCTTTTATACGGAGAACGGCCATTTTGAATTCCTCGGAATGCCTTTCGGCTTAAAAAAGTGCCCCCAGTACCTTTCCAAAGACTTATGAATGATGTCTTGAAGGATTATATCAATAAAGTTTGCTGTGTCTATATGGACGACATAATCGTATTTGGTACATCACTGGATGAACACATTAACTCTTTGAAACTTAAAAATACAGGCCGATAAGTGTGAATTCTTGAAAAAAGAAACTGCATTTCTTGGGCACGTGATCTAGACGGACGGTGTTAAGCCTAATCCCGAAATTTTGGCAGCTATAAAGAGATTCCCAATACCCAAAACCCAGAAGGAGATTAAGTCCTTTTTAGGGCTAACTGGATTTTATAGGAAATTCATCAAAGATTACGCAAAGATCGCCAAACCAATGACGGTATGCCTTAAGAGAAATGTGAAGATTGACATTGAAAGTGAACAATATGTTGATTCTTTCAATAGATTAAAATCATACTTGCAGACGGAGCCCATACTTAGGTACCCCGACTTTGCAATACAATTCACACTAACAACCGATGCATCGAAGTTTGCAATAGGCGCAGTTTTATCGCAAGGAGGGCATCCAATTGCCTTTGCATCAAGGACCCTCTGCAAATCTGAAGTCAATTACTCGACCATCGAGAAGGAGCTCTTGGCGATCCTATGGGCCACAAAATACTTTAGACCTTACTTATATGGCGTGAAATTCAAACTTCAAACGGACCATAGACCTTTGAAATATTTGGCAAACTTGAGAGAACCTAATCAGAAATTACAACGTTGGAAGATCAAATTAGAAGAGTTCAATTTCGATATTGAGTACATACCTGGTAAAGAGAACCTTGTTGCCAATGCCTTATCACGAATAGAAATACATCATCTTGACAACCAAGCAACATCCAGGCTGACCGTCAACACTTCTGAATTAGCTACACAGCATACAGCCAAAGAAGATAATACCGAATATATTTTCATATCAGAGAAGGCCTTAAACGCATTAAGAACACAAATTATCTTGAAAAAAACTAAAAGTAATTCAGCAAAAGTAATCAAACTAAGCAATGAAAAAAAAAAAGAATAATTCTTACGTACCATTCCCCTAACGAAAAAACATACGAGTATATTTTGAATAGTCATGTTCCACAAGATCATGTTCCACAAAATCGCTTCCGCTCATCAAAAACTCAACCATCTTGGTATTAACAAACTGTATAATATTTTGCGCAAGCAATTCTACTATCCAAATTTGAAAGATCGTATCACTAGGTATGTCAACGATTGTTCAGTTTGTTTGAAGGGTAAATATGAGCGTCATCCAATTAAAGAACCCTTAAAGTTAACTGAAACCCCTGACAGGCCTTAAATAAATCTACCATGTAGACATTTGGTTCAAAAATAAAAACAACTTTTATTTACCATGCATAGATAAGTTTAGCAAGAATGCAAGTCTTGTCAAACTGTAAAGCAGACAATGGAATGATCTTAACTCAGCATTAACAGACGTAATAGATAGAATGGGTAAACCAACCAAAATTGTGACTGATAACAAAAGTGCGCTAAACTACCAAAAGACTAAAGACTGGTTCGAAACAAATGATATACATTATTATTTTTGCTCACCATCCCATAAAACAGGAAATTCAGACATTGAAACCTTCCATAAAACACTGAACGAAAATTTAAGAATTTTTTCATTACGACAAGAAGTAGAAGAAGTCCTAAAACTCGATGATCCTATAACAGAAGTTCTCAGAATTTATAATACAACCGAGCATACTGTAACCAAAAAACCCCCAATTAAAGTTCACCACAACCTATCTGACTACCAAGAAGTCTATCAAAACTTAATTAATTATAAAACTAAATTCATCGAATATCATAATAAAAATCGCACTTCGGAAGACGTAAACCCAAATTATATAAAAGTAGAATCCCACAAACTCCAACCGCGAGTAAAGATTAAGACAATTGAAATGCAGAACAAGAACTACCATAAACAATTACATCTAAAACAAAAGAAATACCAAAATAATTTAGAAGCTTCATCCTTTTCCAGAAATGCATCTTCAACTGGCCACGATATCCTTACTATGGACACTTATAATGGTAGGACAGCAACTAGAAATTACTGACCTGTCTTACGGAAATGGCTTTATAACGATTAAAGATAAAGTTGTTAATTTAAAATCACATAAAACATACATCCTTCATAATATCAACATTACGGAATATGAAGTAGCAAACACAATTATTGTTAATAGTTTCAATTTAGTGAACGAACATTTTGATCACCCGAACATTAAAAGGCTAAACTTGTTAATTAAACACCTCAAACACGAAATCAAGACCCTGAATCCCTATACTACAATAGTTGATCCAAACCCAATTAATAAAACATTCGAAAATAAATACATTTTTAATAGCTCAGCTCAAAATTTTGAAAACAGAACAAAAAGAGGAGTTGTTGACATTTATGGTTCATTCTTGAAGTGGTTTGGCTGTGTGATGGACAGTGAGGATCGCGAAGTTTGAACCAACGCTCTAGAAAAGCTCGATAAGAACCAACAAGTATTATTAGACAACCAAAAGGTCATTGTAAAGGAAAATAACAAATTTAGTAACCAAATAAAACATTTAGTTGAGGAAACATCTGGCAACTTCAATAAAGTGACTAGCTATTTAAATGAACTCAAGATGTATATTGAAAGAATTAATAAACATATAATTGAAAGTGAATACATAAGAAATTTAGAATTGGATGTAAATCTTATCAATGAAACAATCGAAAAAATTAAAGAAATAATACTAATGTCGAGATCAGGATTCCTAAATCGATACATTTTCGAAGACCAAGAAATAGACGCATATAATATAACAATATAACAACTCAAAGACATCCAATGCTGTATTTTATTGAAATCAAAAATTATTGTTATAGCCATAGTAATACCTCATTATGCAACTTACCAATGTACTAAGTATTCACTTCAACCCATACCTAATCACTTTAATCACGAATTGTCGGTTAATATTGACTCTTACCTTACGTGTAACAATAAATTGTATTATGACACAGACTCTGTCAGAGACCTCATTCCATTAAATAATAATTGTATTCTCAAATCTCGAAATCGCACTGAAATTTTCAACAATAAGCTTAAAGTAACAGAAATATCTCCAGGAATAGTCGTTTTTAAAAATATTGTAGATCTATCCTTATACCACAATTGTAATGCAGAAGACCAATATGAAAACTTTTTGCTTCCGAAACATGATGTTATAAAATTTGAAAAATGTGAGATTATTGTAAACAATTTAATTTTTGAAAACTATCAAGAAGGCTATCACTCACACATTTTGTTACCCCCAATTCGAATTGAATATAATCCTGAAAAAGTAAAAGCTGCCTCCATATTAGGAGAACTACATTGGAACCATACAGAAACCATCAAATTGAATGAAATCAAGAAATTGGACATCAATCAACAATTTCAAAATTCAACTTTTGGTACGTCAATATCTTTTATAGTTTTGATCATATTACTCATTGTTATATTCATTTTGTGGAAAAGAAAGCACAAATCGCTTGTAATTAAACTAGATAAACCAGAACCAAAAGTTCAATACTTACCACAAACCCATGACAAAGTTGAGGACAATTTTCATTCCAAGGATGAAAGAGTTATGGCAACCCAAAACTCTACATCTAACTTGCACTTTTGAATATTTTTTATTATACTTCACTTATGCATCGCAACATTGTAGCCCATAAATCTCTTCCATGTCGCGATAATGTTGCATATTGGTTCAGATTTCATAAACAATAAACTAAAGCGTTCTTGGTAGATAAGATGGAATACTCGTAGATGCTAGAAATTAAGTCAGCATATTTTAAGATAAATAACGCTCTTAGGAAAGGATTAGGATAGGATAAGATTTTGTAAGTCAGCTGGGATTCAACAGCCCAAGAAGTAGTGTCAAATAAAGTGGCTAAAAATAAAAAAAGGAAACGAGTTTTATTTCGTAAAAGTTAATTATACAATTATACTTTCAAAATTTTACATTAAAACACGTCTTTCATAGACTTTAAAATATTTTTCTTTGCCGTTCAAAACGTTACTGACTACTTACAGAACATACTTTGCTATTTAAACTATTTTCCGAAAACATCTGTGCACAATATTGCATCGTAAAAGTAGTTACATTGGTCTGCATACAGGATCTTTAAAATGCCGACAACCTCATAAAGCAATTACAAATTAGAAAAAGGGATAACGAAAGGAAAAAGGGACGTGTAATAAAACAATAATATTTAAAGTAATGAAAAAGGATCATCACGTGTAGTTAGTGTGAAAAATGAAAGGTAATAAATAAATATATGTGTACTTTGAAAGATGTAATTAGTTAGAGTGATATAACTATACTTTGTGTTTTATTAAGCGATGGATTATAAAGATAATAGGAGTGATAAAAGCAGTAAAAGTAGACTATCAAGGAACGGAAGAAAATTTAACTGGCCGCGTAGTAGATATCAAATAGAATAAGTTGGATAGACCTACGATATGCAGAAATATAGAATGATATAATTCAACAAAAACTTTAATGACATGCACAACAAATATATTCTTGCGTTAAAAGAAAAACCAGTATGACTCCATTATACTCGTATCTGACCACTATTTTTTTGCAATATTGCCAAAATTATTGACTAAGCTGAATCTTAAATCTTTTTTTGTTATATTCTATATTTGGAGAAAATACTATTAAAAGTGTAGAGCCTAGTGCGATGGAAACCACATGTAGTAGAAAAAACATCTATGATTATTGTAGTCAGAGGAAACCCAAACGCCAATGACTTCTGTACATTCTATAACAACCTTTTAACGGACCACTTAAATTTCTGCTCTCATTCAATTTAATCATACGGATACAGTTTTACTGGCAATTATTGGATTCGCTCCATGATTTTTTCACCTATAATTTTTCGCTGCTCACCTTCAGCTATTCATTAACAAATTCAATCAAGTGTTAAAAGCATGTACCTTAAATGTTGAGTTTCAGGAAAGATAACACAATTTTATGCAATATTTTCTTTAAAACGGCCGTAACTGTGTTTTATGATAACGAACTTCACCCGTTGAACAAATTCTCAAAGATATTTATTATACTCGTACATATAATACCTAAAACTTTTATGCAACTGCTAGCTAACCCGCAGTGTCTGAGTCGCTTAAAAGTGCATATTTTCCCAAAGCCTTGTCTAGTTGCTATTGTAATACAGGAAAATGTAAGCCCCCATAACTTTGTTGCAGTACCAGTATACCCTATGTATACTGGCATGCTCTGGGAGCTTGATCTGATATGTATCCTTTATACATATGTATCCTCCTGGGAAGAGAGAGAACTCACTGTATAATACCTGCATGCTACTGGCTAATTTAAGATTTTAAGAATTATTTCACTTCAGCTACTTAATGCATCAGCGAATAAGTTTATGAAGTCTTATATTTGCATATTTATATATTTAGAGTGTTGATGGAGCAGTTTTTTTGGACGATTTATGCTTTCCTTGATTATATTTGTTGCTTGAAAAAAAACCAATCAATTAAAGCTTTAACTGCTACTCTGGCTAACGTCTTGAGCAAGCAGTTGTATTTACGAATCAATTGATTAATTTACGAATCAATTGATTAATAATCCAAGGTGCAAACCTTGGGGTGCTAATACTCGGGCTGACGCCTTTAGTATGCAGTCAGATTGAAAAACCAATCAATTATTCGTTCACTGCAGGCCCCACGCAAAACTGCCTTGGGACGCTTATACTTGGGCAGATGCCTTGAGTTTGTAGTTGAACGAATAAGCTCGGGTGCACACCTTGAGCCAGGGAATGGAGAAATGCTTCACGATTTTCTTGCTTTTTCAATTTTCTTTTATAGCATAACTATACTGACTTAATTGCTTACCAACTAAAATAACGAAGACAATTTCAAATATTCAATGATGAAAGTTCAAAATGTAATGCCATCTCTCTGTCACTGGTGCAACCACAAAGCTCAAGCTTTTGCTTGATTCGCCTAATTGCAAATGCGTGTAACCAAATCGTTCCTCTGAGGCGGTAGGTTCAAGTGCGAAGTCTTATGTGTATATGTTTAATACTTAATACTACGGGTACACACCCACTTCTGCTAATTCATGATACGATGCCGCGTCCACAGATGCTTTGATTACAATTCGCAGCTTTTCGTACATATATGTTGTCATTCACAGTACACAGAGAGGAATGACGGAACATGGGCTGAGTAATATTTGGACTGCGAACCCCGTAACAACTTTGTTAAATACTATTCAATTTTTCCGGAAATTTTCAGTAATAATTAAACTTATAAATTAGCATTTGTATATTGAATTTGGGAGTGCTTCAAGATTTTATTCAAGAAAGTGCAAAATTAATGATTCATCCGATTCCTAACAAAGTTGAGTGAATTCCGACTTCTGATGTATTTGTTATTATTTTGCTCATGAAGGTCTACATTCATGGCTTTTTTCTGATTTTTCGTATGTTAGGTGTCCAATTGCGCAGGGGGTATGCCTGAATTGCGCGTGTTTTCCCTTTCTTTTTCGTGCCCGCCTCGTTACTGGTAAAGTAGTTTTAAGACCTGTTTTGAAAAGATCTAATTAATATCATTCATATGACCACCATTGATGAAAAAGAAAAATGTTCGAGAGCTCCTCCTCTATATGCGAGGACCCCTTTAAAACTCTTTGAAATATTTTTTCCGTGAAAATTTCCACAAATCAAAGCTTCCGATCTTTTCACAAATGCTCATGGCTGTAGCTTCTATAGGCTCGGGGAAAAAATGTTGTGACATACAAACGGATGTACAGACGGACGGACACAGGTACCGATTCCAAAAGGGTTTTGTATTTTAATACAAAACCCTTTGAAGGTAAAAATATCGTTCCGAAGCCACGTATGACTGCTTCAAAAAGAAAAAATTCTCAAGGCACTGTGTGTGACGCCAATTGAGATATTAGTTAGAATATTTATCAGTGTTTTTAGTGTTTTTTGTTTTTTTGATTGGAGGGGGAATGTCATTTACGCTCTGAGTGTGAGATAACCATGTTTGTAAGCGACTAGACTATCCACTAAACACCTAGCCTGTCAACCTGAGAGCGCAGCCTGGAACCGTTTGACATTACTTTGGGCCTTTGCCATTGATTTGGTCACGCTATCATATCCAGAATGAGGCGCACAGTCCACCTTTCCTTCGAGCAATTCACCCAAGACTGTTGCCAATCATTGTGTGAGTGCTGTTTTCCACGCCAGCAATCATCTCCCTCGCGCCCTCGTTTTGACGCAAGTAAATAGCGTAGCACTCTCTAGCAAGGAGAGTTACATGTATCACGCCTGCTATAGCTTTCACCGCTGCATCAGAGGCTGTTGGGCATGAAGATGGAGTCTTCAGTGCTCCTGTTCTCTGTACATACACCAAGCGTTGTTTGTATACATCCTTACTGAGATCATCGTCCCACTTTTCTACTCTATACAGTAGCACTGACATTTAAAGCACTCATCAAGAGGTGACTCACTGAGGGGTAGGGTCCCCCTACGTATGCCATAAGTCGACTCAGAGCCGATACTCCTGATACTCAGAGGAACTTATCTTCGAGTCGATCAGTAGCACCAGGTACTTCACTGCTGGCTTCGATTCGATTTGTATGTCTCCAATACTTATCATCATTAATCTAGGGATTCTCTTGTTTATCATGATAACCATTTCAGTTTTTTCCAGTGCTAAACTGAACCCACGAGCAGTCACCCAATTTCCACTAGACGCACTACCATATCTAGCCTAAGTTGCGCTTGTTCAACAGTGCGCCGAGCGACCAGACCCACAACAGCATCCTCATCGCCGATCAAAAGCAGCTCACTTGGCACCTCCAGTCTCAGTAGCCCATCGCAAGATACGTTCCACAGGTCTGGACCAAGGGTAGATCCCTAGGCGATAGCTGATGTAATTACCATCCTTGGTTGGCTCTGTGTCGTGTGGTAAAGCAGGCTTCAATCTTTCAGGTAGCCCCTCAAAAGCCACATTAGTTAACAGCATACCCAAAATATCCACCTATCTAGCGGAGTTGAAGGCGTTCTTGACGTCGGGTGTCACCAACAGGGTGCTCCGTCATGTTGTGCGGCTATATGCCTCTGTCTTTTGGACCACGCTCACCACCTCTGCAATCACATCAATGGTAGAACGTCTTGCTTGAAAGCCGTACTGCCTGGAATATAAGTCCACAGCAGCACGAATTGCGTCTGTGAGTCTTCTCTTGATGAGTTTCTCAAGCACTTTACCAGGAGTATCTAGCATGCATAACGGGCGGTATGTAGACAGCGATCCGGAATTTCCCTTCCCTTTGCTAATCAGCACGAGCCTCACCACCTGCCATCTTACCTGGAAAACTACGTCCCATAGGCCAGCGTTGAATGTGCTGAGCAGCGAGTCAGAACAATGGGCTTGTAGCTTGTAGCCAATGCTCGACGGATCCTTGTTCATATTATCCACTAAATTTTTTCCAGGAGTGGGCTTTGCTGTTGTCAATAAATTTGCGAACGCATTCCCTGGCCATCTTATATGCTGCTACCTGGTTGCATGCCTCGTCACTGTTCCGTGCCCGTTGAGACTCACGCCGAAATTTGTGACACTCCCTTCTCTTTTCAGTGGTTTCAGTCGACCACCAGTACACTGGGGCTTGCCTTGCCGGGTTTTCTGATGGGGCATAGAAGCATTGTAAGCAATCGTGATTATGCTCATAGTTGAGTTCACCACATCTTAAGCTACCAGTTTTTTCATCCCCTACGAATCTCCCTACAGCGGAGCACCTGCCGTGAACACCTCAATAAACTTGTCGACGTCTATCCTTCCAATGTTCCACCCAATTATAGAACGTCAGGAGCAAGAACGTCGGGAGACAACATAACTGATCTCAAGTGGAATGCACTGAGTAGTCCTGTTATACTCTTCAATTAGGCATTCTCCGTACCAAGGACTCCGAGATGAATGTCACGTCCGGTGTGGTTCCTTCACAGCCAATACGGCGAGAAGTTGGCATATTTTCGGTGATTAGTACGATGATTCTTCTGACCACCGTTTCTAGGATTCATTTTCCCCGCGGATGTGTTTAGGGCATGCCCCAATCGATTGCTTCAGCTTTAAAGTCTCTCTAACGAGCACGTTGCCATCTATGTTCAAGACACTCCCCTCCAAAGCATTAAGCTCGGCTTAGAGAGATGATATCGATCCATTCAGCGTTAGGTTTACCCTAAAGAAGGTGGTCCCCAAGCACTGAATCCACATGAAAATATCCAATCGTTCACAAAGCTTCTCTTGCAAATCACTGCTCCAAGCCCAGATAGTGGTGGTAGTACAGGTTTCATGCTCTAGATGGTGTTCCGGCTGATGTATTGTGGCTTGTCTATCACCATTGTCCTGACTTGCTGCTCAGCACATTCAATGCTTGCCTACGGGACGGGGGTTTCCCGGTACAATGGAAGGTGGCGAGGCTCGTGCTGATCAGCAACCCGAAAGGAAATCCAGGATTGCCGTCTGCATACCGCCCGTTATGCATGCTAGACACCTCTGGGAAAGTGCTAGAGAAACTCATCAAGGGAAGACTCACAGACGCAATTTGTGCTGCTGGGGACCTATCTCCTCGGCAGTACGGCTTTAGAGCAGGACGTTCTAGTATCGATGCGATTGCAGTGGTGGTGAGCGTGGTCAAAAAGGCAGAGGCATATACTTGCACCAAGCGACGGATCGTCCTGTTGGTGACACTCGACGGCAGGAACGCCTTCTACTCCGCTAGATAGGTGGATATTCTGGATGCACTGGAAAACCCTTTTCAAGTTCCAGAATATCTAATGCGGCATTTGAGGGACTGCCTAGAAGACCGAAACCTACCCTACGACATGACACAGGGCCAAAGAAAGATGGCGGTTAGAGCAGGTGCTACCCAGGGATCTATTCTTGGTCCAGACCAGTGGAACGTGTCTTCCGACGGGCTACTGAGACTTGAGATGCCTGATGGGTCGCACTTAATCGGGTATGTGAATGATGTTGCGGCTCTAGTCACTGGATGTACTGTTGAACAAGCGCAACTTAGGCAAGGTATCCTAATATGTGAATTGGGAGACTGGATGACTGCTCGCGGACTCAGTTTAGCACTGGAGAAAACCAAAGTGGTCATCTTGACAAAAAAGAGAATCCTTAGAGTAAGGATGATCAGTATTAGAGACCTACGAATCAAACGAAAGGCATCGGTGAAGTACCTGGGGCTACTGATCGACTCAAAGATGAGTTTGTCTGAGCAAATCAAGGCAACGGCTGAGAAGGCTGCTTCGGGAAGATCGGCTCTGAGTTGACTTATGGCCAACGTAGGGGGACCCAGCCAATCAAGAAGACGCCTCCTGATGAGCGCTGTAGGGTCAGGAGCAGAGGTATGGGGCGAGGCTCTTGGTAAGAAGGTTTACCGAAAACGCTGAGAATTGCATGTTCATATCCGACAGTCTCTGATTTGGTGGTGAAAGCCACTGCAGGCGTGATACCTGTTAGCCTCTTTGCAAGAGAGCAACTCTCTATTTATCTGCATCAAAACGAGGATGCGAGGAAAATGGTTGTCCGCGAAGAGAGACGGCGCTCACTCAACGATTGGCAGCAGTCTTGGGTGAATTGCACGAAGGAAAGGGTGACTGCGCACCTCATCCCGGATGTGAGATCGTGGCTAAATCAAAGGCTGGTAGGCTGACGTCTATCTGACCCAGTTTTTGAGCGGGCATGGGTGTTTTCAGTCTTACCTACACAAGATTGGTAAGTCATGGTCCCCCGATTGTCAGTATTGCCCAGGAGAGAAAGACAATGCTTGTCACAAATTTTGTGCGTGCATAAAATGGGAGAGGCTGCCAAGGGCACTTTATAGGGAGACGGTAGAGCTCACCCCGGATAATATAGTCGCGGTGATGCTTGAATCGGTTCACAATTGGAACCAGGTGGCACCTCATTTTTGGGCAGTCCTAAAAAATAAAAGGGACTGGGGGATAACTTGTCTGGCACTTCCTCTACCACTCTCCCCTCCCACTAGACGAGGGACTCCCCAGATTGAAGGTACCTCATGGCGTAACAAAACCAGACTTGGCCCGAAGTAATGTGTCAAAACGGTTCCAGGCTAGGTTCTCAGGTTGACAGGGGAGGTATTTAGTTGGAAGTCCAGTCCTTTATGCAGAAATGGGAGTCCCACACTCTGTGCGTAAACGAGCATTCACCTCCCTACCACAAAAAGTCCCGGTTTCATCAGAATTCTATGATGCAGAACTTTTATGATGGTGTTCCTCACTCATGTCCCTCGCATGCTTCTCAAGCAGATTCTCGGGGGGTTGGACTGCGGTGTAGGTTTAGCTGCAGGATGCGGGTCATCGGAGCTCTGCTTTTGCCTTGGCGAGGATTTTCTGGAACACCCGACATTTCCCTGATCCCAAAACGAGCCCAAGGTTCAGTCTAAGAATAGCATTCTTGCAAAGCATACAGTGTGCCTCCTTTGTACACTCTCTTCAATTTCATCACATTTGTAGCATAGGGAGCTTCGTTTGGGTTCTTTGCATACTCGTGCAGTGTGACCATAGCCGAGGCATTTTAAACGTTGAAGATGCGCTGCTCTTTGCCGTACATTACAGATAACCCATCCTATTCTTACTTTGCTCTTATTCAGAAATTGTTTGGCATCCCTTTTGGTCAAGTCAATGGATTTCTGATGTCAGCCTCACTTTAACCCTGCCCATGCTAGGAAACTCCCTTTCGATTGCTGCTTCTACCGCGGCTAGGTCCATGATACAGCCAATGTCTCTTATTTCGATTGTTGCCATTGGTAATAGTTGCCCTTTCGCGGAGGACTTTCTTTACTGTTTCGTAGAATGCTTCCTTTTTGTTGGGTGCTGCTCCGAATTCGACAAGTATATGGCTCGACCATGTTGGTTGTCGAGTTTTGCTCGCTATCGAGTTTCAGGAAAAGTTCTTTGGCCGTTGTTTATGACTGTATTGATGTCGTCCGCTACTACTTGGCTCAACTCTCATAGTAATGTACCTCGTGTATTGACCGGTGACTTTCTTATAACGTACTCTAGAGCCAAATTGAATAGCAATGCGGCCAGCCCATCTGTTTACTTTAGTCCGACATTTGTGTCAAAGCTATCGGTGAGTTGGTTATTGATGCGGACTTGAGAGGTCATTGCCGTCATTGTGTTTTTCCTGACATGGACAAAGTTGGCTGGGATGCCAAAGCAAAGCATTATTGCGTACAGGACGTTTCGATCAATACTGTCATATGCTTGCTTGAAGCTTGGTGTACATCTATGTCAAACACTTACCATTTATCAAGTACCAGCTTGACAGTGAACAATTGATCTATTGTCAATGCACCCGCTCTAAAATCGCCTTGATACCCCCAATAATACTGTTGGCGTATGATCTGATTTTATTTTCCAAAATCTTTGAAAATATATGCCTCCCTAGTTTTCACACTGTGACGTGTCTTTTTTGTGGACACGGAATATAATTGACTAGCTCCAGTCTAATGGCATATGTTCTTGTTTTCAAATGTGCTAGATGACTTTGTGAACACTTCTGCCAACATATTTGATGAGCTTCACTGGAATCTCATCGATGCTCGGTGCTTTATTATTTTTTTAGACTTTAATGATAGGACTAACTTCATCCAGCGTTGTTGGGTTCAATAGAAGCTTTCCAAAAACATGTTCTGGAGATATGTGAAGGATTTTGGAGGTTCTCGAAATATGATGCAAATCTTTCCTTAATCCTAGTTTCATCAGCGTGATATTGTCGTGTTCCTATCTACTTAACTTATTTTTATATAAATGTATTTATTGTTGGATCGAATTGTTTCACTTCTTTTTTGACGAGATTGGTTTATGGTTTATCAATAAAACAGTAAAATTTTTGGTCAACCCTCTAAATCTCATTAGGAGAAGGTGGGGCTTATTTATATGTGATCATTTTATCATAATCGACTATATCTATACCAGCCGTAAAATCTCTGAAATCCGCCTTTCAATATGTGAACGTAACCATTGCAACTGCGCTCAAAGCCAGTTATCCGGCGGCATTTGACAAGTTCGAACGTATTTTAAGTGCAGTCAAGCATAACAAAATGTTATATACAAAAGTGATTAAGTGATCTTTTGTGCCATATTGTATGGATCTATATATACCGAAGGTAAGTTCAGGCGTCAAGTATTAAAAGTTTCGTCCATTTTGTTAAATATATAAGTTAGTTTCAACAGTACAACATATTTTTTAAAAACATTATCCTGGGTTACGTTGGTACAGTAATGTATGGGACACATTGATGCGTACCATTGTGCCCGTCACTGTATTAATCTATCCCAATTTAATTAGGAAATTATATAGATATTCGATTACTGGTCTGTGTGGTCTAGTGGTTAGAGCATGAACGCATAAGCCGAAGGTCCCAGGTTCAAACCTCGTTGGGAGCAACGTGATTTAGTTCAGAGGATTTTTCGGACAGACTATGAGTGTTCACTCAGTGATTATATTTACTGATTTAATCAGATCATATCATAGCTGAGCAGGCACACGAGAGCACTATCTCTAAGCGAAAGCCCAAGAGGGGCTGTAGTGCTACAAAGAAGAAGAAGATTGTTGTCGTCAGAAAACGGTGCGGACGTAGAAGCCTAAGGCCGAAAAACGAGACAAAGATGAAGAGAAGATCAATACCACTATATCTAAAATAACTTTGAACGTATTATCGATACGAACAGCAGTTGCCAAGAATACCTTCATCGCGTTTAGAAAATTAGAAAAGCTAATGACGAAAATTAAGCGTCATCTTCTAATTATATGGATCAAAGTATACTGTCAATCAGGTAGTAGCACCCAAGCAAGAAATAGCGTACTCCGAATAATTGCTGACTTGTCAAGATGCATTATGGGCTATCCTTGCACTAACTTTTGACATTGGTTTTTGGATACGCAGAGTATTTGGGATGCAAATATCTAGAAACATGTAAAAAATGGACATGCTAGAATAGACTGAGCAGCAGGATTTAAAAAGAGGCATCAGAAGCTCAGCCTAAAGAAGCCTGAAAATTCAAGTGCCGCAAGAAACTTTGTATTTAACAAAACCGCAGTGGCAGACTTTTTTGACAATTATGAGCGTGTTATGTTACGTTGTGAATTCACAGCTGATTGTATGATAAATTTTGAAAACAAAACCCACTACAAAAGAATTTCGCAATCTCGAATTAAACATGGTAATATGCCGATCCACTGGTGTTGAGACCGAGGTCATTTACTAAGGGCTATAAAATTGCTGGTTCAGCGAACAAATTGGGTCCGGAGAAAATGGACGGATTTTTAAAGACTTCGTCGTTACCGAGAATACTTATGGTCCACAAATAAGCACTAGGCACCCAGGTGGAAGCAGTGCCCCCTCGCAGCCTCGCAACCAGATCAAGATCCAAACGTAGACGTGGCCATGTATTCCCCATTTAAGTGAAAAACTCATACAAAAGTACTATGTATGACTCTTTCCCTCAAATGAGGAATGCAAACGTAACCGATTTACATTATAGCGTTATGCAATTGAATCACATAATCCTACATCATAAAAGGGCATGCAAGCGGAAGACCATTCTACCCGGCAAGAACCCCTGTTAAGCAAAAAAAGGGAACAGCGCGCCCGATGGCTAGCCCATGTTAGCGGAGGAGCCTGCCATCGTAGCGGGTCCTATGCCCAGTGAGGTCGAAAGAAAGGGAAAGACCGAAGCTTTCAACTTTAGTTATAAAACAGTTTCAACTCAAATTCGATTTTTGAACATTACAACAAAAAGACCTATTGCGTCTCAGAATTAATCAAATCAAAATATTCATTAGCTTAGCGTGGAAAAGTTGAAAATTATATTGCTATAAAATGGATGTGAAATAGAACGTAAACATAATCACCGATATAAGCGATTCAGATAATGATTCTATCCGCAGAAGCGATCAAAAAGGAAATTTTGTGAAAAAAAATTTACTCTATTTCCCGAATACAATTGCTAAAAAGAGTATGCCATCATAAATGTTGAAAAAAAATGTATGAATTAAAAAGAAAATAGGCTACTCACCCCCATCCTCGCAAGGCGCCCACTGATGATGTGGGTACAGCCTTGAAATTTAATTATAATCTTATTTGATATTTGGTTGTCTTAAATTCATTAATGAGATAAACGAAAAGGAGGCACTGCAACTTTCTGTGATGAAAACTGTGAACGTCTTGTTGGGAAGTTGACTCGCACATATATTGCATCATTATTATTGAAATTAAGCCAGTCAATAATGTTGATATTTCAACCTTTTATAATATATTTTTATTATTCCTACGACGCTTGGATTTGTCAGGAAAAATTTAACTTTGAAAACTGATTCAAAACTCAGCCAATTTACTAACGACTAAAGAAGAAGATTAGTGATAACCTAAATTTGGACCATGCTATCGACTTAAACAGTGAACATCCCACTTGAATTGCTTCCAACTCACGTAGTTCGTTGTCTCACGTATCGTCACTTTTAAGAATAGAGAAAATAGCACGAATCAACCACTTTTAACTTTGTTGCCATTCAAGATGCGACACTTTACAAAAGTTTGTTAAGAAGTCAACAGCATAAGCGGTGAAATTTAATGCAGGATTATTATCGATAAATCGACACTAATGTTGCACTCTTCATGAGACACGTTCGAACTATTTAATGTCGCGAATGATGACACGCTAACTAGTCGAAATTGTTGTAAAGTGGGTTGCTACAGGATGATGAAATTATCAATTGAAGCTGATCACTTGCATTCAGCAATGTAACTGATTTGTCAATCATGAGTGATTAAAGCTTTGTTGTTAATGTGCATTTTTATTAGACATACAACTTTTAAAGGCGTCTTTAAAGCCCCATCAAAAAAAAATGTACGTAGCAAAGGTTGAAACTTGCACTCGAACTATTTCTGCTAGTTTTAATGCTTCTAATGATTATATTATTTAGCAGCCACAGGAGTTCTAACGTTTTCATGGAAAAATGCTCACACGCAAACGCGGCGATATAAATTTAAAAGAAAAATTTTTTCAAGTCATTTGAACCATTAAGTGTGAATAGAAAAAGCGAGTTTTGATTTTAGTGGCATTAACACGCACATCGGGACATTTGCTTCTTTTTCTTCTTGTGTGCACTTGATTCGATGAAACAATCAAATTTGCACACACTCAATTTAATAAACTGATGGAATGAAATGGTCGATACAGTAATTTCGGATGCGTTTCATTCACTACTAATAGCGTTCCGTTTTATGATTAGCACTGCATTTTTTCTCTTGCCGTTCCGCTCAGGCAACCGCTATCTTGAGTAACTCATGACCACGTGAATATGAGATGCAAAGATACGTGACGGCAAACGAACGAGATGTGTGGATGACAAAAAACAGGTGTGATAAATTTCGATAGCATCTGTTTACATACAATGCACTGATCGCGCTTTTCGCACATTTTTCCTTTAAAATTCCTTCATTTAATGTTCGATTGCGGTCAACAATCATTCAAATAGACGCTGAGACACTCCAAATGATCCATAACACACCGGCTACTGTAGTCGTCATTCAAACGCAACACAAATCTACGAAAGGTGACTACAAAAACAAAACTCAACTACTCGATCGATTTATGTCATGACTTCCACTGCAAAACTAATTGGTAGTTAAAATTGATGAAAAACGCGAAGGAACCGTTCATGCACACTTTCCTACTACAGTCAGTTGACCTTCATAAACTCCCTGTGTTTTCAGTCGGCTCAATTCTCAATTAATTCGCGCTCTTTCGAATCATCCGCGGATAGCTAACTGTCGCGACCAATTTCAATTCAAGGCTCTCCTAATTTTCTTCTTGCGGATCGCGTTTTCCCGACGTGCTCCCTGGGCCGTTCAAGAGCAGACTCCTCGCTTGTTGTTTGCCTTTGCCTTAGGGGACCGTTTAAAAACCAGTTGACGAGCCACCAATCCACTTTCCATGGCATTGCGAAACTGCAATTGTGCAAGGGCTCCATTGGAAAGGGAATTTCCCTGTCCAGATTTCAATTGCAAATTAAAATGATTATTTTAAATTTACAATTGAAATTTGGAACAGTAATATGTTGGTTTTCGAGCAGTTTGCTTAGGCGACTGCTCAATCATTACAGGGATTATCTATCTTTCTTTGACACCACACACATCATACAAATTACAACCGCTGGACATCAGTGTTTTGGGCCCGTTTAAAGGCAAACTGAAAATAGCGTTTAGTGATTGGCGCATTCGACATTTGGTAAAACTTTATATATAATGTCGCGTGTTATTGGTTCGCGGCCAATAATTTTAATGTTCCGGGAAAGTGAAAACGCAATGTCTTTTAATTTAAGTTAAAAGTGTTTATTTAATTAAATCAAATGCACAATAATCAGTTAACACTTTCACTAATTTTAATTGTCACTATTAAAAAAATCTAATACTTGTCCATAAATTTACTATCGCAATTGTCTTCTAAATTACTTCACTATTACGAAACACACTTCCCACACACAATCGCAGTTCTTATCGCGGTCGAATGAATGATTCTCCCCATTCATTCAGCTCGCCTTTATATAGGGTCTCTACCTATTCACCCATTTCTCGTACATTGGCGAAGGTTCTACCGAGAGGTACCTGGTAGGTTCGAGCAAGTTCATGAATGGAGTGACGTCACTTGCAGATGTTGATCATGCTTGTTGGGTTCTCGTGGGTTCGAGAAAATTCATTCGTTGACGTTCTTAATGATGATGAAAACAATTGCGACAGTAGCTCGCAGAATTATTTGTACATGTAATTATTTGTACATGTAACACTGCCCCACCTCAGTTCTTTTCGCCCCGAAAAGATGGGTCACTATTTGTAGTCAATTCTTCCTGGGTGTAATATGGGGCAAGACGGTCCAGATGCACGATTTTCATTTTAGCTCTCGGCATACGATGTTCCTGTATTCGGTATATGACGTCATTGATTCGCTTTGTAACTCGGTATGGTCCCTCCCAATTATGTTGCAACTTTGGAGACCTACCCTTTCGCCGTTGCGGGTTATAAAGCCACACCAAGTCATCTTGCTGGAAGCCAGTAGAATTAGCCTTTAGATCATACCTGGTCTTCATGCGGTCAGTAGCCGATTCGAGGTGTTTTCGCACTGTCCGATGTATCTGGTTCAACCGTTGTCTTAGATGACTTGCGTACTCCGAGATCGTTTGGGGTTTCTCAGGGGGTGTTCCGAACTTTATATCGGCTGGCAAACGAATAGTCTTTCCAAAAATGACTTTGGCTGGGGCTTGGCCCGTCGACGCATGTTCAGCGGCTCTATACGCCATTAAAAATAGTGGGATATGTCGGTCCCAGTCCCTTTGGTTCTCGTCAACCATTTTGGCAAGGTGTTTATTGAGCGTGCCGTTGAAACGTTCGACCATTCCATCGGATTGGGGATGCAGCGGTGTTGTCCTCGTTTTCCGTATTCCCAGCTGCTCGCACATTTCGCCAAAAACTAGTGACTCAAAGTTTCGGCCTTGATCCGAATGTAGTTCACAAGGCACGCCGTACCTGCTGACCCAATTTAACACTAGCTGTTCGGCTACAGTAGTTGCTTCCTGGTTGGGAATGGGGTAGACCTCGGGCCACTTGCTAAAATAATCAGCTACAACCAGCGTGTATCGATTTCCCCATTCAGATTCAGGAAAGGGTCCAGCGATGTCAACAGCAATCCTTTCGAATGGCACGCCTACGTTATAGGTTTGCATTTGTCCTCTCAGTCGTCGCTTTGGGCCTTTGACGGAAGCGCAAATTGTGCATCTGCGACACCAGTCCTCTACGTCTTCTCGAGCGTGGAGCCAGTAGAATCTTTCCCGCAATTTCGCTAAGGTTTTGTTAACACCAAGATGGCCTCCCGAGGATCCTTCATGCATTTCCTTTACCACATCGTGGATTCGGCTTTTGGGTAGTATAGTTTGCATCCTATAGGAGCTGCCATCCGCCGTTTCCCATTTCCGCTTGAGTACACCACCCTCCACCTGAAGGGAGTTCGATTGTGCCCAATTGCTTTTCAGGGTTGCGCCATGCGTTGAAACGTCCTTCCACTCAGGTCGCCCAGTCGTCTCCTTCCATACGAGCAATGGTCCGATGTCTTCATCGGCTAGCTGGGCATTTCGAATCTCCTCCGATGACCAACCTTCATCGAATTCGGCCGTTATCAGTCGCAGATCAACGGTCAGTTCCTTTTCCTCAATCCGTCAGCAATGCTTGCAGTTAGCCGGACATGGGCGACGAGATAGGGCGTCAGCATTTCCATGAACTCCGCCCTTTCGATGAACAATTTCGTAGTCGTATGACTGCAATCTTACGATTCATCTCGCAACTTGTCCCTCGGGGTTTTTAAAGTTGAGCAGCCATCTCAGTGATGCATGGTCCGTTCGAAGAACAAATTTCTGGCCATATAGATACTTGTGGAACTGCTTGGTGGCCTCTATTATAGCCAATAGCTCCTTCCTGGTCACGCAGTAGTTCCTCTCACTTTTTGAGAGAACTCGACTGTAATAAGAGAGGACTCTTTCTTCGCCATTGATCTGCTGGGAGAGTACAGCTCCAATACCGCCGTTGCTTGCATCGGTGTCAACCACAAACATTTTTCCGGGTTTCGGATACGCCAGTACGGGTGATTCACATAGCCTTCAGGGTCTCAAAGGCTGTCTGGCATTGTTCATTCCAGACATACTGACGACTTTCCTCGGTTAGCTGATGAAGACACTTAGCTATTTTGGCAAAGTCTTTGACGAATCTTCGATAGTAGGTTGCCAGGCCCAGAAAACTTCGTAGTTGGCGCTTGTTGTTTGGTGTTGGCCAGCTTTTCACGGCTTCGATTTCCTCAGGGTCTGTTTTGACCCCTTCAGCTGATACGACATGTCCCAGGTATTTTACTTCCGCTGCGAAAAGGGTACACTTGTCGGGACTAAGTTTCAAATTTGCCAGTCGCAGTCGGGAGAAAACCTCTTCTAAGTTCCGCACATGCTCTTCGAACGTTCTCCCGATGACGATGTCATCTAGGTACACCAAGCAGGTTTTCCAGGTTAGACCACGTAGCACGTATTCCATCAAGCGTTCGAAAGTGGCTGGGGCATTGCAAAGCCCAAACGGCATCACCACAAATCGCCACAATCCAGTCCCAACTGAAAATGCGGTCTTCTCTCGGTCCTTCTTGTCAATTTCTACCTGCCAGTAGCCACTCTTGAGATCGAGTGTAGAAAACCATTTTGCGTCGGCTAAAGTGTCCATGATGTCATCGATGCGTGGGAGCGGGTAACTATCTTTCTTAGTGACGTCGTTAAGCTGCCTATAGTCGACACAAAAGCGAGTGCTACCATCCTTTTTCTTTACTAGAACTACAGGCGCGGCCCATGGACTTACAGAAGGTTCAATAATGCCTTGTTTTTCCATTTCCGAGATCAGCGCGCTCACTTCTCCTTGTTTGGCTATAGGGAGACGTCTTGGTGCTTGTCGAATCGGCTTGGCTCCCTGTGTGTCTATGACATGAGTTACCAAACTCGTTCGGCCTTGGTCATCCGAGCTTGTTGAGAAGATGTCACTGTACTTGGTGACCAGATCAGAGGCTCGTTTGAATAGCTGCACCGGTAATTTGACTTGCTTCAATATTGCGGACGTGGATTCCCTGGCTTTTTCTGTGTCTTGCCTCTGGTTCCAATGATGGTTGTGAGTAGCTTCCAAAGAGGTGATGGTGGAAACAGGCTGGCAGCTGCCGATGACTTCTCCCGCTTTGATGCTCGTGGTTGAGTCTGCGGTGTTAAGGACTCTAACCGGCACATATCCGTTCCTTAAAGATCTTACAAGGCTTCGTCCTACAATCAAACTGCGCAATGCGGATGTCTTCGTTGGCTCTATCAGGTAAGATCGGTGGTCTCCAGAATCACCATCAAGCTTGGCCCATACAATGCTTTCGGAAGAATTCGGTACATCAGCGTCAGTACATACCACTACATTCATCTTGGGGATTTGGACGCTGGGATCCTCCATCAGTACTTTGACATTCTGTCATTTCAAGACACGTTTTCCCAAGTCCAACGTGATTCCATGTGGTCGCAGAAAATCCATTCCAAGAATGCAGTCATCCATAATGCTCGCGACCAGAAAATTATGTCGGAACACAAGGTCTCCCAACTGTATCTGGAGGTTGACCTCTCCATGAACAGGTGCAGTTTCTCCCGTAGCTGTCCGTAGTGAGAAAATTCTGCCCTTGTGAAGTTGTTGCTGTCTAACTAGGTCTGGTCAGATAATCGATCGGGTTGCACCAGTGTCGATTGTTATGGTGCAGTGTTCTCCGTCAATTTGACCCGGAAGGCATAAGTCCGCTTCTCCACGATGTAGTCTTGACACGGTGATGGTGGTGCTGGGGACGTCGATCCTCCTAGCCAACCTCTGCCCCACGAAGTTGGCTCTTACATGTTTCCCGACCCCTCTGTTTGAAGGGCTTCCATTCTGGGCTCCTGACTCGGTCTGGATCTCCTCCTAGCTGCACACCCTGGACAATAGCTCGGTTTTCTTCGCTTCTTGCAGTCTCTTTGCAAGTGCCCCTTCTCTCCGCAATTCCAGCATCTAGGCGCACCATTTACATGCGGGTCTCGCTCAATTTCCACGCGTTCACACCTGCACTCGTCTGTCACTACTTCACGAACCCGGGCAGTGGTACGAGTCACATTTTTCGCTGCCTCAAAGTTCAAACTGTAAGCCAATGCGTCCTCAACCGTTTGCTTTTGAGCTAAACGCACGGCTTGTTGCAATTCTGGGTCCTTTAGTGCGCTGATGAATGCCTCTGTCGCTGCATCATCTCGATGTTCTGGGTCGTAGGCTGGGTAAGCCAAAAGTGCTAGTCGCTCAATGTCTTGTGCTAGCTGCTGTAGGGTCTCACCAGACTTCTGCACCCGATGCCTTAGCTGTGACCGATAAATCTGTTTTAGATGATCGTCTCCATAATGCATGTCGAGCGCATTCATTATAGCATTCGGGTTTGAGTGCAATTCATCGGGGATCGTCTGCAAAAGCTCGGCAGCTGGGCCTCTTAGAGCAAGAATCAGTGCAGTTGCTCGTTCCTGCTCATTCCAGTGATTTGCCCTTGCGGCAGCTTCAAACTGAGTCTTGTAAATACTCCAGACCGTTTGCCCATCGAATATTGGTGCTGGCACATTTCTGGCTGTGCTTTGCGCTGCGGTTACAAGCGGGGCTGGTGGGGCGGTTACTACTGCCTTTGCTGCTTCCAATTCTTTTTTCACTTTTTCCATCTCATTGTTCATTCTCTCTTCGACCTGGCTGATCTCATAGTTAATTTTCTCCTCAACCTGGTAAACCTTTTCCTCGACGCATTTAATTTGATTGTTCAGGCTACCGAGCTCCACTTTTATTTCGGTTGACTGTTTTTGCACTTCCTTGATTACGATCGCTTGTTGGTCCAGCTTCACTGATTGTTCATTTAACTTCACTGATTGTTCATTTAACTTCGCTGATTGTTCATTTAACTTCGCTGATTGTTCATCTAGCTTCGTCGTTAAGTTGGATGACTGTTCATTGAGCTTCGCAGTTAAATTGGATGACTGTTGTCGCTGCTCTTGCTGCATCAGCATCAACATTTGCATCAGCGCATTTTCTGGTTCCTTTGGTTTTGGTGTGTCTACTTCTCCACCTTCTGCGCCTTTTTCCGCATCTGAGAGCTCACCCGAATCCAGATTCACGCCTTCCGACTCGATCGAGTCACGCAAGCGTGCAATCAGTATGGCCTTTGTACCTTGTGTGGCCAGATTCCGCTGTTCTAACTCCTCCTTGAGCTCCGATATGGTCAATTGATTAATTTTTAGATGTAAGTTTCCTGGCATTTTTAATGTTTCTTTAAATTTTACTATTGTGCACTATAAAAATGTTCAAATTTTCACTCTCAAAATTTTTCTTTCGCACTTCTTGACACCACTGTCGCGTGTTATTGGTTCGCGGCCAATAATTTTAATGTTCCGGGAAAGTGAAAACGCAATGTCTTTTAATTTAAGTTAAAAGTGTTTATCTAATTAAATAAAATGCACAATAATCAGTTAACACTTTCACTAATTTTAATTGTCACTATTAAAAAAATCTAACACTTGTCCATAAATTTACTATCGCAATTGTCTTCTAAATTACTTCACTACTACGAAACACACTTCCCACACACAATCGCAGTTCTTATCGCGGTCGAATGAATGATTCTCCCCATTCATTCAGCTCGCCTTTATATAGGGTCTCTACCTATTCACCCATTTCTCGTACATTGGCGAAGGTTCTACCGAGAGGTACCTGGTAGGTTCGAGCAAGTTCATGAATGGAGTGACGTCACTTGCAGATGTTGATCATGCTTGTTGGGTTCTCGTGGGTTCGAGTAAATTCATTCGTTGACGTTCTTAATGATGATGAAAACAATTGCGACAGTAGCTCGCAGAATTATTTGTACATGTAATTATTTGTACATGTAACAATAAAATTGCTGATGTTTCAAAATAAACTTTCTTGGAATCTACTACACCAAAATATATCACTAGCGACTTTCCAAAGCCAGGAATTTTGCCATTTAATAGACCTGTATTTGGGGATGATGATTTTGCACCAATAGGAATTTTCAGTGGAAGATCCCAAAAAGATTTCAAAGACAGGAAGTAGACTTTGTGGAGCAAGAAAGAATTGAAATACTCATGGATGAAGTTATTGATGAAAGCTGTAACAGAGACAAGACACAAGCAAACCCTTTAGACAACCATTTGGATATTGCTGTATCTGCAAATGTGATTCCACCTCTCTTTGTTTCACCACATCTAAATGCTGGTCTTTCAGGTCTGCAGATTAATATTCTTCGTACTTGTACTGGAAACATAATGTCTCTAGTGGCAGTACGAAGCAGTAACGAAAATGGGTAAGAAAAGAGACGAAATACGCCGAAGAATATAGCCAGCAAATAAAATATTTTATTCAGTTTTGGCGACCTTAAAGACCAGCTGCATACACAGGAAAAGAAAGCTCCCAGTATACAAATCTGCGATAAGACCTGTGTTACGCTATAGGTGTGAAACATGGACCCTAACCCAAGGACCCGCAAATATATTGAACGCCTTTGAGCGACGGGTTTTGAGGCAAATAATTGGAGTAAAGCTAGACGGGGACCAATGGCGAATTCAATACAACCATGAGCTGTATGAAATTTTTGACGAACCGGAGGTCTCAAGGATTGTAAAACTGTGGAAGCAGAAATGGGCTGTTCACAGAAAACGTAAGGATGAATAACGGATACCTTAAAAGGTATTCATTGGGAGAACTAAAGGCCGAACACCAGTGGGAAAACCGAGGAAACGCTGGTCTGACTCGGTCGACAAAGACAGTTCATCGCTGCTTGGACTCCAAAATTGGAGGACGCGGTCAATGGGCCGAGACAGTTTTAGGTGGTATTTGCAGGAAGCAAAGGCCCGAGAGGGACTTTAGTGCTACGAAGAAGAAGTAATACGATCATATCTAAGAAATATTTGAATGAAAAGATATCCAAAAAGAAAGATAACAATGGAAATCTAGGAATAATACTGTTATACCAGAAAAAAAAAAACGGTCTACTAATGTTACATGAAGAAAAGGAAAGAAAACGACATATTAAATTGCTGAAACAGAAAGCCAAGGAACTGAAAATTGCAAAGAATTTATCAGGACTTACAGAAGCTAAAGAACATAAATAGAAACAAGTTAGGTAAACAGACCTGCGCTCATGTCAGAAGGGTTTTGTATCCAATTTACGAAATGCAGTCACCAGATCGAATCAAATCAAGAAACATGTCAAAGACGATTTTATTGGAGAAAATATGAAATTCGAAGATCATACTATTTTTAACAAGGTTGAACGAATTTCGACTTCTGAGGTTTTTGGTATTGTTATACTCATAAATATCTCCCTTGATAATTATTTCAGATGGATGATGACGGAGGAAACACATTTTTCATGTATTTCTCCCCTGTGCCGCCACTAAAGCAAAAACTGACAGTTTAACAACTGTTTTGAAAAGCTCCCATGAAAACTTTTATTTCATACTCATATCGGCCACCTTTGATGAATTTTTTTCAGGGGCCACTCTCCTGTACGGTTATCATCGATTAATGGAAAATTCTTTCGAATCCAAGAATGGTTACAAAACCCTTTTGCAAGGAGCTCTCTCCCACCTCCTTGCCTTGTTTCACTTATGAGCATTAATTGAAGGTACTCATCTTCAATCATTCATTAAATTGAATCAAGTGTTCAAAGCATGCACCTTAAACGTTGAAGTTGGGAAAAAATAACTCAAAATTATTCAATCTTCGCATTTAAAATAGCCACTATTTTGTTTTACGATTACTGATACCACTAGCTGAACCGATTCTCAAAGATATACATGACACCTATCATTCCTGAAACTTTCATGCAAACCCTAGCAAAACTGTAGTGTCTGAGTCGGTAAAAAGCGCATGTTGTTCTATAGCCATATGTTGCCATAGTAATAAATGCAGCGCATATTGTTCCATAGTAATACAGGAAAATTCAAACCGCTATAACTTCACTAAATATGATTCAATCTTTATGAAACTTTCAGGATAGATCAATCTTATTAATAGACATCTATGTACTGAATTTCATTGAATTTAAGGGTACCGTTAAGATTTTATTCAAGAAAACATAAAATCGATATATCATACTATTACTAACAAAGTTGAGTGAATTGTGACTTCTAACGTATTTGCTGTTGTTGTACTCGCCACGGCCTACATTCCTGAGTTTTTTCAGATTTTTCGGATCACAGGTGTCCAATTGCGAGGGGGGGGGGGGGACACAAATTTTTCGTGTATTTCCCCTCCCTGTGCGCCCCTGGAAGCTAATTTTGCCAAAGTAAGACCTGCTTTGAAAAGTTCTCATCAAGGCCTTTCATTTGATACCCATATCGGCTACCTACAATGAAATTTTTTTTTGGGGGGTACACTCTCCTATATGGGGAGACCCCCCTTAAATACCTTATAAAATTATTTTATAGTTGAATTTTGAAGAGATCACCACTTTACACCTACACACAAAATTTGATGTTTCTAGCTGAAGTAGTTTCCGAGAAAAACTGCTGTGACACACGGACGGACGGACGGACAGACGGACAGACGGACAGACTGGTCGCGAAACTAGTAGGGTTTTGTAAAATTATTTTACAAAACCCTAAAAAAATCCATCCTTGTTTGTAGCTAATGTCAGATTCCAATTCTTGTGAAAATGATTTGATACCAAGTGATAATGTTTGCGCACTATCTAAGCTTTTGTTAAATGAAATAATTGCGGTTTCTCCAATTATGTGAATACTATTTCTCAGGAAGTATGGACGGGACTTAACAGAGGATTACCTGGGTCTCCAACAATCTTCGATGCTATCACAATCCACTCAATAAAGCTTTCAATTTACTGAACACATGTACAGAATCACTGCGTATTCGTTATTGGAGGTTCGGGAAGTTCGCATTTTCACTATTTGCTTTTTCCGGAGTAATTTTATTTTTAGCGGAGTTCACGATTTTACTATTTTACGTTTTCCGGAGCCGATTCATTTGCGACACACGCCATGCGTTTTCGTGCTTGACTGACTTGAACTTTTTCACAGTCGAGGTCTAAAACCTTTGTCTGTTCAATGGTTTGATTGGATGTTGTTTCCAGTGGTGCTCCAATTAACTCAGAGGGAAAATGAATATTTGGAAGGGAAAGGTAATAAATGGATATTTGGAAGGGAAAGGTAATAAATGGCGATCATTATTATGGCTTAAACATCCTCCCCGGCTTGACAGGACTAAGACTCCTTTCAAATACTGTATAAATTCTACTTTGCGCAACATCCGTGATCCTTCGGCCGTAACTTAAATTCAATTGATATGGAAATTATAATTGTGAACTATAAATACTAGAATTACTATCTATCTCTAATTACTTACGACATATTAATATTGGACTGTATATTATTGCGTTGGTAATGGACAAATTTTAGCTACAGGGCGGCGATAGAGTCCCGATTTAGTACGGACATCAATAACGCAAATTACCCCATCTCTCCCAGGATAAGCCTTCTCTACAATACCTAGTGGCCATTGCAAAGGAGCAACATTATCGGATTTTAATAACACCACCGTTCCAGATGAAATTGCCTTGCCTGATGAAGTCAACAACTTTGTACGTTGTTGTAATGTTGAAAGATATTCTATTCGCCATCGCCTCTAAAACGATTGCACCAAATGATCGATCATTTGTTCGCGGTCTCTCAAACTAATATTTTAATGGAGTAAGCGTCAAAAAATGCGCCGGAGTAAGAGCGAGAGGCTCGACAGGGTCGCAGTTTAATACCGTGAGCGGACGTGAGTTAAGCACCGCCTCTATTTGGATCAATACGGTTTGCATCTCTTCACAAGTCAAAAGCTGATTCCCAACTACTCTATTCAAATGTGTTTTGAGACTACGAATATTTCCTTCCCATATGCCCCCAAAATGCGGAGCCGATGCGGGATTAAATTTCCATTCTATGTGGTTGTCTCGAAGTTCATTAGACAGTCTAGTTTTGTACTCAGCGGAATCTAGCAATTTTTACAGGTTATCCAGGTTTGCCTTTGCACCAACAAAATTAGTGCCGCAATCCGAGTACATTACACCATCCGGACCGCGGCGGGATAGGAACCGCTTAAATTCATTCATAAAGGTATCCGTACTCAGATCAGAAGCCATCTCAATGTGTATGGCCTAGTTACCAGGCACATGAAAAGACAAACAAAAGCCTTTGTGCTTTTGACCCCTCGTTTGCGAAAGGGGATAATTGTCAGAGGACCGGCGTAATCAACTCCCGTATGATAGAAGGGTTTAGCTTGGTTAACTCTACACTCCGGTACATCTGCCATAATTGGATTTTCATTTTTAGGATTGGCTTTGAAGCATTGATAACATTTTCGTATCCGTGCTCGTACAATGTTGCGTGCTGTTAGGATCCAATATTTCTGCCGTAGCAAAAACATGACAAGATGCGGGCCAGCGTGGCAGTATTTTCGATGAACTAGGTCTATGATCAAGTCGACTATATGATCGCGGCCAGGAAGTAAAATAGGGTGTTGGCTTGCGTAGTTAAGACAGGCATTAGCTAGCCTGCCTCCAACGCGTAATAATTTCTTATCAACGAATGTGTTGAGCTTTAGTAAAGCTGGCGGGACTGTTTTGCCCGATTGGGCGAGGTCTATTTCGCGTTGAAAATGCACGTTCTGCAAATCCCGTAAGACTTTAATTTCTGCTATCTGCAGATGTGATAATTCAAATCTACGAGGCAGCTTCTTTGCAAACCGTAGGACGTAAATAACTATACGCAACAGCTTAGCCATGAAGAAACATGAGGAGAGAGCTCGTAGAGAAGCGGTTTTTGAGGTGGGCTTACTTTCGTTGTGACTAAAGTATTGACCTTCCTTTCAGGTAGTTCCATTGGCACGTTAGCATCAAAATCCTGTACTGGCCATTCCTTGACCGGTGCCCGTTTTAAGTAACCCTTTTGCAAGCACTCGAAGATCGCTGAGTCGTACTGTTCCCTTGTATCTGGTTTAGCTCGTAACCTCTTTGAAAGGTAATCAGACAACAAAGCGCCCGAATGGGTCACGATGCGTAGTATCGCAATATAATTGCTCGCATAGTTGCTCCTCAGGCGTGAGCTTGGCTGCAGTGGAGGAAGGTACATCTTCAATTTTCAAAAACTGTGACATACGCGTCTCGAAACCCTCTGTTATTTTAAACGTGTTAACAAAGCTGCAAAGAGGAACAGCTTTACACGGTATATTACCTAGTATTATGTAACCTAGCGATGTTTCTATTGCAATAGGTTCATTCTCATCACGTGAGATACGTTTGGGATGAATTATTCGTGCGAAAATGTTTGCACCTAAAATCATATCAATGGGACCCGGCGTAGTGTAACTAGCATCGGCTAATACAATGCCATCTAAATATTCGAATGTTCTTGAATCAACATTTGCGGTGGGCAATTCATTCGTAATGCGTTCGACTACTATAGATTGGATAGTGAAAAGAATCGGGTCATCTATACGCGACCGAATTGTAAGACACGTTTTGCCTTCAATAGCGTTTTTAATTTCGCCTATTCCCGAAACGTATTTATTTTTCGGAGGAAAAAGCGGGAGATTTAATAGTTTACAACATTCAGAAGTTATTAAATCGCGTTGAGATGCGGAGTCGAGTAAGGCGCGTAATACAACAATATTACCATCTCTATCTACTAAATTACTTTGCGCTGTTCCTAGTAGTACGTTCCCAGTATTCGAAGGAGATGGCATTATATCTCGCTCAGTGTAATGCCTCACGAGACACTTATAAACGGGGGGCTGCATAGAAGAAGATGCTTTAGATTCAGTGGATGCGGGGTTAGACATAATAGCCACTGGTGGTTTGCTGCGTTTGACTACCACTTTGTTTGATGCAGTTTGCAGTTCTGCTGGCGGTATGTTTTCACCGAAGTGTAGAAGTGAATGATGCTGTGCGGAACAAGTTTTGCATCTATTTTTCGATTTGCACTGTCGAATAAGATGTAAACTTGACAAACAATTAAATGAATGAATGATTTTCTAATAAATTCGTATCGCATGGAACTAATCGTAAAAAATCCGGACATAAATATAAGTGTGAATGATCAGTCCTTGAGCAAAAAACACATTTGCTCAGACCCGATTCCGTCTCCTAAACTACAAAGGTTTTCACATTATTTTGCTAGACATTTGCCGCTTTCATTGGCTTAGAAACTCTATGTTCAATTGGGGAGCGTTTTGGCCCGGCAGTGGAACTGGGAACTGTCTTGCAAGCACGCTGTAAAACTTGAGCTTGACTACGCAGAAATGAGACAAACTCATCGGTGGTTGGTAATTCGGGCGCATTTACAAGAGATTTCTCAAAATCCTTTAAGCTGCACCAGAAATACAGTTCATTTCAGTTAAAAATTTTGCAACGAGGAGATCGATTGTGGAGCGCAAAAACTTGCCTCACTACTTAGTCCAGATTTCCAGCAAAAGTAGTTCGAGTGCCCTACAGAAAAAAAGGTACTTGAACTTCCGCGTGGTGAGGTGGGAACGCCTCCAGAAAAGTGAGGTCAACCAGTGCTACAGGTGTCAAAGATTCGGGCATTAGGCTGCCAATTGCGCCATGAAATATAGGTGTGTCAAATGCAAAGAGATTCATGCTCCCGGCGAGTGCAAATTGGCTCAGGCGGAGCCAAAAGAAAAACCATATTGTGTGAACTGCGGTGCCTTTGGTCATCCAGCATCATATCAAGGATGCCCCCGGTATCAAGATGCAAAGGTTAAAGTAACTCCAAAACAAAGTCAAGCACACCGCAGTGTGATACCTACCAACTTCGTCAAGCCCGGGGTGTCATTTGCACTTGCTGCGAGCGGACCAGCAGACAATGTAAATAAAATAAATAATGTAAGTGGCAATAATGAGCTGCTCCTTAAAATTTATCAACAATTAAATTCCTTATCGGAGTGAATCGATAAGCAAGATTCGAAAATTAACATTGTTTTTCAGCGTTTAGGGCTTTCAAATGCCTCAAAATAAGTTGTCAACCAGCCACATTCCAACGGATAGGATTCGTCTCATCTCGATCAACGTCAACTCCGTTGTAACTTTACATCGGCGTGATTATCTCCTTGAATTCATTGCCAGACAAAAGCCTGACATCGTGCTTCTCACCGAAACCCACCTCAGTTCATGGCACTTCATGAGATTCAAGGATTTTGAGTTCGTAAGAAACGATAGGGTAACAGGTGATGGGGGAGGTGGCACCGGGATATTGGTTCGAAGACCCTATTGTTTCCAAAATATTGAAAAAGTCGAATTCAAAAGCTTTGAATCTCTTGAAGTGTCCGTTATCAAAATCTCACTGCCAGGTGGGGATAACCTCTTCGTTATCTCTGCCTATGCAACTGGTGGAACTGTTCTCAAGCTCAAGGAGGAGTTCAATTCCTTGTTCGAAATACTCGAATTGAACAGGCTGCATAACTACTATATTCTTGCTGGTGACCTGAACGCCAAGCATACATCATGGCTGAACGCCACCAATAATCCAAGAGGTGTATTCCTGAAATCGTGGATAACAGAGAACCAAATTGAATACAGGTGCACTCTATATGGGTCGGAGTTCCCAACATACCCTAGGACAAATTCATATTTGGACCTTTGCATTGCCGACGCAAGACTTGAATTCAGCTTTAATAGTCCTCAACGGAAACTGCAGGTGCTTCCTTATGATAGCGACCATAACGCAATCGTAATGGAAATCAATCATCACAGGGATGATTTCTTCCTCATTCCAGTTTAACATGAAAATCATCGGTTGAATTTCAAAAAAACAGACTGGGGAAAGTTTCAAAAGAAGTTTTATCGCAAGCACCAGAAGCAATGTCCCCCTTCTGATGGTGGCAACTCTTGTTCAATGGTTCCTAATGACAGGAATCTAACTAACGATGAAATTGATGTCTATTTGTCGAAGTTAGAGAAGCTGACGTTGGAAACGATTGAGAAAGTAGTTCCAAAGATTAAACATCGAAACAATATGGAAGGATATGAAACACCAACCATCGCAAGGTTGAAAAGATTGAAAAGCCTTCTTCTCACACGCGTCAACAATATTAATCGACGATTTTTGGATTACAACCATCCCTCGTTGTCTTTGTTGAAATTACATCTGAAGAATGTCCGGAACTTAATCCGGTCATACTTCAGGAGTGAGGTCAGCAATCAATGGGTGCGAAAGTGAATAGCATATTCCGCAAGAAGTCTCGAGTGAAGGTATCGAATCTTGAAGTCACTAGTGATGAGATAAATCTTCTCGATAGGGCTGGTATCGAAATTGATAGTACGACTCCGGATAGAAATGGAAACAGGATTATTTGTGAAGGATTGGATAAACTTGCCCTGATTGGAACACATTTTGAATTGGTTCATCTACCAAACCCTGAGAGAGGGAACGGAATTTTTTCAGAGGTCGTTGAAGCAAAAGTTTCCGACTTCAAATCAAGCCTGAACGGCCAATCAATTCTTCATTTCGATGAAACATTAACATCTGACCTCATACCGAGCTTGAATTTTATTGATTATTTTGTCAGCTATGAAGACTTATGTTTCATATTTCGCAAGATAAACAACAAGAAATCATGTGGTACTGATGGTATTCCAAATGTAGTTCTCCGACATTTGCCGGAGGTTGCTATTAGGAACTATTGCATATTGTTCAACAACATGTTGAGCAATTCATATTTCCCAAATGAGTGGAAAAAGGCTAAGGTATTTCCGATCTTGCAGAAAGGAAAAGAATCTTCATGCCCCAAAAGCTATCGCCAAATCAGCTTGCTGCCTAACATCAGCAAGGTGTTTGAAGTGATACTCAACAGAGCATTAAACGCCCACATTGAGGAAAATGAGTTGACGCCGAATTGCCAATTTGGTTTTCGTGCCAGGCATTCGACCACACATGCAATAACGAAAGTAACCTCAGACATCTGTTGGAAACTAAATGATAGACAATGTGTTGGAGCATGTCTCATTGATATGGAGAAAGCCTTCGATACGGTATGGTTAGATGGACTTATTTTTAAACTCCTTCAGGACAAGTTCCCCAGACACCTTGTCGCCATGATGTGTAATATATTATACGGGAAATCGTTTGTTGTAACTGATGGAAATCTGACAACAATGCGCAAGTTCAAGGTCTTGAATGGTCTACAGCAGGGAACAGTTACTGCGCCTCTGCTCTTTTCAATCTTCATTCGCAAGCTATTGAACGGCTTTGATTTTAACGTCTCGCCAACGCAATCATTGGTAGCGTTTGCTGATGATCTGATCATCTATACGGCAGACCGAAAAGCTACAATAGTTCAGAGCAATCTCCAAAAAATGTTCAATGGTGTGCAGCTGTACACTGACAATTGGCGAATGAAAATTAATGCGCAGAATTGTGAAACAATCTTGTTTCGGACAACGCTGCAGGGGGTCAGTCAAGACCTGAAACGTAATTGGAAAGATTTCCACATCATGGCTGGTGAGAGTAGTCTAGAACGGGTTCCACATAAATCCTGTGTTCGATACTTCGGTGTTTATCTCGATCAGTATCTGTACTATACTGAACATGTGAAAATCATGCTCAGTAAGGCACTTAAAATAGTCATGGCCCTTCGAAAGCTCTTTCATTCCAGATACATTGATCAAAAGGTCAAAATTATCTGTTACAAGACACTGGTTAGACCAGTTTTGACATATGGATGTCAGATCTGGTACAACCAGAGCGCAAGTACTATGGAAAAATTAAGAGTTTTCGAAAGGAAATGTCTTCGAGCATGTACTGGTTTGTACAGAAAGCCTGAGACGGATTGGAAACATTATATATCGAATAGAAGAATTTATCAAACTGCTGAAGTGACGAGGGTCGATATCTTCATATTGAAACTTCTTCGGAATCATATCGCAAGATCTGTGACTGTGAGTGAAAACCCTTGGATTTCACAGCCGTTCCACCCTACAGATGGGTACATTGCGACTTGCCTCGCTACTGGCTTCATTCCTCCAGAAGCATTCGTGTATTTGGACATGAATCGATATGTTTTTGATTCTGACGGCATCCCAGTCATATATCACATATATCGACGGGCCACCGATAAGAAGATAAAATATCCTCCTAATTTGAGTTCACGAGACCAACGATTTCAATGGAGATACTCATTTGCTAGATTCGTTGAAGCTGATCGAGTTGAGACGGGGCAATCTAGGTATTGGTGGCTGAATGACAATGTCTAAATTATTCGTGTTTATTTTCTCATGGTGGTCTTCGTTATTTAGTTTTTGAGTTTCAGCTCATTATTGCTACATTTAGTGTTGTTGTATATTTTTGTTAAAAATTAGGTATAGGTTAGGTATATGTAATGTTTACTATATTCCGTTAGATATAAGATTAAACACTTAGGTTAGGAACATTGTTATTGATTTTTTTAGTATAAGATAAAGTTTTTGATTGTATTTTATTAGAAATAAGTTACAACATATTAGGTGTAGGATCAAAGTTTCACTGTTGTGTTTTGATTATAAATAATTTTAGGATAGTGTTGGTTGGTTTTTTCTCCTTTTTCCAATTAAATTTTAAAAATATGTAATAATTGTAATTAATTGAATTTGCTATAGTTTTTTTTTTTTGATGATATGAGTTAACGATAACGTACAAATTTAGAGAGCCATTTGGGCCATTAAGTTTTTTGATTGTTATTGTTTGGAATTCGCTTTATATTCTTTTAAAATTTATAACGATTAGTATTAAATAAAGCGCTTTTGACTTGACTTGACTCTCAAAATCCTTTAATTTTTCCGTACCTATTTTGAGGGATCCCAAGTGGACAAAGAAAAAATCTTCCAACGGAATTTTGAGTTGCTTTAAAGCAGATACTAGCGACGCAAAGTTATCAACAAAAGATTCTAAACTGATTGCATTCACTTCACTGACGGCGGGCAAATTCAATAACTTTTTAATGTAGGCCGTCGCCTGGACGCGTTTATCATTATACTTTTCCACCAGGCCATTCCACATTATTGGATAATTTTCAGCGGTAGGTAAAACTCCAACACTAGTTCGCGCTTTACCTGGTAATTGACCCATTAAATACTGAATCTTCTCCCCGTCAGTGAGTTGTTCACTTTCATGAATAGTAGTGCGGAAGATCTCATAAAATAATGGCCAAGGCTCTTGCTCGCCATTGAATGGAACAAGTTCTAACTTCCTCGCCACCGTTCTTATTCTGGAGTTGATGCTGTTTATATTTGATACGCGTATACAGCCTATCAAATGACGCGATGTGGGAAAAACTAGGCAAAAAGGCGTTAGATATCCCTGTTTGGTACTCATTTCGTGCCTCCAGCGTATCCATAAACTCTTTCCTAAGTAGATCTATACAAAAGCAATCCGAAAGAAATTGATCAATGACTCTTCGGAATTCAGATTGCTAATTGTATCGTGGATGGAAGTCAAAGAGGCGAACATAGTATTTAATTTTTTATTAAAATTTTGAAATTTCCTATCATCATTTATGTCAAAAGGCTGTTCGCCTTCTTTTTCCACCATTTTCAAAATAAATTAACTCAAACCACAAAACTGTCAGATATCACGTTGCGTTGTACCGAGGTTAGCGGTATGCGTGTTTAGATAGCGGAAAAAAATGCGTTTTGAGATGCGTTACAATCTTATCGAATCCTAACCTATCCGGCTCGAAGGACCAAAAATGTTTTCGCACTATCTAAGCTTTTGTGAAATGAAATAATTACGGGTTCTCCAATTATGTGAATACTATTTCTCAGGAAGAATGGACGGCACTTAACAGAGGATTACCTGGGTCTCCAACAATCGTTGATGCTATCACAATCCACTCAATAATGCTTTCAATTTACTGAACACATGTACAGAATCACTGCGTATTCGTTATTGGAGGTTCGGGTAGTTCGCGGTTTCACTATTTGCGTTTTCCGGAGTAATTTTATTTTTAGCGGAGTTCACGATTTTACTATTTTACGTTTTGCGGAGCCGATTCATTCGCGACGCACGCCATGCGTTTTCATGCTTGACTGACTTGAACTTTTTCACAGTCGAGGTCTAAAACCTTTGTCCGTTCAATGGTTTGATTGGATGTTGTTTCCAGCGGTGCTCCAATTCACTCAGAAGGAAAATGAAGTTTTGGAAGAGAAAGGTAATAAATGGATATTTGGAAGGGAAAGGTAATAAATGGAGATCATTATTACGGCTTAAACAGATAACGAAGGTGATGAAGAATCTGATGTTGAAAGTGGAAGAGATCAATTTGACATTCTTAATCGTGAAAGATAAACATTAAGGATTTCCTACTTATCAAATTTTAAAGGAAGAAATCTGTGGTTCATTAAGTTGACAAAGTTCTTTCTAAATACAATTTAACTGAATATCAAGAGACATATCTTGGAAGAAACCAAAGGGCTAATGTATTCGTATTTCCAGATATAGATGTTGTTTTACACTTGCCAAAACCAAATTTTTCAAAAGCCTCTGCTTGAACATCATCCATGTAAACTTTTTCAGTTGATCTAAGTGCATTCAATGTGCAATAAAAAAAGCAATATAAGCGTTCCTAAATCATAACGTTAAGTTTGCAATTTTTATTTCTGGTTGTTCCATTGATGGTTGAAAGCCTTCACTTTCACAATATAATTGATGCCTTGCAGCAATAAGTAAAGAATGACCTCTTGAGAACTTTTTATACATGTTTAAATTTTGTTAGGACATTATACCTTCCACCGTTTTGCTTCTAATAAAATATTTTTCACCTCACCAGAGAGTATTTAGATCATCCTAAAAGTTTAAGTATTTCCTTTTATAGAATACCTAAAATTTCACTAAGCCCACAGAAAATCCTTTGACAAAGTTCCCCGAGACAAATACGAAGAAAAGCCTCTCTCGCAAAATCCAAGAATTTCCCTCTAAATTTTTACGAGTGCCATTCAGATTTACTAACGAAATAAAACAGATATTTTAGAACCGCCAACACGAAAGCAATTACAGCTTGTAAAACGCCAAATAGTAGATCCCTTTAAAACAATTTAAATGAAAAATTAAATACAATTTGGCGTCTCATGTAATAAGGATAATTTTCCATTGTCCTTTTCACTCCGCCAGCTTGAGAGCAGTTAAATGACATGGTTGCCGATTGCCTACGCGCTTATCTCAAACAATTTCCTAGGCTACAACAAAATATTTCAGCTATCCTAAGCCATTCACTTAATTTCAATCTGAAAGATAAGACCAATCCTCCGTCTTAATTTTATTCGTTGGATTCATCTTCTTGGATAATTCCGTTTGTCGTATTTAAGCTTGTTCGAGGACTCTCTAGTGTGATGGTAGTAGCAGTGATAGCTGGCGGGGGGTTGATAAGGCGTGAGCGAGTTGGAGGTTTGTGTCATGGGGCCAAGTTAAGAATTCAATTAAATCAGGATTAGAGCGAGGCCGGGGCCGAGAGCGCAAATTATACGATGCCAAAGGACACATATTTTGGCAGCTGGAATCCTCGGTTTTGTTGTATCGCTGATAGCGTAGCAATGTATTTTCATGTTGGAATTGTTCTCCTTAATTCGATAAGTTTAATTAATTGAGGTTTCTCTGCAGAAAGAATATTGTAAGAGATGAAAGTTGCCCTGGGCGACACTTTTTTTTTGTTTTCCTGGAGGACTCTAAAACGAAAAGAAGTAAGTTAAGTGAGTTTATGAGATTGAAATTATTTGCAATAAAGTTGATAGTAAATGGTTATCGAAGGTTTAAAATTTTAACAACTGTAATTCCGAGAAGTATAAACCCTGTGGGTGAACCTTGACAATGATTGGTCTATAAATTCTAGCAGTCTCAAGTTTTAGAAGTTTTCGTTTAATATAAAACGCAATAAAGGATTAACCTTTCATAAATTTTCTCCGAATCAGATTTTAATTTTCACATGAAGTTTAGCATATGTTGGGGGATAAAACCTGCAACGTTTAGAAGAATTGAAATGCTTATAGAGTAATCAGGAAATTTTCTTGTGTATTATTGGTCTCTCATGTCCCTACAATTAGCTAGTTGTGACAAAAGCTCACCAATTCTACAGGTAAATATTTGGCAATTTTTAAAATTTCCAAATGTCCCAGGTTATTCATCAAAATTTGTTATTTGAAGGCCCCTTACGTTCAGTTCATAGACAAGGGTAGGCAGATAATCTAAATAAAACTATGATTTGTGTCTATACTTCCAATATATGTACATTCCCTACGTGTCATATAATAAATCCAGAAATGCTTAACCGTTATTGAACCGACTTTAACTGTCAGTTTATTTCAAATATGAAATATCTATTCAGCTTCAAAGTTTTCTAAATTGAGAAATGGCTCTGGATGTTCGTACGAACGTAAGATTCAAACGTATCAGAAAAGTAAACATTCTAGATATGGGGATTTACTGTTTGTATCTTATAAGTACACACATATGTCCTTTCATAGATGAATGAATTTTACTCTGACATAATATGTGAGTATGAAAACAGATCGCATTTAGTTTATAGGAAAGGGCAAAAGACATTGAAATTGAATTGCATAGAATGAGACGTTTAAAAAAAACTGATAGTTTAATACTGACATATATTTTCTTGATCGAATTCTAATCCTACTCGTATTGCTTACGATAGAATGAACTTAAATGCTCTTGGAGACAGATGAAATATTTATTTATATCCACACAAACTACGTATACTTTTGTAGGTACTCAGGAAAAATTGGCAATTGAATAAGCTTTATTTTAAAAACTGAACTACACTAACCCTTTGCCACTTTCCGTCATTTTTAGGACTTCTTCTCCTTAACAACCCCACAAGTGTGGTCCAGAAAATAACATTCCATTGTAATTTGAGTAGTTACTACAGTGACTACCTTTCGTAACAAATTTGAGCAGTCAATTCTCTATCTGACCATACTTAAAAGCATACTTCAAAAACTAACAAGTTAAAGTAGCTAGAAGATGCTCCTGCAAGAAGGGTTTTGTGAGACAATTAGTAAATCAAACAATATTGTCGCGTGTTATTGGTTCGCGGCCAATAATTTTAATGTTCCGGGAAAGTGAAAACGCAATGTCTCTTAATTTAAGTTAAAAGAGTTTATTTAATTAAAAATGCACAATCATTTGTTTAACTATTTCACCTAATTTTAATTTTCACTTTTAAAATTCTAACACTTGTCCATAAATTTCTTATCGCAATTGTCTTCTAAATCACTTCACTATTACGAAACACACTTTTCTACTACTCGAATAATATCGCTTCCCACACACAATCGCAGTTCTTATCGCGGTCGAATGAATAATCCCCCCATTCATTCAGCTCGCCTTTATATAGGGCCTCTACCTATTCACCCATTTCTCGTACATTGGCGAATGTTCTACCGAGAGGTACCTGGTAGATTCGAGCAAATTAATGAATGGAGTGACGTCACTTGCAGATGTTGATAATGCTTGTTGGGTTCTCGTGGGTTCGAGTAAATTCATTTGTTGACGTTCTTAATGATTATGAAAACAATTGCGACAGTAGCTCGCAGAATTATTTGTACATGTAATTATTTGTACATGTAACACTGCCCCCACCTCATTTCTTTTCGCCCCGAAAAGATGTGTCGCTATTTGTAGTCAATTCTCCCTGGGTGTCATATGGGGCAAGACGGTCCAGATGCACGATTTTCATTTTAGCTCTCGGCTTACGATGTTCCTGTATTCGGTATACGACGTTGTTGATTCGCTTTGTAACTCGGTATGGTCCCTCCCAATTATGTTGCAACTTTGGAGACCTACCCTTTCGCCGTTGCGGGTTATAAAGCCACACCAAGTCATCTTGCTGGAAGCCAGTAGAATTAGCCTTTAGATCATACCTGGTCTTCATGCGGTCAGTAGCCGATTCGACGTGTTTCCGCACTGTCCGATGTATCTGGTTCAACCGTTGTCTTAGATTACTTGCGTACTCCGAGACCGTTTGGGGTTTCTCAGGGGGTGTTCCGAACTTTATATCGGCTGGCAGACGAATAATCTTTCCAAAAATGACTTTGGCTGGGGCTTGGCCCGTCGATGCATGTTCAGCGGCTCTATACGCCATTAAAAATAGTGGGATATGTCGGTCCCAGTCCCTTTGGTTCTCGTCAACCATTTTGGCCAGGTGTTTATTGAGCGTGCCGTTGAAACGTTCGACCATTCCATCGGATTGGGGATGCAGCGGTGTTGTCCTCGTTTTCCGTATTCCGAGCAGCTCGCACATTTCGCCAAAAACTGGTGACTCAAAGTTTCGGCCTTGATCCGAATGTAGTTCGCAAGGTACGCCGTACCTACTGACCCAATTTAACACTAGCTGTTCAGCTACAGTAGTTGCTTCCTGGTTGGGAATGGGGTAGACCTCGGGCCATTTGCTGAAATAATCGGCTACAAGCAGCGTGTATCGATTTCCCCATTCAGATTCAGGAAAGGGTCCTGCGATGTCAACAGCAATCCTTTCAAACGGTACCCTCACGTTATACGTTTGCATTTGTCCTCTCAGTCGTCGCTTTGGGCCTTTGAGGGAAGCGCAAATTGTGCATCTGCGACACCAGTCCTCTACGTCTTCTCGAGCGTGGAGCCAGTAGAACCTTTCCCGCAATTTCGCTAAGGTCTTGTTAACACCAAGGTGGCCTCCCGAGGATCCTTCATGCATTTCCTTAACGACATCGTGGATTCGGCTTTTGGGTAGTAAAGTTTGCATCCTATAGGAGCTGCCATCCGCCGTTTCCCATTTCTGCTTGAGTATGCCACCCTCTACCTGAAGGGAGTCCCATTGTGCCCAATAGCTTTTTAGGGTTGCGCCATGCATTGAAACGTCTTTCCACTCAGGTCGCCCAGTCGTCTCCTTCCATACGAGCATTGGTCCGATGTCTTCATCGGCTAGCTGGGCATTTCGAATCTCCTCCGATGACCAACCTTCATCGAATTTGGCCGTTATCAACCGCAGATCAACGGTCGGCTTCTTTTCTTCAATCCGCCGGCAATGCTTGCAGTTAGCTGGACATGGATGACGAGTTGGGGCGTCAGCATTTCCATGAACTCTGCCCTTGTGAAGTAGTTGGGGCCTCACATGGTCTGGTCGAATAATCGATCGGGTTGCACCAGTGTCGTTTGTTATGGTGCAATGTTCTTCATCAACTTGACCAGGAACGCATCTGTCTGCTTCTCCACGATGTTGCTTTGGCACGGTGATGGTGGTGCTGGGGATGTCAATCCTCCTAGCTAACGTTTGCGCCACGAAGTTAGCCCTTGCACTTTGATGGGCCTCCATTCTAGGCTCCTGACACGGTCTGGGTCTCCACCATCCTGGGCAATAGCTCCGTTTTCTTCGCTTCTTGCAGTCTCTTTGCAGGTGCCCCTTCTCACCGCGATCCCAGCATCTAGGCGCTCCATTTGCCGGCGGCTCTCGCTCATTTTCCACGCACTCACACCTGCACTCGTCTGCCACTACCTCACGGACCCGGGCAGTGGTACGAGTCACATTTTGTGTTGCCTCGAAGTTAAGACTGTAAATCAATGCGTCCTTAACCGTCTGCTTTTGAGCTAACCGCACGGCTTGTTGCAATTCCTTGTCCTGTAAGGCGCTGATGAATGCTTCTGTTGCTACGTCATCTCGATGTTCTGAGTCGTACGCTGGGTAAGCCAAAAGTGCCAGTCGCTCAATGTTTTGTGCTAGCTGCTGCAAGGTTTCGCCAGACTTCTGCATCCGATGCCGTAGCTGTGCCCGGTAAATCTGCTTCAGATGATCGTCCCTATAACGCATGTCCAGCGCATTCATTATAGCAGCTGGGTTTGAATGCAACTCAACGGGGATAGTCTGCAAAAGCTCGGCAGCTGGGCCTCTTAGAGCAAGAATCAGTGCAGTTGCTCGTTCCTGCTCATTCCAGTGATTTGCCCTTGCGGCAGCTTCAAACTGAGTCTTGTAAATACTCCAGACCGTTTGCCCATCGAATATTGGTGCTGGCACATTTCTGGATGTGCTTTGCGCTGCGGTTACAAGCGGGGCTGGTGAGGTGGTTACTACTGCCTTTGGTGCTTCCAATTCTTTTTTCACTTTTTCCATCTCATGGTTCATTCTCTCTTCGACCTGGCTGATCTCATAGTTAATTGTCTCCTCAACCTGGCTGACCTTCTCCTCAACCTGGTAAACCTTTTCCTCGACGCATTTAATTTGATTGTTCAGGCTATCTAGCTCCACTTTTATTTCGGTTGACTGCTTTTGCACTTCCTTGATTACGATCGCTTGTTGGTCCAGCTTCACTGATTGTTCATTTAACTTCGCTGATTGTTCATTAAACTTCGCTGATTGTTCATTTAACTTCGCTGATTGTTCATCTAGCTTCGTCGTTAAATTGGATGACTGTTGTCACTGCTCTTGCTGCATCAGCATCAACATTTGCATCAGTGCATTTTCTGGTTCCTTTGGTTTTGGTGTTTCTGCTTCACCACCTTCTGCGCCTTTTTCTGCATCTGAGGGCTCACCCGAATCCAGATACGCACCTTCCGATTCAATTGCGTCACGCAAGCGTGCAATCAGTGTGACCTTTGTACCTTGTGTAGCCAGCTTTCGCTGTTCCAATTCTTCCTTAAGCTCCGACTTGGTCAATTCATTAATTTTTAAGTTTAGGCTTGGTGGCATTTTCAATGTTTCTTTAAATTTTACTATTGTACACTATAAAAATGTTCAAATTTTCACTTTCAAAATTTTAATCTCACTTCTCGACACCATTGTCGCATGTTATTTTTTCGCGGCCAATAATTTTAATGTTCCGGGAAAGTGAAAAGGCAATGTCTCTTAATTTAAGTTAAAAGAGTTTATTTAATTAAAAATGCACAATCATTTGTTTAACTATTTCACCTAATTTTAATTTTCACTTTTAAAATTCTAACACTTGTCCATAAATTTCTTATCGCAATTGTCTTCTAAATCACTTCACTATTACGAAACACACTTTTCTACTACTCGAATAATATCGCTTCCCACACACAATCGCAGTTCTTATCGCGGTCGAATGAATGATGATCCCCCCATTCATTCAGCTCGCCTTTATATAGGGCCTCTACCTATTCACCCATTTCTCGTACATTGGCGAATGTTCTACCGAGAGGTACCTGGTAGATTCGAGCAAATTAATGAATAGAGTGACGTCACTTGCAGATGTTGATAATGCTTGTTGGGTTCTCGTGGGTTCGAGTAAATTCATTTGTTGACGTTCTTAATGATTATGAAAACGATTGCGACGGTAGCTCGCAGAATTATTTGTACATGTAATTATTTGTACATGTAACAATATGTTATGCATAACAAAATTTGACTTACATACAGATTCCATAAATTAAGTTCAAAAATTATATCCTGGTTTGGTTTTTATGCATTTAAACTCGCCGCCATTTTATTCAAGTATTTTGAACCCATTGCTTGATTAATCATGATAACTCAACAATACTTAAAACCATTTCTAAAATTTTTATCAAAATTTCTGTAGATTTGTAGCATCCAGATCCGTTGCAAACGTGTATCTCCCTAGTTTTACCTGTTAATGTTGTTGTAAATGTTCAATATTCAATCGGCTGTAACTTAGCTGTTCATAGTCTGATTATTGTGAAATGTTCAGCACATATATTGCTTTCTGAAAATTTAAATTGTGGATTTTGGAAAATTTTAATATCCCACTTTGATTTTATAGGCAAAAATGTAAAACTTATAATATGTACTGTTATTAACAACGTTGATCGAGTTTTTCGAGTCAAAAGTAGGACACAAAATTTTCGTGCATTTCCTCTTCTCCTGCATCTCTCAAAACAAACAATCCGTGACACCTACTTTTTAAAGATTCTCCTTCATGTTCGTGGCATTACAGCTGCTCTCGGATCTTCGATTCCTGCAAATAGCACCTTCAACTGGCTCAGTCCAATGACCGCGTCTTCCAATTTTGAAACCCGACCAGCGATGAACTATCTTCGGTGACTGAATCAGACCAGCGTTTCCTCGGTTTCTCCACTGGTCCCCGGCCTTCAGTTCTCCCAACGAATACCTTTTTGGGTATCCGTTGTTCGTTCATACGATTCATGTGGCCAAGTCATTGCAGCATTCGCAGTCTTACAATCGTCGATACCTCGGGCTTGTCAAAAATTTGATACAGCTCATAATTGCATCGTGTTTGCCGTTGGTCCCCTTCTAGCTTCGCTTCGATTATTCGCCTCGGGACCCGTAGCTCAAAGGCGTTCAATAAATTTGCAGATGCTTGGGTTAGGATCTATGTTTCACACCCACAGCATAATACAGGTCTCATCACAGGTTTGTATACTTGGAGCTTTGTTTTCCTATGTATATAACTGGTCTTCAAGATGGTCAAAACTGAAAAAAATAATTCATTTGCGAGCTGTATTCTTCGGCGTATTTCATTACCGGTTCTCGTTATTTTGGCGCCTATATATACAAATTTGACCAAATTTTCGATATTGTAGTCACCACTTCAGGATCTGAGAATTTTTTCCTTTGGCTGGGTCATGAACTCTGTTTTATTTTCATTGATTTGTAGCCCTACTAGTTTTGCTTCACTGTCGAGTTTCAGGAAGAGTTCTTTGGCGTTTGTTGATGACTTTAACAAAATGTTAATGCCGTATATATAAGCGACCACTTGGCTTGGCTTGTATAGTAACTTACCTCATGCATCAAAATGTAGCTTCCTTATGATGTAATCCAGAGCAAAATTGAATAGCAATGGTTCCAGCCCATCCCGCTGCTTTAGTCCGATATTTGTGTCAAAGGCATCGGTTGCTTGGGTATTGGAGTGGTCTTGGAAGGTCATCGACATCATTGTCAGTTTGGCAAAATGGACTGATTTGGCTAGGATACCAAAACAAATCATTATTCTGTACAGTACATTACAATCAATACTGTCGTCTGCTTGCTTAAAGTCAACGAAAATTTGGTGTTCGTCTATGTTGAGCTCCCAGCATTTTTCAAGTACTGACTGTGAACAATTGGTCAATTGTCGATCAAGCTGCTCCAAAGCAAACTTGATACTATCCTGTTAGCGCATGATCAGATTTCATTTTCTAAGATCTTTGAAAATATTTCATGCGCCAGAGAGGGTAGTGATATGCCTCTGTAATTTTCGCACTGCAGCTTTTTTTCTTTCTTTTTCGTAGCACCTTTCGATCAAATGTACGGCACTCCACAAGGTGATATGATCATTATCACGCTTTGACCGTGTGCCCCTCTACCCAGCTGCGATGCGTTCTGATCTTAAACCAGCACGTATCATAACTGAACACGTTTATAGTCCGTCCGAAGAATCAGTCGAACTGAATCTCGTAGACACCAACGAAATTTGAACCAGAGAGCTTCGGCTTACGGGCATAGTGCTTTAACCACTACACCACAAGGAGTGTGTTGGGGTGCAGAAAAAGCTTTATGGCCTTACTATTCTTCGAACTATAAATCCTTTTTCTACACACCAACACACTCACCTTTATTTATTCCTTGCTTGGACACTTGTGAAACTCCAGTTAAAGATTGGGTTTTTGTTACTTCAATCATATTTATTTAGAAGTTATTAGTATTACGTTGACCATTAATTTAACTAGACTTCAATTTAGCTCTAATTTCAACGCTACATAGCTATAGACCCTTATCTGCCACAGATCGTCGATTTAAGCTGCAAGGTTGTCGGAGTCTGTTGCCGTTCTGACTGTCTGAGATTGTTGCCTCGTAGGTCGGGGGCCACCTGTACGGCGTGTCGTGATTGGGAGACCAACTGGCTTACTCCAGGCAATCCTGCTTGGCAAAGCCAACCAGCAGAAAACTCAAATAAACTATGTCTAGGAACTTAAGCCAACTAGACTTAACCAGGCGAAAGGCCAACTGGTTTCCTTCGGGCGATCTTGCTGGGCAAAGCCAACCAGTAGAAAGGCTAGATGATATGTGTCTAAAAACTTAAGCCAACTAGACTTACCCAGACGCAAGGCCAACAGGTTTATTCCGGGCGATCCTTCTGGGCAAAGGGAACCAGCAAAAAAGTTAGATGATATACTGGATACTAAGCCAACCAGTTAAGCTAGGCCAAAAACAAACTAGCTTTTAAAAAGTCGGTGAGGGCACAGTGGACCTCACGAAGCTGCATTTAATAGTGACTTGAATTTTCTTTGCCTGCTTTATAAACATTATTTTTGCTTGCTCAGCAAAATTGTCTAACCCAAAAGTGTGCGAAAGAATTCAATTATAAAACCTCTTTGTTGTTGCCAGTAACTAACGACCTTATATCAGTTCTGGCAAATGTCTTGGATATTTACGATCAATGTTTCGACATAAGGTTGTTGTATTGGAACAGTTTGTTGGAGATAGTGTTTCCACTGTTATAAAAACTTGTACGAGGTTGTTGTTTCCAGTGTGACATTTTCTATTAAAGCTTGTGCGAGGTTGTTGTTTTCACTGTTCTATTTTCTATTATATTCGAAGAGTTTAGTTGTAGTGGATCAATAATGTTTTCTATTTGTTAAGAAATTTCTATAGTAACAGAACCAATGGAACTTCTCAGGGAACATCTATATGCTCCAATGTTCTGGAGCTGTTTGGAGGATTACGGAGTTTCTAGAAATATTCATTATGCCCATCATTCCTTCATCTGAACTTGATCAGCGATGACAATGCCGATGTCATCACGGCAGAGAGTGATGTTGCGCTGATAGCCAAGTTCCAGACTTTTTACTACTTTGTATACTTGTCTTGTGTGGTTGCTCGGTAGGCTTACATCGATGCTTCTCAATGGATTGTCACAGGATTGATGATCTGATGTTTTCATAATGTTCAGATTGAGGTTTTCTGAACTAAATATTCTTTGCACGTCTGATTCTTTTTGTCCATCGCATTCTGGCACTCATAACCGAACCAATCATTTCTCTTGCGCCGGGCTTAATATTCAATTGTGTGTTCTGCCACGGTCTTAATAACTGCTTTCACTCCCATCCAGAGCCCGATGCTGGTTTTCAGTAATGCGTCTGATAAGAAGGGAGCCAGCTGTTTGTCGAGGGTCTCCGTGAAATTTTTGGCCACAGACACCGTTTGGAGCCTTTTGATGTCAAATTTTTGTAACGGGCTGGTCTTCGATGACATATGACATGAAAGGTTGACTTGGTCAAGTAATGATCTGAGTTGAAATTGGCCATTTGGTTTGTACGGACATCAAGTATGCTTTAAGCCCATCGTTGTAGGATCAGAACATGGTCGATTTGGTTTTGTGTTTTGTAATAATCGAGCAGTTAAAGGGTTAAAGAAAACCCCAAAATGTCCCAGATCAATCGAAACGATCGAACCGGTACGAGTGCAGATTGAATCGAAACAATTTCCGATTGATCTAGCACAATTTGCAATCGAACCGGTTTGAGATTGATCTGGTACGACGAAATACCTCGGACATGGCAGTTGTCATTTGGAGTGAAGGAGACTGGCGGGAAACACACAGGTGGGAATTATTGCTGTGCTGACTAAAGTTCAGGTATTGATTTTGATAATTAAATTACACTAACGCTGACATCTCTGCAACACCCAAACAGGAACGGTAGAAAAACCCACGTCAAGTACGAGTTTTGCTTGGGCGGATGGAGGAGTCTGTTTTAATCGCCACACGTAGCGCACGTCGGAGGAAACGCACCGACAACGAATTAACGTGATCATCATCTCAAGGGCTTTCAATTGTGTACCCAATTGTGCAGTCAATAATTGTCTGTCGATAAATCGCGGATAGTGGAAATCAATTTGCATTGACAAAAAAATGAGCGGATCTAAGTAGACAGTAAGCATATGAAAGCGGCTTGATTTGCATTCAATCTGAATTTGAATTTTTCCATAATCTCGGTTGAAGATTTCGTTTTCGGTCCACTGGTCAGCGTCTTCACGGGCCATTAGTAGATATGTTCGAGGAGGGTTAAAAAAAAAATTACCGCTAAGATATATATCACTTGAAAGCCTATCACAACCAACGAACCAACCTCTCGTTTCGAGAAGAAAATTCGTATATTACTGAAAGTTTAGTGCAAGTTGTAAAGTTACAGTAAATTAATGACACTCGAATTACATAAGTTATTTTTGCCCATAGCGCTCAATGTGAACGGATAAAAGTCCTCAAATTACATCCACTAAGATATGAATTTTCAACTTTGATTATGACTACGAGATTTAAATGCGCATATGTGCAAGTCATAAACAGTTAATATTACATTGTAAATATGCTGTATTCTTCCGGCCTGGTGGTTATAAACCATTGATCTTTTTATTCTGGCTGTTTTTAATTCAACAATACAGTGGAATTTATATCACACTTTGCTGCTCTGTTACATTCTTCCAGAATCGAAATTTCCGGACCACCTGCATCGTCATCGAGCGCTCAGAAGACCATGCGGGTGAGTACCCTTTTAATTTAAATATATTATTAAAATATTTTTATTATAAACTTTATTGATATTATATGTTATTTAGCTAATTTTACAATGTTATAAATGAAAACTTTGAGAAGGAAATAACATTTTAATTGTTTGTTACGTTTTCATTACAATTACTACGTACACATTGTAGCAAACTTATTTAAGGCGCTATGTAATGAAAGCAAACAATAAGAAAGATATTCCTTGAGATTTATTTTCGCTTAAAGTAACGCAGATAAGACTTCAACGGATAACTGAAGATAACAAAAAAAAAAAAAAAAAAAATACTAAATATTTAGAACTTTTGATAACAATAGTAGCAAAAGGAGAAAAGTTGATATAAAAACATGCGATGTAATTGATTCCAGATGAGTTGATAGAAATGAGAGAGTTGTTTTCGATTTGTCAGGTTCGAGTTGCGGGTGCACAATTTTATCCGATATTTCTTGTTTGAAATAATTTTGGGGATTTCGTGATGCGAAATTCACACTGAACTATGTTAATTAGTTGATATGTCAGATGGGCCTAGCGTAAGTTGCTTTGTGACCGTCAGGCATCGTTGACATTAGTACAGTTTGTTTGATGAATCGATTTGAGACTGAACAAATCCATGAGGTACAAGAACATGAAGTATCGTTGAATAATGACTAACAAATATAACGAATGAAAGTCTATTAGATCAAATTTCTATACGTGCGGACGATAACGAAATTAACCTGTAGTTTTGATTTGAGCGGTGCTCTTAACGTACTTCTGTTACGCAAGTGTGTGGGGGTACAAATTGATCAAATTTAACGTATGAACGAACCATCTGGAATGAAATGAGCATATTTGTAAAGAAGGAAAAATTGATTGTTTTTTTTCCATTTTTATATAATTTATGGTTCTTGTTTATTATATTTTTTTTTTTTTGAGATTTTTGTGTACGATTTAAAACCATGAAGTAATACAATACCCTTCGGTCTTTCTTTTCTTCCGGCTCTGACCGGGTATAGGACTCGGTACGGTGGCAGGCTCCCCCTAAAACCATGAGCCAGCCGCCGGGTACAAATTAATCCTTCTCGTTTCAGGTGACGTCGTGGGTTGGGTGGCCCAAGCAGAGTGCCTCTTTATGGCATAGAGTTATGCAATCAAACTGTATAGTTCTATCGCATAAATTGATCACCGGGGTACTCCCCTTCTGATGGGAAAGTTCATGCAATTCAAGTTGTATGAGTTTTCCACTCAGAAGAGGAATACCTGGCCACTGCAACAAAATATATATGGATTTATTCCGGTTGGGTGGGTGTGAAAGGGCTCCACCATCACCCGTTTGCCCCTCTTTCATTTGTGGGCCATGAACGAGGTTAACCCAAGTCCGCCTTTCTTTTCAGGTTCCTCTTGTTCTCGAAACAAGTACTATCTCCCTCGACGTAGTTATCTACACTTTTTGCGACTTCGGTTGCCCCTGGATCTCCAGCAGTCAAATTCGTGAGTGCGAAATTTTTTTGTAGTGGGTCCTCGTGCTGGGGAAATGAACCCGCCCCACGACACCGCAATGCGAGCCTTTCAGCGCATTCACGCGTCTCCAGACGAGGGCATTCTCGGCAGATACCGACACCTTCTTCTGCCGAGGCAGCAGACCATCGCTGCAGTCCTTTACGGACTTTTTGAACATGCTAATTGCACTACAGTTTGCCATCTGGGATATCCAAGCCATTTTATGTATGCGTCTATGAGGCAATCAACGTATGACTTGACTTCTGCTATATGTAAAGTGAATCAGATGCACATTTTAATGATTATCTAGTAAATGTAGTAAATGGTCCATCCTGAGGGTCTTATTTCAGACGACTCGTTCCATGATGGAAACCGATGATTTCACCGGCCCGCAAATCACACCAAACTGTGCATTTCTGTGGCTAAAGTTGTGGCGTTTGAAGCTCTTTAGGTTGTTCATCAGCCCAAATATGGCAATTCTACTAATTGACGTATCCATTGAGCCAGAAATGCGCCTCATTATTGAACAAAATTTTGCAGTATAACAGCGGATTTTCATTGAGCTGATTCGCATGGTATAGCTTTACAATTTGGGTACGTTGTTGCGGTGTTAGTCTTTTTATGATGGTTTCTCAGAAAATGTTGAGTAAAAATTACATTACAGCTTGGCAGTAGTCACGCTTGATCTGCCAAAAACAGCCTATTGAATCACCCTTTATACATATTGGGTCTATAACTTAATTCGTGCGGTATTCTAAGAGATGGCGTAACTTGTATAATATAACATCGTTCCAATATTCTGAACCTGCGTTGGAAAGCTACTATCATTGTTCGTCTTTTCAGGGTATGCCATTCATTTGAAGCGTTAACAACAATAATTTTTTTTTCACTCAAATATGTCGAACTTTGTTCCTGAAAAAGTGTTTTTGCGGGGAATTTTTCTTCATTACTTTAATATGAAGAAAACTGTTTCCAAAAGTCATCGTATTTTGGTGAAAGTTTATGGTGAATATGCTCTAGCTGAGCGAACTTGCCAAAAGTGGTTTGCACGATTTAAAAGTGGTGATTTTAGCTTGGAAGACGATGAACGTCCTGGACAGCCATTGAAGTTTGAAAATGAAGAACTGGAAGCATTTATCGATGAAGATTGTTCCCAAACTCAAGAAGAGCTAGCAGAATCTTTGGGTGTCACTCAAGCAGCCATTTCAAAACGTTCAAAAGCAGCTGGATATATTCAAAAGCAAGGAAATTGGGTTCCACATGAACTCAACCCGAGAGACGTCGTAAGGCGGTTTTGCATGTCCAAAATGCTGCTGGAATGCAACAAAAGGAAGTTACTTTTGCATCGGATTGTTACCGGTGATGAAAAATGGATCCATTACGACAATCTCAAGCGCAAAAAATCATATGTGAAATCCGGCTAACCAGCCAAATCAACGGCAAAGCCGAATATCCATGGCGCGAAGGTATTTGGTGGGATCAGGAGGGTGTGCTGTATTATGAGCTGCGCGAAACCGGGTGAAACCATCAATGGAGCTTGCTACCAAACACAATTAATCCATTTGAAGAGAGCAGTAGCCGAAAAACGCCTGGAATATGCGACCAGACACGATGCAATAATTTTCAATCATGACAACGCTCGGCCTCACGTTGCTTTTCCGGTTAAGAACTAATTGGAAAACAGTGGATGGGAAGTTTTACCCCACCCGCCTTATAGCCCAAGCCTTGCCCCTTTTGACTACCATTTGTTCCGATCGATGCAGAACGCTCTCACTGGAATAGGGTTCACATCAGAGCAGGATATCAAAAATTGGCTTGGTTCGTGCTTGGCTGCCAAGATGGGATCAACAAATTGCCAGAAAGATGGGAAAAGGTCATAGCTTGAAATGGGCAATACTTTGAACACTACGATTGTACAATTTTTTTCTGAAAGAAATGTTCAAATTTTGAAAAAAAACCCATGGATTATATATATATATATATATATATATATATATATATATATATATATATATATATATATATATATATATATATATAGCGATTGCTTCGCTAGATTGTGTCACAATGTGGTTGCCATTATTGATTTTTATTTATTTTTTTTTTAGTTTTTCTTTGGAAAAACTTTGTATTGATAATGGTAGCGGTGGTAGTGGCGGGGGGTTCATTTTGGATTAGTAATAAAAATTTCAATACGTTGCGTATCAAATTTTTCCGCACTTATTGATGGTATGTATTGCGTTTTTGGCTTTAAATTCGGTCAAAATAAAAAAAAATGTACAGGAATCGTAACGCACTACTGAGGTGTACTGACTTAGCAGCTGCTGGAAACAAACTGATTGACAGATCACGCTCACATTTGCCATAGTAATTAAAGATAGTCTTATCAACTTAACAAAATACTTTTTTTTTTAAATACCATTTACCCTAGGAGTTTACATTACAATTTCCGGGTGCCTCGTTGTCACAATGTATACTTTAAAAATTTTTCCTAAATCAAGATTAGGAATATCTGCCGACGTAATAACTGTAATGTTAAAAAAAATAATTTTTCATACCTTTTGGGCTACAAGTCTCATGTGTCCATTTGCTCTATCTGTCAGCATTGCTGTACAAATAAGCCCCTTTACAAACAGTGCAATAGTCATCACTCATATCGGTTTTGTGTTGCGGTTCTATTTGTTCTACATTTTCTCTTAGATGCCTTAGATGTGGATAGGAAAGATGATACATTTGAAGAGCCTTGACAAAGATCTTTTGAGTTATCTGATTTTCGGGGTAGAAAATCCAGATCAGGTGACTCTGGAGGTGACTGAATTAGCTTTTGCTTATTCAAAGAAGTTTGCTTGTTAATAATTTTTTGATGTATTTAATTTTTTGCCGAATGTTTATCAATTGATGTGTGTTTTTCGAGCAAAAAGATACAATCGAACTTTATATTTTTTCTGGATTGGTTCTGAGTCTTTTTTCTAGGCAGGGATGTTGGGTATGGTCGGATACATTCAAAAGATAAAACCATAACATAGTTGATGAATTTAATGCTGGTCTTGTAATTTGTGAAGATATCACCAAACGTTTTGGGTGCATTCACGGTTTAAAGTGCTTATAAAAAAGTTCCTGGAGCATTATCCGTCAATACATCATTGTTATGATCTCAGTTGCTGGTCTGTCAATGACAAATGAAGTCAGAAAATCATCGTTAGTAAATGTATTTCTGTTGAATGGATGAACATCTGCTTTTTGAAGTTGGCAAATTGAGCTACTTTATGAATCGAAACTGTCTTCCCTCCTGATAATATGCATGCATTCTTGGCCTCCCTATACCAAGCTTTAAAAGGCCCATAAATGATGAAGTGCTGCATCGCCTTGTAGAAATTCTCCTCTGTTATCCGTCCACTTGGGTTGGCTGAACCTAGTGACCCTTTTGGAACGCCTTATATCATGAATTCTTTAAAAAGGACTTCAAGGAACACAAATACTGGAAGTACGGTTCAACTTGAAGCATTAATGAAACCAAGAATTGTGACTAACTATCCTCTCTCTGCTGATGTCACCTGCCCAACTTGCTTATACCCTCGAGTTTTAACTAGTTTTGGAGGGTTGGTTACTGTCGAATATCTAATTTCATCAAAGTGTTGCGGTAGGTAGGTAGGAACAAAGTATTAAAATATGATTATATCAATTAACGATTGAATCAAATAGAACATTAATATATAATTGTACGAAATCAAACTTTAGTTAACGTCAATTAGAAGTTATAACGCCTATCAATAAAAATACGAAATTAAGCGAAAGAACTATGTTGCCATCTAGGAAACTACTCGCAAACCAGCAGCAGAACAGCGATTAATAATAATTCGTGAGAAGTACAGTGGACAACAGCAATGGTGGTAACAACGCGAAATACGAATGATTTGCACAAAATGGAATGTAGCGAGAACCAACCAACAACAAAATTTGCGAACAACCAAAGCGATCATAATCCTTTGGGGATGCATTAAGTAGTCCGGATCATCGGAGTAGAGTAACGATTTATTGTACTCTCCAAGTACACTAAATCTTATTTTCAACTGCCGGAGGAAATGTTGCGAACGAACACATACAACAAACTCGTGCATACTTACGCTTCATCACTGAAGAAGTTGCGAGCGAGGAAATACTACCTATGTACTCAGAATTCTCCAATGAAATTAGTCAAACAAGCACATACGCCCGTTGCCATTGAAGCATGTTGTCCAATGTGTTAAGGTAAATAAGCGAGCGGAAAAGTAAACAAAAAATATTAACCCGCAATTTGCTTCATGTGATGATGATCTTGAACGATAAGCTTTGGGTGTGCTCCGAAGAGAGTTAAGCGGAAAGGAAAACCGAAAGTTCCGGCGTAAATGCTCACTTGTTCAATGTCCCCAGTTTCGCAGATTCACCTAAAAAGATCGTGGGAAAGCCAAAAACTTAAGCAAAAAGCACTCTTTCGCCCAATTTCTCCAGTTTCGCATATTCACTATCCGAGCAAGCGAGACGGAGCGGGGAGGAAAAGCTTTCGTGGAACGAGAGCGCACGTGTTCGGATATTCAGCACTTTTAAAGACAATTTAGGTTGAAAGCTCACGGAAGAACAGTATTTAAAGTTCTTGGGCAAAGCATGCCAGGCAGTCTGTATTCGAGTCCAGTTAAAGGAGCGTGCTGCTACCCACTAATTTAACCGTACGCGTAATAACGCGATATAAGTTTGAGCTGGGAGTGCTGTTCAGTGTACGACTAGGTGGTAAGAGGTGAGGCGTTGGCTTGAGCCGCAATTCCCCATCGGCCTTTTGGCGTTTAACGTCATGTGGCCACTCCGATCCACAAGCCCGTCCTCTTAGTTCCCTTTACAGGCTGGCACTCACCTGTGAACCGCGAGAAGGTAAAGTAGAAGTGAAAAGCGCTTCACCCAACACTGATAGTTAGAGTTTTAAATAATTAAATAAGAGGAAAGCTAGTTAACCGATTCGGTTATAGTCCAAATGTCTAAAAACATGAACAGTAAAATAAAGTTAAATTCTTTAAAATAAACTCTCGTCTTTGTTGATTTGGTTTTGGGAGCCTTGATGATTTATATAGGATTCACATCAAATCGAGCTCCCAGTTCATGCCAGCATACATTGGGTATACTGGTTATGTAACATAAGTTTCATATCATATCCGGCTCGCATTTCTTTTTTTCTATTATATGTTTGGAAGATTTTCATAAAACTTACCAACATTTTGTTGATTGATTGATGTGGCCCTTGATGGAGAAGTGTTTTGTGGCGTACGCACTCATAATGATGAATACCTTTCCGTAAAGCCATGAAACCAATTCTTTGTAGTCTCTTGTAACTTAATCCACTTTTTGGGTGCTATTTCATTTGCAGCTGCAAATTGGAAAGCAAGTTTCTTCACCTGTATGGTAGTTAATACATATCACATCTTTGAAAATCTTTTTAAATAAAAAGTATTTATTGCTCTTGTTCATTAGAAAAAATTCTTCTGTGTTTCAATAATAGGATTATGGGTGAAAGTCTTTGCAGATTCTGTGGCTTTTTTCACAATACCCACTAAACACGGCTTCGATATTTTGAACACTGATGCAACCAAACTAGTTGATTATCCTGTTTTAACACCTCTTCCACAGCAGACTCTATTGCAATCTTTTCACAATTTATTCTCCTTTTTGATGACATTTAGTAAATGACAAAACCGACTTTAAGAGGCAAGGAATACAGGAGTAATGAATCAGACAGGCACTGACGCACCGATCTGACGGCCATTTCAATACGACGGTACGTGCCCGATTCATTGCACATCAAACCTCAAACAAGTCCAAATATAGAGGATAGACAAGATTATAACTCACTGTTTAGTATATACTGAGTTCAAAATGTGTCACAACAAATACAATGACACATTTAAAATTTGTTTTGCACAATACGAAATTTTGTAACACAAAGTAAGCACTTCAAGAGCTTGTGGAAAAATAAATATGATTAAAAGCTGCTGGGAGCAGTCATTATTATGGATGTGCCCATGGTCATCAGTGCTGCCAACGAGCAAACGTGGTGAAATTTTGCACTTAAATTTTTTCAGATATCTATGGTATCTGTCTCATAATGCGCCCGTTTCGTTGGGTATTCTCCCTTTATACTATTCATAAACAACTTAGCCTAACAATATTCATACGGGTTGTACTTTAGGGCTTTTCCTGGTTTTTAATAATCATTTACTTTACTTTAATTTACAATATTAATTTTTTCAACAAAAACTTATCTTTAAAATGTTGACACCCACAACTTTATCAAACATCAAATGAATATAAAAGAAAGGGGTGTTACATTAATTAGCTTTAAGGAATGGAAATTATAAAAATTGAGTTTCATCAAAAATAAGAACATTTGTTCGCTGCATAAATTGAATCATTATCCGTTGCATCCCTAACTACTTCAACCTTGAGCTCTACTGCTCTTCTTATTGTTGATGCCACTAGCTTCTCCGCATATAATTTGATTGGGTTCATCACTGACTTGTAATAAAGCACCTCATTGAGGTAAGACCGTCCGTCCTCCTTTCTTGTAGAGTCCTGTGCAAGCTCTAAGGATTCTTGCTCCACTAATCATATCTTGCCCCATTTCGTTTTTGAAGCTCCTTACCATATCATCACTGCACAGGTAATACTCGGCCGAATCAGGGTTTTATAGGTCAAAAACTTGACTCGCTTGCCCCCTGTTGACTGCTTCCTGAAAAGAGGTATAAGAAGATGATAGGCATAACTCACTTTTTTCAAAACATTGTCAAAGTGAGTACTGAAGGTAGCCTTCCTATTGAAAACTACTCCCAAGTACCTCGTTTCCCTGGGGCAGTGCACCATCAGCCCATTAGACTTGATTGTCGAGGGATAGATGCCTCTTGCACGATGACTTTAGTTTTTGTGGGGATCCTTGAACATAATCAATACAATTTTCTTTGCATTTACCTTTATTCCCCATTCTTGGTAGTATGCTGTAAAATATTCCAAGTATTTTTGGAGCTTCGATGAACACCCTAACAAGTCGTCAGCAAAGAGGTTCACCTAAATTCCAGGCATACATCCGTATTTTATGTCTGGAACGTCAGAGGTGAATATATTGAAAAGAAATGGGCCTACTGTAGAACCTTGTGGGACCCTCGAGTCAATAGAAAATGGGTCTGATCTATCTGCACCAGTCACCGCAAAGGCAGCTCATCCCCTCATGAAGCTGTCTATAATTTTCACCATATGAGCCATAAAGCCTAAATTAATCATTTTGTAGAGAAACCTATTGATTTATACAGAGTCGAAGGCTTTCGCCACATCAATCAGGCAAGATACAACGGGCTTATTGTTGCGTCACTTCTTGGAACGCAGCCAAATTGTCTTTCCGGCAGAATTCTTATATCCGCAGAAAATTGTGTGTGCTATTAAGTATTACTCTTCCAAAAAGCTTATGAATATTTCAAAGCAGCGAAATTGGATGGGTATCGACTATGTCAGTACTACCCAACTTCTTGGGAATTGAAACGTTTTTGAGCATTTCCATTACTAAGGGAAGTAGCAAATGTTGATGCATTTGTCCAGAATGATTACAAGGAAAACAAAAAAAAATGGAGAAGCTTTCTAAGCATATAATTGGAGATTCCATCAGTCCCTGCTGAATTTTCGGAATTTTACTCCAGTACCAACAAAGTGAGTCCCTCAGGACTGACAGAAGCTACGTCAGAGGGACTTAAAACAGAGAACCTGGTCAAGCAGAATTGCTCATGGTCCTTGTTGAAATTCGTTGTGGTACTGCTCAGTAACGAAGTAACACAAGACGTTTATCTCCTTGAAAAACTTTCGCAAAATGTCTTGTGATAGATGTTACATCCATGAACATGGAACCATTATAGGTGAGGACCCTGGGTACCCTTTTTTGCCAGTAAGCTTATTGATATAAGAAAACATAAAAGCACTTGGTTTGATACTTTGTAGGACCTGTTTAAATCGCTCACAAACTAAGGACATGGTTCTCCTCAATATTATTTGGTTTAGAGACATAATCACTAGATGAATGCGTTCATACCCCCAGTTGACCATAGTTTTATTGTGATCGTAGATCCTTGTGAGTAGCTTTCTATGCCGTCTACGTCTCCGATGAAGCTCAAAGATGATGTCTGGTTAATAGTTACGTTCCATTCCCACAAATCTCCATTATATTCACTGTAACCTAAATTCCTTAAGATTCAATTTCACTTCAATTTAAATTTTCTATTCCCACAGACAGAATTCTTACGAATTTCGTCAGCATTTCTACCACGAGCACTTTACTCGAAGTTAGAACTTACTTGCTCAGGTGTCATTGCTCACCTTTTCGGTGCACTGTTGCAACAATTAGAATTGTGCAACAGATAGCAAATTCATAATATAAAAGCGGCAGCGACATTCAATTCGGGTTGGTTTTTTATCAAAGTTCTATGATTCGCGGAGTACGGTTAAGCCCCCTTAACCTACCCACCTAATGTGAAGCTGCATTAGGGTGCTCATTTACGCTTTACGCGCACAAAATTTTAATTAATTGTAAAAAGTGTACAATCATTTTACCGTTAAATAAATAGATGTTAAAAACGGACAAGTGTTTTTTTTTCCACCTACCGGTAACCGGCAAGTTAATTGTTAATCTCGATTAAGCTAGTTTGTCGAGGATTTCTTAATGGAGATCTTTGAGATGACCGTATCAAGAGTTGAATTTATACATGCGACTCCCTATTCGATTTCAGTAAAAGAAAGATTTTCCAATCTTTTTATTGGAATTTCCTTCAATTTTCCATTAAGGTTAGCACTAACGGCTGTCCATCGATTCGCCTATATGTAATGAATGGAATGAGGATATGCAAGCTCAAGTTTCACACCCTTTTTCACACTTAAGATCAACTTAACCAAAAGACTGACAAACTCAGCAGCAAGAACTCCAAACACAAAATTCCTGAAACTGTGAGAGAGATTTACCAGATTGGCAGACACGATCAAAAAGTCAATAATGGATGAGCTTCGGTGGAAAGTGATTATTTAAATCTTGATCTCACACGTAAAGGGTCTTTTTTTATTTTAAATTCACTATATACAAAAAAAAATTGAAATTATAAAAATAAAAGTAATATTATAAAGGGGGGTCCAACCATAATGCACGATGTTAACTGTGAGTTACACCTTAGCGTCAAGTTTTTCGCCCAACTTAATTTCACATTTCTTTGTTTTGTGCATTTCGTGATTTTTTGGTCAGCATAATCGACCAAATCTGTCCGCAATCATGAGAATTGTGGGCAAATTTCAGCAAACCGGGTCTGTCGGAAATGTGAAATCACCTGTGCATGGTCACCCAGTTCGTTCTGCGGAAAACATTGCTGCTGTTTGCGATAGTGTGGCAGAAGAGCCGTCAACCTCGACTCGTCGTTGTGTCCAACAATTGAACATCTCACGAACATCACCGATGCGAATTTTGAGTAAAGATTTGAATTTACACGCTTACAAGGTTCAATTGAGTCAAGAGCTGAAGCTTACTGACCATTTCAATCGTCGCCAATACGCCGAATGGTTGGTTGAACATACAGAAGAGAATGGTGACTTTGCAAAAAAAAATCATCTTCAGCGACGAGGCACACTTTGACCTCAGTGGATTCGTTATAAGCAAAATCGCTGCAATTCGGGCAAATGAGAATCCACGAGTGATTGTTGAAAAGCCAATGTAACCACAAAGAGTGACTTCTTGGTGCGGTTTATAGGCTGGTGGCATCATCGGGCTGAGCTTTTTCGAAAAAGGACGACATATCAGTTACCGTGAAAGGTACTCACTATTGCGAGGTGATAACGGACTTCTTGTGGCCAGAAATTGAGGTTATGGAGCTGGACGATATGTGGCTCCGACTGGATGGTGCCAGTTTTGCGTGAGGAATTCAATGGCCGTGCTATTTCACGTTGTGGTGATGTTAATTGGCCGCCATGAGCATGTCATTTGACACCGTTTTACTTCTTTCTCTGGGGATATTTAAAAGAAAGAGTGTATGTCAATAAGCTAAAAACAATTCAAGACCTAAAGAATGAGATAATTCACCACATTAACGGCATTGAACCTCAATTATGTCTCAGAGTCATTAAAAAAAAGGAGCGAGCATTTGAGTGATATTTTGTTTTACACATAATTGTCATAGATTCTTCTATTATAACAAAAAATATAAACATAGTCCTCTGAAAACTTTTTGTTTTATTTACAATTAACATCGTGCGTTTGGTTGGACCACCCTTTATTTGTGTTTGGGCGTGGTTTTTAAGGGCTAAAATATATAAATCAATGTAACTACATTTTGTGAGCTAGAGATAATTGTTTTTCAATTTAAAATCCACGGTTAAAACCTTTCAAAAACGTAAAACATTAATGTTTATGTTCTGCTAAAGGGTTGAAATTATTGAAACGCAATTTCATAAGTAAGTTGGACCTTTGTTTTCCTGTATAGGCAGTTAATCTTCAAGATCGTCAAAACTGAAAAAAGTATTTGATTGGCAAGCTGTATTCTTTGTTGTATTTCGTCTCTTACTTTACTAGTTCTCGTTATCTTGGCGCTTAAATACACAAATTCGCTCACATATTTGATACTGTATGTGAGCGAATTTGATATAAACTTGCCAGAAAAAGTATCCGTACATGCAAGATAACAAAGTAATCGTTGTAATAAAAAGGATATGTTCACTTAATTTGAATGCTTTCTTTTGTAATATAAAAAAATCTACAATTTCGCATGATTCCCAGTATGTTTCATAATAATTACTATTTAAAAAGACCTGAAACTCAAACAAAATCAATTTGCGGCAACACAATACATCAGAAAAAGTATCCGTACAGAACCAACCGGGGAATGACCCCGTGTTATGAGATGACATTTGCAGATGCATATTAATGTTTTAAGGTCCGATAATACTTCTACTTTAAGTTGTGAATACATGATGACGCCCAAAATTAGCGAAATCAGTGCTGAGGAGAGGAAAATTATGCTGAAACTTAAGAGCGAAGGGAAAACTTACCGCGAAATTGGTCTAATAGTAGGCAGAACTGACTCCCCTGTCCTGTATGTGGTTAGATTATGTCAAAGCCTCGTCGTGGTCGACCCGAACGCGAAAAAGGAAACGTTTTGCAGGCAGTTAAAAAGAATTCTCGAGTAACTGCTTCCCAAATTGTTAAAAATATTTAAAAACTCTGGCAAGGTTCTCCACGAAGATATCATGCCAAAAATACTAAAGAGAGATAGATATCGCGTATGCATAGCACGTAAGAAGCCATACATTTCGGAAGTGAACAGGAAGAAATCTGTGGACTCGCAGAAAAATAAACAAACATGCCACTAGAGTTTCGGGAACAGGTCTTATTCTCTGACGAAAGCAAATTTTTCATATTTGACATTAAAGGAAGAAGGTTAGTGTGGCGGAAGAGCGGTACTGCCTTCGAAAAAGAAAATCTTGTATCAACTGTGTAACATGGTGGAGGTGGTGTGATGGTCTGGGGGTGTTTAGCGGCAGAAGGAGTTGGCCAACTTGTGTTTATAGAATCAACTATAGATCGATACGGTAACCTTAATATTTTGAAGGCAAATTTCAAGCAAAGCGTTCAGCAGTTGAGGTTTGGTGACGATTTCTGGTTCCAGCAAGATAATGATCCCAAGCACACAGCAAACAATATAAAGCTTTGGTTGCTCTACAACACAAAACATCAACTGTCTACGCTGCGCAAATCCCCAGACGTTAATCCCATTGAGCATTTGTGGGACTTGTTGGAGCGCAGGATCCGTTAGCACAGCATAATTTCGAAGGAAATGCTGAAAAACGTCATCGTCGATGAATGGGGCAAAATTACCAGGCAGGACACAGCCAAATTGGTTCACTCCAACCCAAATCACCTGTAGGAGGCCCGTAAGAGAAAAGGTTGTCCGATAAGTTATTAAGCCCTGATATGTAATAAAATACTTGAATTTTTCAAATTAATTATTTCATACACGGATACTTTTTCTGGTTCGTTTAAGTGAGGCTTTTTCGTTTTTATTTTGTATAATCTTGTTTTTAAAGGAATACCACAGGAAAAATTTATAGAAAAGATACTTTCATTAATGAATAAATTTTGTTGCTTAAATATTTATATGTAGCAGCTTTCTTTAGCATGAATTTCCTAATATGTTTCTTTCTCGTGATGTTGTACTGATACTTTTTCTGGCAAGTGTAGGTTCCCTCGACTGCATCATGAGCTATGTTTTATTTTCATTGATTTGTAGCTCTACTAGTTTTGCTTCACTGTCGGGTTTCAGGCAGTTGTTAATTACCGTGACAAAATGTTGATGCCGTGCGCAGAGGCTAGCTCTTGGCTCGACTTGTATAGAAATATAGCCAATATCCCAACACTAATACAATGTGGCTATAATAGTAAGCAATTTACGTCTATTGGTGTCTATATTAAGTGTTAGGAAAGAAACAATACTTTACAGCCTTTCGTTTGACTCAAGGCGAAAAAGATATCGTGATCAAAGTGGTCAATGCCAGTAAAATACCCAAGGCAAATCCGCCAGCAGTAATATCTAATTTGAAAATCAAACAATTAGTGAAGTCATTCTAAGACAGGGATTTTACTTTAGACTTTTTATAAAGGTAAACATTAAATTTTACACTTGGCTCGAATCCTCGTCACTAGCATATTTGATTCTAACATGTGCATTTCCAATCGAATGTGCTTGAATTTAAAAAAAGTCTTTGGTCATTTACTTGATTCATTATTGCATTCAAAAAATCACGGCATTTTAGTCTCTCAGCTTTGCTCTTAGGCTTTGTTCGCAGTATGCTACTATTTTAGTCGGGTATGAGTTATTTAATAACTAAACATACCTGAAAACCAACAATCTAGTCGAATAGTTTAACCAAATTGATCCATTTCGTTCAATTTTTGACTGCTTGACTTGACTAGAATACTTGCATAATGCGAACAAGGTTTTATAGCTGTTGCAAATACAATCAAATAAGCCCACCAATCGAATTATGTATTCATCGATTAGCTTCCTGTCTTCCGCAAAAGCTACATGGAGAGTTTGTCATAAGAAAAGGAGAAAGGAGCGATGTAAACCTATCCATGGGATATAATTTTAACACATCAGAGTGGGACTTTAACTTCATGTAACTTCAAAAGTAGCACTAGGATGCTAAAACTCGAGTTCACTGAAGGAAATGATAAAATTTGCATTCGATGACATACTGGTCGCAACAGACTTAACTAAATTTCTTACAAGTGCGGAGACTAAGAATAGTTTGGTCCACACCGTACTATATCTGACAGCTGCAGCATGATATCGATACTTTACTCCTAAAATTCATTTATTTAGCAATACGATTGCTGCGAGTATTTAATTAATCTAATTAATCTCAAATATGCAATGCCTCATTTAGTTGATTAAACTTTTCATTGTCTTATGTCTTCCACGAAAGCTAAAACTTGCTCATGTCATCAAAAGTTTAAACGTTCTCTTTAAATATTTGATAATCTTCGTGTTATATCTCTCTTTTAATTTCAAAGAATACTTTATTGCCATTTTAATCGCAAAACTTTACCCATTTAATAAATCAAAAGTTTTAAAATGCTTTCTCTCTTTTCACACATTTTTTATTAGGGCTAAACCCTCAAAGCTGCTTGACTGGAATACCACATTAAAGACCAAATCAAAAAGCACTTAACGCCATCACTGTTTAACTTTTTCACCTCAAATTTTATAAATTTATTTTATGATCAAATAATTTGTGGTGAAATCTCACTTCAAAGCGCCACCCACCCTCGTAGTAATATCAACAAAAATCTCCAATAGCCTATAAATCTTGAAATATATCATAAAAGGCGTCTTATCACCCACTTTTCCTTTCTTCCTTTCCAGCCAGCTCCGTTTACCACTAGAGAAAAATTTCATCCCTTAAGACGTTACATCGCCCGGGTTTGCTGTTGGGGGTGACTATTCATCTCTCACTTGTTGACATTGCTGTAATTAAGTATAATATTTAATGTACGCGCTACACGTAACTGCGTGTAAACATTTAATTAAAATTTACCATATGAAAATGTTTCTTGTTCGTTGTCGCCTGCGAGACATCGCGTTGTCCTTGCATCGCAATAGCAACATGAATACAAATGGGGAAGTTGTCGTAAATGTAGCTAAGAAAAGATGTTACACGAAGTACCTGACATGAAATATAAAGTGTTTATTAATCGAACATAAAAACATAAAAGCTTCGTCTCCTTAACAGCAACACGGCCCATCGTCTTGTTGGATGTTGTGTCATTTTCGTGTTTCCGCTGCTTTGGGATTTGATGAATTTTTATTCGCTTTGTGTTCGGCTCCTAGGAAAACAGGCTCGTGAGGATTTATGGGAAAATTATGACGTATTCCGGTGAAATATTCAAATTTGATGTGTTTGAATTGAATTAAAGTTAAATGAGTGTGAAAATTGAAATTTATAGGGATGATTTGAAGAAAGCATATCATGCAACAATTTTTAAAACCACCAGAGTTTTTATGTTTGGAGGTGTAATAGGTATCTTTTCATTGAAGTGAGTTTCCAAAACTGTAACGATTAATCATCATCACCTCATAGTGTCTTTGAATTTAAAGGAACATTTTCATAGGTATATCTTACAAAGTTGCATGACAGAAACTACTTTAGTATACATTGGTGAAACATTAAGTAGAATTAAATGGGATGGCTTTTGAAGATTTAATTGAATCATTACTGCTATAAACTTGGGATCCATATTGTAGGAATTTGATTAGAAGAGATTTCTTTTTTTTTGCGGTAGGGAGGTGAATGCCATTTATGCACAGAGTGTGCGACTCCCATGCTTGCAAGAAGGTGACTGGACTACCCACTAAACACCTCCCCTTTCAACCTGAGAACCCAGCCTGGAACCGTTTGACACATTACTTCAGGCCAGGTCTCATTTTGTTACGCCGTGAGGCGCCTTCAAGCTGGGGAATCCATTTCTTAGCGGGAAAGGAAGAGGAAGTGCCAGAAAAGCGATCCCCCAGCCCTAGCGCCCCCAGCTGCTGTGAGTCCCTTTTGTATTTTAGGACTGCCGGAGCATAATGTGCCACGTGGTTCCATTTGGCAACCAATTTGAGCATCACCGCAACTATATTATCGGGATTGAGCTCTCCCGTCTCCCTGTCAAGTTCCCCTCCCAGCCTGACCCATTTTGTACACGCAAAAAATGTGTGGCAGGCATTGTCCTCCTCTCCTGGGCAAAACCGACAATCGGTGGACATTAACTTACTAATCTTGTGCAGGTAAGACTGTAAACACTCATGCCCGCTCAAAAGCTGGGTCAGATAGAAGTCAGTCTCACCATGCCTACGATTTAGCCACGGCCTCACATCCGGGATGAGGCGCGCAGTCCACCTTTCCTTCATGCAATTCACCCAAGAATGCTGGCAGTCGTTGAACAAGCGCTGTCTTTCCTCGTGGACAACCATTTCCCTTGCATCCTCGTTTTAGAGCAGGTAAATAGCGCAGCGCTCTCGAACAAGGAGGCCGACAGGTATCACGCGTGCAATATCTCTCACCGCCGGGTGAGAGACTGTTGGATACGAAGATTCAATTCTCAGTGCTACTCTTCTCTGTACGTGTGCCAAACGTTTTCGGTATACCTCCTTGCTGAGAGCGTCACTCTGCTCCGTACAGTAGCACTGACCCTACAGCACTCATCAAGAGGCGTCTTCTTGATGGGCTTGGTCCCCTACGTTGACCATAAGTCGAATGAGAGCCGATATTCCTGAAGCAGCCTGCCCGTTGTCCTCATTCGCTCAGAGAAACTCATCTTCGAGCCGATCAGTAGCCTCAGGTACTTCACCGATGGCTTCGATTCGATTCGTATATCTCCAATACTGATCATCCTTACTCTAGGGATTTTCTTTTTTGTCAAGATGACTGCTTTGGTTTTCTCAAGGGTGCGTCTAGTGACCAGAGCCGCAACATCATCCGCATGGCCGAGCAACCGTGACGCATCTGCCATCTCAAGTCTCAGTAGCCCGTTGTAAGACACGTTCCATAGGTCCGGACCAAGGATAGATCCCTGGGCAACACCCGATGTAATTTCCATCCCTCGCTGGCCCTGTGTCATGTCGTAGAGCAGACTTCGGTCCGTTAAGTAGTTCCTCAAAGCCGCATTAGATATTCTGGAGCTTGAAAAGAGTTTTCCAGCGTATCCAGAATATCCACCTATCTAGTGGTGTTGAAGGCTTTCCTGACGTCAAGTGTCATCAACAGGACGATCCGTCGCTTGGTGCGGCTATATGCCTCTGCCTTTTGGATTCCGCTCTTCACCTCTGCAATCGCATCAATGGTAGAACGTCCTACTCTAAAGCCGTACTGCCGAGGAGATAGGTCCCCAGCAGCACGAACCATGTTAGTGAGACTTCCCTTTCTCTAGCACTTTCTCAGCCGTGTCTAGCATGCATAAAGGGCGGTATGCAGACGGCGATTCGGGATTTCCCTTGCCCTTGCTGATCAACACGAGCCTCGTCACCTTCCACTGGTCCCGTAGGCAAGCGTTGAATGTGCTGCGCAGTAAGTCAGGACAATGGTGATAGACAAGCCGCAACACCTCAGCCGGAACACCATCTGGACCTGGAGCCTTCCTCGATTTCAATGAGAGGACTGCCTCCTCCAGTTCCGGCGTGTGAAAAGTGGACGCTCGATCGCTGTTCCAACATGGACAGCGTCAACACGGACGGGATGGGCCGGGAAGAGTCCCCGCACTATCTCGTCCATCTTTTCTGTGTCATGTATACAAGGCTTCCGTAGGGCACCAAGCTTCCGCATAACTAGTTTGTAGCCAAGGCCCCACGGATCCTTGTTCACATTGTCCACTAGATCTTGCCAGCAGCGAGCCAACTTATATGCTGCCAACCAGGTTGCATGCCGTCATGGTTCCACGCCCGTTGAGCGTCACGTCGAAGCATGTGACACTCCCTCCACTTTTCAGCGATTTCAGCTGACCACCAGTACATTGGGGGCTTGCCGTGCTGGGGTCTTCGACAGGATTAGAAGAGATTATTACGCTTACAAAAGTCTTTGAAAAGTTTCATTTATACTATGTGATCTATAATCGCTTTTTGGCCTTAGCACTACAACCAATTCCAGGCATTCGCATAGAGGAAGTAAGAGTTTCTCATTATTTTGAACAAATGTATCGACACTCGAGAAGGTGGTATGGTCAGAATCATCCTTTGGCCATATATCCATCCACCCAGTTGCGATATGAACTGTTTTGAAAACCAGTATGTATCATAACTGAGCGGCCTTATAGTCCATCCCAATGATTTTTCTAAATAAACCTCATTTTCACCAACGGGATTCAAACCAGGGACCTTTAGCTTACGCAGCGAGTATTCTAACCACTACACTACAGAGAGTAGCAAAATAATCTAATATACGCTACGGAGAAGTAACGAGATAATCTAATATAAAGGTTTAGAAACCATTCAGGAGCCTGAGAAAGGTGGAGCAGGAGGTGTGTCAGCTGAAAGTGGAAAAATAACTATCTACCACTTAAGTTTTAAGCTTAAGTGATAGATAGGTTTTCTTCCACAGGATGTTGAAAGAACTACTGAGCAATTTGGTGTGGCTCTGAGCCAACTTTTGATGTGAAATCCCCTAAATTGAGATTCAAGCAAAGCAAAACTTCCTGGGTAGAACTAAGAAAGCTATTGAATAGAGCAATGAAAGCTTGCATATCTAGTAACTGGTAGAGCTATAAGAACATTATGTGGGCATTAGAGGAAAGCGCAAGAAAATCAAAGCGCGTCTCTTATATGAAGTATAATGAGGTGACTGTTGGGATTCAAAAGACTGCAAAACTCTCTCTCTGTTTGCTATTAGGTTAACCAAACTCAGTTATAAAATCTGACAGCTCCTCGTAATTGAGTCAGGTTCCATTAGAAATGCTGATGAAAACATGCTTTGGGTAGAATCATGTTCATAATCAGTAACCCTTAGCTAGCTTGCACAGACCACTAGAAAGCAGATGATCTTATTGAATGGATCCCAATTTGCACTGTGTCTTTTTTATAAGTTTAAATATCAGACTTTAATGTTATTATTCAGGAAATGATCAAAATCAAATACAATAAGCTGGTAGTATTTTACAGGGGGACTACATCATACTTCCACAAGCTTACATATCATATCAATACCTTAACAAATACTCTGTCTCGAGACAGGAGTGAGAGTGCCACTCATTTATCCAATAGAGCTACAATAAGCGGTCAAGTGAGAATTCGGCTTGTGAATATAAATTTACTCACCTCCCAAAAATTACAATCACTACTTATTTGTGACAGGACACATGCTGTCAAGAGAACTACTTGTCGTCAGGCTTTGCACGCACAATTGAAGTCCACGAGCGGGGAATGTAAAAACCATTTAAATGGCAATTCAGGCTAACCTTAGAACTTTTCTAAGTCCACCCTCACACTAATTAGATTCCACGCTACCTTCTTCTACTTTTTCTTCTAAGCACTGCAGCCCCTCTCGGTCCTTCGTTTCCTGCAAACAGCACCTCCAATTCCCTCGGTCTATTGACCGCGTCCTCCAATTTCGAAATCCGAGCAGCGATGAACGGTCTTCGTCGACCAAGTCGAATCAGCGTTTCCGTGGTTTCCCCACTTGTCTCCAGCCTTCAGCTCTCCAAACGAATACCTTTTTGGGTATCCTTTATTCATCCTTACGATTCATGTGCCCTGCCCATTGCAGCTTCCACATTTTCACAATCTTTGAGACCTCCGGTCCGTCAAAAATTTCATACAGCTCATGGTTGTATCGAATTCATCCATTCGTCCCCATCCAGCTTCGCTCTAATTATTCGCCTCAGGACCCGTTGCTCCACGCTACCTAGTCCAGGTTCTTCCTCCTCCACACTACCATCTTTCTCACTTTTGAATTTTTTTATACTTCTGCTGCCCTTATATCTCACAATTTAGTTGATTTTACTGTTATAGTCACTGGTTTAACCTTTCAAACACCACCTTACTTTTTGAACCCTCCCCTCGAGGGCGCTTTGGTTGAGGGTTCTGCGGGCCCCGGTTTCGCTCCCCAGAGACAGGCACCACTCGCTTAAACCCTAAACCCTCACGTTAACCGCCAAGCAAGTAGACGGTTTATCGGCAAAATTTCACTGCCGCACCTAAGCTGGGAATTCCCGAAGCACAAATTGAAACTACAGTGGAAACCGACAGCCAAATGAATCCCACCGACACAATCCATCGACGAAAGCAATTCGCACTAAGCTGGAACGCAGGAAAAATTATGAGGTGGTATCCCAAAATTTTATAGGGGACCACCTGGAACCAATATTGCTCTATTTTTGGCGTTACCCGCGAGCCAAGTTCACAACACCAGCCAAATCTAAAACTTTCCCAAAGATCACTAAAATGCACACTAATCTAAGATTTTCACATAATTCACCAAAAATGCATGTAAATATTAATCTACACACGAAGGGGGCCCCCGGTAATTCAACCGTCGATCAAAAATTCTTCCTTGCCATATTCGGTGATTTTGCCACCACTTCCAGTTACTCGACGGTCGCAACCGACTCGAAACTTCTTTTTTTATTTGTGCCACGGACTCCGCAAACTGGCTTGCCGCCGCCAACTTTAATCCCGCCATTGTCGTCGCTGAGAAACCAACCCCTGCTCAATATCTTCCGAGTTTTGTTTCTTTTTGCGTCTGTCATCACCAATGGTCGTTCCGCTCAAGAGGAAGATTTCATTGTTCCCGAGTCCCTCGTCAATTCGTTTCAAACAGGAACCCGTCAAGTTTTTTTTTGGGAGGGGGGAATGAACTTTGTTCTTGCTATGCGCAATTTACCCACGGCACTGAAAATGTGGTGATATTGGGTAATTGAAATATAAATTTCCCTCACGTTTTCACTTCCACATTGAAAGACAATTCCCTTCAACATCTTCACTAAAAAATTCCGGGTGCACTTCATCCGCAAAACTTTTATCACTCATTTTCACACAAGGAAGCCAAAACCCTCATTCTCTTTGTTTACCAAAGCTTGTTCTAACTAATCGCCACTATCTTCCTGGTCAAACTTGTGGCATGAGCTTTTCACAGTTTGGATTCAATTGCCGGTTATTTCACTGTTTCGGGATAGTTCATTACACATCGAATGTAGCCAGCCTGACGTTTCGGAGTCTACATTACCTTTTGAAAAAAAATCGTGAAAGTAGAGGTGTGAAAATTATAGAGGCATCGCTCTGCAAAATCAAAGAAAGAAAAAGAAAGACTTTGGCATCCCAACAAAACTAGTCTGTATGGTCAAAGTCACGATGCTGGACACAGGGTCCTGGGTCAAGCTAAATGGTGAATTCACGGTCAGCTTCATAATGGCATCAGGCCAAAAACAAGGAGATGGACTTGCCCTAATGCTCTTTAATATGGCGCTAGAACACGTCAGCAAGAAGACCTCAACTGAAACCTCGGGCACACTAATGTTGAGATCCACACAAATGCAAATGCTCATGATATTATGGCATGTTCAATCTTCGAGCCAAAAGAGCATTTTTGATCCTTAAAATCTGAAAAAAAACTCAATTGGCCTACGAGATGTTGAAACTAGAACTAAGTTTATGGCTCAAACGTGGGAAAAAACTCCAGTTCGACAAAACCTGACAGTAGGTGACTACAACCTTGTAAATGTGGAGAATATCTACCTTGGTGCCAACCTGAATAGAAGAAGAATAAAAAAGCACAAGTTTGGACGCCACATAAACGCTGCAAATAAAATCTAGTATCCCGCACTCTACGGCATAGTCAAAATTACAAAACACTAGTAAAACTTGTGATGTTATATTGAAGTGTAACATTGATTCCGATGAGTAAATCCGAAATGGGTAGGATGTATTTAAAAGTAAAGTGCTCCAGAAAATCTACGGCCAAGAGAAACAAAGAGCAGAGTGGAGGTTACGTTGCAACGTTTTATAAACTTTTTTACAGTCCACCTGTTATCTTTTGCGTAAAGTTACGTAAATTACAATAGGTGAGCCATGTAGAAAGAATGGAAGGAAACCGGCTACATAAAAGAACATAAATAGGTAGAGCTCAAGGTAGACGTCCAGTGGGAAGATCGAGGACTCGATTGGAAGACACCATAGAATCCGACAGCAAATCCTTGTTGAGAGTGAACAAGTGGCGGACAAAGTTTTGGAACCGGAATGATTGGAGGAGATTAATCCTAGAGGCTAAGGCCAGGCATGAGCTGTCACACCATAGATGACGATTATCCTTCGAAGTTTCTACTTTCACCTGACTTGCTGACCGTTGTGCGATTATTGTTTATTTTGACGTCAGGTTGATTTTGTGCTTCGCGGATAAATGTACGCGCTTCCATCCCAATATTTCCATGGGCTCACATAAAAGTTCAAAAATATTACGTTGCTGTATCAATGTGTTAAGATATCTATAGGTGTGTACACGATGTAACCAAATCGTGCGTGAAATTGTCGTGTCTTCGTATGTAAAATTTATGCAGCTATACTTTTTCCTTATAGTTTTATTATTATTACATCTTCCGTAAATTGTGCACGTAGTTTACGTTTTAAGTAAAGTAACCAACATATATTGGGTTTCCCATTAAGGACAAACAATAAATAAATTTCAATAAATCGATTGTGAGGCATGCTGTGTGGCTAATGGCACGGTCTTGTTGAAACCACATATTGTTCATGTCAAGTTCATCCAATTCTGGCTACAAATAATCTTCCAACATAAGACGATAGCGCAATTCATTGATGGTAACATGACGGTCGTTTTCATCCACAAAAAAGTACTGTCCAATCACACTTCCAGCATATAACCGCACCAAATAGTAATTTTTTGCGGATGCAACAGTATCTCAAAAAACACATGTGGATTTGTTACTGTCCAATAACGCGTATTTTGCTTATTAAGAAACCCATTAGCCAGAAATGAGCTTCATCGTGGAAGATGGTAGTTAAATATGGTAATTAATAGTAATTTTTAATAATTTCCAAATTTTGCTGGTTCGTGTATTTTACCATGATGAAAATATTGACTCTAACTAACGTTTTGACATGACAGTCCATTGAAAAAGTTTAAGCATAGGTTCATATGAAGATACAAATTGTTATGTCCCTGATTAAAAACCCTATATAACATGCAGTTCGCTGGAATTAAAGACAGTGCTAAAGATGCACTTTGTCGTATAGTATTTTCAAGTGTTTAATGCATCGGAGAACACTTCAGCTCGTTGTTTCAGGCATCATTGAAATTCGTACATGATTCATCATTGAACCTCATATATATGGTCCGATAGGTGGTATTCGTTCCAATTGCTCGGGCAACATTCAAAATTTACCTTGGTGGTTGAACCTCGTTAGCCAGAAATCATCTAAAACTGTTGTCTCAACCCAGATCACGCTTCGACACGAAATGTCAATTGACTTTGCTCGAAGTGTTGTTTTTTGGATCTGTGATGTTTATAGGCTGGTAAATATCCGTACAGGACAGCAGTGGTGGCCTGCTGCCGCAGTGAGCGGAAAATTAATGCTACGCTGGAAATGGCCCTGTTTGGGGACGCGTAAATGCGCTAACAAGGTAGCTAGGATTTTCAAAGTACACTCAGTAGGACGATTAAACTTCGTGAATGAAGCTTGAACGGAAGGCAAAAGAGTTTGTTTGAAGAATATTTCCGAAATAACATACGACTAAAACTATCTTTGACACATTGACAAGCAAACACCCGCCTCCCCCCAATGCTGTGCTTCATTTACTCGTTTAACCCGCCACCGGTGACGCATATGTCTGAGAGACCGGGTTCGGCAAAAAAATCAAATGATTTTGTTAGTCGTCATTGATTTGAACTGGGATCTCTGTTACCTGCCGCATTTTATGTATTGCATCATAATTCAAACTTCTAGTAGCCACACGATCGCACACTTTAGAGTTTATGTGCTAACCCGGTGCAGAGGACCGGGGACACCGATTACGTGAGTTAATAGTGCGGTTTGTTTTACAGCCGATTTTAAAACTTAAGATTAATTTGCATCTTACTTTCACTAATATTTAAACGATTTCTTGTGATTTCGAGTGAAGGTCAGCATTTTGCATAGTTTTAATGAATTTTCTAAGAAATGTCGTATTTCAGCATGTCTTACGAAAGTCAGCAGCGCCGTCTTGAAGCGTTTCTGCACGAATTTTTCGAATCTGATGAGAACAGATCACTATCGTCATCAGAGAGTGAAGCAGGAAGCGAAAACGAATCTGCCAACTCTGCACCGCAAGAAACTCCAAATTCGGATAGCGAAGAAGACTTGAGTGATCGAGAGTCCTGTGAAAGCAACAATTCGTCTTTTTATACAGGAAAAGATAATTGCACGAAATGGAGCAAACAACCTCATCGCCAATCTACTCGGGCAAGATCATTTAATATTATAAGGCAGTTACCAGGACCAAAGCGAGTTGTATCAGGTGAAACTGATATTCTTAGAATTTGGAAGCACTTCTTTGACGACTCTATGCTGGAGATAGTTGTCCTCTATACCAACCAATACATTGACAAAATCAAAAATAATTACACCCGGGAAACGTACGCCAGACATACAGATTATAATGAACTACTTTGCTTGATTGGCTTGCTGTTTTTGGCAGGAGTTCAAAAATCGAATCATCTGAATGTGGAAGAGCTGTTTCGAACAGACGGTAGCTCGGTGGAAATATTTCGGCTTTCTATGTCTTCCCAACGATTTCAGTTTCTGTTGCGGGCTCTGAGACTCGATGATGGAACTACGAGGCAGCAAAGACAGGCGCTTGATAAGATTTGCCATATAAGACAACTATTTGAAAAATTTGTGAAAAATTGCCAAGCTAATTATACGTTATCAGCTTTTGTGACTGTCGATGAAAAGTTGGAAGCTTTTCGAGGGAAGTGTTGATTCAGGCAATATATCCCAAGCATAGAAGACTTAGCCAAGTGTTCATTCAGGCAATATATCCCAAGCATAGAAGACTAGGCCAAGCAAGCCCAATCCTTACGGCATCAAGATTCAAGCCCTTTGTGACGCAAAAATGTTTTATACATTTAACATGGAGATTTATCCCGGAAAACAGTCAAAAGAGGGCCCATACAATCTCGACAATTCCGGCTTGGCTGTTGTACAAAGATTATGTGAACCAATTTTCAATACTGGGCGGAATGTGACAACGGATAATTGGTACACTAGCGTACCATTAGCTGAAGCACTGCTCCAGAAAGGTTTAACCACTGTAGGAACAGTTAAAAAGAATAAAAAGGAAATTCCTGCTGATTCCAATGTTTTGCGCGGTCGAAATGTCAAGTCAAACATGTTTGCTTTCCGCGATAACATGGTTTTGGTTTCCCACGTTCCAAAGTTGAAAAAAAATGTTTTGCTAATAAGTACAATGCACAACGATGCGAAAGTCGATGCTGAAACTCAGAAACCTGAGATAATTTTGAGTTACAATGATACTAAGGGTGGTGTTGACGTCGTAGACCGCTTATGTGCAAATTACAACTGCGCCCGAGCAACAAGACGCTGGCCTATGGTAGTCTTCTATGCCATGCTCAATGTAAGTATAATAAACTGTCAGGTGGTACACACATGTGTCGTTTTGATTAACGTGAGCACCTGCCTGTTATAGGCCTAATCTCACGGTCACCATTAGACAGCGATTGGTTTAAGCGCCAATCATTCGCCCCCAAGTTCGGTACCAGTTTACATTGAGGAAACTCTCAACTTTGATACTGGTAGATCCGAGACCCAGCTGTATCTGACGCTATAAGGTTAACGCCAACCTTTGTTTGCACCACAAGCCACCACGAAACTCCCCGAAGGGCCGCAACCAATCAGCTGACCATCTTTATGATGGAGGCTCATCAGCTGCCCGTGGTACCTGAATATACCTCCAGGGTTGAAGTTCGCAGCAATGAGTTGATCTTGTTATCGAACAATCACAAAGCCACTATGTTTCGGATCCAGTTTCAATCCTAGTATTTTTACTAAGCGATTCGGGTACCCCGGGAACGCCAGTCCCCGTCAGCTTCACTGGAATCGGAGACGACAACCCAACGATAGCAGTTGCACCCCTTTGAATTACCAGATCAGTTCCGCCCTGGGGGTAGGTCGTACACACAGCTAACAATCAGAATTCAAAGCTCCAACGCCGTAATTTCATCGAACATTTGGCCATGAAACTTATAGAGCCTCGTATAAGAGAACGCCAAATGGAATTAAACTTGCCACGATCAATAAGACAAAGACTGTCAGAAATTTTGAAGATTGAGGATATGGCTGCGACGGCAGGTCCTTCAAGAAATGGACGCTGCCATGATTGCGGATGGAAGAAAAATAGGAAAACAAAATACGCGTGCCACAAATGCAAAAAATTTTTATGCCTTGAGCACGTAGTGCCTTTTTGTCAAAATTGTTCAACTGAAAAGCAGTGATTTTGAAAGCTATTTTATTTTGTTTTTTTGCTACATGGATATAGGTTTTATTTAGTTCCTTTTACCAAAGACAAGCGAAGACTGATTTTGTTAGAATTATGTACTGGTATTCTTCTTTTTTTTAAGCTTGAAAAAAAATATTATGTAAAATATGTAAGTTTCTAGTATTCTCAGTTGAAATGCTTGAATAACTATGAATCATTAAATAAATGGACAAAAGTTAAAAAAATACGTTTGCATTATATTCAAAGTATATTTATACTTATAAATAATCCGAAAATGAACAAAAGCTTCTGTATAACTATTCGGCCGAAAATCCCGGTGTACAGGACCGGCGTCACCAATTATGTAAGATAATTTCACGTCACCACTGGCGGGTTAAAAAGTGGAAGAGGACAGTTGACAATGCAAAGTGAATTTTAAGCATGCAAAGAATGCATTTTGTACTTTTTTCATGTGAAACATAGTATATTATACGTCTTGTATGCATTTGCTTTTGCCAAAGTAAGTTGGTAGCTCACAGGAACTTGCTCAAAGTAGGCCGACTATTCCACATTCAAATCGCTGCCATATGGTTTTTATCTTACGTCGGCTTTGGTTGGAGCTCACCATTCAATCTGATTCCAATGTCCATTGCTAAAGTTGTAACTATAAAAAGAATAAATTGCTGGAAGCTGATTAGTTAATTCTTATTTTTTAAATAGTCAGCATTCCATGAAAAGTGAGAAGGCAAACAAATATGCCCTAAGTCACTTGGGCAGAATCGACCAAGCCTCCTTGAGCCGAAACCAACAAAAACCAACATCATTCATCCCCAAGAAATCATTGTCAATATCTTTCAAATAAACTTGAACTGTCTTTTCCTCCAATGAAAACAGAAAAACAATTTCCTTTAATTGATTTTCATTTCCCTACACAGCAAGCTGCGACCACTTGAAGCAATACACATTGAGAAGAAAATTACAAATGATTTTCTCGTGAAGTGAGTAGAGAAGAAATACTCGTGCATAGTGGAAACGACGAAAGAACAGAGAAAAAAAACTCGTGTGCAAAAAGAAGCTGGTAGGAAATACTTAAGCAAACAATATTACAAGCAATGTTGAACAAGCCAACCGCAAAGAGAAGTATGGTTGCATTTATTAGAAACTGATCATAAATCTGTTGGCTGTCAGGAGCAAACTAATTGGAAGCAAGTGGAGCGTGTAACCAAACTATTGGTTGTCGAGTCGCTGCTCTAGCTCGCTCTCTATCGCATCCTTCGCTTTGCCAGTTGTAAATTTAATGGTCTGGGCATAAGTGCTTCGACATAACGATATGTTGCAATAGTTCGCTCATAACTCGGTCATATTGTCAGGATGTGGAGGAAACACTGAAATCCATTGTTCCTTGCTTGCTAACCACTATTTTATTCCCATAAAACTACGTCCGATTTTCAGTTCATATTTTCTACGGACGTAAAATGTTTCAAACGTTAAAAAGCTGCACAATCGAAGAGAATTTTGGTGGTATGCTTAGATTTACTGGTTTATTCAGGATGTACGAGGATTACGCAAAGAGAAGAGGAAAACTTATCAGGCTAAGCCACTTCATCATGCAAACTGGTGCAGTTGAGTTTTTCCAATTTCATTTAACTATAGGTTGAAAATCAGAACTACTGAAACTAATACTCATGACAAAAACTTCAGTTTAAGTGGTATAGTAGTGACAGTAAGTTGATACACGAAAGGATTCATAAATCGAATGAAAGAATTTTAAGAGTAGCTCCTTTCGTCAAAAATTTCATACAGCTCATGGTTGTATCGAATTCGCCATTAGTCATCGTCAAGCTTCGCTCCGATTGTTCGCCTCAGGAATCGTCGCTCAAAGGCATTGAATATATTTGCGGATGCTTGGGTTAGGGTCCATGTTTCACACCCATAGCATAACACAGGTCTTATCATAGATTTGTATACTTGGAGCTTTGTTCTCCTGTGTATACAGCTGGTCTTCAAAATAGTCAATACTGAATAGAATATTTTATTTGCGAGTTGTATTCTTCGGCGTATTTCGTCTCTTTCATTGCCCGTTTTCGTTATTTTGTCGCGTGTTATGGTTCGCGGCCAATAATTTTAATGTTCCGTGAAAACCCAATGTCTTTTCCAATTAAGTTTAAAACAGTTTATTTAATTACTGAAACATGCACAATCACTTATTTAAATATTTCACAATTTTAATTTCACTTTTAAAAGTCTAACTTCCACTTGTCCATAAATTTCTATCGCAATTGTCTTGTAAAGTCACTTCACAATCAACGAAAATCACTCTTCTATAACTAGAACAATATCGCTTTTCTATTCGCTTCACACTTTTGCAGTTTTTTTATTTTCGCGGTTCTAATGAATGATCCCCTCATTCATTCAGATCGCCTTTATATAGGGTCTCTACCCATTCAGTCCATTTCTCGTACATTAGCGAATGTTCTGCCGAAAGGTACCTGGTATATTCGAGCAGCTTAATGAATGGAGTGACGTGACTTTCAGATGTTGATCATGCTTGGTGGGCTCTCATGGTTTCGAGTAATTTCATTTTGTTGATGTTCTTATTGGTTATGAAAACAATTGCAACAGTCGCTCGCAGAATTATTTGTACATATAACACTGCCCCCACCTTAGTTCTTTTCGCCCCGAAAAGATGTGTCGCCAGTTGTAGTCAATTCTCCCTGGTTGTAATATGGAGCAAGACGGTCCAGGTGCACGATTTTCATTTTGGCTCTTGGCTTACGATGTTCCTGTATTCGGTTTACGATGTCGTTGATTCGCTTTGCAACTCGGTATGGTCCCTCCCAATTATGTTGCAACTTTGGAGACCTACCCTTTCGCCGTTGCGGGTTATATATCCACACCAAGTCATCTTGCTGGAAGCCAGTAGAATTTGCCTTTAGATCATACCTGGTCTTCATGCGGTCAGTAGCCGATTCGAGGTGTTTTCGCACTGTCCGATGTATCTGGTTCAACCGTTGTCTTAGCTCACTTGCGTAACCCGAGATGGTTTGGGGTTTCTCGGGGGTGTTTTGAACTTTATATCAGCTGGCAGACGAAAAATCTTTCCGAAAATGGCTTTGGCTGGGGCTTGGCCCGTCGATGCATGTTCGGCAGCTCTGTACGCCATCATCGATCCCAGTCTCTTTGGTTCTCGTCAACAATCTTGGCCAAGTGTTTATTGAGAGTGCCGTTGCAACGTTCGACCATTCCATCGGATTGGGGATGCAGTGGTGTTGTCCTCGTTTTCCGTATTCCCAGCAGCTCACGCATTTCGCTAAAAACTAGTGACTCGAAGTTTCGGCCTTGATCTGAATGTAGTTCACAAGGTACGCCGTACCTACTGACCCAATTTAACACTAGCTGCTCGGATACAGTAGTTGCTTCCTGGTTGGGAATGGGATAGATCTTGGGCTACTTGCTGAAAAAATCGGCCACAACCAGCGTGTATCGATTTCCCCATTCGGATTCAGGTAAAGGCCCTGCGATGTCAACAGCAATCCTTTCAAACATTATCCCCATGTTATCGGTTTGCATTTGTCCTCTCAGTCGTCGCTTTGGACCTTTGACGGAAGCGCAAATTGTGCAGCTGCGACACCAGTCCTCTACGTCTTCTCGAGCATGGAGCCAGTAGACCCTTTCCCACAATTTTGCTAAGGTCTTGTTCACACCAAGGTGGCCTCCCGAGGATCCTTCATGCATTTCCTTAACCACATCGTGGGTTTGGCTTTTGGGTATTATAGTTTGCATCCTATAGGAGCTGCCATCCGCCGTTTCCCATTTCCACTTGAGTACACCATCCTCCACCTGAAGGGAGTTCCATTGTGCCCAATAGCGTTTCAGGTTCGCGCTATGCATTGAAACGTCTTTCCACTCAGGTCGCCCAGTCGCCACCTTCCATATAAGCAATGTTTCGATGTCTTCATCGGCTAACTGGGGATTTCGAATCTCCTTCAATGACCAACCTTCATCGAATTCGGCCGTTATGAATCGCAGATCAACGGGTGGGTCCTTTCCTCAATCCGTCGGCAATGCTTGCAGTTAGCTGGATATGGAGGATGAGATAGGGCGTCAGCATTTCCATGAACTCCGCCCTTTCGGTGAACAATTTCGTAGTCGTATGACTGCAGTCTTTCGATCCCTCTCGCAACTTGTCCCTCGAGGTTTTTGAAGTTAAGTAGCCATCTCAGCAATGCATTGTCCGTTCGAAGAAAAAATTTCTCGCCATAAAAGATACTTGTGGAACTGTTTGGTGGCCTCTATTATAGCCAATAGCTCCTGCCTGGTCACGGAGTAGTTCCTCTCACTTTTTGAGAGAACTCGACTGTAATAAGAGAGGACTCTTTCTTCGCCATTGATCTGCTGGGAGAGTACAGCTCCAATACCGCCATTGCTTGCATCGGCGTCAACTACAAACATTTTTCCGGGTTTCAGATACGCCAGCACGGGTGATTTACACAGCTTTTCCTTCAGGGTCTCGAAGGCTGTCTGGCATTGTTCATTCCAGACATACGGACGATTTTCCTCGGTTAGCTGATGGAGACACTTAGCTATTTTGGCAAAGTCTTTAACGAATCGTTGATAGTAGGTTGCCAGACCCAGAAAACTTCGTAGTTGGCGCTTGTTGTTTGGTGTTGGCCAGCTTTTCACGGCTTCAATTTTCTCAGGGTCTATTTTGACCCCTTCTGCTGATACGACGTGTCCCAGGTATTTTACTTCAGCTGCGAAAACGGTACACTTGTCGGGACTAAGTTTCAAATTTGCCAGTCGCGATCGGGAGAAAACCTCTTCTAAGTTCTGCACATGCTCTTCGAACGTTCTACCGATGACGATGATGTCATCTAGATACACCAAGCAGGTTTTACAGCTTAGACCACGTAGCAAGTATTCCATCAAGCGTTCGAAAGTGGCTGGAGCGTTGCAAAGCCCAAACGGCATCACCACAAATTGCCACAATCCGGTCCCAACTGAAAATGCGGTCTTCTCTCGGTCCTTCTTGTCGATTTGTACCTGCCAGTAGCCACTCTTGAGATCGAGTGTAGAAAACCATTTTGCGTCGGCTTAAGGGTGTCCATGATGTCATCGATGCGTGGGAGCGGGTAACTATCTTTCTTAGTGACGTCGTTAAGCTGCCTATAGTCGACACAAAAGTGAGTGCTACCATCCTTTTTCTTTACTAGACCTACAGGCGGGGCCCATGGACTGACAGAAGGTTCAATAATGCCTTGTTTTTCCATGTCCGAGATCAGCGCGCTCACTTCTCCTTGTTTGGCTATAGGGAGACGTCTTGGTGCTTGTCGAATTGGCTTGCTTTCCTGTGTATCTATGACGTGAGTTACCAAACTCGTTCGGCCTTGGTCATCCGGGCTTGTTGAGAAGATGTCACTGTACTTGGTGACCAGATCAGAGGCTCGTTTGAATAGCTGCACTGGCAATTTGACTAGCTTCAATATTGCAGACGTGGGTTCCCGGGCTTTGTCTGTGTCTTGCCTCCTTTTCCAATGATGGTTGTGACTAGCTTCCAAAGAGGTGATGGTGGAAACAGGCTGGCAGCTGCTGATGACTTCTCCCGCTTTGATGCTCGCGGTTGAGTCTGCGGTGTTAAGGACTCTAACCGGCACATATCCGTTCCTTAAAGATCTTACAAGGCTTCGTCCTACAATCAAACTGCGCAATGCGGACGTCTTCGTTGGCTCTATCAGATAAGATCGCTGGTCTCCAGAATCACCACCAAGCTTGGCCCATACAATGCTCTCGAAAGATTTCGGCAGATCCGTGTTGGTACATACTATCACATTCATCTTGGCGATTTGGACGCTAGGACCCTCCATCAATACGTCGACATTCCGCCATTTCAATACCCGTTTGTCCAAATCCAACAACAATGCAGTCACCCATAACGTTCGCGATCAACTCGCCAATCAACTCGGGTAGTAGGTTGAAAAAAGAAAGCTGTTTTGGGTTCGCCAAGCAATTGGGTTAATAGGAACAAAAGAAAAAAACATATTGGTGTGAAGTTGCATGATGAAGAGACCAGTAGACCATATGGTATTAATCCATCGACCCTTGATAGCTATTATAATGTATATATCTGGAGGCATTTACCCGAGATGTTTCATGATTTCAAAAGTTGTGAGTAGTGATGCAGTCTTAAGTCACCAAAACCATTAAAAACTCTTCTGAAAATGGGTCAATGACAGATTTTTAGTCAGTTAGAGGTATCAAAATTTTACTCAAGTGTTCAATGATAGGGAAAAGATCAGCCAGGTCATAGCATAGTCATCTTCCTGCATATCCCGGATAATCCAAAAGCGTTGATCATACATGAGTAAACCAAGATGGTTCAATATACTTAATAAGTTTCACCATTATTCCTTAATACATCGACTAAACAACAGGGTAAATTAATTCATGTTCAGGCTCTAGCAATGGTCTGCATGAAGCGGAGATTTGATGGTATGGTATGATTCAAATAGCTGATCCAAGGGATGCTATGATTTTCCAGCATTTTGGATGAATGCATAAGTGTTGCAGCATGATTTGACTTGGAAGATGATGACGATGCAGTCTTGGTAATCAGTAGGCTTAAAGTAAATTGTGACGAGCATATAACATTTAAAGTAAGGTGTAAAAGATGCTGACTGTAGCTGTATGGAAAGTAATTAGGATTATCTTATAAATAAATACTTACCAACCTTCAAATAAAATTACCGAATAAAAGATAGCATGCTAGGTCAAACGCTCAACTTATCAACTTAAGACAGGTACACAGATAGCTTATCAGCTTAAAAGACGAATTTATCAGCTAAACGAATAACTCAACATACAGCATATCAACTAAACAGACAAGATATCAGCTAAAAAAAACTCAACAGAAAGCATTACACATAAGTTAGACAACTCAACAGCAGAAGCGAGAGTCAAACAGACAGTTTTACAGATAAACAGACAGCCAATTAGCCTATACGCAATCTATTGGAGCCCAACAGTACTCCAACAAAACTTTAAAGAAAATACAGAGCAAAGTGTCATTTCCTGTTACTGGCTCCTACTTATGTTAGCTTGATGGTTCAAGTCCTAACTCCATAGAACTTTCTTATCTTTCAGTTTAAATCATGAGAGTAAGCAATATTACAGCATCAAAGGGTTAAACATGTTCACTTATAGAACTATCAACACATATTGAACTTGACCTCACCCTCCCTCCATAAATTCAGAGAAGAGAATATATGAGTATATACTGGTGTAATAAATATACGTCTTTAGTTTTACTACGAGAAGTAGTAAATTAAAATCTTCGGAGCAAATCCAGAAAAAGGCAAGCAAGACTGATCAGGGTACTTCGGTCAGAAAAGTGATCAAAAAAGAGAAGAAACAAAAAAATTCTTATAAGAAACAACGAATTTATGAGAAAAACCTGTTGCTAAACTATACTATATACATACTATCTTGATGAAGATTTCCATAAAAGCAAAGTTATACTTGGATTTGACCCACTGACATGTCAAGCAAAACTAATCTTCCGATGCAGTGGACAAAACCAGTTGGAATTAGATAACAGTCAATGGACTTCACTTCACCAATACCTCATTGATCTCAAGGATAGAGTAGATGAATTCTCCGAAAATCAGCTTGGACCTCTTGAACTCTTCTAGTACCTATTGGAGGCGAGAGACTAATACTTAAACATCCCGGGCTCTTCACGCTTTTCATCTTGATGGATTTTTTCAACATTGTCATGCAATACAACAATTTGCTTACCAATTGTGTGAAGGAATACTGACCAATATTGAAATATTGAAAAGAGCGTACTTAAACTGGATATCAATGACTTCTTGACTCCAACTCAAACATAATTTGTAAACATAAACTACTCTAGACTTTTTTATGAAATACCAGTACTTTGTAATGATCTAATTTTCCATGTGATGAAATAAAATACTACAAACACTATAAACAATGTTTTACGTCACTAAAAGGAATTAATCATTAGGACATTGTACATTTAGACTTGAAAAACTACATACTATTGTGAAAGGCTTGGTAACCAAGAATAATCTCTTTAGTCTATAAAATACTGAAGTTTATAGAGAAACAGATCCTCATCTTAGCTGCACTGGACAAACTAGAACATGAATGTATGTTAACTTAAACGCAAAGAGCCTTTTAAAGGATGTCAGCGTGTCGATTTTTCTATTAGTAATTATATTATTATATTATTCTACAGATTATTATATTATTCTACAGATTATTATGAGGTTTTTAAAATTCAGTGGAATAGTGGTCTTAAGTCATCTATTCAAAAATGTCGAGAAAACTAACAAGACAGAAGGCAATATACTTTCAACGCGACAAAATCTATTACAACGGTCATCCTATACTTCGTCGAAGAGCACCCTGATATTTTTCATGAACATCGAATAGGTTGTTACACCCGTAGATATTCCACGGGGGTCACTGTTGCCCCCAAAAGAAATCAGGGTGCTCCGGCGGGGCTTAGCTCGTCCGGAGACGAGCGTGAGGCGCCACTCGCTTGTCCTCCAAGGCCCCAATAAGCCGCCAAGCGAGAATGCGGCTGGGCGGATCAACCAACGTCACTGTTCACCTTCTTCACCAGATCCCTCACTATCGAGCACAAACTAGTTGCCACACTAACTTCGCAATTCAACACTATTTACTTCCCTATCAGGCCCTTCTACACTCCCCTCGAACACTAACACTAACTTTCCGACCAGCTTTTGATATTAACACACCACCCCCGAACACTTTTACTCACTTCTGATTTCACTATTTTTCACAGCCACGACTTGCCAATCAAGACGCACCTATCACAATCTGAAACAATAATTCCATTTCCATACTTTAAATCAAATTTACCTTTTTTTTTCTCTTTTTCTGGAAGCATAAATTTAATAATTTGATTTCAATTTTACTATACAAATTCAAACAACAATGACCTTGCGCAAACTCTCTATCTACTTTAGTACTGAAAAACTCATTACTGTGCGTACCTTTTGGGGCCCCTTCTCTGCTGCATCCGATGGTGTTCTTTTGTCTTGTCTCGCCACTCGATGAAACATCTTCCAACTCGTCGCTTGTCCGCATCCGATGGAGTTCTTTTATCTTGTCTCGCCACTCAATGAATCATCTTCCAATATTGCCGCTTGTCTACTTCTTATCGCCCCAACGCTCGTCATTCCACCAGTGCCTCTGCTCCGCCACACTCAAGAAGAAAGATGGAGGAGGCGCGTCATTCATCGCGCGCTTTTATTATCTCCTCGTAACGGCCAATGTCCCGCTCTTCGACCGAATTCCTTCGTCTCCGGTCATCCACCTCATCGGAGTGGTTCTCTCTATTCTCGCGAAGTAGTTTCACTCTGCCACAGCGTGATTTTTACTCCGCTCTGGTGGTGATCACTTCAAGTTTGGCTGAATTAGCTGAACCTGATCCACTGATTGCAACGTCAGTGATGCTTGTTTACATTTAGTTTTAGATGGAACTATTATTTCGGGTAAATCATGCCGATGTTGTGATATTCTTCATTCTTTACAAGATTCGCCTCAAAGCAGTGCACTTCGAGTGTCATGGAGTTTACGCGGTTTTCCACAATTTTCACAGTGAATTACTGAGATTCCGAGCTGAAATATATTTCTCAGGTGTGCACACGCATGTTTAAAGTGCTGTGAAATGTTTTCTTTTGCACGAGCTAATCATAATCGTTAGTTTTAGGTGAATTAAAAGCTGTGAGTTGCTCAAGCTGTCCGTCGAGAGTCGAAATGCATACGAAAAACTCTACACAAAACAGCCTCGGAGACTGCGCTAGCCAAATTTTGCTACCTCTACTGCATGGGAAATTAAGCGGTTTGGATACAGCAAATCAAGTATGCAAGTTCGATGGTCAATGCTGTTGTATTGATGTCAACTAGTGTATTTTCTCTTTAATGTCTAGTTTCATTTATCTTTTTATCGTTACGAAGTACTTAATTTACTATTTTCTGGCTATCTTCAAACGAGATCTTGATGTGGGTTCCCAATCTTTAGGCAACCTAGTTGGGGTACTATCGTGATAGTAGTCATATCCTTTTAACTGTTGTCATTGGATTTTTCCAAGAGCGATGGTGGGCTCCCAAATTCATTGGGAATGATGAAATAGTAATCTCTCCTCTTATTACATACGGCTACATCATTATTTACGATCGAAACATATAAATATCCACTTCTTCTTATACTAAAATTTCGCATCACATTGACTATTGTTCACTTGAAAAAATTAGCTGTGTTGAATGGTCTTACATCCCAGCGTAACGTTCTCTCAAGTTTGGCGTGATAGCGAGAATTAAGCATATCGTTGTGATTGTGTTAAATTATATTTGTGCACAACTCAACTCGGTAATCTTACCATTGCCTGTGATGAAGTAAAATGTTAGCGACCTTAGATCCTTGACATTCTTTGCGAAGATTCGAGATATTTTTCACCGCTTCCCTGTGTCGTTTTTGCTCACAATTCAATTCTTCGCAACATTTTCCCCTTGCTTGGCGAATCAATCAATTGCTGATTCCGTTCGGGTGGTATCCTTTTTCACATTGATCCCGTCTAAACTGAGAGTCTTCTTTCCAGTTGTTGCTTACTCCTTTGGTTTTGCTTTGAAAAGCAGAATTTTTCCTTAATTTTTGCATTCAGGAGAAAATCTTGCGTGTAGACTAAAACTGCATATGCTGCGTTGATTTTATTGTATTATGACATTAGGCCTGAATCATCAAAAGAAATGGGCTCTGTTTGTTACTGTAGCTTCAATTCTAACTGCTTGTCAAGGTTCATTAATTTTCTCTTTGCTCTTCCGGTTTTTAACCGGCGTTGAACCTTCTCGTTCATTACCACGAAAAATTACAAGTATTTGTGTTTAATCTACTGTTGTGAGTACAATTAGGAGTGTCAAACAAAACCTTAGTCGAATGCGGCTTAGACTTAGTTAATTTACCGAGTCACGCAAATGCTATGATAGTGTTCGGGATGAGGTATTGTTGATGCCCTTCTACTTTATCCGTAACAAGGTAAAACATTCTATACTCCTGCAGTCTCGAATACATACGACAAAGTAATATTCATAGCCCCAGGTAGAGTAAATAATCAAAAAAAAAAACTCTAACCAACTGTGGTCACTGCTATTGGAATGAAAAAGTTTAAAATTGATATTCAATTAGTATCGGGAAATGATCATCAGTAATTCATCAACGAACTTGTTACTCTCCTTGCTCTTCTGAAACATATAACCAAAACCATATTGGAATTGAAAAATCAGTAGTCTGTGTAGTCTAGTGGTTAGAGTATGAACGTATCAGCCGAAGGTTCCAGGTTCAAATCTCGTTGGAAGCAACGAGATTTAGTTTAGGAGATTTTTCGGAGAGACTATGAGTGTTCACTCAGTGGTGATATGTGCTGATTTAATCAGATCATATTATAGCTGAGAAGGCACACGGGAGCATGCTACTGACCAAACCAACTTCCGAAAAAATCAATACGGTCATGAAAATGAGATACTCTAGCTATCTCTAAGCAAAGGCCCGAGAGGGGCTGTAATGCTACAAAGAAGAAGAAGAAGAATTAAAAAATCAACAGTTTGCACTAGAGTGAGGGGAACATAAGTTACAATGATATGCCAAGGTTATTGAGTACAAATTGTGCAGTATACATTAAAAGAGACGTGAGAGGACTGATTATACATCAATACGTGCGGACAGTAGAAATAGTGCAGTTGAATAAACCTAAATTAAGTGAAATGGAAAATTGTTGTAGTATTCATAAATATATATTTATTAGATGTATTGTTAAAAATTATATCAACATTTATTTATATGTGCCAAAAAATAGTATTACTCAATAAATTATTTTCATCAGGAAAAAATATAGTTTTTTTTAATTTAGTAACTTTTCTACCTCTATTCAAGCACACAAATAACTCAAATAACCAGACAAAATTATCCAAACATTCCTAGCATATCAAAAACTCCCAAATATCAAGCACTTACTCTACCATTCATAAATATATAACAATGGAAAAAAAATCCTTCATGAGATCATTAAACTCAAATGTACATCTGTTTATTGAATAACTTGCAGGCAAACGCTTCCTCGAAGTGATAGTCATCCCTTAATATCCTACACCGACTACCATCATGATTAAGAACACTCCATAACATATGCTACTTGTCTAAACATGATACGATGAAATTGATCGAAAAATTGCCAACCATAAATTCATACGCTACAGCACGTCGTTATCAATACCGACATATCTTACATAATCATTAGTCTAAGTGATCTAGAGTAGCAGTGTGCTAACCCAAAACATACCCCCTATGTTGAAAACTAATTAGATCTTCTTCAAACCTATAAAAAAATTCTGATAAGAAACCACTCAGCAAGAAGATATTTTATTTATGTCAAAATAATGCTTGAATATGTCAATGAGCATATTCGAAAACCCCTATGATGAGCAATCTAGCATATTAAAAATGCGGTAAATACGTATTTTACTTAATTCTCGAGAATTGAAAATCCATACGAATATAGCAGCAATAACTTTACGCTTAATACAAGCCTATGTAGAGTATCGTTCTGTCCGGCTCTATCTCATAGTATATACATACACATTATTCGTAATGTAACACAAAGTGTTAAGAAAGAAGTCAGTCAATAAACTGAACCCAGTAAGATCGGTCGTCTTTTAATTAACGTGCGAACACTACATGGTGGCAGCGGTGTCGGAAAGTAGAGAAATGAAAAATTAGGTCGTTCGCTGAATATTTAAATCAATAAAATGGTAAACGATTCGGAACAACAGCCTGCGGCGGCGGGTTTATCGGGTAATAAGTTTACTGTTCAAGCGCCGGAACATTTTACATTTAACCCTTCGGATTGGCCACGTTAGAAATGGCGGTTTGATCGTTTTAGAATTGCTTCCGGGCTAAACAAAAGAAATGGAGAGGAGCAGGTTAACACCTTAGTCTACCTAATGGGTGATCAGGCAGATGATATATTTCTCTCATTCAATCTTTCTCCTCCCGACCAAAAGAAAAACAACTCCGTCATAAGTAAATTCGAAAATTTTTTTGTGTTGAAACACAACGTAATTTACGAGCGGGCAAAGTTCAATTCTCGATGCCAAACAGAAGGAGGACTTTATAACATCATTATATTTGCTTTCTGAGAACTGTTCATACTCAAGCTTGCGTGAAGAGATGATACGGGATCGGTTGGTGGTAGGTGTACGAGACAGAAGGTTGTCAGAAAGGTTGCAACTAGAAGCAGACCTAACGCTTGAAAAAGCGGTACAAACGGTAAGGCAACACGAGGCAGTGAGACGGCAGCAGGTAGATTTGGCAACAAGACCTTTTAGTGCAAATGCAACAACCGTTAATAGTTTGCGTTCTCATAAACCAAAGACGTCATCACCATCACCTTCACACAACTTCAGACGAAGCGTACGAGAGACTGCAAAGACTAGAGAATGTCAATGCCCATGGTGCGGTGCGAAAGAGCAGCACAACAAACATAACTGTCCCGCTAGAGGCAAACAATGCCGTTTCTGTAAGAAGTAGAACCGCTTTAGGAAGGCTTGCCAAAAGAAAATAAAAATCAACAACAACAAGATATTTCATGTCGAAGAAGAAGACGAGACACTCTTCATAGGCACGATGACAGACGAAAACAATAACGATGAACGGTGGACCGCTAAAGTAACGGTCAACGAAAAGCAAATTGATTTTATGCTAGATACGCGAGCTCCGGTAGATATCTTACCACTGAAAGAATTTAAAATAAATTTCCCTGACGCGAAAATTATTAAATCGAATAAAAAATTATGTGGCCCTTCTGGTGAACGTCTCGACGTTACGGGAATAATGAACTGCGTGCTTAAATATAGAAACATATTCTGGTAATCTGAACTTTACATTGTGAACAATTTAAAATCACCACTTTTGATTTTAAAATCTTGCCAAAATTTGAAAATTATACAACGAATTAACACCTTTGATAATCCGAGTGTCGAAACAATTCAAAAATCGTTGGAGGATTACGGAATCAAATTGCAACCAAACGCGAAACCTTATGCAATTGCAACAGCTCGACGAGTCCCGATTCCATTAAAGGAAAAGCTCAAAGCAAAACTTGATGAAATGCTTTAGTTGGGTGTAATCAGACGTGTAGATGAGCCAACAGATTGGTGCGCTCCGATGGTTCTCGTTAACAAACCCGACGGTGATATTCGTCCTTGCGTTGACCTCGTGAAACTCAACTTAGCCATTCAACGAGGTATACCAGTTGCTGACCATTCACTGACACAATTGGAAGGTGCAAAGTACTTCACCAAGTTAGACCCGAAGTATGGATTTTGGCAGACAAAGCTATCTCCAAAATCACAGCTTTTTACAACTTTTCTAACTCCATTTGCAAGATTCTGCTTCCAAAGGCTGCCTTTTGGTATTTGCACGGCCCCAGAGTTGTTCCAAAAACGAATGCAGTTGATTCTCGAAGGCCTTAATAGAGTCATTTGCCAAATGGATGACATATTGGTGAAAGGGAAGGACATACAAGAGCATGATCTAAATTTGCGTGCTATATTTAAAAAGCTAGAAGAGAATGGAGTAACCTTAAATAAATCTAAGAGTCAGATAGGTATCAAATCCATTACATTTTTGGGGCACAAATTTGACGAGGAGGATATACACCCTAGCCCATCAAAAATCAAGGCAATTGATGAATTTCCCCATTCGCAAAATGTAAGGGAACTGCGCCAGTTTCTGGGATTAGTAAATTACCTCGTTCAGGAGGAGGCTTTCTTAAAACTGAAACGAGCACTAACAACGGCTCCGGTATTGAAGACATACGATCCTACACATAGAACCCTTGTGTCGTCTGATGCATCTTCTTTCGCATTGGGAGCGGTGCTCCATCAGACAGATATGGACGGTATCCAGAAGCCTATAGCATACGCCTCGCGAACGATGTCTGACAGCGAAAAGAAGTATGCGCAGATAGGAAAGGAAGCTTTAGGCATCAAATGGGCGTGTGAATAGTTCCGGGACTACATCGTTGGCATCCATTTTACAATTGAGACGGATGACAAGCCGTTGATTCCAATTTTCAATTCGAAAAACCTCGATGACTTGACGTTAAGGATCCAAAGATTCCGTATGAAAATCATGGGTCTTACTTTCAGCATAATCTATACTCCTGGAAAAGATCTTATAGCAGCTGATATGCTATCTCGCCATCCTATCTAAGGAATAGGACCAGGCCATAACGATGAAATCGAAACTTTCATCAACAGCATTATCGAAGAGCTACCAGCATCAACCGACAAACTAAACACTATTCGGAAAGCCCAGCAAGATAATCCCATCATCAGAGAAGTAAAGGAGTATTGCCAAGACGGCTGGCCACATCGTTCAAAACTATCACAAGAAGCAAGGTTATTCTATAACGATCGCCAATATCTTTCAATTAATGGTCAATTTTTGATGCACGGTAAGAGACTTGGCCCTACAACACGGGATGTTAGAAACGAAGCATACCGGGCATTTGGGAATTGTAAAGTGCAAAAACAGGATGCGCCAGTCTGTCCGGTGGCCTGCCTCGTCAAAACAGATGGAAGAATATATTCGGCGGTGTACTACCTGTATACACTTTTTAGTTCCAAGACATGATACGCTCATCAGTTCTGAAATGCCAGAGCGCCCTTGGCACACCATAGCAATGGACCTCTGCGTATGTCATGATAAGACGTTTCTTGTTATAAGTGACTACTTTTCCAGGTTCCCGGAGATAGTACATTTAGAATCACAGACTGTCAGATGCATCATCACACACTTAAAATCGATTTTTGCAAGATTTGGCATTCCGGAAATTGTTAGATCTGATAATGGGCCCCAGTTTGCAACGGTCCACGCATCAGAGTTACGACAATTTGCACACTCCTGGGGATTTTAGCACATTACATCTAGCCCTCGTTTCCCTCAAAGCAATGGATTCATTGAGTCGGCGGTTAAAATTGTTCAAACGCTTTAAAAGAAAAATAAAGATAATCCTGAATTAGCGCTATTGGAGTACCGAGCTACACCACTTAATAACGGTTACAGTCCAGCAGAACTTTTAATGGGTCGGGAACTTCGATCAACCATCCCGATGACGAGTGAACGATACGAGCCAAATTCTCTCAATATGGACAAAATAACAATGGCTGAGGAACAACGAAGACAACAACAAACAAATAACTACGATAGACGCCATGGTGTATTCAGCGGAAGAAACTTTAAAATCGGTGACGTTGTCTGGATGAGAGACATACATCAGTGGGGTCGCATTGCAGCATAAGCTGACACCCCCCGTTCTTTCTATATAAAAACCAATTCTGGGGCTTACCGAGGAAATGTGTTTCATCTTAACAACGCCCACAGGAAGAACGTGCCATATATTCCCGAAGAAGTAACTGAAGGAGAGCTCGGAGCTTAAAGTTCAAAACCTTCGAAGGGGAAGAGGAAGGTGAATATCCAAAGTGAATCAAAAATGATCCGAACAACATGTCAACCTACAACATCTACAGGCCAATACACGACAAGGTCAGGAAGAATATCAAGACAACCCGACCGTTTGACTTACTAATCAAAAATTACTTATGAATTAATATGTAGCTATGTAATTGTTTCAAACCAAAATATAATATTATTTTCATCTTTTTATATACATACCATGAATACATTATAACTCTATATTGATCTTTATATATTATATTAATAATTAATAAATAATTAATAATTTACGGGGGATATGTGGAGTATCGTTCTGTCCCGCTGTCAATAAACTGAACTCAGTAAGATCGGTCGTCCTTTAATTAACGTGCGAACACTACAGCCTACAAAGTATGAGGTTTGTAAATTCTCATGCAATCAGGTAGGCACTAAAAGCGATAACATGCAGTGTCAAATAGTGGCAACTTAGGAAAATGATGCATGCTTGGATATGCATCATTTTCCTAGGCAGATAATAAAGATAAGAGATTCTCAAACTCAAACATCAACAAGTTCCTATTGAAGATATGGCTAAAGAAATTCGGAAATGACAAAAATTATACTTGATCAATTCATAAATAATTAATTTTTCAATACTAGAAATCATGATGTGAAGAATATTAGACAAGCATAAAATTATAGTTTCATTGATATTACACTGAAACTCTTGAAACAAGCTAAAGTAAGTAATACAGACCCACAATAACAATACCTAATTGAAGGTAAATATAAAAATTCATTCAATCTAGTGCATGCATATAATGCCATCATATAGGCCTAAAAAATATTTTTTCATGCATTATGGGCATAAACAAAGAATAATAATGTAATACCAACAAACTCCTAATGTTGATGACCTACCCATTCACTTTTTCCTATATTAGCTTCATTGTTTCAGTACGTATCGAAAATTATCAATGGAAATACGTAAATATTGTCAGTTATTAGGATCATTCCGATGATTCCTACATCCATCATACATAAACTCTATAAAAAGTAGCATTCCAGAAGCCATAAACAGTAAAATAGAGCATCTTTACCATGTGTTTATCGAAAGGGAACAATCATATACAAATTATACAATGTGTGAACAAAATTATCACCATCTCATGCATTACAAGATCATTCATTTGAAAAAACAACACGTCTTGGAAGAAATCATTGGGATGTTTGAACAAAACCAATGATTATCCTATAGTTAACCCTCTAACAGGCAAGCCCGCCTTATGCACGCAAATTAATTTTGTTTGTAGTAAGCACGCAGCCCTGACTTTTGTTTTGAACGCACCCGTGCACTGATAGAGATGGAAAGATAGCCGTGTTCCGTTTTCAAATGTTCTTGTCAGTTTGATGTGAGATGCCAAGTGAAGTGTACAAAACGCAAGAGCATAGTTTTCAGTGTAGAAAATAAATAAAGGTGGCGTGTTTATCAAACTAGAAAATTTATAAGTGAGTAAATAAAAGTGTTTTTAATGAAATAGCTTGTAAACAAAACTTGCTTCGCCTTTATTTTCGCTGCTAACTACATACAACCACTACCCGCCTATAGGCGGTTTTGCCCGTTGGAGGCAAAATTTTTAATTCTTGTTCATTGCCGTTTCGTATGCAGACATGGCATCAAATATGAATCGAGGAAATGGTTATTGCTCTTCAAAAAAAATTGACTTATCCAAAATGTCAGCTGATGAAGTATTTGAGCTTTTGGAATCTATATCTGTCAATGAAGATACCACCGATGATGAAGATGATGAATTGGGATGTTAGTTTGATGATGACCACATGGAATTGCCAGGTTTTGCACACCAAATTGATGAGTGCATTGAGTTGCTGGATGTATCTCTTGATGATGAAGCAGCCGAGACATTCAATAACAATCATCAAGTATCGATTTCAGCGGAAGGTATCAATGTGGAACCATCAACATCAGGTTCACTCACATCAACAGTAGCGTCTGCGCCATTTTCATTTTCAACAGAACCATCCAAAACAGAATTATCCACCACCTTCCAACGACGTAAGAAACCGAGCAAACGACCTCGTAGTCCTCTCCCGGAATTTGAAGGGGATGCTGATATTCCTGACACCAATGCTGGTGGGTATACTGGAACTGTGCATGAACTTACAGCACAATCAAAAGAGTGCAAATCGATTTTATGGCACCAAAAGCATTTACAGCTACATAAAAATGAAGTTGTGTTCCGTGGAAATGCAAATCTGCCGTCAAGTTTTAACGATTTGGAAACACCATACCAATGTTTCACGTACTTTTTTACCCAGAAACTTTTTGAAGTAATTGCAGAACAGACAAACTTATACGCTCGGCAGCATGATATTCAAACAACATTTCCAGTCGCAGCTTCAGATATACGCAAATACATCGGCATATTAATATTCATGTCAATATATCGATACCCAAGTGCTGCAGAGTATTGGGGTCGTTATTCTTTTGAGCCGATTCGCACAGCAATGATATCCAAGCAATTTTATGCGATTCGAAAATATCTACACTTTAAGGACAAGTCAAAAGAAAAAAAACGGGGCCAACCTGGATTTGACCCATTATACAAAGTTTCACCTTTAGTTAAACATTTCAATGCACGATTTGAAACAGTCCCTAAATTACCTCGATTGTGTGTAGATGAACAAATGTGCGCAACCAAAATGCTTTCTACTTTGCGACAGTTCATGCCAGCAAAACCCCATAGGTGGGGGTTCAAACTTTTCGTGCTCTATGACACCAGCGGATTCTCCTATGGTTTTGAAATCTATACCGGAGCTGGTAGCAACACCATTTTGCCAAATATGCCAGATTTAGGTCCAGCAGCCAATGTTGTTGTACGTTTGTCGCAAACCATCCTGAACTTCGTCAATCACGTACTTTTTTTCGACAATTTCTATACTACATTGCCGCTGCTAATTTATCTCAGAAGCAGACGAATTTACTCATTAGGGACAATTCGCTCTGGTCGAATTCCTAATTGCAAGCTACATAGCGATAAAGAGCTTGCAAAAGTTGAAAAATGATTCTCTGTTGAATACGTTGGAAGTGCACATGGCGTAGATTTGACGACTGTGTTATGGAAGGACAATAAAAACGTCCGCTTAGCGTCTTCATATGTCGGAATACTCCCTTTCAAGAGCACAAAGGATATGCAGCCATCTAAGGCAACTCGGTTTGATCGAACTAAAAAAAAATACGTAGAGATTGATTGCCCGTACATTATACGTGAGTATAACCACCACATGCGTGGAGTCGATCTAATGGATGGTCTGCTTGGAAGGTACCACATCCGTTTGAAGACCCGTAAATGGACTTTATGATTATTTTACCATTTCATCGATAAGGCAATGGTAAACGCGTATTTATTACATAAGCGCATTCACGGCACCTCACCCTCATTGCCAAATTATAGAGCTAAAGTAGCTTCTGTGCTCTGCGCAAATGAAGCTCCGGAAAAAGGACCCGGCAGACCATCACTTACTTCACAACAAGATGAAATGCCAGAGGCACAACCGAGCAACAAAACATACAATCCAGAGCCAGATATTCGATTTGATGGTTTGAATCATATGCCAGATTTTCTTGACAGGAGCGGTAAGCGAATGTGCAAAAATAAGGGTTGCAAATCTGAAACCCAGGTTTTTTGCTGTAAATGCAACTTGAATCTGTGTCTATCGCAACAAGAAAGTGTTTCCGAGAATTTCATACTAAATAAAATTAATAAAGATTACTTTTGTTAATGGCTTAAATAAATTTCTTTCACCTTTGTATGTTTTTCTTATATATGTGTCTTTTTTCCTAACAGAGCATGGCCGGCTTAAGGCGGGGTGACTATTTTGGTACCTAGAACCTAGGATATTGAAAAAAACAGGTTTGTTCCCAAGTTAAAATATGTTAGTATGCACGAAATACACCCTTTAAAATTTTTTCTTGTTATATAAAAATTGGCCTGTTAGAGGGTTAAGAAAAAATGAATGAATATAACATAATGTCATACTGCTACATACTATTAAAATCAGAGAATGAAGTATAGAAACTGCTTTAAGAAATAAGTGGTGATGATGAAACTGATGAACTAAAATTTTATACTAGACTAAATAGAAAGAGCCCATTACAACAAACATTAAGATCTCTTTCACTGCATCCATCGATTTGAGCAATCAGTATAGTAGTCTAAACGAACAAAATAAATTCAAATATAATAGCGATGAGTCTCAAAACAAAGAAACGACGTACCTAAGAAAAAGAAACCGAAAAAAATCTACGTAAACAATACTCGGCAAATTAGAGCAGGTGTATCTGTGAATGGACATTTGTGAAAAAAATCCCATGCATCACGTTATCTGCAGTCCATGGACACTACAAACACTTTAGTACTTCTAACGATGTCCATCGCCAAGCAACTTGCAATGCATTCGCTATCTTCTTCAAGCAAAGCCATCTCACAATGCAATGTACGCCATGCCACTTCTGTTCCATGATGTAGATTCTGATGCCCTAAAACGCCCACCGACAGGCAAGTCTACGTGGACAAAACACTACTCTTAACAAGCAAAGTCACTTGCATATGCCATGCGTCCCCGACGTCAATTTCCATAACTAACAGCATTCACCGCCGAGCAAGTATACACTTCAATCACATTCTTCCTACAAGCAACGCGCATCATTCCTAATTGCTGACAAGGCCATCCATACTTAAAGATAGGCACCCTTTGATGAGCAGCGCGGAAATTTTACAAAGCGCTCACGAGTTAAATTTTTATGGCTCGCAAAATCAACCTCCATCGCCACGGAAACCTACACCGCGCATCATATCAACAATGCCGTCCACCCTTAACCACAGACACTAATTGAAGAACAAAACGTACCTTAAGCAAGCATCCATTAAGTTAATTCCTATGCACTAGAACAACCGCTTACGGGCAAACCCATCACCCATCCGTAATGCAAAGTCACCCGTCCATAGCAGCGCCCTCCGTCACCACGCAACTACTCGCATCATAAAAACTTCACGCACGCCTAACATGATCAAGCAAATCGTTCATTTGTACACGATGCCGTGCATCCTTAGCCAAAGACATGAATCGGTGAGCAACGCGTTCCTTAACCAAACGCCGGTGAAGCAAATCCCCATGCCTTAGAACATTCACTGACGGGCAAGCCCATCACCCGTCAATAATACAGTCATCCGTCTATAGCAGTGCCCTCCGTCACTACGCAGCCCTTCGCACCATAGAAAACGTCCAGCACGCCTAATTTGATCAAGTAAATCACTCTACCCAAACGCCTTTAATAAGTGACATACACTAAAGGATCTCAAGCCCTACAACCAGCAAACCAACTGCCTGGAGCGTCCCCTATCCGCAGAGCTTCCCTAATTGATCATCAGCCCTAATACTTGAAGCTAACAATCTGATACACGAATCTACTATACATTAAAACGACCATGGGTAAAAAACTATCTACAGCTAGGAGTATATTAGACCCGAGAAAAACTTCAAACAAAGATGAATAACAACTATGAATACCAAAACTAAGCGAACACTATAAGCAGCCAATATATGAGAAATCCTTTCACTGTGGAGAAATTACAACCATGAACAATATAATTATCTACCGCTTAAAGCGCGAAAGGTAGCTTCTGTTAATTTTGAACATATGAAAGGTGATCCAAACAAAACGCACGATAGTACGTAATTGTAAATAAAACAAAAAATTTTCAGAGAATTATGTTAATAATTTTTATTATAATATCTATGACGATTATGTATAAAATAATATATTGCCCATATGCTCGCCACGGCTACGGTGGCATACTTCTATCCGATGGTCCATATTTTCAATGACTCCGAGACATAATTGAGGTTCAATGTTGTTAATGTGCTGAATTATCTCATCCTTTAGTCTTGAATTATTCTTGTCTTATTGATGAACACTTTTTCTTTTAAATATCCCCAGAGAAAGAAATCCAAGGGTGTCAAACCACATGATCAAGGCGGCCAATTGACATCGCCACAACGTGAGATAACACAGCCATTGAATTTCTCGCGCAAAAGAGCTATCTGAACACACAAGAAGTCCATTATCATCTCGTAATAGCGAACAGCATTCAGGGTAACTGCTTGGCCGTCCTCATTTTCGAAGAAGTATGGCCCGATGACGCCACCAGGCCATACGAGTAAACCGCCTCAAACAGTCACTCTTTGTGGATGCATCGGCTTTTCAACAATCACTCGTGGATTCTCATTTGCCTAAATGCTGCAATTCTACCTGTTAACGAATCCACTGAGGTAAAAGTGTGCCTCGTCGCTAAAGATGATTTTCATTGTAAAGTCACAATTTCCCTTTGTCTTTTCAATCAACCATTCGGCGTATTGCTGACGCTTGAAATGGTCAGTTGGCTTCAGCTCTTGAGATAATTGAACCTTGTAAGCGTGTAAATTCAAGTCTTTATTCAAAATTCGCATCAGCGATGTTGGTGCGAGTCAAGGTCGACGTCTCTTCTGCCACACTATCGCGAACAACAGCAATGTTTCCGCAGAACAAACTGGGTGAGCATGCACAGGTGATTTCACATTTTCTACAGCCCCGGTTTGTTGAAATTTGTGTACAACTCCCCCGATTGTGGACACATTTAGTCACGAAGTGCACGAAATGCATTTTGATTTGAACACTGGTTTTTGTAAGAGGCTTCAACAACCTAATGCGCTGCTCAATTGTGTACTTCTCCATGGATGGATTTGTCAAACACTGAAACAATGAAATGTCAAATTAAGTTGGGCAAAAAACTTGACGTTATGGTGTGACTCACAATTAACATCGTGCATAATGGTTGAACAACCCTCTATAAGAATCCTATACGAACATAAATACACGCTGACGAATCTAGAGCTCTGATCTATAGATTAAAAATATGGGACTATCCTAGACTATGATCAACTTTTTACTTTGTATGGGAAACTGCAAACCAATCACTCACCTTAGGCCCATACCCTGCCACCGTCCGTAACATCCACACATATGTTGGACTCACACCTTTTCTTAGGTATGCGCCTCTACTAACCTAATATACGCACTCACACATCCAAGACACACACCCTCCCCTAGCAACCACCCAAGAGATCCACATGTATCCCGGAATCAATCCGTCTTATCCCAGGTACCCACCAATATCACCCTAATATACGCACCCAAGACAGACACCCTCGACAATTTTTGAAGTTTGCATGGCAAATTTGATTTGGAACCCGCATTCTATACCTACCAATGTCATATCGTTTTGTGCTCAATAATAATTATCGTATTCATAGAAATCTAACGTGAGTCTTACTGAAATATTACTGAATACCAACAGAAGTTAAGTGCAAACAAGTTGGGTAAACAGACCTAAGCTCATGTTAGAAGGGTTTTGTCTTCAATTTTCAAAATGGAGTCACCAGATTGAATATAAGCAAGAAGCTTGTCAATGATGATTTTATTGGAGAAAATATGAAATTCGAAGATCATATTATTATTAACAAACTTGAACGAATTTAGACTTATGAGGTTTTTGTTATTGTTATACTCATAAATATCTTCCTTGATAATTATTCAGATGTCCATTCGCGAGGGAGGAAACACATTTTTAATGTTTTTCCCCCCTGTGCCCCCACTGAAGTAAAAACTGACAGTTTAACTGTTTTGAAAAGCTCCCATGAAAACTTTCATTTCATACCCATATCGGCTACGTTTGATGAATTTTTTTTTCAGGGGCCACTCTCCTGTACTGTTATCATTGATTAATGGCCCATTTTTTCGAATCCTAGAGTTGTTGCATAGCCCTTTTGTTAGGAGCTCTCTCCCGCCTCCTTGATCTGTTTCACTTATGAGTATTGATTGTAGGTACTCATCTTCAATCATTCATTAAATTGAATCAAGTGTTCAAAGCATGCACCTTAAACGTTGAAGTTGGGAAAAAATAACTCAAAATTATTCAATCTTCGTATTTAAAACAGCCACTATTTTGTTTTACGATTACTGATACCACTATAGATTCTCAAAGATATTCATGAAACCTATCATTCCTGAAATTTTCATGCAAATCCTAGCAAAACTGTAGTGTCTGAGTCGGTAAAAAGCGCATTTTGTTCCAAAGCCATATGCTGCCATAGTAATAAATGCAGCGCATATTGTTCCATAGTAATACAGGAAAATTCAAACCACTATAACTTCGCTAAATATAATTCAATCTTTATGAAACAGGATAGATTTATCTTATTAATAGACATCTACATACTAAATTTTAAGGGTACAATTAATATTTTATTCAAGAAAACATAAAATCGATAAATCATACTATTACTAACAAAGTTGAGTGAATTGCGACTTCTCACGTATTTGTTGTTATTGTACTCATCAAGGCCTACATTCCTGTTTTTTTTTAAGATTTTTCGGATCACAAGTGTCCAATCGCTAGGGGGGGGAACACAAATTTTTCGTGTATTTCCCCTCCATGTGCACCCCTTGAAGTAAATTCTCATCAAGACCTTTCATTTGATACCCATATCGGCTACCTTCAATGAAATTTTTTTTCGGGGGGTCACTCCCCTATATGGGGAGACCCCCCTTAAATACCTTATAAAATTTTTTGTAGTTGAATTTTGAAGGGAGCGCTACTTTACACCTACAAACAAAATTTGATGTTTCTTGCTTAAGTACTTTCCGAGAAAAACTGCTGTGACACACGGACGGACGGACGGACGGACAGACGGACAGACTGGTCGCGAAACTAGTAGAGTTTTGTAAAATTATTTTACAAAACCCTGAAAACGGAGTGAAGTTAAGTGCGAAAACACAACAAACGTTCTCTTGCAACATAGCAAATGTAGAGGTTAGAAAACTCATGTGGCAAAGCTGATGGAAAACTCGTAAGTTTTGAATAAAAAAAATGAACTTAAGTGCCGATTTCGTATACGTGATCTTCAGAACCAAAAACGTGAACGTGTGTCGGAGTGAAGTTCAAACCTCAACTTCACACAACTTAAGCGAAGGTTGCTAATTGCTTCGGCTCCCACAATCGGTTGTGGTTCTAGCGCTCCCTCTATCTATAGGATTATCTCTTCATACTCATCTCAACGGTTTTATTGTTTATATTAATAATATTGTCACATGTACAAATAATTCTGCGAGCGACTGTCGCAATTGTTTTCACAACCATTAAGAACATCAACAAATGAATTTACTGGAAACCACGAGAACCCAACAAGCATTATCAACATCTGAAAGTGAGTCACTGCTCCATTCATTCACTGCTGGAATCTGCCCGCTAATTCACCAATGTACGAGAACTGAGTTGCATGATTAGAGACCCTATATAAAGGTGAGCTGAATGAATGGGGGGATTCATTCATTCGACCGCGATAAGAACTGCGATAGTGTGTGGGAAGCGATATTGTTCGAGTAATAGAAAAGTGATTTTCGTAATAGTGAAGTGATTTAGAAGACAATTGCGATGAGAAATTTATGGACAAGTGTTAGATTTTTTTTAATAGTGAAAATTAAAATTAGTGAAAGTGTTAAACTGATTATTGTGCATTTTTGTAACTAAATAAACTCTTTTAACTTAAATTAAAAGACATTGCGTTTTCACTTTCCCGGAACATTAAAATTATAGGCCGCGAACCAATAACACGCGACAATGGTGTCGAGAAGTGAGATTAAAATTTTGAAAGTGAAAATTTGAACATTTCAATAGTGCACAGTAGTAAAATTTAAAGAAAAATTAAAAATGCCAGGAAGTTTATATCTAAAAATTAATCAATTGAGCATATCGAAGCTCAAAGAGGAGTTGGAACAACGAAACCTGGCCACACAAGGTACAAAGGCCATACTGATTGCACGCTTGCGTGACGCGATCGAGTCGGAAGACGTGAATCTGGATTCGGGTGAGCTCTCAGATGCGGAAAAAGGCGCAGAAGGTGGAGAAGTAGAAGCACCGAAATCAAAGGAGCCAGAAAATGCGCTGATGCAAATGTTAATCGTGATGTCATCCAGTCTGACTGCGAAGCTAGATGAACAATTAGCGAAGCTGGATCAACAAGCGATCGAAATCAAGGCAGACATCAAGGCAGACATCACACAGAAGCTGAAGAAACAGTCAACCGAAATAAAAGCGGAGCTCAGTCATCTGAACAAACAAATTAAAGGCGTCGAGGAAAAGGTTGACCAGGTCGAAGGAAAGGAGGTTTACCACGTCGAGGAAAAGGTCAACCAGGTCAAGGGACAGGTCAGCCAGGTCGAAGAGAGAATTAACCATGAGATGGAAAAAGTAAAAAAAGAATTGGAAGCAGCGAAGGCAGTAGTAACCACTTCACCAGCACCGCTTATAACCGCAGCGCAAAGTACATCCTGAAATGTGCAAGCACCAATATTCGATGGGCAAACGGTCTGGAGTATTTACAAGACCCAGTTTGAAGCTGCTGCAATGGCGAATCACTGGAATGAGCAGGAACGAGCAACTGCACTGATTCTTGCTCTAAGAGGCCCAGCTGCCGAGCTTTTGCAGACTATCCCCGTTGAGTTGCATTCAAACCCGGCTGCTATAATGAATGCGCTGGACATGCGTTATGGAGACGATCATCTGAAGCAGATTTACCGGGCACAGCTACGGCATCGGATGCAGAAGTCTGGCGAAACCTTGCAGCAGCTAGCACAAGACATTGAGCGACTGGCACTTTTGGCTTACCCAGCGTGCGACCCAGAACATCGAGATGACGTAGCAACAGAAGCATTCATCAGCACCTTAAAGGATCAGGAGTTGCAACAAGCCGTGCAATTAGCTCAAAAACAAACGGTTAAGGACGCATTGATTTCTATTCTTAACTTCGAGGCAACACAAAATGTGACTCGTATCACTGCCCGGGTCCGTGAGGTAGTGGCAGACGAATGCAGCTGTGAGCGCGTGGAAAATGAGCGAGAGCCGCAGGCAAATGGAGCGCCTAGTTCTGGCATTGCGGTGAGAAGGGGCACCTGCAAAGAGACTGCAAGAAACGAAGAAGACGGAGCTATTGCCCAGGATTGTGGAGATCCAGACCGTGTCAGGAGCCTAGAATGGAGGCCCGTCAAACTGCAAGGGCCAACTTTGTGGAGCAAACGTTAGCTAGGAGGATCGATATCCCCAGTAGCCCCATCACCGTGCCAAGGCAACATCGTGGAGAAGCAGACAGATGCCTTCCTGGTCAAGTTGATGAAGAACATTGCACCATAACAAACGACACTGGTGCAACCCGATCGACTATCCGACCAGACCTAGTGAGGCCTCAACTACTTCACAAGGGCAGAGTTCATGGAAATGCTGACGCCCTATCTCGTCATCCATGTCCAGCTAACTGCAAGCATTGCCGGCGGATTGAGGAAAAGGAGCCGACCGTTGATCTGTGAGTGATAACGGCCAGATTCGATGAAGGTTGGTCAGTGGAGGAGATTTGAAATGCCCAGTTAGCCAATGAGGACATCGGACCATTGCTCGTATGGAAGGAGACAACTGGGCGACCGGAGTGGAAGGACGTTTCGATGCATGGCGCAACCCTGAAAAGCTATTGGGCACAATGGAACTCCCTCCAGGTGGAGGGTGGCGCACTCAAGCGGAAATGGGAAACGGCGGATGGTAGCTCCTATAGGATGCAAACTATACTACCCAAAAGCCAAATCCACGATGTGATTAAGGAAATGCATGAAAGATCCTCGGGAGGCCACCTTGGTGTTAACAAGACCTTTGCAAAATTGCGCGAAAGATTCTACTGGCTCCACGCTCGAGAAGACGTAGAGGACTGGTGTCGCAGATGCACAATTTGCGCTTCCGTCAAAGGTCCAAAGCGACGACTGAGAGGACAAATGCAAACCTATAACGTGGGGGTACCATTTGAAAGGATTGCTGTTGACATCGCAGGACCCTTTCCTTAATCTGAATGGGGAAATCGTTACACACTGGTTGTAGCCGATTATTTCAGCATGTGGCCCGAGGTCTACCCCATTCCCAACCAAGAAGCAACTACTGTAGCCGAACAGCTAGTGGTAAATTGGGTCAGTAGGTACGGCGTACCTTGTGAACTACATTCAGATTAAGGTCGAAACTTCGAATCACTAGTTTTTAGCGAAATGTGCGAGCTACTGGGAATACGGAAAACGAGGACAACACCACTGCATCCCCAATCCGATGGAATGGTCGAACGTTTCAACGGCACTCTCAATAAACACCTGGCCAAAATGGTTGACGAGAACCAAAGGGACTGGGACCGACACATTCCTCTATTTTTGATGGCGTACAGAGCTGCCGAACATGCATCGACGGGCCAAGCCCCAGCCGAAGTCATTTTTGGAAAGACTATTTGTCTGCCAGCTGATATAAAGTTCGGAACACCCCCCGAGAAACCCCAAACCATCTCGGAATACGCAAGTGAGCTAAAACAACGGTTGAACCAGATACATCGGACAGTGCGAAAACATCTCGAATCGGCTACTGACCACATGAAGACCAGGTATGATCTAAGGGCAAATTCTACTGGCTTCCAGCAAGATGACTTAATCACGCATTATAACCCGCAACAGCGAAAGGGTAGGTCTCCAAAGTTGCAACATAATTGGGAGGGACCATACCGAGTTACAAAGCAAATCAACGACGTCGTATACCGAATACAGGAACATCGTAAGCCAAGAGCCAAAATGAAAATCGTGCATCTGGACCATCTTGCCCCATATTGCACCAAGGGAGAATCGACTACAAAAAGCGACACATCTTTTGGGGGCGAAAGAACTGAGGTGGGGGCAGTGTTACATGTACAAACAATTCTGCGAGCTACTGTCGCAATTGTTTTCACAACCATTAAGAACATCAACAAATGAATTTACTCGAAACCACGAGAACCCAACAAGCATTATCAACATCTGAAAGTGAGTCACTGCTCCATTCATTCACTGCTGGAATGTTCCCGCTAATTCACCAATGTACGAGAACTGAGTTGAATGATTAGAGACCCTTTATAAAGGCGAGCTGAATAAATGGGGGGATTCATTCATTCGACCGCGACAAGAACTGCGACAGTGTGTGGGAACCGATATTGTTCGAGTAATAGAAAAGTGATTTTCGTAATAGTGAAGTGATTTAGAAGACAATTGCGATAAGAAATTTATGGACAAGTGTTAGATTTTTTTTTAATAGTGAAAATCAAAACTAGTGAAAGTGTTAAACTGATTATTGTGCATTTTTGTAATTAAATAAACTCTTTTAACTGAAATTAAAAGACATTGCGTTTTCACTTTCCCGGAACCTTAAAATTATAGGCCGCGAACCAACACACGCGACAATATAATTGTGAGTTCAAGAATACGATCTTGACATATTGGCGAAAATAACTGCTTTGCGAAATTAAAATGTTCGAAACAGTGTTCATTTATGATCTGAATTTCAGATACTTATGGTGGTGCTTTTTGCTTATTGCAAATTGAATTTTCTAGATCATTGTTGACTCACCGATTCTATTCATACGTAAAACGTAAGAAATACCTGAATGTGTTGATGATGTTTATGGAAGCACAAGAAGTTTCGTTACACCCTCATGAAATAATTTTTAGGGTTTTGTACTAAAATACAAAGCCCTATTGCAATTACGACCTGTGTCCGTCCGTCCGTCCGTCCACCTGTATGTCACAGCACTTTTTCTCCGAAACTATAGAGACTACAGCCATGAAACTTTGTGGAAAGGTCAGCAGTGGTGACTTCTTGAAAGTTCAAGGATGGAAAAATTTTTCAAAGGGATTTAAGGGGGTCTCCCGATATAGGGAGGTGACCCCCCAAAAAAAAAATTTTCACCATTGGTAGTCGAGTAGGGTGTTGCTGGAAAGGTCTCAATGAGATCCTTTCAAAAAGTCTTGAAATTGCCTTATGAGTACCGAGGGGTGCAGGGGAAGGGGAAATGTATGATTTTTTCGCGTATAACTATAACAAATACCTCAGAAGTCAAAATTCTTTCAACTTTGTTAATAATAGTATGATCCTCGAACATGACGTATTTCTTGATTTTATTCGTTGCTGGTTACTGCATTTTGTAAGTTGAGTACAAAACCCTTCTGACATGAGCATAGATCTGTCTACCCAACTTGTTCTGTTTGGGATAAATGTAACAATTATATGAATCGAATATAAATCTATCATCGGGTATATCAGGTGAAAGGCTTGAATCAAGGTAACTCCTTGTTGAATAAATATGTGATCAGCCAAATTGTTTGCATATTTTTGATATGCTTGGGTGATCCTAAGCAGTAAAGTAATCCGGCTTCATTAACTAAATCCCAACATCTATTGATTCAAAATTTAAATTTTCCTGCAGAATGCAAATTAAAAAAAAACAAAACTCGTATTCCCGCTGTCGATGCATTAAGATATGCAGGGCTCAGCTGCGTGCTCATGATCAATCCTGTCCTCCAAAGTGTCAAAAACTTGTAAACAGGGGCACAGTGTATACCAGCTGAGTAGAGAAACGCCTTGCTCGTCACGTACTATTTCTTGTCGATTTATCCACCAAATTTTCACCCTTCAACCATCTATTTATGGGCTCCACATTCAAAGGACACTATAGAACCAACCAATTAAAATTAATTGTAGCAAACTAGCGAATTGTCGAGGAGAAAAAGTTTTCCACTTTGCACTTCCTCAACTTTACAGTCTGCTATTACGTTGCACGATCATTTTTCGTTTGGCAGCACATGTAAGCTATCACCTTCCACTTACCTTTCCTCCTTTCCTCATGATTTTTCCACACGTATTTAAAAAATCACCTTAGACTTACCTTTCCTCCTTCACTCATCACTATTCCACGCGCATTATCGTTGCATTCAACCGAAAACTGTATTGAGGCCATTACCCTCTGCATATTTGTCATCATGCAACACGCGCATTTTTTAATGACCTGGAATAGCATTCGAACTAATCGATGACCAAGCTGATCGTTTCACCTGTAGTGACAACCCTTGTGCAAACGTCCCTGCGCATGCTAAATTAAATTAACTGCACCCAGGTAGCATTTGTTTGCCTAACAATTGAACATTATAAATTTAAGTGGTCTAGATATTGAAGTGCTTTTTGTATTCCGCGAGTTATCGAGTAAAGAAGTGTCTAATAAAAGTTATAACGTTTTACAAATTCTGCTTTTTTTTGTAAACCGCGGAACAATTAGTCATAACTTGTATGTTAGTGCGAGTAACTGGATATTCACTCAAAATATGTACGTCGAATTCACCACTCTCATCACACTCGATACACATCACATGACTGACGTCACGGGGCAGTTCAGTGACCGAGTTCTGTCATCTAACACTTATCAGCTGGTTAGCAAATTGTGTAAAAATGACAAATCTCTGTTAGGCATCGCCTCAAAATATTGTTGGTTATACAAAACTTGAGTAAATTTTGACTTTTAAGAGATTTTTGTTGTAGTACTGTTAAAGACCTATGTCTAAGATTTTTCCAGATTGATCGGATTGGACGTGTCCCAATAGAGGGACACACGCGTTTTTTGTACATTTCCCTTTAGCCTGCACGCCATGAAGCTGGTTATACGGTTTGACCTATTTTATTTATTTTTGAGGATTCTAAAGAAGATTAAATGATTGTGGCAACGAAAGGGGTAGCCCATTAATTAAACCTCCATTCGTAGATTAAAAATTATTTATTAATTTCAATTTTCATCCTTAAACAATGTAAAATTCAAAACACTTGTACAAAGTGCTTTTGCATCTCATCTCCTCCATGAAGATATATACTACTAACTTATTCCTAAGCCAGTCAATAATCCTAGATTAAAAGATAATATCATCTTCAGAAACTAGAATTAATGAACAGTAAACTTTTGTTAACAAATGACAATTAGTCCTGATTCAAGGCATTACAAAGCTCAGAAACTTTTCTTCCAAATCCACTATAAATCTCCCGCTGCAAACTATTCCCATGAGGAGATCAACTAAAATAGTTTCCATTATTTCTGCTATTATCGCTCAGCTCATATATAAGAAACAATGACTTCACCAAAGATTGAGTCGCAACTAAGACTCCTTTATTATCAGCTACGACAAAAGGATACGTTTGTACGCTATAAGCAGCTGTTCTTAAGCAGGCAAATTGAATCCCAACAAATTCATCAAAATGTTCGACGGCCACAAAATACATGGAATAGAACGTGAGCAACTCGCGGTTTGGGTGGGCGCGTTGCTGGTTGATATCTTAAGCCGCACAAATAGCGCATCCTTTTCGTCTCTTAGTTTTGCGAAAGTGTAATTGAGCGAATTTTATCCCACAAAATTAATCCACAGATTTAATTAAGTTCTATTTCTGATAGTTGCGTGTGCAACTTGAAAGTCGACGTACAAAAAATAAGATAAGACATCAGTTCAGCAGTAACGGATCCGTTAGTACGAGTATTGTTCGCATTTACATTTGCTTCATGAAGACTCCTACAAAGGATAGAAGGATTTATCATGGGATTGAATTTAATTGCTTAAGATTTGTCAAACGCCATGAGAAAACGAATATTGTGTCGAGATGATTCGGTATGTGTTTTGTTATACATTACCAGATAAAATTTATAAGATGCATGTACATATGAAAAGGTTTATTTGAATTAGGTTAACCTCTCGTTCCAAACAGTGACACTTTTATTCAACAAAGATTGCAATTTATGCCACTACAGATTGCATGCTGTTTTAATAATGGATCTACCCTCACCTTATCCATTTGATAGAGATATCCTATTATATCTAGTAAGTCTAGGATTCATTGCGTATGAACGTGTTTTAAATCGCTCCTATCAAAAGTTTTCAAAAATTAAATTCATTTTTTAAAACGTCAGTCCGAAGTTAATTTTTATCGGGAATCCGATCGAACATTATTTTATTTCGATTAGTAAAGAAAAGTGAAGAACCCAAGCAAACTTCAGGACCGCTGATATAGAGGAGCCCGATGGCTTCCCACCGTTGGGGTAACCTGGGGAAATGACGAATACGAAACTAGCGATAATCAACAAAACGAAGAAAACTCTGCAGATGGTGGATGCAAGCTACAAATAATAGCGGACAATCAACAAACAATCAAACTGTAAAAAGAAAATTGTGAAGTAAAGCTATAGGTACAGTCCCTCAAAGATTTATTCAAGAAAGGGATGAGGCCTCAAAAGTCGCAGTCGCAAAATCAAGTGTAATAGCAAACAAAAGTGACAAAAAGAAAAGCAAGCAATTCCAAAAGAAGCTCTGAGTGCTCGTAGCACAAATCGAAAGTCAAAACAATTTTGCCGCGATAGAGGGATTAACCGAAGAAATGGTAGTTGAAGAAAGCATCAACGGTGATTCCAACCCAGATAATGATGTAAATTTTATTCAGTACTTAAAAAATAAAAGAAGGAGAGGAAACCAGCTCGCAGTTCTGATGTTTCCTCTGAAAATGCCATCAAAAAGGCGGAAAAAGTTCCGACAATGAATGTGTTCGGACTAAGTGGAAAATATATGATTCGACTATAGGCAACTGAAAATAAACTAACCAATTTCAAGATTAAAAGAGTTAATCGTAAAAAATTAACTATTCGAGCAAAATTACTGGTTAATTTCAAGTCAGCTAAAAATGCAATGAGCTCTGGGAAGGTTCCACACTACCTTTACCATAAAAAGAGAAAAAAATTAGACCTATTTGTTGAAGGGTTTAGACTGCGGATTGGTCACAGTCAATCTTCTTCAGATGCGCAAGGAGGCTGCACCGCGAATTTAATCCATTTCCGTCAAAACCTTTGCGACAAGAAGGTTAACCGGTAAAAGGAAGAATTTGCCCTTTTACCTGCTACAAATTTCAAATAAAAGGAGTCCAACTGATCTTCAACAAATACGGTACTTGAAATTTAGAGTGATGAGGTGGGAAAGCCTCTTAAAAAAGAGAAGTCAACCACTGTTACTGGTATCAAAGATTTGCTCATTTAGCTACCAATTGTGCCCTCAACGATTGGTGCCTAAAGAAAAATTATGCTACGTTAACTGTGGTATTTTTTGTCATCCAGCATCATGTCGAGGATGCTCCCAATATCACTATGCAAAAACTTAAATTGTTCCAAAGTAAATAAAAGTACACCGAAGTGTCATTCCTTCCAACTTCATCCAGCCCGGAGTATCATTTGTACGCATTGCTTAGAGGACCAGCAGAACATGCTGCAAACAATGTAAATAATGCATGTGACAATAATGAGCTGCTTCTTAAAATTTACCAGCAACCAAATTTGGGGAGAATCGATTAACAAGATTCAAAAATTAGCTTCATTTTTCAGCTTTTAGGGCTTTCAAATGCCTCAAAATGACTTGTCATCCTGTCACATTCCCATGGATAGGCTTCGTCTTATCTCAATCAACGTCAACGCTTTTGTAGCTATACATCGACGTGACTACCTCCTTGAATTCATTGTGAAGCAAAAGCCTGGCATCAAACTTCTCACTGAATCTCACCACAATTCATGGAACTCAAGGATTTTGAATTCATAAGAAATGATGCGGTAAACGATGATGTTCGAGGTGGCACCGGGATATTGGCTAGAAGACCCTATTGTTTGAAAATATTGCACTTTTAATCTCTAAAAGTGCCCGTTATCGAGATTTCATTGCCAGGTGGGGATAACCTTTTCATTGTCTCTGCCTATACAACTGGTTGAAACGTTCTCCAGTTCAAGGAGAAGCTCAATTCCTTGTTTGAAATGCTCGGATAGCATAGGCTGCATACTGATTATATTCTAGCCGGTGACCAAACCGCCAAGCATATATCATGGCTAAGATCCACCAATAATCCAAAAAAGGTATTCTCGAAACCGTGGATAACAGAGAACGAAATAGAATGTAGGTGCAATCTATATGGCTCGGAGTTCCCAATGTTGCAAGCAAACCAATACGACACACTCGTATATACTTTCGCTTCATCACTGAAGTAGTTGCGAGCGAACAAATGAAATTAGGCAAGCAAGCACACACATCCATTGTTATCGAAGCATGTCGTCCAATGATCAAGCGTAAAAGTAAATAAGCAAGCGAAAAATTAAATAAAAAAGTTTATCCCACAATGCGCTTCACATGAATTAGCACATCATGAACGACAAACTTAGGGTCTGCTTCCAAGGGAGTTAAGCTCAAGGGAATACTGAAAGTTCAGGCGAAAACGCTCTCTTGTTCAATGTCCCTAGTTTCACTAATTCACCCAAAAAGCACTCCTTTGGTTAATTTCCCCAGTTTCGCATATCCACCATTCGAGCAAGCGACACGGATTGGGGAAGAAAAGCTTTCGTGGAACGAGAGTGCACGTGTTCGGCTACTCAACACTTTTTAAGAAAACTGCGGCTAAAAGCTCACGAAAGAGCGGTATTTAAAGTTCTCGGGCAAGCTATGGCCAGCAGTCTTGTTCGAGTCCAAAAAAGAGCGTGCTGCTACCCGTTCATCAGTTTAAGTGTACGAGTAACTACGCAATTAAAGTTTCAGAGGGAATTTTTGCTTAGAGTGCCACCAAATGGTGAGGGATGAGGTGTTGGCTTGCACTGTGATCCTCAATCAGCCTTTTGGCGTTCCATGCCGTGTGGCCTCCCAGATTCATTAGCTCATCTAGTTTATTCCCTCTGCAGGCTGGTACTCACCTGTGAAGTGTGACAAGCTAAGGTGAAAGTGAAAGCCCTTCATCAATCAATGAGGGTCCTTGCGGGTGAGCTTCATATTTTTGAGCACCTTATTCGTAGAGTTGTCGACGAAGACCTTCGGTATAACTGTTACGCGATGCGCAAAGGACAGTTAATGTCGAAACGAATACGGGAACCGAGATTTCTCCGATAGAAACGTCTTTTGAACAAAATCAAACACCTTGAGGCGCCCAAAATGTTATGGTTTTTTCCGACGAAAAAATTGTTGATCAAGAATCAAAAGACCAATCGCAAAAATGACAGATGGCTATGTTCAAACCTTACGGAGGTTCCTGTTGTTATGCACACAAAATTTTTGGCCACTGTTATGATTTTAGGTGTTGTCAGCAACGAAGGACATGTTATGCCACCACACTTTTTTACTCAATGACTTGGAGTGAACTCTGCTGCATACATCGAGGTTTTGGAGACGGTAGTGAAACCCTGGGTAGACAATGTAAGCGAAGGCGTACCATACATTTTTCAATAAGACTCTGCTCCTTCACATAAAGCGATGGCGACACAAGATTGGATGGCCGAAAATGTTCATGACCACATAACATCGAGCCTATGGCCACCTAGCTCCCCAGACCATAATCCTTTGGATTATTACCTATGGGGCGTAGTTGAGCGTGAGACCAATAAGTGTCCTCATAATACCACTTTTTTGCTGAAAACTGCTATTAATGCCGTTATCGTTAATATGAACAAGTGGCATTTGATTCGGGCATGTAATCATTTCCGGACCCGGATCGAAGATTTTATTTAATAACTTTACAGCCATATATTAATTTATCGTTGTATAAAAATTCCTGAAATATCATTAAATTTTGTTAAAAATTCAAAGCTAATTAATTTTACTCTTAAGTTGTCCTCAAATACGGCCCGCACTCTGTATATAGGATACACATCATATCGATCTCCCAGTTCATACCAATATGCATATAGTATACTGACTATGAAACAAAAATGGCGCAGGCGGTAGGCTATCGGTTCTGCAGAGACCACGATATAGCGCACTGTGTAGCGAATTTAAATGGGCTGAAAATCAATCTTCCCAGCCGATATTCGAAACCATTCAACTCTTATATACTAGATCAATCTTCTTAAAATAAAAACCAAATAATTATTTTAATCGTTTAAATAACATAAAACAAGTTGGGTAGACAGACCTATGCTCATGTCAGAAGGGTTTTATACTAAACTCACAAAATGCAGTAACCAGCAACGAATAAAATCAAGAAACATGTCAAAGACGATTTTATTGGAGAAAATGTGAAATTCGAGGATCATACTATTATTAACAAAGTTGAAAGAATTTTAACTTCTGAGGTATTTTTTAGAGTTATACCCATAAATATCTCCCTTGATAATTTTTTCAGATTTTTTCGATCACGGGTGTCCATTTGCGAGGGAGGAAACACATTTTTCATGTATTTCCCCCCTGTGCCCCCACTGAAGCAAAAACTGTCAGTTTAAGAACTGTTTTGAAAAGCTCTCAGAGAGAACTTTTAGTTGATACCCATATCGGCTACCTTTCATGAAATTTTATTTCAGGGGCCATTCCTTTGTACTGTAATCATTGATTCATGGCCTATTTTTTCGAATCCTAGAATGGTTCCAAAAGCCTTTTGCTAGGACCTCTCTCCTGCCCCTTCGACTCGTTTCAATTGTATGTACTCATCTTCATGATACCTATTATTCCTGAAATTTTCATGCAAATCCTAGCAAAGCTTTAGTGTCTAAGTCGGTAAAAAGCGCATATGGCTCCATAGCCATATGTTTCCATAGTAATACAGGCCATATTGTTCCATAGTAATACAGGAAAATACAAACCACTATAACTCCGTTAATTACTATTCGATCTTTATGAAACTTTCAGGAAAGATTAACCTTATAAAAAGTCATCTGTTTGCTAAATTTTATTGAATTTAAGGGTACCGTATAGATTTTATTCAAGAAAACATAAAATCGATAAATCTTACTATTACTAACGAAATTGAGCGAATTTCGACTTCTCATGTATTTGTTGTTGTTGTACTCATTAAAGCCTACATTCATGATTTTTTTTCAGGTTTTTCGGATGGAAGGTGTCCAATCGCGAGGGAGGGGGGGAGGGGTACGCGAAAAGTTCGTACGTTTCCCCTTCCCCTGCCCCCCTCGGTACTCATAAGGCAATTTTAAGACTTGTTTTGAAAAGATCTCATTGAGACCTTTCTAATGACACTCTACTCGACTACCAATGGTGAAAAAATTTTTTTTAAGGGTCACCTCCCTATATGGGAGACCCCCCTTAAACCCCTTTGAAAAATTTTTCCACCCTTGAACTTTCAAGAAGTCACCACTTTTGACCTTTCCACACAGTTTCATGACTGCAGCATTTATAGTTTCGGAGAAAAAGTGCTGTGACATACAGACGGACGAACGGACGGACAGACGGACACAGGTCGTGATTGTAATAGGGTTTTGTATTTTAGTACAAAACCCTAAAAAGTATGAATATCCAAATGTAATATTATCGATCAAATAATTATATTGATCATTCTAATAACCAAAATATAATAACGATATTCAAATGTGATACTAATTCTACTCATACTATCCATCAAATAAGATCAGTCTTAAAATCAAATAGACATATTGTACATTCAATTGAGCGAAAATTAATATATAATATATATATAATAATTAACATGAGAACGGTAATTTCCCAAGGCAAATAAACATGAAACTAAGTTAATTTCAAGCTACACTGAAACAATCGAAGTTAGTGAACTATGAAACAATAGAATTTTAGCAATTAGAACAATGCAAACAAATTTACCCAAAAAATAATTATCCCTTTCTATTTTGCCTTATTCCACTCTGAAATATACATCTAGTGCTAACAGTGCAATTTCAAAGTTTTTGCAGTAAGGAAATGGAAAAAGTGGCAGTCAAGTCGGTAAACGTTGGCCCAATTCCAAACTTAAATCATTAGTAGGCACAATATACCTATGTTTGAGTTGCATGATCACTGGAATAAAAACCGCTATCAAAAAACATCCCCTGAGCCGTTGACGCAAGCTGTCAGTGGACACGCAATTTTTTAGTTATAAGCTCCTACAGAAACAACTGAAAGCATCTAAGCTGCCCGACTTCAACTGTTGGCAGAGACGATACATTTAGTATTATGTCATATGTAAAAGAGACATCGATTTACCATACAGCCGTAGCCTCTGAGCAGTTGACCCAAATGGTTTGCAGACACGCTATCAACCAAGTATCCTTCAAGCAAGCCACTACGTTTCACTGCACAATAAATACATTATAACTGCTAACTACTAAAATAAGTCACCAATAAAACTGAAAAAAAATTCCCACCCTTCTACTTTACATATGGCAACGATATAAAATTGCATTTTAGAACACTATAATATACTATATACTTTATCCGCAGGGGGAATGCCGGTCGACAAGACCACTCTTGGAGGCTAGCATTCTTTGGGGAGTTCCGCCCCCACGTACCCGAGGAAATTCCCGCAGGGAGAAAGCCGGTCGACAAGAACATTCATGGAGGCTAGCATTCTTTGGGGAGTGTCGCCCCCACGGACCCGAGGATATGGGGGGTGCCGTGAAGTTCCCTCCTGGGATGACAGGTAACGACCCTGATTGGATATGGACTACGCTTTGGACAACGAACTGGAATTGACGCTTTGGGCTGGCGGATGTGATGGTTTGGACCTTGTTGCTTTGCACAGTAGCGCCGAGGTGAAACTCGTGTGTGAACGGCTCCAATTCAACTATCATACCGTCTCCGTCCCGGTAAAACCTTGGCAGGCCTCGGAGTACGTTCGAAGCTCGCACCATTGGGTTGGTGGTGTAGGTTCGGTTGAGACGGACTCCTGATTGGCGCTGGTCTGGCTCTGAGCACTTGTCCCCATAAGGGCTTGTGCCAACCCTCGCATGGCCTCCCTGTTCTGCAAAGATAACCATGGGACCAAAAAGGTGACTAAACACACGAACGGAGATAGCGGCTCCGAGGGGGGACCCAATAAAATGGAGCAAATAAAATCAACAGATCAGAAACATCCAACAAATGAAACCACAAGCAAACAGGACGCTAGTACGGAGAACACTTTCAAGCAAAAGCCGCTGTTGGCAAGAACACCGATAAAACAAGTCACCGATTGCGGGGGGAGGCAGCAAACCCCAGAAAAACTGTCAAAGTCAACATCACAGGTTAAATCATCGGAGACAGACCACAGACGGAGTAAGGAACGAAAGAAGGCAGAGTGCGTTGTGCAACCTGGCATCATTGCGGCCTTTGGGCGCAGTAGAAGGACTATGCGCACCCCGGAGCGCCCAGTGCAAGACGTACACAACCCGGATCAAGCTGCGACACCAACAGAGGCCAGTGTGAGACTGGGGGAGGGAGAAGTTTTGCCGTTGGCCGACGCCACTTCAAACGCGACCCAAGCGATAGAAGCAAAAGGGCTAGGAAACGGGGGCCTCTCCCAAGAGGTGGCGCCAAATAACACAATCGCCCTTGACCGCGCCGAAGAGGAGTGGCTTACTCGGAAAGCGGGGAATATCGTCAAACAACTGAGGGCTGCCTGCGAAGTGCAGAAAAACATAGGCAAGAGTGCCAGGAATGGCATTCTTGAACTGGAGGAGCTTTTTGGCCGCATAACGCACTACAGGCGGAGGTGGCTTGCAACCGAAAAGCACCAAAAAGACACACTCTCCCTCGAGGCATCAGCGGGTCCTAGCAGCAGCAAAAGAATGGCCGGTAGCCCAATTGAAGGCGACCGTGAGAAAAGGAGGAAGGACGAGACCATAAACGAAGTTGACACTCCAGGCGAGGAGTTTCATGTGGTGCGAAACAAGGCAGCGAAAAAAGCGGCCAAAAAGCTACTCCTAGAAAAAACAGACAAAGAGCTCAACCACGAAAAGAACAAAGAACCCCCCGATATACCGCAGAAAATAAAAAGCAAACCGCGGTGCAAACCCTTGCCAGAGGCACTGCTTATTAAACCAACTAAGGGCCGAACCTACGCAGATGTCCTCCGTGAAATTAAAGGAGCGGTCAAGCCAGACGACACCAAAACTGCCATCAAAGCAGTTCAACCAACCCGGACCGGTGGCTTGCTGGTGGAATTCGGGCCAGAGGCCACAAACAAAGATGCATTCCGTGACGCGGTTCAAAAGGTTTTTGGAGATGCGGCAGCGGTTGCCTCGCTCGAACCAATGGCCACCCTGGAAATCAGGGACCTCGACTGCGTCACGGACAAAGCTGAAGTAGAGGATGCCATTAGGAGGGAGTTCCCCAGCTTAAGTGAAGTCAAGGCAAGATTGACACGTGAAAACACAAGGGGGCAACGCATGGCTATTGTCGAACTAGCTGATAAAGACGATAGGTTGGGTGATCTGCAGGATACGGAGAAGAGCGATCCCTATCCGCTGCTCCAGATGCTTCGAATACGGACACACTACAAATGTGGTGAAACGGGGCACAAAAGGAAGGAGTGCACGAACGAGGCAAAATGCATTCTTTGCAAGGATGCTAAGCTAGCACCCGGTGACCTCAAACATGAGCCGGGGACAGGGAGATGCTGTGTTTTCAAGGAGGCCCTAACTAAAGCCAAATCGATACTCAAATGATCCGTATCCTGCAGGTCAATTTGCACCGAAGCACAAACGCCCAGGACCTACTTGAGCAGTTTGCGAGGGATAAGAAAGCTCACCTCCTGTTGCTGAGCGAGCAACATCATAACAAGGACTCGCAAGCGTGGTACCCTGACAAATCTGGTACCTCGGCCATCTGCGTTCGAGACAGCGCCCGCCTTCAGGTGCAGGGCCATGGACGCGGGGATGGTTTTGTGTGGGTGCGGTGTTCAGGGATAATATATTTCAGTGTTTATCTGACGCCTAACGAGGCAATGCGATCTTTTCGAACCAAACTCGATGCCCTGGAGGACGCTGTCTCGAACACAGAGGGCCACATGCTGGTCGGGGGAGACTTCAACGCTAGAGCCATTGAATGGGGTATCCCACAATCCGACCCAAGGGGAAAGCAAATCTTGGACATCGCGGCCAGAACAGCGCTTTTTGTCCTAAATACTGGTAACACCCCTACTTTCCGCCACTGGGGTTGCGTAGGAACCATACCCGATGTGACACTCACTTCGGAGTCCCTGGTACCCAGAGTACACAACTGGCGAGTACTAGAGGACTACTCGGCTAGTGATCACCAGTATATAGCTGTTGAGATTCACGACGGTGCCACTCTGCGTGCACATGCCCAAACTTCAATCCTCGGGTGGAGGACTGGGAGGATGGACGTTGAGAGGTTTGCTGACGCGCTTACGGCAGGCGCACCGTTGCTGGGAGCTCCGCCAGGGAGTGGAGGGCCTACAGCCAAGGACTTGGTGAACTCAACTATGAGCACCATCATAGCTGCTTGCGAGTCTTCCATGCCCCGTCGGAGACCCCGACATGGTAAGCCTCCAGTATACTGGTGGTCAAACGAGATCGCCGAACAAAGAAGCGAGTGTCACAAACTTCGGCGAGAGGCGCAGCGGGCGCGAACAAGGGAGGAGGCAGACACTAGGCTAGCAGCATACAGGTCCAGCAGGAAATATCTTCGCAGGCTTATTAACAAGAGCAAGGCCCGATGCTGGCAAGACCTCGTGGACGATGTAAATAGGGATCCGTGGGGCCTTGGCTACAAGCTGGTCATGGGGAAACTTGGTGCCCTACGGAAGCCTTGAATACATGACGCGGAAAAGATGGACGCGATAGTGCGGGGACTCTTCCCCGCCCATCCCGTCCGTGTTGACGCTGTCCATGGTGAAACAGCAGTCGAGTGCCCACTCTTCACACAGCTGGAGCTGGAGGAGGCAGTCCTCTCCCTGAAAACGAGGAAGGCTCCAGGTCCAGATGGTGTTCCAGCTGAGGTTTTGCAGCTCGTCTATCACCATTGTCCTGACTTGCTGCTCAGCACATTCAACGCTTGCCTACGGGACGGGGTTTTCCCGGTACGATGGAAGGTGGCGAGGCTCGTGCTGATCAGCAAGGGGAAGGGAAATCCCGAATCGCCGTCTGCATACCGCCCGTTATGTATGCTAGACACGGCTGGGAAAGTGCTAGAGAAACTCATCAAGGGAAGGCTCACTGACGCGATTCGTGCTGCTGGGGACCTATCTCCTCGGCAGTACGGCTTTAGAGCAGGACGTTCTACCATTGATGCGATTGCAGAGGTGGTGAGCGCAGTCCAAAAGGCAAAGGCATATAGTCGCACCAAACGACAGATCGTCCTGTTGGTGACACTCGACGTCAGGAATGCCTTCAACTCCGCTTGATGGGTGGATATTCTGGACACGCGGGAAAACTCTTTTCAAGTTCCAGAATATCTAATGCGGCTTTTGAGGAACTACCTAAAGGACCGAAGCCTGCTCTACGACACGACACAGGACCAACGAAGGATGGAAATTATATCGGGTGTTGCCCAGGTATCTATCCTTGGTCCGGACCTGTGGAACGTGTCTTACGACGGGCTACTGAGACTTGAGATGCCAGATGAGTCGCGCTTTGTCGGCTATGTGGATGATGTTGCGGCTCTGGTCGCTGGACGCACCGTTGAACAAGTGCAACTTAGGCTAGGTATGCTAATGCGCCGAGTGAGGGACTGAATGACTGCTCGCGGTCTCAGTTTAGCACTGGAGAAAACCGAAGTGGTCATCTTGACAAAAGAGAGAATCCCTAGAGTAAGGATGATCAGTATTGGAGATATACAAATCGAATCGAAGCCAGCGGTGAAGTACCTGGGGCTACTGATCGACTCGAAGATGAGTTTCTCTGAGCAAATCAGGGCAACGGCTGAGAAGGCTGCTTCGGGAATATCGGCCCTGAGTCGACTTATGGCCAACGTAGGGGGACCCAGCCCATCAAGAAGACACCTCTTGATGAGTGCTGTAGGGTCAGTGCTACTGTACGGAGCAGAGGTATGGGGCGACGCTCTCAGCAAGGAGGTATACCGAAAACGATTGGCACAGGTACAGAGAAGAGGAGCACTGAGAATTGCATCTTCGTATCCAACAGTCTCCGACTCGGCGGTGAGAGTGATTGCAGGCGTGATACCTGTCGCCCTCCTTGCTAGAGAGTGCCGCGCTATTTACCTGCGCCGAAACGAGGATACGAGGGAGATGGTTGTCCGCGAGGAGAGACAACGCTCGCTCAACGATTGGCAGCAGTCTTGGAGGAATTGCATGAAGGGAAGGTGGACTGCGCGCCTCATCCCGGATGTGAGACCGTGGCTAAATCGAAGGCATGGTGAGACTGACTTCTATCTGACCCAGCTTTTGAGCGGGCACAGGTGTTTTCAGTCTTACCTGCACAAGATCGGCAAATCACGGTCTCCCGATTGTCGGTTTTGCCCAGGAGAGGAGGACAATCCCTGTCACACATTTTTTGCGTGTACCAAATGGGCCAGGCTGCAAAGGGAACTCTATAGGGAGACGGGAGAGCTCACCCCGGATAATATAGTTGCGGTGATGCTCGAATCGGTTGACAAATGGAACCAGGTGGCACATTGTGCTCGGGCAGTCCTAAAATATAAAAGGGACTCACAGCAGCCGGAGGCACTGGGGCTGGGGGATCGCTCTTCTGGCAATTCCTCTTCTCCTCTCCCCTCCCGCTAGGAAAGGGACTCCCCACCTTGAAGGCGCCCCACGGCGTAACAAAACGAGACCTGGCCCGAAGTAATGTGTCAAACGGTTCCAGGCTAGGTTCTCAGATTGACAGGGGAGGTGTTTAGTGGGTAGTCCAAAGGTATTCTCCATGGGAGTCCCACACTGCCAGACTCGGCGGGCATAAATGCCTTCACCACCCTACCACAAAAAAAAGAATATATATACTATATACTTTAAGATTCTTTAAACAATCATTTTCTAGAGATCGAGAATCAAAAATTTTCTAAACGGCTAATGAAGTGACTCCACAAATTATAACAAGTAAAACCTTATAAATAACCACTCTACTTAAAGGACGGTTTTTTTTTCTTCAATAATTCTGAGTTTTAACCACCCCTCAGCCGAGGGAGTATGTAACGTGCAACTCACCAGTCTTCATCTAGCTCCAGGGCAAGAAGCTTCTGCATCCCATTCGTCAATATCGCTACCATTCTAGATTTATATAACTCAAAATAAGTCTCTGCCCACTAAAGTCCTTCAGTGAATCTAAATTTTGAACATTTTCGCCACTATCTGGTGCAAGAGATTTTTTCGCCATTGCTAAATAGTACATAAGTCGGCCAGGAAATGCCTCCACGAATTGATTAACAGCAGCCTTGCTCGCTGCTGGCTAGATCTAGTGGACAATGAGAACAAGGATTCGTTTGGTCTAGGTTACAAGCCAGTTATGTGGAGCTTGGTGCCCTATGGAAGCCTTGCCTACATTATCTGGAAAGGATGGACGAGACTGCGCGGGCACTCTTCCCTGCCCATTGCGTCCATGCTGACAGTATCCACGGTGAAATAGCAATCGTGTTTCCACTCTCAACATAGCCGGAACTAAAAGAGGTTGCCCTTTCATTGAAAGGTCCAGATGATGTTCCAGCTGAGGTGTTGCAGCTTGTCTATCACCATTGTCATGGCTTGCTGCTCAGCACACTCAATGCTTGCTTACAAGACGGGGTTTTCCTGGTACGATGGAAGATGGCAACGTTTTTGCTGATAAGTAAGGGGAAGGGTAATTCTGAATTACCGTCCGCATATCAACCGCCAGGCTTGTTAGATATTGCTGGGAAAGTGCCCGAGAAACTCATCAAGGGAAGACTCACTGATGCGATTTGTGTTGCTGGGGACCTGACCTATCTCCTCGGCAGAACGGCTTTAGAGCAGGACATTCTGCCATTGATGCGATTGCAGAGAAGTTCAGCGTCGTCCAAAGGGAAGAGGCATATAGTCGCACCTAACAGGGATCATCACGTTGGCGGCATTCGACGTCAGCTCCGCTAGATGGGTGGATATTCTGGATACGGTGGAAAAGCCTTTTCAAGTTTCAGAATATCTGATAGGGCTTAAGGGGGACTATCTGAAGGACCAAAGCTTGCTTTACAACACGACATAGAGCCAACAAATGATGGTAGCTACGTCGGGTATTGCCCAGGGATCCACCCTTGGTCCAGATCTTTGGAATATGCCTTATGATGGGCTACTAAGACTGGAGATGCCAGATCAGTCACACTTGATCAGCTATGCGGATGATGTTGTGGCTCTAGTCACTGGATGCACTGCTAAACAAGCGCAGCGCAAGCTAGGTATGCTAATCGGCCAAGTGAGAGACTGGTGACTACTTGCGAGGAAAACTGAAATGGTCATTTTGACAAAAAATTAATCCCTAGAGCAAAGATAATCAGTATTGGAGGCAAACTAATCAAATCGAAGCCAGCGGTGAAGTGCTTGGGGCCACTGTTCGACTCAAAGATGAGTTTCTCTGAGCAAATTAGGAGAACGGCTTAGAAGGCGGAGTATGGGCTCTGATTCTACCTAAAGCCAACGTAGGGAAACCCAACCCACCAAGAAGACGCTTCGTGATGAGTGCCATAGAGTCAGAAAAGAGGAGCGCTGAAAATTGCATCTTCATATCCGACATTCTCTGATTTGGCGGTGAGAGTTGTTGCAGGCTTGATTCCTGTTGCCGGCCTTGCTAGCGGGTGCCAAGCTATTTACTGGCGTCGAGGCAACGAGGCGAGGGAAACGGTTGCCCAAGAGGAGATATAGCGCTCACTCAACGATTGGCAACAGTCTTCGGTGAAGGTGGGCTGCGCGCCTCATCCGTGGCTCAATTGAAGGCATGGTGACTTCTATCTGATCCAGCTTTTGAGCGAGTTTGGGTGTTTTTAGTCTTATCTCCACAAGATTGGTAAGTCACGGTCCCCCGACTGTAAATTTTGCCCAGGAGAGGAAGGCAATGCCTGCCAGACATTTTTTGCGTGAAAAAAATGGGACAAGCTGCGATGGGATTTCTACACGGAGACGGGAGAGCTCCCTGTAGATTGTATGATTGCGAAGATGCTTGGCACGGTTGTCAAATGGAGCCATGTGGCACATTATGTTCGGGCCCTCCAAATGATAAAAAGGGCTCACACCGGCCGGGGACCTCGGGGTTAGGGGATCTCTTGTCTGGCGATCCTTCTCCCCTCCCGCTTGAGGAGGGTTCCCTCTGCTAGAAAATGCCCCACGGTGTAACAAAGCAAGATCTTAGTGGGAAGTCAAGTCACTTGCGAGCATGGGATCCCCATACTCAGTATGTAAATGGCATACGCCTAACAACCATAAAAAAACCACAACAACCCTGCAAAAGCTGAGAAGCTTTTTACCTGATTTATTGTACAATACCAAACGTGCTCTTCAACTGATAGACATTTGGCGGCAACGATAAGGAAAATTTGAAACCATGCGAAAAACTATTTGAAAGTTTTCAATGTTGTTGCGAGACTGGGGTTCACAAGGAGTCATATTTACACGATTGGAAGATTCATCTAGAAAAAAATTGACTTTGTTTCAGAAAGTATAAAAGTACATAAAAGACTGCATACAGGCAATGCACCATATCCGTAGTACATGGTTTGTTGATATAAGTATAAACAGACTAAAAATTGTCAAATGCCCGTCAAGGTAAAAATTTTGAAAGTCGTCGAAGACTTTGAAAACACAGAGTGGATAACATTTCCGAAATGAAAAGTGTAAAGTAAATCCCCGAAATTAGTGGTGCTCCGTTGGGAACGAGCTTTTAAACGGGTAACGAACGAAACGAAAAGGCTCTTTTGTTCTTGATCAGCTGGGGGAGGTGGGATCGGTAACAGGAAAGGTTAGGAGCTGGGAGTACTGTCAAAAAAGACAAGTTTGCCTGAAGAGACAGCGAAATTTATTGGCTGCATTGAGAGTGTGTCGAAGGCGTTTCTTAAAAAATAGCCGTGTGGGGGTAAAATCCGCGTCGATTCCTTTTCCGTAGTGCTGATGACGGAATTCATCAGGAGCCTTCCTGTAAGGTACTTTTAAGTAGGAAAAGAATGTTAATTAGAATCATGAATATAAAACAGTGAAATTATTTAGTTAAGGTACATTTTTTATAAGCCGGAGATTATTTCTTTTGCTCCGCTGTGATTTGTTTTGGACTTCTGGCATAGTATCACTTTTTATTACGGTTTTGTACTAAAATACAAAACATTATTGCAATCACGACCTGTATCCGTCTGTCCGTCCGTCCGTCCGTGTGTATGTCACAGCACTTTTTCTCCGAAACTATAGAGGCTACAGCTATGAAACTTTGCAAAAAGGTCAGAAGTGGTGACTTCTTGAAAGTTCAAGAGTGGAAAATTTTTTTAAAGGAGCTTAAGGGGGGCCTCCCCATATAGGGAGGTGACCCCAAAACATTTTTTTCACCATTAGCAGTTGGGTAGGGTGTCATTGGAAAGGTCTTAATAAGATCTTTTCAAAACAAGTCCTAAAATTGCCCTATCGGTACCGAGGGGGGCAGGGGAAGTGGAAATGTAGGAACTTATCGCGTACCTCCCCCTCGCGATTGGACACGTTCCATCCGAAAAATCTGAAAAAAATCATGAATGTAGGCCTTAATGAGTACAACAACAACGAATACATGAGAAGTCGAAATTCACTCAACTTTGTTAGACATAGTATGATTTATCGATTTTGTGTTTTCTTGAATAAAACCTTAACGGTACGGATGACTATTTACAAGATTAACCTTTTCTGGAAGTTTCATAAAGATTGAATGGTATTTAACGAAGTTATAGCGATTTGAATTTTCCTGCATTACTATGGAACAATATGCGCTGTATTACTGTGCAAAAATATGAACCATATGCGCTTTTTACCGACTTAGACATTACAGCTTTGCTAGGATTTGCATGAAAATTTCAGGAATGATAGGTATCATGAATATCTTTAAGTTAAGGTTGATTTATTGGTTTCAGTAACCGTAAAACGAAATGGCAGCTGTTTTAATTGCGAAGATTGAATAATTTTGAGCTATTTTTCCCCAACTTCAACGTTTAAGGTGCATGCTTTGAACACTTGATTCAATTAAATAAATGACTGAAGATGAGTACCTACAATTAACACTCATACGTGAAACAAGTCAAAGAGGCAGGAGAGAACTCCTAGCAAAAGGGCTTTGTAACCATTCTAAGATTCGAAAAAATAAGCCATGAATCGATGATTACAGTACAGGGGAATGGCCCCTGAAAAACATTTTATCAAGGGTAGCCGATATGAGTATCAAATGAAAGATCTTTATGAGAGCTTTCCAAAACAGTCCCCTAACTGACAGTTTTTGCTTCAGTGGGGGCACAGGGGGGAATGCATGAAAAATGTGTTTCCTCCCTCACGAATGGACACCTGTGATCTAAAAATTTTGAAAAACTTATCAAGGGAGATATTTATAGGTATGACAATAACAAACACCTCAGAAGCCAAAATTCGTTCAACTTTGGTAATAATAGTATGATCTTTGAATTTCATATTTTGTCCAATAAAATCGTCTTTGACATGTTTCTTGATTTTATTCGTTGCTGGTTACTGCATTTTGTAAGTTGAGTACAAAACCCTTCTGACATGAGTGTGGGTCTATCTACCCAACTTGTTTGTTCTTTCGTGTGCCTTTTTTCTTCTTGTTATTTTCTGACAGTTTCTTTTTTTTTGCATTGTTTCTTCCAATTCTTTTTTAAATGGGGAAGACGTTATGATAGCCGATTTTTCTCGTTTCCTTTACACGCGCGAAATTTTGCGAGTTGCAGGATAAGGCATCACTCGCTGAGGGCCAATAACAGAAAACACTAGTTACTCTGGTGGAGTAGTTGGCCTGTGGTCTATTTCTATATTTCTCGTCCAAATTGACCACTCGGGCTCAGGATAGCTGTTGTTATAAAGGGTGTCAAAGGAACAACAGGCACGTGAGATGGCTCTGCTTCAATATCAGATGGTGCTATAATAACAGGCATGGTATCTTTCAGCGGTTTATCAATAGTTTCTTTATCAAAATCTCCAACTGCCAAAATTGAATTCACTTTTGCAGTTTTTACGATCCCAGGAACAACGATTGGTATATTTAGCACAGTAGCACGGTTGTTCACTGTCGTTGTTTCAGACAATCCTTCATTGATGAATAACCTGTCTGTTTGTGGGATATCAGTCGTCAATGTTGGAGCAAAGTCACTGTTGGAAAAAACTGTTGGATTGTATGGCCAAATGCCACATTTCTTGAAGCCATTCACTGCCGTTGCCATTGTGGAATCCTGAATAAAGGCTTTACTAAAAACTTCTGCTACTTCCTGGATAGTTACAATCATCCCTGGGTTCCTGCGAAGCCAGATTGTAATTTCTTGGTCGTAGTATATGCTCAAGGGCCTCATGTATGCTACATTCAGAACTTGAAGTCGATGAGTTGTATCAGGGGGGAAACATAAAATAATAGTCCCATTGGTACGAGCTTCATTAATGAGGTCCAAGTTTTGTGTGTGGGTGCTGTGGCCATCTAACAACAACAGTACAGGTCGATCAACCGTTGCCCCACTAAATTCAACAAACGTCTTAAACCAGCCAAAGAATAATTCAGCTGTCGTCCAGCCAGAATCGCTGCATACACCCCAAGCTGCAGGAGCAGCATTGAACATTAACTATGGGTCCATTTTCTTTCGTGGGAACCACTCGCACTAAAACATAGTTTCACAGTTATTGTCATACCTCTCTCCGCAGAAGTTATAGATCCCCCTTGTTTTCTACCTTTTCGTGCAATTATTTTTGACTTGGTTTTTGGTTCCACTGGAGCTCCTGTTTCATCACAATTATAAATTTTTTCTAGCGAAAGCTTATGCTCATCATAAGCGTTGCCGAGGAAGTTGAAAAACTGTTTGAAAGTTTGTTTATTATAACCAGCGGCACGTGCAGCTGAAGTGCTTTCTGGTTTTTGCATCGACAATTCTCAATCCCTGCTTAAAAACCGATGCACCCAATCTTTGCCAGCTTTTTTTCTTTCAGAGTTGCAGAAATGTTTCTTCCCATTTTGAGTGGACGCCAAATCCCTCAAATCTTTTGTTGTGAGCCCGTAAAGGCGACTCTTCATATCCATTATATAGTTGCAAAATTCTTCCTTTTCATCATCAGTAACTGTTCGCTCTTTTGGGCCTAAAGGAACTTAAATCGAAGTTGCAGTAGTAGTAGGATCTTCTTGGGCTGCACAAATTACTTTAACTTTTCGTTCAAGGGTCATTTGTGGCACAAAATATGTTTTCGCCGCTAATTTGTATCCCATTTTCCCTTTGATTATAACATCTACCACATTTTGCATATTCTGTTCACACCAGTTTCCCCTCTCCAACTTTCTTTTATAATTTCCATCCTGAAACATGATTAAAAACAAATAAGTTCTAGAGAAGCATAAACTTTCATAAGGAAATAATTGAATTTCTTCGAGGGGCAAGCTGGGGCACTCTATACCCCATCTTGCCCTCAAATGCTTATTTGAATAAAATAACATGCCTTTAATGACCAATTCAGAATATGGACACAAACATGTTCTTACCTGCTGGTGTAATCATTGAGAAACAAGAATAACTTTCAGTTAGTTCTAGAAAACTAATATTGATGTACAAAACACAATCATTATATAATGCGGCGCCAAAGCAAAAACGCGTGCACTTATAAGCCGGTCACTGCGCTGACTGATGAGCAACATGATGGCGCATCATTGCCAGAGTGGCTGGGATTGATCATTTGCGTAGCCGTTGATACGTGTTACCCCGTCTTGCCCGCTACCCCGTCTTGCCCTCCCTTCCCCTAGTGCGAAATCATCAGTTGGTGAGCATATCGTAAGCGAAGGACATGAGATAACCATGGATAACCCTAGGGTCATTAAAGGGGGATTAAGGAGCAATAAACGTGTTATATGTGAAAGTATTGAAATTAGAAAAGTACCTGCGAATCGGAGATTGAATGGAGATGTCGGAAATTGTGAGTCAGAATTAATTGATTTATTGTTTGTAAAGTGATAAGGAAGTTTATGATTGTTGCAGGAAAAAACGGAAGTTGTATAAATCCTAGATCAATAAGGAAAATTATTTAGTGTACTGAAAAAGACCGGATGTTCCGTGTTGAATGCGTATTTACTGTAAACAGAAATAAGTATAGTCAATAAGGAAACAACGTTGCTTTTATTTTAAAATCACAAGTAAAGTTCGACTGTAAAGCTTCCGGTGCATCCAACAATTTTTATTTATTAGAAAAGTGCCGCGAAATGAACTTCGGCAAACCGTCTTACCCGCTGGATGGTTAAGTGTGGGGTTTAGGTCAAAGCGAAGTAGGAACTGCAGGACCCCTGCCGAAGTGCCCTAATCGTATGGGAGTGACTCGACAGCTCTTAGAGTTCCACCTCTTAACAGCCTTGTTACGCCATATGATGGAGATAACACAGATCTTCAGATGCTATGTTGGTGTTTACGTAGAACTTTATTCCCTTAAATTCTATTCATGCGGTTAAAATTGCTATGAATAAGGCCTAATGTAACGATGGCGCTTTGGTGGTGGAAATAACTATTTCTGAAATCATGATGTGGATTTTTCTGAAATGCAAATTTTTTATATAGTATCCTTCTCGAAAATACCAAAAAAAACCACATCCAATTATTTGCAATTACCAATGTAAGTTCAGCAATCGCGTAAATAACATCACAAGTACTTGAAACATATTGAAAGCTTAGAGAGTTAAGCGAAGTAGAGAGGAATCGTAGAAGATCTCTCCGTGGAAGCCATATCGCAATAGGGGACTTATCCCATCTCGTTGATTCGACGAATGTACTCCATTACAATACATACATATCCATACAAAACGAAGGATGATGGCTCCATGGATGCTTCCCTTTATCCTCCAACACTCCACATGGACAATTAGTCACAACTTGCAGAAGCCATTATTCTTGAGGTATTTTAACAAATTCCGAAGATTAACGAACAGGATTTATTGTATATTGCAATTAAGAGAGCTGTTCTACCGTTTCTTTTCCGACTACGTTTCTATCCTCTCCTTTTCTCTATTCGGTGGCCTGTGTTTTACATGTCCAACTTGCAAACGTGTGTAGAGAATCAATTTGTCTGTTTAATTATTGCAGCTTTTGTGAATCAATTTCTTCGTACGTGAGGGTATTATGGACAAACTGAACAGCGAAGTAAAACTGGAGGTTTTTGGTGAATTCAATAATTATGATAATTGTCAAAGGATTATGTGAGGATAAAGGTTAGCATGATAATGCTGAAAAAGTGTTGATTTTGGGCGTGATTTTTCGTATTTTACGCAATGATCTCAATTTGGATTTGAAATAATTTTCTCAATTCACTTGGCTTGAATTGTTAAATTCCAGTGCAACCGAACGTGGACCATTTTCTATAGTGTCACTTTCAAGAAGAGTGATGCGGTCAACACCGTACAAGGCTTCATTCTTATCTTTGTCAAATAAACTTAGAGCGCCAAAACAAGAATTCTACTTCGCTAGAATGTGACATCCAAGACACATTTCTAGCAAACGCTTCACTTGTAATATACGTCAAGAAATCAAGTTCCATTCTTTGAATTCCAATTTTCCGAGCTTCTGTGTTTTTTCTTCGCCAATTTATGCGAATAGACTTTATTTGTTAGCGCTGTTGACGGCGCAGGCAACAACGATGAGTGGAGTATAATGGAAAAATTCTTGGAAACATTTTAAAACACTCCCCTGCCCTTCTAGCCCCATCATGTCGTCCTGGTGTTTTTCTGTTCTACATGTTAAGGAATTTTAGTCTGCTTTGGATGTAAAGCGTCAACCATGTGTGTGCATACAAGAATATAAATATAAACATCTACCAACCAACAAATGTTGTTCCAGGACCTTATTCTTGCCTCATGATCATCCTTATTGTTGTTGGTGTTGTTTTGGGACTGGTGTTGGCAGGAAGTTAGTATGGAATTTCCTTGTGGCAATACAATGGACCCAAGTTCATATCGTTTTCACACAATTTTCTGATTTAAATTCAAAGTAAGCAAAAGAATGGGGAGGAAGGGTGAAGACAAATACGATGCGGTGATTGAAGGAAGCAAATGTTAGGCACACAAGGAATCTATGAGAAGACTGTTAATTGTTAGTTACACCAAGGAATTTCATGTCAGTGTTGGTTGCAGTAATTGGAATACATTTTAAGTGGATTATAATCAACTTAAATTTTAAAGAGTCATTGAGAAGCTGTAAAATATTTTGATTTATTTTTAATAGTTTTGAGTTAATATTAATATTAAGTTAAACTGTGATACTGGGCTTCTTAATGTTGGGCCTGTTTAAAGATATATAACATATGTACTAAATGAGCAAAGCTGCACAAACGTTGTCCTGATATGAAAAATTATGAAAAGGTTTGGTTTTTAATACTATTCACTTACATTATCCTTGTCAAACAGGATCTCCACTACTTACTTGTCATCATTGAACTTTCTAATGCCTTTCTTCCTTCATGCGGGAACATCTCCTGTTGGCTTTAAATTCCTGAAAGCTTACTTTTTTTATACGGAATCAGCCTTTACACCATTGATCGTTAGCACTTTTTCAGCAACTTCAACTAGAAGATCGTGTTGAGTCTTATCTGTTTTGCTCTTCCATAATCTCCTTATTCACTCCTTTGTTTCCTTCAAACAAACCAAAACCAATTGAAGTAGCAGGAGAGTGCTACTGCCAGAAGGGTTTTGTAAAACAATAAGTAAATCAAACAATATATTCTGCATATCAAAACTTGACTAATATACAGATTCGCCGCCATTTTGTTTCAAGTATTTTGACCCCGTCGCTTAATTAGTCCTGATACACATCAAAGTTAGCAAAAGGTTTCTATTGGGTTGTAAAAAAATATGCAACCCTCGAGTGCTTCCACGCACGTTGTAATAAAACAATATTTCGTTAAGTTAAGGAACAATTTATTAGCACGACGTCTCGTTAACAACTGACTTAAAACTCGTTTGCCTCTTTTAATGATTTACAAAAACTGAGTCAACATAGTTTACATTTCATACAAATCTTCAGATTTACTTTACTCTAATTACCAAGATCAACTTGGTTTGTATTTATGATGATGCAGCGGCATGTGCGCGGATTGCATAGGAATTTAGAAGGAAACTTTACACCTGAGTCCAAGGTATGGGAAAGAACGTGTGAAAAAATGCAATGTAAGAAAATGCAATATATGCAGATAATAGCGTGCTAACTTCTCCCTCCTTAAAATCTGTGTCCCACAGATTAAAAGGATAATTTGATTCGATTTGGGTAAGTATAGCTCAGATTGGATTCTGGTAATTTCAGCTTAGTCCTGCTGTAGCAAAAAACGTAAACGAATATGGCTGCAAAAATGATTAAAAAGGTGAAGATTGCAACATCGAAAGTTATGGGTACTAGGCTATCATTTTCAATTTTGTCTAATTTTTCCAAACTATCCAAATGTAATTTGTGCAAACACTTCAGATTTAGCTTCATACCCTTTTCGGTTAAATTATTTTTCAAGACAGGAGGAAGTGAGTAGAACTTTTTAACTCCAATAATTGTGTATATTGCGTCGTTAATCCGGATCGAATCGTTTTGGAAATTTATTAGAAAAGTGCCGTTTCAAAATTTTGATGAGTTGTTATGAATAATTTTTCCTTGGAAATTTGTTAAAAAAACTGAATTTGAATCGATCATTTCAACTATGGGCTTATTATGAATCTCATATCTCAGCATTATGCCCATCCAAAACTTGTGCGAGGTAACCGTTTATTCTAAGTTCTTGGAGATTATATCTCTCGCAAATGGTCAGATCACGAATTTCGTAACAGTTACCAACCATACCAAATTTTTCGGACCGCATTATAAAGAGATTAGAGTAACTGACATGAATCATTTTATTATTTTGGACTGTCGGGTGAACCAGGACATGGTTAAATTCTGTAGTTTCGGTTGTAGGTAAGCAAATAACATAAAGGAGGAGAGATTCTTTTACCAAAACCATTGGCTTGGCGTATGCTCTTGCTTCGATTTCATTTTGATAAGGAAGGTTTTCTATGCGGGATAACAGCGTATTAGTTTCCTCATTGTCCAATATATTTGAGTTTATTATACCTTTAGACGCAAGTTGGTATGCCAGAACGATTTCCTAAGTTTTGTAATAAACATAAGCAGTCGAGCATCCCCGTGGTGATCAGGAGTGGCTGCTCCTGAAGAGATAAGGTGGTCACCCCGTCGAAACTGCTTAGTTTGTTGTTTTACTAGTGTAAAGTAAACTGCATCCGTCAAGTTTCCATCCTTTAGGCAGAGATGAGTGGTTCACTTCAGCCACTTTAACATCTTTAGGTTTGACATTCCCCTTGTAATGCAACGACCTTCTTCGGTGAAAGTAACGGTTGCTTTTTGTATAATGTTTGCGTTTGTCTCAAGCCTCCGTGTCCGCTAACTTTAACGAGGCAAAACAATATTGAATTTCTGTAGAGTAGATTAATTGACACCTAATAGAACTTTTCTAAAGACAATAAAAATTGATCGGTGCGTCTTGTAGAGTAGAGTACGCGTGATAAGTATTTTGTAGTGTAGCTTCGTGGCTCGACAAGAACCCGCCTCATATGATCCCGCAAATGCTAGTCGTCAAGCACGCGTACGCGGTCGTTAAGCGAAGCTAGTTAGCTGAGCTCGGTGTTGTTTTAGCTCGCTGACACTTGTGCCAGACCATCGGCACCCGTGTCCTACACGGACATTTCGAAAATTAAAAACCGTTACAAATGGCGCCCAACGTGGGGCCTAAAACATCCTAAGGGGGAAAGAAATTCGCGTCTTCTGACGAGTTGGTCCTTTACGGAGGATGTAAGGTACTTTGATACTCGAGTCCCACTATCAGGAGCAGTGGAGTTATGTGATACACACTAGCAGTCGCTTCACGTGAGTTGTAGCTTCCGCTCTCCTTTGTTTGATTTTCTTTTCGCGACAGAATCTTTCCGATGTGTTGTCCCAGGCTAACCCCTGTAAGGACCTTCTATTTTCTTGATGGAACTGTCAGCCAGATGGGGTTTCTTCTGTCGGCCTGGACTCTCAAGAAAATAGAAGGCTACCTTGCCTTTATGTCGCGGAAGGATTCTACTTATTTTGTATGCGTGATAGACGAGTAGTATCGGTTCAACGTTCGGTGGCGTATGCTGGAGTTGCGGAGCCTGGAATGCTTCCACGCGTCGGGAATTTTGACCGCGTACAAAACCGTGACGGTAGCTCTACCGCTTGTCTCGTCGAGTCATTTAACGTAGATTAGAAACGGTTTGTAACGTACGGGAAATGGGGAAATTAACGTAGAAATCAATCTGAAGCACCCTTCTCTTGACAGGCCACCATCGGTCATCATTTCTGCACGAAGGAGTTGGAGTTGTGGAACTGAAATCGCTAGAGGACCCAATCGTGGTTCTGGAACCGCACGAAAAGCTCCAACTTCTGCGAGATCAACTGCGGGAGAAGATTGAAGAAAGTAGACGGATGGGAGAGGAGCGGTACAATTTGCGATCCCATCCTTCTGGCTTTAAGGCAGGCGACGAAATATACCGTTGAAACTTCCGGCAGAGCGATGCCACCCGACATTACAATGCCAAACTAGACAAGAAATTCGTGAAGTGTCGAGTCCTACAAGTAATAAGCCCCACACGATACCTCATCGCGGACATGGCCGGTAAAACCCTGGGAATTTACCACGCAAAGGACCTTAGACGCTGAAGTGCAAATATTGCATGCGAAAAACTATGGCTTATCTAAATTTCTGCCTGGACGAAGACCTCCGAGTAACACCTGACTCCCTACTGTATAGTCACTGTCGAGTCTTCACTGAAATTGTTGTTGCCTATTCCTCGAAATCGACGTTCGACCCGCCACGGCCCTTACCAAGACCTTTTACATAGGAGTCGGGATCGGAATTACTTGGATTTTGGGGGGGGGGGGGGGAGGATGTGTAATGTGACGCCTACGCCCGGGAATCGGAGTGATTCCGATCCCGAACCCTGGCACCCGGCCAGATATGTATGACTTCGAAATGCAAGCAGACTTTATCTTTCGTGCAGCCATCATTGCGCTGAAAATATTTTTCTTCAAATATTTATATTTGAGGAGAAATATTTTCTGTCAATGTGAGCCGCTGAAGTAAAACTCTGATACATTTCGAAGCATATCTATCTGGCAATGCCTCCCACATTTGCCATCCAAATGGCAGACGAGGATCGAAATAGCCGGATGGTATCAACACGTGGCGTACGGTATAAGTTTACTGAAGGAGAGCGGGTGTTGTGCTACGAACCGGATCCAACAAAGGCAAAAGTATTCTACGATTCTAAGGTTCTTGGGGTCGTGGAAACAAAAGACAAACGAGGCAAGAAACTAATTCAATATAAAATTCATTTTCAAGGCTGGAATTCATCTTGGGATCGACGAGTTAATTCGGATTTCGTTCTTAAGGATACTGAGGAAAATCGTCAACTACAAAGGGATTTGGCAAAGAAGCGCAAATGAATGGGATGTTCTAATAATGCATGAATCAGACCTTATGAAAGACGAATACGATTCTGAATAGTTCAATAGAAAGTCGCATTGAAGAGGAAAAAGTTTGCCTTCAAGTGGGAGTAAAGTTGATACTGTTGGTTGCGAAGGTGTTCGCGGTTAACTGTCCGTTGAGTGAGAAGTCTCGCGAGGGTAGCGGATTAGCGGAGGAGGTAGTAAATGGGGGACTTTGCGAGCGGCTTGGAGGAACAGATGTCCAATCTACCGCAAGGCCTATGAATACGCGGTCATCAGTTTCAAGTGACGGATACAGCAGAGTGAAAGAGGCAGGCGACTTAGTTCCAGAAATTTGCTGGTTCAAACAAAATAATATTTACGTACAAACGGTATACGATGTAGAAACTTCGCCTTATATTTACTCTGGACTTGAGTGGATTTCCTATGAAGACGAACGAAGTTTAGAATGTAAGACACAATTTATCAAAGACAACGGTTATGGCGGTGCAATGATCTTTTCATTGAATACCGACGATTTTGCAGCCCATTGCGTGATTAAAGACGATATGAAAACCGATGTGAATAGTGTTAACTCAACATTTCCATTGTTACGCAAAATACATTCGATCCTGTTTGAAAACCTGAATGATTAGTGCTGAAACTGTTAGTATTACGATAGACATTCCAAATAATTATCGCCATAACATGCTAATTGATCTTATGATGTGAATAATTCAGATTTAAACAGTCCACGAGCATGCAAATATGGTGCAAATTGCTTGACGCATCGTTTTATACGCTAATATTTTGGATTCCAGAACATTCTTATATCCCCCAAGATACAGGCCGAGCTTATTCCTAAGATTAGATTTAGCAATATTTCGGTAGCTATTAGATAAATATTAGTGACTAAAAATGAGGTATGAACACAATAACCTTAAATAACTAGATTTGATATCAAAAACAAAAACAATTTTATTGTGTTTTAAAGATATGGTTGAAATCTTAAATTTCGTTAAAGTCTAGATTTTTGGACTAATCGATATTTTACCTTCTGAATTGTAAAATTTTATATCTGAAAAACTATTTCAGTTGCATTATGCAGTTAAGTGGAATACATAATATTGGAATGAATCCGGTGATTCCATATTCCAACATTTTATCACCTTTTCTCCAAATTTTCTTATTTTCATTTGACGCATATTATTAAAATATGCATTTAGAAGTTAAGTTACGAAAATTTGTCAATCAACAAAAAAAAATTTCCAGACTTAGTTTATAAAATACTTAAAAAAAAACTGAATGGGATTAATGGGTATGTATTTCCTGCACTGTACAAATAAATTTATGACTTGCCGCAACGCCACTTCAAACACATATCCTAAGATATGAACTGTAATGAACATGTTAGAAACGCATAAAAATATATTTTTAAATTTCTAATGCATGCTATATATCCATGAAAGTATGAAATTCCTGTTGAAACGTCGCTTTTGAATGTGATACTGCAAATATTTTATATTTTTGCAAGCAAATATAAAATTGATACAAAATAAAAAAAAAATATTTACGTTTCATCAGAACTTTATTATTCTGTATTCAGACTTATTCAAATTAATTAACAAAATAATTTTTCGATAAAAGCATGACATACATTTGTATTAAAGTATTTTTACTAAATTTACTTCGTTACACTCGTACAATATTATCAAGCATTATCATCTATGCATACATTTTTTTTAACACAAAACGTTTATACGATCTGTTTATGCCTTTTTGACTTGACAAATTATCGTAGCAATGAAAAAAAATACACACACACACAAAAAAAATATTTAAGAGTGAGAGAATTCCCATGGGAAATAACACATTTTAATAATTGTCTTTCCTTTTTTTTTGTTATGCATGAAAACAAAAATAGAAAGAAATGAAATATTCTTGGTATGGTTTATAGGTTTGACACGATCAATAAGTTGTCATTAGTTACTACTATTACTACTTGTATGTCAGATCACTTTCAACCAATGAGATGCAGTTGTTTCTGTATGCATTCTTTGCATGTTTCAGTATCTATAGCTATTAATACCGCATTGATTTAATAGTTCTACAAAACTTGTAAATCATACTAACCTATCTATGAAAAGTATTTACACTGTCATGTAAATTTTGCATGCAATAATTACTTCAACCTCAGATTCACATAAAACGGTGCCTAATTCTAAGAGGTTCACTTAAGATAAATAGTCGTATGTTTATTCAATCGAACTGTTTTCGTTCATATCATTAAGAAGTTCAGCAGAAAAAAAAGGTTCAAATAGGATAAAGTTAAAAGCATTTCTCAAGCCAGCATATAAATGCACATCAATATAAAGCATTTACTGATTTACAGATAATTTAAAACAGAAAGAAATAATAATTTAGTATAAGAAGTATTCCACTTACGAGTAGATGATGTATTTTCAAGAAATTTCAACTTCTAGTGTTTGGATGTAATGTAGTTTACGCATATATTTTAGAGCTGGCTAATTTAGATCATTTGTTTTTTTTTCGTTTATGTTATAGGTTTACTCGAAAAATTAGTAAAATATGTTCAAAAAGTTGTCAATTGTACATGAAATACTTGAAAATTAAAAATGAAGTACTAAGGGAGCCATAAGCCTTTCCGTTCCGCATGCTCTTTCTTTTGCAGCGGAAGTGATGACCGAGGGTAAGTATGTCTTGAAGAGGGTTAGGTTTTTATAATCTGCGGATGATTGATTTCGAGTCGGTTACGGTCCGCGGTACCCTTGTTTGCGCTCGTCTATTTTTATTAGAGTAGGTTATTTAGGACTTGAGGTAGTTTAGCTTGTTTTCTGGTACCGCGTCGGTATTTTTAAACTAAGTCTGGAAATTTTTTTTTGTTGATTGACAAATTTTCGTAACTTAACTTCTAAATGCATATTTTAATAATATGCGTCAAATGAAAATAAGAAAATTTGGAGAAAAGGTGATAAAATGTTGGAATATGGAATCACCGGATTCATTCCAATATTATGTATTCCACTTAACTGCATAATGCACCTGAAATAGTTTTTCAGATATAAAATTTTACAATTCAGAAGGTAAAATATTGATTAGTCCAAAAATCTAGACTTTAACGAAATTTAAGATTTCAACCATATCTTTGAAACACAATAAAATTGTTTTTGTTTTTGATATCAAATCTAATTATTTAAGGTTATTGTGTTCATACCTCATTTTTAGTCACTAATATTTATCTAATAGCTACCGAAATATTGCTAAATCTAATCTTAGGAATAAGCTCGGCCTGTATCTTGGGGGATATAAGAATGTTCTGGAATCCAAAATATTAGCGTATAAAACGATGAGTCAAGCAATTTGCACCATATTCGCATGCTCGTGGACTGTTTAAATCTGAATTATTCACATCATAAGATCAATTAGCATGTTATGGCGATAATTATTTGGAATGTCTATCGTAATACTAACAGTTTCAGCACTAATCATTCAGGTTTTCAAACAAGATCGAATGTATTTTGCGTAACAATGGAAATGTTGAGTTAACACTATTCACATCGGTTTTCATATCGTCTTTAATCACGCAATGGGCTGCAAAATCGTCGGTATTCAATGAAAAGATCATTGCACCACCATAACCGTTGTCTTTGATAAATTGTGTCTTACATTCTAAACTTCGTTCGTCTTCATAGGAAATCCACTCAAGTCCAGAGTAAACATAAGGCGAACAAGTTTCTACATCGTATACTGTTTGTACGTAAATATTATTTTGTTTGAACCAGCAAATTTCTGGAACTAAGTCGCCTGCCTCTTTCACTCTGCTGTATCCGTCACTTGAAACTGATGACCGCGTATTCATAGGCCTTGCGGTAGATTGGACATCTGTTCCTCTAAGCCGCTCGCCAAGTCCCCCATTTACTACCGCCTCCGCTAATCCGCTACCCTCGCGAGACTTCTCACTCAACGGACAGTTAACCGCGAACACCTTCGCAACCAACAGTATCAACTTTACTCCCACTTGAAGGCAAACTTTTTCCTCTTCAATGCCACTTTCTATTGAAGTAGCCTCAGAATCGTATTCGTCTTTCATAAGGTCTGATTCATGCATTATTAGAACATCGCATTCGTTTGCGCTTCTCTGCCAAATCCCTTTGTAGTTGACAATTTTCGTCAGTATCCTTAAGAACGAAATCCGAATTAACTCGTCGATCCCAAGATGAATTCCAGCCTTGAAAATGAATTTTATATTGAATTAGTTTCTTGCCTCGTTTGTCTTTTGTCTCCACGACCCCAAGAACCTTAGAATCGTACAATACTTTTGCCTTTGTTGGATCCGGTTCGTAGCACAACACCCGCTCTCCTTCAGTAAACTTATAACGTACGCCACGAGTTGATACCATCCGGCTATACCGATCCTCGTCTGACATTTGGATGGCAACTGTGGGAGGCATTGCCAGATAGATATGCTTCGAAATGTATCAGAGTTTTACTTCAGCGGCTCACACTGACAGAAAGTATTTCTCCACAAATATAAATATTTGAAGAAAAATATTTTCAGCGCAATGATGGCTGCACGAAAGATAAAGTCTGCTTGCATTTCGAAGTCATACATATCTGGCCGGGTGCCAGGGCTCGGGATCGGAATCACTCCGATTCCCGGGCGTAGGCGTCACATTACAGTTTCATCTTTAAGAATGGTTAATTTGTTGAAGAGTACCTGTTCGAACTTGTCATTGGCCCTTACATCAATGTCTGCCGCTGTCATGTTGTTTGTATCTACAAGTACTGCGGCACCTTAGAAATATATTTATTAATTTCGTATTGTTTGTTATTGTCTTCCATGAGTTCGTTTTGGCTTTTAACTATTTTATCCCAGTCGGTAGCGTTGGGGCTTCCCGCGATCCACTTCCAGGTGGATCCAATCCAGTAGATGGCACGCTTCATTTTCTTTTATTCTGTAATTGATGTAACTTCCTTGAGATAATAGATAGCTATTGGTGAAGCTGTGGTCGCAGAATGCTAGTTTTATTCAATCGGTGTTGTATAACAGGTTCGATGTTCGCCAATATTTCGTCGTATTGCTTCAGGTCAATGGTGTGGATAATTTTGAAACTCCCATTGATAATTTTACCCAATCCTATTTTCATCGTCATGATGGAGCCGTTGTATTCGTAGATGTCTACGGTGGTGTATGCGCTGCCCAAGACCATTCTGAAAAAGGTAAGTTATTTTTCAGATGGGATTTATGGACTCGTTTTCCGGTGTTAGTATTGATTGTTACTTTGTTATCCTTTGATACTGTTCCTTTTACATAAAGAGGCTTATGTTTAGGTTTAATCTGCTTATCGATCGTATATACTACATCACCAGATTCGTATACCCTTAGTTTTGACCTTTTTTTGTTATGGACCTTCAACTGATGTTCTAGTTTCCGTTGGATTTCCTGCTATACGTTTTCATTGGGCTTGGTCTTAAAATCATGTAAGGTTAAAAAATATGTCTGCCGGTTTTTTCCGGGGTATGGAGTGAAATGAATTATTGTATCGGTCAACAGAAATGCTTATGATTTTCTTCACAGAGAAGTCCGGATATTCTTTGATAAGGCATCTTACGATTTCAAGAATTGTTGAGTGAAGCCTTTCAATTGTACCGTGAACTTCACTTTTTTGCAGTAGTGTTAAGTAGGCCGTAATACCTAATTCCTCTAGAAGATTGTGAATTATGGGGCTAATGATTCCACCCTCGTTATCGGAAGTTAACATTCTGGGAACTGAGAAATAATGAAGAACATTCAGTATCTTTTGGCGGAGATGTAATACTGATTTATTCTTTATGCGGAAGAACTTCGCAAATTTGCTAAACTTGTCGATGCAAGTGATATACTTTTCTCCCATGATCTCCCACATGTCTGTATGAAGGATTTTCGGGGTTTCAGTGGGTGGCAGTCATATTTGTTGGTGTTGCAAATCTCGCAGTTTAGTTTTTAGGGTATAAATGGGCCATAAGGGTGTTGGCGGTTTAAATATTCGATTTAAAAAAAACTACGAAACATAACACAAATATATTTGTATTGTTAAAAAGTAGAAGCATAGGAATTTTTAAGACTTAAAAATAATGTCCAAATGGCTTCCCTCGGCTGCTTGGCACTCTTGGAACCGAAGTCGCAAATTTTGGAAAACTCGTTGAAAAGTTGTTCCCGGTACTTTGTTACTTTCCTGAATAATATTCCCCTTCAGCTGCTCTAAATTGGTCGGATTATTCTCGTAAACTACCGATTTGAGGTAGCCCCATAGAAAATAATCGCATGGAGAGAGATCGGGGCTACGTGGGGGCCATTCAATATCCCCCCTATTCGAGATGAGTTTTCCGGGAAAAACATTTTTCAGCAGCTCTATGGATACCCTAGCCGTATGACATGTGGCCCCATCCTGTTGAAACCACATCCTCGAGGTATTGCCTTGAAGTTCTTGCAAAGCTGGCACCAAAAAGTCTGTTATCATGTTGCAATAATTGTTAGCTCTAACCGTCATCGCTTGCCCTCATTCGTCCTCAAAAAAGTGTGGCCCAAAAATACCGGTTGACGTTATGCCACCCCACACGACAAGCTTAGGGCTGCGAAGTGGACGTTCATGCAAGCGTCGGGGATTAGTCTTGGACCAGAACCGACAATTTTGCCTGTTGAAATTGTTGAACTGCTCAAGCATCAAATCGACAAAGTTAAGTCGGTTATTGGCATCATTGGGCTTTAATTCTTGGACTATCTGAATCTTATAAGCCTTCATATGCAGATCACGTTTCAAAATTCGTCGCAAAGTTGTTCTTTTGACGTCCAAAGACTGACTTCCCTTACGTGTTGACTGTTGCGGATATCGCTCAACTGAAACACGAACACGCTCCACAATGTCGGCTGATCTTGCAGAAACTGGGCGACCACGAGCCGTAATTGGTACTGTTGAGCCGGTTGTTTCAAACATTCTGATCCATTTTCGTAACACATTGGCGCTTGGAACTTCACTTAAATCGCGTAAACCGTGTTCATGCCGATACAAACGTCGTGCAGTAATCACTAAATTTATTGTTTTCGAAATACGCTCGGACACAAAATGCACACTGCACTCCCGTGTACGGCTCCATGGCGACTAAATTTCCAGGAAACGGCGCAGCGAACAACATATCTCCCCGTCACCCCGCGCCGCACGTTACCGAGAAATTGAAGAATTAAATCGCCAACACTGATATGGCCCACCCTATTTCTTTACGAGGCTGGTCATTTTGGGAAAGTAGTATTTTTCCAAAATCTGCTCCCTATTCTCGCGATGATTTCTGTGAGGTCTGCAGTATTCCTGTTGAATTATCTGCAATTGGTTATCTTCCTGTGCTATGTCCTCAACCACTCACTGCGTGATTCTTATTTTAAATTTAGAGACGTGCTCCTTATAGGCATCCTGCAAAAGCTGTATGAAGTGTCTGGAATTTTAATGCTATATATGATGTTTGGAAAAAGTATTTGTTTTAAGATCTTTACTAGTTTATCCCTCATTATTTTGTTTATTCGTATGTAGTGCCTATGAAATCCTGAGTTTGGTTGTTCATATGCATTAATTTCCTTGCCTACAGATATGATGACTTGCTTCTTGTTGTGGGCTACACTATGGACAGTTGACGAACTTGAATCTAGCATGTTTACCTCGATTGGCAATCTAGATAAAGCATCTGCTACGAAATTGGTTTTCCCAATTCTATAAATTAATTCATAATTATATTTCTCTATTTTCGCTTTCCAGCTCAGAGCGAATGTCAACGGCTGGTGATCTTTTTCATTTGTAGCGTCTTTTTCATTTGTAGCGTCGTTCTCTTCCGTTCTATTAATTGATCTAGATATATATATATATATATATATATATATATATATATATATATATATATATATATATATATATATATATATATATATATATATATATATATATATATATATATATATATTATCGGCTTGTCTTTTCCAATGTCTCCCTACGATAATACAACATCGATAGCGTGATTCGAGACATCAGTTGTAAGTAAAAACGGTTTCTCAAAGTCTGGAAATGCTTATATCTCGGAGTAGGTAAGTAATGGTTTCAAGGTATTGAATGCTTCAGGTTCTGGTTTGCCAAATTCAATATCTTTGCGCTTGGATCGGTTAGATCTAACTTGCGCATTTTCACCACGAGTTAAGTTGGTCAATGGTTTTGTTATTTTCGCAAAATCTTTAATGAACTTCCTGTAATATGTTGCCATACCCAGGAAAACCTTTAAGTCTTTCAAGTTTGATGGCGACTGCATTATACTAATATCGGAAATTTTCTCTGGATTAGGCAGGTTTCCTTCGTCCGATATAATGTGACCCAGAAACTGAACTTGACTTCTAAGCAAGGTAGATTTCTCCAAATTAACTTTCAAATTTGATTTCTCTAATTGATTAAGTATTGTCTCTAAATTTCGAAGGTGTTCCTCCTCGGTTTCTACTAGGATAACTATGTCGTCGATGTAGACGAAACAGATTTTTCCCACAAATGGCTTCAAAACAACGTTAATCATGAGCTGAAAAATAGCAGGCGCATTTTTGAGGCCGAAAAGCAGCGTTGTGAATTCGTATTTGCCATTCGCGATCAAGAAGGCAGTTTTTTGGATATGATTTTCCTTCATCCTGATTTGGAGAAACCCAGAGGTAAGATCAAGTGTAGTGAAAAGCTTGAATTTTCCAAAGCTGGCTAATGTATTCGTGATATCAGGTATTGGATACACATCTGATATGGTAACAGCGTTAAGTCTTTTATAGTCAACAACCAAGTGATATTGTTTTTTTGCCTAATTTATTGGGTTTCTTAGGCACAATCCATATTGAGGAATTGAAAGGGCTCTTTGATGGACGAATAATTCCATCTTGTAGCATCTTTTCAATTGGCTTCTCAATTTCGTCTCTCAGGTTTACAGATATTTGACGTAGGTAGGATCTGATGTTGATTTCCTTATTTTAGCTCTTACGCTTGTTTGCAGAATTTTTGCGTCAGTCACCGGGCCAAAAATTTTAGACTGCTTCCTTAGTATTATGTCCAATTTGATCCTAGTCTGAAAATTAAGATGATTGTCCGCGATATTCAAATTGTTGACCTGCCTCGATTGTTTCGCTTTCAAGGGTATTTTAATATTGGGGAAATTTTTCAAAATATTGTTTTTTCTATCTATAACCGCATCTAACTGTTTGAAGGTATCATCGTCTAGTATACCATCAAAGGATTTCAACCCTGGTAGAACATAAAAATCTAAAATTGTACTGTTTCCAACGTTTTTGAAAAACGGCCCTGTATTTTTTCGGTAATGGGTATTTTCCCTGCTGCTGATTGTATATGAAATGTAGTCTTAATCGATTTTACATTGAAGGAAAACTTGGGAGCAATGAAGTTGTTATTTGCGCCCGTATCGATTAAAAATTTTAAAACCTGACGATTGCACAAGATATACATTAAGTATGGCACGCTAGAGAGGCGTCCATCATAAAATTTACCTCACTATCATCGTCTCCGAAATCGTTATTACTTTGGGACTGTTCAAAATAGCCCTCATTAGGTGAGTCCTGTAAAGCAAAACCATCACAAATTTCAGATAAATCAGTGTATGCTGATTGTTCCTGAGTTTCCAAGTTAAATAGTCGCTGTGATTTTTTTGGGTAAACCGCGGAGTCATTTGAACGCTTAAAAGCCTGATTGTAAAAAAGTCTATTCATATAATCAACCTGCTTAGTTTGCAAGGATTTATCAACATCCATCGGGATCGGAGGTTTTGGATAATTAGGCATAAGGGAGGGCACATTCTGTAAATTCTGCTGCATATTTCTTGGAATATTATAGGCCTGATTCCTTAGAGGTTTACTTAGCCGTGGATAAGTAGCTAAATTTGGACTATTTTTATTTTGTTCCGGTTTTGAAGGAAAGAATTGATACACTGGAGCCAAAATTGAATTGTTTACATACTTTTGATCGATTTGATAGTTCCTGGAATTTGAATTTTGAAATTCTAAACATGAAGCGTATGCCTCTGGTAGAGTTTGGGGTCTTTGCCCCATTAATATTTGAGATAAGTTTCCATTAAGACCGCATACGAAAACATCGAGCGCACAATTTCAATGGTTTTCGGTTAAGGCAATCACAGTTTCCTTTGAATAGTCTTCCGTTTTGATTTTATTAATCAAAAGGGATCGTTGATGGTTTACCTCGGCGTAAAACTCATCGACACTTTTAGACCTCTGAAACATGGAATGCAGTTGATGTTCCAGCGTCCGTTTATCACGTTTATTGGCGTAATACAGGAAAAGACACTTTTTAATGCTCATCCAATTTTCATCAAAGATGTTGTATGAAATGAGAGCAGCATCTGCCGGGCTTCTTATTTTTTGTCCAATGTGACGAAGGATTGCCCGGTAGATAGGTTTATGCCGAGCTATTCCATAATCGCTGAGTATAGTTTCAACACTATGAACCCAGAATTTGTATTGCAATGGATTTCCATCGAATCCCTGCAGATCTCTGACACAATCAGGTAACCTCTTTATTTCTTCAAGGTTCTGTTTTAGGTGTGGCAGGATCTGTCGGTGTGGAAATATTTGCCGGACGTGACGTTGTTCGAGAACTTTCAATTGATTCTTCTTCTTACTGTGTTCAATTTGAGCGCTTACCCCACCAGTCAACTAAACAAGGGTTTGTCTATTTTCTTCCATTTTAAATCACAAAATTTGGAAAAACGCAAAACACTCGCGAGTTGCACCCGGTTTACCCTTCACTAAGTACGTAAAATCTATATATTAATGATTTTTTGAATAATGACGGAAAAAATTTTGTTTTTGATACAAAGATGAAAAAATCTAACAAGGTTGATTTGATTAGAAAACAAATCTTGAAAAAATTACTGGTTGTTAATGAGAAGAGCCAAACTTACGTGAAGCAATATAAAAGTATTTTCATATTTGATTTTAGAGTAGCGTATTCTTCTTTTTGGCACCGACCGTTGATCCTTGGAGGCTGCCTACTGCTGTACGCCAACTCTTTGCCCTTGCAATATGGTACTTGGTTGAAGAATGGTGTTTCGTCAAGTTGCTAGTAATCCTCCAAAAGGCATTTAGCACGTAATCCTTGAAACGCGTCTTGCACACTATTACCTTGGGACACTTACCACACGTCGTTTCGCGCTGTATTTACTTATTGCGCGGATTTCCATAAAATTGCGGTTTAACTGAATTGTTCCTGTAATTTTTATCCTACGGGTAGCGACAGATAGCTGTGTTCTCACGGGAACAGCTAATTTTAGCTCGGGCGCCAGTTAACAAAAGGTTTCTTTTGGGTTGTAAAAAAATATGCAACCCTCGAGTGCTTCCACGCACGGTTGTAATTAAACAATATTTCGTTAAGTTTAGGGAACAATTTATTAGCCCGACGTCTCGTTAACAACTGACTTAAAACTCGTTTGCCTCTTTTAATGATTTACAAAAACTGAGTCAACATATTTTACATTTCATACAAATCTTCAGATATACTTTACTCTAATTACCAAGTTCAACTTGGTTTGTATTTATGATGATGCAGCGGCATGTGCGCGAATTGCATGGGAATTTAAAAGGAAACTTTACAACTGAGTCTAAGGTATGGGAAAGAACTAGTGAAAAAATGCAATGTTAGAAAATGCAATATATGGAGATAATAGCGTGTTAACTTCAATATTACAAACAATTTCTAACATTTTTATCAAAACTCCTACATATTTGTAGTGTCTAGGTCCGTTGCAAACGTGTATCTCACTAGAATCACGTGTTAATGTTGGTATAATTGTCAAATAACTTTGCTGTTAATCGTTCAATTATTGTTATATTTTCAAAATACATAAAATTCAAAAAACTTAAATTAGAGCTCTTGGGAAATTTAAAGGTCCCGTTTTGATTTTATAGGCAAAACCGTAAAATTGATAAAATGTACTATTATTAACAAAGTTGATCGAATTTCGACTTTTGAAGCATTTGTTGGCCTTGTACTACTGAAGTCATACCACTGTGATTTTTTCCAGATTTTTCGGGTCAAAGGTTGGGGGGACACATTATTTTCGTATATTTCCCCTTCCCCTGTACCCCTCAAAGCAAAACTTGTCATCATTAAGACCTTCCATTTGATACCCATATTGCCTACATGCGCTGATTTTTTTTTCAGGGGCCACTCCCCTATATGGGGAGACCCCCTTGAACCCCTTATACATTTTTTTTTTTGTGGTTAAACTTTGGAGGAGGCATCACTTTGCACTTATCTACAAAATCTTATGTTTCTAGCTTATGTAGTTTGCGAGAAAAAGTGGTGTGACACACGGACGGATGGACAGATGGACAGACAGGACGCGGTTTTAGTCGGGTTTTGTAAAATGATTTTATATAACCCTTTCAATGCTGTTGAGCTCAGTTTCAATGCTGCCAAAACATATAAAATGACGTGGTTTGGCCGGGGAAAATTCCATCTCACTGGTATCTCTAACGACCTTAAAGACCTCAGAAAGTATCTATAAAAGCCAAAAAAATTCACAACAATTGCTCATTGCCATATAAATTATGATGAAGCTTCATTGGTATTTTAGTCCGCGTGGTATAGTGGCTAAAATACTCACCCGTAAGCTAGACAGATTACGAGTATAAGTTCATTTGGTTATGATATGTACTGCTTTCAAAATCAGCATGTCTTGCAGATGGGTGAATGGATACACGTTCAAGTGTAGTACTGACCATATCATCTTCATGATAATGAGATACTCTAACCATCTCTAAACAAAAGCCCTAGGGGCGCTGTGGTGCTAAAACAAAAAACAAAAAATATCATTAATATCCAATCAAACATGAACGTTCTGGTCGTACACAAAATTTTCAAGGAGAATTTATTACCGATTTCCTAGCTGCCCAAACGTTATATTAGCACTACTCTGGTGGAGGCTCCACCAAACCAAACTAACTCACCTGAAGACGGGTGTGGGCGCCACTCGTTCGAGTCTCCGAGCCTCTCAAGGGGTCGTCCGAACGAGAAGACAACCGTCCGGAGCGAAATTAACACTTATACGAGTTTTGGGACTCGCCGCCAATTAGCCGTGAAAATCACCTTCAAAATGAAACTCTGCCACGCAGAACTAGTTAAAGTATTTCACCACCACACAAAACTCGTAGTTTCCCACAACAAGGCAACCGAAATCACCTACAACGACACTAACATTTACTGCACCCGCCGAACACTACCACCTCACTTAACTTTTCTAGGTCTTCCTGCCTGGTCAACGTCCCGGGAAAATAATTCACGAGCCACACCTTTCACAGCTGAAAGAGAATGTTTTTATGTCGAATGGTAGCGAGGAAAGAAATATCTACAATTATCTTTACTCGACTTGAGTAATACTCAATACTTTATTACAAATTCAACCAAAGTAAAATTAAAGCCACTTACATGTATTCCCTACTCTGGTAAGGAGCCCCTTTCTTATGTTTTCGTAATTATCGCCACCACACAGTTGTCTCGTCACAAATTATTGCTCCAGTATCCAAGATTCGTCTCCAATTTAATGTTCCGGTATCCAGGGTCCGTCTCCGATTCCTCGTCAAAAATGTTGTCGCTGATAAATGTTCTGTTATACCTCCGCCGGCTTAAATAACCTCCGGGGCATAAATAACCTCCAAGTTAAGGTTTTTTTCTTCCCGTCCACCGGGAAAATCATGTTTTGGAGTGCTTTTTCTTCGTTTGTTCGAGTAATTCCCCTTGCTTGAATTCACTCATAACAAGTTCCACTCGGTGGCGATCCTAGCGGGAAAAAAGAGTATTGCGCGCTGAATGCATTTGACAGACAGTTCAAACTGTCAGTAATGTTTATTTAACCCTCACTTTTCCCTTTTTCCCTTGAGCCGCCCGTCGTCCCTGCCGGTAGTTTAATCGCCATGTCAACGTGTGAAGTGTCGTGTGTGTATATTTATCCACCAGTTTTAACTGATTTTGGTTGTCGAATCTCTCCTCGGAAATGTCGCAATTTTCTTCATTTAGATTCCCGTGGTGGAATATAGTAAATTTGGTGCAAATAAGTGAATAGTATGCTTCAGCACGATATCGACAGCCAGTTAGAAGAGGAGGTAAGATATTCAACATATGTATCCGTGTTTGTAGTTTAGTGAATTTATCTTTCTCTTGTTTGAGCTTATCGTAATCGGCGGTCATTTGTTGGTGTGCCAAAGAGAGTTTTTGGTAAATATTCTTAAGCTCATTCATAGCCTCTTATTTGGCTGAGAACTCATCGCGAAGGTCTACCAATTGTATTGTGAGGGCATCACGTAGCTCATCTATTTGATATCGAGCATTGCGAGTATTGCTTCAACATTGATTGCTGAAACATGCTCAGGTGCTTTCAGTTTTGCACTAGCGATTTGTTCTTCAAGAGTTCACTTCTTATTCGCGGACTCTCGTATTGATTCCTACAATGACTTCATTCTGGCTTCTTGTTGTGAGCTCAACAAACGGCATTCGCCTAAATCCTTCTCATAATCAGAAACCTTTTTATTTGAATTTGTTTGTAAAGCCTCCAGATTCTAATATCTTGTGCGATATTTTTAGCTTCCGAGTTGGTTCTTGATACTTTCGGCGCTTGCTGCTACTTGTGTTGTCCATAATGTGGCATGTAAATTGAAAGCGAACTAGCTACTTAAGTTTAATTACATGAAACTAAAAGGCAAAAAGTATTATGTGGCTTTCTTTCCATAATCTAACAAATAGTCATTTTATGAACGAAAATTTAAATCACTTGCTGTTGGTTCCATTATAAGGTTATCAAAAAAGGTTAATAAAGAGCGGCTCGGTATTGCGTAGGTTCAAATCTTACAAAATCGCATATGGTAGTATTTGGCGTGAGCAACACTATGGAATCTCAATGTTCACCCGTAACATTTTACGCGAAACTAAAGACTAGTTGAGATCAGCCGATCGAAATACTACTCTAGATGTTTCATCAGGGTAACGTGGTACAAATAGTGTATTCTCGAGCCAAATTGGGTCAAGAAACTTTACACAATGCTGCACGTATTCTTTGCTAAGTTAAAAATGAGATGAAACCATAATGGTTATCAGACAGTAGAGAAGAAAGCGAATGTATCGTAAATTTTCACTAACTTATGTAAGTTAGTAAATTTGAATAAATTTTTCGCTCACGTATATGTTAGTTACTACAAGGTAGGTAAAACTACCATCTGCAAGACTGAAGCTTACCTAAAAGATAGACGTCGCTAGAAGTTTGAAATTAGACTGGCTTTTTTTTCGTGTTGGCTACGTGATTGTCACTGACATTTTTGCGAGAGGTAGAGAAACGCTAACTCACGTATGATGCTCGGGCACTTCTTGTCTTGTCTTGTTGTCCGTTTGCATTAGCAATAATGCGGAGGAAATTTTACGGGAAAAATGATATTTTGAGATTTGTTAATTGGACTTTTAAATTAAATCCTTCCAGCGTAAATTTTCACGCTATGTGTTTCGTATCAAGAGCAAGCGTGGCTACAACAATTTCTATGGGAAAAAATGTGTTCAGTAGAGAGAATCCGAAGTTCTAACGATTTCAGATGAAAACTTGTTACTGACTTCGTTTCCACCCCCTACCGTTTTATTGGGGCTACTCCGGCTGAGGCTCTCTAGTCTCAACTAAATCACTCACTCACATGACACTTACCTATTTTGGCAAAGTCTTTGACGAATCTTCGATAGGAGGTCGTCAGTCCCAGAAAACTTCGTAGTTGTTACTTGTTGTTTGGTGTGGGCCAGTTTTACATGGCTTCAATTTTCCCAGGGTCTGTTTTGACCCCCTCTGCTGATACGGCGTGGCCCAGGTATTTTACTTCAGCTGCAAAAATGGTACACTTGTCGGGACTAAGTTTCAAATTCGCCAGACACAATCGGGAGAAAACCTCTTCTAAGTTTCGCACATGCTCTTTGAACGTTCTCCCGATAACAATGATGTCATCTAGGTACACCAAGCCGGTTTTCTAGGTTAGGCCTCGTAGCACGTATTCCATCAGGCATTCGAAGGTAGCTGGAGCATTGCAAAGCCCAAATGGCACTACCACAAATCACCACAATCCCTTCTCAACTGAAAATGCCGTCTTCTCTCGGTCCTTATTGTCGATTTCTACCTGCCAGCAGCCACTCTTGAGATCGAGTGTAGAAAACCATTTTGAGACGGCTTAAGTGTCCATGGTGTCATCGATGTGTGGGAGCGGGTCGCTATCTTTTTTAGTGACGTCATTAAGCAGCCTATAGTCGACACAAGTACGAGTGCTACCATCCTTTTTCTTTACTAGAACAACTGGCGAGGCCCATGGACTGACAGAAGGCTCGATAACGGTTTTTTTCCATGTCCAAAATCAGTGCGCTCACTTTTCCTTGTTTGGCTATAGAGAGACGTCTCGGTGCTGGTTGAATTGGCTTCGCTTCCGGTGTATCTATGACGTGAGCTCCCATACTCGTTAGGCCTTGGTCATCCGGGCTTGTTGAGAAGATGTCGCAATACTTGGTCACCAGATCAGAGGCATGCTTGAATAGCTGGACTGGCAATTTGGTCTGCTTCAATATTGCAGACGTGAGTTCCCGGGCTTTGTCTGTGTCTTGCCTCTTTTTCAAATTATGGTCATGGTGGAAACAAGCTGGTAGCTGTCGATGACTTCTCCCGCTTTGAGCTTGTGGTTGAATTTGCGGTGTTAAGGATTCTAACCGGCACGTATCCGTGCATTGCAGATCTTACAAGGAGTCATCCTACGATCACCCTGCGTAATGCCCACGTCTTCATTGGCTCTATCAGATAAGATCAAGCTTGCTCCATACAATGATAACATGTGGTAGCAGGAAATCCATTTAGAGAATGCAGTCACCCATAATGTTTGTGACCAGAAAATTATGTCCGAACGCAAGGTCTCCCAACTGTATCTGGAGGTTGACGTCTCCATGACAGGTGCAGTTTATCCCGTAGCTGTCCGTAGTTAGAAGACCCTGCCCTTGTGAAGTAGTTGCTGCCTCACTAGGTTTGGCCGGATAATCAATCGGGTTGCACCAGTGTCGATTGTTATGGTGCAATGCTTTCCGTCAACGTTAACAAGAAGGCATAAGTCTGCTTCTCCACGATGTTGTCTTGACACCGTGATGGTGGTGCTGGGGACGTCGATCCTCCTAGCCAACCTCTGCCCAACGAAGTTGGCCCCCTCAGTTTGAAGGGCTTCCAGTCTGGGTTCCTGAGTCGGTCTGGATCTCCTCTACACTGGACGATAGCTCGATTTTCTTCGCTTCTTGCAGTCGCTTTGCAGGCGCCCCTTTTCACCACAATTTCAGCATCTAGGCGCACCATTTACCTGCTGCTCTCAATTCCCACGCGCTCACACCTGCACTCGTCTCTCACTATCTCGAGAACTCGGGCAGTGGTACGAGTCACATTTTTTGCTGCCTCAAAGTTCAGGCTATAATTCAATGCGTCCTTAATCGTTTGCTTTTGAGCTAACCGCATGGCTTATTGCAATTCCTGGTCCTTTAATGCACTGATGAATGCTTCTGTTGCTGCGTCATCTCGATGTTCTGGGTTGTAAGTTGGGTAAGACAAAATTACCAGCCGCTCAATGTATTGGGCTAGCTGCTGTAGGGTTTCGCCAGACTTTTGCCTCTGATGCCGTGGCTGTGATCGATAAATCTGCTTCAGATTATCGTCTTCATAATGCATGTTAAGTGCCTTCGTTATAGCAGCCAAGTTTGAGTACAACTCAACGGGGATAGTCTGCAAAAGCTCGGCAGCTAGACCTCTTTGGGCAAGAATTAATGCAGTTGCTCTTTCCTGCTCATTCCGGTGATCTATCCTAGCGGTGGCTTCAAACTGAGTTTTGTGAATACTCCAGACCGTTCGCCCGTCGAATATTGGTGCTTTCACATTTCTGGATGTGCTTTGCGCTGTGGTTATAAGCGGGGCTGGTAAGGTTACTACTGCCGTCACTACTTCCAGTTTATTTTTCACTTTTTCCATCTTATTGTTGGTTCTCTCCTCGACCTGGTTGATCTCGTGACTGATTCTCTCATCGACCCGGCTGACCTTCTCCTTGACCTGGTAAACCTTTTCCTTGACGCATTTAACTTGTTTGTTCAGACTACCGAGCTCTACTTGTATTTCGGTTGACTGATTACTTGATTACTTGATTTCCTCCAGCTTCTGTGTGATTCCTGCCTTGATTTCGAATGCTGGTTGTTGCTGCTCTTGCTGCATCAGCATCAACATTTGCATCAGCCCATTTTCGGGTTCCTTTGATTTTGGTGTTTTTGTTTCTCCACCTTCTGCCCCTTTTTCACATCTGACGGCTCACCCGAATCCAGATACCCACCTTCTGACTCAATCACGTCACGCAAGCGTACAATCAGTATGGCCTTTGTAATTGTCGTAGCCAGATTCCGCTGTTCCAACTCCTCTTTAGGCTCCGACATGGTCAATTCATTAATTTTTAGATGTAAGCTTCGTGGCATTGTTTTTGTTTATTTTCCACCAGTTTCAACGTTACATTTCACTATTGTGCACTTTAAAAATGTTTAAAACTTTTCACTTTCAAAATTTTCATTTACACTTCTGACACCACTGTCGCGTGTTACGACTCGTGGCCGATAATTTTAATGTTCTAGAAAATTGAAAACGCACTGTCCTTTAAATTAAGTTAAAAGAGTTTATTTACTAAGAATGCGCAATCATTAATGTCACTATTTTACATATAATTAAAATGTTATTTTTTCCTTGTCTATAAGTTTTCATTCCAACTGTCTATATCGCGAAAATGGCTTCACTATCAATCAATAACGCCTTTAACTAGCGCTCCACTCTTATCGCAGTGTTACTATCGCGGTCTTACTATTACCCCCCGTTCATCAGCTCGGCTTTATATAGGATCTCTAGTCATCCAATCCATTTCTATAATATATATTCGAGCAATGCAGTGACTTCACATTCAGATATTGATCATGGATCAACTTGGTCGATTCTTGTGCTTTCGAGTACATTCGTTTATGGATCAGAATGTTATTAATAGTTGCGACAACAATTGCGACAGGAGCTCGCAGAATTGTTTGGACATGTAACATTACATAATTTTTTGCTCTAAGATACGTTTTTTAATAAATTGAAACATAAAACACATTTTGCACTTGCAGCATCTTCCGGCCTTTGAAATTACTTCCAAATATTTTTTCACCTATTTCATTGTCATTTACAGTATCTTGTGATGATTTTGATATAGACGTCACGCAAAAGAATCTGTAAAGCAATAATTTGGCACGCTTTGATTACCTCAAGGTCCGCAATATAAATCAGAAGTTGAGTTTTAACAAAATGATTCTCTCTAAATTACTCCAAGTTAAAAAATATTTGATATTAGGAGTACCATAACAGAATAAAATTAATGATAATGAAACTCAAAATCTTGAAATAGCAAACTAACTCAATACTTACATTTAGCGTCAACTTCGACGTAAAAGTGAATGAAATATTGAAAATGTATGAATTAAGTTGGAACTAAATCACTGACATGGAAAATAATTTCATAGACTAGCCGATTGAACTGCCAATGAAAATTTTCAATAATAACTGGCATGACTAGAACAAAATCTAACTGATTGGCAGCACACTGTCTTGTAACAGGATGGGTTAAATGAAGTCTGACTTTGCATGGCATCATGCTAAGCATTTCTTATAACAAGTTTTAAAGAACATGAGGGATTTGATGCTGCGGATCCGCATTTTGTTGCAAAATCCAGCAGGTCCTAGAATAGCGCGGGACTGCAAACACTAAATACAGCGCATATTGTTCCATAGTAATACAGGAAAAACCAAGCCACTATAATCTCGTTAGATACCACTCGATCTTTGTGAAACTTTTAAACGATTCAATCATATAAATAGCCATTTACGTACTGAATTTTATTGAATTTAATCGTATCGTCAAAATTTTATTCAAGAAAATGTAAAATTGACCAAAACGGACGATGTTAATTGCGAATAAAACAAAAAGTTTTCAGAGAATTATGTTTATATTTTTTATTTTAGTAGAGGGATTTCTGGCAAATATGCGCTAAAGCAAAATAGCGCCCAAATGCTCGCCACGGCTACGCTGGAATACTTCTATCCGAGGGTCCATATATTCAATGCAACAGCAATGTTTTCGGCAGAACGAACTGGGCGAGCATGCACAGGTGATTTCAAATTTCCTAGAGCCCCGGTTTGCTGAAATTTGCGCAAAATTCTCCTGATTGTGGACACACTTGGTCGATTATGCTGACCAAAAAAAATCACGAAGTGCACGAAATGCATTTTGATTTGAACGCCCATTTTCGTAAAAGTCTTCAACAACCTTAACGCGCTGCTCAACTGTGTACTTCTCCATGGTTGAATTTGTCAAATGCTGAAACAAAAACAATGTCATATTAAGTTGGGCGAAAACTTGATGTTAAGGAGTGACTCACAATTAACATCGTGCGTTATGGTTGGACCACCCTTAACTAAGTTGAATTAATTTCCACTCCTCACGTATTTGTTGTTGTTGTACTAATGAAGGTCTACATTCATGATTTTTCAAGGATTTTTCGGATGAGAAATGTCCAGTCGCAAGGGGGAACGCGAAAAGTTCGTAAATTTCTCCTTCACCTGGCATCCACGGTACCGATAAGCCAATTTTAAGACTTGTTTTGAAAAGATTTCATTGAGACATATCCAATGACACTCTACTTGACTAACAAAGTTGAAAAAATTTTTTTGAGGGGTCATCTCTCTATATGGGGAGACCCTTTTAAAACCTTTTGAAAATATTTTTCACCCTTGAACTTTCTAGAAGTCATCACTTTGGACCTTTTCACAAATAGACATGGCTATAGCTTCCATAGTTTTGAAGAAAAACGGTTGCGAAACGGACACAGATTGTGATTTCAATAGGGTTTTGTATTTTAGTACAAAACCCTTAAAAGCGACAACAAACAAGTTGAGTAAGCAGGAGAGCGCTCCTATCAGAAGGTCTTTGTAAACATCCAAGCGCTAGAAACAAGTTTTCTAACAGCGTAAGTCGATAACTTGAATAATTTATCCAATACTTGGATATGAAATCGTTCAAATTTATGCTAAAGATACACAATTTCTTTCATAAGCACAGTGCAGCCGCCATTTTGATCTTGCTTAAATGATTGTTCTGAATGTTCGGCCAATTGAACATATTCAAGTTAAACACTATTGCTTAAATTTTCATGAAAATTGAAAGAAAATAATAATTTGGAATATACAGGGCAAAATTGGCAAAATATGTAGAATTTTTCTTTAGAAATCTTCAAAATAGTCCCCATTGGAGTCGATAATACGCTGATACCGGATTTTCTAATCCCCGAACGCTCCCTGAAAGTCGGCAACCTCGATGCTGTCTAGAGCCCTCGTCGTAGCACGTTGAACGTTTTCCAGAGTCCCGAACCGCGTCCCCTTAAGGTGTCTCTTGATCTTGAGGAACAGAAAGAAGTCTGCTGGTGCCATATCCGGGCTGTAAGGACTCTAGTTCGGTTTGCAGTCGATCAAGGATTTCCGAAGCGACAACAACACGACGCTCCTTTTGCTCATCAGTCAGGTGTTTGGGTACCAGCTTCGCGCAGATCTTGCTCATGCCCAGATCGTTCTTAATAATGTTGTTAACGGTCATCTTATCAATTCCAACCTCATCTGCGATAGCCCGAATGCTCAGACGACGATTACTGTTCAACACATCACGCACTTTTTGCACATTTGTATCCATGTGACTCGTTGATTGAGGACTGACGAGCTGTTTGTCATGGACGTCATCGCGGCCCTCCCGAAAATTTCTGTGCCCCTGAAACACTTAAGTTCTGGACAGAGCAACCTCACCGTAAGCTTTTTGAATTATTTGAAGGGTTTCCATTGCCGTTTTCTTGAGTTTGACACAAAATTTGATGCTGACACGTTGCTCGATCGTACGCTCCATTTTCACTCCGACGTAGTAACTGAACACGCACTCCACTCTCGCTCGATGCTATCTCTCCAAGTGCTTGGAGACAACTTCTGCAGCCCGGTTCCGTTTACCTAGATCATCACCACCACTACAGCACCAGATACCGGTTAGCAGACGCTTTGACGGCGCGGGGCAGGCTCAGTACGGTTACTTATTATACAGACCCTGTATATCAATCATAAACACGTGTTATTGTTGTTATGATTCCATACAATTGAAATCGCTATGACTCACTTGTTTATGATTCGATCTCAATTAATTTTGTGAATGTACGAGGGCTATTCAACAAGTACTTAGCCTACAGAAGAAAAACGAAAATTCTGGAAAGGTAGCAATTTATTTTTCCACATAATCTCCTTCAAGCTCGATACATTTGGCCAAGCAATGCTCCAACTTTTTCAACTCGTCCAAAAAATACATTTTCTTGAGGGCTGCAAAATAGGCCTCCGTGGCTGCGATGACCTCCTCATCCGACCCAAATCTATTCTCGGCGAGTGATTTTTTCAGGTTTGGAAACAAAAAGTAGTCGCAAGGAGCCAAGTCTGGAGAGTACGGTGGATGGGGCAGCAATTCGTAGCGCAATTCGACCAATTTGGCCATAGCGACGGCGGAGGTGTGAGCCGGCGCGTTGTCGTGGTAGAACAGTACTTTTTTCGTCGCCAAGCGGGGCCGCTTTTTCTTCAATTCGACGTCAAATTGGCCCAATAAATCTGCATAGTAGCGCCGCGGGATTGTGTTACGGATAAAACCGAAGGGCACCAGGATTACCTCACCCCGAACACTATCGTAACACTCGCGTGACTATGTATAGTCAGAAAGCTAAGCCGCACTCGACTAGGGTTTGCTTGCCAGTCCAAATTGTAATCATATTAGTAGTTTAAATACGATTATTGGTAGTCTTAAGCAAACATAATTGTCATCGAACGACGATCAGAATCACCGCCTGTTCGAAGTTGGAATGTTCCCCAGATATTTCGATAGAACCAAAACCTAACAAGATCGAGCCAGATGCTGCCAAGGAGGATTCAGATGATGAGAATTCACTGTCTTGAAAATGCCGATAAAACGCTACAGTTTCTCCGGGAGCAACGAGTACATTTAGAAAACATCGGTTCCCATGATATTGTCGATGGAAACGCATCTCTAAATTTAGAATAATTGTCCGGTTTACGAATCGTTCCAGAGTTACATTGCTACAGAAATGCTAGATGGTGACACCAAATACGATGCTGGTGAAGAGTACAGTCTTCAAGAAGCTGAGAAAGGAGTGATTTCTATTTCGTAGTCCATTCAGGAGACAATCAAAACGGACACTACGTCGCTTACATAAATCCGCTGTCGGAAGGAAATTGGGGTAAGTCCGATGATGACGTCGCTTCATGCTGTATGAAATTTGAAGCCATTGAGCATAATCACGGTGGTTCAGATAATGAAATAACCCTCAAGCTTCCGTGCAAATAACTTATGATGTGAAGATTATTGGGAAACTTCAATACGAAGTGGTGGCAGGTGGCTTAAATCGATTTCATTTATGTCTATTGAGTGTGCTAGACACAGCAGAGCAAGGAAAAAAAAGAAAACATTTAGTAGATGCTGATGTCAATTGACCCGCCTTTAAAATGAGTGGGAATAATGTCTGTCGCGGCCACAGTCGACAGCATATATAATACGATGATAAAATATGATGACGGAGCTTTCCGTTGCATTTAAACGTGATAGTAGATTTATTTTGTTCATTTAACCATAAAATTAATAAATGAAATATGATATATTATAATAATACGATAATAATGATGATGATATGCAGATAGTGATCAGACACGAATTACAACTACACCGCTCGGAACGCCGCGGCACCGCTCGAGGGCCGGAAGACAAAACCGATAGAGCTATAGCAGGTAGAATTAACGTAAAATCCAATAACTTAAAAAAAAAAAAAAACCAGAGAAAACATACAAAACAAAAATTGTTGTGTTGTACATTCGTTCTAGAGGAAGATGATGATAAAAGTTCCAAAGAAGTAAAATTAATAACGAAACAAAAATTAGGATAATAAGATTATTAAAGATGCAGTAAATTAATGAAATAATGCTAAAACCGATGAGAAATGTAGAAACTAAAGAGCGTACTGATTGAATATCGTAGAATGAAATAAGCAAACAAAATGGAAATTATCATGTTCGCAGGGGTAACGTCAATGCAAACGAATTATGAGAATGAGAAATACAGAAAACATTGATGACCAACAACGTAAAGTGTATCTTTGAGTTAGCTTAAGTTTTAGTATTGTAATTTATGTTTTAAGGTGAAATATAACTAGAAATGGAAGAAACAAACAATTTAACGTATAACCAAAAAAAGGAAATAAAATGCAAACAGCAATTTATCGTGTACACACACACAAACACAATATTTAGTAGATACAAGACACTTGCAAAGAAGCGAGAAACAAAAAGTAAAAATAAATAAAACTCAAAGCTACAAACGCAGAAGCGATAGTAAACCGTATGAAAGCAGGAAATAAGAGAAAAAATTTTACATTTTTACGGGAATAGATCAGATGTATAATATAATTTATAAAATGTAACCAACCCACATAAATTGTAACACATGTAGCCGTGACCCGGACACGCATTAGGTTGAACTTCGGGCTTTTTGATGATATGCAGCAAAGTCCCAAAGACGTGAGGATTTTCTTTTTTTGAAATAATTAAAAAAATATACTGCCGAAAATTGAAACATAAACACACATCACTGACAGGCCAAACTGTCAGTGAACTACGTTCAGCTGATTCAGCCGAAGTTGGAGTACTCGCCACCAGAGGGGAGCGGCTACCAAGTGGCGGCAAGAAGGTATTACCCCGCTGAAGAGGTGGGTGACCGACGAGCGGAACCATAGCCGTTAGGAGGAGGCTATATAAGCACGCGAGGAATGACGCGCCTCCTCTTTTTGATCTCTTGTATCGTGGGCGACGACGGCAACGGAACGAGGAAAGTCAGCGAAAAAGAAAGTCGAAGCGCAGCGGAATCGTTAAGCGGAAGACAACAGAAACAGCAGAGCGGAATCCACATTAAGAACAACATTATTGGTAAAGCGACGAGCAAATTTCAATTGGGAAAAGAAAGGCGACGGATTATACTAGCGAACACGATCGTCGAAGGGGCCCCTTTGTAGGGTTATAAGTAACGTAAGTTATTTTTTTTGATAGAGTGTATTCTTTATTGAGATTATAGTTTCTTTTGAGTGAATATAAAAGTAGAAAAATTGTAGATAATTGAAATTTATTGGTGTTTGAAGTAACGATCAAAGGAAGAAATTTTAGTGCCGTTCAAGACACTAAAAAGAAGTAAGTTTTTTTGTTTCAGTTCGCTGTTGTAACGAGTGCGGCTTGGACGGTCAAGTCAAAGTGAAAGTGTCGGGAGGTTGAATAAAGCCCGTGATAGCGGAGGTCATAGTGTTCGGGGGTGGTATTGTGGTCCCCGCGAGGGACATCCTAATTGAGAAGTGAGGAATAGAATGTGTCAGTGAAGTAGTGTAGGGGTAGGATTGAAGTACAGAGCGTAGGGTATTTAGTAGCGAGGGTATCGGCCGAATAACATCGAGTGCAATCGGTTAGTCGCATTCTCGCTTGGCGGCTAGTTGAGGCTTTGAGGGAAAAGCGAGTGGCGCTCCACGCCCGTCTTCGGACGAGCTAACCGGGTCCACAAGCCTCGCCGGAGCACCCCAGTTTTCCCGGGTAAAAAGTGGGGGTAACAATTGTTTATTCTTCTCAAGGTAATCGATGTGGATCACTCCGGCCTTCCGGCCGATCGAAAAGTCTTCGCCTTCTTCGGAGCACGTTCGCCGGGTAAAGTCCACTGTTTCGACTGTTTTTTGGTCTCTGGTGTGCACCAGTGAATCCATGTTTCGTTGGCGGTCACAAAACGATGCAAGAAATCCGCCGGATTGCGCTGAAACAGCGCCAAACATGTCGCCGATGTGGTCTCACGATTGCGCTTGTTTTCCTGTGTGAGCAAATGCAGCACCCATCACACTGACAGCTTTCTCATGCCCAGTTCTTCGTGCAGAATATGATGCACCGTTCCTTCTGCGATGCCCACAGTCTCAGCTATCTCGCAAACCTTCAATCGACGGTCTGCCAATACGACATCGAGGATTTTTTTAACGTTTTCCTCCGTAGTAGCCGTTTTCGGGGCACCTGGGCGTGGCTCATCAAAAACCGACGTGCGTCCATGAACAAGCTCGTTGAACTAATTCTTGACGGTCGCCATGGAAGGAGAAGAGTCACCGTACACAGCACCCAAGTGATCTTTGATTTCGATTTGCGTTTTTCCTTCCGAAAACAAGAATCTACGAGTAATTACTGAACGATATTGTTCTTTTTCCATTTTTGTACAACCGACCGACACGCTCGCTACCAAAGGCTATCAAAACAAAACTAATGAAGGGAATTTACTGAAACTTTGACAGTAAGCTACTAAAAGAATGTGCTGTACGATGGTAAAACTCTTTTGTAATAGCAGCACCATCGGGTGGTGAGGCTAAGTACTTGTTGAATGACCCTCGTACATATCTTATATTAGTCTATATAAGTTTAAAGGTATCGTTTTGATTTTCTGGGCAAAAATGTGAAATCTACAAATCATACTATTATTAACAAAGTTGAGTGAATTTCGATTTCTGAGGTATTTGTTGCCCTTGTACTCATAAAGGTCCACATTCGTGACAATTTTCAGATTTTTCGGCTCAAAGGTGTCCAATCGCGAGGGGGTACATTTTGCCTTCCCCTAGAACCCCTAGTTCATAAAATGATTTTTTTATTTCAGATTTTAAAAGTTCTAATCAAGACTTTTCATTTGATACCGTACTCAACTACCTTTGGTTAAAAAACCCACCTTAAAAAAATTTTATATTTTTGATAAGACCCTAACTTTTGAGAGACCATCACTTCTGACCTTTTCACAAAGTTTGAGCTTTCTAGCTTCTATAGTTTCTGAGGAAACCAGCTGTGACGCATGGACAGACGGACAGACAGGTCACGAAACTAGTAGGTCATTGTAAAAAAAATTTTTACAAAAACCCAAAAATGTCCGTGAAAAACTGATAACCTTCTTTCCTTTGGAAGTCGGTTCCAAAGTAAAAACTTCTACTAGTATTAAATTAACATTTCAAATTTTGAGCCCATTTGTATGCACAATTTTGTATTTATTTTCAATTTTCGAGGCATATTATTAATCCTGAATATCCTCCTCTGAATTTTAATTTTCATCATTTCACTTAAATCAGTTTTTGATATGCCCTAAAAGCTAATTAGGTAAATGACTATTTCAGGGAGTTTTTGTAAATATATGTAAATAAATCTATAGACGTTAGAGTGAAAATCGATTTTCTAAAGTATGTCGGGTTTAACTTGGGGAATAGTGACTAGGTCTGAAAAGGTTTGGTATGGCATAATTTGGGAAAGAATGTTTTGGGCTAATCGTAGAAACGCCTTTGACGTTAAGCACCGAATGTAGTAACACATTTTCTTCATCGTTTAATAACACTGGATGATTCGGATGTTTCCCTACGAAAACTGCCACCTGATTAATACGCAATGAGTATCGTGAAGTAAAATAAATTTTGGCCAGTCATGGAAGGGTTTGTCGTATCTTTTTTCCATTTGATGATTCAACAGAAAAGATACTGGTGACCTACGTAAATCAAAATCATTTAAAATTTGATTTTGCTCTGTTTGTATTTAAATAAAAATTTGGCGCAAAGCTGTTGAAATATGTTCACATGTGCTTCGTGGGACGCATTCCTAAGCACATTAAAATATTGAAATCACATGTTACCATGTGAATATTTAGGCACTTATATGAAATTCCAGTTAGAGGTCCTTGATTGACTAAAAGGTCTACAGTGAAACACCTTAAATAGTTTTCACATGCCACTTTATTTGGCATTGAGCTAAATTTTCACCTAGCCCACACGTTGTCGTAGTGGCTCTATTTCAAGCGATTATTCACATACATACATACGTACATTTTCATTCAAATTTGTCCACACACATGAACAATCTACGCCCGTATATGATTTGCAGTGGTAGAACTTGACCTGTTTTATACAGCACACTATTCGAATTCAAAAGCATTCCAGTTGGGATTTGACATGCAGAAAACAGCTCAAATATTTGTTTTAGAGACTGTGAGCCGAAAATTCCTTGTTAGGATGCTTTTGCAAGCGAATTGTTTAAATATTTCGTTTGAAATTATCTCTGAACGCTCTCCCCCAGAATTGCCGGCTTTTCTTCCATTTTGTGTCTGTTGTTTTTCGGGGTTTGTATGCGTCCCTCTGTCGTCGTCGGATAGGATACAGTCTGTTGGGAGTTATGAAGAAGCCAACATTGAAATTTTGTTTATTCTCGAAAATTTCCTGGTAGCTACGTTGCTTACCAGTCTGCCTCTGTGTACCTGGTATTTGAATTTTTCCGGTAACATTGTTCGGTTTTTCTTGGTAACATTCTTGAATTCTCTCAACCAAAGTAGGAAGTTTTTGTTTAGTTTGATATAAATTTGGAAGGTGAAACGAGTATTTATAAAGTTATTTTGAGAATTCACTCTGATGGATGCTTAAGCGTGGTATAATTTTTGAAATCAAAGTAAAAGGAGGATGAACAGTATCAAGTGTAGTTAGGAAATTTTCATCAATGAATCAAACGAGCAACTTTCTTGAGGGATGAAGTATATTTTTAAGTTGCATTTGCCATTTTGTTTCATTCTCAAACTAATTTTCAGCACAAAATCGTACTAAGATGTGTACAAAAATAATTTTAGCTTGAACCTATAACTTAGATTGACTTCTTGTTTTTACATATTGACTTGATTACTTATAAAACACACACGCATCATAGCTGGGACTGGTCGATTCATCTTGTAAGTAATTGTCCATTCGATTTCTATTACAAGTAATTGCTTCAGTACCTATAGGTCAGTCTACTCCTAGGTAGCTGCTTGCACGCTAACTTGATCAGAGAGGAATTTCGGTCGCAAGTCTTACGCAAGTAGATTAAGCGCACTTATAATCCTTGAGCCACCAGTTCAAATGTTTCTTTAGAAAGTGTTCAACCATTTCACGAAGAAAAATAGCACTGTTACGTTACCAGAGTCCTTGGGAGCTTTTCAAACAATATTTTCCTTCTTCTTTGTAGCACTACAGCCCCTCTCGATCCTTCGCTTCCTGCAAATAGCACCTCTATGTCTTCTGAAGGTTAGTTTTTTATCGAATATAAGTCCACGATATTTAAGATCCTCACTCCAAGGAATGGTTTGCCTTAAAAAATTTATTGGTCGCTTGGGTAGGTGAGCAGGCTTACGCTTCCTGGTGAAGTACATATATTGACTTCGTTTTTGCAACATTTATTTTAATTTTCCATCTATGGTAGTATTGATAAGCTCACCTACCTGGATCCAATGTGCTAAATATCTACTAACAAAGCTTCAGATCACCCAAAATAGATACCTGAAAATTGTACTTAATAAACCGTTTTACTTCTCTTCTGAAAAGCTACACAGCCTTGCTGGCGTTAGTCCAATTCATAAGCTCGCTGCACTGCGCCATGACAAATTAATCGCGAAAGCAAATGACTCGCGCGATCCGCTAATTCATGCCCTGGCGAATTGAAAATCAGCAGTTGCTACCACCTATCTTTTGGCCGTAACCTAGCCTCATAGATTTTAGCTAGTTATAAGTAGATAGTTAAGTTATGTTAAGCTAGTCTAACTTCAGTAGAAGTTTTTCCTAAATTTTTCTCTAGCCCATTGTAGTAATCACATAGAAATACGATAATATGCAAAGTTTTAAGTAATGTTCAAACGATGGTGAAATGACTTTGTCAGAACACCTACTATATTATAAGGCCTCTGTACCGCATACATTCTTATAAAGAAAATTATATATATATAAAAAAAAAGCACCTCTAACTTTCTCAGGTCTGTTGACGGTATCTTCGAATTTCGAAATCCGAGCAGCGATGAACTGTCTTCGTCGACCGAGTCAGACAATCATTTTCTCGGTTTCCCTACTGGTCTCCGCAGTTCAGCTCTCCTAACGAATACCTTTTTGGGTATCCATTTTTCGTCCCAATGATTCACGTGGCCAATCCGTTGCACCTTCCGCAGTCTTACAATCGTTGAGACCTCCGGCTCATCAAAAACTTCATACAGTTCATGGTTGTATCGGATTCGGTATTGTTCCCCGTCTAGCTTCGCTCCGATTATCCACTTCTGGGCTTGACGCTCGAAGACATTCAATATATTTACAGATGCTTAAGTTAGGCTCCATGTTCCGCATTCATAGTATAACGCAGGTCCTCTCACAGGTTTATATACTTGGAGCTTTGTGCTTTCAAGATCGTCAAAACTTAATAAAATATTTTTTTGGAGCTATATTCTTCGGCATATTTCGTCTCTTTCATTACTGGTTCTTGTTATTTTTTCACCTAAATACACAAAGTCGCTCCATTTTCGATTCTGTATTCGCAAAGTGCAATATTTTGTGTGTTTGAAGTATTTTCCTCAACTGCGTCAAGAGCTTTGTTTTATTATTATTAATTTGTGTCCCTATGAGCTTTGCTTTACTATCGAGTTTCAGGAAGAGTTCTTTGGTAGTTGTTAATTACCGTGACAAAATGTTGATGCCGTCCGCATAGGCTACTACTATCAACAGGTAGCTTTTTTATGACGTATTCTAACGCCAAATTGAATAGTGATGGGGCTACCCCTGCTTTGGTCCAATATTTGTGTCAAGGGCATCGGCGAATTGGATTTGGGAGGTTGTTGACGTCATTGTGGGTACCGCTGTTATGTCGACTTTCTTCAGGATTTTCCGGGCCTTCCCAAAGATGTTTGAATACGTAACTGCTGCTCTTTGATTTTGTTCTAGGTTCCGGTTTTGTTCATGGAGAGTGATTAGTGACGCCGCTTTTAGTCTTGTTTCCATTTTCCTTTGTATTGACAAGATTTCACTTTCCTTCTATCCGTTCATCTTCGCTGTACTCAAAATAAAAGTCTTCTCTTGCTCATATCGCTGTTTCGTTAACGGAGTCGTCAGCATTCGGTATATCCGACTGTTGAACACTACCATCTTTGTTTGGTGCGAGTAGTGTGGTGTGGCTGGTATCGTCCTCTGAGTATTTGTGGGTTTCCTGAAAATATCAAGCTCTAAAACATTATTATTTCTTATTATGTTAATATCTAGAAAAGGTATTTCGTCGCTGCTGTCCACTTTCATTGTGAAGGTAATATTTTTATGTATTTCATTGATTTTCTTTAATGTCTCTTCAATTTAATCCCTCTTCACTATCGCGAAAACGTCGTCAACATAACGAATCCACATCCTTGAAAAGACGCCCTCTTCAGGTATACTTTGTTCTAATCATCCCATAAAAATTACACACAGAGGGGAGACAACGGGTTCCCCATCACCACGGTGGAATTTTGCTTGAAATATCTTCCTCTGAAGGTAAAATAGGTCTCTGACATGCAAAGAGTTGCCAATTTGTAGAAACATCTTACTCGCTTCTTTGATGTTTTGAAATCACTCTGGCTAGTTAGCCAATCCTCGAACAAAGTCAACGCCTGCTTTACTGGGACACTTGGGAAAAGTGCTTTCATGTCGAAAGATACTAGTATTTTGTGTGCTTCGATGCGCTTTGCTGTCTTTAACTTCTCGATCAATTCACTTTTGTTTGCTTGGCGGTTTTTCAAATTTTTTTGCATTCCTCCACTAGCCATGTCGCGATTTCGCTTGTAAGAGCGTCCCTGCAGGTTATGATTTCACGCATCTCGTTACCTGCTTTGTGAATCTTTGGCAGGCATTTAATTTGCGGAAGTACTGGATTTGTCACCCTTAGCGCAATTTTGCTAGGTATCACTTCCTAGCAATCCGTCAGGGCTTTCTCCATTCTTTTGATTGAGTCCGGAAAACGGTTTTTCCTCAATTCGTGATATTCTCCACTATTCAGCTTCTCAAAAACCAGGTGGTTATATTTTGGTTTGTCCATTACAACAATCTTATTTTCCTTGTCAGCTTTAAGGTAGAACACCGGCTTTTCCTTCGATTCCTTCACAACGCTGTACTCATTGTTCTTGACGTTCAAATTGGTTGCTTTTATGAAATAATAATGTTTTAGAGCTTGATATTTTCAGGAAACTCACGAATATTCAGAGGACGATAGCAGCTACATCACACTACTCGCACCAAACAAATATGGCAGTGTTCAACAGTTGGATATACCGAATGCTGACGACTCTGTTAACGAAACAGCGATATGAGCAAGAGAAGACTTTTATTTTGAGTACAGCGAAGATGAACGGATACAAGGAATGCGAAATCTTGTCAATACAAAGGAAAATGGAAACAAGGCTAAAAGCTATGCCAGATATCGTACATTGGACAAACTAAGCGATCAGTCAAGGCAAGGTTCAGTGAACATATCAAATCTAAATCTAAATAATATTTAAAATAGTATAAATGAATTATAATAGCAACAATGAAAACAAAAACGCAATAAGGAAAAAGCAATAAATGATATCTCTTAAGTCGGGATGGTAAAATGTAAAAAGGATATAGGTTAAGTGATAGGTCTCAAAGACGAAAATAGGTAAAATGTCAGGGATATAAAAAGAGGATAGTATTGGAACTAAATTATACCAAAAACCATTGAAGAAGGAGGAACTCTTACCTTCGAAATATATATTTGGTTAAATTGAATTTATTTGCTTTTTTCTGAAAAATTGGGGGAACATTGTTTCAGAGAATTTTCACTAGTAAGTTTGCTTTTTGCTTGTCATATCAATTTATATTTCCAATGTCTATAAATATATCACAAGAAACCTTTACTTCACTGTCAGTCAATATCGCCTTCAACTCGCGGTCCACACTGTAGCAGTTTCTACTATCGTGGTTTTACTATTACTCTATCTCCTTCATTCATTCAGCTTGTCTTTATATAGGGTTTCTAGTCATTCAATCCATTTCTCGTATATTGGCGAATGGAGAAGTACCTGGATCCTTTGAGCAATTCTGAATACCCACAGTGACGTCACTTTCAGATATTGATCATCGATCTTCTTGGCCCATGCTTATGCTTTCGAGTACATTCGTTTACTTTTCAATCAATGATGTTATTAATAGTTGCGACAACAGGATCCTTCCGAGGATCCATCGTGTATTTCCTTAACCATATCGTGGATTCGGCTTTTGGGAAGTATAGTTTGCATCCTATAGGAGCTGCCATCCGCCGTTTCCCATATCCGCTTGAGTACACCACCCTCCACCTGAAGGGAGTTAATAACTTTTCAAGGTTGTGCCATGCATCGAAACTTCCTTCCACTCAGGTCACCCTGTTGTCTCCTTCCATACGAGTAATGGTCCGATGTCTTCATCGGCTAGCTGGGTGTTTCGAATTTCCTCCTATGGCCAACCTTCATTGAACTCGGCCGTTATCACTCGCAGATCAACGGTTCGCTCTTTTTCCTCAATCAAGAGGCAATGCTTGCAGTTAGCATTTCCACGAACTCCATCCTTCCGATAAACAATTTTGTAATCGAATGATTACAATCTTTCAATCCATCTCGCAACTTGTCCCTCGGTATTTTTAGTGCTAAGCAGCCATCTCAGTGATGCATGGTCTGCTCCAAGAACAAATTTCTGGCCAGGTACTTGTACTTGTGGAATCGCTTGGTGATCTCTTTTATAGCCAATAGCTCCTGCCTGGTCACGGAGTAGTTCCTCTCACTTTTTGAGAGAACTCAACTGGAATACGAGAGGGCTTTTTCTTCGCTATCGATTTGCTGGGAGAGTACAGCTCCAATCCCGCCGTTGCTCGCATCTGTGTCAACCGAGGTTTTGGATATGTCAGCACGAGTGATTCACACAGCTTCTCCCTCAAGGTCTCAAAGGCTGCTTGGCATTGTTTATTCCAGACATACGGACAATTTTTCTCGGTTAACTAATGGAGTCACTTAGCTATTTTGGCAAAGTCTTTGACAAATCTTCGATAGTATAGGGTTTTCCCATAAGAAGTGTTATTTTGAATAGATCTTGTGATTTAACACCTTGCGACTTCTTCCTTTTGGGCCAGGTGAAAGAAAAGGTCTACACCAAAAGTCCAACGTCGAATCAAGACCTCAAAGATGGAATTCGTGAGGCTATCGAGGACATAGGACATTTAGTTATGGAAAATTTCATGAAAAGGATATGGTCCTGTAAACGTGGTCGTGCTGGTCGTTCGCCTGATATTATTTACTATTAAGGGTATACTTTTTTCTTTATAATGAAGTAAACATTCGATCGTTTATATTAAAAAATGGCATTTTTCTTTTAATATTAAAATAACACCTTTGATTGGAAAGCCCTATGAGTCGCCAGACCCAGAAATATTCGTAGTTGGCGCTTGTTGTTTGGTGTTGGCCAGCTTTTAACGGCTTCAATTTTTTCAGGGTCTATTTTGACCCCTTCTGCTGATACGTGTCCCAGGTATTTTACTTCAACTGCGAAAATCGTACACTTGTCAATTGGAAGAACAACTATTCTAAGTTTCGCACCTACTCTTTGAACGTTCTTCCAATAACATGACGTCATCTAGGTACACCAAGCAGGTTTTCCAGGTGAGGCCTCGTAGCACGTATTCCATCAGGCATTGGAAGGTGGCTGGAGTTGCGGAGAGAAGCCCAAATGGCATCACCACAAATTTCCATAATCCAGTCCCAACTGAAAATGCGGTCTAATCTTGGTCCTTCTTGTCGATTTCTACCTACCAGTACCCAACTTGAGGTCGAGTGTAGAAAACCATTTTGCGTCGGCTAAAGTGTCCATGGTGTCGTCGATGTGTGGAAGTGGGTAACAATTTTCTTAGTGACGTCGTTAAACTGCCTACAGTCGACACAAAAACGAGAGTTACCGTCCTTTTCCTTTACTAGAACTACTACAGTAGTCCATGGGCTGAAAGAAGGTTCGATAACACCTTTTTGTTATGAGTCCGAAGTCAGCGCACTCAGTTCTCTTTGTTCAGCTATAGGAAGACGTCTCGGTGCTTGTCAAATTGGCTTGGCTCCCTGTGGATGTATGACGTGAGTTACCATACCCGTTCGGCTTTGGTCATCCGGGCTTGTTGAGAAGATGTCACCGTACTTGGGACCAGATTAGAGGCTTTCTTGTTTGTGTTCTGCCTCCTTTTCCAATGATGGCCGAGAGGAGCCCCCAAATAGATGATGGTGCAAACGGACAGGCAGCTGCCGATGACTTCTCCCGCTTTGATGCTTGTGGTTGTATTTGCGGTGTTAAGGATTCTAACCGGCTCGTATCCATTCCTTATAGATCTTACAAGGCTTGGTACTACAATAAAACTGTGCAATGCTGACTTCTTTGTTGGGTCTATCCGATAAGGTCGGTGGTCTCCAGAATCACACTCAAGATTGGCCCATACAATGCTCTCGGAAGATTTTGGTACATCAGTGTCACTACATACTACCACATTTATCTTGGGAATTTGTACGCTTAGATCCTTCATCAATACTTCGACAGTCCGCCATTTCAATGCTTAAATCCAGCGTGATTCCATGCTGCCGCAGAAAATCCATTCCGAGAATACAATCATCCATAATGTTCGCGACCAGATAATTATGTCAGAACGCAAGGCCTCCCAACTGTGTATGGAAGTTGACCTCTCCATGGACAGGTGCACTTTCTCCCGTAGCTATCCGTAGTGAGAAAATCCTGCCCTTGTGAAGTCGTTGTTGTTTCACTAGGCCTGGTCGGACAATCGATTGGGTTGCACCAGTGTCGATTGTTATGGTGCAATGCTCTCCGTCAACTTGACCCAGAAGGCATAAGTCTGCTTCTCCACGAGGTAGTCTTGACATGATGATGGGAAAACTGGGGATATCAATCCTTCTAGCCAACCTCTGCCCTTCGAAGTTAGCCCCATCAGTTTGAAAGGCCTCCATTCTGGGCTCGTGACTCATTCTGGATCTCCTCCACCCTGAACAATAGCTCAGTTTTCGTCGCTTCTTGTAGTCTCTATGCAAGTACAGTTTCTCTTCGCAACTCCAGTATCTAGGCACACAATTCAGCTGCGGGTCTTGCTCAATTTTCATTCGCTCACACTTGCACTCGTCTGACACTGCCTCGCGAACCCGGCAAGCGACACGATTCACATTTTTCGCTGCCTCAAAGTTAAGATTGTAAGCCAATGCGTCCTTAACCGTTTGCTTTTGAGCTAAATACAAGGCTTGCTGCAATTTCTGGTCCTTTAATGTGCTGATGAATGCTTCTGTCGCTGCATCATCCCGATGTTCTGGGTCGTGCGCTGGGTAAGCCAAAAGCGCTAGTCAATCAATGTCTTGGGCTAGCTGCTGTAAGGTTTCGCTAGACTTCTGCACCCGATGCCGTAGCTGTGACCGATAAATCTGCTTCAGATAATTGTCTCTATAACGCATGTGAAGCGCATTCATTATAGCAGCCGAGTTTGGGGGCAACTCAACAGGGATAATCTGCAACAGCTCGGCAGCTGGGCCTCTAAGAGGAAGAATTAATGCAGTTGCTTGTTACTGCTCATTCCAGTGATTTGTCCTAGTGGCGGCTTCAAACTGGTTTTTGTAAATATTCCAAACCTCTTGCCCATTGAATATTGGTGCTATCACATTTCTGGATGTGCTTTGCGCTGCGGTTATAAGCGGGGCTGGTAAGGTGGTTACTACTGCCTTCGCAGCTTCCAATTCCTTTTTCATTTTTTCCATCTCATGGTTCATTCTCTCCTCGACCTGGCATACCTTTTCTTCGACGCATTTAATGTTTTCGTTCAGACTAGCGAGCTCCGCTTTTATTTCGGTAGACTTGTTTTGCAAATCAGCCTTGAAATCAGTTGACTGTTTCACCAACTTCTGTGTGATGTCTGGCTTGATTTCGAATACTTGTTGGGCCAGCTTCGCTGTTTGTTGTTATTGTCCAGCTTTGGGTCTAGCTTTGATGATTGTTCATTTAACTTCACTGATTGTTCATTTAGCTTCGTTGATTGTTCATTTAGCCTCGCTGATTCTACATTTAGCTTCGCTGGTTGTTCATTTAGCTTCGCACTGAACTGGATGACTGTTATCGTTGCTTTTGCTGCATCAGCATCGACATTTGCATCAGCACATTTTCTGGTTCCTTTGATTTTGGTGTTTCAGCTTCTCTACCTTCTGCATCTTTTCCCACATCTAAGGGTTCACCCGATGCATGCCTTCCGATTCAATTGCGTCACGCAAGTATGCAATTAGTGTGGCCTTTCTACCTTGCGTAGCCAGATTTCGTTTTTCCAAGTCTTCCTGAAGCTCCGACATGGTCAATTCATTAATTTTAAAATGTTGCCTTTGTAGTGTTCTTATTATTTAGATTTTTTTCCTACTAGTTTTCACGTTAAATTGCGCTTTTGTGCACTTGGAAAATATTTAAAAGTTTGCACTTTCAAAGATTTCTTTCTCTTTCCTCGACACCACTGTTGCGTATTCCGGCTGCGGCCAATATTTCTAATGTTCCGGAAAGGTGAAAACACACTGCCTTTTAAATTAAGTTAAAAGTGCTTATATACTGAGGATGCACAATAATTAACTTCGCTATTTTGTAAATCACACTTTCGTTTGCTTTCCACTTGTCCTATCAATTTATGTTTCCAATGTCTTCAAATATATCACGAAAAACCTTTACTTCAATACCAATCAATATCGCCTTCAACTCGCGCTCTACACTATAGCAGTTTTTACTATTACTCTATCTCCTTCACTTATTCAGCTTGGTTTAATATAGGGTCTCTAGTCATTCAATCCATTGCTCGTATATTGACGAATATTCTGAGGAGAACTACCTGGAATCTTCGAGAAATTCTGAATACCTGCAGTGACGTCACTTTCAGATATTGATCATGGATCTACTTGGCCCATTTTTTTGCTTTCAAGTACATTCGTTTACTTTTCAATCAATGATGTTATTAATAGTTGCGACAACAATTGCGACAGTAGCTCGCAGAATTGTTTGGACGTGTTTTCCTGAGCTTACTTGATACAACCGAAAGCTTAAACCGATATCCTTTAAAATGTCATCAAAAAGAAAACTGATGAATCTTGCTAGTAAACCAAAAATCGAGATCTTGGACAAATTAAGTAGCAAATTGGTGAAGTAACTCTCTATCGAGTACACATGTGATGCGTCTACTTGTACAATCTCTAAATGCAAAAAGAATGCTCAAAAAATTCGAAAAATTGTTATGGAAAATAAAAACATTAAAGGAAGAAGATTCGTAGTGGGTATCATGAGGATATAGATGAAGCAATGTTGATATGGTTTCAATGCTTACGATTGAAGAATGTGATTGTTTCTGGGCCAATGCTACTGGAACAAGTATCAAAAATAGCAATTAAAATGGGGATAATCGATTTTAAGCCAAGCAATGGTTGATAACAGCGTTGGAAACTTAAAATCAATATTGAATATTCTAAGTTCCATGGAGAAAAATCAGCTTCTGATGAAATAGCAACCAACTATTGGTCAAAGAATATACTGCTAGATATGATCAAAGACTACGACCATGAAGGCATTTTCCACGGAGATGAATCAGGGCTTTTTTTACAAAGCTCTTCCTTGTGGCACTCTACATTGTGGGCAATATTCTGTAGCACACGGGAAAGCTCAGAAAGATAGCTTAACGTTATCATTCATAGCAAATATGAATGAAACAAAAAAAATAATATTCGTGTCATTGGGAATTATAAGCGACCTTGTTGCTTCCGGGGAAAAAACATTCCTTTACGCTACCATCCCAACCGGAAAGCTTGGATGACTAGGGACATATGGACCTAAACAATCCAACCATTTGATGTGGAGATTACCAACAACAATAGAAAAGTTGCTCGTTTTATAGACAATGCTGTATGTCATAAGTTGACAGAAGAAACTGTACTAGAAGGCGTCAAAATTGTTTACCTGCCAGCAAATACAACTGCCCTTATTCAACGTTTAGATCAGGGAATTATACGGATGTTCAAAATACTCGTACTATATATTATCGGCAATGAACAATCCGCAAGCAAATCTTGGCGATTGAAGCAAGTTCATCTATTCAGAATTTCTGCAAATCTTTCGATGTTTTTCAAGCGATAAATTTTGTGAAGAAACCTTGACAAAGCCCACAAAAATCCAGGACAGCTTTTGCAAGGCTGGATTTATTCATCAATCATTTGAGGCAGTAACTCAGAGGGAAGAAGAATTCATCGGATTGCCGATAACAGCGGATCAGTTCAATGAACTTTTAACCTGCGATGACATCCTCGATTGTTATGGGGAGCTGGATGAAGATGAAATCGTCAAAGAAATACGATTTGCAAATGAACATCACTCAGATTATGAAGTGCTAATTGAAGAGGACGCTAGAAAATCTTCGGCTGCTGTAACTTTCCAATATGCATTCAATTCCCTGTCTCAAATTAAGCAATACTTAACTATATTGGGCGCAGACTTGGCATGTCTAGATAAAGTAGAAGTAACGCTGATGAAATGTAAGGGTAAAAATGTAATCCCAAAGAAAATATTTGATTTTTTTAGCAATTTAAAATAAAAAATACTCCTAAATATATCACATCAATTCAAAACGGTGTTCTTTGTAATATGTGCTTCTATAGAATTAGCATCTGGAAAATTTGAATTCAGTTTTCTTGTTTCTGTTAAAAATAAAAATACATTTATGTTATGAAAACTTTTATTTTCAAATATTTTTCTGATAAAAAGTCTTCAAATTGAGCGAAAGAAACAAAATTACTGAGCGGCTCGCATATGTGCCCAATCCGGTTAAGTGCACAAAAAGTTTCTGGATTTTACATCTGCTCTTATCCGGGTTTTACTGCAATCGATAAATCATAGGGGATACCTGGTATTCCCGATTTTGCAAGACTTTGTCTTACCACTAAAGTTTTCACTAATGAGCAAGATGCAGTTTGAGACAAAGAAAGTAGATTATTATCAGGCGCCGAGTCCAGTAATGCAGGTCTATAAGAATTGAGCTGTTCGGCTAATTAATCAGGTAAATGAGCATGCAATGAAACATTGCTGGTTGCAGGGTTTGCATTCTCATCATTGGCAACATATTTTGAAGGGGTTGATTTCTTTCTACCTTTGACGCACTTTAACCACTGTAGGTGAAGGTAGACCACTCAGCGAAAAAGAGTCGGAAATTCGGGCTCAAGCAGTAGAAGAGTCAGCCGTTAAAATCAGTTGTTCAAAATCTTCTAGAGCAGGTTTAACTGAGTTCAGCATAGAAATAGCCTGCTTATATGTGGTTGCCAGAGCCATCTGAGCCGGCTTCAATTTGTCCGTTCAATTTGTAAGCGAATTTTGATTTCTGAAGTATTTATTATTGTTTTACTCACAGAGAACTGCCTCTATTATTTTTTTAGATTTCTTGGTCAAAAGGTGTCAATTCATCAGGGGGTGATATATTGATGATATTATAAGACCCCGTTGAAATATTTCATTTATAACTCTTCTCGACTATCGGCAGTGAAAAAAAATGTCAAGGGTTACGTCCTAACATCAGGGGGCTACCTTGAAATTCATCAAAATTTTTTATCTACCATGAAACGTTGATTAACTAATAACTTCTGAGCGGTTTACAAGATTGGATGACCCTGGCTTCAGCAGTTCCTCAGAAAACTTGCTGTGACCCACAGATGGACGTATGTATGGAAATACTAATTTTAATATGGCATTGTACATTTTTTTACAAAACCTGAATAAAAAAGCGCACAAATTCGTTTAGACTGATCACAGGGTGGAATTCCTTATGTGTTCATTTGTATAGAATAAGCATTGACTTTGTTGGCCAATGAGGTGAGACAATCATGCAACATGTATTGCGTCGTGTGCTGCGTGGTATTGACATTGTGCTTTTTGCTGTGCATTATTCTTGATTAATTGATATTCTCTTTGCGTTCATACTCCGTAGTTATCAGTTTTTAACTGAGTGGTATTCTATTGATTTTTATGCTAAAAGTGGCGCACTGTGGTAGTAAATTCATTCCAAACCAAGTTATCTTTTATTAAAACATTTTTTTTTGTTTACTAGCTAACAATAAGTGAAAAGTTCATTATATGTCGTTTAATGGGAAATATCACTTTTACGGGGTTCCTGAACTGAACTTTAAATGTCGACACAAACATATCAAGTGATGCGTTCCATCTGCCATCCACAATTTTCCCCTATAAGATCTTAGTACAAACCCAAGCCCGTGAGCATTTTGATTGACATAAACAACGTTTGTGAATTTTATACTTTGAAGCTTTATTGCTTCACTGCTTATAGTTAAGAATACAGATAATAGTGTGGTTACAGATCAAGATTAATTTGACTTTTTTGATTTTTATTGTTTTGAGACTTTAATTTAGATTTTAATTTGAATAATGGCTGTAAGCTCTCCCCTCTATCATATTAAGTGCGTTATTTGCAAAGAACCGGAATCAGCTAGTGCTAAACTCATTGAATGTGATGGCTTTTGTGCTAAATCGTTCCACCTGAGGTGTTTGTCTATTCCGGTTTAGTTTCATGAAATCCGCACAAAATATTCGAAAAGCATTACTTTTCGTTATGATCATTGTCGCGGTATGACTATCGCTAACACGATTCGCTTGGTAAAAGAGCAGTCCAAAGTGCTGCTTGATATTTGTAATTGCCTTGATCTTTCGATGTCGGATGTTAGTAAAGGAATCAACAATGTGAGCAGCGAACCTGAACCCACCATCCTGGCTGCGGCTATGCCATTCAAAACTTTTGCCGTTGAAACTAGCAAATGAGCTGTTCCTAAAATATCAAAAGTGTCTTCTTTATGCAGATGACGTCAAAGTTTTCAAAGTAGTGTCGTCAATCGATGACTGCGCCTTGCTTCAAGAAGATTTTACTGCTATTTTATTTTGCAGTTCTTATAACCAACTTAAACTGAATGCTTCTAAGTGCATCCATCTTTCATTTTCTAATAACCCTTGCCCTTTGAGCTCTCAATTGGCGTTAAATAGTTCGTACCTATGTACGGTGACACACTTCAGGGACTTAAGTGTCACTTTCGACTCTAAATTAAAGTCGACGTTCATATTTCTGAAATTATTTCTAAAGCCTTTCGTATTTCTGGCTTGATTTTAATAAACTCCTATATTTTTTCCGATCCTTTGTGGTGTGTTAAATTATATTCTAGTTTGGTTCGTCCCATCCTTGAGTATTGTTCGCCGGTTTGGTCGCATCATTCAAAGAGTTTGAAGTTCATGCTAGAAGCTGTACGAAAAAGATTTACCAAGATCGTCTTCTTGAAATTTCTGATTCCCTACATTTTTTATAAATCACGCTTAGCTATCCTCAATATAGGTATTATATTGATTGTTGTTCAGGAATCATGAGTAAGTGAAAAAAGGTGCAAGAACACGATTTTCTCAGGTAGTTTGGAGAAACAGGGTAATAAGGAGATAGGCTAATAATTGATGACGTCTGAGGTGCTACTCTTTTTTAAAAATAGGAGTCACATAGGATCTTTTCCAACACGAAGGAAAACAGCCTGAAGATAAGCTAGAGTTAAAGAGAAAGGAAAGGGGCGCACAAATAGAAGTAGCTAATGATTTCACAAAACGATTAGGAATACCATCGGGACCTCAACTAACAGAGTCATCTAGCTTTAAAATAAACTTCATAACATCTTCCGGATAAAAAGAAAAGGAAATGAAGATGGCGTGTGTATGATTGAAAACAAAGGGCTATTATTGGAAGAAGCATTAAAAATATATTCACAAATCACAAATCTTGAGAGGTGAAGTTGCTTGATGTTTAGCTTTCAAGGCTCGATGCAGATATAGGAAATTTCATAGCGGGAGGGAGGATGGTGGGAATTAGGAGAAAGATAAGGAAAAAGAACCGGAGGTGAGCAAAGCAACTGTTGCTCCATACTACAAACGAATAAGTCAAGGATATGATTATTAACGTTAAGAAAATTATTAAATTGAGCAGGCCAAATTTGAGACGAGTCAGAATCAACCTGATTGTTATCTCATGATAGTTTTGGAAGGTTAAAATCCCCACATAAAATAAGGTGACAATTTAAAAAAATGCGATAAGAAAATACTAGATATTTCAGTGAGGAAGATATTGTAGACCGGAAAAGGAGACTTAAAAGGTATGTAAGTGCAAAAGACCAAAAGAGGAAGAAAAGACGAAATAACTATTTTTGCCTCCACACATTCTATAGGAGCAGTGAAAAGTAAATTTGTTAGAGGGACGTCAGTAAAGGTATTCTTATAGGCGACTGGGACAACCCCTCCATCTACCTTGTTGGAGATAGACCTATCATGATCACGCCTAACAGTTGTGTGATTAGGATAAATTTCAGAGTCAAATATATTTTCAGTCAGCCAGGATTAATAAGTACAGATTATATCGTCGTTAGAGAGAGAATAAGATAAAGCTAGATCCTTCAGCTTGGATCTTAAACCCCGAATATTTTGATAATAAATCGAAGATTGACGGTTAGAAGATTTACTTTTAAGATTGCTATACTGAAAGTTTTTAAGAAGAACCGATCTTACAGCTTTTGTAGGGAGCTCGATGGAGAACAACATTTTTTTTCTTGAAGTTATGCATGATTTAACAAGCACTCCAGGCGGCCACAAATCAGGGTTCACGATACCGGAACAGTGAGTTTAAAAGAAGCTATAACTCTGTTGATCAAGTTGTCCTTCGTCAGTTTCTGGCAGCTAATTATTTTCAGAGGTGAGCCAATTTTTTTTTTATTTAATTAATCTAAAATATCTTCGGTGGATGTGTTAGGCGCAAGCCTTGATATGAAGATTTGTTTCGGTGGCGCTACAACTTGGAGGGATGGCAATTCCTCAGGAACTTACTGCATTTCGAGATTTTTTAGAATGGCTCCCCGATGAGATGAAGATCTCTGCGTCATACTTCTTGTAGTGATAGGCTGTGAAGTGGGCAAAGCGTCTAAAATGCCACTAACCATCCGTGTTGCGTTACTTGATGACGATGAGGGTATATTCTGCGGCAAATACCCTGAGGTGATGGGCAGATTCGCACCTCTCGACGAAATATTCTCGTTGTTTGATGACAATGTTGACGATGATAATGGCTTACTCAGGCTCTCTGTTGTAGAGGATGAGGTCTCAGATCCAACCACCGATGGAACTTGATCACAAGAGAGAGGAAACTTCGATTTCTCGGAAGAGAATGCTTCAGTAGACTGTAAGAATGAATCAATATTCGAAAACGCACTTGAGCACTTCGATTGCAAGCAGCTCAGTTCCTCCGAGAGAACTTTAATTGTCTGATGAGCAAGACGCAGGCAAGGAACGTAGACAGAAATTGAAAGTCTCCTGACGGAATCACAATACCACTGGACACCATTGCTAGTTTGCCTTTAAGGTCAGTAGCCCACCATCTATGATAAATTCAGAAAAAAAAGTTGTTTTGCCGCCTATCTAGCTTTATGTCTACAAGTTTTTCTACAGAACATCAAAAGAGGATGTAATAAATATATTTTCAGAACATTAGGATTTACCCCTCCTATATTTGGTGTTACGAAGCCAACCAAAGATAATTTGCCCGATAAAATTGTTGTATCCTTCAAAATTTCTGTTCCTGTTGAAGCTTTATTTGATACTTAATCCAGACTTCTGGCCCAAAGGAACATTTGTGAAAAGGTTTTTTTCCGAAGCAATGCCCTAAATTAAACCAACTCTAGTGAATATTCTCATCTAAAAGTATATTATGAAAATGTAATAGTGTTTAGAATCAAGTTGCAGGAATTCCTGATTTCCACTACATGAGCTAATGACGACATCATATGTATAACTGAAACATGGATGAATGATGCTATTCTTAACAAGGACATATTTACCTTTCCTGACATTTTCGGTACAATCGAATAATAGTTCATCCGCGAAATAAGTCTGTGATGGTGCCCTTGTGGGTGTCATAAAGTCCTCTGGTTGTCTTTCTTATACAGATTTCATTCCGACTCCTCCTGTTGAATGTGTACTTGTAAGAGTAACCATTTCACCCGATGTTCATCTTTTGGTCTCTTCTATTTATGTGCCGTGTCAGTCCTCTCTTTCCACCTACGTTAGATTTCTCGACGAACTTTCTACCTACATCATCGCTAAATACCCTTTAAATATTATTCTTCTATGTGGTGACTTTTTTGCTCCCTCTATATCTTGGAATCTATCTTCTTGCCCATATATCGAATAAGACAACAGTCCCTCTGAAGTTTTTTTTTCTTTCCTCTCACTTTGCTCACTACATCAAGTAAATAACATCACAAACGTTAATTACTTCATTCTTGTTCTGGTTTTATCAAACTGTTTAAATATCTCGCAGTTTCGTACGAGGTGACCGATATACTCCTCAGAAGCTGCCACATCAGTCACCTCAGAGCAGCTCGACTGCGGCAGGTGACCACGAACCCATATATTTATATATATATATATATATATATATATATATATATATATATATATATATATATATATATATATATATATATATATATATATATATATATATGCTGCAGCATGGCAGTGCTGCAAGCTCTATCGAGCAATAATTTCTACTATTACGTAGTGGTGGCGAACTTATAAGAAAATTTGTTTAAGGAATGCTGGTGTCCTAAGTGAAAGAACTACATTGTTCTTTCACCCGAGCATTTTAGCTATCAACTTAATAGCATTTTTCGCTCGATGGACTTCAGCTGGTTCCAGCATATGGGCTGGTTCCATTAAAAATCTCGCAGTTTTGTACGAGGTGACCTGCTATTTTAGACTGAGAATATCCTGAGATGCTTATGTTACATCCGATTTCAACCATCCATTGTTAAGCATTGATGTTAAATTGTGTAACATGAGGCCCAAGAAGACTGAACAGCCATCATGGTATAATTTTCGTTGATCAAACTTTGCAACTATTGCGATTAATCTCCAAGCAACTGATTGGTACTTCTTCTTTGCTAATGTATCCTGCGCTGATGCTGTATCTAAATTCTATGTGTAGTTAATTACACTGATCAGCCATCATACACCAATAGTTCACAAATCAAAAAGTAATGATGCATCATGATTGAACGACGATATTTTGATCATTCTAAAAAGTAAGGATCGAGCTCATCGAGACTTCAAACGAACTGGGTGTGTTGCCGCTTGTACAGAATATCAAAGACTTTGTGCTTTTGCCAAATGTTTCATTAAAGCAGCCATGCGTGATTATTATTTTTCCATAGAACAATCGCTGTTGTCTAACCAAACAAATCCTTTATGGTTTTTCATTCGTTATTTGAACACTTCGTCACGTATTCCAGATTCAGCACATTGGTACACCTTTGAGACTACTGGGCCTTCTGCTATTTCAGACGTTTTGTCAAATTTTTCTCTAAATCTTTTAGTGCCTTGTCTTCGCCTAGAAACTACTACCCTCCATAATCTTATTCAACATTAGCTATTGATTTCGAAACCACTCCTGATGACATTGAACTACTCATCAGCAAGTTAGATTTAAGCATTGGACCGGGTCCCGATGGGATTCCCGCTATATTTTTTGAGTCACTTATTACTTCTATAGGGTTTTCCAATAAGAGGTGTAATTTTGATATTAAAAGAATAATGCCACTTTTTGATACGAATGATCGGATGTTTATTTTATTATAAAGAAGAAGGTATGTTGTTAATAGTCAAAAATAACATCAGGCAAATGACCAACACGACCACGCTTACAGGACCATATCTTTTTCATGAAATTTTCCATAACCAAATCGCAAATTGGCTGCCCTATGTCCTCGATAGCCTCACGAATTCCAATTTTAAGGTCTTGAATCGACCCTAAGCTGTTGGCGTAGACCTTTTATTTCACGTGGCCCTAAAGGAAGAAGTCACAAGGTGTTAAATTCTTTAACATCAAATTATTAACTCACCTATTTCATCAATAATTTACCAATCATGCAATCTTAGCCTATAATTATTCGCTTACTTATTCATCGATCATTCAACTTTAGTGATTATTGACATTACTTGTACTCAATTTTCACTTTGTATAATGTTTTAATTTTTACGCATAAGCAATTTTACATGACGCTTAATGGCAATTGCCTATATTCAATAATTCACGTGCAGCATTAAGCGACATGTAAAATGCTGGCAATCAATAAATGAAATGGATTTTAGATGTAAGCATTTTTTGTTAATTATAATAACCCATAGGCAGAATAAAAAGTGCCCAGTTCAACAAGAACCACAAGAGTGTTTGTATTCCATTTCTTATCCCATTCCTAAAAGGGCTAAAGACTTTACAACAATTAAGTCTTTAGCTAACATCTAAACTTCATCTGGTGTGGATGATCTTCAGATACTTTCCACAAGGTGTTAAATCACAAGATCTCGGTGGCCAGTTGTGATCACCTCTTCGAGAGAAACTTTTCTCACAAAAGATCAATGGTTTCGTTGCTTGTGTGGCACGTATCGCCGTCTTGTTAAAAGTTAACATTGCCCAGATCAATATTATCCGATTCCGGCCACAAAAAATCATTAATCATCTTTCAATAGCGCTATCCATTCATCGTAACTGTTGCTCTAGCCTCATTTTCGAAAAAGTAAGGTCCAGTGACTCCACCGGACCAGAAACCGCACCAAACAGTCACACATTGAGGATAGAGAGGCTTTTCAACAATAACTCTTGGCTTTTCCGAGCCCAGATGCTACAATTTAGTCTGTTGACGAAGCCACCGAGGTGGAAATGGGCCTCATCACCTAAGATAATTTTTCTATGGAATTCCGGATCATTTTCATGCATTTTAAGGACCCAATCAGCAAAGACACGACATTGTTGATGATTGACCGGCTTGAGTTCTTATGTTAACTGAACTTTATAAGCATTAAGACCCAAATCTTTATGCAAAATACGGTGTAATGATGTTTGGAGAGTGCCTGATTCTAAAGAACGACGAGGAATGGACAAACCTGGGTTTCCTTCAACACTTTCAGCGACAGCAGCAATATTCTCGGCTGTTCTTGAGTGACGTACACGGGTTTTATTCTTCATATCACTAAAATGTCTTATATTCCTTCAACTCAATGATTTACCTGCTGCCTTCAACTCAAAATCCCTTCTTTTTGTAAATGATTTGAAAGTATTTAGCACTATCAGTCAAGTAGAGGATTGTTCTCAATTCTAGAATGGCTTACGCTGAAAAATTGGTGTGACATTAACAATCTTGAACTGAACATATCTAAATGTCATGTTATGTTGTATTTCATTAAACCAGTAGAAACCAAAATTATCTATTCAATTGGAAGCGAACCTCTACTGTTCTAAAAATTAAGGATCTCGGTATAATTTTCGATCTCTAACTCAAATTTGTTATGCAAATTTCAAGCATTGAAACCAGAGCTTCTAAAGTCTCAGGGTTTGTATTACGCCATCCTTTTATTTTTCAAGATGTATTCTCCGCTGTTCAGCTTTATAATATTCTCACTCGAAGTATTTTAGAGTATAATTCTAATGTTTGGTCCCCACACTTTGAATAACTTATTGCTGACCTAGAAAATGTTCAAAAAAACGTCATCCGCTGTCTTTTTAATAAGTAAAAGATTCCCTGTTTTACCTATAAAGACGGGCTCACTTATTTATATTTACCATCATTAAAAGCACGGAGGACCTTGGTTGACAAATGACTTTTATTTAAATTTCATCACCACCTGATTTATTGCACTGACTTGGTAAACCAAATAACATAAGTTGGAGGAGTACCGCCAGTCCTCTGCGCACCTCCCATCTTAACGTTCAATTTGCGTGTACTGAAATCCATTCTTATTCTACCTGAATTTGTTTGCCTCGCGAGCACAATCAATTAGAACTTGGTACTTTCCATCAATCTTTAATAGCATTTAAGTATTTGCTTAGAAACAAACTGCATTAATTGTTATAATTTATAATTGATTGCTTGAATTTCCCCTCTCGGGCCTTCGTTCCCTGCAACAAGCGCCTCCAACTATCTCGGTCTATTGACCACGTCCTCTAATTTCAAAATCCGAGCAGCTATGAACTGCATTCGTCGACCGAGTCAGACCACTGGTCTTCGCTCTTCAGTTCTCCCAACGAATACATTTTTGGGTATCCGTTGTTCGTCCATACGATTCATGTGGCCAGCCCATTGCAGCTTCCACAGTCTTACAATGGTTGACACCTCCAGCTCGTCAAAAATTTCATACAGCTCATCGTTGTAGCGAATTCTTCATTGGTCCCCGTCTAGCCTCGCTCCGATTATTCGCCTCAGGACCCGTCACGCAAAGGCGTTCAATATACAATATTTGCGGATGCTTGGGTTAGGGTCTCATTAATGGCCTGAAATATGCTTAAGGGATGCATCAGACTACGACTATATAGTCGCACTTCTGTCGCAAGTTACACATGGTTAAACGGAAGCCCGTACACTGCGATTTTCGACAATTTTGTCCAGGTCGGCAGTCGCAGGAATTTGCGATTTTTCCTAAAACCAGTTTAGTTCGTAGTTTTTGTGATACTCACGCAGGCGCACGGAAGTTTCTTGCATAGCGCACAAATGAGTTAGCGCATGTGTTCCTGGCAAAGAGATACCTTCAAATGAGCATATTATTTCTGCCTGAAGTTCTTTTGCAAATCTTGTCGCAGTGTGTACATATTTGTGTCTAAAAATCGCTGGTTACGACAGGAAAATCGCAATGTGGCCGAACCTTAAAGCTAAAAATATGAGGGCCTACCTTATTACTCTAAAATAAAGAGTTGAGTTTAAAGGGTTGGCTATTTGAGTCCAACGGACTAAGCTTTGAGTGTCTGAAAGTTTTGAAGACTGACATCTCGCCCCAAAATAAAACAAAAAAGCCAACCAACATATAAACCCACTGGCCAGTATCTGATTGGCGGAAAGAATAACTTGCAAAAATCATGCTTGGATCCAAAATTTCCATCGAAATTCGCATAAGAGCTCGTAGGGATTTTGCTGAAGGACAGAAATAAACCAAGATCTACGTGTCTTCACCACTTACAGAGCAAGTTCAGTAATATCATTCAAAAGAGTCTCAACTCGCAATTCAATAAATCATAGCAAACATGCAAAACAAATCATCCTGAATTTGCATCAATAAGCGAAAATTCAAAATCACATAAGAAACAACTTTAAAGCTTATTGAAACGAATGAGCAGATAAATATTTGAAATTTGCTACCAACATTGAGGACAAAATAACTCCCTCGACTCTCGTATCATTTTCATTGAGCGTATCGAGGCCTGGAGCCATTTCGAAAATCCACTACCAGCCAACAGGTGGAAGAGATTAATCATAAGCATACAAAGGACGCACGGCAGTGTTTGAAGTTTTCCAATTCAAAAACACAATTTGTCCTTGTGCACAGCCTGCTCTCGACGACTAGAAAGGTTTGTCGGTTTACGCTCATAAAAGCTGGAACAGCATCCAATATCACGCAGACACGATACTGCCATACATTATTGATGTAAACGTTACAACTATCAGGACATATCTGATCCGTTTTGCATGGCTTCAAGATAGACTGAAAAATGTATCGCATCACGGTTTAATACGTTTAAATGTTCTTGGGAACTGAAGCTCGTTTATTGTCGTTGGCTGGTTGAGTGAGGTAAGAGGATCAGGAGCAGGCAAAGGCTTCACTTTTCGATAACGACATTTATTCGACGCATGTAAATGCTTGAAAGAATGAATTGAAAAAAATTCAAAGAACTTAACGGAAGGAGCTCAGTGACGAATGACGGAGCTTGCATAGAAATAAGGAAGGAGTAAAGCCGTATATTGGAACATTAAAGGAAGACATGAGGCACGAAAGAAGAGGAAATCCTTGAGAACAATCTATTTATCGTAACAAAGTGAAATATCTTCCAAAAACCAATTAACGAACATATTTCTCCCACGAGGGCTTTAATAGTTCTCAAAAGAAAATCAAGAACCACAAAAATCCCGGAACCCTTCCCATTATACATTTGTATTCAACGCACGAGTTGACAAACAATTCTCATCGACATTATAACTTCCTTCTGAACAATGCCTATATCCGCTTGCAGCTCATACACACCCCATGTACGAGTACATTTTGCAGGAGCATATGAGTGTATGCTCATCTGTACGGGTATGTGAGTATGGAAGTATAAACAAGTGGCTGTAATAAAGTATGAAGGAAAAATAAATGGAATGACTTTGCTGCAGAGACCCGGAAAATCCTTGGGCTTTATACTCAGAATCATCAAAACAATGCAAAGACGAGGACTCTTCCACTACTTACTTACTCTCTTTTGAGCTCGTTCACCGCCTGTTGTAGTTCAGTGAAGCGAAGGACTCGCATGTGTTAAAATATTTGTCTACAAAGAATATTTATGCGAAACGAAGACATACATATTTTTACGAAATGTTTGAAAGAGTAAAGCGGATTACTTAAAGTAGACAAAGAATTGCTCGTTTGCAATTGGCTGGGTGGGGGTAGACAAGCTCCCATTGAGTTCTCTCGATAATTAAATTGTTCAAGTGATCAGTTTGCCAAAATTAGAAGAAAATGTGTGGATTTGACAACGAAAAAATTCAAAAGCAGTTCATAGTTTGCTATGTAACCACGCCTTGAAAACTGGACTGGTCTTTTGTTATACATTTTAGATAATCAATAATTTTGAAAAATAAGCTCTAACTTTACATTGCATAATGTTAATTAAATTTCATCCATACTCTTTCAATTCTTTAACAACTTATATCATATTTAATATTTACAATTTTTAGGACGAAAATGGGTACAAAAAGTAAGTTTTATCAACAAAGGACTAGTCCAAAAAAATTGGTGGTGATAGGATAGATATGGAGAATCATTCAGAATACTCGGTTCGTTACCTAATACATCCGTATGTGTATTCACCCAATTATTATTTGTCAGTTGACATAAGGAACTGCGTGGCACATGACGCTCGGGCAGTGTTGTCGGTAAAAAAGGTGTACTAGACCGTCGAGGATGGAAGGGTCCTTTTTCTAGTAAACTGTTCCCTCTATTTCTTCCAGCTATAAGAAGGAATTCCCTAACTCGAAGGTGCCTTTAGGAGTAAAAAACCGAGTTATAGCCAAAAGTAATGTGCTAAACTTTTTCAGGCTGGATTCTCGGGTGTCAGGGGAGGTGTTTAGTGAGTAATCTGGATGCGTTGTGCACTTTGTTGCCACAAACTCAGTGCATAAATAGCATTAAGTTCCCAATCATAAAAAAAATTAATGGATATGAAGTGGGGTGTTCAGAACCTTTTATTAGTCAAAGAGGGTGGGTTTTGAGTAGAAATATCCAACCTACAAGTTGGAAGTGAACCCCGACTAGACGGCAATCAAGTAAGATGAAGAAAAGAAAAGAGCGTAGGCTTGCTGGGTAGTAAATCTTGAATGAGTGAAATGCAATTAATCAAACGCTTCTCTTACTGCAACTTAAAGAGGGAAGTATTGTCTAGGTTGCCTGCTCATGTTACAACCTAGGTAAAACTGCATGGCCTGGTGCAATACATCCTAGTGCCGAAATCCAGACTATAAGCCGACGTCATGGGCTGCGATATATGTTTTGGATTAAGTTATGTAGCACTTTATTTATAAGTTAAGAGTAACGCTGATGTTTTCAACTGTTATGTAATCTCAAATCCAAAAAATTGGCAGATCACGGAGTAGCTTTTGAGTTGGTACTCGCGATAAACACTGAGCTGGCTCTAAGTAACTGACCCTATAAGGGCTGTTGCCAATATTCGCAGCTTCCCTGCTCTGCAAAGAAAAACCATGAGACCCATTAGGCAACTTTTAGCAATCCAGCAGGCCACCTAGGCAAAGTGCTCCAGGGACCTTTAGGAAAAAGACCATTTCATAATAATAGCAACGTAATGAGCGCAGAACAATTTGATACACAACATATGAATATTATTATTACTAACCCGGAATAAACCCGGTCACTACCAACGCTACCATTATCGATAAAAAGTTTTTCCGAAAAAAATGTAAAATCATGACAAATAAAATTAATAATTCCAAATTGCGACCCAATTTGCTAAATTGTTGCCGTTACCGCCATGAAAAGGCTCGTCGAGAGAGGCGGTGAACTGATAGACATCAGAGGAGACTACCAGTTGACGACGGCAATGGATTGCTAGTGCGACGTTTTAAATTTGTGCCTAGCGGGAGTAGATCGTTAATTGTTGACCAGGGCGATTATATATGTTCCATTGTAAGAAAGTGTGGAGTGGTAGTTGTTATTGTTGGTGGTGTTTTTGTGGATCTTACACTAGTTATAGTTACTTAAAATCCAAGCAAAAAGAAATTACAGGCTCGGGTCTTGCGAATCGTGCGCGCAATCCATTCGAAATGGGGAAGATAAAGATTGTGTTTTTTGGCAAAAAGCAAACGATCGTTTTGGAATTTTGTGATTGTTTCCGACTCGATATTTAACGGCTTTTCAACACGTAACGAATGAAAATAAATTTAAAAAAATAAATGTCCAAGGTTAAGTGCTTCGATGCGAATGCACTTTTCGATAATTGAATGAACTTCAACTTACATCACTTGAACGAATGGTACGTCGATCAATTTAATGTGAAAATTATTCGGTTACTGTTATCAAATTGCTCGTTGAAAATAATAAAATCTAAATTATATCTGAAGACTTAATGTGTTCGCTTTTTGTTTTTTTGGCAAAGGGCACGTACTGGCCAGTCTGTGTTTGAACTTGAGCCGCGCGAACAACTCGGTCTTCACCCGGCTTCGAGGTGGTAACTTATCATCACGGATAATTTCAACACATCCCATTTGAATATAATTAGTAGGAGTGTTCCATTTCTGTCTGCTTTGCACCGACGTCGGATATTCCAATCTCCACTTATACCAATAAGATTGAACAATTTTATTTAATAATTCATTGCGAGTTAATCTATTTATTGCAGCAGTACTTAGATTCTCTGCGGGCAGATATTATAACGCCGTTGCGTTGAGGAAATGTGAAGGTGTTAATGCCGTAAGTTCTGAGGGATCAGAACTGAATACACAAAGTTGGCGGCTATTCATCAAGCATCCTTTTTGTACGAGGAAAGTGTTAAACTTTTCATAGGTTAATATTTGGTTACAAATAACTTGATTGAAGTGAGACCACAGATTTTGTATCACTTTCCATATACCTCCAAAATGTGGGGAAAAATTTATTCAAAAATTAGCGAGATTTCGGTCTGAGTAATCGTTATGCCATTGTCAATCTACTTGCCCTAAAACCATCTTGACACTCCCCAATAATTCTGTTGGCACATGACCCGATTTTATTTTGTTAGTTTTTTGAAAATATTTTGTACGCCGTACAAAGTAGTGATATGCCTCTATAATTTTCGCACTGTAATTTACAACCTTTTTTGTGGATAGGGAATATAATTGATTGGCTCTGCTCTTTCGGCATATGTTTTTGTTGCCAAATGTGCTGGAAGACTTTGTGAATAGCTTTATGAACAGTAATAATAGTAACGTAATAACCATGCCGCCGGAATGGAGGTTGGGCGACGGGCTAACTCCCCGTCCCTGGAAAATCTTTAATTGTTTCGAAACCTGCAGATAGGCCCCGGAATGGATTGAACTCACGGCAACGACCTCGCAAACGAAAAAAGGACTATGGCATTGGATCCTGGAATGTCAGATCAATCAATTACCCTGGCGCTGTTAAGGACCTTTTACAACAGGTCAGTCAATATCAATTAAAAATACTGGCAGTCCAGGAAACGAATTGGACTGGAAACGACATTCAAGACATGAGATTGCACACAATATTTAAAAGCGGGAAGCCTACTGGAAAACGAGAATTTGGAGTGGCCTTCATTGTGGATAGGGAGTTCAAATCGTACGTTATTGATTTCAAAGCAATAACAAACGGTTGTCCGCGATCCGTATAGAATAGAAACTCTTAAAAGTCTGGCTGATTAATGTTCACGCTCCGATCGAAGAAAAGGTCGAAGAAACAAAGGAAACGTTTAAAATCACCTGGAAAGACTGGTTAACTCATTGCCTACAAACGTCACAAAAATAATTCTGGGTAATTTCAACGCTAAGATTGGCAATGAGCTATCTCATTGGCAGGGCCGGATCAAGCTCATCTGGCACCCTGTGCAAAACTCGTATGTTGCGCCTTTCCTCGGATTTTAAAAGTAGTTTGCTTGCTAACCAAGTCGTAGCCTTAGCGCGGTTTTTAATATTGAGAAAATTGCGAAAAATCTATTGGAATATCAAATACATTTAAAAAAGTTCTCATCTGAAGCAAAATCTATTGAATATAAAGTTAAATTAAAACTTACTTGGTAGGCAGAATTGTTTGCCGGTCAGAAGGGTTTTATTCAAAACATGTCTATTTTTGTGGTAACATCAATTTAGGACTCAGGTGAAAAAATAATATTTGACTACCTTTGAAAATGTTTTTAAGGCCTGAATTTTCAAGAAAAGACTACTTTTGACCTTTCTATAAGGTTTGATGATCGAAGCACCTATAGGATCAGAGAAAACTTGCTGCAACGGACGGACGGACAAATAGACATGGCATAAAACTAGTAGATCTTTATAGAATTACAAAGCCCTGAAATATGAAAACTCACTCACCATGGACTAAACAAACTGTACTTTCCGGGCCTTAAATTTTGCGAAGTCCTCTATAAGATCATCATACTCCAATTCTTCTACGAGCTCTTTCTCAATTGCTAAAAAAGATAATCCTACCAATCGTTCTTGAGTCATAGTTGTCCTCAAGTAATTCTTTATAAATTTTAGTTTTGAGAAACTGCGTTCTCCTGATGCCACCGTTATTGGTAAAGTGTTTAAAATTTTGATGGCAATCACTGAATTGGGAAATACTTGATCCAAATTGGTCTTAAATATATAATTCAAAACGTCTAAACTCGAAAGATTAGGTTTAATGAGTGGCGACAGTGTTAATAGCTCCTGATATAACTCTTCACCGTTTAAATCCTTAGATCCATCATGACTAAGAGCCGACTCTAGATTAAAGCACAAAATTTTCAAATTTTTTAATTTGGATGCATCACTTATGTCGTACAAAAAAGAAAATATTGAATTGTGATTGTTCAATTGTTCAAATCTTTCGTTGATAGAGCTGATTGCCTGGTCTAATATTTTGAAATAGAAATTTACTTTAAAACTAATTTTAGGTTCAAGTATAGTATCTGCGCTTTCGTCTTGGTAGATTCTTTTTCGGCGGCGTGAACGCAGAGACGATAAACAAGGGAATTGAGTTTGTATATCCAAGTCAACAGCAATCTTCTCAGCTTTATTTACATATTCGTTAAAAATTTAATCTGTACGCATATCTACTAGCAAATTGCGAGTTTGTTGAAGCATATCAATGCTTGCAGGCAAATTCACTCGTTGGCCTTGTAAATACTTACTCGCAATGTTTATCTTTTGCAAAATATCAAACCACACTAATAAACTGCAAATAAATTGATAGTTGAATATTTTATTTCCCAGTGATTCAGCTGTGACCTTCACCTCTGAATTCCCATCTTCAGCGATCTCAATAAGTGCTTCATATATCTCCCCTACATTATTCACAAGAGGCTTCAAAGCATCTATTCTACTCTCCCACCTTGTGTCGGAGAGTGGTTTGAGCGTTAAGTTAGGAACATATTTTTATATATACTCCATCTGTTTGTAGAACTCGACAGAAATACATACAAATTTTGAACAACGTCAAAAAATTTAACTGCATCTAATGAGCAACGAGCAGAATCATTTACAACTAAATTTAATGAATGAGGGCAACATGGAACAAAAAATGCTCTTGGCTCAATAGATTTTATTCTATTCTACATACCACACTGTTTGCCTTTCATGTTGGACCCATTATCATATCCCTGGCCTCTACAATTGCTCAATAATATATTTGAACTATTTAGTTCTTGCAAGATAAGCTCTGTGAGTCCTTCACCAGATTTATTGTAACATTCCATAAAACCAATGAAATGTTCCCTGATTTCAAATGTGTTGTCATGTTGATGCACAAATCTGACAATTAAGGTAACTTGTTCAATATGACTTTTATCAGGAGTTGAGTCGACGATAATAGAAAAATGTCTTGCGGCTTTTATCATCGATATTATTTTATTCCTAACCGCTTTAGATATTAAATCGATTAGTTCGTTTTGAATAGTTTTACTCAAGTATTTATTTTGTGACTCTTGATCATTAATTCGTCTCAAATGCTCTCCTAAAACAGAATCAAATTTCGCAATTGCCTCAACAAGCTTCAAAAAATTCCCATTATTTAGTTCATTCAACTTTTCTGAGGAACCCCGAAATGCTAAGGACTGAGTACCAAGAAATTGAACTATTACCAACAATCTACGAAGAACATTATTCCAATGTGCAATTTCAGCTTTTCTTGTATGATCAAAATTATGACTAATAGTATGTTGTTTTTTAAATCCAACTTCTAATGTTTTCCATGTCCTGAAATTTTCCATGTGAATAGGGGTGTTCTCATGGCTCTTTAGAATTTGACTTATGTGGCTCCAATCCGAAGTTCCACTGCTTGACAACGCTTGGGCTGCCTTGTTTTTAAGAGAATAAAAAGCAACAAAAACAATAAACAGCATCTTTAGATTTAGAATAAACTAACCATGGTCGTAAGATTTTATCTCCATTGGCTAAAATTCTTTTATATAAAGAAGAACTAAATTTTCTTTTATTGCTTTTAGGAAAATTAAAGTCAATAATTTGTGTTGGCCCGCAAAAAATTATCCTATCAACTAATTCATTATTAAGTGGCTGCCAGCTGTTGGGATCACTTAAATCTAAAATACCGTCCGAGATGTTTGTTTCCTCTTGTTGAGCTCCAACTGTCGCCACTACTGGCTCACAAACACTTTCAGAAGCACTTTCGAAATTACGGAAATTCACTGAAGTCGCGTCACTTGTTCCCGGCTGAATTGACAGTTTTTGCAACAGTCCTGACTGTTTTTTATTTTCATTTTCTTGAATTTTGCGCCGCTTCCGATATTCGGCACCAGATAGTTTTAGTTTCTTCATGATATCTATATTTTTTATTTATTAATAAGCACTTCACGAACTTTTGAAAAAAACATCTGCTCCATCCAAACATTAGTTCCAAAAGAAATTTTTGCATTTCCAGTAGGAAATAAATGAAAAGCAATAAAAAGAAATAATTTTCCTTTAATCATTCTCCTTCTCTTCTTTCGGCGGCTCCATCCATATCCACATCGTCGATATTCGTCCCTACGTGCATTTTCTAAGCCTGCACATCGGTCGCCCAAATCATGTATTTGGGCATAACCACCGAATAGAAAAATTTTCATTAATTCTTCTTTCGTTTGTCTTTCAGTTCACATTAAACCAGAAATGAGTTTCTCCAATGGATCCGTTTATCTGGTTCGAAGCGAACGATAGCTCATGATACCTTGGATATCTGACACAAAACCAAAGGGCGCACGATGAGCAAGTTTTTAGCTTGCACAGTCTACGCATTGTATAGCCATCACGAATAACATAAAAGGCGAACAGATAAGTGTTCTAATATGTCTGAAGTTTGTGGGCGCCCAATGTGCAAACATTCAACATGCACATAAGAGAGTAGTAGAATGCTCGTGATGACTTCGACACCCAACGCAACAATTAAGGGCGAACGATGCGCAGTTTTGAAATTGGCACGTTCTATGCGTGGAAAAAGCAGCATAGAAGACGAGTAGATCACCGCCATAGAATGAATGGTAGAGATGGGCGCCCGACGTGCAAAGCTGAAACGTGCACATAGGTGAACATCGTTGTTCGCTTAGAAGCAGGGCAGGGAATCTCCAATGGATCTTGATTGAAGGTATGCTCTGCTGGTTCTAAGCGAATATGCATATGAACGATATTGGTTTCTTAGTCAGAGCTAGCTACTGGAAAAAATGTTTATATGTAGGAGCATAACGTGTAAATTGCACATTATGCTTAATATTTATTGATGATTTTTTTTTGAAAATTGTTTCTAGGTTGGGGTCGTAGCTGGCGCCCTGATTGATTGGCGCCCTGTGCAAATGCACGTTGTACACATATGGTGGATCCGGCCCTGCTCATTGGGGAACGACTGGAGGATATAGCCTCCACGATGAAAAAAATGACAACAGCCAGCGCCTGATTGACTTTGCATGCAGCAGAAATCTAATTACACGTCCGAATTGCTTCCCACATTGACGCATTCATAAAATGACATGGGTTTCGCCAGATGGCAACATACAAAACCAGATCGACCATTTCTGATCCAACAACGTTGAGCCTTGAGTGTACTTGATGCCCGTATATACCAATGAGCCAATTGTAACTCAGATCATTACTGGATCAAATTAAACTATCGATGTTGTATGTCAAAGGCATATTTGAAGAAGATCAACCCGCTACAAATATTTAGCATCGAAAGGCTCCAAACAGCGTCTATGGTCAAAAATTTTACGGAGACCATCGGCAACCAGCTGGCTCCCATCTTATCAGACGCATCTTTAAAGACGAGCAATGAGCTCGGGATGCAAATCAAAGTTGCTTTTAAGACTGTGTCAGAGCAGATGATCGGACATCAAGCCCGGCGCAAGAGGATTGATTGGTTCGATGATGAGTGCCAGAATGCGTTAGATAAAAAAAATCAGGCGTACAAAGAATACGTAGGTAGGAAAACCAGGACGATGAGAGACAATTATGAAAATCTCAGAAGAGTAGCGAATAAGATACTTAGGATTAAGAAAAGAAAATACTTTGATGACCAATTAAGAAGTATAGATGTAAGTTTAGCGAGCAACAGGATAAGCATACAAAGTATTAAAAAGCCTGAAACTTGGTTATCAGCCCAAAACCACGCTTTATCGTGATGACATCGGGAATATAATCGCTGATGAAACCAAGGTTAAGGACAGATGGGCATCATATTTCAAGAACCTCCTTAATCCTCCGCTCAACTCCAGAACATCAGAGAATCTAGATGTCTGCAAAGAGATTCCATTGGCCCCACCAATTCTGGATGAAGTTTGTTTCATCGTTAAGAATAATAAAGCGCCGGGCGTAGATGAGATTCGAGTGAGGCTCATCAAATATGGTGGCAGCAGTGGTCATAAAGCTATTGACAAAGTCATTCAGCACATTTGGCAACCAGAATACATGCTGAACGAGTGGAGCCAATCGATTATATTTCCTATCCACAAAAAAGGTGACAAGCTACAGTGCGAAAATTATAGAGGCATATCATTACTTTGTACGGCGTACAAAATATTTTCAAAGATCTTAGAAAATAAAATCAGATCATTCGCCAACTGTATTAGTGGGGAGTATGAAGGTGGTTTAAGAGCAGGTCGATTGATAATAGACCAATTGTTCACAGTCAAGTAGGTACTTGAAAAATGCTGCGAGTTCAACATAGACGTAAACCAAATTTTCGTTGACTTTGGGCAAGCATACGACATTATTGATCGAAACATACTATACCAAATAATATTTGGCTTTGGCATCTCTGCCAAATAAGTCCATCTTACCAAAATGACAACGACGTCAACGACCTCCCAAGTCCGCGTCAATAACAACTCACTGATGCCTTTGGCACAAACATCGGACAAAAACAGGGAAATGAGCTCGTCTAATTGCTATTCAATTTGATTCTGGAGTACGTAATAAGGAAGCTACCTGTCGATACACGAGGTACGTTACTATACAAGTCGAGTCAAGTAGTAGCTTATGCAGATGTCATCAATATTTTGTCACGGTAATTAACAACTGCCAAAGAACTTTTCCTGAAATTCGATAGTGAAGCAAAACTAGTAGGGCTACAAACCAATGAACATAAAATAAAACTCATGATGCAATCGAGGAAAAATACCTCAAATACACAAAATATCAAACTTGGTGACGAATATAGTGTCGAAAATGTAGGTGAATTATTGTATTTAGGAGCCAAAATATCGAAAATGGGTAATGATAGAGACGAAATACGAAATAAAGTATATAGCTCGCATATAAAATATTTTATTCAGTTTTGACGATCTTGAAGACAAGCTGCATACACAGGAAAACAAAGCTCCAAGTATACAAATCTGTGAGAAGACCTGTGCTATGCTTTATGTGTGAAACATGAACCCTAACTCAAGTATTCACAAATATATTGAACGCCTTTTAGCGACGGGTCCTGAGGCGAATAATCGGAGCGAAGCTAGATGGGGCCAATGGCGAATTCGATACAACTTTGAGCTGTATGAAATTTTTGACGAACCAGAGATCTTAACGATTGTAAGACTGCGGAAACTGCAATGGGCTGGACACATGAATTGTATGGACGAACAACGAATACCTAGAAAGGTTTTCGTTGTGAGAGCTGAAGACAAGCGACCAGTGGGAAAACCGAGGAAACGCTGGTCTGACTCAGTTGACGAAGGCAGTTCATCGCTGCTCGGATGTTGAAATTGGAGGACGCGGTCAATGGACCGGGGCATATGGAGGCGCTATTCGCGGGAAGTTGTGTCCCGAGAGGGGCTGTAGTGCCAAGTAGAAGATGCTTAGTCTTCCGGTTATTATGGTTGAATACTTAGAAGATAAACGTTGAGAAGTTTATAGAAGTGCTAATGACATAATAACAACCGAAAAACTTGGAGCCGAAAATATGAAGAACTCAACTATGAAATGTCTGCTTACAAGTCTTCCATGCCCTAGCCAAAGATCCCGTTGCAGCATGTCTCCGCCCCTGTGCTGGTGGTTCCCTTAAATTTCTTTAAAATAAAGAAAGTGTCAAAACCTCCAACAAGAGGCACCACGGACATGGACCCAAGAAGGGATATGCCCTAGATTGGCTTGATACCCAAAGGTTATCCTGTTCATAAGATGGGGAAGATGGAGGACACAGTGTTTGCTCTTTGTTCTTCCCATTTCGTCTATGTTGAGGTGTCTATGAAGATAAGAAAAGCTTTAGAACTAGAACTAAATGACATTCCAACTGATAGTCTACCACTTTTTTCTTGAATTGCTTCTCACTACGTTCAACGTTTGCTTGCATGAAGGGGTATTTCCAGAGTGATCGAGGGTGGTGAGACTGACAGTCTTGTCTATCAAGGCAAGAAAAGTTCCAGGACCAAATTGCGTTCTAGCTGAAGTATTGCTCATGGTTTACCACTTTTGCCCCGATTTTTTCAGAATGATAGAAGGTGGTTAGACTGGTGCCAATCAGTGAGGAGGAGGAGAGTTTTGAGTCACTGTCTGCACACCCCTTGGTATGCATACTAATTGTAATATATCGGAGGGTATGAAAAGACGTCTTTACTCCTTGGTGGTCGCAAGGGGTAGAGGCCGAGCAAACGTTTATTACAATTGACATTACAAATGTCATTATGTCAAATATTATAGATAATTCACAATAGTAATACATGTTACAATAATATCCAACATTATAGTACAATAAAATAATATAATAATATCCAACAACCTCTTCCTTAAATTATTTACATCAATCCATACACTATTTTCAGAGTGATGAGGAAATATACAAAGTTTACAAAATAAATTTCAAGGTGTAAATTAATCTCCATACATACATTTTACCATAATTACTTTAACTGATTTCAATTCTAATTACATATTTCATTTCAATAATAAAAGTTTAGATCTATTTCATATATTCAAAAATCATAACTAGTATTTGATTTTTGACCTTTCATTTTCTCTATGGCTTCTAATAATGCTACTCTACGGGCTCTATCATCTCCCTCTCTTACGTCTTTTTCGGCATCTGCGGCTGCCATCGAGTGATCCACCTGCTGTTCTTCGCCATCGTAGGAAATCTCGGAAATGTTGGGTGAATTTGAAGGATTATTTGAAGAATCATTGGATTCCTCGATCGGCACATCGTTTTCATTGGCTGGTCGAATTTGATTTATATGTCTTTTTATAGGATGATTATTATTAATCAGTAGACAAGTGTAATATCGCGGGCCAATTTTATTTTGGACAACAGCAGACGACCAACTCGGTTTAATTGGGGTCGCTATAATTTCGAATATGGACTTTTTGTCCAACTGAAAATTGTACATTTCGATTGTCTCGAAAATGTTTAATTGCAACATGTTGAGCTTTTTGAATGTTTTGCTTTAATAGTGGCGGTTTTTGGAAACTAAACCGAGACCTGAGTTCTCTATTAAAAAGTAGTTTTGCAGGAGACTCCCCTGTTGCACAGTTCTTCATGATGCGATAGTTAAATAAAAATCGGTTTAAAGTCACTTGAAAATCGGATTGATCATGTTGGAGTGCTGCATATAAAGATTTCTTCAAAGTTTTAACAAAGTTTTCGGCCTGACTATTCGTTGCAGGATGACCAGGAGCTGTGAAAACATGCCTTATGCCGTTCATATCAACAAAATTTTTTTAAATTGTCTACCGTTATCGGTTACCAACGATCCCACTAAGCCAAATCGACAAAAAACTTCCCTAAGCTTATCTATAGTGCTTCTTTTTCAATTGTACTGTATCTTTTTTCAGCGCTGTTTAACGCTCTTGATACAAAGGCAACGGACTTTTCACTTCCGTCATCAAACACATGCAATAAAACTCCAGCGATCGCTAAATTAGATGCGTCAGTCGACAAAATCAAAGTGAACAAGCGTTTTACTCGAACAGATTTCCATCTTCATTTGTTCATAAGCTTTCTGACGCTGGTTTGTCCAGTTAAACTCAACACCCTTTTTTAATAAGTCGTACAAAGGAGTCATTTTATCAGCAAAATTCTGAATGAAATTTGAATGGTGGTTAACCAGACCAATAAAAACTCTCAATTCGGAAACATTGGATGGTTTGGGTGCATTCAAAACAACTTTAATGCGTTCCTTATTATTGGAAAGACCTGTTGCGTCAATATCAAAACCTAAGTACGAAATTTTCTTTTTAAAAAATTCGCACTTATCAGAATTCAACCTCAATCCAGCTTCTCTGAGACGTTGCAGTACATCTGTTAATGTTTTGAGATGGACTGACAAGTTTGGTCCAGTGGTCCTTCAATCGTCTTTTGAAATATTGCAGCCACTGTTTTGACTCCAAAAGATAACCTGGTCATTGGAAAAATTCCTTTGTGAGTGCTCCAGGTACAAATTTTCTGAGATTGTTTGTTCAAAATAAGCTGATTATAAGCGTTGGACATATCGAGCTTTGTAAAGAGCTTGCCACCTTGCATTGAAGCAAAAATTTGTTCAATACGTGGCAGAGGATATTTAAAGTCCTGAAAAAATTTATTTATGGTTGTCTTATAGTCACAACGAATTCGAAGCTTGCCGTTTGGCTTCAAGATTGGAACAAGAGGTGTGCCCCATTCAGAATCATTAGTTGGAACAAGCATCCCGGAACTCACTAACTGGTCCAATTGGTTTCCAATTTCCTCTTTCCACGCAAAAGGAATAGGGCGCGGCTTACAAAATATAGGTTGGCAATCAGGCATGATTGCAAAATTGATTTCGGCTAACTTGTATTTACCTAAGCCACTCTTAAAAACATCCAAAAACTCACTTTTAAGCGACTCACAAATTTCACTATGATCATCCGAGATTTGAGAAGTTTCGTTAATAACCAAGTTAACTGTAGATTTTTGGACTAACTCAAAATTAAATTCACGCAAAAAATCCCAACCCAATAATGTTGGTCTGTTTGTGTCAGTTACGATTATGTTATCTCTTATTTTCTGGCCGTTGAAGTTTACAGTTGCCTCGAATTGTCCATACAATTTCAAAGTCTCGCCTTCATAGCCGGTGAATGATGATGTGCATGATCGAAGAATCCATCTGTCGTAATTGCGATCAAATACATTGATAGACATCAGCGAACATGGCGCTCCTGTATCACATATTGCCAACATTGATTGACCTTCGATTTCCACCGATAGCTCGTAACAATTCGATGCACTACTTCGACCGTCGATGGCAAAAACCGAGAAGTCCGAACTAACATCTTCAATTACACTGTAAATGGAAAAATTAATATTAACACCATCATCATTCTGAATGTATTTAACTTCATTATCTTCTCTACGACTTCCCTTGTTTCAGCATATGCTCGCTAAATGCCCCTGCTTTCCACATGAATGACACTTTGCTGTGCGGAACTTGCATTCATCTGACAAGTGGTTCTTCCAACCACAATGTCGACAAACTTTCTCAGGTTGAGAATTGTTCGTTGAACTATTGTTTCCCTCGTTGTTCGTCTTTTTCAGCTTATTTCTGAACTTTTGAACAAAATTCACTTGTTGACACTTTTCGGCATATTTCGTCTCGTATATTAACGCTTTCTTTAGCGCACTGCTGGGGAACAGAGTTTCAAGCATAATTTCTCAAAAATTTTCGTTGGTAGTTCTGTGATGAACTTATCTAGAACTTTCTGCTCCATTCCGCTTCCGAATTTGCAGTTCATAGACAGTTTCTTAATCCGAGCAAACCACGCGGCCACCGTTTCACTGTCCAACTTTTTCGCAGAATAAAAGTTCTTTCGTTCCCGAAATACGATTACTGGTGGCATAAAATGCCTTTTTAATGTGTTCACCAGTTCCTTATACGTTTTCGCGCTTGGTAAAGTTGGGCTGCATATACAATGTATAATGCTGTATGCTTCCGATCCAATCATTTTCAGCAATGTTGAAACTTTCCCCTCTGATGTGGTGCAGCCGACTTCGATGAAGTGCATCTCAAGTCGTTCGTTCCTCCATTGAAAGTTTTCATGAACAGAAAATTCCGGCATATTTGATGCCCTGACTACTGGGCTAATTACCTGGCTTGAGATCCTCGTCGCCAATTTATAATATATCGGAGGGGATGAAAAGACGTCTTTACTCCTCGGTGGTCGCAAGCGGAAGAGGCCGAGCACACGTTTATTACAATTGACATTACGAATGTCATTATGTCAAATATTATAGATAATTCACAATAGTAATACATGTAACAATAATATCCAATATTATAGTACAATAAAATAATATAATAATATCCAACACTAATTGAGGCCAGAAAAGTGCTCGAAAACTCGTCGGCAGAAAACTCACTGACGCAATTCATCTTGTTTGAGTTCAATCTTTATGGGAGTATGGCTTCAGAGCAGGTCATTCTACGGTTGATGCTATCGGAGAGGTGAAGAGCATGTGAAAATACAGAGCACCCGATTATTTGTCCTTCGGTTACTTTTGATGACAAATATTTTTTCAACTTGGCTAGATTAGCAACTATTCTGGAAGCACTGGAATCGTTTCTCAGCACTAGAATATCAGATGAAGGTTCTTAAAAACTATTTTCTGAGACTATGAAACTTAAGGAAAAAACCAAAGGATGGCAGTTACATCAACTATTTTCTAGTTACATATTCTCAGTTCTAATGCGTGTAACATCTTGTTTGATGGGCTACTGAAGGCGTCGCTGGCAAATGAGTACGCTTGATCAGCTATGTGGATCATATTGCGGTGTTAGTCACTGGACGCACAGTTGAATATGCGTAATTCAGACTAAGTACGCTAAAGTACCGAATGAGGGACTGAAAATGTAACTCTGACAAATAAGAAAGTCCTCAGGGTGTAGAATATCAGTATTTGGAAAATGTTGGTTGAACCGAGCCCAGCAGTGAAATATCTAGGCTTAGTGATCGACTCGAAAGTGAGTGTTTCCGAGCAACTCAGGGCGACCGATGATAAAGCCGTAGTAGAGGGTGGTCCAACCATAATGCACGATGATAATTGTGGGTCAGACCTTAACGTCAAGTTTTTCGCCCAACTTAATTTCACATTTCTTTATTTCAGTGTTGGACAAATTCATCCATGGAGAGGTACATAATTGAGCAGCGCGTTAAGGTTGTTGAAGCCTTTTACGAAAATGGGCGTTCAAATAAAAATGCATTCCGTGTTCTTCGTGATTTTTTTGGTCAGCATAATTGACCAAATATGTCCACAATTGGGAGCATTGTGCGCAAATTTCAGCAAACTGGGTCTGCAGGAAATATAAAATTACCTGTGCATGCTCGCCCAGTTCGTTCTGCGGAAAACATTGCGGTTGTTCACAATAGTGTGGCAGAAGAGCCGTCAACCTTGACTCGGTGTCGTGCCCAACAATTGAACATCCCACGAACATCACTGATGTGGATTTTGAATGAAGATTTGAATTTACACGCTTAGAAAGTTCAATGGACTCAAGAACTGAAGCCTACTGACCATTTCAAGCGATGGCAGTACGCCAAATGGCTGGCTGAACAGACAGAAGGGAATATTGACTTTACAAAGAAAATTATCTTCAGCGATGAGACGCACTTTCACCTCAGTGGATTCGTTAAAAAGCAGAATTGCCGCATTTGGGCAAATGAGAATCCACGAGTGATTGTTGAAAAGCCGATGCATCTGCAAAGAGTGACTGTTTGGTGCGGTTTATGGGCTGGCGGCATCATCAGGCCGCACTTTTTCGAAAATGAGGACGGCCAACCAGTTATAACGAATTGCGTTCGCTATTGCGAAATGATAACAGATTGAGTTTATGTACCTGGACAATATGTGACTCTAACAGGATTGTGCCACTTGCCACACAGCCAACGAAAAATTGATTGATTTTGTGCGAGAAATTCAATGGTCGTGTTATCTCACGTTGTGGCAATGTTAATTGGCTGCCACAATCATGTGATTTCACACCGTTGGACTTCTTTCTCTGGGGATATTTATTTCGTGCGTCTTGGTTGGACCACTTTTCATGTAAAAAGCCATTCACCTGATTGATAGCCTATATAAGGGAACTTATTTTATCAAGGAGATAGCTCCTGATGAGTCTTATGCAGTCTATACTACTCTATAGGCTGGAACAATGAGGTGACACTCTTAACAAGTAGTTGTACTCAAAGCAGTTGGCACAGGCGCAGAGCAAATTTTACACACATACCAAGCATCCTCTGCGTTGGCGTTGTTGGTAATCGCATGGGTTATACCAGTTGCCTTCTATATTGGTGCACGCAAAAATATTCATCTGCGAAGAAAAGAAGGCAACAGGGAGATGGTCTCTGTAATGATTTTTTTTTTAAATTTTAATTAGCAATTCATGTTGTCTATTTTAATTATTTCAATGACATAAAACTTAAAAAGGAGTAGACAAATATTTATCTCAACAGAAAATAATACTACCAATTTAAAACAATTTTAAAGTTAGTAATATTTTGGTTTCCACGACAATAGAAACAAAATATAATGTCTAACTGTGACTCCTTATATAATTCAATGTTATATTTACGTTCATTTCTGTATTCAATAAAATATTTATAATTGTTGTGAAATAATGTACAAAAATGTTAAGGATGATTTCGTCTAAGGGTTGAATAGATAAAATATTTTGAGTAGAAGCGTGTATGGTTAGTAATATTGTCACTAGTTTGTCTTTAGAAACGGATCCGTATTTATAGGGCTACAATTTCTTCTTCTTTGGGTTCATTCATGCTCGAGATCAGGGTTAGTTTCAATATCATTGAGAAGACCGGCCTCTTCCGGCTTGTGTTAATTTACTTATCTACCTGGAAATTTGCTAATATTATTACATACAAGTTTGTTGCCACATGGTTAGTGAAAACAGAGGGCTATGGGAATTAGTAGCTAGACGACAAAACTAATGACAAATTAAGAGTAGTAGTCATGTAGAGGAACCATTCCAACTTTGATTTTAAATGGGGTTATGACAATGCTGCGCAGAGTTGTTAATACTATTTGTATTATTCTCTTGTTAGAGTTAAATATTCCTATAAATATATACTTATATCAAATTTTCAACGTCTAAATCAAAGTAAAGCCTACTGTTATCAGCAAATACAAAAATAATAATGATAACGATGAGAGATGATAGCCGAAGAAAACTTTGTATACAGGAGAATAGAATATATAGAAGGACTAAGTTATACATAATCATCTCTTCTCTTCATTTCATTTATAAAATTAATAACACCCACACCCAAAGGAATCTAAACAATAACTATTATAGTAATAGCGTAGTCGTAATGTATATAGTCGTAATCGTATCTATTAGGTAATTTTCGTTTAGTTATAGAAAGAAAGAATTCTCCTATCGTTTCAATGTCGCCGACATTGCTATTGTGCCATGATGATGAGGTGTTTCGTATGGTCTCAACTTTTCCGATTCACTTCTTGTAATTTGCACTTGACTGTCGACACTGTCAATATCTATTTCAACGTCTCCAGCCAATCGTTCTAATTTTCGATGTTGTTGACATTTTGTGTATATCACTAGGCAAAGAATTACGACAAGGATGAGAGCTAACGTTGCACCACTGGCTATATGTACTTGCTGTTTCTAACATGACACGTGGTCGAGTGGGCAAATATGATCCATCAAGATCGTTGTATTCACACCGTGGTCCCATGTAACCATCAGCACACTCACAATTATATACAATTTCATCACCAATTTCCACAGTAAAACAAGTTGCCTCATTTAAACAATACCAAGCTGCATAATGCTGGCGGGCATTTATACGTGTGGAATGTTATATTTGGTCGTGGTGTAGTTGTTGGAGGGGGTCTTGGTTTTGGTGTTGTTCGACTTGAACATGCCTCTGTAACGAGTGATCCATTAGCATTGTTCCAAACATTTCGAACGAAGTACTTGAGGTTCACCTAGAAATACGGCCAACTGAAATATTGCAATAAACAGATTTTTAGGATTTGTATTGGGGCCAGTACAATAGACAAGACATAGGGGGAGCGCCTGTAAATTTTCCTTTGAAGAAAAGTTTATTTCACACTTTTATGAAAAGAAACGATCAGGTACCCGATTCAGGACAAGCCAAAATTTGTTCGATTATGCCTTGGGTTTTTCTGGGGTGAATAACAAACACAAGTCATTACGTTTGCCGACCAGCAGATTTCGACTCGCAGAAACTTTCCCAACAAGCATCAAAATTTATCGAAGGAAGATGCCACCTAAGTTTCCAATGCGGTCGCGTGTGCAGTCAACAAGACAACAAATCGAAAGGTTCAACCCAGCATATGAACATAAAGCCCGTCGAATTTGTGCTTGAAAATACTGTAATTTTATTTTCCGGAAAAACCGCAAATCACCAGGTTCGAATAAAATCAAGACCGAAATTAACCAACCCGGGGCACCACGGTAAGAGTAAACACGACAACAAAAACAGCGGTCAGAAAACTCGGCTCAGGATGGAAACTCCCAACGTTTCCCCGAGATACGGTTTAAGACATCCGACCCGATTCGTAACAGGTAGCTGGTTAGAATTAAGGAAGCGGCAACTATAATATCGGAAACTTTACTTGTTTTTTCGTCCGCGCACTTTTCTTTCACAGTTTCGCGTTCCCATCCAGATCCTCTACATTCGCACTTTACACCAATAGTTTTCTCATAACACTTACTTGGTACCTTCTAGCAGGTGTCGCTGCCTTTGGGGGCTCAACCGGGATATTCTCCTGGGTGGCGGCCACCACCTCACATCCACTTTTTAAATGGTGTTATGCATATGTATGTTATGTTTTGATGTGTGCTTTTTCACGATACGATACGAGTTAATTGCACTGGCACTAAATATGTCGTTTTTACTGTATTTTCTTATAATTTAGGGTAAAATGTGCAGAAAATGTCTAAAATCTTCTTTGCTGAACGGAATTATCATTGAAACAAGAAAGGATGTATCGAATCATTTTCAACTAATTTGGTCGTGTGCTAAAATGAAAGAATTGGATGAAATTGAAGATGATACGCGCGCAATACCTACTCTGATGAATGAAGAAGTGTGCACAAAGGAATCTCTACAAGAAAGGTTTATGTAAGTAACGTCGTGTTTTACGTTCTTCTGCGAAAGGTAATTTTAAGTCTCTCTGTTTTAATAATTTATCGTACCACGATTTTCACCATGCGAGTACATGGCATCCGCGCGACTCACAACCACACTTTCCGCCATGTGGCTGTCAATTTTTCCGGTTGACATCCCACGACAAAATTGACGTGGGATGTGCAACCGTCACAACCGACATGCGATGCCAAGCCGCTCGGTGGCAAGGTGTGTTAGTGAGTCGCCAGCGGCGTCACAAGATTCATTACATCTCTAAGGAAGAGAACAGTGCTGTTTCAATTATTGGCAGCAGTCTTGGGAGAGTAAGGCGAAAAGAAGGGGGACTGCATGCCTTATCTCTGGCCTGCGACCTTAGCTTAATTAAGGGCATGACGAGACTGATTTCTACGGGACACAGCTCTTAAGCGGGCATAGGTATTTTTGGTCTTGTTTTCATAAGATTGATAAGTTACAGTCTCCTGCCTGCGTGTTTTGTACAAGAGAGGTAGACAAAACTTGCTACACATTTTTTGTCGGTAAAATATAGGACAGACAGCATGGAGATCTCTCCAGTGGTAGCAAAGAGCTCTTCTCGGGAACTGCGATCGTAATGATCCTTATTCCCATTGGACTACGTGACACCTTATGCTTGGCTTCAAACGCCGTTCACATAGTAAATATATTTAAGAGTTTTTCAAACAATGCAATAACAAATGCAGAAAAATTGCGTCTACTTCAAACAGAATATTTGTAAATATGTTTCCTTTCATTTTCAATTAAAGTAGTTAATATACATATATTGTATTAATTGATAATGCACATATGATCTATTTTATGAGATTAGGTAAAAATCTCTTTCACCGGGAGCATACTCATGCCTATTCAACTTTTTTTTTAATGCCATGGACGGCTTCACATTACTTTTTTTATATTCAACAGAGTTCTGTAGGATCTAGTGCACTAGCTCTTACACAAACTTCTTGAAATCATATCGAATCAAAAAACAAAATCTAACGTAATTCGCAAAACAATTTTTTGAAATCTGATCAGTTAATTCGCAAAAGTTCGGTTCATAATTTTCACAAAAATTACTCCTGTAGATATTAAGCACTACTACGGATAATTTCAAGCGCGCAAGTCAATCTTCACCCCTCAATTTACCCTACAAATCCCCATTCAGCAAATGAACTCAAACCCTCCCCAACTAAAAGACATGTCCTTTGGGCATCCGTTCATCACACTCAGCTCCCTCGGGCAGCTTTAGTTCTTGTTTGGCTGTTACCAATAACACTTCCCTTGCATAGTTCTCACGCCCATTCACTTATGCTCAATCTGGTTGGTTATTTGGCTGGTTGATAAGTAACGTACTAGAGTTATCAACACCAAAGAGCACATTTCCTAGTGTTGACAAGCAGTAGCCTAGTTCCCTCAAGTCCTAACCCATTTATCATGCTCAGGAAGGATGGATTGTACATATCTATTTGGATAGGCCGTCGTCATTCGTCGCGGCGTAAGGCTCAACGCCAGGCTCTAGGGCTCATGTGGAGGTGGAGGCGGCGGTGGCTAGTAGTGGGCTAAGGAATATTTTAGTGTGTCAGACGCATAAATTCGTTTGGGCAGGATGTGAAGCGTGAAACGTATTCCATGCCGTGTAGCTGTTAGACAATGGGCTTTTTGACTGTCCAGAATATGAAACGGGAAAGGATGAGTCGCATCAGGAGGACTTGGTGTCGTTTATCAAATTACGGTGGAAGTCGTTTGTTTGCTTCTGACTTTATCGTGTTATATATTTTTTGGATTCGTATTGGAGTAAAAAAAAGTTGAGATATGCATGATTGAGTGCTAAATTTCGGATGCTGTTAGAGGTAGGAAAATGCCGATAATATGGCTTAAGGAATTGGTATCCGTTCATTACGGGCATTTGATAATAATGCTAGTTTAAAAATTTCATACAGATATTTCAGCGTAACATCATTGAATCTGATGGAGATTGAAAAATATTGAATCTAGAGTCACAGTTATTGTATTTGCACCAAGTTGTTTTAATTGAAAACAAGTTGGGTAAACAGACCTACGCTCATGTCAGAAGGGTTTTGTATTCACTTTACAAAATGCAGTCGCCAGATCGAATCAAATCAAGAAACATGTCAAAGACAATTTCATTGGAGAAAATATGAAATACGAAGATCATACTATTATAAACAAAGTTGAACGAATCTCGACATCTGAGGTTTTTGGTATTGTTATACTCATAAATATCTCCCTTGATAATTATTTCAAATGTCCATCCGCAGCGGAGGAAACACATTTTTCAGGTTTTTCCCCCCTGTGCCCCCACCGAAGCAAAAACTGACAGTCTAACAACTGTTTTGAAAAACTCCCATGAAAACATTCATTTTATACTCATATCGGCTACGTTTGATGATTTTTTTTTTCAGGGGCCACTCTCCTGTACTGTTATCATCGATTAACGCCCAATTTTTTCGAATCCAAGAATGGTTACAAAACCCTGTTGCTAGGAGCTCCCTCCCACCTCCTTGACTTGTTTCACTTATGAGCATTAATTGTAGGTACTCATCTTCAGTCATTCATTCAATTGAATGCTTTGAAGCATGCACTTTAAACGTTGAAGTTGGGAAAAAATAACTCCAAATTATTCAATCTTCGCATTTAAAACAGCCACTATCTTGTTTTACGATTACTGATACTATTACCTGAACCGATTCTCAAAGATATACATGACACCTATCATTCCTGAAATTTTAATGCAAATCCTAGCAAAAATGTAGTGTCTGAGTCGGTAAAAAGCGCATGTTGTTCCATAGCCATATGTTGCCATAGTAATACATGCAGCGCATATTGTTCCATAGTAATACAGGAAAATTCAAACCACTATAACTTCGCTAAATATAATTCAATCTTTATGAAACTTTCAGGATAGATCAACCTTATAAGAGGTCATATGTGTACTGAATTTCATAGAATTTAAGGGTACCGTTAAGATTTTATTCAAGAAAACATAAAATCAATAAATCATACTATTACTAACAAAGTTGAGTGAATTGCGACTTCTCACGTATTTGTTGTTGTTGTACGCACCAAGGCCTACATCCCTGATTTTTTTCAGATTTTTCGGATCACAGGTGTCCAATCGCGAGGGTGGGGGACACAAATTTTTCGTGTATTTCCCCTCCCTGTGCGCCCCTCGAAGCAAATTTTGCCAAACTAAGACCTGTTTTGAAAAGCTCTCATCAGGACCTTTCATTTGATACCCATATCGGCTACCTTCAATGAAATTTTTTTTTCGGGGGGGTCACTCTCCTATATGGGGAGACCCCCCTTAAATACCTTATAAAATTTTTTTGTAGCTCAACTTTGAAAAGATCACCACTTTACACCTACACACAAAATTTGATGTTTCTAGCTTAAGTAGTTTCCGAGAAAAACTGCTGTGACACACGGACGGACGGACGGACGGACAGACGGACAGACGGACAGACTGGTCGTGAAACTAGTAGGGTTTTGTAAAATTATTTTACAAAGCCCTAAAAATAAGTCTAACCTAATTACATATCTAAAAAGTCATATCTTGGCTGTAGTCGTAAATAAGTTTAATTTTTAATAATTCACTGAATGCATTTTTATACCTTTGCAGCATCTAACTAAAGTTTATCTGAACTGAAAGACATATACAGGATATTGTACAAGAAGCTATAAAAGACATTACACCAAACAGATTGTGGATTCGATGGTCTTTTTGACTTTTGAATTTACAAAAATTAAACCTGTATCAGTTTGACATTGCTTTTAAAATTTATCCGATAACAAGAAGTTGCTGAAATTGTAATTTTAATCAAGTATTTTTGAGACAAGTTTGTTAAGAAACACTTTTGGGTAAATCGTATGAATACAAAAACCATCCCCTAGGCAGCATTAGCTGGAAAGTTAAATTTCTCTTCAGTATCCTCTGTTTCGAAATGCAAAGTTTCATTGACTACGTTTTTGAAATTCGAAACCTGTTTAAAAAAACTTAATATTTTATAATGCTTCCAGTATGAACCATGAAAATAGATTCAACACTGTAGTTGCTACTAAAATAATTAATTTCGCTTATTTTCTGAACTCGTTTGAATTTAAGTGTTTGATTTTAGATTTTTTCAAAATATATCTAGCTTTGATTTTCCTCAGTCACTGCGCTGAATGTTGTACAAATCGGAGTTTTTCCCTAGACAAAACAAACGTATTCGATTCTTATTGAAAATAGCCAACCTAAAAATGAAAGTACGTTCTAGCAATCGATCTCAGACAGAATTCAACAATAAACAATATTCAGCAATTTCACTCCATAATTTGTTACCACATATACTTTTTTATTAAGCATCAAATTTTAAAACGGTATGCTAGATCCACAATAAATCATGTGAAATAGTCTCCATTGTCAGGATGATTCAGTGGAGAGGAACAATGGATGTGATTAATAACAAAAAGAACGAAAATATTAACTAAGCAATTTATTCGGCAATCTATTCACGGCGGATGGCGGACTTCGACTGACTCATGTCGAATGACAGTATCGTGGTGTATATCATGTTCGGTGCGCTTACACTGACGAATGACAGTATCGTGGTGTATTTCATGTTCGGTGCGCTTACACTGACAACTCGGCCATTCCTGCATCGGAATCGTCCTCGATTTCGTCACTGCTGTCTTCGTCATTGGTTTCTTCGTCGGTTTCGATTTCCGGTGGTTTTGAACACCACGGTCGGATCTTGTCAACGGCATAAACTGAACAAAACGGCTTTTGTGAAATTTGTAAACATAGTATATCCTCGATAAGGTACCAGTCCTTGCCAAGAATGCGGGCGATCATCTAGGGTCTGTTACGCGCATGCAATTGCTTGCAAGTAACACGTTTTGCCACGTGACACCATATCCATGAACCAAGCATTTTGCTAGCATTTTAATTTTGCTTGGAAACATTTCCATTCACACGAAATATTCCCAAGTCTTGCAAATTCCATCTCGTCTTGCAACGCAAGCAATCCGAGATAATAAAATTACCTGAGCCGTGGCAAAACGTTGCTATTCGAATAATAGAAGTTAATCTAATCATACGGGATCTTTTGAAATTATACGAGTAAGAATAAAATAAAGTTTTAGTGATTATAAAACTTTCGTTTTTATTAGTTTTTTTTATTAAAGAGTTCGCACATAACAAAAATTCTGGTGGCAGCGGTGGGATAGCCATTTAGTGATAGGAAGAATTATCGTGGCTATCTAATTTAAAAGTTAAAGTGACTCTAAAAAAAAAAAAAAATATAGGAACGTGAAAGTGAAAGTGACTATCACTAAGATACTCGTGCTAGTGGCATAATTATTAATAAAAAGGACGGAAAAAATAGTATCTTTAAGATACAGTCCTCAACGAGGGAAACAAAAAGGATACGTTGTTCTCCTAGGGCGAGGGCAACCAACGTTGAGTAGTTCAACTATAGTCTGCGTGAAGCAGAAACTACTCCATCGAGGGATAATTTGCAAGGAATTCGACCAAAATTACAATAGGAAACTGGAATCATCGAGGGAAGAAAGTGCAAACGCAGGAACAACTGTAATCAACGCAACGAAATTGGGACAGGATGCATCAGTAAGTTTTTCATTGTGTCTTGCATTTATTATTTTGAATAAGCCCTTAGCCTTAAAATTTCCCTGGCTAAGTATAAGGGAATTAAAGTTGAAGAACAAAAGGCAATCAATATGAAATAAGGAGTGTAGAAAATGTGATAGAATTTGGAAAAATTTTAAAAAGAAAGGGAATAAATGTGAAATAAGGAGTGTAGGATTTGGAAAAGTATGATACGATTTGGAAAGTGATAGGATTCGGAAAAATTTAAATTTAAAATAACAAAATTGTGAGTGTGGAAATCCAATTTAGGAAAATTTGTTTTAAATTGTTCAAGATAATAGATGAATAATACCTATCGTGTAAAAATCGGTGAAAAGAAAGTTCGGTTAACTGTAAGGGAAATATTAAGAAATCGATATCGCGAAAATTTTCAAATCCGTGTTAAAAAGGAGTATCTCGATTTCAGGTCTTTTTGGGAATATTTAGGAACGTATTCCGTCGGGCAAGTAAAAAGTAGTAGTGAGTCGTCAATTGAAAGTGCATGTGAAAGTGATAGTTTTGAAATTACCGGTGGTGAATGTGTCGCATTTAGTGAAAGTAAAAATCTTGCGGAAAGTTTTCAAAGTCTTTATGAAGAATCGGAATTTGATTCTAGTGGTTTAAGAGAAAGTGGGCCTAACTCAACAATAATGAGTTTGGAAAACGGTGGAACAAATGTAATTACTAGTGCCGTAGACGGGAATTCAAGACCGCCTTTCTCGATAAGTTTTTCGGACTTGAAAAGCTTCATCCCAGTGTTCGAAGGACGAGCTGAGGATGCGTTTAATTTCATATACGCATGTGAAGAGGCAATGAAATTGGCTCAAGGTCCAATTCGATCCATTCTTTTTAAGTACATTTGTATGCAACTCCGAGGAAATGCACAAACAATTATACTTAATGAAGAATTCGAAGATTGGAATGCGTTGAAAGTGAAATTAAAACTGGTTTATGCTGAACCACATTCTATGGTACATCTTCAACGTGAACTTTTCTCATTTAAACAGGAAAAAGAAGAAACGGTTATACAATATTACCAAAGGCTTCTCAGTCTTCATCGAAGGATATTGACAGTGCGATCAGGACAGTCATCGATTGGTGAAAATGCTTTCATCGAGGAACAAGTTAAAACAGTGTTCATCAATGGATTAAAAGAAGTTTTAACTATGTACGTCATCACGCAGAAGCCAAAAAATCTGGAGGAGGCAAGTCGTCTAGCACAGGAAGAAGAACAGAGACAAGGATTAGTGAAAGTATCAACGAAAAAGGATTTTACGGATCGAAATGTTCTACCTCGTGTTCACAAAATTCATTCGGATAAGAAATGTTTTGCATGTGGAAAGCTTGGACATATCAAACGAAATTGCAGAACAAAACGCTTTGATAAAAATCGAACAACGGAAGACACTTCAACTGAAGGAAGCTCCTCGAAGAAGGAAGGATCTTCGTCAGTTTCAAAATTTAAATCTTCGAAAAATACGTATCATAAGACTGATGAAAATGTAAATGAGTTTAGAATAAATGCTTTAGATATTGAAGAAAGTCCTTATGTTTTTCTAAAATTCGAAAATCAATATTTAAAATTTTTAGTGGATACGGGAAGCTCACTAAACTTAATTGCAGCAAAATATGTCTTTGAAAAAGATGTCGAAAAGTCGAAAGGAATAAATATCGTTGCATTAATGCAATAGATGCAAAGACATTTGGGCTCACAAAATTGCAATTAAGTTATGGTTGTATTGAATTCGACATCCAATTTCAAGTTGCAACCAATAGACTATTCGACAAATTCGATGGTATTCTTGGATCTCCTTTTCTTGTAGAAAATGAAACCATAGTAAATTTGAAAGATCAAATTTTAGAAATTGGCCAGAGCAAAATTAATTTATGCAAGAAAAATCTTCTTGCAAGGCCAAGATCAGAAACTATTCGTTACTTCCATGTCAGTGGAAAACCAGGAGAAAACCTCCTTGTAATGGGAATGCAAGAGGGCAAATTGAAAGTGGCGAATTCTCTTGTCGAAGTTAATGATAGTGGGGAAATTCCAATTGTTATCTTGAATGAAGATGAAGAAGAACTAAAAATAAATTCAGATCTTATCAACGTGTGCAAAGTTGATACTGAGGAACTCAAAGAAAGTCTAAAAGAAATAGTCATTCGAGATGAACATATGAATGCAGAAGAAAAGAAAAGTTTATGGGATATTTTGAATAATTATCGATGTCTGTTTACAGAAATAGATCCACAAAATTTAACAAAGGCAGCAGAACATTCTATTGATTTGTTGCCAGGAACAAAACCAATTTATACAAAAATCTACAGGTTTCCCAAAATTCATGAAGTGGAAGTGAAAACACAAATTGAAAAATTATTAAAGGATGGTACCTTAAGGGAAAGTAGCAGTCCTTGGAATTCACCCCTGTGGGTGGTACCGAAAAAGATTGATGCAAGTGGTAATCTAAAATGGCGCATAGTAATAGACTACCGTAAGTTAAATGAGGTAACTATTGCAGATAATAACCCATTGCCAAATATTTCTGACATTCTCGATCAATTAGGCAAAGCAAAATATTTTTCTACGATTGATTTGACTAGTGGGTTTCATCAGATTCCCGTGAAGCAAGAGGATCAGTGCAAAACAGCCTTCAGTACTCCGTATGGGTATTATGAGTATACTCGTATGCACTTTGGCCTGAAAAATGCACCCGCTTGCTTCCAGCGTATGATGAATACGGTTTTGTCAGGTTTACAAGGGTCGAAATGCTTTGTTTACTTGGACGATATCGTCATTTACGGAGATTCTTTGCAAGATCATAATGAGAAATTAATCGCAGTTTTTGAACGTCTTAAGCGAAATAACTTAAGAGTTCAACCGGACAAATGTGAATTCCTTAGAAAGGAAGTAACATACCTTGGACACATCATTTCCGATAATGGAGTGAGCATGGATCCTAAGAAGCTTGAAGCTGTTGATAGGTTGCAAGTACCTAAAAATCCAAAAGAAATTAAATCTTTTTTGGGTTTTACAGGTTATTACCGCCACTTTGTAAGGAACTATGCGAAAATCGTTGAGCCTATGAACAAACTTTTGCGGAAAAATGAAGAATTTCGTTGGACATTGGAATGCCAAGCGGCATTCGAGAATATCAAGCAAACATTGAAAGAAAATGTAACTTTGATGTACCCAGATTTTGATAAGAAGTTCATACTAACGACAGACGCGAGTAACAGTGGAATTGGAGCTGTATTATCGCAGGAAGATGATGAAAAACGTGAACGACCAATAATGTTCCTAAGCAGGACATTGAATAATGCTGAAAGAAACTATTCAACGACTGAAGAAGAATGTTTAGCAATAGTTTGGTCTGTGAAGCAATGTCGACCGTATCTATATGGGAAAGATTTTATTGTTCGAACTGATCATAGACCACTGCTGTGGCTCTTTAGTGTCAAAGACCCAGGAAGTAGATTGGTACGTTGGAGGTTGAAATTAGAAGAATATCAATATACAATGGAATACACTCCGGGAAAAAATAATAAAGTAGCAGACGAACTAAGTCGAAACCTTCCTGTCAATGCAATTGTGCCTGCTGATAACGGCAAATATAAAGAAACCATAGGAGAGCATAAAAACGATGTTTCTGAAAGTGTCTTAGGTTATAAACATACCAAGCTCATTGAGGATATAACATTCAACAAGCATGGCGAAATAATAGTTAGACAAGGAGATAAAATTGTAAGAATTTTTAAAGATGGACAAATTAAAGAAATTTCTCTAGACGAAATGGATAACTCCTGTGAAAATGAAATCGAGGACGATTTCAAGACTATAGAAGGGGAGGAGGCAAGAAGTGAAGCTTTAATTGACCAACAACAAAACGAAACAAATGCAGCGAATTCAGATATAATCGAAATAACTGACATGAATGAGAAAAAGAAACTCTTGGAAAAGTATCATAAAGGTATAATTGGAGGTCACAGAGGTGTCAATAATTTGGAAGAGTTCCTTAGACGTAGCTATCACTGGAAAGGAATGCGAAAGGACATTCGAAAGTATGTCAAAAATTGCGACGAATGCCAGACGCAAAAGATAGTAAGACGGAATTTGAAAGCACCTATGACCATAGAAAAACTAAAAGAGCAGCCATTTGATAGAATTTCAATGGACGTGGTGTCATTCAAATGGAAAGATGGAGAGCACAAAGCTCTAACAATACAGGACAACTTAACAAGGTACATAAAATTTGTTTATATAAAAAGTGAGAATGCTAAAAATGTATCTAATGCAATCATTAACGAATGGATTGCTTACTTTGGAATACCAAAAGAGATCCTCTCCGATAATAGCGTCGTTTTAACTGGCAAATATGTAACTGACTTATGTAAGCGACTAGGAATTGAACAAATTCCAATAAGTTCTCGTCATCCACAGTCAAATGGAGCAGTGGAGAGATCACACGCCAGAATGAAAGAATTCTTAAGAAGCGTGACTAAAGAAACAAATCTTTCACCAAAAGAAGCACTTGGAATGGCAAGTCTTTGTTTCAACCAATGCATAAGTCAGGGAACAGGCTAATCAGCAGAAGAACTTTTGTTTGGTAAAATAACTCTACCTTCTAACGAAATACCTGCTGAGAGAGAACAAAATGAATCTGAGCTTAATACCACACTCCGTAAAAGACTAAACGATTTACAAGTAATGCGAGAAAGCGCCAGAGAATTCAACTGGAATATCAAAAAGAAACAAAAAGAGAGGTATGACAGCCAGTTAGATAAAAGTGGTGCTGTATATAACTATAAATTAGGCGATAAGGTTTTAATAAGACAAAAGAAAAACAAAGATACTGAGAACCAATGGATAGGCCCATACGAAATCCTCTGTGTTAAAAAATATTCTATCCAAATAAATAATAAACTCAATAGTTGGTTCAATGTTTGTGATGCAAAACCATATTTTTCAGGGTCACATTTATCATTTTCCTTACCGCAGGACTCAGGACAACCATGAGTGATGTTTCTATAAGAGGAATAGAGTATCCTGGGGCGTATTTTAAGCATATATCCGACGCTAAATTTATTGATAAGAAAATTCAGTTAGTTAAAGTAATAGACTTAGCGGAAATCGAAATTAAAATAGAAAACGTGAAATTATTAACGCGTAGTATCAATGATTTATGTATAAATAGCATTCCTGCTTGTAAAAATTTAAAGTTAAATGGAGAGTTGCAAGCTAGTCGATTAAAACATAATCTGAATACGGTTTATGGTCTTTTAGGTTTTACTCCTAACATCAGGTTGCGACGAAGCTTAGCAGATTGGGTTGGAGGCTCATTGAAAATGTTGTTTGGAACTATGGATTCATACGACTTTGATAACATCAAAGACGCTATAGATTCCATCGAAAGAAATGAATTTAATATCAGCAAGGGTATGATGAAGAATACTTACTTAATGAATGAAATTAATAAACAAGCGAAAGTCCTTTCCACCGAACAAAATTCCATCCGTGTTAAAATTGATGAAATTGTTGATGAGCTAATGAAAATTAATAATATTACAAATGAGCAAGAGAAACATTTAAGCCTACAAATTTATTATGAAGAGGTTTATTCGAAAATTTACCATAAAATTGAAGTTATTGACTTACAAATCGAAATACTCCGTGATAGTTTGTTGTTTATCCAATCAGGAATCTTACATCCTTTTATCTTAGAACCGGGACAACTAATCAATGAATTGAATAAGATAAAAGATAAGGAGCATTTAGCAGTAACTCCCTTAATTGAAAATTACAAGGATTTAACAAAAGACTTACAGTTGACTGCTTTCGTCAAAAATAAGAATATATTTATCATAATTTCACTCGATAAAGTAACTAGCGATAATTTTGAAATATACGAAGTTATTGGATTTCCATACATTAAGAAAAATATAGCTATTATGATAAGCGATTTAAAGAAATACTTCGTTGTAAATAAAAACAGAGAACAGTTTATTACGACAAATGAAATTGATTGTAAAGATATTAATAAATTAAAAATATGTAAACCGCTACCCCTTAAAAGCGTCTATTCACAATCATGTGGAACAAGTTTGTTCTTTAAACAATCGGATAAACATTGTGAATTCCGACAATTAAGTAATGAATTAGATATCATGCATAAAATAAATAATCTTCAACTGTTGATAATAAACTCTTTGGAAACTAGATATGAATTTAATTGCAATATGACAAAACAAGAAAAAATCATTGGAAGTAATATTGTTAACTTGACAAATGACTGTAGCATTCATAGTGCCACTCACGATTATTTTCCTGAGAGGAATTTTGTTGAATATTTTGTCCCAAAAGATAAAGTAGTAGAAATTGAAGAATGTTGTAATCATTTTGAACTAAATGAAATTAAAAGCTATAAATTACGTTTTGGTAAATTTACAAGCACAAATATTCATGGACTAAAGGATCTTACTTCTGATTTAGTAGAACAGGCTACTTTTTGGGATAAAGCGATTGTACCAATACCAAAGCTAATTCGAGAAAATTCTACTATTTCCTTGATACTTTCATTAGTGCTCATACTAGTTTTTGTGTATTTTGTCTATAAATGTATGAATGGAAAATTATCCATAGTAATTTTTAGAGGATGTTTTAATAGCAAGAGATTGAGCAATTCACATGGATTAAGAGATGCAAGAGTTGTTTTTAGAAATTCGGAAAGCGATGAAAATATTTTAGAAAATAGAAGTCAATCAATTGAATCTGAAAATAGACGCATTAGAACTAGATACTTGTAAAAGGTTGAGGTCAACCTTAATCTAAGGGGGAAGGTGTTACGCGCATGCAATTGCTTGCAAGTAACACGTTTTGCCACGTGACACCATATCCATGAACCAAACATTTTGCTAACATTTTAATTTTGCTTGGGAACATTTCCATTCACACGAAATATTCCCAAGTCTTGCAAATTCCATCTCGTCTTGCAACGCAAGCAATCCGAGATAATAAAATTACCTGAGCCGTGGCAAAACGTTGCTATTCGAATAATAGAAGTTAATCTAATCATACGGGATCTTTTGAAATTATACGAGTAAGAATAAAATAAAGTTTTAGTGATTATAAAACTTTCGTTTTTATTATTTTTTTTTAATAAAGAGTTCGCACATAACAGGTCCCTTAAATTTGGGTTCCAACTTTCGACTCTCCCCAGTCGAAACAGCTACGTTCTCAATGAGTACAATATCGTTAATCATTTATTGTTTGGGCGAAGAATGCTTTTTGTCGAAACGTTCCTTCCAACGCAGCCGCTGATTTTCAATATTCTCCAAAGCTGTATTTCGTTTAGTTGCTAGGTCCACGAGTACTGGTTCTGATTCGTTTTTGTTAATAAACTCGTCTTGCCAAACTGAGATAAGATTATTGTTTGTCACATCTCTGAGTGTAAAATCGAATATGATTTCGTTTGGACTAAGTCCAGTAGTATTATTTCTCTACGTATTTATACTCCATTGCAGAGCGGGTAGTAAATCGTCCCAATCGTTTTTATTTTCGGCGGTCGTACGTAAATAAGACAATATGGTTTGGTTTGCACGCTCCACTTGTCCGTTTGCACGCGGAGTACGGACGGCAGTTTTGATATGAGTAATTTCATGTGACTTGCAGAACGCAGCAAATTTTCGCGACACAAATGCGGAACCACGGTCAGTTATAATTCGCGTAGGCAAACCGAAATAGCTCGTGAGATCAATTAAAATATTAATGACGGGTTGCGTAGAGGTATTCCGGACGGGTTTTGCCACTAGATATTTCGAAAAAGGATCAGAAATTGCAACTATATACATATTGCCCCTTTTGCTACGTTTGAACGGTCCAAGGTGGTCGATATGCAATTGACAGAATGGTATCAGTAGCATCAATTCCGTATATAAACGTCCTTCAGGCTTTCCTGAACGTGATTTATTGTAGCAACAATTAACACACGAGTCTATATAGTCTTTTACCACTTTACGCATTTTGGGAAACCAATAATTTTGTTGGATGCGCCCCATTGTCTTTTCAACCCCGAAATGTCCGAAATTATCGTGAAAATTTTGCAAAACGCGTAGTCTGACGGATTTTGGTATCACTAATTTTAGCTGCTCGTTAACATTTCGATACAAACGGAAATATTTGAGTTCATATTCACTTTTGATTTGTTTAACACGTTAATCTTTTATTTTATTTTGAATAACGTTCACTTGGTGCCGGAGTTAATCGTCTTTCAACTGCATAGTATAAATCCAATCGTCTGATCCACTTGTTATAGCCATGACGTGTCCTGCAACTTCAGGATCTTCGGGCAGCAGCTCGGGAGCTCGGCTGAGTGCATCGACATGTGCAAGTCGTCGTCCGGGTCGGTGCACAAGCTCAGGATCGTATTCAGTCAATCGTAACATCCACCTGGCAACACGAGGGATCATTTCGGTTTTCGTCTTCATATGCGTTATCGGTAACTACACGGATGGGTTTGCCTAGAACATAAACAAGAAATCTCTCTAGACTCTCGACCACAGCGAGCACCTCAAGCTCGTAGCTGTGATAACGGCTTTCGGCTTCGGAACAATGGCGGCTATAGTAAGAGACGGGTTTTCAATTCTTTCCATCAATCGACTGCAGTAATACACCAGCAAGTCCGACTATACTGGCGTCAGTGTGTATTTTGTGTCATGCATTGATATCGAACAGCGCCAACACTGGTTCGTTGCATAGAATCCCCTTGAGTTTCTGGAACGATTCGGATTGGTCACTTCCCCATAGAAAGTGTTTCGATCCCTCCGTGTATTTTCTTAGCAGTTGAGTGATCGGTTTCGAGATCAGTGAATAATTGGGTACAAATTTTCGGAAAAATCGTCTCACTTCGGTTACATTCCTCGGCGCTTCAAAGTTCTTTATCGCGCTAATCTTTTGTTCTCCCGGTTTTATGCCTTCATCGTTGACAATATGTCCCAAATACTCGATTTCGTCGGCAAGAAAACTGCACTTATCAAGTCTCATTGTTAATCCGTAAGATTTCGAAAATTCTAAAAATTTTTGGAGCGACGATAGACCAGTCTCTATGTCTTTGCTCGGTAGAACTATATCGTCCAAATACGCAATCGCTTCTCCGGGCCCCATTTTTGAAATGATCTTGTTTATTAAGCTTTGAAAAACTCCCGGCGCATTCACCAGACCAAAAGGCATGCGATTGTACTCATAATGTCCATTATGAGTAACGAAAGCGGTGTACGGTTTCGACGTTTCGCCCACTTCGATTTGATGGTAGACCTTCCTTAGATCAAGCGTGGTGTAATATTTGTTGCCTGCTAATTTAGCAAACTGATCCTCGATATTCGGCATAGGGAAAGGCTGCTTAATCGTTTTTCCATTTAATTGGCGATAGTCCACGCATAAACGATTTCCGCCATTTTTCTTCTCTATGAGAACGATAGGCGAAGCATATGCGGATTCCGATGGACGTATAATATCGGCGGCAAGTAGTTCGTCTATGATGTTTTCGATGGCTTGTCGTTTTGCATATGGGAGTCGATATGGTCGTTCTGTAACCGGTTCGCGTGTGTTCAACGATATTGCCATCTTTACAGCCGAACATTTTCCCAGTTCGTGTAAATTTGTTGCAAAAAGTGTACGGAACACAGACAACAACGTTTTTACTTGGTTTTGTTCCTTGGCTTTTAAGGATGTTCCCAATTTTAATGCCTCGTCATTTTCCAACCAGCATTCTTTCCCTCGAATTACCAGCAATTATCCGTCTCTACATAGCACGTCCCGACCTAATAGCATTTCGTATTCGATACAATCATCCTCGACAACTAACACATCTATGGCGTACGTCCTGTGATCAATGCTCATTGAGACGATTACTTTGCTCGTACATTCATATTTACCACCCGCAAATCCGCACAGAACAACATTGCAAGGAACGATATCACCTATAGTGCTCGCCAACGATGCTCTCATCAACGTTCTATTGCTCCCCAGATCCAAGAATGCTCGAATCTCACGACCTCGTATTGACACCACTTTGATGATTTCCTTTCCATTTTCATTCGTCTGGATTTCGTAAGTTTTCGCGCTATCCGGCGCAGATCTCATATGTGGGCAATCGGTGGTTTGATGAGTGGTACGATTGCATGTTGCGCATCTTCCACGGCGTTGCGGTTGTGGACAACGGACGGAGATATGTCCGGGCTTGGAACAATTACAGCAGACGGGTTCTTTCGGTTTTCTCGGTAATGACGGTGTTTCAGGCTTACTCGTAGGACTCGGCGGACGCATGTCGTATGATCGAGGTTTCGGTTGGAAAGATTTTTTTGAACGGCAAGTGTCAGTATAGCGTCGAATTGCTGATAATAATTCGTGGCAAAAATTAAATTGTTGTGCCGATGATATTTTCCCGAAATCGGTGTCGTTGCACCCATTTATCACGTATTTTATGATTGCTGCGTCAGGCAATTCACCTTTCCGGCCTAACGCTAGAACTCGATAATAATATTCCTCCATCGATTCGGTAAAATTGCGTTTCGTTTCAACCATACGGAGATGAATATCGGCTATGTTCATGAGACACGGAAAATCTGTAAGAAACTTTCCGACAAACTCTGTCCAAGAATTAAAAACTGGTGACATGTCGATCCATGTTTTAGCAGCCCCCTTCAACTTCGAAAACATTGAAAGCAGCACAAGACGGTCACTCCATCGGTAGGCTTCCTTTAGTTGTGTGACACGACACACAAACTGTTCGGACGTTAAAGAATCGGCGGCAAACGGTTGAAACTCCTGCAACACATCAGCAGTGTCGCGAACATTCACAGCCCCGATCTCGCTCGTCGGATGTTTTACATATGGGTACATGCCTGTTGGCGGTTGAGCGAGATGCGGACCCGTCGGAGCGGAGGCATTTGTGACCTGCATGCGCGGCTGGTGATGTGAAGCAAACGAAACATTACTCATCATCGGTCCATGTATATGCGTAGGCATCGTGCATGTGAGTGGTTGAATCATATTGGTCGACGACGGCAACTGCGGTGGCACATACGATTGTATGTGTGCGTTCGTGTTTACACTTCAACTTATGAACGATTGAACGTTCTCGTCCACGCGTCGTGAAACTGTTTGTGTTACTGGCGTCGAAACGCTTTGTAGCACACCAACACTCAAATTTTGCAGCTGACGGACTGTTTCTTCGAGTTCGTGGACTCTCGGCAAGAGATCACTATCCATCCTTGTCGCACTTTTATCACCCGATTCGGCGAGGCGTTGAACCAGCATGGACTTGTTCCCGGCGGTCGCCAATCCATGATATCGGCACTTTTCGCGCAGCACTTTCACCGTCAATCCATTTAATTCGGTTATCAAATCCATCATCCCACTTCTGAACCGTCAGGATGATTCAGTGGGGAGGAACAATGGATGTGATTACTAACAAAAAGAATGAAAATATTAATTAAGCAATTTATTCGGCAATCCATTCACGGCGGATGGCGGACTTCGACTCCTCATGTCGAATGACAGTATCGTGGTGTACATCATGTTCGGTGCGCTTACACTGACAATTGACAGTATTGTGGTGTATATCATGTTCGGTGCGCTTACACTGACACCATGGAAATTCAATTCGTACCTACTTGTATTCTAATTATTTTCATCATTTTTTAAATTGTTCGATACATACATATATATATATATATATATATATATATATATATATATATATATATATATATATATATATATACATATATATATATATATATATATATATATATATATATATATCTATATATATATATATATTTATATATATATATATATATATATATATATATATATATATATATATATATATATATATATATATATATATATATATATTAGGGTGTCCCTTATAAGGCAAAAAAAATTTTTTTTAGAATTTCGAAACGCATGCCCTTTACTTTTTTTTAAAAATGCTAAAATGTATTTAAATATGAAATTTCATATTTGTAGCATGATTGCAACCCGTGCCGACCGAGTCCTAAAGTTTAATAGAAAATGGTGTTTTGGCCTAACAGTTTGGTTTGATCCAAAACTAACAAAAATGCAACAAGTAAAGTAAATATGAGTAAAAGTAAAATAAGATCAACATAAACTTTTATTTAAATACAAATTATATTATAAATAAATAATTAATTAGGGTGACTTCTCGTTAGTGTAGTTTTTTTACAGTCTAGATACAGATTTCTATGTTCCTGAACACAACGCAACAAAAACTGTTTTTGCTCTTCTTCAGCCGTGATAAGTCCATTAAAAACTTGCATTAATTAACAGCTCTTTCAGCAGTGTCATTTACGACCTTCAAACGACTTATTTGTCTTCTAGCTTTCAAAAAAGCAGGATTGTCACCCCAAGAAGATACATCTTCCCGAAGAAAACTTTCGTCGATCTGCAGGCGAGATAGAAATTGTTTGCTTCTTTGAGTCACAAAATCATCCAGCGTCATTTCTGTAACAAAGAAAAAAACAAACTCCAATTATGCGACGCACCTACAAAACCACGCACATGAGCCTGATGCTATGACAAACTCTATGAAATTGCTACACAAACAAAACAAAGGACCGAGACTTGACATCCTAGAAAGGCTTGAAATTTATAAACATAGAAAGACAGACGGTGACATTATCAACGAACAACTTGTTACCAATTTCGACGCAATTTTCTCAGTCCTAGACCACACTCTTAGACGAAAACGGAAACGAGATGAAACAGAACAAACGGACAGCCAACAAGCAAAAAAACAAAAACATAATATCCCCCTACCTGGTATAATTGAGTAATTTACTTCCTGACCTCATTACCCATCCACTAATTACCCATCCGCTAACTACCCATCCGCTAATTACCCATCCGCTAATCACCTATTCGCTAATTACCCATCCTACGACTATATAAAGTCGCTCCCTTCAACACATCCTTTAGACACTGAAGATGACTCAAAGTAGTCGAAACGTGTCTGCTCACACAACTAAGCAAGGCCCGACGGCTTTTAAAGAAAAAAGAAAAAAACAGTTTAAATATGCAAAAACTAAGCCACGAAACTTTGAAAAAAGAAACCAGAAAATATTAAGCTTACCAAACAAATGTTGCGTAATTTCTTCCTTCGATGGAAGATAGCGTTTAGTGGAATCTGAACTTTCGTCTTTGTTTAAATTATTAATCATTTTTTTCGTGGTTTTGGAATCAACTTCTTCATCAAAGAGTGATAACATGACTGTTTCTTCACACAAATACCATAAATGACGAACAAACTTGCTTATGGATGCCTTGAAACTTGTCGCGTCCACTTTCTCATATTCTTTTAGAGCTTTCAAAAAGTACAAGTTTTAGTTAGGTGCTTTAATTGCCACTGTGCATTCGAGCCAAGGTTTAGTATACAAGGTGGCGATAAATAAGCAAACATCTTGTAGAGCATTTTTGCCCTTTGCAGTAATTGTAAGTTGCGATTGAAGCAAACATATTTTTATAGAATAGATTGCTCTCGCCATCCATCGCGTTTGATGCAAAGCTCCGGGGGGCCTGAGTTTTATTTTATTCTCTGTATCTCCTCCTAAGAACACAACGCATAGTTCAACCAATTCGCGGTAATCGTCTCTAATAAAAGGTTTTTCCAGTTCAGTCTTATAAAAAGTTAACAAAGATGTAATGTTTGTCTCAGCAATATGTGCTTTAACGAAATCGAGAGGTGGCTCAATGTTATCGGTGTTAATATGTTTCCAATTATCTCTTAACTTTTTGAAAATCGGAATATCTGGGCTACTTGTAATTTGCTTTACCTTGGTTTCAAAAAAAGGCTTTAAGCACCAATTCATAAAGATGATGACGACAAGCAAAAAGCAGCGATTCCCTTTCTAAAGTCTGCTCCGAAATAGTACAAGCTCCACTGAAATGGCCAATATTTGAAGCTGTTGTATCGCAGCACATTTTTTGTACTTTATCATGGAGGTTCCAGTCAAAGAGTGCAGTTGAAATGGCTTTACCTTGATGTTTTCCAGAAGAACTCTCTAGTTTTGGCACTGCAAGAAGCTGTTCTCTATCGTGAAATGAAGCAATAACTGGTAAGCGTTCTTCTTTTGAACTTTGTACATCTAATCCAGGTAAAAGTTTTCCATCCCAATGGACTGTGACTACGTCAGGCAAGTTATTCTGGAAGTCAGTTTTTATTGCTTCGGCCCTGGATTTTCTCGCCTGAGTACGAATTCGCTGAATCGAGGATTTGTTAATAGGGAAATCATCGCTGTTCAGACCAAGCGCTTCTACAACCGCATGGAGAATGTAAACTGAGTGCTTAATTGGCATTGATCTAAAGCTGCTACCAGCTTAGGAGTTATGAAACTTTTCGTGCCTCTTTTAGAACTTTTTTCAGGGCAAGGAATCTGAGTACTAAGTTCAGAGTTCGAAATCTGTTCCTCATACGAATTCTCAAGATATTTCAAGCTATCTATCGAAGAAGTAGATGCAACAGCCAATAACTCTTTTTGTTTTAACTTCCTTACCTCTTCTTCCAATCGTCTTTGCCTAATTCGTTCTTCTTTCTCCGCCAATTTTTTGTCAATTCAACCTAAGCATCCCGGTCGACCAGGCTCTCTCTGTTTCCTTAAAAATTCTTTGTCTTTCTCTAACTTCATTCTGTCGAAGGCATCAGCATGTGCAATATCAAATAAGTTATCAAGGTCTTTTAAAAAATTATTTTCACGGTTCTTGAACGTCACTTGAGTTTTCTTACAGTTTTTTTGCAGATCCCTCCGAACATGATATAAGTCAACAAGTTTCTTCACGCAGATAGGAAACGCCTTTGTAGGAATTCTGGCTTTTTCCAAAAATATAATGCACTCTCTTATAACAAGATTCGCACTTTCACTAACAGTCAGATTGACTTTACGAATATTGTAAAATAAAACGGTGAGAACTTGTCGATTAGGTGGTAATTTTGCACCATTTATCTGGTGGCTTGGAAGTCCGATAAGGTGAATACTTTGTTTATCACTTCGTAATTAAAATCACATATGAAATGACAATTGAAACTCGCCGTAACAGGTCGCAGCGCTGCACCCGCGCGACTTGTACGGACAAGTTAAAAACTCAAGTCGGCACGGGTTATCGTTTATAAATCGGGCTAATATTAGGTCAATACGAAAGTTTTTAGAAGGTATGCGTAAAAATATATTGAAATTGAAATTTAAGGGACACCCTAATATATGTATATATATGTATATATATATATATATATATATATATATATATATATATATATATATATATATATATCTATATATATATGAATATATATAAAGGGTGGTCTAACCATAATGCACGATGTTAATTGTTAGTCACCCCTTAACGTCAAGTCTTTCGCCCAATTTAATTTGACGTTTCTTTGTTTCAGTGCTTGACAAATTCAACCATGGGAAGTAGGTTAAGGTTGTTGAAGCCTTTTAGGAAAATGGGCGTTCAAATCAAAATGTATTTCGTGCCCTTCGTGATTTTTTTGGTCAGCATAATCGACCAAATGTGTCCTCAATCGGGAGAATTGAGCGCAAACTGCTGCAATCTGTAGGAAATGTGAAATTACCTGTGCATGCTCGCCTAGTTCGTTCTGCGGAAAACGTTGCTGTTGTTCGCGATAGTGTGGCGGAAGAGCCTTCAACTAAGACTCGTCGTTGTGCCCAACAATTGAACATCTCACGAACATCACTGATGCGAATTTCAAATAAAGATTTGAATTTACACACTCCCAAAATTCAATTGACTCAAGAGGTGAAGCCTACTCACCATTTTACGCGGCAACAATACACCGAATGGTTGGTTGAACAGACAGAAGGGAATAGTGACTTTACAAAGAAAATCATTTTCAGCGACGAGACGCACGTTCATCTTAGTGGATTCGTTAACAAGCAGAATTGCACTATTTGTGCAAATGAGAATCCACCAGTGATTGTTGAAAAGCCGATGCACCCACAAAGTGTAACTGGTTGGTGCGGTTTCTGGGCTGGCGGCGTCATCGCGCCGTACTTCTTCGAAAATGAGGACGGCCAAGCAGTTACCGTGAATGTGCGAGATGATAAAGGACTTCTTGTGGCCAGAAATTAAGACTGTGGACCTGGACAATATGTGGTTCCAACAGGATGGTGCGACTTGCCACACTGCCAACAAAACAATGCGCAAAAAATTCAATGCCCGTATTATCGCACGTTGTGGCGATGGGAATGTGATGTGAAAATGTTAACATAATTCTCTAAAAACTTTTTATTTTATTTACAATTAACATCGTGCGTTTTCGCTCGACCACCTTTTATATATGGGATGGAACGAAATTTGCGGCCATTTCAGACGAAAAATCGTGATTTCTGTTCTGACCAAAGCATAGCTCCGATTTGGATGAAATTTGGCAAAAAGTTAATTGATGTGTGTGATGAATCTGACAATAAAAAGTCCAAAGTTGGTTGATCTAAAACAAAATGTCGGCCTCTCAAAAGTCGAAAAACGTACCAAATTTTGTTGTTGCAGTTGTGACCAAAGCTTTCAACCAATTTTTATAAAATTCGGTACCTTGATAAAGACAATGAATACCTAAAGAACTATGTGAAAAAATTTGAGGTCGAGTTCCAAAAAGCAAAATGGCCGCTAGTTGAAATTCAAAACTTCAAAGGCTTTTTCAAGTCGTAATTTTAATCCGATGTCTATGAAACTTGGTTTCAAGATAGAAATTGGTCAGATCTAGCGATAAAAATGGCAGCGATTGCCAGTTTTCAGATTTTTGCGACCCACATTTTCCATCGGATTTTGGCGAACTTGGGACCATGGATGCTTGTACTAAGTTCTTGTATTGTAAAAAATATTGTTTAAATAGGATGAAAAATAAAGAAAATCGAAAATTTCAAACCTATCATATTTATTTTTTTTTCTCTAAAAGCCATCGGACCTTGCTTTGTTGTGTTTCGACTACTTCGAGTCATCTTCAGTGTCTAAAGGATGTGGTGAAGGGAATGACTTTATATAGTCGTAGGATGGGTTAAGCGGATGTGTACTTAGCGGATGGGTAATTAGGTCAGGTAGTACCCATCCGCTAATTATCCATCCGCTTAACCCATCTACGACTATATAAAGTCATTCCCTTCCACACATCCTTTAGACACTGAAGATGACTCGAAGTAGTCGAAACGCGTCGGCTCACACAACAAAGCAAGGCACGACTGCTTTTAAAGAAAAAAGAGAATTGACCTGCGGATATCAAATAAACAAAATTATTGACTAATATATTTAGCTACCATTTTAACTAAAAATTGAATACTTTTGCCCTGTTTAGAGTGAAACTCCGATTTGAAAGAGATTTGGCACATTGATTGATGAGGTCCTAGCACACAAAGATTTAAAATAATCCGAAATCAAATGGATCCATTCAAAATTGTGGCCCCCAAAGGTCATAGAGAGTAAGCACAATTCGCATTTTTAGTAGCAATTGAAATAATGAGTATTTTTCATGAAAACGTTTTAAATGGCTTAACTTGGAAGTATTTATAAAACAGACCATTTTCAGGATATTGTAAAATATTTTTAAGCAATCCCCTAAAAAATTATAAAATCGCGACCTATCTATCCATCCGTGAGTCAGTCACAGGAAGTTTTCTCGCGAAACACATGAGCTAGAACGATGAATTTTTCTACGGTGGCAGAGTGGTGCCTCTCAAAATTTGATGTGCAAAAAAATATTTTAAGGTGTTTGAGGAGGGATTCCCTGGATAGGGAGGGGGTTGACATAATTTTTTTGTAGCCCTCTAGCAGCCAAGTTTCTCAACAAATTCCGATAAAATTTAAAATGATAAGTTACTAAGGCAAGTTAATTTAACCTGCAACAAATTATGCAATTCGGATGATGAATAAATAAGTCAAAAATTTACAGCCTAATACTTTTAAGCAGCTGTCTTTAATAAAAAATCGGAAATTTTTGTGCTGTTCAGACTAAAACTTCAATTTGAATAAGCAGCAGTTGAGACTAAACGGATGATATCTGTGTAAATAATCAAAAAGCAAACGCTCAAGTTCAATATGGTGGCCCTTGATGGTTCAGAAAAGAATTAAAAATGTATATATTAATGGCAACGCTAGTGTCCACTAAACGTTTATAGAAATCTTTTAAAATTAACTATTATTATAATTTATTTGAGCTATTTAGGGTAAATGCGGGTGAGATACCGCGACTGGACACATGCCACACGTGTCTAAAATCTTACCCAAACCATATTCAGCGCCACAAACACCAAATAGTATGCAAACGTTACTATCTCAGTGCAGTCGTGTGTTAAGCATTTAGCTATTGCAATTGGTGGATCGGGAAATGCCATTCTAGTTCTGCGTATCTGAAATTTGCCCTTAAAAGTTTTTTATGCGTCTGTTTCCTTCGTGAATTCGCGGAATTTTTTTGTGCAGTTACAGCTTTTGGGAATAATTTGGCGTTGTTGTGAACACATAAGGTAAGATTTGAATTTATTCCATATTTTATGCTATATGAACGCCTGCATCAACTAAAAAGAAGAGATGCCGCCTCATATTTCGATACAGATGCTGCAAATGGGGCGTCTCTCCCTTCAAATTGAACGGACCATGTTAACGTATGAACCAATATTTTTTTTTTTCATTTTGTTCAGACGTAAAAAGTCTGACTAATTCAAAAGAATGCCCCGTGTATATAAAAGGTCATCAACCGCAATGAGCAGAGCAATTTGGACTGGCGACCAACTCCGCGAGGCGGTTCTTAAAGTTAAATTGGGTGAAATTAGTAAAAGAGAAGCTCAACGGTGCTTACATGTACCACCTCGAACATTAAACCGTAGAATGATATGAGGCAATATGGAGAAAGGCAGTCTTGGGTCTCAAGGCAAGTTTAACGGTTTTTATTGAAATTGATATAAAACTTATTTTTTCGTGAGTTTTCAATTTATCTTAATTTTAAAGTGAAATACTTTCCAGTATACTAGGAAAAGCAAATAAAAAATGATTAGTGAAACAGGAGGAAGGACTTTTGCCCTCTAGAGCCAGAGGAATGAGTATTGATGATGTCAAAGGCTTTTTTGACTTGCTGGTAAAAGTGATGGCGGAAAATGGTCTCTTAGAAAAGCGCTTCTGTACATTTGATATAGATGAAATAAGTGTGCAACTTCTAAATAAACCTGGAAAAGCTATAACGTCAAAAGGAAATAAGGACGTCCATTTACTTACTACGAAAGAACTAGGGGAGAATATAACCTGTAGTGCTGTGGTGCAAATAGTAGCTTCATTTCACGTCTGTTGATTTTTAAAGGTGTCAACAAAACCCGGAACTTTCTGATGGGCTACCAGCAGAATCCAACGTATATATGAAAAAAAATCATCATTCATCAATTCAGACCTTTTTCTACGTTGGCTGAAAGGGCAGTTCATGGATGAGTATTCCTCATCCATGTTTTCACTTCTTGATTAAAGTAGGCTTTAAGTGCAAAAAATTGGCAACATTGAACATGTAAGATGTACGACAATAAGTGTAACACATGTCAAAGGAAAGAATACTTCGAAAAGCGGAGAGAATCCTCAAAGAAATAGATGTGGTGTCTCCACCATTTTGAAGCGGGTTGAGTAGAGACGTGGCTTTGTATTGATTTTGAAAATAATTTTTTTTTCGTGTTTAGACCACACAAAAGAAATTGATATTTTTATATTTATAATTTACACATTTTCGAATTTTTAGTCAAGAAAAACACTTATTCATAAATCTATTTTTTTCGAAACTACAAGGTTTTGTGAAAGCATGCGGCAACTCTCCCGCATTTAAGCTAACCCGACAAGTTATCACCTTTGTGTGTAACCAGTTAGTAATGCGTTAACAGCAAATGTGAGAAGGACGAAATCTGTATTTGTATGTTTATAACAATTTATTATCTGCACACTTTTAATAAGTAATCCATAAGTGTGCAACTCAATCTTATTAGCTAAATATTTGTGCCTCTAAAAGGGGTCTCTAAATACGAACATCAGCAGATTCTTTTTATGTTAATAAATACCGATATGGTGCTTCGAAAATTGCAGTAAGAGCTCTAATAACAGGTAAGCCTGATTCTTTTTTGAAATCTTACGCTACATACGAGTAATTTACCTTTCTGGCAGGTACTGCCTACGGGGATTTTGTAACATTACTTTTTCTAATTTTGGTCACTTCTACATCAATTCTTCCCATTTTCCATATCACAATTCAAGCTCAATCAACTTGTTAAAGATAATCACCCTTAGTACGAAGCCATGGCTTTAAGCGAAAGTATAATAAGCAATTAATTTATGAAAACAGTCAGTGCCTGCTGTTCAATATGAAATCTGCACCTCGCAGTTTGACACATAATTAATTTTGTGCTTTGATATAACAAGTAACCAATGCTTATTCATTGCTTTTCAGAATATTCGTATATGCATGACAATATCAAATATAAGGTAAAGTCGTAGTAGTTAATTGTCTTGCTTATTTGATATCGGCAGGCCAATTCTCTTTTTTCTTGAAAAGCCGTCGGGCCTTGCTTTGTTATGTGAGCAGATGCGTTTCGACTTCTTTAAGTCATCTTCAACGTTTAAAGGATGTGTGAAAGCTAATGACGACACAGAGGTGGTTAATCAAGTAGGTACTGATTTAGGCCCGTTTGTTCTGGTTCGTCTTGCTTCCGTTTCCGTCGGAGAGTGTGATTTAGTACTGACCAAATAGTGTCGGAAATTGTTAATATGTTGTTCAGTGATAAAGTCGTAGTTGAGTCTTATTGTACCACAAGAACGTAATAACGTCTACTGGATTTGAGGGGACATGCATAATAATAAATGCATCATTCGATAAATTTGTGAATACTGCATAGTACGTCAAGCAAGTATCGGCTGCTTTATATTGTGATTTTGAGAAAACATGACAATAACCCGCCAGCTTTGGCTCCAAGAGGGTGGTAACATACAACCATCTCTAAAATAAAAAAAATCCAGTTGAAAGTATGATGAAGACCGATTTTCTTAACTTCCTGTTGAAAATGATCACAAACTGTAGTACAAAAAAGTTCATTGGGCTACTACTTCGTTCAAACAGAACCGATAATTTTAAATGATAGCAATTACAAAATGAAATAAAAAATAAATAACTGTGTGGCGAAGGGCTCAAAAGACCCATACGAGGCTCAGACTGACCCACCAATATAGCTCAATTCTATTACCAAGTTACCTTTCAACTCCGCTAAACATTATGATGATGACTAGTCACCGTCATCAATATTTATGACGCGACAGGCCAAGCCAGGTCTTGACCTCCAGGATGAATCTCCTACAATCATCACGGTTCTGCAACCTCGTTTGCCAGTTCATCACTCCCAGCAAGGATCGGCTGTCAGCTTCTATCATATCTTTCCATTGTGTCTGTAATAATTTTCATCGATTGCTTCGATTACTTTTCGAAGAAAGTGTGAATCGTCCTCTCAGCGATTCCAAGACGTGAAGTATCGAGCGGTGACAACGATTTGTATGCTTAAGGCCCAGGAACTCATAGTCTTCTTCGTTGTGACTGCTGATCTACCAGCTGGTTTGAAGAGGAGTACGGTGGTGGATCTTATCGTGAGTAAACTATACTCGTTACGATTTTCAGCCACTGTTAAAATTACCTGTTTCAAATTGCTATCAAAAATTTCCCAAATTAAAAATTTTAGGCCATTACTCTACTCGACCGTTAAATTTTAGGGGTGTTATATTTTGTAATTTTCTGGTTCACCTTTTTGAGCCAGAAAGCTTGTTTTGAACATCTAGCACCTATTTCATCAGACAACTACTGAGCCACAGTTTATCCAGTTAAAAGAGCAGTTGTTTTACTATTATTTATTTACTAATTTATTTATTTTTATTTGTATGTAATTAACAATGCTGTTTTTGAATTAGGTGGTTGGCCAAACAACAAACGTGGCTTGTTCAGGCTCCTGATTATTAGGTGCTTCTCTGGCGTTGCTGCTGTCACCGGCTGTCTCGATTGGGAGATCACTGGTTAGGAGTAGACGGTGCTGTAGCCCGGCTGATTGTGATGAGAGACTGCTGCTTGATGTGGTTGTATTTCAATCGATGACTCCCCACTTGCAATTTCCACCGCGATTGAGTGATCTGGTGGCAGAATTTTTCGCACTTCTCCTAAGTAACAGCCGTTTTGGCCAATCGTTTTGCCTCAAAAGTTTGCTGGTGAAGCAGCGCTTACCGACCATCTCATAGTATTGAAAGCTTCTCTGGCATGATCGCTGGAATAAGTGGCTTCCTCTGGTGGTGCCGGTACTCTTCTAGGATAATTAGTTCTGGACCAGCTCGAGGATTTGTCACTATTGCCTCGGCAAAGATAGGTTTTGGCGTTATCCATTACATTATAGAACGCTCTCTTGCCATTTTTAGGCCAATGACCAACGAGAAAGAGGTCAGTAGAAAGAAATTAAGACACTTAAGCTACTCAGACCGAAGCAGGCACAAGGCCCACTAGTTTCCTTCAGACGATCCAGCTGAGTAAAGCCAAACAGTAGAAACTTGAATTTGAATATGTCTAGGTTCTTAAGCCAGTTAGACGGGACTAGGCACAAGACCAACTGGTTTCCCATAGACAATCCTGTTTGACAAAAATAACCAGCAGAAAGATCAAATGAAATAAGTGAAGGCACTTAAGCAAACTAGATTAAACCGGCGTAAGGCCAACTTATTTTCAAAAACTTGCTGGGGAAAAGCCAGCTAGCAAGAGCGACAATTTGACATCGCTTGAACTTTCTTTTCTGGTTCTTTTTTCCAGTATTGTTTTTTCACTAGCTCAGCGAAATTTCACTTCTTAGTTTTCATAAATTTAAAATTTTTACGGTTTTCGGCAGTCTCGTTTTGTATGATACTTCTTCTTCTTGTTCTTATTCTTCGTAGTACTACAGCTTCTCTCAGACTTTCGTTTCCTAGAAATAGCGCCTCCAACTGTCTCGATCCATTCAACACATCTTACAATTTTGAAATCGAGCAGCGATGAACTGTGTTCGTCGACCAAGTCAGACCAGCATTTCCTCGGTCTCCCAACTGGGCCCAGCCTTTCAGTTCTCACAAACAATACTTTTTTGGGTATCCGTTGGTCGTCCATACAATTTACGTGGCCAACCCATTGCAGCATCTGTAGTCTAGCAATCTTTGAGACCTCCAGCACGTTAAAAATATCATAAAGCTTATGGTAGTATCGAATTCGCCATTAGTCCCCCTATACGAGAGCGGTCCCGAAAGTACCCGACCCGAAAAAGAAAACAGTAAAAAAATTCCAAAAATGTTTTTTAATTTTCAACAGATTTTCCTTTCAGCTCAACACACTTTTCCCAACGATGTTCAATAGCTTCGGTACCCGCTTTATAGTAAGAACTGTCAAGCTTCTCAAAATAACTATTAACCGCAGACTCTATCTCTTCATTGTCGGCAAATCTTCTGCCGGCGATTCATTTTTTCAAATTTGGAAAAAGACAATAATCCGCGGGAGCCAAATCTGGCAAATAGGGTGCGTGAGGAAGGAGTTCGAACGGAATGACGCCATTTTTTCTTGATCTCATCACTCAAACGCTGCAATAAGGCTGTATAATATGCGCCATAGATTGCTTTTCCTTTTTCGAGATAATCAGTAAATATTATTCCACGCGCATCCCAGAAAACGGATGCAATGACCATGCCAGCTGACTGAACTGTCTTTGCTTTCATTGGAACCGGTTCTCCCTTTTCAGTCCACTGCTTTGACAGCTGCTTGGTCTCAAGTGTAAAATGATGGACTCATGTTTCGTCCATGATTATGAATCGACGCAAAAACTCGGCTTTGTTGCTGCGTAACACTCGATGGAAACACCCTCACGTTACTGTTTGTGCTCCATTGTGAGCAAACATGGCACCCATCTTACGCACAGCTTTTTCATGTTCAAATTTTCGGTCAACATGCGATGCACAGCACTTTTTGAAATGTCTGCCATGTCTGCTATCTCGCGCACTTTTAGTCGACGGTCATCCAATACCATTTTGTGGATTTTCTTCACATTTTCTGACGTAGTGACCTCACTTGGTCGACCACTTCGGTGTTCATCTTAGTAGCTCGTACGACCTCGCTTAAACTCAGCTACCCAATATTTAACCATTGTAAACGATGGAGTAGACTTTCTCAGAGTAGAATCCAACTCGGCTTTTAATATCGGTTGGACTTAGACCTTTCAAATGAAATTATTGTATCACATAACGATGCCCAATTTTTCCCATATTTACAAGTTCACTCAATATTATTATAAATTTTTTACATTAAGTTGTTGAAAAGTGGTATTGTCAATCGTAATAATTGTTTTTATAGAACTACCTGCACTCATAACTAAGATCGGATACTTTTGGTACTTCCCTCGTAGCTTTGCTCCAATTATTTGCCTCAGGACCCGTCACCCAAAGGTGTTCAATATATTTGTGGATGCTTGGGTTAGGGTCCATGTTTCACACCTAAAGCATGACACAGGTCTTATCACAGATTTGTATACTTGGAGCTTTGTTTTCCTGTGTCTTTAAGATGGGCAATACTGAATAAAATATTTTATTTACGAACTGTATTCTTCGCCATATTTTGTCTCTTTCATTGTCCGTTTTCATTATTTTGGCGCCTAAACACACCAATTTACCCACATTTTCAATACTGTATTCACCAAATATGATAGTTTGTGTATTTGAGGATTTTTTTTCGCGACTACTTCATGGGCTTTGTTTTATTCTAATTAATTTGTAGCCCTTCTAGTTTTGCTTCGCTGTCGAGTTTCAGGGAAAATTTGTTGGCACTTTTTAATAACCATGACAAAATATTGATGTCACCCGCATAGGCTACTACTTGGCTCAAGTTGTACAGCAGTGTACCTCATGGATCTACAGGTAGCTTTCGTGTGACGTACCGCAGAGCCAAATCAAATTGCAATGCTTTAGTCCGATGTTTGTGTCAAAGGCATCGGTGAGTTGGTTATTGATGCGGACTTGGGGGGTCATCAACCTCATCGTCATTTTCGTAAGATAAACTACTTTGGCTGGGATGCCAAAGCAAAGCATTATTTGGTACAGTGCGGTACGACCAGTACTGTTGTATACTCGCTTGAATTCAACGCGGATTCAGTGTAAATCTATGTTGAACTCCTAGAAGTTCTCGAGTACCTGCTTTAAAGTGAACAATTGGTCTTTTTTCAATCTACCTGCTCTGAAATCACCTTGGTACTACACAATAATACTGTTGACGTATGATTTGATTTTATTTTCTATGCTCTTTGAAAATATTTTGTACGCCGTACAAAGAAGTGACCTTTTAGTTGATGAGGAATATAATCAATTGACTGCACACATTTGGCGTATGTTCTTGTTGCCAAATGTGCTGGATGTTTTTATGAATGGCGTTTTGAAAACTGCTGCAGGCATATTTAATGATCTCCTCTGCAGTTTCATCGATACCCGGTTCATCCAGAGTTGGTGGGACCAATGTAAGTTCTCCGGAAATACCTATAGACTATGACGGTCTGGAGCTATGCGAATGATTAAGGGGGTTTTAAAAATATGATGCCCATCTTTTTATAATCCTGGGTTCATCAGCGATGATGTTGCCAATGTCATCACTGCATAGCGTGATCTTGGGCTGATAAACTTGGTTTAGGCATTTCACCACTTTTTATGCTTGTCTTGCATTGCTGCTCGCTAGACTTACGTTGGTGCTTCTCAATTCATCGTCATAGTATTTTCTCTTGTTAATTCTAATGATCTTATCCGCTATTTTGCGTCGATTTTCATAAAGTATTCTTTTTGTTCTGATTTTCCTACTTAAATATTATTTGTACGCCTGACTCTTTCTGTCAATGTATTTTGGCATTCCTCATCAAACCAAACATTCTTTTGAGCTGGACTTGAAGTTCGATTGTTAGTTTTTCCGTGATCTTAATTGCTGCTTATACTTCCATTCATGGTTCGCCGCTTGTTTTCATCGATAAGTCTGATAGGCTGGGAGCTGGTTGTCAAGGGTCTCCATAAAATATTTTGCCACAGACGCAGCTCTGAGTTGCTATTGGCTCATTGGTGTGTACGGACGTCAAGTATGCTCGAAGCAAAACGTTGTTGGATTAGATCATGGTCGGTTTGGCTTTGCGTGTTACTATCCAGTGACACCCAGGTCATTTGATATATGCGTCGATGATAGAAGCATGTTGAACGTATACCTTGATTTATTTTAGGTATAATCTACCATAATTCAAATGTAAGGAACCTTCTTCTTCTTGCTCGTAGCACTACAGTCCCTCTTTGGCCTTTGTTTCCTACGGATAGCGCCTCCAACTGTCTCGGTCTATTGACCGCGTCCTCCGATTCTGAAATCCGAGCAGCGATGAACTGTCTTCGTCAACCTAGTCAGACCAGCGTTTCCTCGGTTTCTTCACTGGTCTCTAGCCTTCAGTTCTCCCAACGAATAACTTTTCGGGTATCCGTTGTTCGTCCATACGATTTATGTGTCTAGCCCATTGCAGCTTCCACAGCCTTACAATCGTTGAGACCTCCGGTTCATCAAAAAAGTCATACAACTCATGGTTATATCGGATTCGCCATTGGAGGATGTAGTCAATGGACCAAGATAGTTGAAGGCACTATTTGCAGGAAGCGAAGGCCCGAGAGGAGCTGTCGTGCTACGAAAAAGCAGAAACAAAGCTTGTTTTACCTGTACACAACTTTGTATCTCATAATGGAAGGTATGAAGGTATTTATGCGGCGCCCAATATTGTCATTTTCAGCACCTGATCAATTCAGATTGGTTCCAAAATGCTCGAGATTTGTGACACTTTCAAGGTTATGGCCTGTTATGAACAGGTTTTGTTGGATCGGAGTGTTTTTCCTCATTTAAGCCATAAATCTAGTTTTCGTTACATTAACTCGTAGACCAATTTGATTTGATTTAGATTCTAAGCTCGGAAATGCTACTAGTATGAGATTGATCGTACTATAATATTGACAATCGCGTGTACTTGAACATTAGTGTACCAGTGGTTCTAACTATTGTCTTACTGATGACGTATTCAAGTGCAATATTGAAGAGTATTTGGGTAGCTCCGTTCTCTTGCTTTGAGTTTGATTTCATTGCTACGAACGAGCGAGTGCAACTCCCGCCTACCGTTTAGCGCTAAAAGCGTCAGCCAATGACGCCAATGTACATTACGGCAGATAAACAACACCATGATAACTATGTACATTGCGGCCAATATGCCGCTGTGAAGCTTCAGCATATGGATATACATTACCGCGAATACACAACTTAGGAGTTAGGATGGGTAAACGCTAGTGCATGATAGCCATGTACGTTGCGGCCAATATGCCGCTTTGAAGCGTCAACATATGGATGACGCGTACACGGCAGCGAGTAACCACAAGCGAGAAGCTCTATGTATGAGCAAGCTAATGGAATGGCGATCATGTAAAATGAATATGGGGGTGAAAAGCTTTCCTCGCCCATATGCAAAGTATTTCCCCCAAGCTGGCTATGATAATATCGTAAATATTGTAGAATGGCTCCCATCATCTACAAATTGATAAGGTGAAGCGAAGAGAGAAGTTCCCAGTAAATGAGAACTCACGTTCTCATCGTCTCAGCGGTTTTAGCGGCAAATTAGATCAAAAGCTCGTACTGGATTGATATTTATAGTCGTGGAATCTTATACCAGTCAGTGTGTCTTCAAGTCCAAAAGGGAGCGTGCTGCTACCCAATTACCATTCAAATCATCCAAGTGTTCGCATTTAAGTTTGAATTGATCCCGTATAAAACGAAATGGTAAGGGGTGAGGTATTGGCTTGCGCCGCGATCCTCAATCGGCCTTTCGGCGTTCCACGCCGTGCGGCCACCCCGATCCATTAGGTCATCCAGTTGTTTCCCTCTTTCGGCTGATAGATAAATCTTGTTGTAATCTAAATTATAATAAATTCAGTTGTAAACTAAATCTTTTAAAAATGGACATTAAAATAAAGTATAATGCTTTAAAGTTAACTCTCGTCTTTGTTGTTCTGGTTTAAGTGGACAGAGTAGTAGGTAAGTGGTGTTACAGCGAGTTATCTCTCCCGGGAGCCTTGGTGTTGTATATAGGATACGCATCAAATTGAGCTCCCAGTTCATACCAGAATACATAGGGTATACTGGTTATGTAACACCATTTCGAAATTGACCTTGATCGATGACTCTGTGTATTGCATCGTAACTTTGACCATTCCGACTAGTTTTGTTGGAGTGTCAACGTCAAGCATTATTTCATACAAAGTATTTTTTGCCGACAATGTCATATGCTTGCTTGAAGTCTACAAAGATTTGGTGCACGTCAAATAATATGTGGTCTCTGAATGACCATTCACTTCGAAAGTCTCTCTGATACTCTCATATTATAGAGAGAACTTTATATGACAGCAGAGCAACGTCCCTATAATTTTCACACCTTAGTTTGCCTCTCTTTTTGCGCACAGTGCATATTATAGCTTTTTGTCAGTCCTCTGGTAACTACTTCTTTGGCCATATTCTGTACATTGGTCAGTGGGGAAGATTAATTAGAGGGTCTTGATTCAAGTTTCACAGATCCTTTCGTTTAAAGACTTGAAGTCGATGATAATTTGTATGAAGGTACTGTCCATTATGTAAGCAATTACAAACTTACGGATTCCTTGCGATTTTCTGCTTGTAAAAAAGGTTTGTGTTCGGATGTGAGAACATTTTTCCAGAAGTTGTCGTAGTGTACCTACTCTAGTCAATAATTGAACGTTTCAAGTTCCGAAAAATGGACCTGTATTCTTTGCAATAGTCGTTGCCTTTGTCCTAGGCTGATGTCTTAGTCTTATGACAAGTAGATACTAAGTGAAGCGTTGTCAACGCTTCGACATAGCGAGTTTTGGTCCGTGAATGGTATTTTGTTTCCCACCTACTTACCGGCTAGCCAGTGGGATTGACTAGTTGCATCCAAAAATGAATATTTACACTTGAAATCAAACTGAAAATCGATCTTTCTGAATTTTCGGAACACTTCTCCGTCTTCAAATTGCACCAGTTAAAAGTGCAAATTTCGACATTTTGGTAATCTCATCACAAAAAGTCATTCATTCAAATTTTATCTTCTCTCCATTATATGCATTTGATCTAACAACTTCTGCTCATCCATTTCATCTTTATTCACCCTTTTCCTTTCTTTTCATTTTGTTTTTCTCGTCGAAAAACATTCATTATAACGACACCAGTGAAAAGAAAATATTAAAATATTGAAATTTCCAACGCTATCGTTGTCGTCATCTCCGTGAAAAGTCAAAGACGAGTATACTCGTGGAAGGAAAAAAATTGAACATGAAAAATCCATACCATAGTGAAAATATAATTTATCGCTTGGTTGATATCACTTTTATCGGATGTGAAATGTGCGATTTTTCACGTACGATTCCGCCACTGTACGTGAGTAGAAAATCAAATTCGATTTGAAAGCATTGTTTTCAGTTCTATACATTCATATTATGTCTACAGACGTATGATTGTTTGATGGGGTGGGTGTATGTAGATAATGGCACCCGTACGTGCACGTATAATGTGTTTAAGGGTGAGGGGTTGAAAATCCTAAAAATTGCAATCTGAATTGATTTAATAATATCTTTTGGAGTCTTCTTCTCTTCGCTGAATGTTTTTTCATGATTGTGTGACTTTAATTGAATTGTTGTGAAAAATATGAATTTGTCTCTCTGTTTGAGGAGTTTTAAAGAGATTCTTGGCGTAAATCTATTAGGATTCTGGTCGACCTTTTCTCATAGCGTACAAATGCCACATTAATTAAGGATATTACAAATAAACAAACAAAATAACTTCTACAGAAAAAGCTCGCGTAAAAACATTCAACTTAGTTTTCAAAATGCTGAGAGCAAGCTACCTGTGTACTCTGTACATATGAATTTCCCTAGTCATAATAAAAGTGTACCTACTATTTATTCATCATATAATTTATCGGTTCAAATTCATTAAAACCAATATCAATAATGTTTGGATTATTTATTGCTGTTTGTTTCTTTGTGAACCTCAATGTCGGTTTTATGCTTGACATTACATGATCTCGTCAAGTTCTTTCATTTGATAACCCAGATGACTGTTTTTAGTGAAAACACTTTTTGAGGATCACATCCTATTATAGGGACCCCTCTTTTAAGTTCCCCTCTTCCCCCTTCCTTCTTTTAAGTTCTTTTGAAATATAGTTTTGAATACAAAGCTTGTGTCAAACCACCTCATGAGTCTTTCATAAAATTGGATGATTCTAGCTTTTATAGTTAATGAGAAATTTCGCAGGCAAATGGACTGACTGACAAAACTATAAAAAGATTCCTCTGCTTGAAAACAATGAACAGAGTACTTTGAACAAACGCTTTGAAGAATTGAACCAATCTGAGAGATTTTCCAACAGACTTCCGAGTATAATCCCGTATATGCAGCTGGTCAAACTTGAATAAAATATTTTATTTGCGAGCTGTGTTCATTCTTCAGCGTATTTCATCCTTTTTATTACCGGTTTTGATTATTTTGGCGCCTTCTTCTTCTTCGTAGTACTACAGCCCTCTAGGGTTTACGATTCCTGCAAACAGCATCTCCAACTGTCTTGGTCCATTGACCGTGTCCCCCAATTTTGAAATCCGAGTAGCGATCAACTGCCTTCGTCGACCGAGTCAGGCCAGCGTTTTCTCGGTTTCCCCACTGGCCCCCGCCGTTCAGCTCTCCCAACGAATACCTTTTTGGGTAATCTTTCCATAGTTTTATCGAATTCGCCATTGGCCCCCGTCTAGCTTCACTCCGATTATTCACCTCAGAATCCGTCGCTCAAAGATGCTCAGCATATTTGCGGATGCTTGGGTTAGGGTCCATGTTTCACACACATAGCATAACACTGGTCTTCTCACAGATTTGTATACTTGCAACTTTATTTTCCTGTATAAGAGTATGCAGCTGGACTTCAAGGTCGTCAAAACTAAAAAAATTATTTTATTTGCGCGCTTTACTTTTCATCTCTTTCATTACCAGTTTTGTTATTGTGTCGCCTAAATACAAAAATTTGTTCAAATTTTCGATATTGTATTCGTCAAGTGTGACATTTTGTGTATTTTAGGTAGTTTTCCTCGACTGCGTCATGAGCTTTATGTTATTCTCATTGATTTGTAGCCCTACTATTTTCGCTTCGCTATCAAGTTTCAGGAAGAGTTCTTTTGTAGTTGTTAATGACTCTGCCAAATGTTAATCTCATCCACATAGGCTACTACTTGGCTTGACTTGTATAGTAATGTACATCGTATACCGACAGGTAGCTTCCTTATGGCGTACTCTAGAGCCAAATTGAATAGCAATAGGGCCAGTCCATCTCCCTGCCTTAGTCCGATATTTGTGTCAAAGGCATCGGTAAGTTAGTAATTGATGCGGACTTGCAAGGTCATCAACGTCATTGTCATATTGGTAAGACGGACTAATTTGACTGGGATGCCAAAGCAAAGTATTATTTGGTTCAGTATGTTACGGTCAATACTGTAGTATGCTTGCTCAAAGTCAACGAAAATTTAATATACGTCTATGTTGAGCTCCCAGCATTTTTCAAGTACCTGCTTGATAGTGAACAGTGCTCTAAAACCATCTTGATAATCCCCAATAATGCTGTTGGCGTATGATTTGATTTGATTTTCTAAGATCTTTGAAAATATTTGTACACCGTACAGAGTAGTGACATGCCCCTTTAATTTTTGCACTGTTGCTTCTCTCCCCCCGCCCCAGGGCGGAATTGGTCTGGTAATTCAAAGGGGTGCAACTGCTATCGTTGGGTTGTCGTCTCCGATTCCAGTGAAGCCGACGGGGACTGGCGTTCCCGGGGTACCCGAATCGCTTAGTAAAAATACTAGGATTGGAACTGGATCCAGAACATAGTGGCTTTGTGATTGTTCGATAACAAGATCAACTCATTGCTGCGAACCTCAACCCTGGAGGTATATTCAGGTACCACGAGCAGCTGATGAGCCTCCATCATAAAGATGGTCAGCTGATTGGTTGCGGCCCTTCGGGGAGTATCGTGGTGGCTAGTGGTGCAAACAAAGGTTGGCGTTGACCTTATAGCGTCAGATATAGCTAGGTCTCGGATCTACCAGTATCAAAGTTGAGAGTTCCCTCAATGTAAACTGGTACCAAACTTGGGGGGCGAATGATTGGCGCTTAAACCAATCGCTGTCTAATGGTGACCGTGAAATTAGGCCTATAACAGGCAGGTGCTCACGTTAATCAAAACGACACATGTTGCTTGACACCTTTTTTTGTGGATATAATTGATTAGCTCATCTCATTTGTCATATGTTTTGGTTGCCAATTATGCTGGATGACTTTGTGAATAGCTTCATGAACACTGCTGCTACCAAATTTGATTAGCTCTACCTTAATCTCATCGGTGCCTGTTGCTCTATTCTTCTTTTGGGCTTTGATGGTGAAACAAATTTCATCCAGAGTTGGTAGGGTCGATGGAATCTCTCAGGAAAAATCTATAGGCTCTGACGTTTTGGAGTTGTGCGAAGGATTAGGGAGATTCTTAAAATATGATGCCCCTTTGTCCTTAATCTTGGCTTCACGATGATATTGCCGATCTCATCACGACAGAGCGTGGCTTTTAGCTGATAACCACGTTTCAGGTGTTTAACTACTTTGTATGCTTGTCTTGTATTGTTGCTCACTAGACTTATATCGATACTTCTCAATTGATTGTCTTAGTATTTTCTTTTTTTAATTCTTGTTATCTTATTCGTTACTCTTCTGAGATTTTCATAGTCCTTCGTCCTGGTTTTCCTACCTACGTGTTCTTTGTACGCCTGATTTTTTGTGTCTAACGCATTCCAGTGCTCATCTTCACGCCAATCATTTCTCTTAGGCCAGGCTTGATACCCGATTGTGTTTTCTGCCATGGTCTTAAAGGCCACTTTCACTTCCATCAAGTGCAGGCTGCTTATTTTCAGCGATGCGCCTTATGAGATGAAAAGCAGCTGTTTGTCGAGGGTATCTATGAAATTTTTGGCCACAGACGCCGTTTTGAGCCTTTTCATAGCAAATTTTTTTCAGCGGGCTAGTCTTCGCCAAATATGCCTTGACATACGACATCGATGGATTAATTTGATCAAATAATGATCTGAGTTACAATTGGCTCCTCGGTATGTACGGACGCCAAGTATTCTCGAAGCTCAATGGATCAGAATATGGTCTATCTGATTTTATGTGTTGCCATCCGGAGTTACCCAGGTCATTTTATGTATGCATCGATGTGGGAAGCAAGTTGAACGTATGACTAGATTTGGGCGTAAGAGTTTTTCATCAAGGACATAACCATTTTGTCTACTAATAAAACACATAAAAATATGAGATATTAACTCCAAATTTTTTGTGTGTGTATTGCAAGCATTACATTTTATAATTCGACCATCTCAAGCCCATTCACAGCGGTCGATTCTTTGGCCGCAACTTCCCCGCTCTGGCACACATTTCGACTGGAATGTTGTTGGATGTTGTCTTTGAGCTCGTCTAAAGTTGCTCGCTTGTCAGCAGAGACCTGTTAACCTCCACGTGAAATTTCCTCCGGGTAAGGACCTTGGACCCGGCTTTCCATTAGAGACGGTCATAGGAAGTGCCGCTCGCTTATTTCCTTGCCCTAAATAGCCGCCAAGAGAGAAACGCGGCCGCTGAACACCCCTCACACAGCTAGAAATAATACACAATATTTTCCTCTAACAGGAGAGGATTATTCTCAACCGGAGCGACCACTCTGCATAACTTCGCTGGGTTCAGATTACCCGACTTAACTCGCAACGAGTGAGCAACTGAGCACACCCGCGCTTAAAAATCACAAATCACACTCAAACTATATTCCCGAACACACACGAGCAATGTGGACAATTTACCTCCGTAACAATATATTTTAATGACGAAATATATGATTGACTATTTATTTAATGATGATGTGCAATAGTTATAACAAGTTGGGTAAACAGACCTACGCTCATGTCAGAAGGGTTTTGAATTCAATTTACAAAATGCAATCACCAGATCGAATCAAATCAAGAAACATGTCAAAGACGATTTTATTTGAGAAAATATGAAATTCGAAGATCATACTACTATTAACAAAGTTGAACGAATTTCGACTTCTCATGTTTTTAGTACCGTTATACTCATAAATATCTCCCTTGATAATTATTTCAGATGTCCATCCGCGACGGAGGAAACACATTTTTCATGTATTTCCCCCCTGTGCCCCCACTGAAGCAAAAACTGACAGTTTAACAACTGTTTTGAAAAGCTCCCATGAAAACTTTTATTTCATACCCATATCGGCTACGTTTGATGAATTTTTTTTTTTTTCAGGGGCCACTCTCCTGTACTGGTATCATCGATTCATGGCCAATTTTTTCGAATCGTAGAATGGTTACAAAGCCCTTTTGCTAGGAGCTCTCTCCCGCCTCCTTGCCTTGTTTCACTTATGAGTATTAATTGTAGGTACTCATCTTCAGTCATTCATTAAATTGAATCAAGTTTCATAACTCAAAATTATTCAATTTTCGCATTTAAAACAGCCACTATTTTGTTTTATGATTACTGATACCACTAGCTGAACCGATTCTCAAAGATATTCATGACACCTATCATTCCTGAAATTTTCATGCAAATCCTAGCAAAACTGTAGTGTCTGAGTCGGTAAAAAGCGCATGTTGTTCCATAGCCATATGTTGCCATAGTAATAAATGCAGCGCATATTGTTCCATAGTAATACAGGAAAATTCAAACCGCTATAACTTCGCTAAATATGATTCAATCTTTATGAAACTTTCAGGATCGATCAACCTTATGAATTGTCATCTATGTACTGAATTTCATAGAATTTAAGGGTACAGTTAAGATTTTATTCAAGAAAACATAAAATCGATAAATCATACTATTACTAACAAAGTTGAGTGAATTGCGACTTCTCATGTATTTGTTGTTGTTGTACTCACCAAGGCCTACATTCCTGATTTTTTTCAGATTTTTCGGATCACAGGTGTCCAATCGCGAGGGGGGGACACAAATTTTTCGTGTATTTCCCCTCCCTGTGCGCCCCTCGAAGCAAACTTTGCCAAACGAAGACCTGTTTTGAAAAGTCCTCATCAAGACCTTTCATTTGATACCCATATCGGCTACCTTCAATGAAATTTTTTTTCGGGGGTACACTCCCCTATATGGGGAGACCCCCCTTAAATACCTTATAAAATTTTTTTGTAGTTGAACTTTGAAGAGATCACCACTTTACACCTACACACAAAATTTGATGTTTCTAGCTTAAGTAGTTTCCGAGAAAAACTGCTGTGACACACGGACGGACGGACGGACGGACGGACGGACGGACGGACGGACAGACGGACAGACGGACAGACGGACAGACTGGTCGCAAAACTAGTAGGGTTTTGTAAAATTATTTTACAAAACCCTAAAAATGAGCTTTAGTTAAACAAAATGCAAAATTTAACTTACGTCAACCTATTTGGGGGGCCCCAAAGTAATTTGCATCGCAAAGTTCTTCTGCCAGAGCGCTTCTTGATGATCTTCTATCACCGAGACCCTTTATTTCGGACACTTATTATGCCGCTGTCGCTGTTGTAAATTTCTGCCCTCAATGAATTCCAGAAAAAATTTCTTGTTGCAAGTCACAGCCGATCCTCCGTTGTCGATCCTTGTCCGCCAGAAAAGAGAAGAGACTCGTTCTTCGTTTCTAGGTTTTTCATTCGCTAGGTTTCAACCTGCGAGCCGTTAATTTTACTTCTGGGCAATTCAACGTTCAATTGCGATCTTACAACTGGTGTTCATCGGATAATTGAAGTTCAAATTTTCCTTCATCTAGTAAATTCACCCGTCAGGTGTGTATGTCAAAGTGATTGGCATTCTATCAGTCTTGTGTTGTGTAATTGTTTATTTATCGAAGGTAAAATCATTGTTCATTCATTCATTGTTTTAATCAGTGCTTTTAAAATTTAGACATTTGACTCTGTTTAGTAAACCAGCAATTATTCGTGTCTTTTCAATGCCGTTTTGAAGAGTCTCAAATCGGAAAAATATCAACGTCTAACCAAAGGTACGAGTAATATTGAATGAAATTAACGTCAAATACTGCAATATCATGCTGTCAAATCTTTCCATTGGCTTTGTCTATGATTCGCATGAATTTTTTAAGGTTTGATTGCAATTCTTTGATTCGCAGTAGAGTTTCATTGTCGACGCATTCAATAGAGTCTTGATCAATAGCTTCTAATCGAGTTGCGCGCAGCGAAAGAACTCCATCCTTAATAGAAATGCTTACAATTGTTGTATCCACCACTTACTGAACTACCATATGGTTTATCGTAAGTGAAATTACTGTCTCGCCGATTCGCGGGTGTCGAAGCATAGTGTGTTTGAGCATATTTTCGGTGTTACTGGCTCTGCTCTATCGGCGCTTGCAGCCTTCTGCCGATTATGATGCGGCGTTCGCATTTTTGGATCGTGAAATTCGATCAGATGTAGCTTGACTAGACGTTGCTGAAGAGGACATCGTAGTTCTGCAACTTGTAGCAGAGCCCAAATAACCACAGGGTGATCTACTTTGACGATGCCGGCTTTAGCTGAGCACAGAGGTCCCATTACTCTTACTGAAGGAGTCATACCTCGTTGACTCCCAGTGTATGGTGCAATTTGATTCTCTGTGCTTCCACTTGCGCCATCTTCTGTTAGGTACCCTCCATCATCTCTGGACATTTTCTTTGCATATTTTAATAACGACATGTTCATTACACTTTTATTAGCACTTGCTTTTATTTCCATAATTGCATTAACTTCCTCAATAGTTTTGGCGTCCAAAGCCAGAAAATCTCTCATTTTCATACTCAGGATCTTTTGCGGCAACATTTGTATTAAATTTATCACTGCACCATTTCATCTAACCTTTGTTGATGTTCTAAATCCAAGGCAGACAGCCATTGGTCAACATACAAATCAAACTCTCTTGTACGATTTATCAACGCTTCATCTTTGGCGGCATCACGATTTCGTTTGGCATTTCTCAAGACTTTAGTACGTGGCATTTCGTTTCACGTATAATTAAGCTACAGTGCTTTTTGGATAAAAAATAACAGTTCCCTGGTGAGAATTAAACGAAATCGAATTTAGTTGGTACGTATGTGCATTAGCAAAAAGACAATGAGGTGATGTATATATTTCTTAATTGGGAAAGTAGCATGGGTAAACGATTGACTTTAACTATTCCCGAATCCTTAAATTCATTGATAGCTACTCTGTTAATATCTGCTGTGTTTTGTTTTGCATATATTTTTTCGACGAGTGATACTGGAACTCTATTCAAAATGTTTGTTGGCCCCACAACGGCTGACGACATCGTGTATTCACAGGTTTTCTATTATTTCTTCCGGCTGAGTGAAAGAATTCTCCCGTGTATCCGTGACTTCAAACTACTGTTGGATAGTGATGAGGCATTAGATTGGACATTAGGAGATGTATTCATTTTATTCTTCAACCAATCTCCGACTTCTCGAAGAAGGTAATCATTTTTTCTCTTCGTTTATGTTTACTTTTACTTTAATATTTTTATTTTAACCTTGGCTCGGGCGGTATCTTAACGACCGCATGAAAAGAGTGCAAAGGGTTTCCATGATGGAACAGTGACTTGATATAGCCACATAAAAATAAAACCAGCATTCGACCGGACCATTTCTGAGATAACACGTTGACCCTATTAGCCTTTCAATAAATCGATAGGGAGGCATGTTGTGTAGCTAGTAGCACTGTCTTATTCAAACCAGATATCGTTGATGTCAAGTTCATCCAATTCTGGCCACAACTAATCTTCTAAGATGACAAGATAGTGTTTCCATTGACAGTAACATGGCGGTCATTTTCATCCACGAAAAAATATGCCCAATCACACCTCCGGCATGAAAACCGCACCAAACAGTAATTTTTTGTAGATGCAACGGTATCTCAAGCAGCACATGTGGGTTTTTTTGCTGACCAGTAATGACAAATATTGTGATTATTAACAAAGCCATTGAGCCAGAAATGAGCTTTATCGCTCAAGTTGATACGAGTATTTCGATGAATTTCTTCATTTTCTTCAAGCTTTGTCAAAGCCCAATTGGAGAAATTGCGGCGATTCGAATGATCAAGTGGCTTTAATTCTTGAATCAGTTTGATTGTATAACCATGTAGGTCAAGATCTTTTCACACAAAACGCAACATTGTCGTTTGAGCGATGCCCAATTCTTGAGAACGTCATAGAATCGACTTATTTGGCTCATTTTGAATCGATGTACTTACGGCTGCGATATTTCCTTTGCTTCAAGTGGTACGACATCTTTTTGGCACCGCAACGTCCAATAGTGTAAATTTGGACTCAAACTTATCCACTATAGTACGCGCAGCCTGTCGGGTGGGACGATTATTACGGCTGAAAGTTAGAGTAAGTGCTCTTAAAGTTACGAAAATCGACTCAGAACTTCAGGAGTAATTTTTAATGATTTCCGAACGCTACTGAAACGTGAACTTTACAATGATGAAAATATATACTTTAAATAACGTTTTGACGTTGACAGTTCATTATAAACAAAGATACGAAATTGTTATGTCCCTAGTAAGAAACTCTATACCTGCACGGTCAATCAGGAGCTGGCTGTTGTCATTTGTTTCATCGTGGAGACTATATCCTCCAGTCGTTCTTCGATGAGATATCTCATTGCCTACCCTAGCGTTGAAATCACCCAAAATTATTTATTTGTCGTGTGTAGGCAATGGTCGACTAGTCTTTCCAGGTGGTTGTAGAACGTTTCCTTCGTTTCCTTACCCTGTTTTCAGTTAGGCTGTGTAAACTTATCAGCCAGCTTTGAAGAATTTCACTTTTATATGGATCGCACACAGCCATTCATGAACTGCCTTAACATCAATAATGCGCGATATGAGCTCCCTATTCACAACAAAGGCCACGCTGGATTCTCATTTTTCGGTAGGCTTCTTTTGAATATTGTGTGCGATCTCATGTCTTGATTCTCGTTTCCAGTCCAGTTCGTTTTCTGGGTTGCCAGTATTTTGATTTATATTGACTGGCCTGTTGTAAAAGGTCCTTAACAGTGCCAGGGTAATTGCGTGATGTGACATTCCAGGATCCAATACCATAGTCCTTTTTCCGTTTGCAAGGTCGTAGCCATGAGTCCAATCTTTTCCTAGACCCTTCTGCCGGTTTTGGAACTTTGTGTGGTTTTTCAGTAACGGGGACGTAGCTCGACACCCAACCTCCATTTCGGCTGCATAGTTATTATTTCAATTCCATTATCAGGTGCGGAAGGCTTGTCTTCACCCTCATATGTCCCCACAAATAGGGTGTAAGTAGTATTTAATAATAAAGCTATTACATAGATGTATCTACAGTTATGAGCTTTTATTGGCATTTAATGTCCCATTATTGGGGAACCAATCCCAATATGCGGCCCCAAGAGTTGTGGGTTGGGAAAACAAGAGGTGCCCTTCTCCTTTCTCAAATGGGCTTCAGACCGTCTACGGTGGAGTTATTTTGGTGATTAATCACACAAATTTATCCATATCTGTTATTGCAGATCCCGGACGTACCGGCATTCTCTCATGCACGAAATCTACCTTCAACCTTCCTTCGGGCATTCCTATCATTTTTCTTTTTTTTATCTTTCCTTGTTGTTATGTATTAAAATAACCCAGCATTTATCTACTCTTTGATTCCCCATTTTCATCAATATTTTATTTCCGCTCCTATTCCGAAAAATTGAACACTCCTATCTTCCCCACTAACAAAATTCCATTCTTTATTTCCCAATAACAAAATTACATTCATTACTATACTAACCAAAATACATTCTTTACGCCACATTTGAACTTGTCTGCCCGATGGATCGGTTTACTCTCAACCTGGGAGTCTACTTGGACCCTGGATTCGAATTCCCCCAGGCGCAGGAAAACTCTTTTTAGTTTAGTCAAAAGCAATTGTTTCTGTGTGTATGACGATTTACATAGAGCTTAACGTTATCAGGGTTATAGGCAAATCGCCGTATATGCAAATGGAAACTGTTGCATTTGTTGAAAATGAAAATATGTTAGAGGAACGGGATTCAAGTGTATTGAACTTCATTCACGTTACCTCAATACGGCGGTGGTAATTGGAGAAAAGAGCTGCAGGATTGAGGAGCCAGTCTCGTGCATAGTACATTCACATAGTATCCACACCGTCCATTTACCCGGTGATGCACACTTTCTGAATTTTCCCAGGGGCCCGTCAGCTGAGCCGGAGCACGTCAGCTGGGCCGAGGCCTGTCGTATTCAAAAAATAAAGAAATAACACAAATAAAATTTCCGACGCACGTGTTCTTTTACGCATTTCAGAACATGGTAGTGCTGCCAGATCCTAATAAAAAACAAAAGGATTGCATGGAACGAATTTGGTTTTCTGCAATTTTACTGACTTTTGAGATATGGTAGTCCTGATATCTCTTATCGAAGCACATGTTTATATTCGTGCCAATCCACGCTTCAGCATTTACCTACCTACCTGCTCCCGATGATTTATGGTTTGCTCTTCGGCTTGTGTTCGGATTTTTCCGGAGGCTATATTGAGTGTGGATACTACGTGAGGTCTGGAGGTGGACAAGGTCTAGACGGAAGATTAAATTGAGGAGGTGTAATGTTTGATTCTGGGAAGAAATAGTGACATTTGTATGAAAAAAAAAATATTTTTGGCTTGTGTTCTAGTGGTAAAGTGTGTTGAACAAGAGGGAATTAGCACGCAATCGCTAAAGGAAAATTTGGTAGCGGTCGCATAATAGTTTTTTTTTGAATTTTTGATCTTTGTTTTAGGAGGTTCAAATTAAATAGGAAAATGATTTGTGGCTATGCCTTTGTAAGTTCGAGTAGAGTGGAATTGAAGTTCTGTGTTTACTGAAGATGCGAACCTTGTTTATTCTTCTAAAGAAAGACAACTTTAAATAGTACAATTATTGCTACCTCGCATTTCTGCTGGTAGGAATATCAGTGAGCGACTGCTTTCAGATTAAAGTGCTAAATATTGGTCTTAGACTCAATCTTTCCGGAACTCAATAACTAAATATTGGCGAAAGGCTGAGAAAGTCTTTGAAACTCACAGTTGATTAAATCTGAGACCAGGTTCGGAACGGAAAGCATTAATATAAACTCTCGTTTGCACTATTACATACACTGGGATGAGGCATTCCCATAGAACCAGTTTAATTTTTTGTTTTGGATGTCGAGCCAATTTTTTATGAATTTCATCCGATACATAATCACTGATTGAAACACTCAATTCATATATTTAGATATGAAATCTGGCTTTTTTATTTTTTGACGTAAGAAATAAGGATTGCAGCAGTCTGCTAAAATGTGTAACCCGAATTGGTGGCCAATTTTGTTTTCATAATTTAAATAAAGAAAAACCTGCCACCAACTCTTTTTTAGTCCCGCCAGCTGCAAAGCGCTCGCCAGCATCGGAAAGATTGAGTAATTTTTATTATTTTCTTTTGTAAAACATTAAAATACATATTTTAAACTTATTTTTTTCAGTAATATTTTTGTTTTTGTAATTATTCAGAATATTTTCTTTTCTTTATCTAACGAGGGGGGTTTCATTTGCCTATAAGATTGAATTTGGATATTTTTGTGGATTCATTTTTATATTAAATAAATTATAATTTTTTTCTTTAAAAGCCATCGGGCCTTGCTTTGTTGCGTGAGCAGACGTGTTTTGACTACTTCGAGTCATCTTCAGTAAACAATGATGACTCGAAATCATGAAACGCGTCTGCTCACACAACAAAGCAAGGCCCGACGACTTTTAAAAAAACAAGAGAATTAGCCTGCGGATACCAAATAAACAAAATTATAGATTAAATTATTTTGTTTCTTTATTTTTGAAATTCAATAAAATGGCCTGAATCTATTAAATTATAATATTCTTTCATATCATAGGATGACCCCCTCCACTTCCGTGCTTTCTTCGTTGTGATATGTTTTTTATGCGTAGAGAGGCAGAGAGTGTGCCAGAAGACTCGTGACTCGGCTGAACGCTAGCTGGCCTCAGTATACCACGCTGGGCTAGGCACCTCTCTATCAGAAAATAATGTCTGCATCTGCGATATCATCCGTGATTGCAACAGTACTTTTGATATTTTTTTTGCTAAGTATCATATTTTGGATATTTGTGGCATTTTTCCTTGATTGCGTGCGGATTTTTGTGATATTTCAAGAAAGGTTCTTTGGTGGTGGTTAGCTGTGGAAAGATGAATTCTTATATTGCAACGTGATTTTGTATTTAAAATGTATTGAGTTGTTCAAACCGGCATTGTAATAAATATCAGTTAACATTTAGCTCTTAAAGTGAAACAGTATTAAATATATTATTAAGCTGTATAGACCAAAGGGGAGTACAACAATTAGCGACAAGGTATTTAAAAGATTCATATGCGAGTAACAATGACCGACAAAGTAGACGAATCGATCGACGTTTTAGAAGAAAAAATGTGTCAATTCGAACAAACTTTTGGACAATTTAAAGTCAAATGTGAACACCGTGAAAATAACTTAATGGAAGCGTTAAGAAAATTGAAAGGACCTATCACGGTTATAATGGATGGAAAATTCTTAGCTACAAGCTCTGAAAGCGATTTTTAATATATTTTAAGCCAAATTGAAAAACTACAGTATGATCCAGAAGAATTCCTAAACTTTGATCGCTGGATCTTGAGAATAGAAAATAACATAGATAAAAAGATTTCTGAAGATGAGAAAACATCAATTCTTCACTGAAAGCTATTGGAAAGCAACTTTTGTACACAATTCCTGGATGACATTCTGTTAATAAAAATCATTAATTGCCATACGACAAAACGGCTAAAGTTCTCACAACGTTTTTCGGTAAGAAAAAATCAATATTTTCAAGACTATTAAAGCATGACAAACTAAACGCAAATCAGATGAGGATTATTTTGCGTTGTCGGCACGGATTAAGATGGTTGTAGAAGATTTTAAGGTTGTCCTCTGGTTCTTACAAGTGAGCAACACAAATGTTTGTTCAACCTTTGGATTTAGCATCAGATGCAAGTATACGTAAGAAGTTATTAGAGAAGTCCCAGGTTCAAATCTCGTTGGGAGCAATGTGATTTAGTTCAGGGGATTTTTCGGGCAGACTATGAGTGTTCACTCAGTGGTGATATGTACTGATTTAATCAGATCATATCATAGCTGAGCTGGCACACGGGAGCATGGTACTGACCAAACCAACTTCCGAAAAAATCAATACGGTCATGAAAATGAGATACTCTAACTATCTCTAAGCGAAGGCCCGAGAGGGGCTGTAGTGCTACAAAGCAGAAGAAGTTATTAGAGAAATCGGGCAAATATCATGGTAGATGAGAAGAGCCGGGATGTAAGCGGGAATGATTTAGCACTAGTAGCAGAATAATTTGTGATGCTGGATAAGAATTGTAAATTGAAACATCCATCACTTCAAATATCAGAGGCCGATCAGGGACTCAGACCAAAACTTGGTCAACCATAGGACTGCAGCTTTTGTAGCAAAGAGATTGCTCATATCACTCAAAGAAATGGTAATGCAAGACTTGCAATAAACCAAGACATAAAGAAGGATTTTCGAGGCAGCTGAAAATTCTCACGATCATACCAAAGACAATCTTTGCATCCCTGCTCATGGACTCAATTCTTTCAGGTCCGGAGCTATTGTATACCTTGACGATATTATCATTCTACAAAAACGACCAGATGATCATCTAAAATGGCTAGAAATTGTACATGAATAGTTGAAAACAGCAAAATTGATACTATCCTTGAAGAAATGCACATTTGGCTAGCCAGAAATCAAATTTTTAGGCAAGGTCATTGACAAACCATTCGAGACTTTCCAAGGCCAGCAGACGTAACTCAACTCCGGGCACCGTTAGAAGCAATCAATTTGGATGGAACATTCCTGTCATATCTCCAAGACCCCCGTGACCCACTAGACGACTAACTGTGCAAGAATGTCAAATTTCAGTGCACATTTAAAGGTATACTCAAAACTGAAGCAAGCGTTGCATGCTTACTTTACACTGGCTCATTACGATCTAGCGAAACTACTCATGGTGGCCATATATGCTTCGGCATTTGGCATTGGTACCACACTGGTACATCAAATGTAAGATGGCACAATGAAACCCATTTTATATGTACTTGTATGAATGTAGAAGGAAACGTTATTATACTAAGAAGGAAAAATTATCATGAGTGTATGCCATTCAGAAGTTTCATCAATATATTTATGGAATTAAACTCGAATTGCAAGCTGACAACAAGCTATTATTGAGCGTCTTTAGAGCTAAGAAGGGCATATCTGTTCATTCTGCAAATCGTCGTCGAATATATACATTGATGTAACTCGACCACGGCGCCTAAATAAAATACATCGATGGAAAGAACTTCACATATGCTGATTTTGTCTAATGGACTTTGTTGCAAAGCCAGATCTTGCCGACACTATGATAGCAGAAATCCATATGGATATAAATAGTGTGGATAAGGGAGATGTGGTTACCATCTCTACCAGTATCAGTAAAAGATCTCAGACAGGCAACAAGGAACTGCGGATATTTGCAAAAGGTTATCAAATTCATCCAAGCGTCTTGGCCACAAACGAAGAAACCGGCGAAGGATATTAAAAAAGCTGAACAACAGTTACTCAAGGTCAGCTCACAGGTGATTGGTACATGTTTATACCAAGAGAAAGACTAGTGATTCCCCCCAAAAGAGAGAAAGTGTTGGAAAAGTTGCATGATGAACATCCAAGACCTTCAAGGATGATGACGCTGATAAGGGAACAAAACTTTTGGCTTCCGATGGCAAACCATGTTAAATGTATGGATAAGTGAAGAGATGTTCACTTTCTTTATAAAAAGATTTATTTATAAATGATTTTACAAAGTTTAATTTATGAAATTTTGGTGCGTTGACGTCAGGTGAGCGAATGAATGACTGAGAGAGACTGCTGTGTGTTGTTCGCTTATATTTTTTGAAATCACAGATACGGTAACGCCAATGATATCTCCAAGGCTGCTTATCGCGTTGGTTACAACATCTGCTGACGAGCATCCATTCCATCGTCGCATATCGTCAGCGCAACATAGCTGCACCCATTCATCGCGTGGACATGGGATCACGGAATTTCCCAGTCAACAATATTTCAATCAAGCGCAACATAGTCGCGCATGCTGACAGCACCGCAATGGACTTCGCGATTGATGTTGCCTAACCCAGGGTGCACACGTATGCACGCTGGGTGCGTTGGTGGTCCGCCACAGTACTCCCTCTGCAGTGACGGAGCCGCGGTATGGTGACTTCAGGCCGCAAATCGTACCGGCATACGGACTTCTCGCCGAATCCTCGTTGTCGTAGATTGCTTGTCCGTTGAGAAGAATGCGGGTTTTAATCTGTCGATGGATATGGCTGTTGGTCGTCCATTCACGTCAACCTTGATGTACTTATCCTTCCGTTTTAGTACCGGGTACGGACCGTCGTAAGGTGGCGTGAGTGGGGCCTTGACCTTGTCGTTCTTGACAAAGACGTACGTGCTGTTAGGCAGATCCTTGTTTACATAGACGTCATCTGAGTTGTGGTGTGCCATATTGCACGGGGTTAACTTTGACATCCTCGCTCGTGAATCCTTTAGGAAGCCTGAATCATTCGTGCCAACTCTCCGGGTAGGCGAAGTGTCGTTTCGTAGACCATATCAGCTGGTGTCAAGCCGATGTCTTTCTTCAGCGTTGATTGTAGTCCGAGTAGTACGATTGGTAGCGCCTTCGTCCATTGAGGTGAGTCGTGGCAGTGGGTCGCGGTTTTGACCGTGCGATGCCGCCGCTCTACACTGAGTGATATGGGGTTGTTCGCAAGTGCGTGATTCCGAGTATTTTCGTCAGTTCCTTGAAAATTTGGCTTTCGAACTGTCTACTCAAGTCGGTTGGGATGCGTGCAGGGACTTCGAATCGGCTGATCCATATGTTGATCAGAGTTTCCGCCACCGCTGTTGCCGTGATTGTCTCGATCGGAATTGCTTCGGGCCAACGGGAAAACCTATCCACAACAGTGAGGCAGCATCGAAATCCTTCGCCTGGTGGCATCGGCCCGATGAGATCAATGTTAATGTGCTCGAACACAGCATCGGGCAAGCTGTATCTCTGCAACAGCGATTTGGTGTGACGAATGATTTTGTTGGACTAGCATGGTAGACAAGTTTGAACGAACTTGTTGATGTCGCTGTTCATTGAAGGCCAGAAGTATCGCTCGGTAATCAACTTCCTGGTTGCTCGGATGCCTAGGTGTGAGAGTCCGTGGATGTTTTGCATAACCGTCACTCAGAACCTCTCCGGGATGAAAGGGCGTATCCTCTCTGACGTCACAACGCAGTGCAGAGTCAGGGAGGAGTCATCTACTCTCTGCTGTCTCCATTCAAGTGGCTGGCCGTGGGTATATATTAGCGCTTGAAGCTCGGGATCATCCTTCTCTGCTAGGGCGATAGTGTTAAAGTCGATCTTTTGAATTATATTTACCCTCGAAAGATAATCAGCGACGGTGTTCTCTCGGCTTGGGTCGTGTCGTATATCCGTGGTGAACTACGGAATTTCGCTTGGTTTGACGGGAATTTGGTGGTACGCCTTCGATGAATCGATCACGGGAAAAACCGTCATTCCGTGGAGGGCTACAGTACAATCCTGAAGAAATCCGATGGGATGGTCCGGGATTGTATGGTTGTTGAGCGCGCGGTGATCTCCGCATGGTTGCCAATCTCCGTTCGACTTTTACACCATATGCAAAGGGCTACTCCATGCGCTTTTTGATAGGCAGCGAATTCCGAGTTGGATGAGGTGATCAAATTCAGCTTTGGCGGCGGCCAGCTTGTCAGGTGGAAGTCTTCGTGCCTTTGCGTGAACCGGCGGTCGCTTGGTTAGGATGTGATGCGTGGTTGGGCACTTGGTGTTGTTGGTTGTCCTTCGAGAGGTTAATGTATTCCAACAGCAGTGATCGCAGCTCGTCACTAACATCATCCGGGAGCAAGTCAGCTTTGGGCGGTTTTTTGTCGATGTGCACGATGATTGTTTTGAGGCGTGCACGTTCAATAAGCCGTCTCCCCCTCAAGTCAACGAGGAGGCCATAGTGTTCGATGAAGTCGGCCCCCACGTAAACGGCGTTGAAAATCCCAAGTTCAGTTTAACTTATCTTTTGCTGAATGTTCGAATCCTTGAACCGTTAGCTCCCACTAATTTGGATGAGGCGTCGGGAGAACAAAGATCTCGGATGTTTGGTGGTATTACTGAGACATCTGCTTCGGTGTCGATAAGGAAAGCACTTTTGTTAATATTGTCGTGGATTTTCAAGCGTTTGATTTTGCGATGAGGGGTCGCTACGTGTGGACGGTCGGATCCTAGTTTTTTGAGTGGGGGCAGGGTTGTCGGCAAATTTTGGCACTCGGTCCATAATGCTGGTAATACCAACAAAGCTGATCGTTGGACTCTCTGGCGTGGCGTGGTGGTGATGCCGGCTGCTGCATAGGCCGCGTGCGATGTGCTTCATGTCGTGAAGTTGATCGCTGTCTGTTACGCAAAGCATGAAGTGCGTCCTCGATTTTCGTCATCCTGTGGCTGAGGTCACGTACTATGAAGGCGAGATTGCTCAACTCGCTTGTGATTCGCAGCATTGGTGGGATGCTATGCCGTGGCTGATTTTCCTTTGTGACTGCGGTAACTGAGTGTCGGGTGACTTTGTGCACACGATCAGCGATCGTTGCGAGATCTGAGAGTGGGGCGTTGTTAGCTGATAGGATGCTTCTCAATGTGACATCGAGGCGGTTGAGCCACACCTGTTGGAGCAAGGTGTCGGTTACATTTCCGTTAGCGAGCGTACGCATCTGGCTTAGAAGCTGTGACGGGCGCTAGTCTCCAAGCTCGATTTCAAAAAGTAGCTTCTGAATACGCTGTTTGGCCGAGTCAACGTAGATGGCCAACAGGGCGTTTTTCAGGGCGCTGTATTTGTTGTCGGATGGGGGGTTTGTGACTGCGTTACCTTCGCCTTCGTGTCCAGGTTCGCCACGTGGAGGTTGAACTTGGTGGTGTCGTCTGTTACTCGGCTGGTGGCGAAATTTACATCCAACTAAGCGAACCAAAGCTCCACGCCCTCCTGCTACAAGGGTGGAACTCTGAACGCAATGCGTGCCATCCCGTCCGTGCCGTGAGCTTCTTCCTTCGGCACGGTCCCAGCTTGTGGAACGAGCGTGGGCGTTGCTGTCGCTGGTGAAACCATTTCAGGCGTTGGTCATGACTGCATGACGTTTCACACCGCGGACGTGGCTCCTATACAGCTTGTAGGTGAGGCTGATGGAGTTAGCACCAGCACTAGCAGCAACTCGATTTTTGAGCTCTGAATTTGCAGCTCCGAGTTCACAACTAGCGTGTTGGTGACGTCTCCCTTGATGGCTGGTGGTTGTGAATTGCCCATCCGCTACTGTTGTGGAGCGTAAACGTAGAGCGTGGCGTAGGTCTAATGTCGATTATGAAGCGTAGCTCGATGGTCAGGATCACCTATATGGATAAGTGAAGAGATGTTCACTTTCGCTATAACAAGATTTATTTATAAAAGATTTCGCAAAGTTTAATCTATGAAATTTTGGCGCGTCGACGTCGGGTGAGCGAATGAATGACTGAGAGAGATTGCTGTGTGTTGTTCGCTTATATTCCTTGAAATCGCTTATACGGCAACACCAATGATAGCTCCACGGCTGCTTATCGCGTTGGTTACAACATCCGCAGACGATATGCGACGATGGAACGGATGCTCGTCAGCAGATGTTGCAACCAACGCAATAAGCAGCCTTGGAGCTATCATTGGCATTGCCGTATCAGCGACTTAAAGGAATATAAGTGAACAATGGACAGCAATCTCTCTCAGTCATTCATTCGCTCACCAGACGTCGACGCACCAAAACGCTACCCAGGCGCAACATAGTTGCACCCATTCATTGCGTGGACATGGTATCGCGGAATTTCCCAGTCAGCAATATTTTAATCAAGCGCAAGATAGTCGCGCATGCTGACAGCACCGCAACTGACTTCGCGTTTGATGCTGCCTAACCCAGAGCGCAAACGTATGCAAGATGGGTGCGTTGGTGGTCCGCCACAAATTGTATGTCAAACATTGTCATAAATGGGCAGCCATTGCTAAGATGCCAAAAAAAGAAGTTCTTTGTCCATGACTAAGGCCATGTGGGCCATGGAAATACACTCACATCGATTTTGCTTGACAAATGGATTATGATTAGTTTCTGGTAATTTCAGATTCATTCATTAATTGGCCAGATGTCTTCAAAATAAGGACAAGGACAAATGAAAACACTTTCGAATGCCTGCAAAAGGTCTTCACGTGATGGAAACTATGTAAAAAAATTATCTTGATCATCGAACATTGCATCTGGTACTCCTAATTAAACTTCTTTTGAAGCTTTCTTCATTCCGTTTTTTTTTAAATTCCACCGATGATTTTGATGTAGAAGCGGAATGAGGAAGACATCATCTCGTTGATGATTGATTTCCATTACGATTGCGATATGGTCGCTAAAGTTCGGAAGCAAATAAGGACTATTAAAGCTGAATTCAAGCTTTGCGTCAGCCATTCAGACGTTCAAATATGAATTTGTCCCGGCAAATGATGTTTACACCGACCCATAAAGATTGCGTCTACATTGAATTTGGTTTTCTGTTATCCACAATTTCAGGAATACACTTTTTGGATTCTTGGTGGCGTTCAGCCATGATGCATGTTTGGTATTCAGGTCACCAGCAACGATGTAATAGTTATGGAGCCTGCTTAATTCGACTATTTTCTTAGATTTGAGAACGTTTCGACCAGTTGCATAAGCACAGATAACGAAGAAGTTGCCCCCACCTGGCGGTAAAATTTTGATAAGGACGCTTCAAGAGGTTCAAAGCTTTTGAATTCGACTCTATCAATATTTTGGAAACAATAGGATCTTCTCACCAATATTTCGGTGTCATCTCTCCCATCAGCATTTAACCCTATCGTTTCTTACGAATGCAAAATCCTTGAATGCCATGGAGTGTCATGAATTGAGGGTGGTTTCAGTGAGAAGCATGATGTCAGGCTTTTGCTTAGTAATGAATTCAAGGAGATAATTGCAGTAATCGAGCAAGTATACTAGCAAACTGCTCGAAAACCTTCCTACCTCCTTCACCCTGGCAGCAAGTGACAACCGATTATCAAGCGCCAGCATATCAAAATGTCCAGCCACAAACATTGATCTCAGTTGCATTAGCAACTACAAAAAACCCATGGTAAAAGAAATCTACCGAAAACCAAAGTATTCATATACTGAAACTAAACGATATAGATGTGCATCAGTACACAACAACAGAAGTTTTAAAATGTCTTCGCCTTTAAAAAAATTCAGTATGCTTGGAAGTACAAAGAGACCCAGTTATCAAAACATCAGGACATCGTGTATTGTGCAAAAATGTATAAGTGCAACCACCAGTGCACCGGAAAAGTTATTTTTTTTCTTGTCCCGATGGATGTCGAAATGCAAAAGAAATGGCTAAAAGCTATGAAAAGGTTGGATTTCTTTAGACGAAAAGCAAAGTTTATGGTTGTGAAGATCACTTTTGATATGTAGAATCAACGGTGCTATTTTAGTCAATAAGTTTAGTTTAGTGAGCTAAGTACAAAAAGATAGATAGAAAAAACGTATCAAATAATTAACGCAGAAGCAATCAAACTCGATCGATCATACAAGACCCTGATTGCATTAAATATCGCAAAATAAATAGTAAAAGATACAGAGCGAAGAGAAAGTTGGAGGCCTATCCAAGATAAAAATTCTTTCAAAAGACAAATCCCATTGAAAAATGCCTAGATATTATAAAACGGCCAATTACCATAATAAATTTAGCACAACAGCACAACAGAACCCTTCGAATCATTACTCACATCAACCAAATCAACAAGTATTTTAGTAGCAACATACATTGCAGCAGCAATATGTATTGCAGCAGCAACATACATTGCAGCAGCAACATGTATTGCAGCAGCAACATACATTGCAGCAGCAACATACATTGCAGCAGCAACATGCATTGGAAAGCAACATGCATTGCAGCAGCAATATGAAATGAGAGGAATAAAGAGCGCAAGAAGAATGCCGGTGGAGAATGAGGACGAACGGATTGGGACTTGATCCCGTAGCGGGAGTCCGGTTCGGTGGGCCACGGAATGAACATCGAGGAGCAAATCGTCGCGTATGAGTGGAAGATAGTCCACTGCTCGTTCCTTAAACATGGCTATAGATTAATTCGCGAAGGATCAGTGAGAGTTTTTCGAACGTGATAGTGTTGTTTACCTGAGCTTATCCCACGTTTTTTTTTTGTCTGTGCGCCACGAATTTTCACAAATAATTGATGCAAGCACTGTTTAGATTTATTCAGTTGTTTAATTTAATTTGGGACGGAATGTAATTTTTAATTTGCATGCGAAATGCACATAAAAAATTTGGATCGAGTTTCCAATTCTGGTTTCATACGGAAAATTGTGGATAAAATGATCTTAATCAATCGCGTAGATAGTAAAAAAATAAAGGGGTTTCTGTGTGTGCAATTGTGATGGATTTGTGTGGGTGGCGAGAATCTTTCGAGTGAAAAGCATCATAGAAGATTTGCAAGACGGGACCGCAGATTGCTACTTGGGAAAAATGGAATCTCATAACGGAAAAGAACACAAACAACTATGATATCATATTAGCGATAAGTTGAAAATTAAAAAAGATTTTTATTGAAACGGAACGGTAACAAAAAGTGGCTATGGCAAAATAACGAAAAATTGCAACTTGAAGAACAAATATCTTCAATATTTTTGTGCGGTTGCAACAATATGTGGTCCAAGTTTCAAAAGCAATTTTATATATTGGACTATCAGGCAACTTAAGAATGGTTTAAATGAATATGGCGTGCTGTTGTACTATGGCTCCAAACACACGCGTCACATGCAAATGGGAACTATTCGCTGGTCATAATCGATTCTATTGTGATGGGAAGTGAGGAAAAGAAGAAACTGCAGGAGGACTGTGTCTAGGACTTAGTGTGACGGAAGGAACGGATTAATGTGGAAACCTATCGTGGCTTTAACATTTTTAGTGAAACTTTTAGAGGTGCTTAAATTTTTTCTATGTATTTAATTCAAATTCCTAGATTTTTAATTGAATTTTTGTTTTTTTTTATCGTTGATGTTGTCGCAGATTAAATTTAAACTTACGCCAAAGCAGGCGCGGCAAAAGTAATTACTGTAGATTGCTCGAATTCATTGAAATTTTTATTTAAATAAAATGTATTGTTAAACTGAACCGTCGGTCTTTCCATTCCTTCGAACCTGACCGGGAATAGGACCCGGTACGGTGGAAGGCTTTTCCCACCAAAAATGAGCTAGCCATCGGGCGCGCTCCAACCTTTTCTTAGTTTCAGGGACTCTCACGGGTTGAGTTGCCTCGAGACAAGATGCCTTTTTATAGCATAGGGTTATGTGATCCGATTGCATAACTTTATGACATAAATTGGTCACCGGCATATTTCTTTTCTGATAGGAAGGCTAATACAAGTTATGTTGTATGGGTTTTCCACTCAAAAGGGAAATATATGGCCACTGCAACATTTTTAGATTTTGATCCGGTTGGGCGGGTGCAAGTGGGCACCACCACCATCGGGTTGTCGCACTTTTATTTGTGGGCCATGAGAATCGTCGGGTTACGACGAGGTTCTCCTAAGTCCGTCTGTTTTGGCTTGTGTCAACTTGTTCTTCGAACAAGCAATTCCTCCCTCTTTGTAGTTACCTACAATTTTTCGACTTCAGTCGATTAGTTCTATTTTCGAGACCCCAGAAATTCGTGAATGCAAAATTATTTTGTAGTGGATCCTTGTGCTGGGAGAATGAACCCGCCCCACGCCACCGCAATGCTAGCCTGCTAGCGCATTCAAGCGTCCCCAGACAAGGACATTCTCGGCGGATATTAACATTTTCTTTCGCCGAGGCAGCAGACCATCGCTGCTGTCCTTCACGGACATTTCTTATCTACCTCTATTCACTACAAAATCACGTCAATATAATGTAACAATAGAGTTGACGTTGATCGAGATGAGACGAATCCTATCCATGGGAATGTGACTGGATGATAAGTTATTTTGAATCATTTATTTATTCATGAACCAAACAAGGTACAAACTATTTACATTGCATTATAGTTCCATTTTATTTTCTTAACAATTACAATTGGGGGGAAATGGGCTAAGGGATTCCAGGACGGAGGATATTTAAGGATTCAAGGTTTTAAGTAAGTTTGTTTTAAAAGTGGCCTTCGAAATGCCTGGTGTATAGCAATTCTTCACGTTGTTAAAGATTCTGCAGCATTTATTAATAGGCTCACTATCTGCATAGACAGTTCTTTGATGGGTTACTTTGAGAAAAGGAGTATGCCTAGTTTGTCTCGTTGCATTATTAAAATAAAACTTTGTAGAGAGTGATTCAATCTGAATACCTTTTTCGATATTTAAAAAGGCGAAGCAGCAAGATGAGATTTGTCTTCTTAATGACAGAGAAGTCATGTTTAGTTGTTTAAGCCTTTGCGAGTATTCTGGTAATGTTGAGAATTGACTGGGATCGTGAAGATCCCTTAAGGCAAATAGTACAAACTGCTTCTGGATGGACTCAAGTCTATTTGAGTGTATTTCAAAGATAGGGTCCCAGACAATGCTCGCATATTCTAAGATTGGGCGAACAAGGGCCGTGTACAAAGATTTTGTTACCCATATATTCTTGAACTCCTTCGCACGTCTGTTAATGAAGCCTAGCTGCTTATTAGCCTTCGCTAAAATTTTATCATAATGTAAATAAAAACGCAGCTTGTGATTCAAGATGACACCAAGATCATTAACATGCTCAACTTTTGCCAGTTCGACATTATTAAGGAAGTAGGTATTGCTAACGAAGTTTGTTTTGCGAGAAAAACTTATGACCTGACATTTACTTGCGTTGAGTTTAAGTTTATTAATCTCACACCATTGTTGGAGGCAAAAAAGTTTAGTTTGAAGAAAGCTTGCTTCAGTTTGTGAGCCAATAGCGTGGTAAATTTTTAGGTCATCAGCATACAATAGATATGGTATGCCCGCCAGTTCTTTTGATAGATCGGATATGAACATGTTAAACTGGAGAGGTCCAAGGTGACTATCTTGTGGCACACCCGATGATTTTACAATTTTCTTTGAATAGTAACCCTGAAACTTTATAGTTTGAGTGCGATGAGAAAGGTAGGATATAAGCCAATTCAGAAGAGACCCAGAGATCCCAAAGTTTTGCAATTTCGTTATTAAAATGGAGTAATTCACTTGATCAAAAGCCTTACTAAAATCAGTGTATACTGCATCAACCTGCTGGACTTTTTCCATGGCATTAAGAGCATCGGAAACCATGATTATGAGATTAGTGGCAGTTGAGCGACCTTTACGGAAACGATGTTGCTGGTCGTTAAGGAATGGATCAACAAAGGTGGCAAGCCTATCATGTATCATTTTTTCAAATAGTTTTGGCATAGTGGATAGTAGTGCGATGCCTTTGTAATTCTCCACTGATGTTTTGTCTCCACTTTTGTGGATAGGTGTAAGGTTGGATAATTTCCACACAGTCGGAAAGACACCTGATGAGAGAGATTTATTAAAAATTATGTGCAGCGGTTTAGATACCTGTGTTAGACACTGAAATAAAAAAGATGGAGGAATATGGTGTGGACCAGGGCCTTTATTCAGGTCCAGATCGTTAATGGCTTTATGGATTTCTTCTAAAGTAAGAGTTATTTCTGCAATACCACCATTATGAGGTATTTGCGTCTGATGATGTACCGGTGAGCTAGCAGGCAGAAAAACTTCCTGGAAGTATTCAGCAAACATATCACAAATTGTTTTACAATCAGAGGAAGTAGTTTCTCCCTTAGTCATTGTTGCTGGATACCCAGACGATTTTCTTTTAGTATTTACAAAATCATAGAATTTTTTAGGGTCACGCATTATATTTTCTCCTGTTATATTAACGTAGGGATCGTATGCCTCTCGAGACTTTTGAGAAAGTTTGTTGGCCAAGTTTTCATAACTTACCCTGATTTGTTCGATTGGGTTTGGACTATTTTTTAAGATCTTGTAGTGTTTGTTTCTATGATTTCGTAATTGTCTAAGCTCTCCATCTAGCCATGGTTCAGAGTTCTTATTTCTTTTCTTTATTTTAGGGACGAAATTTTCAACGGCGTCAAATAATATCTGATAGAATGATGATACTGCATCATCTACGTCTAACATTGAAAGAGTTTCTATCCATTCTATAGTTTCTACTCGTAAATAGGCTCTAATACCTACATAGTCTGCATTTTTAAAGTCATATACAATTTTATCATTGTATAAATTCGATGCTTTCAGATCAGATGTAGAAAGCTCAACAGAAAAAGCTCTATGATGTTTAGTATTAGAAAACAGGTTTTCTTCGTCAGTCGTTGGAAATACTACTACTTTGTCAACAAAATTCATGAAAATTAAATCTAACCAGTTGCCATTTGGGTTTGGGGTTGGAGCAGTTTGCTGCAAATCATTGCCATAAAATGTATCGACTAATTTATTGTCAACGGAGTCTTTAAGGTTCAAAGGAAGGAGATATTTTTCATTTTCGTCAACAACAAAGGATAAGTGAGGACGATTGAAGTCACCTAAAATGATGATTCTATCATTTTCATTAAGGGATGACATGACTGAAGAAGCTACCTCAAAGAAGTCGTTGGAAATTTTTTCGTCAGAATTGGGAGGTATATATACTACACCGATGTATAAAAACACATGACCAAGGATAACTCGCACAAATATATGTTCGAAGTCTTTAGAGAATGCAGTTGGAACCACTTCACATGATAAGAAATTCTTTATAGCAATTAGAACTCCACCTCTTCTAGATTGACCTGAGTGCTGATAGTCTCGATCACAGCGGTGGATAGTCCAACTATCATCAAGAATTTCCGTATTTGTATACGAGCTATTCAACCAAGTCTCGGTGATGGTAATAACATTAAAGTAGCAGGATTTGGCGTCAATAAATAAATAATTTAATTTTCCTCTTATACCACCGCAATTGTGGTAGCAGAGTTTAATGCGCCTTGAAGTCAGACTTTGGTTAGGAATGATATATCTTAAAGTCATCTCGAGATTTTTGAAGAGCAGCGATGTGTTTTGATCTCACATACGATCTATACGTTTCTAAATCCTTTTTTACCTGGTCGGAGCTCACACTAAATTGCTCATGGAAACGTGTAAAGACAAGTGTCAAGGTTTTAAGGTCAGTAGGAAGCTCTTCCTGTTGTATTTTAACCTTTAAGTTGGTTTTTGTCTTCCCTTCGACACATGTAGTTTCAGGAGAATCGTGCAGATAGGAAAGAAAAAGACGAACATCATTATAAATGTTCGGGTCTCGCAAACGTGATATAAGGTATTTACTCTCTAGATCACATTGAGAGTTGATCGTGGCCTTAACTCTAGGACTTTGAGGAACGGAACAAATGGAGTGGCTATGCTCATATAAGTTCCATAGAAAATGATGCGACCACCTTCTGAGCATGATTGTCATTTCATTTCCAATAATTTCCACAATTTCTCCTCTCGAGAGCCAGATTGTCAATTTGACGACTAAACATGGACGCGAAATTTACCTGGCGCGTGACATACGATTCGGAATTTAGTCGTTTTTTCGGTTCGATAACGTGTCCGGAGGTACATATTGGCTGTAGTGAAAATAATATTACACGCGGTTTAGGGATAACAACATTTTAAGGAGTGACATTGTAAATCGGAGCGAGGAACTCAATTAAAAGTGTAATGTGCGTTATTGCTAGAAAACGATGGGTTATCGATACGAAAGTGTTTTCTATCCTAAGTGGCCATAATGCTTTATTTGTATTTAATGCTATTTTCTTGTTCTGTGAAGTGTTATTTGCAATAAAACCATATTTACGAGTGCATAAGCGTTTGTTTACTTTCTTGTGACAATCCATTGGGTTCCCCTTAACTAGCTTTAGAATCACGGTCGCAGGGGTAGGTGCAAAAAGACACGTAATTAGGCAGGCGGTCGCAGGGGTAGTTGCTACAACGTGTACACATGGATGTCCACTCCGGTTTTATCTTGTTCCTCAAAGCTCTAGGAGGTACTAGCGGATCAAATACTGTTTGCGTCATTGCTGATTCAACAGGTGGAGCTTCTGGTATATTAATATATCCAGAAGAAGATAGTTTTTGGTCATCACCGCGTGCGAATTTTATTAGTGGGAAGCTATGGGTGGTTTTAGGGTTTGAATTATTAGTTGTGATGACTTTTTGTTGAATCTCGGAATTTTTATCTATTTTGTTACTTTGAGCCACAGGCGATTTGTCGATGGATTTGTTGGATAAAGGAATATTGCTCAAAGGTGAGGGTTTACATTTTATATTAGAATTAAGCCTATTTTCAATACTTTGCTTACTACTTTTCTTCACATTATTCTGGTAACGCCACTTGAAGAACTTGATGCCATTCCATGATAGATATGTAATTTCTCCCTGATGATTGCTGAACAACCAAGCATACTGCGTTGGAATGTGAAGTTTGAACGTTGGTCGATGAGTTTGAAAGGCTTTAACACTGAAAAACAAAGTCAATTTTAGAATCCTGTTTATCAATTCTCTTCGATAAAGAATTTAGCTGCCGGTAAATTTTGAGAAGCAGCTCATTATTGCCAGTTGCATTATTTACATTATTTGCAGCATTTTCTGTTGGTCCGCTAGCAGCGAGTGCAAATGATACTCCGGGCTGGAAGCTGGAAGGTAAGACACTGCGATGTACATGCGTTTGCTTGGGAATAATTTTACTTTTGCATTCTGATATCAGGAGCATCCTCGATATGATACCGGGTGACCAAAAGCACGGCAGTTAGCACAGTATAATTTTTCTTTGGGCTCCGTCTGAGCCAATTTTCACTCGACGGTATCATGAACGTCTTTCCATTTGACGCACCGATAATGCATAACGCAATTGGCAGTCAAATCACCAAATCTTTGACACAGATAGCACTGGTTGACTTCCCTTTTCTGGAGGCGTTCCCACATTACCGCTCTGAAATTTAAATACCTTTTTTGTTGAAGGGCACTTAGACAGCTTTTATTTAAAATTCTTCATTTCTACGGGCGATCTTCTTGGCGCGAAGGTTTTGATGGAAATAAATTCAATTTCACGTGCAGCTTCCTTGGGCACCTGAAGAAGATCGACCGTATCTTCTCCGCGGTCCAAGCCCTTCAACGGAAAGGTTTGATTCCCTTCACTTTTTGGTGTATAGGCAAAGTAAAGAACCCCCGTGGAATTCAGCGCACTTTTAATTGAATTTGAAATCAACCAATGTTTTCATTCTTATAGTTAATTTTTCAGCATTAACTCTTTTGATCTCGAAATTGTTTTATTTTCGGCTGCTAATAGCCGGGCCATACCCTTGCCACTTTGAGCGAATAAGTTAATTTGTGGAACTTTTTCTGCAATTTTGGAAACTTTTTTTAGAGTAACCATCAGAACTGCAAGATGGTTTCTTTCCCTTAGTTTTTAAGTGAATTTCTCGAGAGAAATTTACCTATTGCGGAGAGCATCATATATATATATATATATATATATATATATATATATATATATATATATATATATATATATATATATATATATATATATATATATATATATATATATATATATAAATATATATGGGATATAACGAAATTTGTGACCACGCTAGAGGCTGCAATTTTGCTCGGATTTTCACCAAATTTCCAGGAAAGGTGTATTGGATAAATATCTCAGTTACCTTCGTGAACCAGCAATATCGGCCGGGCAAAAACAAAACGGCGGCCATTTTAGACGAAAAATCTTGATTTCTGTTCTGACCAAAGTATAGCTCCGATTTGGATGAACTTTGGTACAAATTGGTACTGATGTATTCATCACTCACAATAAAAAAAAAGTCAGTACGGCAGAAACAAAATGGCGGCCGCTCAAAGGTCGAAAAACGTGCAAAATTTTGTTGTTGTAATAGTGGTCAAAGCTTTCAACAAATTTTCAAGAAATTCAGCAGTTACATAGAAATTATAAGTATCTAAAGAATTACGTGAAAAAACTTGAGGTCAGGTCACAAAAAACAAAATGGCGGCCAGTTGAAACTCAAAACTTCAAAGGCTTTTAAAAGTCGCAATTTTGATTCGACGTATATGGAACTTGGATTCAGGATAGACATATTTTAGATCTACAGACTTAAATATTTTGGTGATCATGCATGTGCAAATTTCAAAATGGCGGCGGTTTAAATATGCGTTTTTTTCAGGTTTTTGTGGCGGATTTTGATGAAGCTTGAGATTATGGATCTCTGTAATACGTTCTTGTATTATGCAGAAAATTATTAAAATTGAATGAAAAATAAAAAAGTCGAACATTTAAAACCCAATATTTTTAGCTACCATTTTCACTAAAAATTGAATTATTTAGCCCTGTCCAGCGTAAAACTCCGATTTGAACGAGATTTGGCACATTCATTGATGACCTCCTATTCCACAAAAATTTAAAATAGTCCAAAATCAAATGCATGCATTCAAAATGGCGGCCCCCAAAGGTCAGAAGGCAAGCGCAGTTCGTTATTTTAGTAGCAACTGATATAATGATTTTTTTTCATGGAAACGTTTTAAATGACTTATCTTGAACGTATTTATAAATCAGAATATTTTTGAAATATTGTAAAATATTTTCAGCAATCCCCTTAAAAATTATAAAATCGCAACTTGTCTGTCTGTCCGTCCTTTTTTTTGTGCGTCACAACAAGTTTCCTAGCAAACCACATAAGCGAGGAAATTTTCTGCGTAGGTCAAAAGTGGTGCCTCTTGAAATTTGCAGTGTAAGAAAATATTTTAAAGTATTTAAGGGGGCCTCCCCATACAGGGGGGTGACTTAATTTTTTTTTTATATCTGTAGCCCTTTAGCAGCCAAGTTTCCCAACAGATTCCGACAAAACTTGAAATTATAAGTTATCAAGGCAAGTTAATTTAATTTAACTTTGCAAATCGGATGACAAATAAAAAATTCGTAAATTTACAGCTTAATATTTTTAGCAGCCGTTTTCAATGAAACTTCAAAATGACAGCCCCTGGTAGTTCAGAAAAGAATCGAAAATGTGTATATTAATGGCAAAGCAAGTGCTGATTAAACTTTCATGGAAGTCTTTTGAAATTAACTATTTGAGCTATTTAAGCCGACAAGTTATCACCTTTGTGTGGTAACCACTGTAAAATGTATAAACAGCAAATGTGAGAAGGGCGAAACGAGTATAAATATGTTTATAACAATTTATTACCCGCCGATTTTCAATATGTGATCCATACGTGTGTAACTCAATTTAATTAGCAAAATATTTGCACCTCTATGAAGTGTTTCCAAACACGAACGACGGCAGATCCTTTTTGTTTATAAAAACCCACGTAGTGCTTTTCCGAAACCTTACGCTACATACGAGAAATTTACCTTTCCGGCTGATGCTGCCAACGGGAATTTTTTATTTTTTAAGCACTGAATAAAATTGACATCGTTATCTTGGCTAGAATTACCTTTAATATATTCTTTAACTCCCATTTCTTGTTGTAGTCCGTCCAGCGCTGCATAATTTTAGTGGCTGTCATTAGTGCCCTTAGCACATAGAATTTTTTCCGGGATAGCTTTTTTTACATTTTTCTTCGTCTTAGCTTCCTTATTAATTTACTTTAGGGGTTGTGCATCTTGAGTCTTTTTCCTTCTCTTGAACAAATTTTCGAGAGATTGAAGTCGGAGTCTTAGTTCTTAATTTTCATGTCGAAGTCGTATCACTTCTTACTCGTTTTCAACTATTTGGGTTTTACATCCACCATCTGCGAAATTATATAAATTGGAGCTTATGCTTTATTTTTTACGGTATTTTCTATTGGCAATTATGTAGACGATATTTTCTTTTTGAAATAAAAACATTACTTTTATTTTTTTTTCATTTTTTCGAAAGGTGACATTTCCAGCTAATGACTATCAAAAAGTGATTTTCCAGGATTTATCGATAGAGGGTAATATTTTCAAATTTCAAGTTCAGTTATTTTCATAAAAATGAATATATCTCAATTGAAAGAAGATCGGTTGTTTGGTAAACTTTTCAATGTTCATTTCTGGATAAACAGAATAATTGAAAAAAATATGTGAACTCTTAATTGAATTTTAATGATTTCAGAAAAAGAGCAATGACGAAAATGTCACCTTTTGTTCGAACACTATAGAAAAATTCCTCAATGCTACGATTTCCGAAAAAAACAGAATATTTTATTGGTGAATTGTCTAGTTAATTTATTGCTGACACTTTGGGAAATTTAATTTTCTAAAGTTTAACATATATAAGCCCAGCTCCTCATGATCAGTTACAAGATATTAACAGAAACAAAATGGAAATACATGATTGCAAACTTAAATTCTTGAAGAAAAATTCATTCCCTTCAAGAAATAGATAACAAATCGTTTGTCATTCGACAAAATTCCAATTTACTTTGGCGCTTTTAATAAAAATCACTAAAAGCTCCGACTTAGATAAAGTCTCGATTGATTTGTATCAATCCAATATAACTCCGTAAATGGTTTCGACTCTGTATTCATTTCTATTTATTTATTTTCACTAGTGATCATCTCTTGATGATAACTTCATTGACAAAACGAACAAAAAACCATTTATCTTCATGATTTAGCCTAAAGAAAGAAAAATGACCTACTAGTGAATTGACTACCTTCAAATTTCACTTTATCCACCCTCCACCCCCCTCGCAAGCGTTTCTGATTCGAGTCACGACCAACGTGGCATGAGCTACACAAGGAACGATGTTGTCCTAGAAGCAGACGAATCGCTGCAGGGCATCCACCATCAGTTAAATGACATCAGACTGATCAGCAAACTTCTAGCTCTTTTCGTCTTAACGGAAAGCCGTTTTCCTTGTGATTGATTGGCAATCGAATCGATTTCATTAGAACATCCATTTCATTTGATTTGTTGACTTTCGCACAAAGGACTCCTTAAACCTAAAGCACTGAGGACTGCTGCTCCTTTCGTTTGTATTATCACTTACCATGTTTTAGATATGCTCCTTATCCACGTTTAAATTTGCTCCTGGTGTTTGGTCTTGTTGTGAATTCACAATACTGGCCTCATCGCTTTGCCTATGGGCTCTTGAAAGAGGTAATTTAAAAATTAAAAAGTTCTAGAAATTAGTCAGAGCATTTGGTATTCCTGAGAATTTAATTACGCTTGTATTGAAATTAGGATATATAGGAGCGTAGCTTTTGAGGCTAGATTATTTATATCAAAATTTTTTTCCTAGCAAAAAATTCTGAAAAGCGTATCTAGATATAGAATTTAGAAAAATAAGCCATTCTATCATTACCGTTAAATTTCAACGCTTTAGTATCATTTCATACCAAAATAAACAGTGAATATTATTATTCGATGCTTTTGAAAAAAAAATGGGATGAAAAATTCGTGGAAAGCACCATCTTGGTGTCTAGCTTGGTCAAATTAAAACTCACATCCGTTTTTGAATACCCTGGTACTCAGACCGTGTAATATGGGACTTTTTCATTACTGATTTAAGTTATTATTTTTTAAATATTTAGAGCTCTTTAGATCAGCATTTGTTGTTTCTAATTATCATTGAGCTATTATGGCGCATTTTTTAAAGTTTTAAAAAACCCTTAACCTTTATCTGGTGAGGTGGCCGCCACCATATTAACAAAGTTTTTCTCAGAAATGCAAGCCACGCAGTAACACATCTTTTTTTTTGTAGTAGGGAGGTGAATGCCATTTATGGACAGAATGTGGGACTCCTGTGCTCGCAAGAAAGCGACTGGACAAACCACTAAACACCTCCCCTGTCAACCTGAGGACCCAGCCTGGAACCGTTTGACACATTACTTCGGGCCAGGTCTCGTTTTGTTACGCCATGAGGCGCCTTCAAGCTGGGGATCCCTTTCCTAGCGGGAAGGGAGATGGGAAGAGGAAGTGCCAGACAAGTGATACCCCAGCCCCAACGCCCCCGGCTGCTGTGAGTTCCTTTTATCTTTTAGGACTACCCGAGCATAACGTGCCTCTTGGTTCCATTTGTCAACCAATTCGAGCATCATCGCGACTATATTATCAGGGGTGAGCTCTCCCGTCTCCGTGTAGAGATTATTTCGCAGCTTGGCCCATTTTTCGCACGCAAAAAATGTTTAGCAGGCATTGTAATCCTCTCCTGGGCAAAACCGACAATCGGGAGACCATGATTTACCAATCTTGTGCAGGTGAGACTAAAACCCCATGCCCGCTCGAAAGCTGGGTCAGATAGAAGTCAGTACCACCACCACGGTCTCACATCCGAAGATGCAATCCTCAGTGCTCCTCTTCTCTTTATCTGTGCCAAACGTTTTCGGTATACCCTCTTGCTGAGAGAGTTGCCCCATATTTCTGCTCCGTAAAGTAACACTGACCCTACAGCACTCATCAAGAGGCGTCTTCTTGATGGGCTGGTTCCCCCCTACGTTGGCCATAAGTCGACTCAGAGCTGATACTCCTGAAGCAGCCTTCTTAGCCGTTGCCCTGATTTGCTCAGTGTAACTCATCTTCGAGTCGATCAGTATGGCTTCGATTCGATTCGTATGTCTCCAATACTGATCATCCTTACTCTAGGGATTCTCTTTTTTGTCAAGATGACCACTTCGGTTTTCTCCAGTGCTAAACTGAGCCCGCGAGCAGTCACCCAGTCCCTCATTTGGCGCATTAGCATACCTAGCCTAAGTTGCGCTTGTTCAACGGTGCGTCCAGTGACCAGAGCCGCATTATTATCTCCATAGCCGACCAAACGCGACTCATCTGGCATCTGAAGTCTCAGTAGCCCATCGTAAGACACATTTCATAAGTCCGGACCAAGGATACATCCTTAGACAACACCCGATGTAGTTTACATTCTTCGTTGGCCCTGTGTAATGCCGTAGAGCAGGCTTTGGTCCATTAGTTAGTCCCTCAAAAGCCGCATTAGATATTCTGGAACTTGAAAAGGGTTTTCCAGCTTATCCAGAATATCCACCCATCTAGCGGAGTTTGTAATGATTTTATGTCTATGTCCGAACGAGGAACCGACCTCTCATCGGTTTTAGACGTTAAGTCTGAGTAGTGCCAACGGATGGTACCAACCGGTCAACCAATCCGTGCACCGTAACCCATTCGCGCGGTGGCTGCTTGTTTGCCAGCTAGATCGGAGAGGATTTCGGTCGCGGGTCTCCGAATGGGTTACGCTCATTTACAATATTCAGCCACCAATACATGCCCGTGTTCAAACGCGTCACAAAACAAAACCATACGGAGAGGAAACCTATTTTACGTTACTCCGTATTTCTTCATCAATCAGTCAAAGAACAAAATCTAATTTTTACTTCGCGTTCCTGAATTTCCGACGCGGTACCGAAAAGTATACTACGTTAACGTAATTCCAAAAAAAGCTACGCTAAAGAAAAATCAAAATCAACTAAGGTACCGCGTACCGCGCGCAACGCGAAACCGACCTCAGCGGATTTTCTCAAACCTTACCCTCGCGACGGCATACCTACCCTGCACCTCATTTCCCGCTGAAAAGAAGAACCACTGGAAAGGAAAGTCGTTGTTAAGGTTAGCAATTCATATTATTTTATTTTAACCTTTTTTCTTCGTAATTTATTTTTAACTGCGAGGTGTCTCTTTCCTATGCTATTATGGGTTTGTAATGATTTTCCCCTTGTTTTTATATAAGAGTTCGTTAACATGTGGATTAATTTATTTCGATCTTATTCGCTGAACTATAACAATTTATGATTTGCAGTTTTTTCATTTTTAGGTCTTTTTAAAAAAATTTTTTACAAAGACCTACTAGTTTCGCGACCTGTCTGTCCGTCTGTCCGTCCGTCCGTTTGTCCGTCTGTCCGTCTGTCCGTCTGTCCGTCTGTCCGTGCGTCACAGCTGATTTCCTCAGAAACTATAGAAGCTAGAATGCTCAAACTTTGTGAAAAGGTCAGAAGTGATGGTCTCTCAAAAGTTAAGGGCTTGACAAAAATTTAAAAAATGTTTAAGGGGGGTCCCCCCTAATAACGAATTGGCCCTTAAAAATTTTTTTTAATCAAAGGTAGTCGAGTGGGGCATCAAATGAAAGGTCCTGATAAGAACTTTTAGAATCTGAAATAAAAAAGTCATTTGATGAATTAGGGGGTCTACGGGGAGGCAAAACGTACACAAAATTTGTGTCCCCCCCCCCTTGCGATTGGACACCTTTCAGCCGAAAAATCTGAAAATTATCACGAATGTGGACCTTTATGAGTACAAGGGCAGCAAATACCTTAGAAATCGAAATTCGCTCAACTTTGTTAAAAATAGTATGATATGTAGATTTTACATTTTTGCCCATAAAATCAAAACGGTACCTTTAAACTTCTTAAAATTTTGCAATTATATAGACTGACATAAGATATGTATATTCACAAAATTTAATTGAGATCGAATCATAATCAAGTGAGTTATAGCCATTTCAATTATATGGAATTACAACAACGATAACACGTGCTTATGGTTGATATAGGGTTTTCCAATAAGAGGTGTTATTTGGATATTAAAAGAAAAATGCCATTTTTTAAAATGAATAATCGAATGTTTAGTTCATTATAAAGAAGAAGATATGCCGTTAATAGCAATAACTACATTGGGCAAATAACCACTACGACAGGCTTACAGGACCATATCCTCTTCATGAAATTTCTCATAACCAAATCGCAAAATGGCTGCCCGATGTCCACGATAGCCTCACGAATTTCATCTTTGAGATCTTGAATTGACGCTGAGCTATTGGCATAGGCCTTCTCTATCACGTGGCTCCAAAGGAAGAAGTCGCAAGGTGTTAAATCCGAAGATCTATTCAAAATAACACCTCTTATTGGAAAACCCTACATATATTTAAAATTGACTAAGGTACTTCTATTTTCTTTCAATTTTCATGAAAATTTAAGGAATCGTGTTTAACTTGAACATGTTCATCGGCCGAGCATTCAGAAAAATCATTTAAGCTAGATTAAAATGGCGGCTGCACTGTGCTTATGAAAGAAACTGTGCATCTTTTGTATAAATTTGAACGATTTCATATCTAAGTATTGGATGAATAATTCAAGTTATCGATTCACGCCATTAGAAAACTTGTTTCTAACCCTAGGATGTTTACAAAGACCTTCTGGTAGGAGCACTCTCCTGCCTACTCAACTTGTTTTCCTTTACGTTTGGGCAATGCGTTCCCGCTTAAGAATTGTCATGCTTCCGTCCTTACTAAACTTTGCGATGAAAATGTGCAGAGCATGTAAGAATTTTATCATGTCTCCAAATCGGGCAAATTTAATGAAGTCTTCCATAACAGGTGGGCATTCTCAGTCCTGGACTTGAATGTGGCATGCTCGTCAAGTGTAGGGCGTTCTGAATTCCCATCCAAATCGACACTTGTTGAAGGAGTTGATCAACAAGTTGTTGTTGGGTAAATTGGAATTTATACCCAAATTCCACACACCAATACTCCGTTATACGTTACGAGGAACATTTTTTTGATTTTTGTGAATGAAATAGGTTAAAACTTTCACGAGCTTATTTTACGACGATTAATTCAGGTTTAACACATGGATAATAAAAGTTTCTACCAGTCGGGTAAATATAATCATATCAAATGAACCTTCCTACACTATAACTCGCGACACACGCTGCCCATTTTTTTACCCTTTTGGAACTATCGGCACACTCCGGGATTTCCTCATGCGTGGCGGCCACTACCTCCACACCTCAATTCCATGTGGCTGTCAAATTCTGTTGGCATCCCACGACAAAAGAGACGTGGGATGTGCACTGGTCGCAACCAACGTAAAATGACAAGCCACCTAGCAGCAAAGTTTGTTGGTAGTGGTCACCAGCGGCGTCGCATGATTCATTACAAGTTGAAGGCATTCCTGACGTCGAGTGTCACCAACAGGACGATCCGTCGCTTGGTGCGGCTATATGCCTCTGCCTTTTGGACCGTGCTCATCACCTCTGCAATTGCATCAATGGTAGAGCGTCCTGCTCTAAAGCCGTTATGCCAAGAGATATGGTTTTAAGCTTAGGTTAGGAGTATTGTGATAACATGTTATTATTATTAGATGTAGGATAAAAGTTCACTGTTTTGTTAGTATTATTATTAATATTTCAATAATGCTGGTGGGTTTTTTCTCCTTTTTCCAATCGTTTCCATAATACGGAATAATTTTAATTAATTTGAATTTGATATTGTTGCTTTAATTCAATTATTGCTGTTAATAATGTATAAATTTACAGAGCCATTTGGGCTATTTAGTTTTATATTTTTTATTGCATGGAATTTGCTTTATATTCTTTGAAAATTTATAACGATTAGAATTCGCTTTTTTCAAGTCTATTAATTTAGCTTGTACAGTCAATATTATGATACTTTTTGCCTATGAAGAGCAGAATGGGTGTGTAAAAGCTGCCACAATTCATTATGTGAATATTTACTCCGAAGTTATTTTCAACTGAAACTATATGCCCCACTTAATTTTAACGAACCAATGAGCCATAAATAACACCAACCGTTCAAAGTCCAGGCTTTTCTCTATTGCTCCATTAGGAGAAAGCTTGGTTGAGAACCCCACAATCTTCAACCAATTGCATAGATCATATTCCAAATCAGAGAAAAGATGAAAGCTTTCGCCAGGTGATGTCCGAGGAGAACGTAAAGCAGCGCCGCCATTCTTCTGGTACCACGATAGTATAGCTTTATAAGCCGCAACGTAGAAGTGATCCGACTATATAACATATTAATATAAATTAAATAACTACGAGTATTCTTTATAATATACAACAAAGCAACTACGAAGAACTCTGGATAGAAGTGAAAGTGGCTATTAAGACCGTGGCAGAACAGGTGATCGAACATCAAGCCCGGCGCAAGAGAAATGAATGGTTCGATGATGAGTGCCAGAATGCGTTGGACAAGAAGAATCAGGCATACAAAAAATACGAAGGAAGGAAAACCAGAATGAAGTGAGAACACTATGAAAATCTCAGAAGAGTAGCGAATAAGATAATTAGAAGGAAGAAAACAAAATACTCCTTCTTTTTAGCACTACAGCCTCTCTCGGGCCTTCGCTTCCTGCAAATAGCGCCTCCAATTGTCTCTGTCCATCGGCTGCGTCCTCCAATTCCGAGATCCGAGCAGCGATGAATGGTATTCGTCGACTGAGATCACACCAGCGTTTCTTCGGTTTCTCCACTAGTCTCCGGTCTTCAGTTCACCCAACGAATACCTTCTTGGGTATCCGTTGTTCGTCCATACGATTCATGTGGCCAGTCCATTGCAGCTTCCGCAGTCTTATAATCGTTGAGACCTCCGGGTCATTAAAAATTTCATGCAGCTCATGTTTGTATCGAATTCGCCATTGGTCCCCATCTAGCTTCGCTCCGATTATTCACACAAGGACCCTACGCTCAAAGGCATTCAATATAATTGTGGATGCTTGGGTTAGGGTCCATGTTTCACACCCAAAGCATAACACAAGCCTTATCACAGATTTGTATACTTGGAGATACTATGATGACCAATTCAGAAGTATCGATATAAGTTTAGCGAGCAAAAATACAAGGCAAGCATACAAAGAAGTGAAAAGCCTCAAAGGAGGTCATCAGCCCAAAAATACGCTCTGACATCGGCAATATCATCGCTGATGAAACCAAAATTGAGGAAAGATGGGCATCATATTTCTAGAACCTCCTTAATCCTCCACACGGGTCTAGAACTTCGGAGCCTACAGAAGCTGACGGATAGTTTCCATTGGCCCACCAACTCTGGATAAAGTGTGTTTCATCATCAAAGCCCAAAAGAATAATAAAGTGCCGGGATTCCAGTGGAGCTCATCAAACATGTTGGCAGCAGTGATCATAAAGCTATTCACAAACTCATCCAGTAAACTTGGCAACAAGAACATAAGTCTAAAGAGTGGAGCTAATCAATTATATTCCCTGCCCACAAAAAAGGGTGACAAGCAACAGTACGAAAATTATAGAGGAATATCACTGCTCGGTACGATGTACAAAATGTTTTCAAAGATCTTCGAAAATAAAATTGGAACATACGCCAGCAGTATTATTGCGGAGTGTCAAGGTAGTTTTAGAGCAGGTAGATCAACAATAGACCAATTGCTCACTGTCAAGCAGGTACTTGAAAAACACTGGGAGTTTGACATACACTGACACCAAATTTTCGTTAACTTTATGAAGCATACGACAATATTGATCATAACATACTGTACCAAATAATGCTTGGTTTTGGCATACCAGTAAGATTAGTCCATCTTACCAAAATGACAATGACGCCTTTGACACAAATATTGGACTGAAGCATGGAGATGGGCTGACTCCATTGCTATTCAATTTGGCTCTAGAGTATGCCATAAGGAAGTTACTTGTCGATACATAAGGCATATGACAATACAAGTCAAGCCAAGAAGTAGCCTATGCGGATGACATCAGCATTTTGTCACGGTCATTAACAACCGGCAAACTTGATAGCGGAGCAAAACTAGTAGGGCTACAAATCAATGAAAATAAAGTAAATGTCATGACGCAGTCGAGAAAAATACCTCAAGCACACAAGATATCACAGTTGGCGAGTACAGTATCAAAAATGTGAGCGTGTATTGAGGCGCCAAAATAACGAGGATCGGTAACGAAAAAGATGAAATATGCTGAAGAATACAGCTCGCAAATTAAATATTTTATTCAGTTTTGACAGTCTTGAAAACCGGCTGCATACACAGGAAAACAAAGCACCTAGTATACAAATATGTGATAAGAACTGTGTTGTGCTATGGGTGTGAAACATGGACCCTAACCCAAGCATCTGCAAGTATATTGAATGTCTTCAAGCGACGGGTCATGAGGTGAATATTCGGAGCGAAGCTAGACGGGGACCAATGGCGAATTCGATACAACCACGAGCTGTATGAAATTTTTGACTAACCGGTGGTCTCAACGATTATATGACTGCGGAAGCTGCAATGGGCTAGATACATGAATCGTAAGGGCGAACAACGTATATCCAGAAAGCTATTCGTTGGGAGAACTGAAGGACAGAGGCCAGTGGACAACCCGAGGAAACACTGGTCTGACTTGGCCGACGAAGACAGTTTATCGCTACTTGGATGTCGAAATTGAAGGACGCGGTCAATGAACCGAGACAGTTGGTAGCATTTATTGCAGAGGGGCTGTGCTACTACGAAGAAGAAGAAGATAATATTGTCGCGTGTTTTGGTTCGCGGCCAATAATAATTTTAATGTCCCGGGAAAGTGAAAACGCAATGTCTTTTAATTTAAGTTAAAAGAGTTTATTTAATTACAAAAGTGTGCAATGATCAATTTAACACTTTCACTAATTTTAATTTTCACTATTAAAATTCTAACACTTGTCCATAAATTTCTTATCGCAATTGTCACCTCACTATTACTAGATCACTTTTCAATTCGCTTTCCACACACTATCGCATTCATTCAGCTCGCCTTTATATAGGGTCTCTAATCATTCAACTCAGTTCTCGTACATTGGTGAATAAGCGGGAACATTCCAGCATGAATGGGCAGTGACTCACTTTCAGATGTTGATAATGCTTGTTGGGTTCTCGTGGTTTCGAGCAGGCCCGTGCGCAGGATTTTCGTTTGGGGGGGGTTTTTGGTTAGAAGAAATAAAAAATATATAGAAAAATATTTTTTTTAATGCAGACCTCCATTCCCTTTCACCCTCTCCATCACACCTTCTTCGTCGCACAATGCTCGTGCGGTCCGCTCTTCATATTTCGTCGTTTTTTCAGATGTGCCACCAAGACAATGTATAGAACATCGGTATGAGGGGGCACACCAAAAATAAGTGAAGTCATCCTGTTAATCCTGTCTTTTCTAATTCGTGGTCAGCTCTCAGAGGTAAAAAAGGTATAAATTTGACGCAGTCAAAAAAATCTGAGTTAGGGTCAAATGCTCCTTAAGATGCTAGGTTGAAATATACTGTACTGAGATTAAATTGTAAGAGTAGCTGTTTCTTGAAGAATCTCGACGATAGGGTCAAAAAACACTCTAACATACTATGTTGAAATTTCCTGAACTGTAATTCAATCGTTATTCATTAAATATTCCTTTGTATTTCTTGGAAACCATAAGTGAGCTTGCTTCTTTAACTGATTCAGGCAGATTGTTGTGTGTACGCAAGGCATGATTTGTGGCGTCGTTCTTTAGGCGATCTATTGTTGCAAAATGTATTACCAATTGGTTTGTATTCCTAGCACTGTATTGATTCTTTTATGATGTAGGTTTAGATTTAAACACATGAAGATAAACTTAGCTCTCTCCATTACAATGAGTTGGTTAAAATTGAATGCATTCCATGATTGGTACACTAAATTGGTTGGCGTGACTCTTGGGAGATTATGTAGATTTTTATATGCCGTGGTTAATATTCTGGAGGTATTAGTATTTTGCTTTGGTGGATGACTCCAGATTGCCACTCCCCACTGTAATTTCGACAGTAGGAATGCATTTTGTACTAGTAGTTTGATATTCTTGCATAAGCCTTCATATCTTCGTGCCAAGTCAATGATAGGCGCTAATTGCCTCCTTACGTTGTTTATATGCGGGAGCCAGGTTAGACGGTGGTCGATGGTTAGGCCGACCCATGATATTTAAATTCAAGCACGCTTTGTAGCTTTTCACCGTTAATTGTTATGTCAATACGTATGTCATCCTTGTTGTTTTGTTTAATAATAAAATTTTGTCTTTGAAATATTCACCGCTAGTTTATTATCATTAACCATAGATTGTATGTATTCAGATCCTCACTAATGGTGATACCAATCGTATTCTTGTCACGTAACGAGTAAAGAAGTACTGTTTAATCAGCATATAATGTATAATGCCCATTTAGTCTGCGTGTATTCATTTTAAAATGCTACACAAATACATATACATGTGACGATTGTCATGAGAAAGATCCTTAAATACTTTAAACATTATTAATTTTAATTAATTTGTCTTTATCCGGGTTAATTTATGTTAACGTCAATCGAAACTTCTACATTACAAAATAAATTCACTTCTCTTTTTTGTTTTTAAAGTAATCTATGGTTTTGCAAAAATATTTAAATTTATGTCAAGTATTTTGATTTAAAGAGAGTAAAACTTTCTAATAAATTTTAAAAAGCCCATTCAAATTTAGAGTCGATTTTTCTATCAAATGTTGTAATTTGAGTTATTGATTCAATAATAATTTAATTGCTTTAATTCAAACAAAAACAATGAAATATATGTTCAAAAATAGTAATATTTTTATTTAAATCATTGTAGATCAAAGCAAAATAAAATCTTCTTCGTAGCACTACAGCCCCTCTCGGGCCTTCATCAAATACATTACTGCATATGACAAACGTTCACGGAAAATAATTTTAAATTTTTACTCTTTTAATAAGCTGATGCGCCGAGGTACAGAAAAGAATTCGTTCAGAACTACATCAACGTTTACGCTTATATCACGGTGTATGTTTAGAGAAGCCAAACCGTTTAAACGATCTTCTCTCATTGTTGACCTCAAATAGGTTTTGAGACGACGTAAAGTCGAAAATGAACGTTCGTTTGATGAAATGGTGACCGGCAATAATGCCATAATTTTTAAAAGTTGGTATACATTTGGAAAAGCATCCTTATTACAAATGTCGAGAGCTTCCAATAAATTAGAAACTGCTTTATCTGCTATGCGGCGTCGCCAAATCTTGACTTTATTGATCCAAATTTCGGATGAGTTGCCGTGCAGAATTGAAATGTATGTTTCAAATAATTTTTTACATGCAACCTCATTTAAACTCTTCATTTTCTCAGGAAACAAACGGGAGAAGTTCGACAAAATGTTACGATGTTTTAAAAACCGATCTTCGAGGTGGGTTATGAAGAGATCAAGATATGGAATAAAAATAGACACACAATAGTAATCTTCAACGTTCTCACTAATAATATTGCAGCGTGCGGTTTGACGAGATGTGATTCTGGGTTTCGCAATAGTTATATCATATTTTTCACAAATTGTTTCAACTTTTTGAAAAATTATGTTGAAACTTTCAACTGCATGTTTTCGACTACAGATGAGTTCGTGCCTCGCGGCGTCAGCTAGTGTGATGGCTTCTGCTAAATCTTGATTTTCCGTCTGCAAGGTTCGGCTCAATGATAAAGTTAAAGAGTGCACTGAATGGAGTACCATAGTGGAAACTTGAAAATTCCCTGTTTTGATTGCAGAAAGCAATTGGAAAGCAGAAGATGAAGTTGCTGCATCTGTCCAAGCTGAGATAATTTCCAAAGCGTCAATTATCGCCGGCTGTAAATCACAATATGTCGCTATGCACTCATGCCGTTCCACCCATCTAGTTGCGCAAAACTTTTTGAGTTTTTTTTTTCTCTCATCTCCCATATACTCATTCTTTATCAAAGAATCTTGCAGAACAAGCTGTCTTTTTGGAGTGTTAAAAAAATTGTAAATACTTTGAATGCAGCCAAGACAATTTTTAATCGCGGGAATGTCACAAGCTGAACAGACCGCTAGATTGAAACTGTGGGCCGCGCAATGTGAATACAGTGCCAATGGATATATTTTTCTGATATATGCTTGAGTTCCGTGAAACTCTCCGCTCATTGTTGCTGCGCCGTCATAACCTTGTCCGAAAAAAAACGTACAATCAATACCAGAAGAGCCGAGAAAATCTAAGATAACTTTCGATAATCCTTTTCCAGTAAAATCGACAGTTAGAATGAAGGATAGAAAATCTTCACGAATCTGAAATTTTCCATCAGATGTGACTAAATATCGAACACAGATTGAAACTTGTTCGATGTCTGAGATGTCTGCACATTCATCTCCTAAAATCGCAAATGCTTCTGAATCATTTACTTGATCAATTATTTGTTTTTGGATCAAAGTATGACATATGACAATCAGCTCGTTCAGTATACGATTACTAATGTACATTGCATTTTTTGAAGAACTTTTCATTAATTTCTTCAGCTCAGCATCACTTTTTGCCCGATATCTCAAGAGGGCACGAAAATTACCGTCGTTGAACTCAGGTTCTTCGGAAGCAATTCTGCCAGTGTCTTTTGAACCAAGAAGTGCTAATCCCTGACGTCCACGAAGAATCACAGTTTCGACTATGGGAATCAGCAATTTTCTGCTGTTTTCAATAAAGTGAACTTTTTGTTGACTTAGTTGTAAATCGATTGATTGAGCAGTTTTGTTGTGATGTTGTGATCTTGTCTGCCATTTTTCAATTGATGTTTTGTGATAGTCAAGTTGTTGATGTTTTTGAAAAGTTTCAAATGTCTTTTTCCAGTTGTCAAATGGTTGTGTTACCAATTTTCCGAGGGGTCGATCGTTAACCCCACCATATTGCACTGAAAATAGCACGCAACACTTGCAAAATCCTGCATCCATCATTTTCGAGTATGCCAACCATGAATATTTTAAAAGCCACTTCCTTTGAAATTTTAGATTTCTATCACCGGACGATGGAAATTCATAATTTTCAGGAGGAAATCAAATAAGGTCTTGATCCAAAGCTTTCAAACTGGATGCAGACTTCTTGATATAAAGTCCTATATCCTGAGGTATTAATTGTGGCGAGTCTGATCCAGACAAAGAAATTTCAGCTGTTTGAATATTATCAACAGCAATAGGTTCATGTTCAGCGTTTTTCTGAAAGTATTGCATATAAATTGGTATAAGTAACGAATTCAGTATGTACGCTTATGTATTCGTTTTTATGCTTTCACGTTTTTTTATGAATTCATGTTTCCGCGTACACAAACATCGAAACAATTGTCAATCACAGTATTGAAAATTTTGATCTTGAACCAGGACAAAAATTCCAGTCTCTCAGAATCTCTAAAACAGAGACTACAGCCACTCGTTGAAATTAAAATTATTGAAAAGTAATGTAAATTCGATTTTATTCTTTATCTAATCTCCCTTCAAGAGACTTCGAGTCTCCCGATGAATAATATATTATATTTTCAGAGACTCTGAGACACTCTAAAATTACCAAAAGTTATATTGAGAGATTGTAAGCCACGTCAGAGACATTTCTAGAGACTGTGCGAGACTCATGGAGACTCGCAGAGGCTATCAGAGAGTGGAATTTTATCCCGGGAAGCATTTGTTTGAAATACGTACCGGCGTAAATTTTGATGAAGATGGGGTTTCTTTTTCTAAACGCTTCTTCAACGGAGAGTTGGAAGTTACTTGCACCATTTGCTAAATAAAATTCAACAAACAATTACATAATATACAACTTTGCAATTAGTTTGAATGAAATCTTGTCAAAAACAAATATTTAAACGTTTTTAACTTTTTTTAGAGTAGCTAGTTTTCAGTTGAAATTTTGCGCAAAAGTCTCGAAGGATTGAAATGATTTGACTGACAAGCATGTGTCATTACTTGTACAAAATCATGAATTTATGATAGAAAAAATGAAGAAAATTATAAAATGCTAAAATACTAATTGACATATTTTCAAACCTCTAAACTCCGAAATAAATACATTTCAGTTACTAAACTAAGCCCACTAACTTTTCAAATTTAAATACTCGAAAGCTGAAAAAGTAGAGTTTAAACTTTGACCTTTTTTATTTTGGATAATGTATGGCTTAAGCTACGCGAGCACTGGGTCGGTACGGTACGGACTTTTTGATTACAAGGAAAACTGTGGATTGTCCTTTCCCGACCGTAAAAAATTAGTGCATTTTTGTTTTTTTCTAAATACCATCTGTACCGTGCGTGTCGTGCGGTACCGATCCAGTGCGTTTCAGGCCATAAACTGTAGCTTTTACTTACATTATCATTTTCCAGTAGAGGTTTTTGATGGAAAAATTGACGGATATCTATTTTAAAAGAGTTGTTAGCTGCCACTTCCGCTAAAAGCAAACCGTATTTGATTTGTTGAGAATGCCTCTGAATCAAATTATTCACGCAATTCGGAGAATTGTTTACAGTCACTTGTGAAACAAACACGAATAAATTTAAAGTTTTTCTTGCTTTCACATAAACACACTACACAGTTGAATTTGATTTTGTTTTGATTAGCTTTTTGTCCTTTGTCATGCGACTAAAATTTCATATCAATCACAAACCGCTTGCAATAGAAGATCTGTGTGTTGGAACAGAAGAGAGCCAACTGGAGTCAAAATTAAAGTTGTGCATTTTCTATGGGATTTTCCATGCATTTTCTATGGGATGGCATTAGCCCTTTTGTTTATAGTGACCTAAAACTCCTAAGCCCAATGCACAAGCACTTTTGAACACTGAGTCGCCACAGGGGTGCCGCTGGCGGGGATGTACAAATACGCAGCGCAGTGCTGCTTTAGTTGTCTTTGGCAAACAAGGCAAACGTTGAAGCACTGAATGTACTAAAGGATATCTAATGCACTTTCCAAGTGTCCCATATGCAGCTACGCAACTTTAAAAAATGCACGTGTGTCCCAAGCTTTATTGAGCAGCACGGATAATATGCGTCGATACACCACACATCGCATTCCAAATAGCATTTTTGGGGCCCCTAAGCCAATGAATTATTAAAAAAATAAACTTTTAGGAAAAAAAAGAAAACCGACTTCAAAATGCCCTAAAGAGATTGAAATAAACCTTTTGGAATCGGTGCCAAATCAGTTGTTCCCCGTTTCAATTGGTATATAACTTATTGCCATTGCCCTTTCAAAAACGGAGAAACTGATTTAGCACCGATTCCAAAAGATTTATTTCAATCTTTTTAGGGCATTTTGTAGTCGGTTTTCTTTTTTTCCTATTAGTTTATTTTATTTCACGCTTTTTAGTGACTATCGATCTATAGAAAGTATTCTGGCCAAAATCACCATTATCTATCCTCAAAAAATGTGGAGAAAGATATGGACTCAAAGTATTCAAATTTTTCCATCTAAGCTGTGAAAATCACGAACTTTGACATAACATGTTATCCTACATATTTCCGTTCATCATTTTTTCAAAGAAATCGCCAAGTAATAAAATGGCCCTTCTTAACCGTAACAATCGTTTACGTTTATTCGATATCCATTGCCTTGGTAAAAGCTTTCATGAAAATTGTGCGATAGTTTAGTGAAAACTCAACTATGTATTTCCATATTCAACTTCAAAGTTAAATACTGTCGTTTCAGGACTCGGTTCCTGTCGATCTTTAATGTTGAAATCACTAATTTTAACTTCCTGAGCGAATTTTGTATAAAATTACCTAGAAAGTAACGAATCAAGTTTCAAATAGAATTAATTCTATAATTTGTAGTCATTCAATCCGTAATATTTCTTACAGGAGCCATGCAAATTTTATGTATAACTTCATCTAAGGATGTAAAAAGGATCTCGTAATGCGTTCATTGTCAGCCCGAGGACAAATGTTGATGGGAAAGGACTCATGAAATTTTCCACGAAAAATTTGCTCTTATTCATCTTAATTTGAAGCAATTAAACTACAATGCGAATTCATTTATTGGTTATTTCCGACAGAAATGATTGACACAAATGTACCGTTAACTTTGAAAATTAAGGATACTGATTCTTTTTATCATTCAGGATCAAAAGGTTCCAAAATACTTACAATGTTTCGTACGAAAGTGCACCAAATTCAATTTTTCGGCACCCATAAAACATATTTAACTGTTAATATCTGCAAGCGCCTTGAAAAGATTACAATTCTGTGCCGGTATATTTTAGTCTAGTATGTTGCCTCTCTTTTGAAACCTTAACAATGAAAATTCTGATATGCGTCGAGCAGTTATGCCGAAAAATCCAGCTGTAAGTCGGAAATTTTCTTATTTTAACGGTAAATGTCCTTTACCATTATTTGATTCGTATGTCCTTAAAATGGGACCCTATAGAAAGTAAGTCCTACGCATTACTGAAAACAGGACTCTTTTATCTGATCCCGTTCAAAAGTTATGCGCCTACATACATAAAAAAAAGCAACAACAAAAAATATACGCGACGAACTGATAACCTTCTTACTTTTAGAAGTCGGTTAAAAATGCGTGTATGCCAAACATCATTTGAGTGCAATTGAGATATTTGCCTTTTCAACCAGCTGTGCGATTGGGGTTTATTTATTATTACAATATATTTATTCTCGAGATTTTATACGGATGAACATAAAATAATCCGCAATAAAATTAACTTGGGTCTTTTGGGGGGGGGTTTGACTCTTGGATATTTAAAAGTCTGTATTGCTGCTTTTTTGTGGTTTGTTGGTAAAGGCTATTTGCACGCTCAGTGTTGGGTTCCCAGACATGCAAAACGTCTGGACTACACACTAACCACCTCCAATGTCAACCTCAAAGCCAAGTCTGGAACTGTTCAACGCATTACTTCGGGCTAAGCCTCATTCCTGTACTCTGTGGGGTATCTTTAGGTTAGGGAATGCCTCCCCTTAAGGGGAAGGGTGGGCGAAGGAAGTATTGCTAGGAAAGTAGTCCCACGACCTTGTTGTTGCTGACTACTGTAGGCACTTTTTATATTTTAGGACCAACCAAACATAATGTGTCATATAGTTCAGTTTTTCAACATATCCAAGCATATCCCCAATTAGACTATCTAAGGAAAGCCCTCCTGTTCCTTGTAGGGATCTCAACGCAGACATTCTTTTCCTCTCCTGCACAAAACTTTTTTCGGGGAATCGCGACTTACCAATCTTTTGTAAGTAAGACTGAAAGCATCCCTGCCTGTCCAAAAGTTGGCTCAGGTAGAAGTAGGTTTTACCGTTGTTCTATTGAGCCACAATTTAGGAACAGCGATTTGGTGCGCAGTGTATCTTCCCTATGTGCTGCTCACCCAGAATTGATTCCAATTATTGAAGGAGCGTTGTCGCTCCTCGTAAGCAACTATCTCCTTTGTGTCTCCGTTTTGATGCAGTTATTTAGTACGGCACCCTCAAGCAAGCCGAGCAATCGGTATCAGTACTACTGAATCAGAGACTGTCAGATATGTAGAGGGAGTCTTCAGTGCTACTCTTCTCTATACCAGTGCTAAGCGTTTTCAGTATAACTCCTTGCTGACAGCGTTGTCCTATATTTCTGCTTCGTACATTAGCATAGACTCTATCGAACTCATCAAAAGTCACCTTTTTGATAGGATGGTCCCTAAACGTTGGCCATTAGTCGACTCAGAGCCACTATGCCTGAATCAGCTTTATCAGCCGCTGCCTTGATTTATCCAGAGAAACTCATCTATTAGTCGATCAACAATCCAAAATGAATCTTTGTGAGACAAAGAACTAGAATTACAACTTATTTTCCATATTTTAACTACTCTAAGGATACGTGGAAGATGCATCTAAGCGGATCTCATGTATACACGTGACTCACTAAATATTTTGAAAAACATTTCCTTGGAAGCATAATGTCTGTTTCCCACATGTTATAAAAGTTCACAATCTCGTAACGAAAAATTGCAAACTCTAAACCAGCATCATAGCATCATAGTATCATGGGTTTGTTTTCACAACCTTTTACAAACCGAATACGAACGAATCACTTAGGTGTGAATACAAAATAGCCGTACATAAATGTTATCCATTTGGTTAGCAACATTTATCTCGATTGGAATTAATGGAAATATTTCAACAAATTGTTTCTCGAATTATTTCACTCGCCCTGCTTCATTTGATTAATATCTGCTTAATATCTCATGAACATATGTATATGTGTTGAAGCTTACATTTTACGGTAAATCATAGAAAATTTAAGTCGAATTCATTTCACTGCATCTGTGGAACATTTTAACACAACAGAAATAATTTGAAACTTTCTTGGTTTAAATCTTCAATTCGTCCAAATAGCCCCAATATTATTTTCGTCTACCATATTCACAAGTGACATTTCTTATAAAATATTAGTGTGTAATTTCCATGTTGCACGATAATGTGCAGTAAAAGCGGAAATTGTAAAAATGGCAGAGAATATTGAAATCGTCCTGTAAAGTCAGCTTGGAGTAAGTATAAAAAGAAAATATCCAACGGTGATGAAAAATCCGTTTTCTGAATACAACATGTTATTAAATTTTGTTAGCGTTAAATCACGTGATATACATCCGCTATTATGGGAAATTATTTATGGGTACTTCATATCTTCGTTTGCTTTCTTAGCTTTTCCTCCTGCCTGGATGCAGTTCATAATGCAATAGTCGTTGTTGGCTTGTTGCAGAATACAATTCACTCGCACTCTATAAATTTCCACTTACTTTGGAAAATGGGTTGCCAGTGTGAATAAGAGCGTTAGATATTTTTCGAATATTTAGTGTTGTAGCCATTTTTAACGCTTTTATTGATAATTGCTCAATAATATGTGATTGTTAAATGTGTTTAAAATCAAAGACTGAAAATTTATCCTTCAGCTTTCGGTTGTTAATAAAATAAATAATTAAATATGTATTATATTTGGTAAAAATTTCTTAGCTTTCCAAAAAGTGTGAAACTTAAAGAATCTATACGTGCTGCAAATAAAGATGTATTTGCAGATAAATAAATTCAATAAATGAACACGAGTAAGGACTCTATGAGCAAAAAAAACTCTAAAATCAAACAAGTGAAAATCTCATTATTTTATTCATTGAGTCAAACAAAATGAGTAAATTTGGCCAGATGCGGTGACCAAATTAGTGAAAACTAAATGAGATGAAAATTAATTGAAAATTTCCCCAAATTTGTAGTGCAAAATTAACAAATTTTAGTGTTATCCAAGATGTTTTAGTGTCCGTATAGGGCAGGGATGCCGATGGTCTGGCACAAAGGTCAGAGAGCTATAAAGAGACCAAGCTCAGCTGAAATGGTTTTGCTAGCTCCTGCGGTGTCGTGGCGCGGGGTCTTTCCCCCAGCGAAAAACATGCACTACAAAATACTGTAGTAATCGAGCAGTCACACAAGCAAACTGCTCGAAAACCTTCCTAAATCCTATCCGAAATTTGAATTGCAGATTTCGAAAAAATATTTAATTGCTTTCATTCATAATCGTAATTTATAAAATCGTTTACTTTCTTATTATTATATTATTATTAAATGTAATTTTACATCAATTTTCCTTTATATTAAATGCAAACGTTTCCCTGTTATTATATTCTTCATGAGATTTAACTTTTATCTCTATTTAAGATTTTTTTCGTTTTTTTCTTTACTTCAGTTAGTGTTTTCCTTGAAAAAATTTAAATCTGCCAATTAAAATTTCGGACACGGGAGCACTGATTTAGTACACCCCGACGGCATTTTATTACCGAATGCAATCGAACTCAGCTTATTCGATTAACAGTTGCGACTGGGAAACGGAGAAAGACAAGTTTTGGACAGATCAAGGAGTCGACTTACAGCCGCTACCCGAGAGTGAGCACACGGTCACGGTGTAAAATACGTTGATTGGATAAAATATAAAAGAATATGAAATATATCATATAGTGGTGACCAAACCACCAATGTATAGTTCGTTATGAAAAGTGTGGTGTAATGATACCGAATAGTTTCTGACTGCGAGATTTTGATTTGGTTATGAATAAATAACGTATCTTCGTGTCGTGTAATATTCGATACAGTTCCATACAACAGAGTAATAGAATATGTTATTTATCCTGTTGAGCGAATTCACCGTGTTTCTCAGTATTGCTTGTATACTATTGTACATCCACGCCAGACCTGTGAATAAATATTTGAAACGAAATAAAGTTCCGGCAGTCGAGTGTGCAGCCCTGAAGTGATATCGCCACATGTGTTTTGTGATGCACGCATTCTAATTTGCTAGTTTACCTACATTTATAATTTACTCGCGACACGTCAATTATTGAGTGCTTATTTTTTAACAAAATGCGAAAGATGATGTGCTTAGTTTTGATGCATTTGCGTAAAAGTCGATTTGCTCGAAAAATGAAAATTTGTGAAATTATCTCTCTGGAATAAATCATTGCATAAATTATGGAAGAAAGCTGTTCCCTTCATTAGTGTGTTATCATAGAATTTTATTTGACTGAGTGGGGTTGCACTTTTCCTTGCTCGAATGCACCTTGTGGGTCGTTTATAATCGCTCGCAGACTGCACTATAGGTGCAACATTTAAAATGAAAACCATTTGAAGGCGTTATGCCAATTAAGAGTATACCAAGACGCCATTGTGGACGTGGTGCAGAAGCAAAGATTGCTTCTCAATTCTAAGAAAATGCAAACACTCCGAGTAGTAGTGTAGAACTTATCGAGAACGCTCTCGAATATTTAACTGTGATTGCCTAAGGCAACTTTTAATATTTCTATTTTCGTCGAAGTTTGGAAATAGGAGAGTTGAATATGAAAATTTCCTCATATTATATTTTGCCATTCAAAACTGTGAACAGAAGCAAAGCCGTCTAGATAGCAAGGCAGATAAAGTAGCAGTGGCTATAGGTTTAATCTGTCCAAATTGGTTGCAGTTGCTGTTAGTTTTCCGTTGAGCAAATTGAAAATAGAAGAGGATTGCACCAAGCATATCAAGTTATTTGAACTACTTGTTATATATTTTCTGACGCTTTTCATGAAATCTAATGTAATGGTTCAAACGACCATCCTCAAACTCGGTCTTTCCATTTCAATCAACCTGACTGGGTATAGGACCCGCATCGATGGCAGGCTCCTCCGCTGGAATGGGCTAGTCATCGGGCGCGCTCTTTCCTGTTCATGCTTAATAGGGGCTCTAGCTGGGTGGAGTGGCCTTCCGCTCGCGTGCCCATTTATGACATAGGGGTATTTGATTTCATTGCATAAGGCTATGGCATAATTTGGCTAGGTTTTTATGCCTCATTTGAGGGAAAAGGTCATACAAAGTACTTTTGTTTGAGTTTTCCACTCAAATGGGAAATATATGGCCACGTCTACGTTTAGATCTTGATCCGATTGGGAGGGTGCGATAGGGCACCGCTACCATCTGGATATCCCACTCTTATTTGTGGGCCATAAGTCTCGTCGGTAACGACGTAGTCATCTTAAGTCCGTCTGTTTTCCCAAAGTCCAGTTTGCCTTCTGAGTCAGCAATATTCTTTGACCCTTAGTAGATTACCCCCTCCTCAACTTCGGTCAATATTTCTTTGACCCCCAAATTCGTGGATGCGAAATTTTTTCGTAGTGGGTCCTTGTGCTGGGGAAATGAACCCACCCGACGACAGCGCAACGCTAGCCTGCCAGTGCATTCATGCGTCGCCAGACAAGGCCAATCTCGGCTGCTGCTAAAAGTGAGTTTTTCGATGTTGAAATTTGTTGAATTTGCATTCAATTTTGTTTGCGGAATCAATTTTCTGCTGCGGATACGTTGAGGATGGTGCAGAAACTTTCGGTGGTGCGGTTTTGTCTAAAAAAACTTTTTAAAAGTGGTATAGTGAGTTCCAAGCCGGCCTTGAGCGTGTCGAAGACAAAGACCGTCCTGGGTGATCATCAACCTCTTCTCTTCTTCGATTATCGTGGTGTTGTGCATTATGAATTCCTTCCGCTGGGCGGAACAGTCAACAAAGAATATTATTTGACCGTTAAGCGTCATTTGAGTAACGCTATCCGCTTAAAAAGGCCGGAGTTGTGGAAAGACAATTCTTGGTTTTTACACCACGATAATGCACCATCCCATACTGCACTCGTAACTCGTGATCATTCCGCCAAAAACTCATCATATATCGTTCTGCAACCACAGTATTCACCTGACATGGCGCCGTGCGACTTTTGGCTGTTCAGCAAGCTCAAAAGGCTACACTGGGGACATCGTTTTGATACGATAGAGTAGATTCAAGCCGCAGCGAAGACGGAACTGAAGGACGTCCCGGAAATGACGCGTATCTCAAACACTAATGAATATTTTGACATTTAAATTTGACATATATGTCACTGACAGTACTATCAACCTAAAAAAAATTCTTCAAATCCTTCGACGGACGCAGTTTAAATTCAAATGTCACCTTATTTTTTTGGTCACAGTAGTATACCTAATTCACTACAATACTTATCATGCGTACGTTTTAGAGGGAATCAAGAATCAACCCACCCCACGACACCGTAGGAGCTAGCTGCTCCTGCGGTTTCGTGGGGTGGGTTCTTTCTGCCAGCGCAAAACATGCACTACAAAGTACTTATTATGCGTAAGTTTTAGAGGGAATCAAGAATCCGTAAAGATCAAACAGGTCTAGGCCTGAGAAAGTTAATCAAGGATATCGTGATACTTTTGCATCAAACATACCTATCTACTGCAATAAGACTCTTGATTACGAAAAGGGGTAATGCTCACGGCCCATAACAAGAGTAGGGGAACTTGCTGGTAATGGTGCCCCCATGCACCCTCCCAGCTGAATATTAAATCCCAATGACGTGCTTCACATGCGAGAACTATACTTATTCCTCGACATGAGCCTCTGAAACCGAAAGAGTAGAAGCTGCTCCCACCTAACGTTGTGGGTCACGTCTTACAAATTTAACAATTCATTTTTTATTTTCACAATTTATGTTAAATTTTCATGAATTCTAAAAAAATTAATTTAAAAGTACTTGACTTACAACACGCACAAATAGTGCGTGGAAGTGGGTGTAATGGATGAAGAGGAAAAATTCCATTATCTCATATATAGTAATATAAATATGGTTTACAATGGATCTATTAATTTAAAATATTTCAATTGCATTGCTTCCTTCTAACAAAAGTATGCTCATAATATAAATCTTCATCATGGGCAAAATATAGCGAAATTTTATGGGCAAAATAACATATACTAACTAGTTCTATGCAAATGAATATAAATTACTTAAATCATGAAATTTTTGAAAATCTAGGAAATAGTTACTATGCCGCCAAAATGGAGGTTGGGCGATGAGCTATCTCCTCCTCCCTGGAAAGCTTTATAATTTTTCGGAACCTACGGAAGGGCCACGGAATGGAACGGACCCACGGCAACGATTTCGCAAATTGAAACAAGTTGAAGTAGCAGGAGGATGCTCCTGCCAGAAGAGTATTGTAAAACAATTAGTAAATCAAACAGTATATCCTGCATATCAAAGCTTGACTAATATATAGATTCCATAAATTGAGTTCGAAAAATTATTATGGTTATTATGATTTTAAACTCGCCACTATTTTGTTTCAAGTGTTTTGACCCCGTTGCTTGATTAGTCGTGATAACACATGAATATTAGAAACCATTTCTAAAATTCTTATCAAAATTCCTACATATTTGCAGTGTCTAGGTCCGTTGCAAACGTGTATCTCCCTAGTATCACGTGTTAATGTTGTTGTAATTGTTAGATATTCACTCGGCTGTAACTTAGCTGTTTATTGTTCAGAAAACTTAAATTATAGATTTTGGGAAATTCAAGGGTCCCATCTTGATTTTATAGACAAAAAAGCAAAATTTATAAAATGTACTATTATTAACAAAGTTGATCGAATTTCGACTTCTAAGGTATTTGTTGCCCTTGTGAAGGAAAAATTGTCAGTTTAAGTACTGTTTTGAAAAGCTCTTATAAAAAACTTTCATTTGATATTCATATCGGCTACGTTTGATGAAATTTTTGTTCAGCGGCCACTCCCCTATACTGTAATCATCGATTCATGGCCTATTTTTTCGAATCCTAGAATGGTTACAAGGCCCATTTACTAGGAGCTCTCCCCTGCCTCCTCGGCTTGTTTCACCTATGAGTATTAATTGTAGGTACTCATCTTCAGGAATTCATTAAATTGAATCAAGTATTAAAAGCATGCGCCTTAAACGTTCAAGTTGGGACAAAATACATCAAAACTATTCAATCTTCGCATTTAAAACAGCCACTATTTTGCTTTACCATTACAAATACCGCTAGCTGAGCCGATTCTCAAAGAAATTCATGATACCTATCATTCCTGAAATTTTCATGCAAATCCTAACAAAGCTGTAGTATCTGAATCGGTTAAAAAGCGCATATGGTTCCATAGCCATATGTTTTCATGGTAATGCAGCGCATATTGTTCCATAGTAATTCAGGAAAATTCAAACCGCTATAACTTCATTAAATACCATTCGATCTTTATGAAACTTTTGGGACAGATTAATCTCATGAATGGCCATCAGTGTACTGAATTTCATTAAATTTAAGGGCACCGTGAAGATTTTATTCAAGAAAACGTAAAATCGATAAATTATACTATTACTAACAAAGTTGAGTGAATTTCGACTTCTCACGTATTTGTTGTTGTTGTACTCATAAAGGCCTACATTCATGATTTTTTTCAGATTTTTCGGATCAAAGGTGGGGACACAAATTTTTCGTACATTTCCCCTTCCCCTGCACCCCTCAACGCAAAATTTGTCATTTTAAGACCTGGTTTGGAAAGTTCTGATTAAGACCTTTCATTTGATTACCATATTGCCTACATGCGATGAAAACTTTTTTTTCAGGGGCAACTCCCCTGTATGGGGAGACCCCCCCCCCCTTAAAGACCTTATACATTTTTTTTTCGTATTGAAACTTTGAAAAGGGCGTCACTTCGCACCTACTTACAAAATCTTATGTTTCTAGCTTATGTCGTTTCCGAGAAAAAGTGGTGTGACACACGGACGGACGGACGGACAGACGGACAGACAGGACGCGATTTTAGTAGGGTATTGTAAAATGATTTTACAGTACCCTATAAAGACTATGCATTGAAGCCAAATCACTCAATCACCCTGGGACCGTTCACAACAGGCCAGTCAATATAAATTAAAAACACTGGCAGTCCAGGAAACGAGCTAGACTGGAAATGGTATTCAAGACATGAGATCGCACACAAAATTCAAAAGCGGGAAGCCTACAGACAAACGAGAATTTGGACAGGTCTTCATTATTAATAGGGAGCTCAAATCGCACATTCTTGATTTTAACGCAGTGAATGAACGGTTGTGTGAGATCCGTATTAAAGGAAAAATCCTTCAAAACTTGGCTGATCAACGTACATGCCTCAACTGCACAAAAAGATGAAGAATCGAAGGAAACGTTCTGCAATTACTTGGAAAGATTAGTCCACTCATTGCCTACAAACGATATAAAAATAGTTCTGCATGATTTCAAAGCTAAGGTTGGCAATGAGATATCTTATCGGGGAACGACGGGAGGATATAGTCTCCATGATGAAACAAATTACAACGACCAGCGCCTTATTGACTTTGCATGGAGCAAAAATGTAGTCATAAGTTTGACTTGCTCCCCACATTTACGCATTTATAAGATGACCTGGGTATCACCGGACAACAACACAAAACCTCAGCCTCAAGCATACTTGACGTCTTTACAAACCAAGGAGCCAATTATAACTCATGTCATTGCTTGATTATATTAATCTATCGATGTCGTATATCAAAGGCATATTCGACTAAGATCAGTCTGCTACAAAAATTTAACATCGAAAGGCTCCAGACAGCGTCTGTTGAAAATTTCACGCACACCTTCAACACCAGCTGAGTTAGAGTTCCATCTCTAAAGACGAGCAACGTGCTCTGGATGGAAGAACAGACGATCGGACATCAAGCTCGGTGCAAGAGAAATGATTGGTTTGATAATGAGTCACAGTATGCGTCAGACAAACGAATCAGATGCACAAAAAATACGTAGCTAGGGAAATCAGAAAAAAGAGAGAACATTATGAAAATCTCAGAAGAAAAGCGAATAAAATGACTAGAATTAAGAAAAGAAAGTACTTTGATGGCCGCTTGAGAAGCATCGATCTAAGTCTAGCAACAACACAAGACAAGTATGCAAAGTAGTGAAAGGCCTGCAACGTGATTATCAGCCCAAAATCACGCTCTGTCGTGTTGAAATCGGCAATATAATCCAAAACCAAGATTAAGGAAAGATCCACACAGCTCCAGTGCATCGAAGCCTATATGTGTCTCTGGAGAGCTACCATTGGCCCCACTAACTGAGGATGAAGTTTGTTCTACCATCGATAAGATTATAGTGGAGCTCATCAAATATGGTGACAGCAGTTTTCAGAAGGCTATTCACAAATGCATTCACCACATTTGGCAGCAAGAACAAATGCCAAAAGAGTGGAGCCAATCAATTATATTCCCTATCCACAAAGAAGGTGACAAGCTACAGTGCGAAAACTCTAGCGGCATATCACCGCCCTGAACGGCGTACAAAATATTTTCGAAGATCTTAGAAAATAAAATTGGATTCTTCGCCATCAGTATTATTTGGGAGTATCAAGGAGGCATTAGAGTAGTTAGATCGATGACAGACCAATTGTTCACTGTCAAGCAGGTACTCGAAATATGCTGGAAGTTCAACATAGACGTATAACAAATTGCGTTGAATTTAAGCAAGCAAACGATAGTATTGATCGTAACGTACTGTATCAAATCATGCTTCGCTTTAGCAATTCAGCCAAATCAGCCCATTTTACCAAAATGACAATGACATCTACGGCCTTCCAAGTCCGTACCAATACCGAACTTACCGATACCTATGACACAAATATCGGACTGAAGCAGGGAGACGGGGTGGCCCCATCGCTATTCAATTTGGCTCTAAGGTACGTCATAAGGAAGCGATATATGAGGTTAATTACTATACAGGTCGTGCCAAACAGTAACCTTTTACGAACGACATCAACATTTTGTTATTGTCATTAACAACTGCCAAAGAACTCTTCTTGAAACTCAACAGCGAAGCAAATCGAATGGGACTGCAAATCAACGAGAATAAACTTAAAGTTCATGGCGCAGTCGAAAGGAAACAAAATACACAAAATATCACACTTGGCGAATACAATTTCGAAAATGCAAGCAAATTTGTGTATTTAGGTGTCAAAATATCGAGAACCAGTTGATACGCTTACTATTTTCCGATGTTCCATCAGAGACCTCCAACTTGAGCCCTTGGACCCGGTTTGCCCGACGAAGAGGGGCCATACGCCACTCCCTTTGCCAGTGGGTCCGAAATGAGATCGCCAAGCGAGAACGCGACCGAGTCGGGAGGTTAGCATCGGCACTATTGCACGTTTACCGCGGGAACCTGATAAACCCACAATCTCACGGAGAAGCTGCAAATAGCGGCCACAAGTTTGAAACGGCACCGATGTCGTGGCAATTCTTGTAAGCACTCGACCGTGCGCCTGGCCCTAGGAAAATGTTTCCCATTCCAATTTAATTTGGAGGAGAACCAACCCGGCCTGACGTTGGAAATGATCACCACCTTCAATTAAATTTGCGAGCAAAACAAAAATCTACCCAACCCTGGATAAAATTTCTAACTTTCGTCCCGTACGTTAGCGTGCCTCGCGCTCTTACCCCTCAGGTGGTACTCGGGGACACTTTCACACGGCAGTTCTAAGCCACCCCAAAGTCTCGCCACTGTTGCAATAATCACACAAGTAGACTCTCGAGCCAGAGTTCACACTTTCCACTTAACGAACCAAATTTATTCCAATTTAACATAAAAATTCAAAATATCTATAAGATTCAAAATTGAAAATTAATTACTTACTACTTATTGCTATTCTTGTTTCCACGTGATCATGGGCCCCCAATTTGCTCGATGATTGGTTTTAGTTGCTGTTGTTCCCCGGCGAGTTGAAAATTGTACCACAAGCTGCGCGTCGTCTCCTGTCTAGCTTGTACCATAACTTTTCTTCCTTGCTTCCTCAAATAATTCGCCTTGCGGCCAGTACCTTCTAGCCGCTTCCTGAATTTTCCCCACCGTTCGGCAGCAGCTTTTCATTTGTACTCCGGTGTCTTTTATAGAGACATGGCAAAGAAAATGAATGTTCATTATTTTCTTTAATTGTTTCCATACAACAAATCTAAAGCACTTAATCGGATTGATTGTCATCTAGACAAGCTAAAATAAGGTCCGTGTGGGTTCGAACACTTTCAGGATGAGTTTTTAAAATTTTGGACATTGCCAGCAATCTGAAATATTTCAAATTCTGATCGAAGTCCTCAATTAATACACGAAGCTTTTGTACGCACAGTTTTATAGAGGCACTATGATTTGGCATTCCGCTGTTCATGCTAATTAGGTATCTGCATTGTACCTCCTGGATCGCCGCAATTGATATTTCCTTGTGAAGTTGTAGTCTGGCCATTCCGCTTAGAATCTACTCAACCTAGTCATTACATGTGACAAGAAATTACAATCGAAAATATTTAATTCCAAAAATTGCGTCACCATTTCTTCTTCGTCTGGCTGGCATGATAAATGTTACCTTTAGCTCGCGGGGGTCTTGCTTGTGAGATCCCGGATGAAAGTGTCCCGTGACAAAGTAATGAAAGCGACGAAAAACGCAGAAGAATACAGCTCGCAAATAACATATTTTATTCAGTTTTGACGATCTTGAAGACCAGCTGCACACACAGGAAAATAAAGCTTCAAGTAGACAAATCTGTATGTAAAGCGCTGTATTATGCTATGGGTGTGAAAAATGGATCCCAAACAAAGCATCCGCAAATATGTTTTACGTCTTTGAGTGATGGGTCCTGACGCGAATAATTGGAGTGAAGCTAGATGAGGACCAATGGCAAATTCGATATAACCATGAACTGTAGGAAATTTTTGACGAGCCGGAGGTCTCAACGACAATAAAGCTGTGGAAGCTGCAATAAGTTGGTACATTTTGCCTCCCCCTGGATCCTCTGATGCATAATATGGCTATTTTCTTTCAGATTCTAAACTTCCTAATCAAAACCTTTCATTTGATACCTCACCCGACGAGCATTGATTTAAAAAAAAATTCTAGGGCTACTTCGTTCTTAGGGGAGTCCCCTCATACAAAATTTTTGGTAAGACCTAAGCTTTTGAGAGACCATCAGTACTGATTTACGATACGTTCGTATCATAGCTGAACCGGCTTATAGTCCATCCGAAGAATTATTCGACACAAATCTCGTTTTCACCAACTGGATTCGAGCCAGAGACCTTCGGCTTACGTAGCGAGCACTCCAAACAGTACACTAAGCGGATTACCGACAACAGACATTCGTCGCAGTGAAATGGAAACCAAATTGAAAATTTAGTAAAATTTCGACTTCGACCATTCTACGGTACTATGCTTCCTGATTGTCTTCGAGGAACTTACAGAGTGGTACCGGAAAATTCTTTGTTTGAGGATTTTTGTGATCAACACTACATCGTCACTTTTTACTACCATCTTAGTATTTAGCCACCATTAATATAAAACTGACTCAAGTGAAATTAGTAAATTTAAATTTATCCGTTTATTTCTTACTTCCTTAAAAACAACGCCCCCATAACTTATCCTAACTGCATCTCGTCAACCACATGCCCTTGACGAAATCCACTTGAAACATCGCTGGCAGCACTTAACATTCTTTTCTTACGTACTAAACACGAACTGTTTGTGCAGTATGAGGAAGTAGTGTTGCAGCATTGCACATGACGTCGAGGACGATAAATGCTCCCAGTCCACACAGAAGAAGCTACGAGTTGATCCTGACATGTAAGGAATGGATGAGCTTTTCCAACGGTAGCAGCATACATTCCCGTAGACTCGTAGTTATATGCTCACACTTGGATACTCTTCTTCTTATTCTTTAGCTGCTGGCGCTTCTATTTTTCGTATTCCTTTTGGCGTGTGCTGAGGAGTAATGCACTTGCGAATGCACCAACATTAAATTCAAGTCAATTTACCGACACTAATAGTATGGTCGAGTGAGAATTGTTTTAGAGTGCACGGTAAATATTTGTAATGTGAAGTTTGGATGGGCGGGTGTGGAGTAGTAAATAAAGAATTTACGTAGAAGTGTGTAATGCTTTGATAGTATGCGATATATTTTGTTCAGATTCGCTTTGAGAAGATATTGATTGGGGAGAAAATCGAAGATTGATTTTAGCGGGAATGATTTTGCTGCAATTATTGTGCTTATAAAGATTCAAATAGAGTAAATTGAAATGCTTTATTAACTGACTTCTAAAGAAAAAACTTCAACAATTTTTTTACCAAGGTAGTCATGTGAAATCTAAAATTTCTTGATGAGATCTTTTCAAAATACATCTTAAGCTTGCAACACTTGCCATGATGAGTCTGCGGGAAGGAGAGCATACGAAAAAGTTGTATTCACCCCACGCGACTAGACACCTGTAATTCCGAACGACTGAAAAAAAAAACAACTGGATGTAGTTTTGAGTGAGGATGAAAACAAAAAATAACTTCTGAGTCAAAATCTATTCAATTTTTTGGATTTTAGTATGACTGGCAAGTTTCATATTTCCCCTAAAAAATGGTAGGGGTACCTTTTAATTCAATGAAACAAAATGCTCGAACGGTATTATCTACGTAACTAAGTAGGTGTAATGGTAGCCTCCATCGATTCACTTCGGCGAGGGTTCACTTGGGCCAACAAGGGCTCATTGTAATCCCGCAATTAAATGGACACGACTTTTTAGGGTTTTGTAAAATAATTTTACAAAACCCTACTAGTTTCGCGACCAGTCTGTCCGTCCGTCCGTCCATCCGTGTGTCACAGCAGTTTTTCTCGGAAACTACTTAAGCTAGAAACATCAAATTTTGTGTGTAGCTGTAAAGTGGTGATCTCTTCAAAGTTCAAATACAAAAAAATTTTATAAAATATTTAAGGGGGGTCTCCCCATATAGGAGAGTGACCCTCCGAAAAAAAATTTCATTGAAGGTAGCCGATATGGGTACCAAATGAAAGGTCTCGATGAGAACTTTTCAAAACAGGTCTTTGTTTGGCAAAATTTGCTTCGAGGGGCGCACAGGGAGGGGAAATACACGAAAAATTTGTGTCCCCCCCCCCCTCGCGATTGGACACCTGTGATCCGAAAAATCTGAAAAAAAATCAGGATTGTAGGCCTTGGTGAGTGGAACAACAACAAATACGTTAGAAGTCGCAATTCACTCAACTTTGTTAGTAATAGTATGATTTATCGATTTTATGTTTTCATGAATAAAATCTTAACGGTGCCCTTAAATTCAATGACATTCAGTACGTAGATGTTTATTTATAAGATTAATCTATCCTGAAAGTTTCATAAAGATTGGATCATATTTAGCGAAGTTATAGTGGTTTGAATTTTCCTGTATTACTATGGAACAATATGCGCTGCATTTATTACTATGGCAACATATGGCTATGGAACAACATGCGCTTTTTACCGACTCAGACACTACAGTCTTGCTAGGATTTGCATGAAAATTTCAGGAATGATAGGTGTCAAGTATATCTTTGAGAATCGGTTCAGCTAGTGGTATCAGTAATCGTAAAACAAAATAGTGGCAGTTTTTAATGCGAAGATTGAATAATTTTGAGTTATTTTTTCCCAACTTCAACGTTTCAGGTGCATGCTTTGAACACTTGATTCAATTTAATGAATGACTGAAGATGAGTACCTACAATTAATGCTCATAAGTGAAACAAGTCAAGGAGGTGGGAGAGAGCTCCTAGCGAAAGGGTTTTGTAACCATTCTAGGAGTCGAAAAAATTGGCCATTAATCGATGATAACAGTACAGGAGAGTGGCCCCTGAAAAAAAATTCATCAAACGTAGCCGATATGAGTATGAAATAAAAGTTTTCACGGGAGCTCTTCAAAACTGTTTTAAACTGTCAGTTTTTGCTTCAGTGGGGGCACAGGGGGGAAATACATGAAAAATGTGTTTCCTCCGTCGCGGATGGATATCTGAAATGATTTTCAAGGGAGATATTTATGAGTATAACAATAACAAAAACCTCAGAAATCAAAATTCGTTCAACTTTGTTAATAATAGTATGATCTTCGTATTTCATATTTTCTCCAATAAAATCGTCTTTGCCATGTTTCTTGATTTGATTCGATCTGGTGACTGCATTTTGTAAATTGAATACAAAACCCTTCTGACATGAGCGTAGGAATTAACAAGTTAGGTAAACACCCAACTTGTTAATTCTGAGAACGAGTCTAAGCTTTTAAAAAACTGAGTGATTCTCTTAAAATTTACCGATGATCTTTGGCTAAGTCAGTGAAGAAGTAGAGCCCGGCATTCACATAAGAGGTGAAGTATTATATGCTTCTCCTCCTTGCATCTACAGCTCCAGCAAAAGTCATTATATGGGAAACTCATTCATGCCAAATGGACAAACCCCAGTTACGCCAGACACCGTTTATGGAGGGACTCATTTCTAAGTTTAAGAAGCTGCCTGGTGTAACAGCTGTCAAAAGTAGTTCACAACTATTTTGCGATTGTGCTGATAACTTCAACCATCTGGGAGTCTATCGCGTCCTTAAGTCCTTTTGTTCGACGGGTGGCTTAATTAAATCAATTGGAATACCTATAGGAAAACCACAAAACACCTTCGAGAAAACTACGCCTGCTTTTACTGGTTCGTCTGCCTGACAGTTTCCCACCCAAATGAGCTGCACTTTTGAGTATTGTTTAAAGATTTACAACATTTGGGAACAAGCCTTGAGAACGTATGAGTTCCATCAAGGACTTTACTGCCTGGAAGGCACTACAGTGGTCCAGCAACTTTGAGTTGAAATCAACAGAAAATACACCGCTCCTCACTTTTTTGCTCATCAGTGTGTCATTCAACTACGTCAATATCCACAGGGATATTCCATCAGCCCATTCACATTTAGTAGAGATTTGAGTTTCAAACTCTTTCACCAAAGAGTTTTGAGCAGTAACATAATAATATATGTAGGAATAGACATACCCTGAAGCAATATTTTAAAATGGTCCAAGTCTGTCTTTTCTATGGATTACCGCAACGTACCTGTATTCCTACTGTTGTGCACTTTGTGCGCTGCAATATGAGTGAATTTATTGAAAGCCAATGGAGTGGCGCTAGAATTGTTTTATCAGGGTAGTACGGAGTGCACCTTTGATGAGCAAGGCTGCTGAACTACCTCTTTTTCATCACTTTTTGATTTGTTGCCTTGAGAATAGCCGACCACTAAAATATATATTGGGTTATAGCACTCTTTTATCGAATGGTTACCGCTGCACCGATCGCGTTCAAATTTTGTATTCCGGAGCACTTTTTAATTCTAAAACCGATAAGGTGAGGAAAAAAATTCGTCAATTGACAACCCACACATTTATTCAATTGTGATCAGATGTCGTCATATAACACAATTGAAGAAAATAGGATGGGAATTGTATTTCAATAACATTTTGGTGGAATTTAAGGCATTAAATTATAATATTTGAAATGGCAGATCCCTGATGCTGCTGTAATATATTGTGCAAGGAGGGGTTCTGGAAGAGCAGCCTTCTTTTCTCTAGAAGGGTACCCTTCTATTCTCTAGAGGAGCACCCTTCTATTGTCTAGAGGTGCAACTTTCTATTCTTTAGGTGTGTATTCTATAGAAGGGCATCCTTCTATTCTCTAGGGAGAACTCTCTTCCTTCTACTCTATAGAAGGGAACCCTTCTATACTTTATGATACCCTTCTATTCGTTTGAAGAGTACCCTTCTATAGAATGGAAAGGTGCTCCTCTTGAGAATAGAAGGGTGCCCTTCTATTCTTTAGAAGGGTACCCTTCTATTCTTTGGAAGGGCACCCTTCTATTCTTTGAAAGAGCACCCTTCTATTCTTGACAAGGGCACCTCTTTAGTTTTTAGAAGTTATTTTCTTCAATTGTGTTATATGACAACACCTGGCCACAATTGAATAAATGTGTAGGTTGTCAATTGACGAATAAATGTAGTGCTCATCTGTCAGTTGGATACTAAAATTAATAAAATTATATTGAAAAACCTTTTTCATCGGATTTTTCCTCACCTTATCGGTTTTAGAATCAAAAAGTGCTCCGGAATACAAAATTTGAACGCAATCGGTGCAGCGGTAACCATTCGATAAAAGAGTGCTATAACCTATATATTGTCCCTTACAGCAGATTTGGTTCGACTACGGTAGTGTAAATCTAGATGAGGACAAAAGTTTGTAGCCCATAAGTTGCTTCTATGACCATTATGCAGCTATGCTATATAGAGCGCATGCCTCTTCCGTAATATTATCTTTCCATGAGAGCTGTAACGATTTCACAATCGATCATGCGATTTTTTCCCAACAAAAATCTAAATTAGGCTCGGAATGATGCAAGGACGTAAATTTTTAGCCGTGAAAACGAATTGTACCATTATGATCAACACGTTCGAATACTCACAATCTATTCTATGGCCAGCGAGTTCGGAGAAAAATTTGGTGATGGATCTTACCACTAGTAGACTGTGTCCTCATAAAAATTTCAGCCACCGTCAAAATTCATCATCGTCTATGGCACAACAGTCCAAACCGGGCCTTGCCCTCCAGGATTGATCTACTCCAATCATCAAGGCTCTGTAACCTCGTCCTCCAGTTGATCACTTCCAGCAAGGACATTCTATTGGGTCTTCCAATTAAGTCATTGGTCTACTCGTAGGTCGTCTACCTTGTGCTTTATCCTACAATGTCTCTTTGGGTAGTTGGTTTTCTTCCATTCTTTCTACATAGCCCACCCATTGCAATTTGCGTAACTTTACGCAAAAAGATACAGATGGATCGTCATATAGTTCATGCAACTTATCGTTGTAATGTAGGTTTCACTTTTGTTTCAATGAGCTGTTAATTTTACGGAGTACTTTGCGTTCAAATATGTCCACTATTTCTTCAGATTCTATGTTTCACTTCTATAGAACAGTAAAGGTTTGGCTAGTATTTTGTAAGTGCGCAGCATATTTTGCCTTTGCATAACTCTGTGGACATTAAAATGATAAGAACGGTATAATGGACTTTATTTGCTGCATTTGTGTGGCCTCCAATCTTGACCTTTTGGTTACCTCTTCTATTCAAGTTGGCTCTATGGTAGATAAAGCTACCCACACTATCAATGTTATAGTCTCATATGGTCAGTGTTTGTTGAACTACAGTGTTCTTCCTCGTTTGAGTCATGAACTTAGTTCTTGTTTCCATAACTCATAAGCCAATTCAGTTTTATCAATTTAAAGGCTCAAAAATTCTCCTTTTACATCTAAGATTAAACGTGTGGTAATATGGATGTCATCAGCATATGCTACTAATTGTGTGAATTTGAACATTAGTGTAACAGATGTTTCAGCACAATATTAAAGAGCATCAAGGTAAGCCCATCCCCTTTTTTAGGGTTATGTACTAAAATACAAAACCCTATTGCAATCACGACCTGTGTCCGTCTATCCGTCCGTCCGTCTGTTTGTCACAGCACTTTTTCTCCGAAACGATTAAAGCTACAGCAATGAAACTTTGTGGAAAGGTCAGAAGTGGTGACCTTTTGAAAATTTTTGGGTGGACATTTTTTTGAAAGGGTTTAAGTTGGGTCTCCCCATATAGGGAGGTGACCCTTTAAAAAAAATTTCACCGTTGCTTGGAATATAATACAAAATAGTGCTTGACTTTTTTGTCACAACAAAGCTAGTATACATGTTCAGAGTTCCAAGTCAACGGAAACGGTGAAGTAACGGACAGCTCTATAATGAAATCAGGCTTAAAAAGTTTGGTAGACAGGCCTACGCTCATGTCAGAAGGGTTTTGTACTTAACTTACAAAATGCAGTCACCAGCAATGAATAAAATCGAGAAACATGTCAAAGACGATTTTATTGGAGAAAATATGAAATTTGAAGATCATACTATTATTAACAAAGTTGAATGAATTTTGACTTCTGAGGTTTTGTTATTGTTATACCCATAAATATCTCCCTTGATATTTTTTTCAGATTTATTAGATCATCGGTGTTCATTCGCGAGGAAGGAAACACATTTTTTGTGTATTTAGCACCCCCCCCCCCCCCCCCTTTGTGCCCCCCCTGAAGCAAAAATTTTCAGTTTAAGAATTGTTTTAAAAATCTCTTATGAAGAACTTTCATTTCATACTCATATCGGCTACCTCTGATGAAATTTTTTTTCAGGGCCACTTCCCGTATTGTAATCATCGATTCATGGCCAATTCTTTCGAATCCTAGAATGGTTACAAAGCCGCTTTGCTAGGAGCTCTTTCCTGCCTCCGCGACTTTTTTCACGTATGAATATAAATTGTAGGTACTCATCTTCAGTCATTCAAGGGTTCAAGGCATGTACTTTAAACGTTAAGTTGGGGAAAAATAACTCAAAATTACTCAATCTTCGCAATTAAAGCAGCCACTATTTGATTTTACGATGGCTGATACAACTAGCTGAACCAATTCTCAATTACCTTTGTCTTTCAAGTTTTACTTCAACTGTCGATCACTTCACAATCAATATCGCTTTTAATTCGCCCTCCTCACTACCGCAGTTTTACTATATTGCGGTTGTAATGAATCCCTCCATTCATTCAGCTCGCCTTTATATAGGGTCACTAGTCATTCAATCCATTTCTCGTTCATTAGCAAACTACCTGAAATATTCGAGCAGATTGATGAATGGGCAGTGACGTCACTTTCAGGTGTTGATCATGCTTGTTGAGTTTTCGAGTACATTCGTTTGTTGATCATGATGTTCCTAATGCTTGTGAAAACAATTGCGACAGAAGCTCACAGAATTATTTGTACATGCAACAATACTTTTACTAACAAAGTTGTGTGAATTTCGAGTTCTCATGTATTTGTTGTTGTTGTTGTTGTTGTATGCATAAAGGCCTACATTCATGATTTTTTTCAGATTTTTAAGGATGAAAGGTGTCGAATCGCGAGGGGGGATACGTGAAAAGTTCGTACGTTTCCCCTTCCCCTGCCCCCCTCATTAAGATCTTTCCAATGACACCCTACTCAACTACCAATGGTGAAAAAAAAGTTTTATAGGGTCACCTCCCTACATGGGGAGACCCCCCTTAAACCCTTTCAAAAAAATTTCCACCCCAAAACTTTCAAGAGGTCACCACCTCTGACCTTTCCACAAAGTTTCATTGCTGTAGCTTCCATAGTTTCGGAGAAAAAGTGCTGTGACATACAGACGGACATGGGTCGTGATTGCAATGGGATTTTGTATTTTAGTACAAAACCCTAAAAATGAGTTCTATCACAATTTAGCATTCAATTCACCTTAAAAAATTACCTTAATAGTATTTGTCTTTAATTTCTCTCCGAATCAGATGGAAAATTGGTTATATGTTATCGAGAGCTATCCGTTAAACTATTACCATACACTGTCGAAAGTGGTGTTAATTCTCTAGTGAATGTGCACATGCTAGTTTCTGTACTTTCTTTTACAACGTGTAATTGATTGTGAATGTGTAATCCTATATAAAAGTAGTCCACGTAGTGTAGTGGTTAAAGCATTCACCCCGTAAACTGAAGGTCCCTGGTTTGAGTCTCGCTGGTGACAACAAGAAAGACTATAAGCCCGTTCAATTATGATACGTGCTGGTTTAAAATCAGAACGTTTTGCAGCTGGGTGGATGGACACACGGCCAATGCGTGGTACTGACTATATCACCTTTCCGAGTTCTGATACATTCGGTCAAGATGATAAGATACTGTAAATATCTCTATGCGAAGGCCCAAAAGGGGCTGCAGTGCTAAAGCAAAAAAAAACTTCTATAAGTACAATATATGAAATGGAAATATACCAGAGCCCACAGAGTGTCTGTTTATAGTGTATGTTGTGCGGTTCAGTAGTTAATGCGTAGCTGTCTTCCACATGACTAAATGAAATTTTAAATAACGACTTTATTTGTTGCTTTCCTTATGATCGCAATCATAAACTGAGTTTTATATCACACAATAACCACTAAAATAAATAGAGCAAAATGCGAAGTTGAAATTGGTTCAAAGTCAAATGGAGCCTGTTCCATTAACTATGTGGGGTTTTCGATCCCCCATCGGACGCGTCCTCAAAAAGCGGACAGAAGTTGACCTAACCGGCTATTCAGTGGGTATATGGGAAATGAAATACCACTCGCGGACAAAAATTGACTGAGCCGAAGTATCGACCACGCTCCACATAGTACTTAATAGTCATGGGACTAGGACAATAGCCTCAGGTTGGATTGGATAAACGGCAACAACTACAACAACGTATAATGGACTATTCTTTTGGAACTTGGAGTGTTAGATCATTAAATAGACCAGGTATACTGCGATAACTTCTGGATGAGATGAAGGAATATAGAGTCTACATCCTCGCAGTACCAGAAACTAGAGGGCGCAGCGAGGACGCATTTGACATATGAAAGCACACTGTGTTTAGAAATACAGATAAAAATTATAACCGACTCCAATCAAGTTAACGATAGGTAATGTCAAATTCGTATTAAGACCAAATTTTTTCACGTCTGGCTGATCAACAATCACGTGCCCACACAAGCCACAAAAGTAGCAATCAAGGACGGATGTAACAGTAGCCTGGAATGCACTGTCGGTGCATTGCCAAAAATTTGCTGTGAAAAAACTCAAAGGGATGCAGAGTGCAGTGACAAAAAACAACGCCTGATAAAACTCGCTACAAGCAAAGGCTTCATAGTAAGCTCAACACACTTCCCGCATCAAGATATCCACAAGGGAACGTTGGCATCTCCAAACGATCGCATATTCAACTAAAGTGACAATGTTCTCATACTAAAATGAGCAGCCACCACTATTCTCGACAGACGCCCGTTTTGTGACACTGTCTATGATTTTGACCACTGCCTTATAAGGGTCAAGTCCTGATGTAAACAAGGAAGATCAATTACCAGATGGTGCTTGATACACAAGCTAAATGATAGCCCAGTAGCGTCCACATACATGACAGAGTTGGAAAATCGCATTAATTTATGCCCGTAGGCAGAGAAAGCAATGATGACAACAAACCCTATGGAGACAGTAAGAGATGCGGTAACAGAACTGGAAAATGAGTTGTTGGGGACTGGTCTGATGAGGAATTGTAAAAATGAACCAAGCATACACTGAATAATTCCAGCGACCAACTTGGGTCAAAGGAGAACAATAACACCGACCTACTACAAGCTAAAAATGCGCCAAAGAAAGAAACGACTGCGCATAAACACAAGATCTAACAGGTAAACGTTAATATGATCCTACATGAAGTTCGATCAGTGTATCCTCTACTAGATTGCTCAGAGATGATATTAGCCCACAAAGAAATTCATTATAGTTGTTCAGGTCAAAATCAAAAACAGATGGCGATAATATTTCCAGAATCTCAGCAAAGCATCCTCAAGAACTACTAAAGCTATAAGTATTCAAAAAGCAGAATAAAAGGTACCAGTTTCATCATCAATCAGGGATGCAGGGTTAGCAGCAGTACGTAACCTCAGAAAAAATAAGCCTCCTGGAATAGGAGGATTACAACCAGAATCGCTGTGGAGAGGGCGTCCCCATCGAACTCACCTCGTCCATGGATTAGTATGTAGAATACGGTCAGAGAAGGAGTAAGCAGAGGATAGCCAAAAAGTACAATGCGTCCTGTGCACAAAAAGAGGGACAAAATAAGGCATGAAAACTATAAAGGATTCACTCTACATTGTGCATCTTTTAAAGTATTCTGCAAAATTATAGAAAGGGAATTAAAGTCGTTTTATGGAAGTATTATAGAAGGTTATCAGAGACACTATCGCTATCACGGAAGTCCCTGCAGTTGCAGACATTAATTCGTAGCAGAAGAGCTCGTAACCCAGGGTGGCGTGCTATAGCTGGCAAGCGTTCAGTCGTGTCGCGAGTCCTCCGGAGCACCCTTCACCTAAAATCGAACACAAAAGGAAAAGGACAGGAGAGGAGGAAATCATTCTGAGGAATGAAAAATTATTATTGATGAAAACATTTTTGTTACTTTAATCAGCTTATAATGGCAAGTTCCGCCAATTCAAATCACAAAGTATGAGAAAAGTGAAGACAATATAGCGATCAAGTAGATTGAATGAATAAATTGAAATTCAAAATGGAAACATGCACGAACTGCCACTTTTTTTGTTTTTCCGTTTTCTCCCCTACTTTAGGCACTCCGGCACTTGCTTGCCTCAATGTTAGGCTATTGAACGGAACTTTCAATTTACTCCACTTTTATTTAACAAGCACTGTACATTTACTCCTCTTTAATTTTAATTGGCATACAGGTCTTGTTATTCACTTTTTCTCTTTTTTTTCTTTTTTCACTCCTTTTTAATTTGTTATCAAAAAAATTTTTTTAATATCAACCCCCAAATTTTTGCAAGTTACATTTCAAATTTTAATTGTGCATCCAATTTATCATAAAAATCGTCAACTTAAAACTCCACTAAGACTTTTATCCCCAAAATCAAAAATCTTATCTCCAACTTTAAAATTCACTTCATGATCTTACTTTTTCCACTTGCGTCTTTCCGTCACATAAAAACTCAATTCCATTCCGAATTCAGACTATCCAACTCAAAACCAATTCCGCAATCCTTTTCTTCTCAATTACCGCCGCCGTACCGGGGTAATGTAATCGAAGTTCAATACACTTCGATTCCGTTATCCAAACTTCTTTTCTATTTCAACAAATTCGACAGTTTTGCATATACAAGCATGACGATTTGCATAACCATGATAGCGTTTAGTTATATGCCAATCGTCATGCACCCGGAAACAATTGCCGATATTAAAAAGAGCGTTTGAAGTCAATCAAATATGAAATCTTTCATTCACCAGCAATGATTAAATTGGGAAAAATGATATGAATTAAAAATCGCTTAAATGAACATGTTTACTTACATGATAATTTTACTGTTTTCTTCTACATTGTCCATATAACAAGTAAGACCAAATATCCTCACTTTAAAAACTTTAGTCAAATTTTTACACTAAATTACTAATACTGTAAGTTAGTAAGTTCCATAGCAAAGAACTTACTTTTACGAGTGCATAATACTAACAAACGAGATCAGCTACAGGATATAAACAAAGCTAAATGATCTTTATCACGAAAAGCCGTCGGGCCTTGTTCATTTTGGTAAGCGGACACGTTTTGACTTGCTTGAGTCATCTTCAGTATCCAACGGATATGATAAAGGTAATGATTTTTTAAACTTGTAGGATGAGCTAAGCAGGTAGGCCCTGGTTTAGAACAGGTGAAGGGTTACCGGGGATGTAAGGTTTTTGTTTTAGTATTGTTCTGGTTCATCTTGTTGCCGTTTTTGACGGGGGGTGTGATTGATACTGAAAAATTGTATCGGAATTTATCATAAGTTTTTCGTTGATTATGTGACCATCTGTTTGTTTATGCTTGTATATTTCAAGTCTTTCTAGGATGTCAAGTCTTGTTCTGTTTATGTAACAATGTCATTGAATTTGTCATAGCGAAAGACACTTGTGCGTGGTTTTGGAGGAGGGTGGTGTACATAGTTCGAGTGTGCCTTGCTGTATGAAAAGTAGTTAATTTTCATATTGTCCTTCTTATGTGTACCATGTCACAATCCTTACATGTCATAAGCTCTTCTCTAACAATTTAATTTGTTAGATGAACACTATTGTGCTCAGTATTGATTAGGGACAGCAAATAATCAAGTTTAAAATAAAACAAGTATTCAATTACATTCATTTAATATATACTTAAGATGTTACAAATTTGTTTTATTCTAAACAAACGAATGCCTTTTGGTCGATATTGCCTATCATCTTCAGCGCTAGACGCGAAACTACTAATGTAACAATCAAACGAAAACAGAGACATTAGTTAATAACTATTAATTTTAACATATATAATTCAGTTGGGTTAAATGCTGCATCAAACATGCATAGAATACAATTACTTAAATTTAGGGGAAAATATTACTCGAGCGACATTGTATGTAAAGGGCGGTCTAACCATAATGCACGATGTTCATTGTGAGTTACACTTTAACGTCAAGCTTTTCGCCCAACTTAAATCGACATTTCTTTGTTACAGTGTTTGGAAAATCCAACCATGGAGAGATACACAATTGAGCAGCGCGTTAAGGGTGTTGAAGCCTTTTACGAATATTGGCGTTCAAATCAAGATGCATTTCGTGCACTTCGTGATGTTTTGGTCAGCATAATTGACCAAATCCATCCACAATCGGGAAAATCGTGCGCAAATTTCAGCAAACCGGGTCTGTAGGAAATGCGATATCACCTGTGCATGCTCGCCCAGTTCGTTTTGCGGAAAATATTGCTGTTGTTCGCGATAGTGTGGCAGAAGAGCCGTCGACCTCGACTCGTCGTTGTGCTCAACAATTAAACATCTCACGAGCATCACTGATGTGAATTTTGAATAATGATTTGAATTTACACGCTTACAAGGTTCAATTGACTCAAGATATTAAGCCTACTGACCATTTCAAGCGTCGGCAATACGCTGAATGGTTGGTTGAGCAGACGGAAGGGAATGGTGACTTTACAAAAAAAATCATCTTCAGCGCACTTTCACCTCTGTGAAATCGTTAACAAGCAGAATTGCCGCTTTTGGGCAAATGAAAATCCACGAGTGATTGTTGAAAAGCCGATGCATCCACAAAGAGTGACTGTTTGGTGGCGTCATCGGGCCGTATTTCTTCGAAAATGAGGACGGCCAAGCAATTACTGTGAATGGTGTTCGCTATTGCGAGATGATAACGGACTTCTCGTGGCCATCAATTGGGATTATGAACCTGGACGATATGTGGTTCCAACAAGATGGTGCAATTTGCCACACAGCCAACGAAACACTGGCTCTTTTGCGCGAAAAATTTAATAGCCGTGTTATCATACGTTGTAGCAATGTTAATTGGCCGCCATGATCATGTGATTTGACACCGTTGAACTTCTTTCTCCGGGGGTATTTAAAAGAAATAGTGTACGTCAATAAGCAAAGAACAATTCAAGAGCTAAAGGATGAGATAATTCAGCAGATAAATGATATTGAACCTCAATTATGTCTCAGAGTCATTGATAATATGGACCATTGGATAGGAGTACGCTGCTGTAGCCACGGCAAGCATTTGGACGATATATTTTCTAAGACAGAATTGTCATAGATTCTTCTATAATAACAAAGAAATATTAACATAATTTTCTGTAAACTTTTCGTTTTATTTACAATTAACATCATGCGTTTTGGTTGGACCACCCTTTATATACACACACGACAATCCACGCGTTTTGCACGGTGATTGAACGGGGACGGGGGACGAGAAAAACTAGGGAGGTAGTAAAAGGGAAATGCGAGGATTATCGTCGAAATCCTCATCTCGCGTTGTGATGTAAATATACATTATTGACAGTTTGAACTGCTAGTCAAAGGGCTTTTTCAGACGCAGCGTTAAAAGTGAGCGTTAAACAGGTGATGTATACGGGCAAGAAGAGTGAGACGCATTGAGGGGACCTGATGGTAGAAACAAGCCAAAAATTTTTAGGGTGAACGAGCGTAACGCACATACAAAAACGCATTTTGTTGATTATTTGGTGGGGGAAACTTTATACCAACGCCGGTAATCATTCCGAATTGAACACTCGGTGAAGAAGGTAGTCGTCATGAAACGATTGCCTTTCTTTAATTTGCGTGCAAAAATGGATGCGTGGACACGAGAAGCTACGCGTTATTTAATAAATTTATAAAAGCGGAGGCCATGTTCAATTTCAGGAAACAACACGACGAATATCACGATTTCAATAAAGATGAATTGCCTATTGTAAATCTATAGAAAATTAACAGTACGCATAATCTTCATAGAATCACATTATAAAAAGCAAGTTTACAACACATCAAGAAAAATATGCGACTAAAAAAGATATTCAAATTTGGAATATACATTTCAGAAAGCGGAAAAACACGGAAGATTCAAATAAATCCAATAGAAGTTTGAATCGACAAACTTTAATAATCATAAAATACATTTTTCATTCCAGTTTTTATTACCTCGTGCACAATTCAAAGCTAAAACATCAATTCTCAATCGCTTATCTCTCTGCCTTCGCTCTCATGTTGTCCGCACGATGTTTAACGATCAAATGATCCCTTTGACACATACACTCGCAAGACGTGTATCGTATACAAAAATAGGTTGGCTGAACTATGCAACGTGTCAACCATAGATATAGAGAGTACTGGATCCGCAACCGGTCGTGAGAGCCGAAGCAATTGGCAACCTTCGCTAAAGTTGCGTTAAGTTGAGGTTTGCAGTGATATGCTTTTGTTTAAGCACTCTACTCACGGCGAAACACGTTCACATTTAAAAAGTTTTTAATTTTAAAGATCACGCGTACGTAATCGGAACCTTAATTCACTGTTTTAATTAAAAATTTACGAAATTTCTATCCGCGTTGACAGTTGAGTTTTCTCGGCGATTTCGCGCTCTTTTCGATTTTCTTTTGCTTTGACGTTCGATTTTTCCGTGAGAGTCGTTTGTTGTTTGTACTCAAACTGTTTTCCGAATGATAACGAAGGCGCGATCGTGTGCACGTGAAATGAAATTTCGTTGGTATGCGCGGGTGTCAGTGGGGGAAGCGATTCTTCTGAAGAGAGAAAAGAAAAACCTGTCTGGAAAAAAGGGGAAGGAGAAGCAGAGGGAATCATATAGTTTCGAGAGCGTAAGTTATTTATAACTTATTTATGTGGCAAATTTGCTTCTCACATGGATGAGTACACAGATTCTCGTTGCTCGTCCATTTGTTTATATATCTTTGGTGTAAACATAAGAGCATAAGCGCGAAACGTGTTCGAATATGGGTTTTTACCATTCGCGTGTGAAAAAGCCCAAATGCATTCAGCGCATACAGCGCGTAATACACTAAATTCCCTCCAAGATCGCCACAGAGCGGAACTTCTTATGAGTGAAATCAAGCGCGGGGAGCTACTTGGAACAAAACCACTCCAAAAACGGGATTTTCCTGGTGGACGGGAGTAAAAAACGTTAATCCGGAGGTTATTTAAGCCCGAGAAGATTAGCGCGCTTTCTTTTTTGGGGGTTTTCGAGCAACGGGCGGAGGTATAACAGAGCGATACTCAGTAAAAACATTGACAAGGAATGGGAGACGAACCTTGGATACTGGAACATTAAAGTAGGACGAGACCACTGTGTGGTGGCGATTATCAAGAAAACGGAAGAAAAGGGCCCCTTACTTGAGTAGGAAATAATTGTAGGTGGCTTATATATTACTTTATATGAGTTGAATTGTACAAATATTACTCAAGTCGAGAAAAGGTTAATTTTAGATTTTTTTCCTTTCCATACAACATAAATACGTTCCTTTTTAGCTGTGAAAGGTGTGACCCGGGAATTCTTTCCCTGGGACGTTGACCAGGCAGGAAGACATGGAAAAGTTAAGTGAGGTGGAAATGTTCGGCGAGTGAGTGAAAGATAGTGTTTCAATTAAATTCGATTACCCTGGCGTGGGAAACTACGAGTTTTGTGTGGCGGTGAAACACTGTAACTCGTTTTGCGTGGCAGAGTTTCGTTTTGAAGGCGATTTTCACGGCTAAGTGGTGGTGAGGCCCAAAACTTGTATAATTGTCAATTTCGCTCCGAACGGCCGTGTTATCGTGCAGACAATGGGAATCGGTAATAAGGTGCTGGGACTGGCAGATGCTCGAGCACCACAGTCTTGTGGAAGCCGTGCATCGTTGCGGACATTCGGAAGTCGAAATTGTTAATTAATGAGTGAGTGCATTTAAGCAGTTATATTATAGTTAGTGAATGAACAGTGAAAGTGCGAGCAGGAGGGAAGATTCTCAACTACCAGGAGAAGAACAAGCTGGCAAAAAGGCACGGATTCTTCTGGGTGAGTGATATTTGCTTTCCTTGTTTGCGAAAGCGTGTTGTTTTAATTATTGTTGTTGATCCGAATAGAAATTGTGAAAAAAGTTGGATGAATTTCTTGGTGTGTGAGTTTGGTTTGGGCGGATTGTGGATATGACAGACATATCCACAATGGACAAAGATCAGCAGATCGCTCTGCTGATTGGGCGATTGCAAACTTCGCAGGCTGTGCAGGCACAGCTTAACGAAGTCATAGATCAGCTGGGGCAGGCTCAACAGCAATTGATAGAGGTTAATTCGGAGTTGGCAGAACAACGCCGAGTTGACAAAGAGCTCATGGAGCAGTTGAGAGATTTGGCGCTGGCTAAATCAAAAAAGAAAACCAAAAACAAAAACAAAGCAAGAAAAGTGGAGTCTTCATCTTCCTCATCAGAGGGCCCACCGCCCTCTCCTCCTTCTTCAGAAGAAGAAGCGATGGAAGAGGAAGCAATCCAAGAAGAAGAAGAAAATGAGTCGATGCAGGAAGACTCTGCTAAGGACGATGAGGAATTTCCTGCTCTGCCACCGCCGGGTCCCTCAATGGCTCTACCAGAGCTGGCCATCCCACCAAAAAAGAAGACTACTCCCACAGCGCCCACCACATCCAAGTCCCCAGACGACGACAAAAAACGGACAACGGTACCTGCCATCCTCCGAGAGCCTGAAAAGTGGACCCAGGTCCTAAAGGACATGAAAGACCTCGGAATAAAACACGAATCCGCCAAAAGGGTCTACTTGGGGATCCAGATAGTTCCAGAGACACCACAAGACCACAGGAAACTTACAAGATACTTGACAGAAATGACGATACAATACCATACGTATATCCTTCCTGAAGAAAGGAATCTAAATGTGGTTATCAGGGGTCTGTATGGACTGTCCATTGACGACATCAAAGAAGATTTGGAGAGCCAAGGATTTCACCCCATTGAAATCCACTATATAAAGTTAGGAGATGGGCCATCCAGGTTGGTGAAGGTCCTCCTTCCCAAAGCGAGACTGACATATACAATATAAGGGCAACATGTCACCTCATATGCACTGTTGAAGCGCAACGCCCCCGTACAGGACAAGTTATGTGCCACAACTGTCAGCAGTTTCGACACTCCTCCAGATATTGTCACGCTTAGGCCTGTTGTATTAAATGCGATGGGCTCCACCATTTTTCCAAATGCGTTAAAAAAGCAGAGGAAAAGCCAAAATGTGTGAACTGTGGTGGAGAACATCCAGCCAACTATGGTGGATGTCCTCGGAACCCAGTGAATGTCAGGAAACCGTTCGCACAAGTTGCAGCTGCTAATAACAACCAAACCACCAAAACATCTACACAACAACAAAATAAAAACACACAAAAACAAAAACAAGCAAACACTCCACTAAACACAAATAACAACATGGACACACTCTTTGCCACCATGCAAATACAATTCCAAACCATGATGCAAGACATGATGGCGAAAATGATCCAGGGAATTTTTTCATCACAAAACAGTTTCATCAGCACACTGACAAAGAAACAATGATGAGCTTTATGGATCATTTAACCATTCTCACATGGAATGCAAATTCCCTGCTTCATAACAGTGGTGAGTTGACTCAACTTATATTTGATTATAAGTTTGACATCATTCTCATCCAGGAAACCTTTCTGAAGCCTGGAAACCGCCTACGCTTCCCTAACTATTTTCTGTACAGGAATGACAAAACAATAGGCAGAGGAGGTGGAACGGCCATTCTTGTGAGAAGGAATGTGAACCATAATCTTGTATTCACACCTACGTTACAAACACTAGAAGCTACTGCAATTTATGTGCGGACGGATTCTTTTGAATTCATGGTAGTCTCGGTATACAGCCACCCTTAGGCAGCTACGCTCTTTGAAGATATTAAAAAACTTCTGGACTTTCAGGGTCCCATTCTCCTTGCCGGAGACTTCAATGCCTTTCACCGAAGCTGGGGAGCTGTGACAAGCAATCGTGCTGGGACTGAGTTAAACCGATTCATCACAGACAATCCACTAAGCCTGCGTATCCCCAATGAACCAACACATTATGGCTACCGAAATAGTTATCCTCTCGATATTGGTATATCACGTACCTTTGAACACGATGTACGCATCGAAGTCCTCGACGAACTTTCATCCGATCACAAACCGGTGCTCTTCTTAATAGGAGGAATATACATGGACGAACCCCTACAAGTAAAGAAGAAAACTGATTGGCAAGCTTTCAAAGTCGCACTGGCTAAAGAAACCATTATTCAAACACCTGAAACAGCCAGCGACACAGAGAAAATGATAGAAGAAATCACAGACAAAATAATACAGGCAAAAGTGGACAACACAGCCACAACTCTGACAAGGGTGACAAACCCCTATGAACTCCCTAACGACATCAAAAATTTAATAAGGAGGAGGAATCGAGTTCGGAGAAGGGCTAGGAACACAGGTGATCCTAGATTACTCCAGGAAGCAAATCAAATTAAGAAGAAAATACGTGATCGAATATCAAAATTCCATAATGAACAATGGGAGAGCTTCTTGCAAAGTCTGGAGCCTGGGAGCGATGCTTTCTGGAGGGTTTCCAAATATTTTCGTATTAAAAACAAACTTATAATACCACCAATTCACGGCCCTTACGGTATCAAATTCGACAGTTCTGGTAAGGCGAAGGCCTTTGCAGATACTCTAGAACAACAGTTCTGTGAAAATTCATCCGATGAGAAGGACCTTGACGAACACGAAGACCACGTCAATAGGTTGACCGATAGGCTCATGAGGTCAGACATTACAGACTCCGATCTAATACAAAGCACCTGTCTTCAAGAGGTTAAAGACATCATACAAGTACTGAACAGACGGAAAGCACCAGGATTTGATTTAATATCAAACACCATGTTAAAATGGTGCCCGGATAATATTCTCGATGCAATAGCAGCGATAATTAACGAAATTTTCCACTTGCGAAAATACCCCAAAATATGGAAATCGGCGATAGTTATTGTTCTTCCAAAACCTGGTAAAAATCTCATGTTCTCACAAAACTAGCGACCCATTAGCCTATTATCCTCTCTGTCGAAAATAGTAGAGCGGGTGCTACTAAATCGACTGACTGAGGTTGTTATCGAAAAAGAAATACTTCAAGAAGAACAATTTGGCTTCAAGCCATTACACTCCACAGAACTCCAGCTTACTAGGGTGGTCCAACACATTAGAATAGAGCTAAACCGCACGAAATCAACGGGTTTGGTTATGTTTGGCATAGCCAAAGCCTTCGATAAAGTCTGGCATGCAGGACTTATTTACAAAATGCATGAATCCCAAATGCCACTGCAGCTCATCCAAATCATTGGCTCCTTCTTAAAAGGCAGATCATTTCGTGTCAAAATTGACAACCACCTCTCAACTATGCGGCCAATTCAAGCTGGAGTCCCACAAAGATCACCCATCTTCTCCATACTATACAACATTTTTACCGCAGACCCACCTCGGCTGCCTTTGAACGTCCACAAGTCCCTATATGCCGACGACACCTGTGTTTTATACTCATCCAGACAAGCAAGAGTCATCACCACCAAACTGCATTTCTCCATAGACATACCTTTGAAATATTTTCGCAAGTGGAAGATCAAGTTAAACTCAGACAAGACCCAGGCATTATTTATAACTAGAAAAAGACAACAACAACCGAAAACTTTGACTATAGAAAACGAAAATATTGCCTGGTCAAGAACTGCCAAATACTTAGGACTGACATTCGACAACAAACTCTCCTGGACCGACCACATACGCAACAAACGAGGACATTGATACAATGTACTATCCCAACTCTTTCCACTTCTTAAGGCCAAGAATCTCAACATCAAGAACCGTCTGCTGATCTACAAACAAATAATACGACCGACGCTACTATATGGTAGTACAGCCTTCTACCAGACGACAGAGACCAACAAAAAGGCACTACAATCCATCCAAAACAAAAGCATTCGGCAAATCTTCGGAATCCCATGGTATGTTAGAAATACGGACATATGCAAGGACCTTAGAATAGAACCTGTCGACATATTCGTACGTGACAAAGCACTGAAACTGCTCGACAAAGTAGACAACCATCCTAACACTACCCTGGGAATCCTAAAACGCAAAGCACTACCAGAAGAAACTTATCCAACTATCCGCGCTAACTTCAAGAAAATATAATTGACAAAATTAGAATAGCACAATCTCGTTAATAGTGGTGGGCAAATAATTGCTCACAGATAGAAGGGAGCTAGGGTGCTAAATCGCACCAGCTCCAAGGAAAACGAATCCAAGAAGGATGCTCGAACAGTTCAAGGCTACAATTCTTCCAAAAATTAACGAAAACGTGGGGAGACTGCGAGCGTTGCAATTCAAAACAGCTTTAGATATCGATTTGAAATTTTGTACACGTATTTTTGAGACCAAAATAACCAAATTAGATTAAAAAAATCAGAAAAAGAATTTTTGACGGTGGACCAACCCTCTAGTTATTTTTTTTCTCATGTTTTGTTGTATTTTTTTATCTCATGTGTTGTTGCTGCAAAAAGAAAATAATAAAGTTTTTTGGACGATTTCAGCCTCATTTTAGGTCAATATCGCCAATACATACCCATTTATCTAATTTTTGGGCCTTTATTTGGCTAATTCAATCTTTTATCATAATTTAGAGGCATGTTTAGGCCTTAAATGGCCGAAAAAGGCAATTGGGCCAAGTTTAGGTCCTAATGAATTTTAGTCGGTCAGACAAGCCAACTGATAGACAGGTAGCGATTTCAATAATGGTATATAAATGGGTTGAAAATTTCTAATAAACGCGCCAAACTATGAATTTGTTTTAGCAATAATACAGAGTCAAATCACACTAAAGTACATATATCTAAATCTTTCTCCCTGGACCAATCGTAAATTACATTCTAAAGTGAAACCAATTCTCACATTCAATTCAAAACCAAAATTATCTTTAAAATTTCGTGGGTTGCATTTATTTCTCTATCAGAATGTGAACATTCTTGCCTGCTGTGGAGCTGATAGTGACTAATCTTGTGGACCAATTGTTTCCGAATGAACAATGTGTGTAAAGAAAATTACGTTTGCCTCCGTGCACATGATGGGTAGAGATTCAGTGTTGCGAGATGAAACCATTTCAATGCTTTCTGTGCTATTTGTATGCCATCATCATTCAATTCGGCACGAAAATCATCCTCAAATCCATATATGTCGACTTTCGTTGTTTACTTCAGAGGGAAATTCGTGGGAGTTTATAAAGTACAATGACTGCAGTTTTTCAAAAAGACAAAAATATCCTGATCTGATTTCAATTCATGTACTCGTTCATATTTCTCAAACTTACTTGATGGTTTGAAGTATTTCAAAAAAGATAAAATTTATAGATAGATGAATGTTTTTCATGTCTTTCAAAGTGTGTGGGATTTGTTTACGATAAAAATGTTTTTAATTTACTTTCTTTAAGTGGAGCTGTAATATTTAGTTTTTGGAGGATTTTTTAATGATAACAAGGTTAATGAACAACCGCGCTTACCAAATAGTTGTAGTTTTTAGGGTTTTGTAAAATAACTTTACAAAACCCTTCTAAAATCGCGTCCTGTCTGTCCGTCTGTCCGTCTGTCTGTCTGTCCGTCCGTCCGTCCGTCCGTCCGTGTGTCACAGCAGTTTTTCTCGGAAACTGCTTAAGCTAGAAGCATCAAATTTTGTATGTAGGTGTAAAGTGGTGCTCTCTTCAAAGTTCAACTGCAAAAAAATGTTATAAGGTATTTTAGGGGGGTCTCCCCATGTAGGGGAGTGACCCCCCGAAAAAAAAATTTCATTGAAGGTAGCCGATATGGGTATCAAATGAAAGGTCTTGATGAGAACTTTTCAAAACAGGTCTTAGTTTGGCAAAATTTGCTTCGAGGGGCGCACAGGGAGGGGAAATACACGAAAAATTTGTGTCCCCCCCCCTCGCGATTGGACATCTGTGATCCGAAAAATCTGAAAAAAATCAAGAATGTAGCCCTTGGTGAGTACAACAACAACAAATACGTGAGAAGTCGCAATTCACTCAACTTTGTTAGTAATAGTATGATTTATCGATTTTATGTTTTCTTGAATAAAATCTTAACGGTACCCTTAAATTCAATGAAATTCAGTACGCAGATGACTATTTATAAGGTTGATTAACCCTGCAAGTTTCATAAAGATTGAATCGTATTTAGCGAAGTTATAGCGGTTTGAATTTTGCTGTATTACTATGGAACAATATGCGCTGCATATATTACTATGGCTACATATGGCTATGGAACAACATGCGCGTTTTACTGACTCAGACACTACAGTTTTGCTACGATTTGCATGAAAATTTCAGGAATGATAGGTGTCATTAATATATCTTAGAATCAGTTCAGCTAGTGGTATCAGTAATTGTAAAACAAAATAGTGGCTGTTTTAAATGCGAAGATTGAATAATTTTGAGTTATTTTGCCCCAATTTCAACGTTTCAGGTGCATGTTTTGTACACTTGATTCAATTTAATGAATGACTGAAGATGAGTACCTTCAATCAATACTCATAAGTGAAACAAGTCAAGGAGGCAGGAGAGAGCTCCTAGCAAAAGGGTTTTTTAACAACTCTGGGATTCGATAAAGTTGGCTATTAATCGATGATAACAGTACAGCAGAGTGGCCCCTGAAAAAAATTCATCAAACGTAGCTGATATGAGTATGAAATGAAAGTTTTTATGGGAGCTTTTCAAAACAGTTCTTAAACTGTCAGTTTTTGCTTCAGTGGGGCACAGGGGCGAAATACATGAAAAATGTGTTTCCTCCCTCGCGAATGGTCATCTGAAATAATTATCAAGGGAGATATTTATGAGTATAACAATAACAAAACCTCAGAAGTCGAAATTCGTTCAACTTTGTTAATAATAGTATGATCTTCGAATTTCATAGTTTCTCCAATAAAATCGTCATTGACATGCTTCTTGACTTTATTGAATCTGGTGACTGCATTTTGAAAATTGAATACAAAACCCTTCTGACATGAGCGTAGGTCTGTTTACCCAACTTGTTTTCCAGTGTTCCAGTTATACCCATCAAAAGTAATGAATCGTAAATGAAACATTATTGTGAATTTTAGCTAGATTGCCTATTTAATTGAAGATCCTTTGGATATCTTCTTGCGCGATTTCTCAATCTAGTTTCAACAGCAATTAAGCGATTTTAATGATCTTGGCAAGAAGGAATGCCAAAATATCGCCGTAGTTACCAAGATGAAGTGTGCCGAGGATTACATCTGAATACCGGGGAAATGGTGCAAATCGCCATCCTTGTTAATGATCGCAGCAAAGTCTTCTTACATCAAAACAAAAGTGGTACACTACCTGCTGCTTACTCAGAGATTGGCAACAATCCTGGTTGAACGAAAAAAAGTTTGAACAGAAAAGCTTGAAAATCCAGACAAGGAACAAATTGAAATGTAACAATTGGCGAAAAATCCTCAGGAATCGGTTGGAGGAAACTGTAGATAAGTGGGGAAAACAAAAGGGATCTCCTTTTAATAGTGAATTGAAATGCAAGTAAGTGGGTTGACCCTTTTATATTGTTATTGTGATTAAGATCTCTAAAAGAAGTGAAGCCATAATTGTGGAAATAATAATTTAAAGGTAAGTGCGAAGCGATTTTATTTTCAAAAAATTTATAAACTTGGCTCAAGAGTGCGTGGTCCCAAATTTTGTCTGCAAGAATACTGCAGTTTCAGTCCTTTTCACTAAAGATGGCTTTATTTTCTAGCGACCATGTTAGTGATTTATCTGGTGGATTAAATGGCGATTTCATCTTATAGGTGGGAATTTCCTACACTCTGTTACAATAATGTAATAATTTTTGGAGAGGCCACAACATGGGGCTACTTGCTTCGGTAAAGGAGCTATTAAGGAAGTCATACTCAGGCAGAGCTCTCGAATATAAAAAGAGGTTTCACCAGTTCACAGGCTAAAAGGAGCCCAATAAAATATAAAATCGTCCCTTACATGGCAAGCTACAGTGGTAAGAACGTAGTTTCTGTGGTTTTGAAAAGGTTTATAGTCTATAGTATTTTGTTTGTTTTTTGCCCATATATCATTTGTTATACGTGTATCTTTCATGGTGTGTAGTGATCTCGAATGTTCAAAAATGTCCGTGAAGGACTGCAGCGATGGTCTGCTGCCTCGGCAGAAGAAGATGACAATATCTGCCGAGAATGCCCTCGTCTGGAGACGCGTGAATGCGCTGGCAGGCTAGCATTGCGGTGTCGTAGGGCGGGTTCATTTCCCCAGCACGAGGACCCACTACAAAGATATTTCGCATTCACGAATTGGACTACTGGAAGTCAAGAGGCGACCGAAGTCGCAAAAAGTGTAGATAACTACACAGAGGGAATTAGCGCTTGTCATGAGAACAAGGGGAACCTGAAAAGAAAGGCGAACTTGGGGTGACCTCGTCATTACCCGACGAAGTTCATGGCCCACAAATGAAAGAGGGGCAAACGGGTGGTGGTGGGGCCCCTTCGTACCCACCCAACCGGAATAAATCCATAGATATCTTGTTGAAGTGGCCAGGTATTCCTCTTCTGAGTGGAAAACTCATACAACTTGAATTGTATGAACTTTCCCATCAGAAGGGGAGTACCCCGGTGACCATTTTATGCCATAGAATTATACAATTTGATTGCGTAACTCTATGCCATAAAGAGGCACTCTGCTTGGGCCACTCAACCCACGACATCACCTGAAACAAAAGAAGGATTAATAAGTACCCGGTGGCTGCCTCATGTTTTGATGTGGAAGCCTGCCACCGTACCGGGTCCTATACCCGGTTAGAATCTTAGGGAGGGAAAGACCAAAAGATTTCAATTACGCATCATTATTATTCAAAAGGTAACAAAAGAAATTTTTACATACATAATTTGCCGATATTTACGTTCAAGTTTATTGTTGATATTCATGTACAATTAAATAATCGCGTCTTTCTCTCATGTATGATTTTGGTATTCAAAAATATAAAAAAAAACAACCTCTAAATTTTCTGACAATTCAACATGCAACAAAAGAAAAGAAAGATATATCTACCAATATACCAAAAGGGTAACAAAAGACACTTACCCGCAGGGTTCTCCGAGCGCTCGATGACACATGCGGGGGAGGTCCACTGAAATTTTCATTATTATTTTTAATCGTTATTTACAAATATTACTTCGACACATTAAACACTATAAAAAAAATTTTTGAGAGAGAGCGTCGAATTAGATCATTAATTTATTTTTGTATCCTTCTCCGAACGTGTTTCAATGGTATAAACAACAAAAAAATTTATGCGATTTTCCGATTCCAAAATATAAGCTCCAAAATTATCTTCTCTTTCAATTCAACACTATCATAAATCGTTACAGCATTCTAACCTCCTTTCTCTCGGAGATGCACGTGGCTCTGTTTTTGCACCCACACGGAACATAAACACTTCGAAATTCGAGTGTGGGAAAGACGGAAACTCTTTCGGGCGCCGGTCAAAATGCACAAACGCGTGTGAAATAGGAAACGTGCTGCACCATGCACGCATAAATGGAAAAAACTGTTACCAAAACTTCGTTTAAATAGTATAGGTTCACGGGAAAATTAATTAGCCAAAATGCTAGGAAAGTCACAAATTTTCAATCCGTTAAAATTTAGGGCCGTGTAAATTATTGCACTGTTTCGCTGGTTGGTGTTTGAACAATTCGAAATTGCAATTTCCCACGCTTAAAATCCACTTCAAAACGCCGTAACTCAACTCTCAATCCCGTATCCCTCAAACATTCAACAGGCGAGCAAGGGAAACGTTTAATTTTGGGTCGAGATAGAGATTGACCGCAGTGGCACACTGTTATATTAAACGGTCACAAGAAATCTTGATGTCAACGGTCAACACTTGTTTTATTCAGAAACATTCCAAAATTGAACGCAAATCAGACCGCAATAAAATTTCATTTCAATTAAAGCACTTCATTTCATTTAACTATTTTAAAACAATCTTCTCACGCTAATTAATTTATTTTGTACACTTTCATTTCATTTAACGGTTTAAAACAATCTTTTTACGCTAATTAATTTATTTTGTACACTTTCATTTCATTTAACGGTTTAAAACAATCTTTTCACGATGAACAAATTAAAAATTGAGCTGAGAAGATCCAATTTTGCTGCACTCCCCACGTCCACGCGCGTTCGCAGTTGCCACTCGACTCCCTTGTCTATGTACAATCGATAGCCGTAAAATTCTAGTTTTACCGCTTAGCCAGTTTCCTGAACGACTCACCCCTTGCATTTGTTGCATTTGCTGTGCTTGAAGCATTTGTTCTTGCTTCAACGTTTGCAATTGTTTCTCCGGGAATATGCTGGCTGAACCTATGCGAGTTACATTCTGATGTAACATTATTCACGTAATAACAATCTGACTTGGCGCGACTCGGATGATCAGCCGGCACCAGCAAATTGTCGAAATTCTGTTCCACTGTAACAACTGGCTGTACTTTATCATGCACACTCAACAGGGGGTTTCCTCTCGAGTTGCTATAGGCTCCATGAAAATAATTAACAATTCTCTGGCGTATTATGGACAACGGATGATTTGTTTAAGCCAATATAAGATAGAATTTTCGGTGAGACGTTTGTCCACTCATCAGTTTGATATACATTTGTGCCGATTTCTAAACTGTTTTGGGTATTGAAATTTGTCTTGTAATAACGTTGAAGGCATTTTAGAGGAGAATAAGTTGATTTTGTAAACCGAATTGAAAACATTACTAAATTAGGTTAGAGAGGAGTACATTCTTTTAACCGTATTGTCAATATTACTTTCACAATTTGTTTTGTCGGTATAAAATAATTCAATGTTTTTTGTTCTTGTTAATTTACAACTTTTCAATGGTCGTTTGCGGAACTTGCCACTTTATTAGAATTCATTAATTTTTTTTTTATTTCATCTTTTAGAGCGAATTCGCGGTTGGTAAAAGAATGCAAGTTTTATTATTAATTCTTTGAATAATGTATATCAATCAAGTTCAAGTTCATGATAACAATATGCATATGCTCGTAGTTGGTAATAAGTAGATAGATGATACCTGTGTCCCACAATACGTTTGTTTACTTCTTAATATTCTGATTTCAATTAAAATTCTTACCGCTATTCTGTATGCTATTTTTTCTTCACAAACAAACAAGAAAACTTTCTTTCTTCTCTTAAACTTATCTCCATCAAAAAATGCGAAATGTTTACTTCTACAAATGGCTTTTCTCTCTTCAAGTTGGTAATTTTTTTTTTTTTTTTTTAATTTAATTTTATTCTTTCAGTGGATGGTTATATAGCTCAACTATTTTTTCTGTATGCATAATTTCGGATACTGCACTTTGTTTTTGTCTTGTTCTGTTCTTGTGGTTGCTGCGCTGGCATTTTGAGCCATAACTCCTCGATTACTACAGGTGGTTATTTGATACCCCATTCAGTGCACAAATTTTTGGTACATTTTGCCTCCCCCTGGACCCCCTTATTCATAAAATGACTTTTTTATTTCAGATTCTAAAACGGGCTAATTCGTATAAGGGCGGACCCCCTTGAAATTTTTTTAGATTTTTGGTAAGACCTAAACTTTTGCAAGTCCATCACTTTCGATCTTTTCACAAAGTTTGAGGATTCTAGCTTGTATAGTTTCTGAGGAAACTTGCTGTGACGCGCGGACAGACGGACGAACGGACAGACAGATGGACAGACAGGTCGCGAAACTAGTAGATCTTTGTAAAAAAAAATTTTTACAAAGACCTAAAAAGTTATTCATTAGAAAAACTAAAGAACGTAATTGAATTGCAAAAGCTGAGGAAATGCGTATCTAACTCTGTGGACGCAGACAGCGATTTTGAAAATCGAAGGGGCAACGGACTGAGATCACTGGAAGTGCTGTTTGAGGGAAGCTAAGGCATATTAGAGGCTAGAGAGCTGCTACTATAATATTGAATGTTTTATACTTTCTCTTGTGGCTACAGAAATTGACTAAAGCCTACTTAAGTTTCATAGCTATTCCCGGAATAAGCGAAAGATCCAGTTGTGAGCAACATGCCGGCTGCCTCAAAGTTGGTTTGTTTCTTCACCCAGAGGGGCTGGTGGATTCGAGCTTTTGGCATGCCATGTGCGGTGTCGGGTTCCACCATCAAACATCAATAAAAGAATGGCGTCTTATTCTTCTTCTTCTTCTAGCACTGCAGCCCCTCTCGGGCCTTCGCTTAGAGATGGTTAGAGTATCTCATTTTCATTACCGTATTGATTTTTTCGGGAGTTGGTTTGGTCAGTACCATGCTCCCGTGAGCTTGTTCAGCTGTGATATGATCTGATTAAATCAGTACATATCACCACTGAGTGAACACTCGTAGTCTGTCCGAAAAATCCCTGAACTAAATCACGTTGGTCCCCACGAGATTTGAACCTGGGACCTACGGCTTATGAGTTCATGCCCTAACCACTAGACCACACAGACTGAATGGCGTCTAGCCCAATCAAAATAGTCCGGGATAAGAGGAGGAAGAAAGAGGCACTTGATGGGCGTGAAACGCTATATCAGGGGTTCCACATACTGCTGACAAAAGAGCGAAGTAAGCCACAAAGAAACTCTTTCATAAAGTCCCAGAAAATAAAGTTCGCACGGATGCCCAGCGAGAAAAAAGACTTAATGCGAAACAGGATAAAAGGAAGCCCCGAAAAAGATCCTGGCAGCAGGCACTGCTTGTAAAATTTGCAAGATGACCGATCCTATGAAGAGGGGAAATGTAAGGCCCAAACACACCAAAACTCCCATTAAAGCAGTACGACCAACGCAGCCACATACCGGTCGGATTCGGAGCAGAGGCCAATAGAGAAGCATTCTGTGATGCACTCAAGAAAGTCCTTGGCAAAAGTGCAACTAAAGCCTCGCTCGAGTGAATGGCACTGATCGAAATAAAATAGATTGACTGCATCACGGATCTGGCTGAGGTAGAAGAGGCCATCAAAAATGGGTCCCCTAGCGTGTGCAGGGTCAAAGCGCGGCTAACACCAGAAAACCATAGGGAACAACTCATGGTCATCATTGACTTGATCGAAAATACGCCAAACAACATCTGAATAAGGATAAAGTAAGAATGCGGTGGGTTGTCTGCAGGATACGACGAAGAGCAGTGCCTCTTCAATGTTACAAATGGCTTGACTATTATCACACCGCACAAGTATGCAATGGACCTGATAGTAGTTTTCTATGTTATAAATATGTTGAAATGGGACTTAAAAGAAAAGAGTGTACAAAAGATGCACACTGTATTCTTTGCAAGGATGCTGATCCAAGACCAGATTTCCCGCAGAGGGGATGCCGGTCGACAAGAGCACTCTTGGAGGCTAGCAATCTTTGGGGAGTTCCGCCCCCACGTACCCGAGGAAACTCCGCAGGGGGAATGCAGGTCGACAAGACCCCAAAGAATGCTAGCACTCTTGGAGGCTAGCATTCTTTGGGAAGTTCCGCCCCCACGTACCCGAGGAAACTCCCGCAAGGAGAAAGCCGGTCGACAAGAATATTCTTGGAGGCTAGCATTCTTTGGGGAGTGCCGCCCCCACGGACCCGAGGATATGGGGGGTGCCGTGAGGTTCCCTCCTGGGATGACAGGTAACGACTCTTATTGTATCTGGACTACGCTTTGGACAACGAACTGGAATTGACGCTTTGGGCTGGCGGATGTGATGGTTTAGACCTGGCTGCTTTGCACAGTAGCGCCGAGGTGAAACTCGTGTGTGAACAGCTCCAATTCAACTATCATACCGTCTCCGTCCTGGTAAAACCTTGGCAGGCCTCGGAGTACGTTCGAAGCTCGAACCATTGGGTTGGTGGTGTAGGTTCGGTTGAGACGGACTCCCGATTAGCGCTGGTCTGGCTCTGAGCACTTGTCCCCATAAGGGCTTGTGCCAACCCTCGCATGGCCTCCCTGCTCTGCAAAGATAACCATGGGACCAAAAAGGCGACTACACACACGAACGGAGATAGCGGCTCCGAGGGGGGACCCAATAAAATGGAGCAAACAAAATCAACAGATCAAAAACATCCAACAAATGAAACCAAAAATAATAACGACGACGCAACCAGCGGTTGCAGCCACGTTGTCAACAGTACATCGAGAGCTGTACCAACCACGAAAAAAACGAAGACTAACACGACGACAGTGACGTTAGACGAAAAACGGAGAACAGCAGACAGTCTGGTGCAGACTGAGATTCCTGCGGCGTTTGGGCGCAGCAAAAAAATTATGCAAACGCCCGAGCGTCCTGTTAAGGAGAAGCGGGAGACTCAGAAAGATGCTTCAGGTGTTCGAGCGGTGGAAGATAACGTAAAGAGCCCCGAAAATTCGATTGTCACGGCTGCGATCGTTACTAAAGCGACTGACGCAAGGGTCACAAATCCCGACATTGCAACGAAAAATCCAGAAGCAAACGAGGAGACTACGGTGCTAAATGCAAAGAGTGACCAGACACCGCGTGATTGTACCACCACCGTTGAAAATGTGGCGGAAGTACTGCACTCGGAAACGGAACGCGAAAACCTCTCCCAAGGATGGTTGCAAGGTACAATTGCGGCCCAGCGATACGAAGAGGAAAGACTACTTCGAAAAGCGGGAGATGTTCTGAAAAGAATACAAGCTGCATGCGACTCGCCAAAAATTAGAAAAGTAGCAAAGGAAGGGCTCCTTGAACTAGAGGAGCTCCTAGATCGCATAGGGCACTATCGGCGGAGTTGGTTAAGGGCCGAAGATGAACAGAAAGCTAAAGAGGCACTTGGGGCGAAATCTGAATGCGACATGCAGATAGCTCCATCATTAAAAGTCAATAAAAGAATGGCGTCTAGCCCAATCGAAGGAGATCGGGATAAAAGAAGGAAGGAAGAGGCACTTGACGGGCGTGGAGCACCAGATCGGGGGTTCCAGACAGTGCTTACAAAAGGAGCGAAGAAAGCCGCAAAGAAACTCCTTCAAAAAAACCCAGAAAATAAAATTCGCACGGACGCCCAATTAGAAAAAGGACCTGATGCAAAGCAGGAGAGGCAGAAGCCCCAACGAAGACCCCGGCAGCAGGCACTGCTTGTAAAGCCCCAAGTTGGCCGATCCTACGCGGAGGTGCTACGGGACATCAGGGGAAACGTAAGGCCCGAAGACACCAATACTACCATTAAAGTAGCACGACCAACGCGGTCGGGCCACATACTGGTCGAATTCGGAGCAGAGGCCGGCAATAAAGAAGCATTCTGTGACGCAGTAAAGAAACTCCTCGGCAAAAGCGCAACTATAGCCCCGCTCGAGCCGATGGCAACGATCGAAATACGGGACATTCACTGCGTGACGGATCTGGCCGAGGTAGAAGAGGCCATCAAAAGGGAGTTCCCTAGCGTGGGAAGGATCAAAGCGAGACTGACACCAGAAAACAACAGGGGACAACGCATGGCCATAGTTGACTTGACTGAAAAGGACGCCGAACAATTCCTGAACAAGGGCAAAGTACGAATAGGGTGGGTTGTCTGTAGGATACGGCGAAGAGCAACGCCTCTTCAATGTTTCAAATGCCTTGGTTATGGTCACACCACACAAGTATGCAAAGGACCCAAACAAAAAGGACAAATGCGGTGAAGTGGGACATAAAAGAAAAGAGTGTACGAAGGAGGCACACTGTATTCTTTGCAAGGATGCTGATCCAAAACCTGATTTTGGATACGTCTTGGGTTCAGGAAAATGCCGGGTGTTCCAGGAAGCCCTAGCCAAGGCAAAATCAGAGCTTCGATGACCCGCATCCTGCAGCTAAACTTGCACCGCAGTTCAACCGCCCAAAATCTGCTTGAGCAGTTTGCGAGGGACAGAAAGCTGACTTCTTGCTGCTGAGTGAGCAACACCATAATAAAGGTCCTGCATTATGGTACTCTGATGAAACTGGCACTGCCGCTATCTGGGCTCGGAACAGTGATTTTCAAGCGGAGAGCTGTGGACGGGGGGATGGTTTCGTGTGGGTTCGGTGCTCAGGGATCACCTTTTTTAGTGTCTACCTAACGCCTAACGAGCCGATATCATCTTTCCAAGCCAAGCTTAATGCTCTGGAGGGCGCTGTCTCGAACGCAGAGGGTAAAGTGCTCGTTGGGGGCGACTTCAATGCTAAAGCAATCGAATGGAGCATGCCTCGGACGGATCCGCGGGGAAAACGAATCCTGGAAATGGCGGCCAGGACGGCCCTCGTCGTACTAAACTCCGGAAACACGCTGCCTTTCTGCCGTATTGGCTGTGAGGGTACCATACCGGACGTGACATTCGCCTCGGAGTCCTTAGTACGGAGGATACACAACTGGAAAGTATTAGATGACTACTCACCCAGTGATCACCAGTGCACTCTGCTTGAGATAAGTGATGCTATCTCCCGACGTCCGTGCTCTCGGCCTTCTACAACTGGATGGAACATTGGAAGAATGGACGTCGAGAGGTTCGTCAAGGTTCTCACAGCGGGTGAGCCGCTGCAGGGAGCTCCGGAGGGGACGGAAGAACTGGCAGCTCAAGACGTGGTGAACTCTACCATGAGCATAATCACGACTGCTTGCTGCGCTTCTATGCCCCGCCGAAGACCCCGGCACGGCAAGCCCCCAGTGTACTGGTGGTCTACTGAAATCGCTGAAAAGCGGAGGGAGTGTCACAAGCTTCGGCGTGAGGCTCAACGGGCGCGGAACCGTGACGAGGCATGCAACCAGGTGGCAGCAAATAAGTCAGCCAGGAAATACCTTCGCAAACTGATCAACAGTAGCAAGGCTCGCTGCTGGCAAGAACTAGTGGACAATGTGAACAAGGATCCGTGGGGCCTTGGCTACAAGCTGGTCATGGGGAAACTTGGTGCCCTACGGAAGCCTTGTATACGCGACGCAGAAAAGATAGACGCGATAGTGCGGGGACTCCTCCCCGCCCATCCCGTCCGTGTTGACGCTGTCCATGGTGAAACAGCAGTCGAGTGCCCACTCTTCACACTGCTAGAACTGGAGGAGGCAGTCCTCTCCTTGAAAGCGAGGAAGGCTCCAGGTCCAGATGGTGTTCCAGCTGAGGTGTTGCGGCTCGTCTATCACCATTGTCCTGACTTGCTGCTCAGCACATTCAACGCTTGCCTACGGGACGGGGTTTTCCCGGTACGATGGAAGGTGGCGAGGCTCGTACTGATCAGCAAGGGGAAGGGAAATCCCGAATCGCCGTCTGCATACCGCCCGTTATGCATGCTAGACACGGCTGGGAAAGTGCTAGAGAAACTCATCAAGGGAAGACTCACTGACGCGATTCGTGCTGCTGGGGACCTATCTCCTCGGCAGTACGGCTTTAGAGCAGGACGTTCTACCATTGATGCAATTGCAGACGTGGTGAACACGGTCCAAAAGGCAGAGGCATATAGTCGCACCAAGCGACGGATCGTCCTGTTGGTGACACTCGACGTCAGGAATGCCTTCAACTCCGCTAGATGGGTGGATATTCTGGACACGCTGGAAAACTCTTTTCAAGTTCCAGAATATCTAATGCGGCTTTTGAGGAGCTACCTAAAGGACCGAAGCCTGCTCTACGACATGACACAGGGCCAACGAAGGATGAAAATTACATCGGGTGTTGCCCAGGGATCTGTCCTTGGTCCGGACCTGTGGAACGCGTCTTACGATGGGCTACTGAGACTTGAGGTGCCAGATGAGTCGCGCTTGGTCGGCTATGCGGCTCTGGTCGCTGGACGCACCGTTGAACAAGCGCAACTTAGGCTAGGTATGCTAATGCGCCGAGTGAGGGACTGGATGACTGCTCGCGGGCTCAGTTTAGCACTGGAGAAAACCGAAGTGGTCATCTTGACAAAAAAGAGAATCCCTAGAGTAAGGATGATCAGTATTGGAGGTATACAAATCGAATCGAAGCCAGCAGTGAAGTATCTGGGGCTACTGATCGACTCGAAGATGAGTTTCTCTGAGCAAATCAGGGCAACGACTGAGAAGGCTGCTTCGGGAATATCGGCCCTGAGTCGACTTATGGCCAACGTAGGGGGACCCAGCCCATCAAGAAGACGCCTCTTGATGAGTGCTGTAGGGTCAGTGCTACTGTACGGAGCAGAGGTATGGGGCGACGCTCTCAGCAAGGAGGTATACCGAAAACGATTGGCATAGGTACAGAGAAGAGGAGCACTGAGAATTGCATCTTCGTATCCAACAGTCTCTGACTCGGCGGTGAGAGTGATTGCAGGCGTGAAACCTGTCGCCCTACTTGCTAGAGAGCGCCGCGCTATCTACCTGCGCCGAAACGAGGATGCGAGGGAGATGGTTGTCCCCGACGAGAGACAACGCTTGCTCAACGATTGGCAGCAGTCTTGGGGGAATTGCACGAAGGGAAGGTGGACTGCGCGCCTTATCCCAGACGTGAGACCGTGGCTAAATCGGAGGCATGGTGAGACTGACTTCTATCTGACCCAGCTTTTGAGCGGGCACGGGTGCTTTCAGTCTTACCTGCAGAAGATCGGTAAGTCACGGTCTCCCGATTGTCGGTTTTGCCCAGGAGAGGAGGACAATGCCTGTCACACATTTTTTGCGTGTACCAAATGGGCCAGGCTGCGAAGGGAACTCTACAGGGAGACAGGAGAGCTCACGCCGGATAATATAGTTGCGGTGATGCTCGAATCGGTTGACAAATGGAACCAGGTGGCACATTATGCTCGGGCAGTCCTGAAATATAAAAGGGACTCACAGCAGCTGGAGGCGCTGGGGCTGGGGGATCGCTCTTCTGGCATTTTCTCTTCCCCTCTCCCCTCCCGCTAGGAAAGGGACTCCCCAGCTTGAAGGTGCCCCACGGCGTAACAAAACGAGACCTGGCCCGAAGTAATGTGTCAAACGGTTCCAGGCTAGGTTCTCAGATTGACAGGGGAGGTGTTTAGTGGGTAGTCCAAGGGTATCCTCCATGGGAGTCCCACACTGCCAGACTCGGCGGGCGTAAATGCTTTCACCTCTCTACCACAAAAAAAAAGACCAGATTTCGGGCCCGCCTTGGGATCAGAAAAATGCTGGATTTTCCAGGAATCCCTAGTTAAGTTAAAATCATAGCTTTAATGAACCGTCTTTGCAGGATAAACCTACACCACAGTTTAACTACCCAAAGTCTGCTTAAGCAGATCGCTAGGGACATGAAAGCTGGCTTTTTGCTGCTGAGTGAGCAACACTATGATAAAAGTTCTGCATCATAGTGTCCTGATAAACCTAGTACTGCTGCCATCTGGGTTTAGAAAAGTCATTTGCAGGGGGAGAGCTGTGGATGGGAGGATGGTTTCGTGTTGGTTCGGTGCTCAAGGACCACCTTCTTTAGTGTGTACCTAAGAAAGAACGAATGGATATCATCTTTTCAAGCCAAGCTTAATGCTTTGGAGGGCGTTGTCTCGAATGCAATTGGCAACATGCTCGTTGGGGTTGACTTTAACACTAAAGAAATTGAATGGGGCATGCCTCAAACAGATCGGCGGTGAAAACGAATCCTATAATGGTGGCGAGAATCGCACTCGTCTTACTTAAAAACCGGAAGTACGCCGACTTTCCGCCGTATTGGCTGTGAAGGAACCATACCAGACGTGACATTCGCCTTAGAGTCCTTAGTACGGAGGATACATAATTACTACTCAGCCAATGATCATCAGAGCATTCTGCTTTAGATCGGCAGTTTTGTTCTCTCGGCGTCTGTGCTCTCGGCTTTCTACAATTAGGTTGAATGTAGGAAGGATGGATGTCGAGAAGTTTAATGAGGTGGTCGCAGCAGGTGATCTGGTGTAAGGAGATTCGCAGGAAATGGAAGAACTGGTAGCCTAAGACGTGATGAAATCAACAACGAGCATCATCATGACTGCTTACAACGCTTTTATGCCCTGTCGTAAGCCCCGTGACGGCAAGCCTCCAGTGTACTCGTGGTCAACTGAAATCGCTGAAAAGTGAAGGGAGTGTCGAAAGCATCAGTGTGAGGCTCAACAGGCACGGAAACCTGACGAGGCATTCAACCGGATAGCAGCATATAATTCGGCCAGGCTATACCTTTGCAAATTGATTAACAATAGAAAGGCTAGCTGCTGGCAAGATCTAATAGACAATATAAACAAGGATCCATGGGGCTTTGGCTACGAGCTAGTTATGCGGAAACTACGGAAACCTTGTGTTCATGATATGTAAAAGATGGATGAAATAGCCTGAGCACTTTTCCCCACCTATCCCGTCCGTGTTGATGCTGTCCATGTTAAACAGCAGCCAAGTGTCCACTCTTTACCCAGCTGGAGCTGGACGAGGCATTGTTTTCACTAAACGCGACGAAGGCACTTTTTTATCACCATTGGTGGCGAGTCTCTTGCTGATCAGCAAGGGGAAGAGAAATCCCGGATCGCTTCCCACATACGGCCAGTTATGCATCTAGAAACTGATGGGGAAGTGCTCGAGAAATTCATCAAGGGAAGACTCACTGACGCAATTCGTGCTGCTGGGGACTTATCTCTTCGGCAGTATGGCTTTAGAGTAGGATTTCTACTATTGATGCGATTACAGTGGAAGTGAGCACGGCCTTAAAAGCAGAGGCATATAGCTGCACCAATTGACGGATCGCCCTGTTGGTGATGCTCAACGTTAGGAACGCCTTTAATTTCGCTGGATGGGTGTGCTAAAAAACTCCAGAATATCTAATGCGACTTTTGAGGGACTACCTGAAGGACCGAAGCCTGCGTTAGGGCACTACACAGGGTGAACGAAGGACGAAAATTACATCGGATGTTGCCCAGAGATTTATAGGTCCAGACCAGTGGAATGTTTATTACGACAAGCTACTGAGACTGGAGATGCCGGATGAGTTGCACTTGATCGGCTATGCGGATGATATTGTGGCTCTGGTCGTCGGACGTACCATTGGACAAGCGCAACTTAGGCTATGTCGGTGACGAGTGAGAGATTAGATGACGGCTCGCGGGTTCAGTGCAGCACTGGCAAAAACCGACCATCTTGACAAAAACATAATCTCTAGAGTAAGGATGAACAGTATTGGAGACATACTAATCAAATCAAAGCCAGCGACTAGAAGATGAGTTTCTCTGAGCAAATCAGAGCAATCGATGAGAAGGCTGCTTCGAGAGTATCAGCTCTGAGTCAAATTATGGCCAACGCAGGGGAACGTAACTAATCAAGACGACGCCTCTTGATGAGTGCTGTAAGGTCAGTGCTACTGTATGGAGTAGAAATATGGGGCGATGCTATTAGTAAGAAGGTATACCGAAAACACTTGGCATAGATACAGAGAAGAAAAGCACAAAGGAATGCATCTTCGTATCTGACAGTCTCTGATTCGGTGATGAGGGTTATTGCAGGCGTGATACCTGTAGCCCTCCTTGCTAGAAAGCGTCAAGCTATTTACCTGCGCCGAAACGATTATGTGAGAGAGATGGTTAGCTACGAGGAGAGGCAGCGCTCACTCAGCGATTGGCAGCGGTCTTGGGTGAATTGCACGAAGGGTAGGTGGACTGCGCGCTTCATCCTGGATGTGAAACCGTGGCTAAATCGAAGGCATGGTGAGAGTGACTTCTATCTGATCCAGCTGTGGACCGGGCATGTGTGTTTTCAGTCTTAACTGAACAAGATTGGTAAGTCACGGTTGGCCCATTGTCGGTTTTGCCCAGGAGAGGAAGACAATGCCTGCCACACATTTTTTGCGTGCACAAAATAGAGCAGGCTACGAAGAAACCTCTGCAGGGAGACGGAGAGTTCACCCCGGATAATATAGCCGCGGTGATAATCGAATCGGTTGACAAATAGAACCAGGTGGTACATTATGCTCGGGGAGTTCTAAAATATAAAAGGGACTCACTTCAGCCGGGAGCGTTGGGGCTGGGGGATCGCTTTTCTGGCACTTTCTCTTCCCCTCTCCCCTCCCGCTAGAATGGAGATCCCCCAGTTTGAAGACACCTCATGGCATAGCAAAACGAGACTTGGACCGAAGTAATGCATCAAACGGATCCAGGCTTGGTTCTCGGGTTGACAGGGGAGGTGTTCAGTGGGTAGTTTAGTCACCTGCTTGCAAGGATAGGAGTCCCAAACTCTGTGCGTGAATTATATTTACCCCCCAACTAGAAAAAAAAGTTGTCAATACTACTGTCGGGCTAAAGAAGAGCGATAGAGTGGCCTGATTATTGTTCAATTTTCCCGTTGCTTACGTCATAAGGAAGTCACTTGCCAATACAAGAGGTATATTACTATAAAAGTCGAGCCAACTGGCTCACAAAAAAAAACAATTCGTGTGGGTCTAAAATATACTTTACGAATAAAAGATTTTATTCAGTTTTGATGATCTTGAAGACCAGCTAGCATACACAGGAAAATGAAGCTCGTAAGTATGCGAATCCGTGATAAGGCTATATGACATATTTTATGAGCCGTAGGTTTTCAAGACAATAAGACTGCGAAATCTACGAAAGTCAAGCGACATAAATTCTATGAACGAACAGCGGATACCCAAAAATGTATTCGTTGAGAAAACTGAAGGGCGGAGACCAGTGATAAAACCAAACATAAGTTGATCAAGAGCTGTCAATGAAGACAGTTCATCGCTGATTGGATTTCAAAATTTGAGAATATAGTCAATAATTCTCGACAGTAGATGGCGGTACTTGCTAGAAGCAACGGCGCGTGATTGGTTGTAGTGCTGCAAAGAAGGAGAAAAAGTTTAATTATTTTTAAAGAATTATAAAAAGCAGACCCCGGTTTCAGGGTTTAGTTAAACAAATTATCTTGAAATACCATCTCAAAATCGATACCTGTCCATCTGTTCGTGAGTGCATCAGATCAAGTTTCAGGAGCTATAGAACCTACACTCTTCAAATATTGTAAACAGCTCAGAAGTTGCTGGTTAATGAAAATTTGATGGTGCGAAAAAAATTCAAAGGATTTTAAGTGACTACAAAAAAGTGCCATTGAAAGGCTTCAAACGGTGTCTGCTGCAAAAAATTTCATGGTGGTCCTCTGCAACCAGTTGACTTCCATTCTATCAAATACATCCCCGAAAACAAGTAACGAACTATGGGTGGCAGTGACAGTGGCAATTAACGGGGATAGCCACTGTAATGGGTCAAAAAATCAAAGTTTATATGTTCAAAAATATGTGTACAAAAGTGCAAGTCAAAATTTCAAAAATTGACGAAGTTACAATGATGTAGTGAGGCAGGTAGGCCATCTGTTTTTCGCTTGACCTTCCGGTCACAATGTTACGCCTTTTAGTCCCTTGCTCTAATGTATTTAACATTGTGTGACGTAGTGCGCTCTTTTTTTCGAATTTCTTTTGTAATGTAAACCTGCTTTGTACAAGCTTTACAATATAATAGTCCCTTTCATCAATTTACGTACATAGAAGTTAGACAGATGTTCAGTTACTCTCGAAGTTTTGTAGTGAATGCACGTTGTCTCTCTGGTTTTCGCTTCTATTCATTTTTAAAAATATCTTGTATTTTATTACGGAATGAATCGTAAAGGTTATAAAATTAATAAAAACGGTAAAATTAGGCCTTCCAGAAATCGAAGGAAATATAATCGACCGCGTAATAGATATGAAATAGAAAGGTGAAAATATAAGCCCCAAACGGTGTAAGAGTGCTTCCAAACCCAAAATTTCTCATGACTCTGAATGTGATGTCTACCAACTATAAATTATAGAATTTTGAAATTTCTTAGTATTTTTACTATGCTCAGTGATCATGTATCATGTTAAAAAATGCGATGGAGACATAAACTTTACTGAACAAAGTGTGTGAGGATTAGATTTCAAGCTTGTTGTGAACTGTGGAAAGTGCGATGAAGTTGTAATTAATTCATGCCCTCTTATTCATAATGCGTACGAAATAAATTGGCGTTTTATCTTCGCAATGAGGCTTATTAGTGTTGGGTTAGCGGGTGTGGAAAGATTTCGTGCCTTCATGGATTTGCCAAGGCCTATGTTTCATAGTTTTAATGAGAGAGTAGTCAAACAGATCAGAGATGCAGCAAAAGCTTGTTGTGATATGGTTCTACGCAAAGCTTTAAAAGAGGAAGTTGGCAGAAACTTCAAAACAATAATAGTCGAAAATTATTCCTCGGATCTCGGTGTCTGGAGATGGAAGTTGGAAGAAGCGAGGATTTAAATAATCCTTTGGTATTTGTTCTCTTATTGGCTACTACTCTCGAAAAATTGTCATGAAATCGAGCTTCTGTAAATCATGTCCACGAATGAATCTGAAAAAAGATACCATTGAATATGAGACTTGGCAACAAAAACATTCAGAAGTGTGCACAGTAAACCATACTAATTCTTCGGGTCAATTGGAGGTGGAAGGAATGAAAGAAATGTTTCTAAGATCTGTATCTTTACAGAATGCCAAATATATTAAATATATTGGGGATGGTGACACAAAGACCTATAAAAATATTTGCAATGCTAAACCTTATGGAAATGTGAAGGTAATTAAAAAAGAATGTATCAACCATGTACGGAAAAGAATAGGCAGCCAGCTGAGAGTAATTAAAAACCAGCGAACAAAAGAAGGAATAACTTTAGGGGAGAAAGGAAGATTAACAGATAAGTTGATTAATGAATTGACGCAATACAATGGATTAGCAATACGTAGTAATGTAACAAATATTGACGACATGTATAATGGTATTTGGCAAAGGTTTTATCATAAATTCTCCTCACCTGAAAATCCCCAACATTTTCTATGCCCAGAAGGACCTGATTCTTGGTGTAACTTCCAGAAAGCTGTTTCGACAAATGCCTTGGACTCATTTGTTGACAAACCAACAATTTCGGAAGATATTGTGGAAGTATTATTGCCAATTTATGAAGATCTCTCAGACGTTGAATTATGAGAAAGATGCGTAGGTGGATTTACACAGAATAACAACGAAAGTTTCAATGGTTTAGTGTGGCAGATCGCCCCGAAGTCAAATTCAAGTTCTGCGGTTATTGTTGAAATAGCTCTGTATATCTCAACAATAATATTTTATGAAGGGTCATTATCAATAAAAAAATTAAGAAAGTCAACAAGACCCCTGGAGATGAAGAGGAAGAACCATCATATGGTCCAGGACTCGATAGTTTAATATAGGTTGGAAAATTTTAAAAGATACATGATTTCATTACGAAAGAAATGGGCTAAAATCTTTAAAACCATTTTTCTCGTAACGACTTTTTTTGAACTGGTCGCATCAATAACTCGAACAATTATTAACCGATGTCTAATTTTTTTTTTGTTTTGTTCGTCTTAGTAGTAGTTAAGGTTAAACATAGCCAATTTGAAAAATTTTGTTCTTTACTATTTTTTAAACTGTTTGAAACCAAAAAAAAAACGGTCGAAAAAATGAAAAAATTATCAATCGGTCACCATTTTGTGAAAAATCAAAATTTAAAAAAAAAACGGCTACGTACAACGATAACTACTATACATTTATACAGATTACAATAATTTGTTTTTTTTTTAGAGTACCGGCTTTTGAAAAATCGATGTGACCATGGAGGGGGAATTTATTTTCAAGCGCTACGGCATCGTTTATATTGTTAAAACTATTTAATATTTTTTAATGAAAATTTGTGGAAAAATTATTAGATGAGTACTTAATAAAATAAAAAACAAGTTGAAGTAGCAGGAGGATGCTCCTGCCAGAAGGGTATTGTAAAACAATTAGTAAATCAAGCAATATATTCCGCATATCAAAACTTGACTAATATATAGATTCCATAAATTCAGTTCGAAAAATTATTATGGTTATTATGATATTATTGTTTCAAGTGGTTTGACCCCACCGTTTGATTAGTCATGATAACATATGGAAATTACAAACCATTTCTCAAATTTTAATCAAAATTCCTACATATTTGTAGTGTCTAGGTCCGTTGCAAGCATGTATCTCCCTAGTATCATGTTAATGTTGTTGTAATTGTTAAATATTCAATCGGCTGTAACTTAGCTGTTTATTGTTCAATTATTGCGAAATTTTCGAACCATATACAATTACTTACAGAGAATTTAAGTTGCAGATTTTGGTAAATTTAAAGGTCTCATCTTGATTTTATAGACAAAAAAGCAAAATGTATAAAACATACTATTATTAACAAAGTTGATTGAATTTCGACTTCTAAGGTATTCGTTGCCCTTGTGAAGGAAAAATTGTCAGTTCAAGTTCTGTTTTGAATAGCTCTTATAAAGAAATTTCATTTGATATTCATATTCCCCTGTACTGTTATCATCGATTCATGGCCTATTTATTCGAATCCTAGAATGGTTGCAAATCCTATTTGCTAGGAGGTCTCTCCTGCCTCCTCGACTTGTTTCACTTATGAGCATTAATTGTTGGTACTCATCTTCAGCCATTCATTAAATTGAATCAAGTGTTCAAAGCATGCACCTTAAACGTTGAAGTTGGGGAAAAATAACTCAAAATTATTCAATCTTTGCATTTAAAACAGCCACAATTTTGTTTTACGATTGCTAATACCTCTAGCTGAGCTAATTTTCAAAGAAATTCATGATACCTATCATTCCTGAAACTTTCATGCAAATCCTAGCAAAGCTGTAGTATCTGAGTCGGTAAAAAGCGCATATTGTTCCATAGCCATATGTTTCCATAGTAATACTGCGCATATTGTTCCATAGTAATACAGGAAAATTCAAATCGCTATAACTTCATTAAATATCATTCGATCTTTATGAAACTTTCAGGACAGATTAATCTTATAAATAGTCAATTTGCTGAATTTTATTAAATTTAAGGTTACCGTTAAGGTTTTATTCAAGAAAACATAAAATCGATAAATCATACTGTTACTAACAAAGTTGAGTACATTTCGACTTCTCATGTATTTGTTGTTGTTGTACTCATAAAGCCCTACATTCATGATTTTTTTCAGATTTTTCGGGACAAGGGAGTCCAATCGCGAGGGGGGGGGGACACAAAATTTTCGTACATTTCCCCTTCCCCTGCACCCCTCGAAGCAAAATTTGTCATTTTAAGACCTGTTTTGAAAAGTGCTCATTAAGACCTTTCATTTGATACCCATATTGCGTACATGCGATGAAAACTTTTTTTTTCAGGGGCAACTCCCCTATATGGGGAGACCCCATTTAAAGACCTTATAAATTTCTTTTCGTGTTGAAACTTTGAAGAGGGCGTCATTTCGCACCTACCTATAATACCTTATGTTTCTAGCTTGTGTAGTTTCCGAGAAAAAGTGGTGTGACACACGGACGGACGGACGGACAGACGGACAGACAGGACACGAAACTAGTAGGGTATTGTAAAATGATTTACCAATACCCTAAAACCCCGATCCAAAAATTCCTCTACTTACTCGGTCAAACAAAATTTTTTAAATCACTAATTTTTCAGCCGTCACCGTGGCTATCCCCCTTAAGACCGTGACAGAACAGATTATCGGACATCAACCAGCACAAAAGAAATGACTGGTTCAATGATAAGTGCTAGAATTCATTAAACAAAAAGAGTCAGGCACACAAGCAAAACTGAGGTAGAAAAACGAGGACAAAGTGGAAACATTATGGAAATTTCAGAAGAGTAGCGGAAAGAAAGTAAAATGATGATAAATTGAGGAGCATCAATATAAGTCTAGCGAGCAACAACATATGACAAGCATACAAAGCAGTGAAAAGGCTGAATCGGGGATATCATCTCAAGACCATGCTTTTCTGTGATGACATGGGCAGCATCATTGCTGATGACAACAGAATTAAGGACAGATGAGCATCATATTTCAAACACTTTCGTAATCTTCCTCACAGGCCTGGAATATGGGAGCTTATAGATATTCCCGAAGAGCTTCAATTGGCCCCACCAACTCTGGATGAAGTTGGTTTCACTATTAAAACCCAAAAGAATAATAAAGCCACGGGCATCGATGAGGTTCCAGTGAAGCTTTTTAAATATGGTGGTAGCGGTGTTCAGACAGGCATCCAGCACATCTGGCAAGAAGAGAAAAAGGTGAGAAGCTACAGTGTGAAAACTAAAGAGGCATATGACTACTTTGTACGGCGTACAAAATATTTTCAAAGATCTTAAAAATAAAATCAGATAATACGCCATCAGTATAATTGGGGAGTATCAAGGTTGCTTTTGAGCTATTAAATCGGCAAAAGACTAATTGTTTACAGTCAAGCGGGTACTTGAGAAATGTTGGGAGTTCCACGCTGACATAAACTAAATCTTCGCTGAATTTTCGACCGTATTGATCGTAATGTACTTTACCAAATAAAGTTTTGCTTTGGCATCCCGGCCAAATTACTCCATCTTACCAAAATGACAACCGCGTCAACAACCTTCCAAGTCTGCATCAATAACCAACTCACCAATGCTTTCGACACAAAACGGACTAAAGCAGGGAGATGAACTAGATCCATTGCTAACCAATTTGGCTCTAGAGCATGTCATAAGGAAGCTGCCTGTCGATACAAAAGACTATACATGTCAAACCAAATGGTAGCCTATGTGAACTACATCAACATTTCGTCACGATCGCTCAGAACTGCTAAAGAACCTTTCCTGAAACTTGACCACGAAGTAAAGCTTGTAGGGCTACAAATCAATGAGAATAAAACAAAGATCATGGCACAGTCAAGGAAAAGCTCTTAAATGCCCAGGATATCATACTTGGTGAGTACAGTGTCGAAAATGAGGTATATTTAGGCGCCAAAGTAACGAGAACCAGCAACGAAGGAGACGAAACACGCCGAAGAAAACAGCTCGTAAATCAAATATTTGATTCAAGTTTGACAATCATGCAGATCAGCTGCATACACAGGAAAACAAAGCTCCAAGTATAAAAATATATGATGAGACCTGTGCTTTGCTGTAGGTGTGAAACACGGAGCCTAACTCAAGTATTCGCAAACATATTGAAAGCCTTTGAAAGGTTGGTCCTCAGGTAAATAATTCGGGTGAAGCTAGATGGGGACCAACAGTGAATTCGATACAATTATGAGCTGCATGAAATTTTTGACAAGCCAGAGGTCTCAATGATTGTTAGACTGTAGAAACTGCAATGAGCTGGCCACAAAAATCATATGGACGAACAATGGATACCTTAAAAAGTATTCGTTGGGAGAACTGAAGGGTGGAGACCAGTGGCGGAAACTGAGAAAATGCTGATCTGACTCGGTTGACGAAGACAGTTCACCACAGCTCGAAATTCGAAATTGAAGGACGCAGTGAATGGACGGGGGTGCTATTTGCAGGAAGCTAAGGCCCAATCGGGGCTGTTGTACTACGAAGAAGAAGAATCATACGCTACCAATCGTATGAATTGGTACATTTGTATATTAGATGTTTCAGCTGATGTGTTCCTGATGGTGTATCCCAGCGCAATACTGTAAGGCATTGGAGCAAGTCCATCCTCTTGTATTAAGTTGATGCCATTTTCCAATTGTATCATGTATACGGACGTTACTGAGCTATCGTTTAGTTTGTGCATCTGGTACCATAGACTAACTGGTCGCCCTTGCTTACAACTCTTTGAGGTGGGGCGTTTAAACCTGACGCTAATAAGGTATGCGAAAATGCTATTGGCTGCTCGTTTTTGCGTGAGAAATTGGTCTATCTGGTTGGATGTGTAACCATCTGGTCATACCCACGTTCTTTTGTACATGTCTTGATGCCGGAAGTATGTGGAGCTTTTTGTAAACTCTCTGCTGTTATCAAAGTCTTTCAGGCACTGTTCATTTTAGCTAGTATCTACATGAAGACTGTGCCTTCCGTTTGTCCTCTTCGCAAATTTTTGCATTGAAGTCAGCCAGAATAAATTGATGTCATTTGATGGCAATGAATCGACAGTATCTTCCAAGATGTTGTAAAAATTGTCCTTGATTGCCTCATCTTTGTCTTTGTGGGTGCTTGACTGTCCACCAGCCAGGCGTTAAGAAATTAAGGTAGATTGCGTTTAGTCTTGAGTTTATAAACTCAAAGTATTATATCGATTGTTTAAGCAATCTGCAATTTATGCTTGCAGTTTGAAATATAAATGATGCAACTTTGGAGGAGATATAGAATCTTCTAGGAGTGGCCCCGTAAGAGAGGAATTTGTAATATGCGAGTATCTATTTGAGCACAAGCAGGATGTAGCAACTGTGATTCCAGAGGATTTGAAAGTGAAAGCTTTGGTAACCGGTTTCTCTGTTGACAAGAGGAGTAAAGATTTGCTGATGCTGGTGTAAAGTATTAGTCAAGAGTGAGGCAAATGTGCCAAATGACAGAGCCAGGGCCAGAGCCGGTGATGTTGAAACAATGGTTGCTGTGGAGGGCACTTTCAAAAGCTGATGGCTAAACTGTAATAAACATAAGCAGTCGAGCAGAGATAAAGCGGTCACCCCGTCGAAACTGCTTAGTTTGTTGTTTTACTAGTTTACAGTAACCTACATTCATCGAATTTCCATCCTTTAGACAGATATGAATGGTTCACTTCAGCCACTTTAACATCCTTAGGTTTGACATTCCGCTCGTAATGCAATGACCCTCTTCGGAGAAAGTAACGGTTGCTTTCTGTATATTGTTTGTCTTTGTCTCAAGCCTCCGTGCCCGCTAACTACAACGAGGCAAAAAAAAAGTTGAATTACTGTAGAGTACTTTTTTCTTTAAAAGCCGTCGGGCCTTGCTTAGTTGTGTGAGTAGACGCGTTTCGACTACTTTGAGTCATCTTCAGTGTCTAAAGGATGTGTTGAAGGGAGCGACTTTATATAGTCGTAGGATGGGTAATTAGCGAATAGGTAATTAGCGGATGGGTAATTAGCGGATGGATAATTAGCGGATGGGTAATTAGTGGATGGGTAATGAGGTCAGGAAGTAAATTACTCAATTATACCAGGTAGGGGGATATTATGTTTTTGTTTTTTTTGCTTGTTGGCTGTTCGTTTGTTCTGTTTCATCTCGTTTCCGTTTTCGTCTAAGAGTGTGGTCTAGGACTGAGAAAATTGCGTCGGAATTGGTAACAAGTTGTTCGTTGATAATGTCACCGTCTGTCTTTCTATGTTTATAAATTTCAAGCCTTTCTAGGATGTCAAGTCTCGGTCCTTTGTTTTGTTTGTGTAGCAATTTCATAGAGTTTGTCATAGCATCAGGCTCATGTGCGTGGTTTTGTAGGTGCGTCGCATAATTGGAGTCTGCCTTGTTGTATAAGAAAGATCGTAGGTGCTCTTTGTATCTTGTCGTTAGTTTTCGTGTTGTCCTTCCTATATATACCATGTCGCAGTCCTTACATGTCAGTTTGTATATGCCGCTGCCTTCGTATATCGATGTGTCATTCAGTTTTGGCTTCAGTTTGTTTCCAATGTTGTTGTTCGTTTTGAATGCAGTTTGCAATTTGTATTTCCTAAGGAAGTTTGATAGTTTGTATGTCTCTTTGCCTACGTATGTTAACGATACCCACTGTTGGTCGTTCTTATGAGTTTCCGTCGGTTGGCGTTCCTGTTTTTGTTTGTACTGTGTGACTAGTTTGTCAATGTCGCATTGTTTGTATCCGTTATTATTAGCTATTCTGTAAATGTTGTTTAGTTCGTTGGAATAGTTAGTAGGAGTCATGGGAATGGAGTGAAGCCTCTGCACCATTGATCTGTACGCTGCTAGCTTATGTTGTGCGGGGTGGTTAGATGTGTCATGTATGGTATGATCAGTTGTGGTTGGTTTTCTGTATATTTTGTAGTCCAATCGTGTTTGTTCACGTGTCACAGTTAGGTCCATATAGTTGAGTTGTCCGTTTGTTTCTTTTTCCATAGTGAACTTTATATTCGGGTGAATTTCATTCATATAGGCAAGTAGTTCGTCTTGTTTATTTTCTTGTGAGTCAATAACAATGAAACAGTCATCCACATATCGTCTGTAAAATATTACATTGAATCTTTTGACAACTTTGGGTATAAAGACTTCTTCCAAAGATTGTAAGAATATTTCTGACATTATTGAGGACATTGGATGTCCCATACCCAGACCGTCTTTGGCAATGTATGTGTTGCTATTGAACTTAAAATAGTTCTGTTTGATTGTGGTCTTTATGAGATTGAGTATTTGATCTGTGAATCGTCGGCTGTTGTTGAACGAAAGTTTTTCTTTTAGTATGGCCAGTGTTTCATCGACAGGGATAGACGTATAGAGGTTGGTGATGTCTAATGATAAAAGTTGACAATTTTCAGTCAATTTTAAAGAAGTGGTAGAATTTGCTAGCTCGCGGCTGTTCTTTAATGCGTATTTGTCGTCAAGGTGCACGGCATCAGCCATTATCGTTGCCAAGTACCGTGCTAATTGGTATGCAGGAGCTGGGCGGTAGTTGACAACAGGACGGATAGGAATATTGGGTTTGTGGAGCTTAGGTTGTGCTTTAAGGGGTGGTGTGCATGGATTTGGGTTTATGTAGCGTTGCTTAGTATTAGGAGGAATAATTAGTGGGGATTGTATAATGGCAGTACGTAATTCCGCTTGGAACCTATTGGTGGGGTCTTTGTTTACCAGTTTGTAGCCGTTGGCGTTAATGAAGTCTATTGTTTTTTGTACATAGTCCGTTGTTTTTAGGATCACCGTTGTATGCCCTTTGTCAGCCTTCGTCACTGTTAGTAGGTTATCCGTTAGCTTTGTCTGAATGTGTCTTAATATCGTATGGTCTTCGTGGAAATCCGTTTTGTTTATGCTAGTGCGTATTTTTTGTAGTATGTCTACTGCAGTATGCCTTGCATGTGTCTGTTGTTCCTGCGGCAGTTTGTTAATGGCTAGTTCAGTGTCGATTACTAGTTGTTCTAGGTCTTTGTTGCGGTTTGTATTATGTAAGTTGTGTTTCAGTCCCTTATTTAACAGCTCCATTTCTTGTGTCGTAAAAGGCGTATCTGATAGGTTTACAGTCCGTGGATAGAAAGTTCTGTTCGCTGGTGTGGTCATTTTGTTTTGTTTTTTCATCAATTTGTCAAGTTTTTTCGTCATGGTCTCATATTTAGTTTTGAGCTGAATATCAATGTTTTGCCTCACGTCATTATAAAACTGTAGAAAGTTTTCAGTTTGTATAGTGTTAGTTAATTGTAAGTGTAAGTGTAGTAGTTGTCGGTTGATTTCGTCCTTTTTTATGTACAGTGTTCTTATTTCGTTTTTAATGCGGATCATTTGTGCGCTACGTTGTGTGTTACGTGCAGCGATTGTGTTTTGTTTTATCACGATTCTTGCAAATGCTGGTGTAATGTTGTTTTTCAAGCACTGTTTGTTGAACCATATGTTTGCTATTGTTTGATGGAGTTTCAGGGTACGGTTGTGGAATGAACGCAACAGTTTTGCCTGGCTGGCAGTGTTGTAGTCAATAACTTTGTTTATTTGATATCCGCAGGCCAATCCTCTTTTTTCTTTAAAAGCCGTCGGGCCTTGCTTAGTTGTGTGAGCAGACGCGTTTCGACTACTTTGAGTCATCTTCAGTGTCTAAAGGATGTGTTGAAGGGAGCGACTTTATATAGTCGTAGGATGGGTAATTAGCGAAAAGGTAATTAGCGGATGGGTAATTAGCGGATGGATAGTTAGCGAATGGGTAATTAGTGGATGGGTAATGAGGTCAGGAAGTAAATTACTCAATTATACCAGGTAGGGGGATATTATGTTTTTGTTTTTTTTTGCTTGTTGGCTGTCCGTTTGTTCTGTTTCATCTCGTTTCCGTTTTCGTCTAAGAGTGTGGTCTAGGACTGAGAAAATTGCGTCGGAATTGGTAACAAGTTGTTCGTTGATAATGTCACCGTCTGTCTTTCTATGTTTATAAAGTTCAAGCCTTTCTAGGATGTCAAGTCTCGGTCCTTTGTTTTGTTTGTGTAGCAATTTCATAGAGTTTGTCATAGCATCAGGCTCATGTGCGTGGTTTTGTAGGTGCGTCGCATAATTGGAGTCTGCCTTGTTGTATAAGAAAGATCGTAGGTGCTCTTTGTATCTTGTCGTTAGTTTTCGTGTTGTCCTTCAACCAAGCAAAAAAAACAAAAACATAATATCCCCCTACCTGGTATAATTGAGTAATTTACTTCCTGACCTCATTACCCATCCACTAATTACCCATCCGCTAATTATCCATCCGCTAATTACCCATCCGCTAATTACCTATTCGCTAATTACCCATCCTACGACTATATAAAGTCGCTCCCTTCAACACATCCTTTAGACACTGAAGATGACTCAAAGTAGTCGAAACGCGTCTGCTCACACAACTAAGCAAGGCCCGATGGCTTTTAAAGAAAAAAGAGGATTGGCCTGCGGATATCAAATAAACAAAGTTATTGACTACAACACTGCCCGCCAGGCAAAACTGTCGCGTTCATTCCACAACCGTACCCTGAAACTCCATCAAACAATAGCAAACATATGGTTCAACAAACAGTGCTTGAAAAACAACATTACACCAGCATTTGCAAGAATCGTGATAAAACAAAACACAATCGCTGCACGTAACACACAACGTAGCGCACAAATGATCCGCATTAAAAACGAAATAAGAACACTGTACATAAAAAAGGACGAAATCAACCGACAACTACTACACTCACACTTACAATTAACTAACACTATACAAACTGAAAACTTTCTACAGTTTTATAATGACGTGAGGCAAAACATTGATATTCAGCTCAAAACTAAATATGAGACCATGACGAAAAAACTTGACAAATTGATGAAAAAACAAAACAAAATGACCACACCAGCGAACAGAACTTTCTATCCACGGACTGTAAACCTATCAGATACGCCTTTTACGACACAAGAAATGGAGCTGTTAAATAAGGGACTGAAACACAACTTACATAATACAAACCGCAACAAAGACCTAGAACAACTAGTAATCGACACTGAACTAGCCATTAACAAACTGCCGCAGGAACAACAGACACATGCAAGGCATACTGCAGTAGACATACTACAAAAAATACGCACTAGCATAAACAAAATGGATTTCCACGAAGACCATACGATATTAAGACACATTCAGACAAAGCTAACGGATAACCTACTAACAGTGACGAAGGCTGACAAAGGGCATACAACGGTGATCCTAAAAACAACGGACTATGTACAAAAAACAATAGACTTCATTAACGCCAACGGCTACAAACTGGTAAACAAAGACCCCACCAATAGGTTCCAAGCGGAATTACGTACTGCCATTATACAATCCCCACTAATTATTCCTCCTAATACTAAGCAACGCTACATAAACCCAAATCCATGCACACCACCCCTTAAAGCACAACCTAAGCTCCACAAACCCAATATTCCTATCCGTCCTGTTGTCAACTACCGCCCAGCTCCTGCATACCAATTAGCACGGTACTTGGCAACGATAATGGCTGATGCCGTGCACCTTGACGACAAATACGCATTAAAGAACAGCCGCGAGCTAGCAAATTCTACCACTTCTTTAAAATTGACTGAAAATTGTCAACTTTTATCATTAGACATCACCAACCTCTATACGTCTATCCCTGTCGATGAAACACTGGCCATACTAAAAGAAAAACTTTCGTTCAACAACAGCCGACGATTCACAGATCAAATACTCAATCTCATAAAGACCACAATCAAACAGAACTATTTTAAGTTCAATAGCAACACATACATTGCCAAAGACGGTCTGGGTATGGGACATCCAATGTCCTCAATAATGTCAGAAATATTCTTACAATCTTTGGAAGAAGTCTTTATACCCAAAGTTGTCAAAAGATTCAATGTAATATTTTACAGACGATATGTGGATGACTGTTTCATTGTTATTGACTCACAAGAAAATAAACAAGACGAACTACTTGCCTATATGAATGAAATTCACCCGAATATAAAGTTCACTATGGAAAAAGAAACAAACGGACAACTCAACTATATGGACCTAACTGTGACACGTGAACAAACACGATTGGACTAAAAAATATACAGAAAACCAACCACAACTGATCATACCATACATGACACATCTAACCACCCCGCACAACATAAGCTAGCAGCGTACAGATCAATGGTGCAGAGGCTTCACTCCATTCCCATGACTCCTACTAACTATTCCAACGAACTAAACAACATTTACAGAATAGCTAATAATAACGGATACAAACAATGCGACATTGACAAACTAGTCACACAGTACAAACAAAAACAGGAACGCCAACCGACGGAAACTCATAAGAACGACCAACAGTGGGTATCGTTAACATACGTAGGCAAAGAGACATACAAACTATCAAACTTCCTTAGGAAATACAAATTGCAAACTGCATTCAAAACGAACAACAACATTGGAAACAAACTGAAGCCAAAACTGAATGACACATCGATATACGAAGGCAGCGGCATATACAAACTGACATGTAAGGCCTGCGACATGGTATATATAGGAAGGACAACACGAAAACTAACGACAAGATACAAAGAGCACCTACGATCTTTCTTATACAACAAGGCAGACTCCAATTATGCGACGCACCTACAAAACCACGCACATGAGCCTGATGCTATGACAAACTCTATGAAATTGCTACACAAACAAAACAAAGGACCGAGACTTGACATCCTAGAAAGGCTTGAAATTTATAAACATAGAAAGACAGACGGTGACATTATCAACGAACAACTTGTTACCAATTCCGACGCAATTTTCTCAGTCCTAGACCACACTCTTAGACGAAAACGGAAACGAGATGAAACAGAACAAACGGACAGCCAACAAGCAAAAAAAACAAAAACATAATATCCCCCTACCTGGTATAATTGAGTAATTTACTTCCTGACCTCATTACCCATCCACTAATTACCCATCCGCTAATTATCCATCCGCTAATTACCCATCCGCTAATTACCTATTCGCTAATTATCCATCCTACGACTATATAAAGTCGCTCCCTTCAACACATCCTTTAGACACTGAAGATGACTCAAAGTAGTCGAAACGCGTCTGCTCACACAACTAAGCAAGGCCCGACGGCTTTTAAAGAAAAAAGAGGATTGGCCTGCGGATATCAAATAAACAAAGTTATTGACTACTGTAGAGTAGCTTAATTTACACTTAATAGAACATTTCTAAAGATGATAAAAATTGATTGGTACGTCTCGTAGTGTAGAGTACGCGTGATAAATACTTTGCAGTGTAGCTTCGTGGCTCGACAAAAACCTGCCTGATATGATCCCGCAAATTTTATTCGTCAAGCACGCATATGCGTTCGTTAAGCGAAGCTAGTTCGCTGAGCTCGTTGTTGATTATAGCTCACTGACACTTGTGCCAGACCATCGGCATCTGTATCATGCACGGATTTTTCGAAAAAAAAGAAAAAAAATTTATTACAAAACCGACCAGGTAGACTGAGATACCATAGCGAATGGATGTACTGATGTGTTTGTTACGTCGTAATAAACGTAGCTTAGTAGCTAGCACAACTAACAAAACAATAATATTTACACATCTAAAAAACCTAAAAACCAGCAACGTAGCCAATAAATAAACATAATAATTAAGGCAACCCAATAACTAGCCTAACCGACAAAACAAAAGTATCTAAACATCTGAGAAACCTGCAAACAAGTAGCGGAACTAATAAATACACATATTAATTAACGTAACCTCATAGCTAGCACATCCAACTAAACAATAGTATTTACAAATCTAAGAAACCTACGAACAAGTAGCGCAACCAATAAGTAAACATAATAATTAATGTAACAAAATATCTAACACCTATCTAAGAAACCTACAAATAAATAGCGTAACCATCATAATAATTAGCATAATAGATGGTACAACTAGCAGCTTAACATTTAGCACATTAAGAAAGTAGCATGTATTCGTTTAAGTTAAAACTAGAACTGAAACAATAACAATACTAAGTTAACACTATCTCCAACCAAACAAAATCGTGACGACATCAGGGAATCCCCATCAATGGAAGTCATTTGATATTTTACAAAACATAAATATTTACCTTTCGCGCAACCACCAACAACGCCAAGGCAACTATACAAAACGCGTGGATAGCATTTTTCCACCGTCGATGGAAATGAGCAATGAATAACTTTTTTTTTTCTTTCGCTTAGACTATTACCTGGTTGAGTGTAATCCAACTATGTATGTTGACTTTACATCGCATGCTAATTAGGATGGAAATATCAATAGATAAAATGCACTGATAGCATTTTCTAGCTTCGAGACATGGATAGCGATTTTTGGTAATAACTTGAACGATGGAATTGGGATGAGTGCGCGGAAATTAGTCAACAGTAATTTGTCCCACTCACCGTACCAGGCAATGAATATGCGCAAAGATGCCTGATTGGCGATTATTGCCTATAAAAATTAACGAAGCGCTTGACGAGACACACTATTTTAGACACATCCAAGGTGGAACCTAGGCTGTATCAGGCCTTCCAGGATCATCTATACCTCGACTTAAGTGAAACTTAAGCTGCCTACGCACCTTCCAAAATTGAGCAGTGCCAATTCCGTCAACGTAGCTGGAATTAAGGCTGCTTGCGTGTCTTCCAGCGTGACGAGAGCATTCGGCTCGGGCTTCCAAAGCCCTCTAAAGCAGGTCTCCAACGGTCTTTTCAATGTGGATCCAAGGCTGTTCCAGACCTCCAGGAAGACCTCAATGACACTCACCAGAGCGGCATTTCAAGTTTTAACAGGGCCACTGATGAACTCTAATTTTCTCCAATCCCTCCATTTATTTGCAGGCTTTTACAAGCAGCAGGACCCCTGGAACATTTCGAGGCACCGTACGTGGTCCACCCCTACGCAAGTTCAGATAAACGCGTGGAGGTGAGGACAGCTTCCACAAGCCTACGTGGGAAGAAGTGCTCCGTAACAACCCACGTGACTCTAGCAGAATACCGGACACCTCGCCAAGTGGAACCCAGTATGAATATTGTTACATGTACAAATAATTCTGCGAGCTACTGTCGCAATCGTTTTCACAACAATTAAGGAACATCAACAAAACGAATTTACTCGAAACCCCGAGAACCTAACAAGCATGAACAACATCTGAAAGTGAGTCACTGCTCCATTCATTCATGCTGGAATGTTTCCGCTAATTCACCAATGTATGAGAACTGAGTTGAATGATTAGACACCCTATATAAAGGCGAGCTGAATGAATGGGGGAATCATTCATTCGACCGCGATAAGAACTGCGATAGTGTGTGGGAAGCGATATTGTTCGAGTGATTTTTGTAATAGTGAAGTGATTTAGAAGACAATTGCGATAAGAAATTTATGGACAAGTGTAAGATTTTTCATAGTGAAAATTAAAATTAGTGAAAGTGTTAAATTGATCATTGTGCATTTTTGTAATTAAATAAACTCTTTTAACTTAAATTAAAAGACATTGCGTTTTCACTTTCCCGGAACATTAAAATTATTGGCTGCGAACCGTAACACGCGACAATGGTGTCAGAAGTGGGATGGAAAATTTTGGAAGTGAAAACTTTTAAACATTTTTAAAGTGAAGAATAGTGTAAATTATTGTGGAAACTGGTGGAATAATAGCCGAAACAATAAAAATGCCAGGAAACTTACATCTAAAAATTAATCAATTGAGCATATCGAAGCTCAAACAGGAGTTGGAACAGCGAAATCTGGTCACGCAAGGTACAAAGGCCATATTGATTGCACGCTTCCGTGACGCGATCGAGTCGGAAGGCGGGAATCTGGATTCGGGTGAGCTCTCAGACGCAGAAAAAGGCGCAGAAGGTGGTGAAGCCGAAACATCAAAACCAAAGGAACCAGAAAATGCGCTGATGCAAATGTTGATGCTGATGCAGCAAGAGCAGCGACAACAGACATCCAGTTTAGCTGTAAAGCTAAATGAACAATCAGCGCAGCTTAATGAACAGACATCCAGTTTAGCTGTGAAGCTAAATGAACAATCAGCGAAGCTAGACCAACAAGCATTGGGAATCAAGGCAGACATCACACAGAAGCTGGAAAAACAGTCAACCGAAATAAAAGCGGAGCTCAGTAGTCTCAACAGCCAAATTAAATGCGTCGAGGAAAATGTATACCAGGTCGAGGAGAGAATCAACCTTGAGATCAGCCAGGTCGAGGAGAGAAACAACCATGAGATGGAAAACGTGAAAAAGGACTTGGAAGCAGCGAAGGCAGTAGTAGCCGCCTTACCAGCCCCACTTATAACCGCAGCGCAAAGCTCATCTAGAAATGTGCAAGCACCAATACTCGACGGGCAAACGGTCTGGAGTATTTACAAAATCCAGTTTGAAGCCGCCGCTAGGACAAATCAGTGGAATGAGCAAGAACGAGCAACTGCATTAATTCTTGCTCTACGAGGCCCAGCTGCCGAGCTTTTGCAGACTATCCCCATTGATTTACACTCAAACCCGACAGCTATATTGAATGCGCTGGACATGCGTTATGGAAGCGCCCATCTGAAGCAGATTTACTGGGCACAGCTACGTCATCGGATGCAAAAGTCTGGCGAAACCTTACAGCAGCTAGCCCAAGACATTGAGCGACTGGCACTTTTGGCTTATCCAGCTTATGACCCAGAACATCGAGATGACGCAGCAACAGAAGCATTCATCAGCGCGTTAAAGGACCAGGAATTGCAACAAGCCGTGTGTTTAGCTCAAAAGCAAACGATTAAGGACGCATTGGTTTATAGTCTGAACTTTGAGGCAGCGAAAAATGCGACTCGTCCCACTGCTGGGATTGCGGTGAGAAAGGGCACCTGCAAAGAGACTGCAAGAAGCGAAGAAAACGGAGCTATCGTCCAGGATCGTGGGGATCCAGACCGTGCCAAGAGCCTAGAATGGAGGCCCATCAAACTGCAAGGGCCAACTTCGTGGGGCAAACGTTGGCTAGGAGGATCGACATCCCCAGCACCTCCATCACCGTGCCAAGGCAACATCGTGGAGAAGCAGACATATGCCTTCCTGGAACATTGCACCATAAAAATCGACACTAGTGCAACCCGATCGACGATCCGACCAGACCTTTCCCCAACTACTTCACAAGGGCAGAGTTCATGGAAATGCTGACGCCCAATCTCGTCATCCATGTCCAGCTAACTGCAAGCATTGCCAACGGATTGAGGAAAAGGAACCACCCGTTGATCTGCGATTGATAACGGCCGGATTCGATGAAGGTTGGTCATCGGAATAGATTCGAAACGCCCAGTTAGCCGATGAAGACATCGGACCATTGGTTGTATGGAAGGAGACGACTGGGCGACCTGAGTGGAAAGACGTTTCGATACATGGCGCAGCCCTGAAAAGCTATTGGACACAATGAAACTCCCTTCAGATGGAGGGTGGCGTACTCAAGCGGAAATAGGAAACGGCGGATGGTAGCTCCTATAGGATGCAAACAATACTACCCAAAAGCCGAATCCACGATGTGGTTAAGGAAATGCATGAAGGAACCTCAGGAGGCCACCTTGGTGTTAACAAGACCTTAGCAAAATTGCGGGAAAGATTCTACTGGCTCCACGCTCGAGAAAACGTAGAGGACTGGTGTCGCAGATGCACAATTTGCGCTTCCGTCAAAGGACCAAAGCGACGACTGAGAGGACAAATGCAAACCTATAACGTGGGGGTACCATTTGACAGGATTGCTGTTGACATCGCAGGACCCTTTCCTGAATCTGAATGGGGAAATCGATACACGTTGGTTGTAGCCGATTATTTCAGCAAGTGGCCCGAGGTCTACCCCATTCCCAACCAGGAAGCAACTACTGTAGCCGACCAGCTAGTGTTAAATTGGGTCAGTAGGTACGGCGTACCTTGTGAACTACATTCAGATCAAGGTCGAAACTTCGAATCACTAGTTTTTAACCGAAATGTGCGAGCTGCTGGGAATACGGAAAACGAGAACAACACCACTGCATCCCCAATCCGATGGAATGGTAGAACGTTTCAACGGCACGCTCAATAAACACCTAGCCAAAATGGTTGACGAGAACCAAAGGGACTGGGACCGACATATCCCACTATTTTTGATGGCGTACAGAGCTGCTGAACATGCATCAACGGGCCAAGCCCCAGCCAAAGTCATTTTTGGAAAGATTATTCGTCTGCCAGCCGATATAAAGTTCGGAACACCCCCTGAGAAACCCCAAACGATTTCGGAGTACGCAAGTGATCTAAGACAACGGTTGAACCAGATACATCGGACAGTGCTAAAACACCTCGAATCGGCTACTGACCGCATGAAAACCAGGTATGATCTATACGCAAATTCTACTGGCTTCCAGCAAGATGACTTGGTGTGGCTATATAGCCCGCAACGGCGAAAGGGTAGGTCTCCAAAGTTGTAACATAATTGGGTGGGACCATACCGAGTTACAAAGCGAATCAACGACGTCTTAAACCGAATACAGGAACATCGTAAGCCGAGAGCTAAAATGAAAATCGTGCATCTGGACCGTCTTGCCCCATATTACACCCAGGGAGTATTGACTACAAATAGCGACACATCTTTTTGGGGCGAAAAGAACTAAGGTGGGGGCAGTGTTACATGTACAAATAATTCTGCGAGCTACTGTCGCAATTGTTTTCACAACAATTAAAAACATCAACAAAACGAATTTACTCGAAACCACATGAGCCTAAGAAGCATGAACAACATCTGAAAGTGAGTCACTGCTCCATTCATTCATGCTGGAATGTTCCCGCTAATTCACCAATGTACGAGAACTGAGTTGAATGATTAGACACCCTATATAAAGGCGAGCTGAATGAATGGGGAATAATTCATTCGACCGCGATAAGAACTGCGATGGTGTGTTGGAAGCGATATTGTTCGAGTGATTTTCGTAATAGTGAAATGATTTAGAAGACAATTGCGATAAGAAATTTATGGACAAGTGTTAGATTTTTAATAGTGAAAATTAAAATTAGTGAAAGTGTTAAATGGATTATTGTGCATTTTTGTAATTAAATAAACTCTTTTAACTTAAATTAAAAGACATTGCGTTTTCACTTTCCCGGAACATTAAAATTATTGGCCGCGAACCATAATACGCGACAATATGTTATCAGTTCCTTCTCCAGTGGCACCGCGCTAACGTCACAAGGGCAACCTTCGAATCAAGCTTGACAAACGAGTCACGGAGTTTTTCCGGTTGAGCCTGATCGCCGACGCTCCCGAAGAGCGGGCTCTCTTCTAGGACCAAGCCACCACTTTCCAGCATGAGTACCACCGGGCTCAGCGAATGAAGCGTGCACAACATCGCTGGCAACGCCAGGCACCCCAGCTGCAAGCACCGGTTACAACCACAGGCAAAGGTAGCCCAGTCCAGCAGTCAACGCTGACATCCACACACCTACACTGGGGCTACCTGTTAGCATTAGCTGAATAAATGTCGTAATATTCGTAGATTAAGTTCTAATACCTTAATATGTTTTAATAATTATGTTTTTAAAAGAAAACCTACCGTCAAGTTCTTCCTTTCTCTCGACTCAGGGTTACAGGTGTTTCATAGGTAAGGAGTGATTTCTGGTAGTAGCGGCGGTAACAGATATATAATAAGTTTGAAAACCAAACCAGGAGTAAGAATCAACAAAAGGGCGTGATATGGCAGAAAGTATGCAAAGTTTTCTAGAAAAACTCCGACCTCATTAAGTGCATTTTTGGAAGAAAATCGTAGCAGCCCACATTCAAAATGTTTCTGTTTGAGGGAAGACGGAAAGAATGTCATGATTGGAATAGTATTCAACGGGAGGTCAGGGTTGAACTTTATCGTCCCAATTAGCATCAGTGGGAGGAGGTCCCCCACCTCAGGTAGAAAGCCAGTTCATTAGAGTCGTTGCTGCCATAATAGAGGGCCTATTCTGATGGTTGACGACGAGATGCTCAAAAGGAAAGAAAACTACGGTAGACTAGAAAAACTGATCTTGACTCTTCTGGTGATGAACGCACTTAAATTTTGTGCAAGTTTTTATCTTTGATGGCAAAATTAGTGGTAAAATCGATTTTTTTGTGGAGAATGATACAAGGTTTATTGATTTTCGAAAAATTTGGTAAATAAACTGGAGAACAATTCTATTAAAATAGTTCAGTGTTGCAGCTGAGAGGCCTCCTGTGTTACTTGAAATATGACAACTCACTACCCTGCCGCAAAAGGAAGATCTATTTGCTCCGAGCTCTCATTGTACGTCAGTACAAATTACAAAGGTTATTTATCTGTTGGACTGACAAGATCACTAAATTAACGGTAACAAGATGCGTCACTTGAAACTTATGGAGAAATTATAAAAGTTTTTTTAGAAAAGAGTAGAAAATAATCGGGTAGTCTACGTTGGTGTAGTGGTTAGAGCACTCGCTGCGTAAGCCAAAGGTCTCTGGTTTGAATTCTAGTGGTGCCAAAGAAATTTGTTTCGAGCCATTCGTCGGACGGACTATAAGCCCGTTCAATTACGATATATACTGGTTATCGGATCGTATCGCAGCTGGGTGGACGGACACACGGCCAAAGCATGGTACTGACCATATCAACTTTTCGGGTGCCGATATATTCGATTAATAAAGTAGATACTCTAACAGTCTCTAAGCGAAGACCCAAAATGGGATGTAGTGCTATAGCAAAAAAAAAAAAAATTAACGGAGCTCCACTTTTTAGCGGATTGAGTGATGAACTTAAATATTGAAGGAAAATATGCATTTAGTTTGCAATGCTTCTGGGACTTTAAGCGGATTTTAATGATTCAGACTCAGTTCCGAAAAATATCCAAAAGTATACTGAGTTCTCAGAAAATGCTTTAAGTTCTTGTATGATTCATCTTTTTTCAGGTTTCGTTTCTAAAATTAAAAATAAGACGAGAATAAGCCCGAAATACTGTTAATAACTTTTCAGTACTTTGCTTTATTTTAAACTTGTGACATTAAAGTGCTTAATTTGCCAATACATTCTGGCCATCCTTTGAAGTTTGGGCTCATTAATTGGTACAAACGTTGGTCAAGAAACTAGCAAATTATCCCAAACAGGTCAATATGTACCGGATTATACCGTACTTGCAATTAGTGCGTTAAAGGAGCCCGTTGAATTGGACAACAAGTTCAGGTTTCTAAGAGTATGCCATTGCAAATGTTTGAGCGGGCATTGAGCAACCATTTTACGTTCTGCACATCATCTACTTGAAATCCAACTCCAGTAATGACGTTCGATTAATTAAACTTATCGACTTCCTAGAACTCATGTGTGAACACATGTTGTGTATTGAGTCCTTTGAGTACAGGAAGTTAGGGTTGCAAGGATGATTGCTTTGTCCTTAAACTAAATTTAATTTTCAGCTGCTAATCTCCTGTCTTAAATTCCGTAAATTTTCAATGTTTTCTTTGAAATCTTACCAAAAGGACACTATCAAATAAAATTAAATTTAAAATTAATTATCTCCTGGAAATAGTTCTTAATACTTCTCATCGGATTTCAATCTCCCGTTGAATAAAGCAGCAAGGAAAATTTTCTTGCACTATTCAATGCAGACAGTTAAGTAGAAAAGTACAGGATCACTTCAATAAAGGAGAGAAATGCATCGTATCGCCTCTTTTTTATAGCTCGTGTCTTGGTCTAATCCGAATTTAATTGAAGCCCCAAAGAAAAAGGAAAACTTGAAGTTCTTGCTGGTCGTTTTGTGGCACTGTTAAGTAAGTTACGTCTTAATCACTAGCGAGTATTTCAGTTGACGGAAAATTACATTCCATTCGACATGGGATGAGACTTTGAAATTGAGTTTGTCTTGCAATCAGGACGAATCGGAAGATATGTCAATGATGATTTATGAATAGAATTAAATTGAAATTTCTCAGGTGTATAAAAGGTTGGTATATATATATAAATTCGTGTCTGAAAATAATGTTCCTGTATTTGGTTTTTCTTTTCTTTGTTTTTGAATGCATTCAATAAATCTTCTCATCTTGAAGCAGTGAGCAGAATTTTTCTTAAATAGAACATTTAAAATAAATTTTTTTTCTTCTCAATTTGGGATGCATACTGTAAATGTATCCATAAAAGTTTTAAATTAAGGATTATGAAACCAAAACAAACCCACATCGGAGGGATACCATCTCTGCCGGAAATGGCCGCTTAAGTTGATCAGTTTTACAATTTCTCTTAAAATGCAGCCCCGTAAAATTTCTTCCTGATTTGACGAAGGACATGATTACGTTGGCCATAAACTGCAGATATTCCACAAACACAGTTGTACTGCCACTCTCCACAAAACTTTATCTATAAATTTCCGAGTGGAGTTGTGTCGATGGTGAACTATTTAGATCGAGATATGTCATACGCCTAAAACCTTTTTATTGCCTGAGAAATATATGACGGTAGTCGGAATCTCAGAATTGATTCTACAGATAGTTTCCGAACGATAAAGTTTTATTGGGTCTCTTTCTCTTCTCGTCTAGCACTTTTTAAACAGCTTCAATTTTTCAAGGCATTTCTCAATCCTTCTCCTCTTCCACATCCGTAGCTTGGATTGTTTGTCTGTGTCTGGTTATCGGTTTGTTGGTTTGCTCAAATATATTGTCAAAGTCCTTTTGCCGTCTAATGAAATAATTAACTGGTGGAAGAGGGATGAATGGGCTTTACAGGATCGGGTAATGAATATAAACGAACCAATACGAAAACAATTTCAAAGAGGATTAGATACATTATGTGACAAGAGTTTCGATTCGATATGCAATTGATGGTATCGATTTTAGATTTAAAGGATATTAAATTGAAACGTGTTTTAGATTATTCGTTAGATAATTATCTTACAGTACTTTCCTAAGAATTAAAATAAAGAAAATATTATTTCAACATTTTCTACGGTGTTATCCATAAGTATGGAGTTTTAAAAGGAAAATGTTAATAAATTAAACTTGGCAATTCGGAACAAGAGATTTATTTCGAGTGATTCTTTGGATGGACTGTAAGCTCATTCAGTTATGATACGTACTGGTTTATAATCAGAACGCATCGTAGCGTCGTAGACGCACAGAGCCAAAGCGTGGTACTGACGATATCACCTTCTCGAGTGCCAACACATTGGATCAAGATTATGAGATACTCTAACTATCTCTAAGCGAAGGCCTGAAAGGATAACAAACAAAATTTAGAAGGTGTCTCAGATTGGTATACTACAATATGTTCGAAGTATCTCGTCAAAAATTATCCTAAGAATTCTCCTTTTTTTTAATTGTGCATGCCACTTCTCCTTTTGCACCTGAACATCCTAAAAAGGACTCACTTTTCACTCAATATTTCATCAAAATGCGTTAAATCTAAAATCAAAAGTGATTTATGCATCAAAAGTTTTAAAATATCCTGAAGTTCTGAGAGTTTTAAGGAGTCTTGCAAATTGGCGTAGTTAATTCCGGTTTATATTTGATCTTGCACTAACGAAGTGAAAAAAATGGTTGAATTTTATCAGCATTTTTGTTAATTTAAAAACACAATTGTAATAATCGTTCACATAAAATTTTTTCCTCTTAATGATGTCTAAAAGATAAAAAGCTAGAGTAATTTTCATAAAAATATTCACAATGTTTTTATTGACACATAGCTCCAAATATTTGTCAATCGTTCAAGTATCGTGAGATAACTAATTTTATCGCTGAGGATTTGATTCCCATCTATTTAGCTTGGTTTTAGTAAAATAATTATTTCCATATTGGCTTATTTTTCTTCATTACTTTTTGATATGTTATTAAAGTATGATGTAGTAAATCAGTTTCTTTTTATGATTTGAATGACCACTCTTGATCCTGCCCCTTCCTTTTCTATGGTAGTTGTCTATGTGGATAGCCCAGTACGAGCAGAGAGTACCCCGGAAAACAGCCGGCACCATTAATATGCCACTGCAGGTAAACAAACGATATGCAATCAGTCTGGGACTGCAGCGTAATTGTGATAACTTGCTGGCTTGGTCTCGGAAAGGGACCAGGCATTTGGCTCTATGACAGCCCTAATCAGGCGATGACAAATGTCTGATTGACAGATATTTTTCTGGGACGCAGGCAGGGAGAGAATCGAATCTCGCATGTGTGAACATAATTACTGAAAGTGAAGGGTGACGAGAGATCCTGTTAAACTGATACACCATCCAAATTATAACAGTTTTGTTTATTTGAAATTCACCGAGAGTAAAATCTGGTCGGCATATGTGGCGGTGATATTCAACCATTGAGAGTGGTAGATGCAAAAAAGAAAACTCTTTCCTCCTTGTTACTCGATGCTGAGATGGTCGTCATCGTAAATGAGTCCAAAACTAAACATTGTGTCTTCTACATTTGAAGTCCTTTTGGTAAGTATCACTGTGACCTTGGCGGAGCCAAATTTCGAATAAGGAGAGGAGGACAACACCATTATTTATGTGGAGTAAGTTAAGGTTACCTGTGTGGTTATTCCAGAGTATCCAAATGAACCCTAGTTTCGAAAATTGTTCAGAAAACTGTCTCTCTCGGTAAGAGTGTACGTGCTGCAAAATTTGTAAAACACTGCAATGGGAAATTCGATTTGACTGTGGATGTTTGCGTCTATGTGCAGTAAAGACCTTAATGAACTGAAGAAGATCATGAATTACTATTGAACTTACATGCTGTCGACAAATAATTTGAAATCACTCAACGTCTCTAATATCAAAAATAAACAAGTTGGGTAAACAGACCTACGCTCATGTCAGAAGGGTTTTGTATTCAATTTACAAAATGCAGTCACCAGATCGAATCAAATTAAGAAACATTTCAAAGACGATTTTATTGGAGAAAATATGAAACACGAAGATCAGACTATTATTAACAAAGTTGAACGAATTTCGACTTCTGAGGTTTTTGGTATTCTCATACTCATAAATATTTCCCCCCTGTGCCCCCACTGAAGCAAAAACTGACAGTTTAACAACTGTTTTGAAAAGCTCCCATGAAAACTTTCATTTCATACAAATATCGGCTACGTTTGATGAATTTTTTTTCAGGGGCCACTCTCCTGTACTTTTATCATCGATTAATGGCCAATTTTTTCGAATCCTAGAATGGTTACAAAACCCTTTTACTAGGAGCTCTCTCCCACCTCCTTGATTGTTTCAATTATGAGCATTAATTGTAGGTACTCATCTTCAGTCATTCATTAAATGGAATCAAGTGTTCAAAGCATGCACCTTAAACGTTGAAGTTGGGAAAAAATTACTCAAAATTATTCAATCTTTGCATTTAAAACAGCCACTATTTGGTTTTACGATTACTGATACCACTAGCTGAACCGATTCTCAAAGATATTCATGACACCTATCATTCCTGAAATTTTCATGCAAATCCTAGCAAAACTGTAGTGTCTGAGTCGGTAAAAAGCGCATGTTGTTCCATTGCCATATATTGGCATAGTAATGAATGCAGCGCATATTGTTCCATAGTAATACAGGAAAATTCAAACCGCTATAACTTCGCTAAATATAATTCAATCTTTATGAAACTTTCAGGATAGATCAATCAGACAGACATCTACGCACTGAATTTCATTGATTTTAAGGGTACCGTTAAGATTTTATTCAAGAAAACATAAAATCGATAAATCACACTATTACTAACAAAGTTGTCACCAAGGCCTACATTCCTGATTTTTTTCAGATTTTTCGGATCACAGGTGTCCAATCGCGAGGGGGGGGGGACACAAATTTTTCGTGTATTTCCCCACCCTGTGCGCTCCTCAAAGCAGATTTTGCCAAACTGAGACCTGTTTTGAAAAGCTCTCATCAAGACCTTTCATTTGATACCCATATCGCCTACCTTCAATGAATTTTTTTTTTGGGAGGTCACTCTTCTATATGGGGAGCTCCCCTTAAATACCTTATAAGATTTTTTTTGCAATTTAACTTTGAAGAGATCACCACTTTACATCTACACACAAAATTTGATGTTTCTAGCTTAAGTGGTTTCCGAGAAAAAGTGGTGTGACACACGGACGGACGGACGGACAGACTGGTCGCGAAACTAGTAGGGTTTTGTAAAATTATTTTACAAAACCCTAAAAATGTGTTGATCATCCGCATTTATGTTGGCCCTGATGGCAATGGTGACTGTCCGCGCTGGGGCTTCGTGGATGCTGAAGATAATCGAAAGCGAAAGTTGAACCTAAATCGAGAGCGCTTAAAAGTAAACACACAAGATCGACTCCAATTCGAGGTAACCTGGACGACACGTTTCATAAAGACAACGCATTCTATCTGAGAATTTTGTTCCAACGAGAAAAATGCAGATAAATATGTGATTTGCAAGGCAAGAAAACCAACGTAAATGTATAGCTGTCAGGATCCTATGACAAACATTCGCTGCGTATGGACGTGTTTTGCTCCTGTCAAACGTTTTCAAAAATTGAATTGAGTTTTTACTGGTTTGTACAGAAAGCTTGAGACTGATTGAAAATACTATAAATCGAATAGAAAAATTTATCAAGCTTCTAAAGTGACGATAGTTGATTTCTTCAAATTTAAACTTCATCGGAATCATATCGCAAGATATGTAACTGTGAGCTAAACCTCTGGATGTAATAGCCGTTCCACCTGCAGATGGGTATATTACGACTTTTCTCGCGACTGGCTTCGTTCCTTCAGAAGCATTCGTGCATTTGGACATGAATCAATGTTTTTGATTCAGACGTAGTCCCAGTTATATATCACATATTTATACCGGCCACCAATAAGAAGACAAAATATCCTCCAAATTTGATTTTGCGAATTTGAATGGAGATACTCATCTGCTAGACTTGTTGAGCTAGTCGAGCTAAGACAGAGCAATCTAGTTATTGGTGGGTTTATTCATGTTTATTTTCGGGCTTGGTGTTTTTTGTGATCTAGTTTTTGAGTGACAGCTCATTTTTGCTTCATTTCGTGTTGTTGTTGTTTTTGTTTATATAAAAGATAGATAGAGATTTCAATATTCAGGAAAGGTATAAACTCTCCCAAGAGCAACAGCCACCATTGCTGGTGCACAGCCAGCCAGCATCGGCAAGTCCAGCCCAACCGCCTCTGCCTCAAAGAAATGCTACCGTCATTCTGGCTGCTAGCCTGGAGCTGTGGTTCTTCCAGGTTAGATCCCACTTCCAAGCGCATCTGCTTACAAGGGGCTCAATCAGGTACCACCTCATGGTCTCATCATTGGAGCACGACAATATCACCAAGGTGGCTGATGTCATCCATGCGCCACCGGAACTCAACAAATACAAGAGTCTCAAAGCGGCCGAGCTACACAAGCTCCTGACATGTGTCAAGCTCGGGGACAAACGGCCATCATAGTTGCTGCGTCACATACACTCCCTTGCTGGGACGCGAGTAAGTCACGATGTACTGCGGAGCAAATGACTCGAGCTACTGCCAAAGCAGACGCGGCGCATGACACAGGCTTGCAGTAATGGTCGCGTCCATGGAGGAAAATACGTGCCCCATAACATCCTCATCTAGTTTCACCTCAACACGCAGCTCCCCGGACCAGGTCGCCGTCGAGCTAGCCACCCTGCACTTAGCAATTACACAGTTGAAAAGTTTGACCCACGAGGCACTTTAGCAACCATTTGCAAATGCCAACGTGCAGCGTGGGCACTCCTCGTCACGAGACGATGTAAGCAACCTTACACATTTTTAGCTTAGGGCGCCGCTACCGGGCGTTCAGAAAACTAAGATTACCGGTACTGTACTCAGCGGACACCACTAGCAACAACCCGGAACAGCGCCTGTATGTCTCGAACCACACCACAAAAGATCGTTTTCTGGTAGACTCCAGCTCTGTTATCTCCATCATTCCAAGGTACCGCATCGCCAGGCCTCATCAGGAGGAAAGTTTCGTGTTGCAGACAGCCACTGGTACGCCTATCGTCACCTTCGGCACCCAGGAACTCACACTGGCCTTTGGGTTACGCCGTGCATTCCACTGGCCTTTCCATATTGCAGATATGTAGATAGCTATCTTGGGAGCCAACAGACTCAACTATCACGGCCTGCTTATCGGCCTACGAATCAACGCCTCTAGGACTACCACACCAGCATCTCTGCAATCTGCATCCTTGGCCCAACTCCACTTGTACAAAGCATCAGCGCCAGTTCAAACCATCGACATTGGAAGGCACTATTGGGGGAATATACAAGCACGCAAACACACCTCCAGGACCCGGCAAGTTGGCTTTGATCGCTGAACTTCCCGTTTACCAATAGCTAGTCACGCACGGTCCACCCATCTTTGCAAAACCATGTAGCCTCATGTGAGAACGCCTCTCGGCAGCGAAGGTTGAGTTCGACTTCCTGTTGGACTGGCATAATATGAACTTCACCAAGCCAGTGGGCCAGTTCCCTGCACATGATATCTACACAACGATGCCCAAACCATGCAGCGGACACCAAACCACCTGGTGAAGAAGTTTGACTTCGTACGCATCTACCAGGATGACACCCTAGTATTCTCGCCTAGCTACGAGCATAACCAGGGTCACTTCGAGTAATGAATTGGCAAAGCTCCAGCCTACTGAAATAAATTCCAAGTCAGCCTACTCGAGGTCATCCTTGCCAGGAATCACATCTGCAAGATAGGTTTCCGACCACCTGCTCTCAAGACGAAAGCCATCGCAGACTTTTCCAAACTGCTGACTCCTTACAGTTGAGACGTTTTCTTGGGATGCTCAACTTTTATCACCACTGCATACTACATGTCGCCGAGTTACATGTGCCACTTTCAGACCTATTGAAAGGTTCTAGTCCCAAGAGATCACAAATCATTTGGACATCCGACGCTGAAGAGCTTTTGAAAGCAACAAGCAAAGCATCTCCCCAGCAACTACAGCAGCATTCTTTTCACCCTCGCATCTGTTGGCACTTTGCACTTACGCATCCAACATTGCCATTAGATCAGTCTTGGACCAGCAACGGGACAACGATACTTGATTATCCTTGGGATTTTCCTCGAGAAAGTTATCCGAGACCGAATAGCGCTACTCCGCCTACGGCCACCCGTTTTTGGCAGCCTTCGCCCCAAACAAGTTTTCAGTGCATTTTGGAGGGAAGGCACTTCACGTTTTACACCGACCACCGACCACTCAGCTTTTTCTTGACACTACGCTCGAACAGAGCCTTGCCCCACCAAAGCAGACAGTTAGATTTCATCAGCCAATTTGACACATGACTGGAGTATTTACTAGAAGACAGCACCGTCGCCTATACGCTTTCTTGCGTAGAGACAGTAGAGGTACTCACTGAACTTACTGCTTGAGCCATCGGTGAGGTCCAGCCCACAGATTACCAGTTGCCACATCTTCTGCCGAGTCGCCGCTTCAAGCTGCATCAGTTGGTTTTCGACGGCTACTCTGCGTACTACATCGAGTTCAACGGTGCTGCTAAGCCCTACTTGCCAGCAGTGCTCCACTGCCAAGCCTTCAATACCGTCCACACGCGTAGCACTGATATTCCTCCGGCGGAGTCTTCGAAAGGATGTTTATCACTGAGCCAAGCAGTGTGTACTATGCCAGCATTTAAATATCCATCACCACAACCATGCTGAGCTAGGTAGCTTCAAGGCACCGGATGGGTGTTTCGACCACATCCACGTCGACCTTATTAAACTCCTGATGTGTGACGGCTACGAGAACTGCCTTATCATTATCGATAAGTTTACCCACTGGCCTCAAGCAATACCAGTTCGTGACATCAAGGCAAGCACCGTCGCCAGGGCGTTGTTTGGCCACTGGATCGCCATATTCAGTAGACCATGCGAGATAAACTCAGATCAAGGCCGTCAGTTTGAAGCCAACCTCCTCAATGAACTCGGTCGCCTGCTGGGAGCTAACTACGTCCATACTACACCATATCACCCCCAACCCAATGACATGGTGGAACGGAAGCATCGAGCGTTCAAGAGCGCTTTGAAACGCGTTCCCGAGACCCTTGGCTGCAAGCACTTCCTGCGATCCTATTGGGCTTGCACATCACCTTCAAGGAAGACCTGTAAGCCTCGCCAGCAGAGATGTTTCTCGGTACTTTGCTACGAATCCCAAGTAAATTTGTCGCACCTCAAACAACACCAACCAGTTGCCCACAAGATTTTGTCGCTGACTTACGCCGCATATTCAAAGGGATTCGTCCAGTCCCACCAACCAGGCACACCGCACCATAGATATAGAGAGTACTGGATCCGCAACCGGTCGTGAGAGCCGAAGCAATTGGCAACCTGCGCTAAAGTTGTGTGAAGTTGAGGCAGAGCATATACACTAAATAGCACTGGCAGTTCAAGGGGTTGTCAAATGAAACGAGAAATCCGAAGTATAAATATTATTAGTAAAGAAAGAGATGAATTCGATTTGAGAGTAAAACACTTGAGGAAAAATGCGACAACGCTAAATATGCCACATAAAAATTTTTAAGTATTAGTGAGCACAACATAAAATAATCGTAGTATGTGTGACATATATCGTTGCTCTGAGAGAGAGTTTCACAAAATATTAACGAGAAAACATCTTGCCAGATGTAAATTATTTTGTTTTGATGAAGAAAGTGCATCTGGCAACTGTTAGGAAGTTTCGTCCAGTCGTTAACTTGATCGAAATAACCGTCAAAATGAATTTGAAAAGTAAAGATTAATAGCTTAATAGAATACTTTAACTTTTTCCATTTTCAATTCTTAAAGAATCAATGGAAATGGGAGAAAAACGATAATGTATTGTTGCTGGGTGCGTGGCACCACTGAAGGAGTTTGCGGTTCATCCGGAATAAAGATATCTTCAACTTTATCTTTAAATTGCAAACTATCTTTAAGGTTAGATTTAGGGCTCGGTAGAGCTTTAGTTAAAACATCCTTCACAACCCTTCTAATGAATAAGCAGAGGTGTCAATACATGAAACTACAATCCATAACAATCCAAAATACATGAAACTACAATCCATAACAACGAGCTAAATCTAAATTCGTTACATTGTATTTATACTTTTCATTCGCATTAAAATAGTGTAATTTAAAATCTTTGTCATCTGTATTTTTAACTTAATTTTCAATCCATCCGAAGGATTTTTAACAAGCTGCTTATAGTATTTAGTATCATTAATTGTTTCTTCTATATCATGATTTTATTTACATCTATCAACAATGATTGGGACTGAACCTTTTTCAGACCTAGTTACCATAATATTCGGATGACTTTTCATAAAGTTATGAGTATTTGATATAATTTTATTAATTTTATTGATTGATTGATTAAATTGATAATTTTCTTAACTTCTGATGGCATCTTTAAACATGTTAAATTTTTTTAACCAACCTTCATTATAGAAATACTGTTAGAATTATTGTTTTTAAAAGCTATTGTCAAATTATTAGTTTGATTGTGACTATTAAATCTACTTTGTCTATCAAAAATAAGTGAAGTTTTATTCTCAAAATGCTCTTTGAATCTATTTTTGATTTGATTGTGTTTAAAAAAATATAGTTCTTCAAATTTCTTGAAAATTGTCTATCAACTTATTATATTATATTTGACTCCGAAATAAAATGTGAATTTAAATAATTTATATGTAAATTGATATCTCTTAATTTCAAACATCGTTTTTTGCAATTCTTAAACATAATAATTTTAACGATCAATTACATTTTTTACCATAAAAAAATTAATTTCGAAACTTTAATAAAAATACCTTCAATATGGTTACGATAAACATAACGGTGTGTGCAAATAGTTAAAAAAACAGTTTATCTCCAGTGAATTGGCCAGCTCCTTCTGCAGTTAAACTCAGTTGTAAATGTCTTCCTTAGTGTCATGACCAAATTACCTTGTAGCTTAGATTTAAAAAAGTTCACGCGCTTCTCCATTTTTCCGATAAGATGATGCGATTCAATCCTCGGGCATTATTTAGTGGTTGCTCCAATCGATCATTCATTTTAAACAGCGTGTATCAATTCTAATACTTAATGTTCAGCAATATATGGAATACCTGCAAATTAATCATTTTCAATATACATATTTTTAAAGGATATTTTTTCTCAACATATACAAACCGGGCATCCTTGTTTTCTCTGAACGTAACGCACATACAACCAAATTTCACTGGAAGGTATCTGAAAGACTTATCCTGCGAATCCATCAACACTTTGATATGACTAATCGGTAAAGGTCAAATATTCACAAGATCCATTTTAAAATATGTATATGAATTAATGCTAGATAGTTGCTATTAAGAGTTAATTGCACCCATTTCCACAATGCCCTAACTATTTAATACAAATAGGCCATCACGGAGATAAATACGATTACTCTCAATCGTGGGAATCCTGAAAAACAATTATTATTTAAACGCAACTTTTCACTCCCGTGTTTGTAACTTTGCGGAAAGGTCTTCACTATCACTTTTACCAAATAACTCTTTTTGTTCTCAAAAGCATTCACTTCAATCACTACACAAGGACAAAATCATTTAGATTGATGATTTCAAGAGGTGATTGCACACATTTCCAAAATGCCCTAACTATTTAATGCAATAGGACATGACGGAAATAAATACAGTCACTCTAAATTCCTGAAACACAATAATTAAATGACTTTTTGCGCCACAACTTTGCGGAAAGTTAATCGGCCAAGGTCAAATATTCACTAGATTCACTTCAATTAAACTAGATGTTTGCTGTTATTAAGAGTTAATTGCATCCGTTTCCATAATGACCTAACTATTCAATACAAATAGGCCATCACGAAAATAAATACGATTACTCTCAATTTGATTCCTGAAACTCAATAAATTACACAAACTTTTCAACGTAGAATTTGCAACTTTCCGAAGAGGAAATCGATCCTCGCTATCACTTTTGACGCACAATTCATTTTTTTCTTACTAGTATTTACTAAATCAACTACGCGGAACTCATTTTGATGATCATATAGTTAGGATTTAACCCGGTAAACACTGAATTAGAACATTTATTTATGATTTTCACTCGCGTAAGTCACTTCTTCACAACTGACATTTCTCAAACTGTCAAAAGAATCGTCATAATTGTCGTGAGTAATTTTGATGTTCGTTAAGTTGGAATGAACCAATCATAATTAAGGATAGTCTTTTATCTCGTGTACACGCTTAGAAATTTCAAAATTTCGTCATGCTATCTTATTCTACCACGTTCTCACCAAATTTTCAACTACATATGTTTTTCTGAGTATACATACATTTAACTCTCGCAAATACATTTAATATTTTATGTTGTGGGTTGTTTACAGTTAGAATGGAAAATTGTTCACAGTGCCAGTGCTATTTAGTATATATGCTCTGGTTGAGGTTTGAGGCGATATGCTTTTAATTTAGCACTCTATTCACAGCGAAACACGTTCACATTTAAAAAGTTTTTAATTTTAAAGATCGCGCGTACGTAATCGGAACTTTAATTCACTGTTTTAATTGAAAATTTATGAAATTTCCATCCGCTTTGACACATGAGTTTTCCCGCGTGGTTCGCGCTCTTTTCGATTTTCTTTTGCTTTGACGTTCGAGTTTTCCGTGAGAGTTGTTTGTTGTTTATACTCAAACTGAAATGAAATTTCGTTGGTGCGCGCGGGTGTCAGCGGGGGAAGCGATTCTTCTGAAGAGAGCAAAGAAAAACCTGTGTGGTAACGAAGGGGAAGGAGAAGCAGAGGGAATCACATAGTTTTGAGAGCGTAAGTTATTTATAACTTATTTATGTGGCAAATTTGCTTCTTACATGGACGAGTACACAGATTCTCGTTGCTCGTCCATTTGTTTATATGTCTTTGCACCGCACACCGTCCGTTTGTCTTCAAGGACCTCGCCAACTGCAAACATATTTTCCCCCACATTGACGCAGTCAACATGCCGCTCGACCAACCGTACTCCGGACCACAGATCATTGAAAGGGTCAGCGACTGCACCTACGTCATACACGTAAACCTCCTGGCCAAGACCCTCTCAACCGACCATCTGAACCCAGCGTACTTGAATCACTCCAATGCCCAGCCATCAACACCACTACCACAGTCGCCCATGCCACTGCCCTGGATGCCAACTCAGGCGATACAACCAGCCACTAGCATGCTGAAACAACAAAAGCTAACGTCTACTGCCAGCTTTTCACTCCTTTCGTCGAAGGCGAAGGTCATTGAGTAGCGAGCGACTGTGGCGGCATGGGATGCCCCAACGCCAGCACACTTTTCACGGTGCAAGCACATCCTTGCCCCTCAAAAAATTTTTGCGTACCACCGAGTTCACACATCAGCGGCGCAAGCAACTTCCCGCGGGAAAAGCGAAAATTTCCTTGAGCCAATCTTCTAGATACTCATGAATTAATATACCTGAGAGAACATAGGTAAATTTTCTACAAGTTTCATTGTCTTCACCCCCCTGAGATCATACTAAATGTCAACATCATTTCCATCATCATCATTCCCGTCATCAGAAGCCACCAGGAGCACTCATCTGTGTTTCCAATAAATAAAGAGCAAAATTACCTTACAGTATTGAAAAGACTCAAATTAACTTCTAAAAATCCAAAAATGAAAAAGAATAAATTATATACAAGCTTGTTAAAAAAAAAGTGGTAGTCTTTCGGAATTAGCAAAGAAATAATTTTCTCTTGTGGTGTAGACGGACAATGTGTCGTCTTACTACGTGTACATATTTTTTATCCTTGTAGTACAATGGCGACACCTCTTGATTTTTTTCAGGAAAAAAGTTTCTGTGATTATTTGTTCCCAACTTTGTAAACTTTGTATCGCCAAGTGGAAATTGCGTTGTGTACTTTTGTTAATTTTATGCGATATGGGACTTTGATTGAAAATAATTGCTATTGTGTTGTTCCATGGCGCAAACATAAGGGTTAAATTTGTAAAAACAGAAATTTAAAGTAGCGCAAAATATGAAAATTGAAACGTGGTTATCTGATATTTTTCACAGTGTATTGTGAGTTTCGGTGATCATTTGAAGAGAGACCAAATATTTTGTATGGACCAGTTTTTCGTAAGTCTGCTGCAGACAGTTCGAAGCCTGCCTGCATAAGGAGGAAGATTCCTTTGTTTCCTCACCCAGAGTTTCCATGATTCGTTTTCCTAAACTCCATGGGTATTAATGGCCTCAGGGTCACAGATTGGATTTACTAGTTCCTGAACAATGGGATGTTTAAAAGTGAAAAATGTGAAAAACTTTAAATAGACCTGCAAAAGTTTAATAAACACCTCCTTTGTGGTGATGTAAGAGGGTATAAGTGAGTCTTCTATATCTGATAGCGGAATCGAAAGTTATAATCATGCAACCGGAATGCAGGTTGGGTGATGAGTAAACTTCCTGTTCCTCAAAACTCCTATATTGTTTAGAAATCTGCATCAAAGCTTCAGAAGGGATTGGATTCATGGCAACGATGTCACAACTGAAAAAATCACTACAGTATTGGATCCTGGAATGTTAGACCACTGAACAACCCTGCCACTGTTAAGGCGCAGCCCCCAGTGAAACGGAAAATTTGGGTAAACTTTACAGCCGTCCACCTCATAAACGTTACGAATATTTGCAAAAATTTTTTTGCAAAAAGTCGGAATGAACCTTTGGCTATCGAATCAACTCATTACATTTTGCAAAAAGTTTGTTGTAAAAGTTATTAAATTCAAACAAAATAGCATGTTTTCGTTAAAAAATGTAGTAGATCTCGGAAATTACTTAACGTACCGAGTTGATTTAAGCTATGGTTGATAGATCTAAATTATTCGCAGTGAATTAACTCATCAAAAATTTAAAAAAGTTTTTTGAACAAAAATTTCTAGAACAAAATGTGTAATTTGCACCCACTGAACAAATATCATGCATGCACAATGATTTGTCTCAAATTTCCACATTTTGTTCTAGGAAATTTTTTGCAAAAAACTTTTTTAAATTTTTAATGAGTTAATTCACTGCAAATAATTTAGATCTAACTACCATAGCTTAAATCAACTCGGTACGTTAAGTAGTTTCCGAGATCTACTACATTTTTTAACGAAAACATGCTATTTTGTTTGAACTTAATAACTTTTGCAACAAACTTTTTGCAAAATGTAATGAGTTGATTCGATAGCCAAAGGCTCATTCCGACTTTTTGCTAAAAAATTTTTGCAAATATTCGTAACGTTTCTGAGGTGGACGGCTGTAAAGTTTACCCAAATTTTCAGTTTCACTGGGGGCTGCGCCTTAAGGATCTTTTACATCAGGCCATTCCAAGATATGAGATCACACTGAATATTGAAAAGTGGGAAGTCTGCTGGAAATCGAGAATCTGGAGCAGCATTTATTCTGGAATGGGAGCTTAAATCAAACGTAACTTATGTTAAGTCAGTCAATGAATGAATTTGTGCGATCTGTATGAAACGAAAATTCTTAACATGTAAACACGCCCCAATCGAAGAAGCGTACGAACCTTTCTACAATCACCTGCAAAGACTGGTCGACTCTTTGCCCACAAACGACACGAGGGGCTTGGTCTCATTATTGGAGCACGACACTATCGCCGAGGTGGCTGACATCTTTCATACGCCCTCGGAGCTCAACAAATACAAGAGTCTCAAAGCGGCCATCATCTCCCGCTTGAAGGGTTCTCCTGACCCCCAGCTTCACAAGCTTCTCACATGTGTCAAGCTCGGGGACAAACGGCCATCATAGTTGCTGCGTCACATACACTCCCTTGCTGGGACGCAAGTAAATGACGATGTACTGCGGATCAAATGCCAAATCAGACGCAGCGCACGCTGCTGTTGATCAATAACCAGACACTGGAGGAGCTTGCCGCGATTACAGACGATGCACCGGTTCGCAGTAATGGCCGCGTCAATAGAGGCTAATACGTGCCCCATGACACCCTTATCTGATTCCTCCTCAACATGTAGCTCCCTAGACCAGGTTGCCGTCAAGCTAGCCATCGTGCGCTTAGCAATTACACAGTTGACAAGTTTGACCCGCGAGGCACTCCAGCAACCATTTGCCATTGCCAATGTGCAGCGTGGGCACTCTTCGTCATGAGGCGGCCACCAAAAAAGGGCACGCTGCACCACTCCATGTCACGATCCACATACAGGGTATTTCTGGTATCACAGCCAACATGCAGCACTAGCGATCCTATTTAAGCGGCTCTACACATTTTCAGCTCAGGGCACCGCTACCGGGCGCTCAGAAAACTAAGATTACCGGCACTGTACTCAGCGGACACCACTAGCAACAAACCGGAACAGCGCCTGTATGTCTCGAACCACACCACAAAAGATCGTTTTCTGGTGGACTCCAGCTCTGTTATCTCCATCCTTCCAAGGGACCTCATCACTAGGCCTCTTCAGGAGCAAAGTTTCGTGTTGCAGACAACCACTGGTATGCCTATCGTTGCTTTTGGCACCCAGAAACTCATGTTAGCCTTTCGATATTGCACACATGTAGACAGCTTGGGAGCCAACAGACTCAACTATCATGGCCTGCTTATCGACCTACAAAATCAACGCCTCTGGGACGACCACACCATCCTCTCTATAGTCTGCATTCTTGGCCCGGCTCCACATGTACAAAACATTAGCGCCATGGCCAAACAATTGGTCTTAGAAGGCACTATCAGGGGAATATATAAGCGCGCAAACGAACCACCAGAACCAAGCGAGTTGGCTTCGATTGCTGAACTTCCCGTTTACCAATAGCAAGTCACGCATGCTCCACCCATCTTCGGAACATCATGTCGCTTCGCGGTAGGACGCCTCTTGGCAGCGAAAGTAGAGTTCGAATTAGTGCTGGGACGGGCATAATTTGACCTTCCCCAAGCCAGTGGGCCAGTTCCCCGTACATGGTATCCAACGACGATGGCCGTTGGCGAGCTGCTAGGGACTACCACCAACTAGATGCCCGCACCTGCTCAGACCGGTACCCATTGCCCAACATCGACGATCTGCTCCAAGAGGCCAGCGGATCAGTATTTTTGGTTTCTAGCGGGCCTTCTACAACATTCTGGTATCCCCCTTTTCGGCATTTGAATTTGAAGGATTACCTCTTGGTCTACGCAACGCAGCCCAAACCATGCAGCGGACACTAAACCACCTGCTGAGGAAGCTCGACTTCGTATGCATCTACCTTGATGACATCCTAGTATTCTCGCCTAGTCAAGAGCATCACCAGAGTCACCTCGAGCAACTTCTTACCGTAATGTAAGGGCAAAGCTCCAGCCATACTGGAATAAATTCCAGGTCAGCCTACCCGAGGTCATCTATGCCAGGTACCACATCTACAAGATAGGTTTCCGACCACCAGCTTTCAAGACGAAAGATATCACTTCGCACTGATGCATCCAATATTGCCATTTGACTAGCCTTTGATCACGGGACGACCTGCAAAGACTGGTCGACCCTTTGCCCACCAACGACAAAAACATAATTCTGGGCAATTTTAACGCACAGGTTGGCAATAAGCTATCTCATCTGGGAACGACTGATAGAAATAGCCTCCACGATGGAACAAATGACAACGGTCAGCGCCTCATTTAGTTTGCATGCAGCAGAAATCTAGTCATACGTTCGCCAGCTTCCCATATCAACTCATACATAAAATGGACGGATGGTAACATACAAAAACAAATCAGCCATGTTCAGATCCAACAACGTTGGGCCTCGAGCAGACTCAACGTTCGTACATACTGAGGAGCCAATTGCAACTAAGATCATGACTTGATAAGACTCAACCATTGATGTCGTATGCCAAAGCCACACTCGACAAAAACCAGCCCCCTAAAAAAATTGACATCGGAAGGCTCCAAACAGCATGTGTAGCAAAAAATTTCACGGAGACCTTCGACAACCACCTGGCTCCTATCCTATTAGACCTACTGCCGAAAACAAGCAACGAGCTATGGGTGAAAGTGAAAACAGCAGTTAAGATCATGCAGAGCTTATTATCGGACATCAAGCACAAAGCAAAAGAAATTATTGATTCGATGGTGAGTGCTAGAATACGTTCGATTAAAAAGAATCAGGCCTACAAATATTACTTGGGTAGGAAAACCAGAACGAAGAGAGATTATTATGAAAATCTTACTAGAGTCGCAAATATAATAACTAGAAATACGAAAAAGAAAAACTATAATGACCAATTGGGAAGTATCGATCTAAGTCTAGTGAGCAGCAGAACAAGGCAAGCATACAAAGTAGTGAAAAGCATGCCGTGATGATACGGCAATATCATCGCTGATGAACATAGGATTAAAGGAAGATGAGTATCATATTTCAAGACTTCCCTTTATTCTTCGCAGAGCTACAGAACATTGCAGGCTATAGATATTCCTGGAGAGCTTCCATTGGCCTCACCAAATATGGATGAGGTTTGTTCCACCATCAAAGACAAAAAGAATGATACAGCACCGGGTGCTTATGAAATTCCACTGGAACTCGTTTAATATGGTGGCAGTAATGTTCAGGATGCCATTCATAAAGTCATCCAGTATATTTAGCAACAAGAATATATACGAAAGGAGTGGAGGCAACCAATTAGACTCCTTATGCAGAAAAAATCAGACAAACTACAGTGCGAAAATTACAGAGGCATACTACTGTTTTGTATGGCATACAAAATATTTTTGAAGATCTTAGAAAAAAAGATCTAATCATACGCCAACAGTATTATTGGAGAGTATCAAGGTGGTTTTAAAGCAGGTAGATCGACAATGACAGTCAAGCAGGGTCTTGAGAAGTACTGGGAGCTCAATATAGACCTATGCAAAATTTTCGTTGACTTTAATCAAGCATGGGACAGTATTGATCGTTACGCACCATACCAGATAATGCTTTGCCTTGGGTATTCCAGCCAAATTGATCCAGCTTACCAAAGTGACAACAATGTCAACAACCTTCTAGGTCCGCATCAGTAACCAACTCGTCGATGCCATTGACACAAATATTGGACTGAAGCAGGGAGATCCAATAACCTAAAAGAAGAAAACTTAATATCTCTCTATCTGACCTTATTTAGCACTTAGCTGCTTAAGCGATACTACACCTACATAAAATCATTTCCTTCCACGCATCCTTTAGATAATGAAAATGACTCAAAGGAGTCAAAGTGCATCTGTTCACACAACAAAGCAAGGCCCGGTGGTTTTTCAAAAAGAAAAAAAAAACAAACAAAGCTTGTAGGGCTATAAATCAATGAGAATATAACAAAGCTCATAATGCAGTTGAGGAAAAATACCTCAAATGCCCAAAATATTACACTTCACTGTCATCTATGGTGCGACAGCCAAAACCGGTCCTTGGCCTTCAGAAAATATCACACTTGGTGAATACAATATTGGAAGTGTGGGCAAATTTATATATTTACGCATCAAAACAACGAGAATTTGTAATGAAAGAAACGAAATACGCCAAAGAATACACCTGGTAAATGAAAAATATTATTCGGGTTTGACAATCTTAAAGATGAGTTGCATACAAAGGAAATCTATGCAATGAATGTGAAACATGAACCCTAACCGACGTATTAGCAAACAAATTGAACGCCGTTAAAAGGCGAGCTCTGAGGCAAATAATTGGAGTGAAGCTAGACGGGGACCAATGACAAATTCCGTATGCCGTATGAAATTTTTGAAGAGCCGGAGGTATCAAACATTAACAGACTGCGGAAGCTGCAATGGGTTGGCCACATGGAGTCTTTGTACGAACAACGGATACCCAAAAAGGTATTTGTTGGGATATCTGAAGGGTGGAGATCAATGGAGAAAGCGAAGTAATGCTGTTGCTCAAATTTCGAAATTGAAGGATGCGGTCAATGGAATGAGACAGTTGGAGGCGCTTTTTGCAGGAACTAAAGGCCTGATAGGGGCTGTAGTGCTACAAAGAAGGAGAAAATGTTTAAGTTTGGGTTAAAGTTCCTCATGCCTAGCACCCTAGTGGTGTGTAAATCGGAAGTGCACAAATTTGATGTTTGTTCTTGTTGGTTTGTACGAGGTCCTGAGAAGGAACGGTAAAGTTGAGGAGAAGTTTTAAGTACACTTTGAAATAATTTCATAGTGTGTTTTAAACAGGCAATTGAATCAGTGGCTGAAAAACTGCATTTGAGGGTTGTCTACTCGCGTCTAGACCCATGACTGAAATTTTTCTTGGAACTATCTAGCCGGCAAGCAACTATAGGGTTATCCATTTTACTTTTGGGAAAGTAAAGCTTCAGAAAACACAAAAATTTTTCAGATGGAAACAAATTTAGTATGACGATCAAACTCTGCCATTATACGTGAAACTCAATATCATTCAAATGTCTTCCACGGGACCTCTTACAGGCTTCAATTCTTTTGAGATCATTTTCAATAACTTTTCGGCACATTTTCGGCAATATCTCGGCCATAACTTCATGAATATTGATTTTCAATTGCTCAAGATTTTGAGGATTGTTCGCGTAAATACGATCTTTTGCAAAGCCTCGCAAAAAGAAATCCAAATATGTTAGGTCGCAGGATCTTGCGGGCCAATTGACATCACTCAATCTTGGAATTACGCGTCCTGGAAATTTCTCTTGCAAAAGTAATTGATTAGCCTGTGTTGTGTGGCTTGTGGCTCCGTCCTGTTTGAACCACATATTTGCCAGATCATAATCTTCAATTTCTCTCCAACAATAATCGGTTAACATTTGTCCATAGCGGTCAGAATTGACTGTAATGGCTCTTCCTTAATCGTTTTCAAAAAAATATGTGCCAGTAACACCACCAGACCATAATGCACACCAAACGGTCACATTTTCCGGACGCAAAGGCCTTTTTGCGATCACTTGAGGATTTTGAGAGCCCCACATGGGACAATTCTGTTTATTTACGTAACCATTGAGCGAAAAATGAGCCTCATCACTGAAGAATATTTTGTTTGAAAAATCGTTATCAATGACTTGTTGTTCAATTACCCAATTCGCATACATTCTGCGTTATGTATGGTCTTGAGGCTTAAGTTCTTGTGTGATTTGGACTCTGTACCGATGGATGCAAAATCCGCCACAATGAGCCGTAAGACAAGCCCAAATGTTGAGCACGTCGAGGAATCGACAAATTCGGGTCTTTCTCCACACTTTGTGCAACGACAGTGATATTTTCAGCAGAATGAATGTTGCGATGATGCACAGGCCTTGCAATATCAATAACCGATCCAGTCTCTTCAAATTTTCTCACTGTGTTCGAAATTGTTTGCTGTGTAGGTCGATTATGTCGACGGTAATCGGCTCGTAAAGCCCTAAATGTTGATACAGCAGAGTCACCATTTTTATAATAAAATTTAATAATTTTAGCTCGTTTTTCGACTGTTAAACGATCCATATTTCTAAATGGCAAACCTTCAGCTAAAAAAAAACATGCATTGGATGACATTTAATTCTGACAGGTGTCAAATGGCAGGGTTATACTTTCCTACCACGAAATGAATAACCCTGTACATTAGAGTTGACTGCGACTATCAAAACGTGTAGGCCTTAAAAGGCACAGTTGTTTGATGTGCCTCAAGACTTAACGTCTCTATCCGATGAGAGATCAGTTTAGATTTTCTTCGGGAAATTTTGAATGAAGCGACAGTGGAAAACCATTATATATTCTTACAATGATTACCGCAATTTATTGTCTCAACAAGGCGCTTAACACTCCCGTGGATTCAGGCAAGTTCATCCCTTTACACAGGTAAATCGAATTTCCTTTTGCACGCTTGACTTCTGGAAATGGTTTTCCATTTGGTTGGCTAAAATCTAGGTGGTTGATGTATTATAGCTGCACATCAACTCGGCAATTTGCAAACCATTCGACACTTGATTTTGGGCGACTTTTATTGATAGCTTTTTCCACGATAATTTTAACTCTGGCCTAAACTCCATATTTTTGATCACCCCAAATAAATATAATTTGAAACATACACTGCAGCATTAAGTTTTCTTCTCCTTTTTCACTCATTAACGTCAAAAAACAGACGGTGGATAATTTTTCCGTTTGTTTCTTCTTTGTTAACCCTTTATGCGATCATCGGACAGCAATGAAGCATTCGAAGCTTTGCTTATAAAATAACAAATAATGAAAAAGACTATTTCGGTTAGATGGCACGGTTTCCGCTTTGGAATAAAACGGTCTTTAAGCTCTAAATATTGGTTATACTCAGTATATGGTGGAATTTTGACAGACATGAATTGCAAATTGAATTTGTCCCGGTTTCGTGAAGTGCAGTGAATAGTAAAGCTTCCAAAATCGAAAAATAAACAATAAAAACTGAGTGTTTATCGTTTATCGAATCTATAGATACTACATCTTTGCATTTTATCCGAGGTTTTGAATAATTTTCGGTATTGTTTGAAAACAATTTTTGTTTATGGTGTGTACCAGCTTTAATACATTGCATTGCTAAGTGCATCTAGTGTTATACATTTAGCACTACTATATTCTTGATACACAATTGCTGCCAGAGGACAACGAAAAGATGAAATATTGAAGTTTCTCATTGATTAGAAGGGTTCGATGTTGATGACGACAGCATCGTAGAACCTGATTTTGTTCGTGATCCTAATAAAAGAAGATGACTTTGAAGAGATTGGTAGAGTGGTGATTGATACCATCGTTGAAAATATTGAGAGTACAAATAGCAATTCCCAGCTGCCAGCTCCTACTTATAATCTGCCTCAAGCAGGATCATCATCGCGACCTGGCGCAATAAGACGCAGGCAAGCTAAGCAAAAATGGAATCTAAGCTGGGAAAAGAAGAACCTAGAACCGAATGAGCAGCAATGATGGTTAACTGGTGACGAAAACTTGCCAGCAGAGTTTCTGGAATTTGATAGCTCAGTACAGTTCTTCTTCAAAATATTTCCAAAGGAACTTTTTGGGAAAACTGCAAGTCAAGCTAATCTAGATATCGTGCAAAAAGATATAAATATGATATTCTGGGTCACAAATACCGATATCCAGCAATTTATTGGGCTGGTTTTTATTATGTCGTTGGCACATCTGTCAAGAGTTCCAAAACATTGTAGTGGCAGTTAGGGAACACCTCTAGTTAAAGAAGCAATGTTAGTGAATCAATTTGAAAAAATCAGACAATTCATTCATTTTAACGACAACGCCTCTCAATCATGCAGATCCCGAATCCGCCCAAGCAGATCTGCTCACCTGTTGTGAACAGCCCCCGTACGATACATGCCGCAAAGTCGTTTCGCGAGCCCGCTCATCCATCCAATGGAGAGTGCATTGCGGCAATGCGATTTATGGATAAGCTGCGTTATACAGGTGTTGCCGTATCCAAATTTTAATTGTAAATTTAAATAATTATTTTTTTAAAATTTACAATTAAAATTGGATCAGCATTATGGCAGTTTTTGAGCAGTTTGCTTAGGCGACTGCTCGATTACTACACTATACAAACGAGTTCATAAGATCAAGAAAATGGATGAACCACTGTTGGCATCGGCTTACTTTTGTGAAGAGGTTGGAACAGCGCTCAGTAGTATGGGGATAAAAGCAAATGTTCAACGCCGAAGCATTGAATTGGACATATAGGCCAGGAAATCAGCTCAATTTGTGCTCTAGTTGTTGTGCGCTAAGACCAAGTTAGTCACGGGCCAGTATGGGTCGACAAAAGGCTCCGGTGTAAGCTCCCTAAATGCACTGGAGAATCATAGACAATTTGTGAAAGGTATGGAGTTACATTACTAAAATAATTGTTTCCAAGCATCCCATACTTCGTAGATGAAGATATTGTTGCAATGTACTCGCTATGGAACATACCCGTTTTTGATTTTCTCAAGTACCAAATACATTTTTCTTTAGAAACTAAAATATAAGTGTTGTTTTATTTTCAAAATGATGTCCTAAAAGCTACTTTTAATCAAATAAAATTTTTTTGAGTTATAAAGGGTTTATACTGTACGCGATTGTTGTTGCTTTTAAATAACGCAATTTTCTTCTGACATTGGCCTTTGTAAATTTATTTTCTACTGAATATATTTTGGTGGCACCAAATTTTTCCTAGAGAACCTGGTTTCGCGAATAAGCGCAACAATACAACTGTGGTGGGAATTATTGTCAGTGATTTGTTTTAATGGTTTTGGTACCTGACTGGACGGGCAGCAGGAATGTCTAATTTATGTACTTTAATTTTTTTCTTTTCATGAAGCTCTAAGGCGTACTTAGGCATGCCTTACATGTTTTTATTTGAAAAATGCAAATCATATATAATATACTAGCGGACCCCGATGCACTTCGTTACAACCAACCAAAAAAAGAAATGAAATATTCTAGTTTTTTTATGAAATGAGTGCATTGTATTTCAAAATTATTAATGTCAATCCAAAACATTTGGATATACAATATTTTTCATTTGCCCATTTGAAGCAAGCACAAGCAAACAGTTTGGAGTTCCAACTCTTGAGCAGGTCACGTATAGCTGCTCTTCCAAACTTGATCCGCATATTTGAAGCCTTATTGATGAACATGGCAAATGATAGACGCACTGGAAATTGTTAATGCTTAAATTCACATGGCATGTCTGACCTTTCGCTGTGCTGGTCAATATTGTGGCTTCAATTAAATTCGGTATCAATTTTTTTACTGCCAATCTTGCGCCATTGCACAGTTTTGGTGCATTTAAATAATTGTTGAGCCAACCTTTAAATTCAACAATGTAGTGGCATACCAGTTGGTTTCAATGAATTCAAAAATTCAATCGGATAAATCACTGCATCATCTGCATTCATTGTGCTATCAGCAGATCTTTATGATGTCACTGCACCTGGTAATTTTTTTTCAATCGGCTAATTGATTGCATTGACGTGTACATTTTTTGGTGCCAGTATTGCGCGTTCTCTCAACTAATTGTGATTCCTGTAATTTTGAACAATATTCGGAAACACACTTTTAATCAACTCTTCTGTTGATTGGAGAATGGTAAAAAAAATGTTCGGCAATGTAATCAATCCATTTGTATTATTGACTTGAACTTTGCCATTTTCAATATCTAACAATTGCTTCGAGAACCGATCTGCAGATTGTTTGTTGTGGAATTGAACGTGCACACTTATGTTCAATGACAATTTTTGCAGATGTCACCATAGAAAAGAAGACCTTAAGAATGCATCGATCTCATCCGCCGGTGGAACCACCAGAGGCAATATTTGATGAGAATGACCTGACAATAATATCAATGCAACACCAAAAATTTACAATTCGCAATTGTTGAAATGAACGTGGTCCAACAACATTTACTAACAGCAGTCGCAAATAATCTTGTTCATCTACAGGTTCCGATGTTCTGGAGCTGTGCGGAGGATTAAGGAGTTTCTTGAAATATGATGCCCATCTTTCCTTAATCTTGGTTTCATCAGCGGTGATATTGCCGATGTCATCGCGACAGAGCGCGGTTTTGGGCTGATAACTACGTTTCAGGCTTTTCGCTACTTTGTATGCTTGTCTTGTGTTGATGCTCGCTAAACTTACATCTATACTTCTCAATTGGTCGTCATACTATTTTCTTTTCTTAATCCTAACTATCCCATTCGCTACTCTTCTGAGATGTTTATAGTGTTCTCCCTTCGTCCTGATTACCCTACCTATATATTCTTTGTACGCCTGATTCTTTTTACCCAACGCATTCTGGCACTTATTATCGAACCAATCGTTTCTCTTGCGCCGGGCTTGATGTCCGATCGTCTATTCTGCCATGGTCCCAATAGCCGCTTTCACTTCCATCCAGAGCTCGTTTCTCGTCTTTAACGATGCGTCTGATAAGATGTGAGCCAGCTGGTTGTCGAGGGTCTCTGTGAAATGCCACAGACGCCGTTTGGAGCCTTTCGATGTCAAATTTTTGTAGCGGACTGGTTTTTGCTGAATATGCCTTTGAAATACGACATCGATAGGTTAATTTGATCAAGTAATAGTCTGAGTTACAATTGGCTCCTCGGTATGTACGGGCGTCTAGTATGCTCGAGGCCCAAGGTTTTTGGATCAAAACATGATCGATCTGTTTTTGTGTGTTGCCGTCCGGTGATACCCAGGTCATTTTATGAATGCGTCGATGGGGGAGAAAGCCGAACGTATGACTAGATTTCTGCTACATGCAAAGTCAATCAGGCGCTGGTCGTTGTCATTTGTTTCATCGTGGAGGCGATATCCTCCAATCGTTCTCCGATAAGATAACTCATTGGCAACATTAGCGTTGAAATCACCCAGAATTATTTTTGTGTCGTTTGTGGGCAATGAGTCGAGCAGTCTTTCCAGGTGATTGTAAAACGTTTTCTTTCTTTCTTCGTCCTTTTCTTCGGTTGTGGCGTGAACATTTATCAGCCAGATTTTGAAGAATTTTGCTTTTATACGAATTGCACACAACCGTTCATTGACTGCCTTAAAATCAATAACGTGCCATTTGAACTACCTATCCACAATGAAGGTCACTCCGAATTTTTTTCCCAGTAGGCTTACCGCTTTTGAATATTGTGTGCGATCTCGTGTCTTGAATGTCGTTTCCAGTCCAGTTCGTTTCCTGGACTGTCAGTATTTTTAATTGATATTGGCTGGCCTGTTGTAAAAGGTCCTTAACAGCTCCAGGATAATTGAATGATCTGACATTGCAGGATCCCATGCCATAATCTTTTTTTCGTTTGCGAGGTCCTTGCCGTGAGTCCAATCCATTCCGAGGCCTATCTGTGGGTTTCGAAACATTTCAATATTTCCCAGGGACGAGGGGTTAGCCCATCGCCCAACCTCCATTCCGGTGGCATAGTTATTATGTCGATACCATCATCAGGCGCGGAAAATTCGCCTTCATCCTCTTGCGTCCTTACAAAGGAGGTGTAAGTAGGATTTAGTAGCAGAGCTGTTGATGTTTTTACAGTTATTAGCATTTTTCGGCATTTAGTCTTACACTATTGGGGAACCAGTAAGCCCGATGTGCACCCCAAGAACATTTACTACCATTTGATTGGGGGGCTTGTGATGAGGAATCATGGAAGCTATGGGTTGGGGAAACAAGGGGTTCCCACCTCCTTTCTCAAACGGGCATGGGACCATCTATGGCGGAACGGCAAATAATAACATTCTGCATTGTTTGGATGAACTGTGTAAAATCTTCCCATGATATCTGCAAAAAACAAACACCCGGATGGCCATCCACAGATCTTCCTTGTTTATGTCCTTGCCATTTCTTTGCAGTCCAAGTGAAATAATGCGTTACATCTGAATACAGCAACGTTCTGCCGAATTTGTCGCTTTCACACAATTGAAAAGATGCAGTTAATGTTGTTGCTGGGGTCTGAGCTGCTCTCTGCTGAATATTTGCATCGGTAAAATGCATACGCGGGCCATTTTCAAGATGAACAGCCAAATGAACAACAGCAGGATATCGCTCATGAATTGGAAACGAATGAATTCTCCAAAGAACTTCATTAGTGCAAATGTAGCGCCCTTTTTGATATTGAGTGATTTTATCATGGCTATTGTCACCAGCTGCTCCAAAAACAGCCATATCACTGCCTTTATTCAGATATTTGCAAATGTGTTTAATCGACTTCACAGAATTACAGTACTCAACATTTATGTGAGCCTGAAATACTTTTGATAGTAGTGGAGAATAAGGCACAATTCAACGATTATCAACTTCAATGTCGTGATTGCGTATTTTCCGGTGACAGACGTCGGTACAACGGGTATCCGTCGTCCGAAGTTAATGCTCTTAAATACGGTTTCGTACATTTTCCATCGATCATGCATGCTGAACGCATATTTATTTGACCGCAAGGGCCTTGGAGCAAATTTTTCGTGACAACTTCAAATATTTCTGGATCGCTGATTTCTTCTGGAATTTTAGTAATGTTATCAATTTGATCGGGTGTTATTTTACGAATCAACCATATCAAGATGTGCGCGTGCGGTAGTCCTCTGTTTTGCCATTCAATCGAATACACCCAGCAACCAAAAATTCGCAATTTGATAATCAAATCCATCAGTGCTTTTATTTTCGGTCGAAATACACGTGCTGTTGTATTGTGTCAATTTGTTGGATTCTAGACATCAAATTAATTGTTTTTTACGTCAGTCCACTGACTATTGCATGTGAATGTCATGAATTGGTTGGGATGACCATATTTACGAACCTATGACATTGCATCCTGTGTATATTCGTGCATGTGGCGCGGAATGCCAACACACTCGTATGTCGATGGTACAATTGTTAAACGTCCGATATCATTAACATTACAATCATTCACTATCACATCTCACAAGTGTATGTTTTCTTCCGACCGCAATTTGGCTTGATTGAATCAAAGGTAATTAAGGCATTTTGCTACAATTTTTGCATACATGTCAACAGCGTATTGGTGGAAATGTTTGCCACATGGCATAATAAAGTAGTCTTCTTGTGGGCGAATCTCGGATCTAAACGAATAATAATTCATCCCACTAACTTTTTTAGGGTTTTGTAAAATAATTTTACCAACCCTACTAGATTCGCGACCTGTCTATCCGTCTTTCCGTCCGTTCGGGCGTCCGTCCGTCCGTGTGCCACAGAACTTTTTCTCGCAAACTACTTAAGCTAGAAACATCGAATTTTGTAAGCAGGTGTAATGTGGTGCTCTCTTCAAAGTTCAACTAAAAAAAATTGTAAAAGGTATTTAAGGGGGGGGGGGGGGGGTCTCCCCATATAGGGGAGTGGCCACCCGAAAAAAAAAAATTCATCAAAGTTAGCCGATATGTGTATCAAATGAAAGGTCTTGATGAGAACTTTTCAAACCAGGTCTTTATTTGATACTTTTTGCTTCGAGGTACGCGCAGGGAGGAGAAACACACGAAAAATTTGTGTCCCCCCTCGCGGTTGGACACCTGTGATCCGAAACATCTGAAAAAAATTATGTTGGTAGGTGTTTATGAGTACAACAACAACAAATACCTTGGAAGTCGAAATTCGCTTAACTTTGTTAATAATAGTATGATATTCAAATTTCACGTTTTCCCCAATGAAATCCCGTCGGTACCCTTAAATTGAACAAAATTAGACATTTACGTAGTCCTACTAAGAGTTCTTAAACTTTGTAAGTTTGATGAAAATCGAATGATATACACGGAAGTTATCTTCTTCTTTCTTTGTAGCACTACAGCCCCTCTCGGGCCTTCGCTTAGAGATAGTTAGATTATCTCATGTTCATGACCGTATTGATTTTTTCGGAAGTTTCGGAAGCTATGATATGATCTGATTAAATTCCGTACATATCATCGCTGAGTGAACACTACTAGTCTATCCGAAAAATCCCCTGAACTAAATCACGTTGCTCCCAACGAGATATGAACCTGGGACACTCGGCTTATGCGTTCATTCCCTAACCACTAGACCACACAGACGATTTTACACGGAAGTTACAGCCGTTTGAAATTTCTCCAATTAGAACAACAATAACACATGATTTTGGTATTTTATGGACTTTCCATCCAATCAGTCACCGCAGTTTTCACTTGATCTTCTTGAAATTTTCCAAAAAGACCAATAACATTAATATTTTTGAGAATTCATGATTTGAGTGATTTTTGTTAGTTCCCAACAAAATGGCGACCATTGATAATAGAAAAACCTCGGAGTTTCTTATAAACGGGCACATCTCTTTGACATATTTCTTGAGGTTATTCATTGCTGGTGACTGCATTTCTGAGAAGTTGGGTACAAAACCCTTCTGACATTAGCGTAGGTCTGTTTACCCAACTTTTTTACTACCTCACGACCATCGGAATACATTATTAGAAAATTAAAATCATGCCTTCTTGTTTTGAAATAAATACACATTAATTTGAATTCATATATATTTTACCGGTTCGTGGATCTATCATTCATATATTGATATGATACCCGTCATCGCCTTTTCAGTACAATAATAGACATTCTAATCCGGTGAAGCCCTGACACATGTCGTATTTCTTCATTTCTTCGATGTAGCACACTATATCATGTGATTGAAACTGGTCTCCAACAATAACAATGGCCACTTCAACGATTGTTGGTGCATTAAATCGTCTCGCATGCTCTCCAAAGACCGTTTTGTCAGCCCTGATAACGATTTTGTGATCATCAGATGGCATACGATCGACAGCGGTTTTAAACAATCGAATCAATTCATTGTGCTGATGTAAGAATGTTTGAAGTTCAGAAACAATTTGTCGCCTTGCACGCGCAGCAATTGTACAACGCCGACCCAATTCACGATTTGCATCTCCGATAAAATTGATTTGCATAAATTGATGATCCGCATCAGGATATGGCAATAAGGAACCAGTTTGATGATAAATCTGACTTAGAATCTGTAATATTTGTGAAGTGTAATTAGATGCTGGGTCAGAATTATTGAACACATAAAAAAAAAATTCTGTTCAGATGGCATTTTTCATATGATATTCCGCGTGAAGTAATCACCTTAAACGTCAGCATGAAATTGTCTCTTATAATTTTGGTCGCACCAAAAGAAGTCATTTGAAATGCCGCATTATATTCTTGAATGTGAGACAAAAAATGCTCAGATGTTTGCGACGTTCCAAAAATGAGTGAACGAAGTGGATCGGGGGGAGATTCAAATGCTGGTTGCCTCATTTTGCCATGAGCACAACATACTCGTATGCCAGGCATTTCACCTTGAAATTTGGCTGCATCACAATGTAGACGTCTCACCGTCATTCGACTAATATTGGCGTGTTCACTTTGATTATTTTCGCTATTGTAAGCGAAAGCAGCATATTCTATCTCTTGCACAGCACAACGTGAAAGTCGTGTCGTTCGTCTCGATGCTCGATTTAACGGATTTGGATCTGCCGATCTATGACAACGTGCCTTTCGTAATTTTTGTACTTGATTTTGTTGTCAGTGTTCCTCTACGCTTTGCGCTCTCCTTTGATTAAATGTATAGGTAGAATTACGAGTACAGTGACCTATAATTGATCGTCTTGTTGGTGGCATTTTTTCCAAATCAATGAAATTAGTTCAATAATAATTAAGAATTGTTTATTTAAGAATAATTCAAAAAAGTATTGTTGTTGTGTGAGTGCTGTTATGCTTTGCATCCAATTAAACTTTCCCAAAAAATCATTAAAGTAAAACAAAGTTGTTTAATTTATTTGGAAAACATTTTGCACAGAACACATTTAAAATCACTTTTTATTTTGTTAATACTTGCCAATATTTATGAAACTCAAAAATAAATAATTTATAATAAAATTCTAATTGGAAAGCAGCGAATGTACGACCGGCTGTATCAGAATCCAAGAGTGAAATAAAGTGATTGGCAAACATATTGTTACATGTACAAATAATCCTGCGAGCTACTGTCGCAATTGTTTTCACAACAATGAAGAACACGAATTTACTCAAAACCACGAGAACCCAACAAGCATGAGCAACATCTGAAAGTGAGTCACTGTTCCATTCATTTGCAGTCGGTCGAATGTTCCCGCGAATTCGCGAATGTACGAGAACTGGGTTGAATGACTACAGACCCTATATTAAGGCGAGCTGAGTGAATGGGGGGATCATCATTCATTCGACCGCGATAAGAACTGCGATAGTATGTGGGAAGCGATATTATTCGAGTAGTAGAAAAGTGATTTTCATAATAGTGAAGTGATTTAGAAGACAATTGCGATAAGAAATTTATGGACAAGTGTTAGATTTTTCATAATGAAAATTAAAATTAGTGAAAGTGTTAAACTGATCATTGTGCATTGCGACATTGCGTTTTCACTTTCCCGGAACATTAAAATTATTGGCCGCGAACCAAAAACACGCGACAGTGGTGTCAAGAAGTAAGAAAGATAATTTTGGAAGTGAAAGCGATTAAACATTTTTGAAGTGCACAAAAGTGAGAATTAACGTGGAAACTGGTGGAAAAATTGCCGAAACTATAAAAATGCCAGGAAACTTACATCTAAAAATCAATCAATTGAGCATATCGGAGCTCAAAGAGAAGTTGGAACAGCGAAATCTGGCCACGCAAGGTACAAAGGCCATACTGATTGCACGCTTGCGTGAAGCAATTGAATCGGAAGGTGCGTTTCTTTATTTGGGTGAGCCTACAGATGCAGAAAAAGGCGCAGAAGGTGGTGAAGCTGAAACACCCAAACCAAAGGAACCAGAAAATGGGCTGATGCAAATGTTGATGCTGATGCAGCAAGAGCAGCGACAACAGTCGTCCAATTTAACCACGAAGCTAGATGAGCAATCAGCGAAGCTAAATGAACAATCAACAAGCGATCAAAATCAAGGCGGATTTGCAAAAACAGTCAACCGAAATAAAAGCGGAGCTCAGTAGTCTCAACAGCCAAATTAAATGCAACGAGGAAAAGGTATACCAGGTCGAGGAAAAGGTCAGCCAGGTCGAGGAGAGAATGAACCATGAGATGGAAAAAGTGAAAAAGGACTTGGAAGTAGCGAACGCAGTAGTAACCGCCTCACCAGCCCCACTTATAACCGCAGCACAAAGCTCACCTAGAAATGTGCAAGCACCAATATTCGACGGGCAAACGGTCTGGAGTATTTACAAAATCCAGTTTGAAGCAGCCGCTCGAATAAATCACTGGAATGAGCAGGAACGAGCAACTGCATTGATTTTTGCTATAAGAGGCCCAGCTGCCGAGCTGTTGCAGACGATCCCCGTTGAATTACACTCAAACCCGAATGCTATAATGAATGCGCTCGACATGCGTTATGGAGACGATCATCTAAAGCAGATTTATCGGTCACAGCTAAGGCATCGAATGCAGAAGTCTGGTGAAACCCTACAGCAGCTAGCCCAAGACATTGAGCGACTGGCACTTTTGGCTTATCCAGCCTACGACCCAGAACATCGAGATGATGCGGCGACAGAAGCATTCATCAGCGCACTAAAGGACCCGGAATTGCAACAAGCCGTGCGGTTAGCTCAAAAGCAAACGGTTAAGGACGCATTGGCTTACAGTCTGAACTTTGAGGCAGTGAAAAATGTGACTCGTACTACTGCCCGGGTTCGTGAGGTAGTGACAGACGAGTGCAGGTGTGAGCGCGTGGAAATTGAGCGAGACCCGCATGTAAATGGTGCGCCTAGATGCTGGAATTGTGGAGAGAAGGGGCACCTGCAAAGAGACTGCAAGAAGCGAAGAAAACCGAGCTATTGTCCAGGGTGTGCAGCTACGAGGAGATCCAGACCGAGTCAGGAGCCCAGAATGGAAGCCCTTCAAACAGAGGGGTCGGGAAACATGTAAGAGCCAACTTCGTGGGGCAGAGGTTGGCAAGGAGGATTGACGTCCCCAGCACCACCATCACCGTGTCAAGACTACATTGTGGAGAAACGGACTTATGCCTTGCGGGTCAAGTTGACGGAGAACACTGCGCCATAACAATCGACACTGGTGCAACCCGATCGATTATCCGACCAGACCTAGTTAGACAGCAACAACTTCACAAGGGCCGAATTTTCTCACTACGGACAGCTACGGGAGAAACTGCACCTGTTCATGGAGAGGTCAACCTCCAGATACAGTTGGGAGACCTTGTGTTCCGACATAATTTTCTGGTCGCGAACATTATGGATGACTGCATTCTCGGAATGGATTTTCTGCGACCACATGGAATCACGTTGGATTTGGGCAAACGGGTATTGAAATGGCAGAATGTCGAAGTACTGATGGAGGATCCCAGCGTCCAAATTCCCAAGATGAATGTAGTGGTATGTACTGACACTGATGTACCTAATTCTTCCGAAAGCATTGTATGGGCCAAGCTTGATGGTGATTCTGGAGACCACCGATCTTATCTGATAGAGCCAACGAAGACATCCGCATTGCGCAGTTTGATTGTAGGACGAAGGTTTGTAAGATCTTTAAGGAACGGATATGTCCCGGTGAGAGTCCTTAACACCGCAGACTCAACCACGAGCATCAAAGCGGGAGAAATCATCGGCAGCTGCCAGCCTGTTTCCACCATCACCTCTTTGGAAGCTACTCACGACCATCATCGGAGTAGGAGGCAAGACACAGATCAAACCCGGGAATTCACGTCTGCAATATTGAAGCAGGTCAAATTGCCGGTGCAGCTATTCAAACGAGCCTCTGATCTGGTCACCAAGTACAGTGACATCTTCTCAACAAGCCCGGATGACCAAGGCCGAACGAGTCTGGTAACTCATGTCATAGGTACACAGGGAGCCAAGCCGATTCGACAAGCACCTAGATGTCTCCCTATAGCCAAACAAGGAGAAGTGAGCGCGCTGATCTCGGACATGGAATAACAAGGCGTTATTGAACCTTCTGTCAGTCCATGGGCCGCACCTGTAGTTCTAGTAAAGAAAAAGAATGGTAGCACTCGTTTTTGTGTCGACTATAGGCAGCTCAACGACGTCACTAAGAAAGATAGTTACCCGCTCCCACGCATCGATGACATCATGGACACTTTAGCCGATGCAAAATGGTTTTCTACACTCGATCTCAAGAGTGGCTATAGGCAAGTAGAAATCGACAAGAACGACCGAGAGTAGACCGCATTTTCAGTTGGGACCGGATTGTGGCAATTTGTGGTGATGCCTTTTGGGCTTTGCAATGCTCCAGCCACCCTCGAACGCTTGATGGAATATGTGCTACGTGGTCTAGCCTGGAAAACCTGCTTGGTGTACCTAGATGACATCATCGTCATCGGTAGAACGTTCGAAGAGCATGTGCGGAACTTAGAAGAGGTTTTCTCCCGATTGCGACTGGCAAATTCGAAACTTAGTCCCGACAAGTGTACCCTTTTCGCAGCTGAAGTAAAATACCTGGGACACGTCGTATCAGCGGAAGGGGTCAAAACAGACCCTGACAAAATTGAAGCCGTGAAAAGCTGGCCAACACCAAACAACAAGCGCCAACTACGAAGTTTTCTGGGTCTGGCAACCTACTATCGAAGATTCGTCAAAGACTTTGCCAAAATAGCTAAGTGTCTCCATCAGTTATCCGAGAAAAATCGTCCGTATGTCTGGAATGAACAATGCCAAACAGCCTTTGAGACCCTGAAGGAAAAGCTGTGTTAATCACCCGTGCTGGCGTATCCGAAACGCGGAAAAATGTTTGTAGTTGACACCAATGCAAGCAACGGCGGTATTGGAGCTGTACTCTCCCAGCAGATCAATGGCGAAGAAAGAGTCCTCTCGTATTACAGTCGAGTTCTTTCAAAAAGTGAGAGGAACTACTGCGTGACCAGGAAGGAGCTATTGGCTTTAATAGAGGCCACCAAGCAGTTCCACAAGTATCTATATGGCCAGAAATTCGTTCTTCAAACGGACCATGCATCACTAAGATGGTTGCTCAACTTCAAAAACCCCGAGGGACAAGTTGCGAGATGGATCGAAAGATTGCAGTCATACGACTACGAAATTGTTCATCGGAAGGGCGGAGTTCATGGAAATGCTGACGCCCTATCCCGCCGTCCATGTCCAGCTAACTGCAAGCATTGCCGATGGATTGAGGAAAAGGAACCGCTCGTTGATCTGCGATTGATAACGGTGGAATTCGATGAAGGTTGGTCATCGGAGGAGATTCGAAACGCCCAGTTAGCCAATGAAGACATCGGACCATTGCTCGTATGGAAGGAGACGACTGGGCGACCTGAGTGGAAAGACGTTTCAATGCATGGCGCAACCCTGAAAAGCTATTGGGCACAGTGGAACTTCCTTCAGGTGGAGGGTGGCGTACTCAAGCGGAAATGGGAAACGGCGGATGGTAGCTCCTATAGGATGCAAACTATACTACCCAAAAGCCGAATCCACGATGTGATTAAGGAAATGCATGAAGGATCCTCGGGAGGCCACCTTGGTGTTAACAAGACCTTAGCGAAATTGCGGGAAATGTTCTACTGGCTCCACGCTCGAGAAGACGTAGAGGACTGGTGTCGCAGATGCATAATTTGCGCTTCCGTCAAAGGCCCAAAGCGACGACTGAGAGGACAAATGCAAAACTATAACGTAGGCGTGCCATTCGAAAGGATTGCTGTTGACATCGCAGGACCCTCTCCTGAATCCGATTGGGGAAATCGATATACGCTGGTTGTAGCCGATTGTTTCAGCAAGTGGCTCAAGGTCTACCCCATTCCCAACCAGGAAGCAACTACTGTAGCTGAACAGCTAGTGTTAAATTGAGTCAGTAGGTACGGCGTACCTTGCGAATTACATTCAGATCAAGGCCGAAACTTTGAGTCACTAGTTTTTGGCGAAATGTGTGAACTACTGGGAATACGGAAAACGAGGACAACACCGCTGCATCCAATCCGATGGAATGGTCGAACGGTTCAACGGCACGCTCAATAAACATCTGGCCAAGATGGTTGACGAGAACCAAAGGGACTGAGACCGATATATCCCACTATTTCTGATGGCGTACAGAGCTGCCAAACACGTATCGACGGGCCAAGCGCCAGCCAAAGTCATTTTTGGAAAGACTATTCGTCTGCCAGCCGATATAAAGTTCGGGACACCCCCTGAGAAACCCCAAACGATCTCGGAGTACGCAAATGATCTAAGGCAACGGTTAAACCAGATACATCGGACAGTGCGAAATCACCTCGCATCGGCTACTGACTGCATGAAGACCAGGTATGATCTCAAGGCAAACTCTACTGGCTTCCAGCAAGATGACTTGGTATGGCTATATAACCCGCAACGGCGAAAGGGTAGGTCTCCAAAGTTGCAACATAACTGGGAGGGACCATACCGAGTTGCAAAGCGAATCAACGACGTCGTATATCGAATACAGGAACATCGTAAGCCAAGAGCCAAAATGAAAATCGTGCATCTGGACCGTCTTGCTCCATATTACACACAGGGAGAATCGACTACAAATAGCGACACATCTTTTCGGGGCGAAAAGAACTGAGGTGGGGGCAGTGTTACATGTACAAATAATTCTGTGAGCTACTGTCGCAATTGTTTTCACAACAATGAAGAACACGAATTTACTCGAAACCACGAGAACCCAACAAGCATGAGCAACATCTGAAAGTGAGTCACTGCTCCATTCATTTGCAGTCACTCGAATGTTCCCGCGAATTCGCCAATGTACGAGAACTGGGTTGAATGACTACAGACCCTATATAAAGGCGAGCTGAATGAATGGGGGGATCATCATTCATTCGACCGCGATAAGAACTGCGATAGTATGTGGGAAGCGATATTATTCGAGTAGTAAAAAAGTGATTTTCATAATAGTGAAGTGATTTAGAAGACAATTGCGATAAGAAATTTATGGACAAGTGTTAGATTTTTCATAGTGAAAATTAAAATTAGTGAAAGTGTTAAATTGATCATTGTGCACTTTTGTAATTAAATAAACTCTTTTAACTTAAATTAAAAGACATTGCGTTTTCACTTTCCCGGAACATTAAAATTATTGGCCGCGAACCGAAAACACGCGACAATATGCATTTTGACAAGTTCATCAGTTTGACATTACTATGCTGTCAATCAAATGAATGTGTGAATTTATGAGTTTGTGTATTGGTTTGGATCGATTTCGGACCGAAATTAAATTTTTTTTTTTTCAAATGTTGAATTAAATTTTTTTTAAGAGGGGGTAAGGGGCTGAGACTATACCCAAGTGACAAAAAAGGATATGCATGGGGCAGTAGGGAAAGGAAGTGACCTTATTTTTTCGTTCAGACACATCATTTTTGATATATTTGGAATTTTCCGACTTTACGCGTATTTGTTGTCGTTTTACAAAGAGCGAGTTCATTTCATGAAAAAAATCATAAGTCGAGAATGGCTGGACCAATTTTGGAGATCAAAATCAACTAACCATCATCACTCTTCTTTGCGCCTTCCCTTAAAATTTTATAGCAATCGGTTGAGCCGTTCTCGAGTTATGGAGTGACAATCAAAATGTACACTTCTTTATATATATATATATATATATATATATATATATATATATATATATATATATATATATATATATACATATATATATATATATATATATATATATATATATATATATATATATATATATATATATATATATATATATATATATATATATTTGCCGTCAGCTTACTTACATTCAGATTTTACATTTAAGCCTTTTTCCACTCATATAGGAGCCGCAACTACAAAATAAATCTGTATATCATGACAGTTTTTCACTAAATGCATACGATACAACTTTTTCGACAGTAGCTATTGCAATAATGCAATTACTTTATTTGCTTGGAAATCTTTCATGTTCGTTTGCGGTGTAATGGTTTTTCCAGCAAGAGAGAATTTGCAGATTTTACGAACGAACTTGTCCTAGCATGCAACACACACGTACCATTTTCTTCGAGCCGTTAAAAACATATAACTTTCTCCCTGTTGAAAAGTTGCTCATACGACGATGTATCTACATCTTTGGTTGGGTAAATGTATTTACATAGTTTTGCGGTGTATTTTTAGTTATGCCGTTGGTGATGCATTAAACTTTAAAATTGAATTTCCTTCAATGAAAATGTATTTTAGTTGACGAATGAACATATCAGTTAAATTCTGTTAAGGATTTTAAGGATATTGCAGCAGGGAAGTTCAAATTTTTTTTTTTTTTAAACAGTGGACAGTGGAATCAGATTGGATACTGAGCTTCTTCAGAAAGGACCAGTGATACACTTATTCATTTCATCTTTTTCATATACTCTTTCATCATATTCCGAAAGGAGAAAGGATATGGATTGGTACCATAACCACACTCACAACACAAATATTCAAATTAATTATTATATATTTATTTTTTTCATTTTTATATATTTTTTAATTTTGTTAGTAATATTATTATTAACAATGATCAAGACCCATAATCTAACTATTGAATTGTAGGATAGCACACACATATAACCAATTAGAGGATATGTGACGTTAGTAACTAAAAACAAGAACAAAAAAGAAGAAGAAGAAGAAGAAGCTCTTTTCGTATTAATTTCAAAATTTTCCAACAATTTTACTCTTCTATCAAATTTTGCAACTTCCCAGTCAGCACCTAAAGGCTGCTGGTGTAAGGGAAGTTATTTAATGTTAAAAAAAAAACAACATAAATAAAATTTAATCAGGATCGCAAAACATGCATTCTCAGATTCTCCAAACCTCAACAGTGTGTTCCCTAAGTACCTTCTTAAATATTGGAAAGACTTTAACCTTTTTTTAACTCAGTGGTAATGAGTTATATACTTCCATTGCGAATCTAACAGGGTCGCTATGTTTTCTTTTAGTTCGAGCAAACGACAATTTAAGATAATCATTATATCTGGTATTATAAGAATGAATGTCACAGTGTTTGATTAGCTGGACACCCGATTTCATTTCAGAATTAAGTATTCTGAAAATAAATTTAGCTTTTTCCATATATATCATCTGCCTGATACTAAATTTCTTCGTTAGTGGATAAAGGGTAATACTAGGGGTCAGTCTATCCAAGCCATGCATAGCCTTGACAATCTTATTCAGCATTCAATGAATTGAATCAATGTTCGATTCCGAAGTATAACACTAATTCATAATGCCATAAGTAATCAAAGGCAAAACATGAGCATTATAAATCAAGTTTTTGAGACCAATATCTAAGTAATCACCCTAATCCAAAAAACCAATTCCGATTTCAGACTACTAATCTGTTGAGTCCATGACAATCTATCATCTATGATAAGACCTAGGTATTTCCACGATGCTACACGCTCAATACTTTCATTGAACATTTTAATGTCCAACACAATATCTGCTTTGTTTAGTTGTTTAAATAGCATAAACTTGGACTTTTCAATGTTTATAGTTAACTTATTCCCTAACAACCATGACCGTACTCCTTTAAATCGTCATTTACTTTTCGTTCTAATGCACTAGGAGAGAAATCCGAATATAATAGCAATGTATCATCCGCATAGACAATATATTTGCCATAAAGTTGGACCCAATATGGAACCCTGCGGAACGCCTATGTTGATTTTATATTTATCACTCATTTTCTGATTCAAGCAAACAGCAATTGTTCTGTCCTTCAGGAAGCTTTCAAACAATTTCAAAGGAGTGCCTCTTATTCCTAGTTCACTTAAGCATTGAAGCAGAATCAAGTGATCAACAGTGTCGAAAGCTTTTCTTCTCTAATAATTTTTCAGAAAAATTATTATTCAAAATATGCAACTCATTTATATGTAGCTGCAAACAATTCCATAAAAAGTAATTTAAAAAGCTATCGGAGCCATCCGAAAGAGTGATCGATATCCGCGCGACGTTAGATAAGCTTCAAATGTAGAGCAAATTTGTCGTATAGATTTACATTAAGTTGATGTGAAAAGGGTGAAATGATCCAATTAAAAAAAAAAAAGTTTAGCTTATATTGAGAGAGGTTATTTGGCGCACGACAAACACGCATACGGACAATTAGAGCTCTTCTGTGGCTGACTGTACGTACTCGTCGCTTCTGTGGCTGACTGTACGGACGCGTCGCTACACGAAATGTTCAGCGGCTCTACTCACAGTCACAGATACATATCAGTCAGTCGTCATATTACATTTGTTGTGCTTGCATTACAGTTTTGTAGTCTAGACCAACAACAACTCACGTTGTGTGGTGTCAGTGTGTATTACACTGTGCTGTGCGTGTAACAGTGCTGCTAGTTTGTTGTTGCTGAGTATCTATAGTGCGGTTATATCTTAAATAAAATGAAACGTCGTCACGTGAAAACAATTGCGAGTTATTTTTTTAAACAAACAAAAACAAAAGTATCAATTGAAAATGAAGCTTCGACTTCTGCCTCAACAAATACACAAGGAAATGAAAGCTCTTACAGTGAGAGTGATAGTTGTGTGCAAGTTCAAATGAGGCTACCAAAAACACTAGTTCACAGCCACACGTGCAAGAATATGGCGAGGTTTCTGAAAACGACATTGGTAAGATTTCAGAATTAGTTTTTTCTTCATTTCCTGTTAAAAATATGGATGAATTGAGGCGTGAAGCATTGCTTGATGCATTCATACCAAATGAAAATTTTAGTTTTCCAACTGCTATGGCAGGCGGTCAAAAAAGAAAGTTTCAACATAACTGGCTCGTAAAACACCGGTGGCTGTCTTATTCAAAATTGTTAAACGGAGCTTTTTGTAAGTATTGTGTAGCATTTTGTTCCAAAAGTGTAGGAAAAGGGAGTCACGAAAGCATAGGCTCATTAGTTAGCTCAACATATACAAAATGGCAAAATGCGTTGGAAAAATGTAAAGCTCACTCTGATGCTCACTATCACAAAAAATGCGCTGCATCTGCTGAACACTTTTTGAATGTTATAAGAATGAAAACTGACAGTATCGCTTCTCAAGTTGACACGCAGAGAAAGAAACAGGTTGCAGAAAATAGAGAAGCCCTGAAACCTATAATTGAAATGGTCATTTTTTGTGGGGAAAATGAACTTCCTTTACGAGGCAAGGAACACGATCCTGAAAACTACGGTCCAGTTTTCTTGGAAAATCCACATCACAAGGATGGGAAATTTAGAGCTCTATTGAGATTTAGAGCAAATAGTGGAGACGAGAAATTGAAAAGTCATCTACTTAACTCTCCAAAAAACGCAACCTACGTGAGTCCTTCCATACAAAATGAAATATTAGACATTTCCTCAAAAATTATTCAAAACAAAATTGTACAGAAAGCAAACACATCTGGTGCCTTTACAATTATAGCAGACGAAACTTTAGATGTATCGGGTACAGAGCAGCTGTCTTTATCTGTACGTTTTGTTGATGAACAAAACACACTTCATGAAGATTTCCTTACTTTTGCACCTATAATTGACATGACTGCCGAAGGCGTTACAACCGTTATCTTAGACAAATGTACAAAACTAGGTCTTGAAATGGAAAAATTGGTTGGTCAAGGGTATGATGGCGTTAGCACTATGAGTGGACAGTTCAACGGCGTACAAGCTAAGATCAAACAACTGTACCCAAAAGCAATCTACGTTCATTGTGTGTCACACCGGTTGAATCCTGTATTGTAATCAGCTTTAAGTGAAAAAAACGTGAGAAACTGTCTTGGCACTATGACAGAAATTTGCAACCTATTCAGAAATAACGCGTGTGCAGGGGACTTACTCAAATCTAATATCAAAAAGTACGTTCCAGAGAGCAAAAAAACCCGGTTGCTCCTTGTTTGTCAAACGAGGTTCATTGAAAGACATGACGCAGTTAATGTGTTTGTTGAGCTTTATGAGGCCATTGTCCCCAGTTTGATCGAGTGATCAGAGTGTGACCGTTCCATATCATCTCGTGCAAGTGGACTTCTTGCTGCTATAGAGAAAAATTACTTTGTGGTATCTCTCTTGACGTGCGAAAAATTGTTCACTTATACTTTGCCTCTTTCAAAGTATGTACAGAGTCCAGATGTTGATTTAAGCTCAGTATACAGACATGCTTCTTCTGTTATTGAGATACTGCAGGTATTAAGAGATGACATTGATGCTGAGTTTTACAAGTTGTTTGAGCCAGCTTCTAAGATGCATGAACTCTATTTTGACGCTGCATTGAATGTGCCTAGATTAGTGGGTAGACAAACTAATAGAGAAAACTACCCTTACGGTAGTGTTGAGGAATATTATAGAAGAACTACTTTCGTCCCATCGTTAGATGACTTAATAGCCCACCTCAAAAGCAGATTCAGCAACGGCCAGGATGATATGTTAACTGCACTGAAAGTTATGCTTCCTCAGCATGCATCCAGAAAAATGTTGATGACGTCGACAAACTTTCCATTATTTCGAAGAAAATGCTGTAGTTGTAAAAGCAGAGTACCTAATATGGTGCAAGAAGTGGGTTAAAGAAGAGATGGCGACGAAGAAGAAATATCCAAGTATTTCTGAATGTCTGGATAACTGTGACAAGACATTTTTCCCGCACATTCACCATTTGCTTAAAATCTTGGCAACACTTCCAGCTAAGTTTAGTTAGTAAAAGAATTCTGAAATTTACCCAAAAACAGTTTAATATTTACCCAAAAAATATTAACTAAATTGTTCAGTTATTTTTTCATTTGGAAGATTACAGAATTTAAACATAGTTTTAACTACTACTCTTATTTTATTATTCTTTCAGTTATTATGCTTTTTTACTTTGACTTACCTTTACCTTATGCTCGTTTTTAATTATAAATTTTTCTAAGAACCAAACTCTCATTAGTTAAAACATTAATTTTAAGAAGCCTAGCCTAAAGTCATAATCAATTGTTCGTTTTGACAAAATGGTTTTGTTTTTCAGTATCAACTTGCACAGCCGAACGGTCATTTTCGACAATGAAGCGAGTAAAAAACTATTTGAGAAATCGACTGAACAATGACAGATTAACTGATCTAGCACTCTTGTCCGTTCACTACGGCAATATCAATGTTTCGCCAGAAGACGTGTTGGATATAATGGCGAATGTGCCGAGGAGGGCTGTTCTCTTGTAGTTTTTCGTGCCATAAAAACTATCTACATTTTACAAGTATCTATGGAACTAACTATAGTCTACAACTATTAATTATTAACTAATCATAGAACATGTAATTAATTATATCATAATACGTTTTCTGTTCTAAGCAATTAAGCGATAATAAAATTGACATTTGTTGTAATTTTGTCTCTTGTTCGCTTTTTTATCCCATGAAACTATTACATCCTTATAACCTTCCTTCAGCACCCATCAGAATAAAATCCTAGCTACGCCCTTGGATACCACATGTGGAGCTATTATATGACTGACGAGTTTCAGATGTTTTGCCGAAATACCATCACTACCAGCCGAAGAGTTCTTTAAAGAGTTAATGCATAACACGACTTCTTTAGTATTGGTAGGCTCAAGGAATATAGACTTAGAGTTATAAGGAATTTGCTTTCTATCAAAATTTAAAAGATTGAATCTTTGGTCAAGTTCTTCCGCTAATTTTTTTCCAACAGATCCGAAGTGGGGTCCAAGTGAATCAACAGAAATATCCGAAATTCGATTCTTAGTCCTGTCAGAGGAAAATCATTCTTTATTTAGAATCTGCCATATTTTTCTAGAATTTCCCTCAGCAGCAGTTATCTGATTGTTTAATACATTTGTTTTAGCTGATCTAATCAAAGAGTTAACCCTATTCTTTTGTACCTTCTATTTCTGGTTCAATATAGGATCATCCTGGCAATTTTTTAGTCGATTAAATAAATCTTTCTTCCTCCTAATTTCCCTAAAAATATCACCAGTTAACCAATTATTACTCCTAGTTCGAATCATAGATATATAATCATTATAGGCCGTACATTTGCTTCTAACCAATTCAGTGAATTTAATTTTATCAAAACTATAAATTTTCTTCTTAACCATAGGAGCTAACAATTTTTTAATTCCTTCCAAAGTAATAAATAAAGTGCTATGGTCAAGTTCCGGCCAATCATTATATTTAATACTAAAAGTTGCTAACTGCCTGCTTAATGTAGGGACAACATGATCAAGGAGAGAAGCACGATTATCAGTTATTCTAGTTGGAAGGTTATTCATGACTGTTGCTCTATTCATAAGTAGCATATCTAAAAAGTTCATGCTGCAATTGCTATTTTTATCCAAAATATCTATATTAGAGTCAGCTACAACCACCAGGTTTCCATAATTCTGTAATATACTGTTCAAATATTCAATACGCTCATAACTATTTTCATTGGGGGTCTTATAGAAAGTACAAATATTGATAACACCTCTATCGCTTTCAAGAGAAATAACTAAAGTGTTACAATAACTATCAACCAGTAGGACTTTATGCCTGATGTAAATCGCAGTCCCACTTCTTGAAAGTGATCTCTGCAATTATATACGGAATTATCACCATCAAGATTATACAGATCGACTTCGTTACTACAAATCCATGTTTCGTTTAAAATTACAACATCCAGATTCTCATGCAAACTACAAAACACCTCAAGATCTATAAACTTATTCCTTAAACTTCGAATATTAGCATAAAATATACTTAAATTGGTAGCGATTCTCATATTTCAGATAAGTAGTTAATCTTCCTCTGGAAAGTTTTAACAGCCTTGAGGTGCTCAGGGCAATCTTTATGAGAAGCTGGATGCGAAACATTCTTATTATTCACCAGCAGACAATTCGAGCATTTGGAAACCTGAGATTTACAGTCTTTTGTGCTATGATGTTCCGCACAATTGGCACAAACCTCTATTTGACTTCTACATCTCAGAGCAGCATGACCGAACTTCTGACACTTATAGCATCTTCTGACCGTCAACTCTTCTCTGCAGTAGTGAGAGTTGAAGTCAATATTTATGTATGTATCTACCAGTCTCCTAAATAATCCTCCCGGAACTTCAAATATCATCGAAAATTTCTCATTTTTTCTACTTTTCCAGCATTTGACAACTTTCAAAATACCATCAGGTATATTCGAATTAAGGGCCTTAATCTCAGCCAGGAGCTCATCACTGTGAAAAGACCTTTCCAGCCCATGCACTATAAGCCTAGGGTTCAACTCCTTAGTACGCTGTACGCTCCACATAGTACGACTCACCTAGACATTCCTGCAAAGAACCGACAAGATCCTCTGAATTGATTGAGCTCTCAGTCTTGAGAATAATTTCCCCATCTGACAATTCCTTCTTATATGTGATAGAAAATTCTAGCAGCTGCAGGTTTAAAAGACTTCTTAATTTGCTGCATTGTATGATCAGCAGATTGTTTAGATTTTGGATGGACTATTACTCCTCCGATAAATTTGGGCGATCTTTTTGCCGGTGGGTTAGTCAAAGCAGCTGAATACGACACTGGCAGATACGGGCTCTTTTCTGAAATTAGCTTTTGCAAATCAATAATTCTGTGATTCAGCGTGGAATTGGAATCGACTAATTCGGCAATTTTTTCAATAATATCACTATTGCCTTCTTTCGCAAGTGGAACTTTGCATTTTATTGCCTTTGCCGCAGAGGCCTTATCACTGGGATAGACCCAGAACACCCACTTGGTAACATTTTTCACGGCATTATAGATTTCATCAGGCATCTGAATGCAGCTGGTATGAAACCACTTGCCACACACTCCATCACACTTCATCGTAGGATTGTTGTTCCGAACCGCTTTACCACATGAGCCACACTTGCTGGATATTTCAAGTGTAAATAAATTTCAAGTGAAAATAAATATTATAAGGGAACGAAATCAATAATTTTTCACACACCTGTTGTTCGGAGCTACCTGAAATCAAAAAGAAAAAATTAAACTATGAACTAGCAAATCTAATGTTTATTTACAAACCATCACCATCATCTGAATGTCAAGTGATTGTCATTATTTCCAGTCGTTCCAGTCGATCGCATACAAGATTCATATTAACATGGATGACGTTAAGTATACAAAACGCAAAATATTATCAGACATAGCAAGATTGTTCGATCTACTTGGATGGATATCTCCAATTGTTGTAGTAGCCAAAATATTAATGCAATCATTATGGTTAGATGGCATAACTTGGGATGAAAGAGTTCCCATTGACATAGCAAATAAATGGCACAATTTTAAATCAGATCTGAAAACAATTCAGAATGTGAGAATACCTAGATGGTTAAAAAATAATACTAACGACACTATTGAATTACATGGTTTCAGTTATGCTTCTCAGAAAGCGTATGCAGCAGTCGTTTATCTCGTTTCTCGTAGTCCAAATAACGATGAATCTTCTTTGCTATTAGCTAATACAAAGGTAGCACCGGTGAAAGCTATTTCAATCCCACGTTTGGAACTATGTGGAGCACTAATGTTGGCTAAAATCGTAAATCAAATTACAAAAGCGTTAGAATTACCCGTATCTCGAATATATTTATGGACTGACTCGACAATTGTCTTAGCTTGGTTGGCAAAACATCCATCACATTGGACTACTTTTGTTGCAAATCGAACAACGCAAATCCATGAAGCAGTGAACGATATTCCCTGGAACCACGTACCTTCAGAACATAATCCTGCAGACTTCGCATCACACGGTATGTTTCCAAAACAACTCATTGATTGTAATCTGTGGTTGAATGGCCCTTCTTGGTTGAGAAAAACAAAGGAATACTGGCCTGAAAATGAATTATTGCCGGTATGCACCTTGGAACAAAGGAAAACACCACTTATATCATTATTAGCATCTGAATCCGAACCAAGTTTTTTGGATTTATGGTTTGGCAGATACTCTACATTGACTCGTCTCTTAAGAGTAACAGCATACTGTTTTAGACTTATTACCGCAGCAAAAGGTACCCGCTACGCCCAATCATATTTGAATACATCAGAACTCGATTCAGCTTTGCAGTTTTGGATTAAACATACACAAGAAATGGATTATAGGGAAGAAATTGAATGTTTGAAACAAGGCAAACAAATCGATAGAAGAGCAATCTGGTAAATTTAGACCCTTTCTTGGATATAAATGGGATACTGCGAATTGGCGGTCGACTGAAAAATGCTGATCTTCCATACGACACCAAGCACCCAATGATTATATCGAAAAAGAGCAAGCTGGTGCCTCTTATATTCCTGAAATATCATACACTTACATTGCATGGAGGAATACAGCTTATGTTGAATATCATCAGACAAAAATTTTGGATCATCAACGCCAGAAATTTAGGCCGCCAGTTCATACAAAAATGCATCACATGTTACAAAATGAAGGCTCAATCTAGAGAACAACTAATGGGTAATCTGCCTGAGCCAAGGGTAACACCATCCCGACCATTTTCGCATTGTGGCATCGACTATTGTGGTCCAGTAGACTTGAAAATTTGCAAAGGAAGAGGATCGAAAACCTCTAAAGGATATATTGCCATTTTTGTATGTCTTTCCGTGAAGGCGATACATTTAGAGTAAGTAGGCGATCTTTCAACCCCATCATTTTTAACAGCTTTTCGACGCTTCGTTAGTAGAAGGGGACTATGCAGCCATGTGTATAGCGGCTGTGGCACCAATTTTGTAGGTGCCAATAAAGAGCTGATGCAAACGATAAAACGAAATGAATCTTTAACACAGGAATTGGCTAACGATGGCACTTTAACCCTCCGTCCTCTCCACATTTTGGCGGACTTTGGGAAGCCGGTGTGAAATCGACAAAATATCATTTGAGGAGAATCATCGGAAATGCAACCTTGACGTACGAAGAATTTAATACAGTACTGACCAAAATAGAAGCATGTTTGAACTCAAGGCCTCTCTGCCCTTTGACAAACGACCCAAATGATTTGAATGCCTTAACACCAGGACATTTTCTTGTAGGAGGCACTTTATGAGCAGTCCCAGAAGATAACCTCGTGAACATACAGCTTAACCGGTTGAGCCGCTGGCAATTCACACAACGATTGACCCAAGATTTTTGGAACAGGTGGTCAATGGAATACATAACGACATAACAAGAAAGACCTGAATGGAATCGTCGTCAGCCCAATGTCGAAGTAAATGACTTAGTGCTCATTAAAGATAAGCGTCTGCCATCATACAAATGGCCAATGGGTCGAATTACAAAGACACATTCTGGAAATGATGGATTAATTCGATTTGTAACTGTTTGCACTTCTAACAAAGAATTAGATCGACCCATTACAAAAATTGCATTATTACCAGTTGAGAAACCCCGAGAAATGGAAAAACATTCAGTTGAATTATTGAACATAAACAATTGATTCTATCTTTAATGTGAATTTGAGAATTTGAAGGCAATGAATACTATACTCCTACTCTAAAATTTGTAATGCAAACTGAAATTATCCTTTAGTATTATTATCCTTATCCTATTACTATCCTTTTTCCCGGCAATTATTAAATGGACGTTCCAGAATGGCGAGTCGGGGCGCAATATAAATAACCCCTTGTCGCAGCATATGTTGTTTACTTGTAAGGAGGAAATGCCACAAGTAATACAAACATAACTAGTTCCTGGTCAGCTGAACTTATGTATCAATTGGAATGTTAGCGATAAGACTTCAATAAGAAGCCTAGGATTGGTATCTTATTATAAATAAAAAAGGTTACTTAACCTCTATTTATAGGTATTAATTCTGATCCTGGCGGACCATCGGGGGGAGAATGTTCGGAGCTACCTGAAATCAAAAAGAAAAAATTAAACTATGAACTAGCAAATCTAATGTTCATTTACAAACTATCACCATCATCTGAATGTCAAGTGATTGTCATTATTTCCAGTCATTCCAGTCGATTTAACGAAATCACATCAGCTGATATTTTGCATTATTAATAGTGTTTTCCATTTTTTTAAATTGTAAACAACTTGATAGTAGACCAAACTGAACGGAAAAAGTACCGAAATTTTCATGTTGTATAAAAACCGTACAATTTGCTTTGTCATCTATGAGTTCGTTGTTTGAAATTCTCTACGTTTGATCGTTGTGTCGCTATATACGCTTTTTTTGCAAGTTTTCGCAAGTTTTCGCCTAAGTTTATTCAGTTAATTTTACTTCAATCAAGTATGAAATCGAAATCATAGTTTCTTTTATTGTGGTAAAATACAAAGTGAACGCAATAAACATTAAACACCTGTTGAGGTTATGAAAACCAAAATTCAATAAAATCTAAAATAGTATACTCAGTTTTCCATTCCTTCTATAGGATACTAATCCACTTTCACAGAAAATGCACTTTTCACAAGAATAATTATTAAAATTTCTTCAAAAATGCTTAAAAATTTGTTGTTACATTTGAGATTTTGTATTCAAGAAGTTTAAGATTTGAATACTTAGCTGCAGGATTCAATTTTTTCATTCCGATGATGAGCCGATATACTGCTGTGTACAATAATTTGAGGCAAAAAGCTCAGCCGTATATGGTTCCTCAAATGTACTTTTTCAAGTTTTTATCACAGTCAAAAAATAACAAATTGCGGTTGAAAGCTACTCGTAATATTGGATAATTTCAAAATTCATAAATTTTCTTAATGTTCTCTTGCAACGTGAATGAAAAGAAAACCCTATGTTTAATGTAAGATATAAATTATTTGAAATAATTTGAAATTGATTATAAGAAATCCTTTTGAGGGTTTTACATGAAAACACTTCCAGCGAATATAATCTTCTGAATCCTTTCAAAACCAGACTGTGCACTACTTTAAAATTACACAATAACCCACTTACTCAGCTGCAATATTTTTTATTTCGACAATTCAAATTTTCCAGAGTTAAACTTTCACTCAACAGCGACCATTATGTTATTTCGTTAAAAAAGCGAACTGTGCACAAAGTACAGGCAATTTATGATGAATGAAAGAGTATAAGGAATGGTTGGAAGTTTCGAAGTACATTTTAAGTAGACACAATGGAGCTCTCATCTAAAGCTGAACAAAGCATAAATAGTTGGGAGATAGACAATTGCATGCATTTCGGTGCATTTACACGTATTTGAAAATGCATTCATGCCATTATATTTCGTACAATGATAGAAATGTGAAAATCAACAAAAAAAAAAGAAAATAATAAAATAAAAGCTATTTGCACACATATACCTTTTTGAACAAAAGCACAAAAAGTTTGTTGCTATTCATGCATGCTAAATAATTAGTATTTAATTGCTGATGAACATTATTTCAGCTAATGTAAGATTTGTAGCTTTTCATTTTTGGGGAAAAGTGGATTGAGATACAATGTTGGAAAATGAGGCTTTCAAAACAAAAGCATGGGAAACGTAAAGACTTTTTGAAGTAGCACACCCTGGTTATTATTTATAAAAGTTCTACTTTTAACAGTTTCACTTGATAAAAGTGAAAAAGCAATTTATTTTAACATATTTTACAATTTCAATCATTATAAATTTTATAAAAACAAAGCAAGTTTGAAAATACTCAACCATTCAAAAACATAAAGGCCTACAAACGCTCTGAATTTAAACAACATTCAATGCTAAAATTGATCATAAAAATTTATATCAAATAGGGTTATTCATTTCACGCTTGGGAAAGTAAAGCTGAAGAAAACACAAAAAATATGCGGATGAAAAAAAAATTTTTTATTGAATAAAAAGATAGAACCTTGTCATCATACGTGAAATACAACATCATTCAAATGAAATCCACGGAACCTCTTACAGGCCTTAATCCTTTTGAGGTAATTTTCAATGACTTTTCGGCACATTTTCAGCAATATCTCGGCCATAACTTCATGAATATTGGTTTTCAATTTCTCAAGATTTTGAGGATTATTCGCGTAAGCATGATCTTTCGCATAGCTCCATAAAAAGAAATCCAAAGGTGTTAGGTCGCAGGATCTTGCGGGCCAATTGATATCACTCAATCTCGGAATAACGCGTCCTGGAAATTTCTCTTGCGAAAGTGCTCGATTAGCCTGTGTTGTGTGGCTTGTGGCTCCGTCCTGTTGCAACCACATGTTCTCCAGATCATAATCTTCAATTTCTCTCCAAAAATAATCAGTTAACATCCATCCATAGCGGTTAGAATTGACTGTAATGGCTCTTCCTTGATTGTTTTCAAAAAAATTCGGGTCAATAACACCACCAGACCATAATGCACACCAAACGGTCACTTTTTCCGGATGCAGATGCCTTTCTGGGATCACTTGTTAATTTACGTAACCACTGAGCAGAAAATGAGCCTTATCACTAAAAAAAATTTTGTTCGAAAAATCGTTAGCAATGGCTTGTTGTTCAATCACCCAATTCACATACATTCTGCGTTGTGTATGGTCTTGAGGCTTAAGTTCTTGAGTGAGTTGGATTTTGTACGGATGGAGATGCAAATCCAAATGCAAAATCCGCCGCAATGAGCCGTAAGACAAGCCCAAATGTTGAGCACGTCAAAGAATCGACAAATTTGGGTCTTTTTCCACACTTTGAGCAACGACAGCGATATTTTCAGCAGAACGAATGTTGCGATGATGCACAGGTCTTGTAATATCAATAACCGATCCAGTCTCTTCAAATTTTCTCCCTGTGTTCGAAATTGTTTGCTGTGTAGGTCGAGTATGTCGACGGTAATCAGCTCGTAAAGCCTTAAGTGTTGATACAGAAGAATCACCATTTTTATAATAAAATTCAATAATTTTAACGCGTTCTTCATCCATATTTTTAAATGGCAAACCTTGAGCTAAAAAAACATGCTTTAAATGACATTTAATTCTGACAAATGTCAAATGGCAGGATTATACTTTCCCAATCACGAAATGGATAGCCTTGTAGAATATCAAATACAGGTTATTAAATAAAATCAATTATCTGGAGAAAAGGAGAAAAAACCAACCAAATCTAGTAAAAATTAAATTTCTTTCTGTAAAGTCGACGGCCTTGCTTTGTTGTCTGAGTAGATGCGTTCTGTCTCCTTTGAGTCTAAACGATAAATGAAAGTGAATAACTTTACATAGGATGGGTTTAGAAAGTAGGCCCTAGTTTAGGCCAGGTAGAGAGATATTAGGTTATATTTTTTTTGGTTGTTGGATGCTCGTTTGTTCTGGTTTGTGTCATTTCCATTTTTGTCGCAGGGTTTAGTCTAGTACTTTGAAAATTGCATCGAAATTTTTAATAAGTTATTCGTTGATAACGTTACCATCTACCTTTCTAGGTTTAAATATTTCAAGTCTTTCTAGGATGTCATGTCTCGGTCTTTTGCTATGTTTGTGTAACAATGTCATAGAGTTTGTCATAACGTCAAGCTTGTGACCGTAGTTTTTTAGGTGCGTCGCATAGTTGGAGTCTACCTTGTTGTGCAAGTAAGATCCTAAATCTCTTTGTATTCTATCGTTAGTTTTCGTGTGGTCTTTCTCATGTACATTATGTTGCAGTCCTTGCATGTCAATTTATATAAATCACTGTTCTCGCATATTGATGTGTGATTCAGTTTGGGTTTCAGTTTATTTGCAATGTTAATATTAATTTTAGTCAGAAAGCAAGGGAAAACTGTACTAGACCACACCCTCCAACGAAAAAGGAAGCGACACAAACCAGAACAAATAGACATCCAACAAACTAAAAGACTTATGTCTAATATCCCTCTACCTGGTCTAACCATGGGCCTACCTGCTTAACCCATCCTGTATAAAGTCACTTCGTTTCATTTACCCTTTAAACACTGAAGATGCCTCAAAGGACATGCGTCTACTGATAAAACAAAGCAAGGCCTAGCGGTTTCTCAAGAAAAAAAAGAATAAGCCTGCGGATATCAAATAAACAAAACCCTTTTTTGTAGCGCTATAGCCTCCCTTGGGCCTTCATTTCCTGCAATAAGCTCCTCCAATTGTGTCGGTCCTTCTATTTTGAAATTTAAGCAGTGATAAACTGTCTTCGTCGACCGAGTCAGAGCAGCATTTCTTCGGTTTCTCCACTGACCTCCAACCTTAAGTTCTTCCAACGAATACCTTTTTGGGATCGCGATGTTCGTCCATACGATTTATTCGGCCAGCTAATTACTGTTTCGGCAGTTCATACAGCTCATGATTGTATCAAATGTTGCCATTGGTTCCCATCTAGCTTCGTTCCCATTATTTGCCTCTGGACCCACTTTTCAAAGGTGTCCAATGGGTTCCATGTTTCACATCCATAGCATAGCACCGGTTTTATCACAGATTTGCATATGTTACTTGAAGCTTTGTTTTCCTGTGTATGCAGCTGGTCTTCAAGATTGTCAAAACTGAATAAAATATTTTATATGCGAGCTATTTTCTTCAGCGTATTTCATCTCGTTCATTAGTGATTCTCGTTATTTTGATGCCTAAATTCTCAAATTCACCCATATTTTCGATGGTGTATTCGCCAAGTGTGATATTTTGTGGATTCGAAGTTTATTCTCAACTGCGTCATGAGCTTTGTTTCATTCTCATTGTATAGGCATAGGCTAACACTTGGCTTGACTTATGTAATAATGTACCTCTTGTATCGACAAGTAGCTTTCTGATGATATATACCATAGCTAAATTGAATAGCGATGGAGCAGGCAGCATTGGTGAGTTGGTAATTGATGTGAACTTGGGAGGTTGTTGACGTCATTGTCATTTTAGTAAGAGGGATTAGTTTAGCATGGATACGAAAGCAAATCATTATTTGGTAAAGTACGTTACGATCAACGCCATCATATGCTTGCTTAAAGTCAACAAATATTTGGAGTACGTATTTTTTGAACTCCCAAAATTTTTCAAGTACCTGCTTGACGGTAACCAATTCATCTGTTGTCAATCTACTCGCTCTCAAAACTTGTAACATTAATCCAAGCTGACCTTCGTAGCTAAGTCTAGGATATATTATCACCCAACTGATATTAGCCTTGGGTCCTGGGCGGTTACTAAAAAAAACGAATAATTATACATATATACATATATATATATATATATATATATATATATATATAATATATATATATATATATATATATATATATATATATATATATATATATATATATCATATCATATCAACTTGTTCAACCATAATCCTTAGTTATGGTGTAGCCTCCTTTACATATTGACTCCTCATTGCTTTCCATATCATCCTGTTTTCAGCTGTTCTCATCCAGGCTGTGCCGGCTATTTTCTTTATATCATAATCCCATCGAATGTTTGGGCGTCTTCTTGGTTGTACCACTGCGTTATTCTTGTGGTCCATTTGCCATCCGTCATTCTCGCCAACTGACCGGCCCATCGCCATTTCGATGATTTCGCTCTTTGTATCACGTCTGTTACTTGGGTCCTTTCTCGTGTCCACGAAAGTCTCTTGCGATCCTTTCGTGTACTGCCCAGCATACATCTTTCCATGGCTCTTTGGGTGACCTGGCGTTTTCTCGCTATCCCTGTTGTCAGCGCCCATGTTTCTCTACCGTATAGCAGGACTGGTAGGATACATTGATCGAAGGTTTTCTTTTGCAAGTTTATCTTCATTTTAGACTTGAATATAATCGAGTTCTTCCCGAAAACACTCCATGCCGTCTTTATTCGTCGATTGATTTTTGGTAGTAGTGAGCCGGATTTGTGCATGAGCTGACCAAGGTATACATATTCTGCGACTATTTCTAGTGTTGTGTTGTTCAGTTTCGTATACCCTTGAGTGCTTATGTAGTCATTGAACATGATCTTGGTTTTGCTTAAGCTCATTTTCAAGCCTACTTTTCCGCTAGCCGCGTTGAGTTCATTCAGCTGTTCTTGTAATTCATCTTGGCTGTTAGCTATAAGGACTATGTCATCTGCAAATCTCAAGTGATGTTCAATCCTTTCCTTTCCTAATGTAGGGTTCGGAAGATACCTTCTAACATGGTGTTGAAGAGCCTTGGCGATATGATGTCTCCCTGGCTTACCGCTTTTTCTGTGGGAAACTCTGGGGTGTCTTCTAGTACTTTAAACTTTACTCTGGCATTGCGGTAGATGTTAGCTAGAACTTCCACATGGGGTTTGTCTATGCTTTGTGTTATTAATGCATTTATTATTGCACCAGGAAAGATTGAGTCAAAGGCTTTCTCAAAGTCTATGAAGGCCAGTGCTAGGGGTTGCTCATACTCTTTATGCCTAATCAAGACATCCCATAGTGCGTGGATATGATCTATATTGCTATATCCACTTCTGAAACCAGCTTGCTCCCGTGGTTTTTCGGCATCTAAGGCTATTTGTATCCGGTTGCTAATGATCTTCGTGAATATTTTGTAGAAGATCGATAGTAGACTTATTGGTCTGTAGTTCCTGATGTCTTCTTTGCTGTCTCTCTTGTGAATCAGTATTACATTAGCACTATTCCATTGATCAGGTATGCATCTGGTGTTAGTGCAATCAGTTTAGATTTTTGCCAGTAGTTTTCAGATTTTTCTGCCTGCGTACTTGAGAAGTTCAGCCATGATACCGTCATTACCTGCCGCTTTACCAGTTTTCATGGAGTTGATAGCCATCTCGACCTCTTCCACTAGAATATTTGGGGCATTATCGTTGGTTGCAGGGAAAGAGGTTGTTGCTATGAAGTTGGAAGTTATCTGGAGCCTTATACAGGTCCCGGTAGAAGTTAGTGATTGCCTTAATTTTTTCCTGTCTATCTATGAGTCGGACGTTGTCATTATTTAGGGCTATCACCTGTTGTTTGCCGATAAGGAGTGCTCCTTTCGCCTTCTTGGGGCTTCTGTTATTTATAATGGCATCTTCCACCAGTCTTTCGTCATACTTCTTGATATCTTTAGATATCATCTTCCTTATTGTTTCGCAGGTTTCTGAATATTCAATCCTTTCGATGTTTGAGGATGCTTTCATTTTTCTGCGCTTTCTGAGTAGCACCTTAGTCGTATTTGACAGTTTGTGGTGCCTATCGCCTACTCGAGGTCCGCCTACTATTTTGGCACTTTTTAGAATGACTTCGATTAGGTGGTTTGCGTCCCAATTTTGTGCATTTATTTCTCTTTTTATTAGGGCTAGGTAACTCTCTATATTACACTTGATGCTTTCAGTGTTAAAGCCGGGTTTTATTGGCTTCCGGTCCAGCTTGCTTCTTTCTGCCTTCAGGTCAAGGGTGATTCTTGCTCTGACCAGGCGATGATCGCTTCCCGTCTTAAATCTGTTAATTGCAGAGACGTGAGTGACTGTTTGGTGCGGTTCATGGGGTGGCGACGTCATCGGGCCGTACTTCTTCGAAAATGAGGACGGTCAAGCAGTTACTGTGAATGGTGTTCACTTTTGCTAGATGATAACGGACTTTTTGGGGGCAGAAATTGAGGTTATGGACCTGGATGATATGTGGTCCCAACAGGATGGTGCCACTTGCCACATAGCTAATGAAACAATGACTCTTTTGCGTGAGAAATTCAATGGCCGTGTTATCTCACGTTTTGGCGATGTCAATTGGCCGCCACGATCATGTGATTTGACACCGTTTGACTTCTTTCCCTGGGGATATTTAAAAGAAAAAGTGTACGTTAATAAGCCAAAAATAATTCATGAGATGATGAAACAATTCAGCACATCAACGACATTGAACCTCAATTATGCCTCAAAGTCATTGAAATTATGGACCATCGGATAAAAGAATGCCACAGTAGCTGCGGCGAGCATTTCGGCGATATTTTGTTTCATATCCCTCTCCCTACACTCGCTCTCTTTAAGAGCCCGTAAACACCTTAAAATAATTTTTGCACTGTAAATTTTGAGAGGGCACCACCTTTCATTAGTCTAGCTTATGTGGTTTTTGAGAAAACCTGCTGTGCCACACAAACGGACGGAGGGATGGACAGACACGTCGCGATTTTAGTAGAGTAGTGTAAAAATATTTTGCCAAACCCTATAAATGGTCTGTTGTACAATTACTTCTAAGTTAAGCGATTTCCGAAATTTCCATGAAAAATATTCATTATTTCAAACGCTACTCAAATAGCGAATTTCGCTTACTTCTGACTTTTTGGAGCGCCATTTTGAGTGCATGTTTTTGATTTGGGAATTTTTTAAATGTTTGTGCCTTAGGGTTAGAGCAGTCAATGTGCCAAATCTGGTTTAAATCGGAGTTTCACTCCAGGCAGTGCAAAAGTATTCAATTTTAATTTAATATGGCAGCTAAAAATAATGTTTTAAATTTTCATCTTTAAGGTACATTTCTCGAGAGAAATTTACCTATTGTGGAGAGTACCTTAAATAAATAAATAAATAAATATATATATCTATATATATATATATATATATATATATATATATATATATATATATATATATATATATATATATATATATATATATATATATATTCAAGGTACTCTCCACAATAGGTAAACTTCTCTCGAGAAATGTACCTAAAAGTCGAAAATTTAAAGGTGTATTGAATAAATCTCGTTTTAAGTTCGTAAACTATATACATCGGCTTGGCGAAAATAAAATGGCGGCTATTTTAAAGGAAAAATCTTGATTTCTGTTCTGACCAAAGCATAGTTCCGATTTAGATAAAATTTACTGCAGAGGTTAACTGAGCTGTGCAATGAATCTCACAATAAGAAATCCAAAGTCGGTCAGCCTGAAACAAAATGACGGCCGCTCAAAGGTGTAAAAACGTGCAAAATTTCATTAGAGTGGTCGTAACCAACCTTCCAACCATTGTTGATGAAATTCAGCAGTTTGGTAACAACTTTAAGTTTCTAAAGAATTGTGTAAAATAACTAGAGGCCAGATCTCAAAAAAACAAGTTGGGTAAACAGACCTACGCTCATGTCAGAAGGGTTTTTTATTCAATTTACAAAATGCAGTCACCAGATCGAATCACATCAAGAAACATGTCAAAGACGATTTTATTGGAGAAAATATGAAATACGAAGATCATACTATTATTAACAAAGTTGAACGAATTTCGACTTCTGAGGTTTTTGGTATTGTTATACTCATAAATATCTCCCTTGATAATTATTTCACATGTCCAGCCGCGACGGAGGAAACACATTTTTCATGTATTTACCCCCTGTGCCCCACTGAAGCAAAAACTGGCAGTTTAAAAACTGTTTTGAAAAGCTCCCATGAAAACTTTTATTTCATACTCATATCGGCTACGCTTGATGAATTTTTTTTTTCAGGTGCCACTCTCCTGTACTGTAATCATCGATTAATGCCCAATTTTTTCGAATCCTAGAATGGTTACAAAACCCTTTTGCTAGGAGCTCTCTTCCGCCTCCTTGACTTGTTTCACTTATAAGCATTAATTGTAGGTACTGATCTACAGTCATTCATTAAATTGAATCAAGTGTTCAAAGCATGCACATTAAACGTTGAAGTTGGGAAAAACTAACTCAAAATTATTCAATTTTCGCATTTAAAACAGCCACTTTCTTGTTTTACGATTACTGATACCACCAGCTCAACCGGTTCTCAAAGATATACATGACACCTATCATTCCTGAAATTTTCATGCAAATCCTAGCAAAACTGTAGTGTCTGAGTCGGTAAAAAGCGCGTGTTGTTCCATAGCCATATGTTGCCATAGTAATACATGCAACGCATATTGTTCCATAGTAATACAGGAAAATTCAAACCGGTATAACTTCGCTAAATATGATCCAATCTTTATGAATCTTGCTGGGTAAATCAATCTTATAAAAAGTCATCTGTGTACTGAATTTCATCGAATTTAAGGGCACCGTTAAGATTTTATTCAAGAAATCATAAAATCGATAAATCATACTATTACTAACAAAGTTGAGTGAATTGTGACTTCTGACGTATTTGTCATTGTTGTACTCATGAAGGCCTACATTCTTGATTTTTTTCAGATTTTTCGGATCACAGGTGTCCAATCGCGAGGGGGGGGACACAAATTTTTCGTGTATTTCCCCTCCCTGTGCGCCCCTCGAAGCAAACTTTGCCAAACGAAGACCTGTTTTGAAAAGTTCTTATCGAGACCTTTCATTTGATACCCATATCGGCCACCTTCAATGAAATTTTTTTTCGGGGGGTCACTCCCCTATATGGGGAGACCCCCCTTAAATGCCTTATAAATTTTTTTTATATTTGAACTTTGAAGAGTTCACCACTTTACATCTACATACAAAATTTGATGTTTCTAGCTTAAGTAGTTTCCGAGAAAAACTGCTGTGACACACGGACGGACGGACGGACGGACGGACGGACGGACGGACGGACGGACGGACAGACAGACGGACAGACGGACAGACAGGACGCGATTTTAGAAGGGTTTTGTAAAATTATTTTACAAAACCCTAAAAAATGACGGCTAGTTGAAGCTTGAAATTACAAAGACTTCTAAAAATTGCAATTTTGACCCGATATATATGAAACTTGGTGTGAAGAGAGACATTAATTAGTTTAATTATTTTAAGATAGAAATTCATAAGGCCTATGAGCAGGTTTCAAAATGGCGGTGGTTTTAATATGAGATTTTTAAGCTATTTGTGGCACTCTAGTGCCCACGTTTTCCAACGGAATTTGATGGATGCATGTACTATGTTTTTTTTCTTGCAAAAAATCATCGAAATGGGATGAAAATAATAGTCAAAAAAATCAAACCTAACATTTTTGGCTGCAATTTTCACTAAAAATTGCAGACTTTAGCCCTGTCTACAGTGAAACACCGTTTTGAGCAAGATTTGGCACATTTATTATAATATTCTAGTATACAAACATTGAAAAAAAAGATAAAATCAAAAACATGTATTCAAAATGGAGGCCTCCAAAGATCAGAAGGTAAGCATAATTCCCTATTTGAGTGGCAACTGAAATAATGAATATTTTTCATGGAAACCTTTTAGATGGCTTGACTTGAAACATACAAATCATACCATTACTAACAACTTGAGTAAAACATACAAATCATACTATAATTAACAAAGTTGAGTGAGTTTTGACTTTTAAAGTATTTGTTGCCCTTGTACTTATAAAGACCTACCTTTGTGATTTTTTCAGATTTTTCGGCTGAAAGGTGTCCAATCACGAAGGGGGGGGGGGGGGGCAAAATGTTGATACATTTTGCCTCCACTGGATCTCCTGATGCCAAAAATAACTTTTTGAATTCAGATTCTATAAGTTCTAGTCAAGACATTGTAGTGAATACGAGGTATGTATGTCCGTGTGGGACTGCAGCGATAGTCTGCTGTCTCGGCGAAAAAAGATGGTAGGATTCGCCGAGATTGGCCTTGTCTGGAGACGCGTGAATGCACTTGTGGTGTCGTGGGGCGGGTTCAATGCCCCAGCACAAGGTCCCCCTACAAAAGAATTTCGCATTCGCGAATTCTTAGGTCTCAGAAAAAGGCCGACCGGAGTCGAAAAATGTAGGTAACCAACGAAGAGGAAAATTGCTTGGTCAGAGAACAAGTTGAGACGGGTGAAACAGAAGGACTTGGGGAGACTTCATCGATACCCGACGAATCTCTTGGCCCACAAATAATAGTGGGGCAACCATATGGATGCGGTCAACCTCGCACCCGCCCAACCGGATCAAGACCCAAATGTTTAAGTGGCCCTATATTTCTCTTTTGAGTGGAAAAGTCATACAAACATACTTTGCATGAGCCTTCCCATCAACCGAGAAATATAAATGTGACCGATTTATGTTATAGAATTATGTGATCGGGTCACATAACCCTATGACATAAAAAGAGCACTTGAGCTGAATGCCATTCAACCCGGCAAGAGCCCCTGACAACAACAAAATAGGTGAAACGCACCCGATGGCTAGCCCATTTTCAGTTAACCGCCTACCATCGTAGCGGATTCTATACCCGGCCAGAGGGACAGAATGGAAAGACCGACGATTGGGGTCCATTTAGCAATCCACTATTATATCATCATCATATTTTCCGTTAAAAATTCAATAAAAAATAATAACTTGCCAATTCCTTTTTCTTTTACTTTAACAGTTATCACGTTTGTTGATTTATTGTCAATGGCAACCTGTCGTGCATAATCCCCTATGTTCGAGCAATCAACAATTATTTTTGCCGCACCTACTTTGGTGCACGCTTTTTTAAAAAAAAGTGATAGTAAAATATCTAACGAAAAACGCATTTAAGAAAAAAATACTTCATTAAAACGAAAAGCTCTTTAATCCAAATTTTAACCCATGCATACAAAAAAAAAGAAAATTTACTCCAAAATACAAAAAAAAATAATTTAACAATTTATCAAATATAAAAATTATCATTTATAAAAATTTAAGAGAAAACAAAACAGGTACTCACTTACATCGTTGTTGGGCGCCCACTGATGATGTGGTGGAATGTTCCTAAAGAAGGATTAATTAAAAGCACTTCAATCATTGATTTCTTAATCACAACTAAAAATGATGCAATGGGTGGGACTATAACGCAGCTCTAACTAAAATCACACTCGAACAGCCTTATTTTGACTTCCACTTTTCCCAATTCGAAGATTCTTGCTAAAGTTCACAACGGTGTAAAATTGCTCATCTCATCCATACACGTCCTGGTACGCAACCCCACTCCAGAAGGCTTCTATATATGGATCTTCGGCATAATTTTGTTGAGGGACTTGCAAGCAGATCAAATGAAAATATGACAGGGTCCAAATGAAAATATGACTGGGCCCTCACACAAATAATAAATATTTTTTCACTTTTCTTAAATACTCGTAAGCCAATCAATATTATTGTAAAAATAGTCAATACGATGCCACGCAAATTAAAATAATTCAATTCTCGAACTCGTTATAATGATAAAATCAATTTCGACCGTTATGTGGATAAATTGGAAAGATAATTCAACATTAAAACATTTCTCGACACATAGGCGATGTTTCCACATTTTAATCATTTAAGAGGCAATTCGAAATTACGGCAATAACAGCAACATTCGGCTAACACGTGCTTAAAAGGAACGTACCGCACGAACAAAAAAATGAATACACTTTGTTCTACGATCTTTAATGTACATAATTGAAATAGTACCAAAATTAAACATTGAAAAAATCCAAGTCGAGCATTATTGCGAGGAATTAACAGAAATGGCCTGGAACCGCTCACAACCGATATTTTCGACGAATGACTCTAATTGTTATTTTTGACTACTTTCCAGATCAATCGCATTAAGCGCATAATTGTTACTCGATTCGGGGGCAAATCAAAGACACCTTTTTCAAATTTTTTTTCGATTTCACGGTATCACGTTTGGGGAATTGATTATATCTGGCACAAAGAATAACTTTTCGACAAATGGTTTAAGAGAGGGAGAAACCTGTGCACATCCAAGGGAAAACACTTCGATCATACATTTTCATGGATCACTTGAATTTTATTCCACTTTTCACTAATCCACACTCCTAACGAAGTGTTTACAATTTGCACAATATAGACAATCAATACACTACAGCATTAGTTTGAAATTCCAGTCCATGCAAATACCGCTTAAATTCGACGCACAGTATCACTTGCGATGCTCACATTCCCAGCCGCCGTGCTTGCGCCTTGCGATTTTTTTCGACTTGCCTCTTTGGCGATTTCCGCCACTCGATCCGTAAGCAAACTTGTGTTTTTTAGGGTATTGTAAAATCATTTTACAATACCCTACTAAAATCGCGTCCTGTCTGTCCGTGTGTCACACCAGTTTTTCTTGCAAACTACATAAGCTAGAAACATAAGATTTTGTAAGTAGGTGCGAAGTGATGCCCTCTTCAAAGTTTCAATGCGAAAAAAATTTATAAGGTCTTTAAGGGGGTCTCCCCATATAGGGGAGTTGCCCCTGAAAAAAAGTTTTGATTGCATGTAGGCAATATGGGTATCAAATGAAAGGTCCTAATGAGAACTTTTCAAAACAGGTCTTAAAATGACAAATTTTGGAAATGTACGAAAATTTGGTGTCCCCCCCTCGCGATTGGACACCTTTGACCCGAAAAATCTGAAAAAAATCATGAATATAGGCCTTTATGAGTACAACAACAACAAATACATGATAAGTCGAAATTCACTCAACTTTGTTAGTAATAGTATGATTTATCAATTTTACGTTTTCTTGAATAAAATCTTATCGGTACCCTTAAATTCAATAAAATTGCAGTACACTGATGACTATTTATAAGATTAATTTGTCCTGAAAGTTTCATAAAGATCGAATGGTATTTAATGAAGTTATAGCGATTTGAATTTTCCTGTATTACTATGGAACAATATGCGTTTTATTACTATGGAAACATACGGCTATGGAACAATATGCGCTTTTTACCGGCTCAGATACTACACCTTTGTTAGGATTTGCATGAAAATTTCAGGAATGATACGTATCATGAATTTCTTTGAAAATTAGCTCAGCTAGCGGTATTAGTAATCGTAAATTTTGATGTATTTTGCCCCAACTTCAACGTTTAAGGTGCATACTTTTAACACTTGATTCAATTTAATGAATGCCTGAAGATGAGTACCTACAATTAATACTCATACGTGAAACAAGTCGAGGAGGCAGGAGAGAGCTCCTAGCAAATGGGCTTTGTGACCATTCTAGGATTCGAAAAAATAGGCCATGAATCGATGATCACAGTACAGGGGAGTGGCCGCTGAAAAAAAAAAAATTTCATCAAAGGTAGCCGATATGAATATCAAATGAATGTTCTTTATAAAAGCTTTTCAAAACAGTACTTAAACTGACAATTTTTCCTTGACAAGGGCAACAAAAACCTTAGAAGTCGAAATTCGATCAACTTTGTTAATAATAGTACATTTTATAAATTTTGCTTTTTTGTCTATAAAATCAAGATGGGACCCTTAAATTTCCCAAAATCTATAATTTAAGTTTTCTGAACAATAAACAGCTAAGTTACAGCCGATTGAATATCTTACAATTACAACAACATTAACACGTGATACTAGGGAGATACACGCTTGCAACGGACCTAGACACAACAAATATGTAGGAATTTTATTAAAAATTTTAGAAACGGTTTGTAATATTCATGTGTTATCATGACTTATGAAGCGACGGTGTCAAAACACTTGAAAAAAAAAAGTTTTCGAACTCAATTTATGGAATCTGTACTCGTATATTAGTCAATTTTTGATATGCAGGATATATTGTTTGATTTACGAATTGTTTTACAATACCCTTCTGACAGGAGCATCCTCCTGCTACTTCAACTTGTTTCTTTTTCCCTGTGACACTACCGGTAAAATTTTATCAGCTGCCCACTCAGCTGAACTCGAATGCACCGTTTCCCTGCATTAAATCAGTGTTTCCACATCCTAAATTGTAATGGGCAGATTTAAATTTTTTAATACCAAAATTTACTGAAGTAGGGAAATTTTAAATGAACTAAAGAAACTAGAAATGAAGTAAGGAAACTTAAATAAAGTGAAGAAAATTTACATGAAGTGAAGAAATTTACATGAAGTAAAGAAATGAAATTTTTAAATAGTAATGAAAATTAAATTTCATGGAAAATATAATTTAAGGAAAACATTTAGATCTTGATGTAGTGGAAAATTTGATTTAAAATTCCATTTTATATAAGAAAATAAAAGAAAAACTATTCAACGAATTACAATTACAATGGAAACAATTACATATTTTTTTAAAATCTGCCATTACAGTTTTGGATAGGAGATAGGAAGGTTTTCGAGCAGTTTACTAGTTTGACTGCTCGATTACTACAACCTTTCATTTGATACCCTACTCGGCTACTTTTGATTTAAAAAAATTGCTTAAGAGCCACTGCGTTATAAGGGGGAAAATTTTGGAATGAGATACTAACACTTCTGACCTTTTCACAAAGTTTGAGCTTTCTAGTATCTATCGTTTCTAAGGAAACTTACTGTGACGCACGGACAGACAAGTCACGAAACTAGTATATCTTTTTAAACAAAAAAAAAATGTTTATAAAGACCTAGAAATATATTAGTTGTTTTGAAACGCTATTCTCTTGAACAAACATCAAATGGCAACCCACTGGAGGCAATTATTGTAATAGTATGTTGTAGCCCTGGTGGAAAACATTTCAATAAAAGTTATTAAATTTTTTGTTCCTGCTTCAATCGTTGATGAAATTTCCATCACCCGTTCTGTCACCAATCAAAGTAGTAATGCGTATTATCTGTATTTTTTTTTCTCGCCGAGTTTTCTTTCTCTCGTCTCGAAATTTCAAGTGTTCTTATGTTGTCAAATATTTTTCCAGTTACAAGAAAATCCTTTTCTAGGATTTCATCGCTTCCAAGCTTTCTGCTCCACATACGAATGCTTACACTTTCACTGGCTGCGTACATCTTTCTCGTGCGCTGGCATTTATCCTGACACAGCACCGACTGCTCTCGAATAAAATTATGGGCAGGAGTATGTTACGTACATTATGTGTGAACGTAGCGAAAGGACACGCTGCCGGGAAGAAAAAATAAAAGTAAATAAGTGAAAATGCCAATGTTATCTTCGGAAGGATTGGCAGCTTTTATAGCAGCTAATCCGCTTAGGCTGCTTTCGGACTGCCTTTGGATGTTATGAACTTAAGCTGGTACTTGGTGACACCCCGTCTTAAGACGGCACAACGTCAGGATTATGGGCCTAGTATATTGTATATGTTTATGTGTGTATTCATAGGAAATCATGAGTTTTTCTCTGCTATTCGATGAAATTCAAAAGTCGTTAGGTGACACTGCATCGCGTCAACGACGTGTGAAAGACGTCGTGATGGCAAACATACTCGTATAAGTAAAGCTGATTATACGCGAAATAAGTCTTACGCTGTGTTACAATTGCAAAGTAAAGAGTTCTTTAAGGGTGAACCAATAAAATTATTATGGCATGGATGGGGTGTGTGAAAATGAGTGTCATAAATAGCAAGTGGTATTGACCATAAAGAATTTCCGTTATTGAAATAAAGTTTATTGATTTGGGATGTTTGAAGAAACCATCATGATGCATTATGATAGGAATATTATAAGAAAATAATATTGTTCGAAGAAGTAACAAAAAATTTAATCATGGACTTTCATTTTTAAATAAAAGTAGCCTACAAGGTGGAAACTATCGTTATAGATATCAAAATAATATTTAATTTTAAAATTAAAGCAAATTATTGTTTAGGCCGAGATCCCCCAAATGATAGCTCTACAAGTTGGGTATGTACATCACTCATCTTGAACTTAACATTAACGTAGATGAATCCTCAGTAAGGGCAGCTTATTTCCTTTACAGGTTCTTCAGTTGACCTGAGATTATAAGGATATTACTACAGCACGCCTTTTCAGGAGTTTCTTCTAAAATACACACCGTCTCCTGTAGTCTTCTACCTACCCTTATCAGATCCATTTCATCTAAAAACGGTGATAAGGGAGATAGCTTGACTTTTTCAAGTCTCTAATCTCTTCTGAAAATGCTGCTCTTAATTAATTTTTACAATCCAGAGCAATGTTTCATGAGGTTGCAAGGTCATACCTTTTGATCGTCGTTTGTTTGGGTTAGCCCAATTGCAAACTCTTCTAACATAACCCATTATATGGAACAGTGATTCGAATAAGTTACTATGGTTGGTTGTAGATATCATGTTGTACCCTGTCCTGGTTAATGGGACTGAATTTGGTAGGGGTAACTGTGTTTTGGAGATTGGCCAATTTATTGGTTCAACATATAGGAAAAGAGGGCCATCAAGCCACTGGCTTGAGACTAGCAACTGTGAAGTGCTAAGCCCTCTAGAGATCAAGACAGCTGGGGTTTCCTTTGAAGGAACATGAAACCAATGTTTTTTATCTAAGTCTTGTTGGATATATCATACACGATTAGCAATGATTCTGCTTTCTGGGGATGATTAGGAAGTAATCTGAACAAGGGCAATGGTAAAATCAATCCATAGATACATAACAATTTCTTGAGGAGCGATGTATTGATTTGATTTGGCATACTAATTTTGTCAAGATTTAGTCTGCTGTTAGCTTAAGTTGTGGCAGAGATGTACCTTTAATCTGTGCTACCTTAGATTTTGCGCATAAGAATCATATAAGTATTTGACCGTTGTTAAACTACCTTAGCAGTTTAGAGATTTCCCTCCTGACAAATAACGCTAAAAACTTTTGTTCATACATCCAATCCTTTAAATCTTCCTCTTCCATCCCGCATACTGTTAAATGGAATAACACTGAAGCTGCCTCTCCTCAGGATATTTCTAACCTATTTGTCGAATACTCTTCCTCTACTTTTTCCTCAATCTCAATCTCAGTCTCACTCCACTCCTGTTTCTCTAAGCTGCTGAAACGACTTGTATACAACAGGCTTCTTGAGTCATTGAGTTTATTTGTCACATCGCAGCAACATGGATTCTTGAAGGGTCACATAACTTCCTCGAGCTTGGCTGAGTTTGAAGATTATATTGCAAGAGCTTTAGGTAAACAGCTTCAAGTTGATGCAATACTCACGGACTTCTCCAAAGCTTTTAACCCCGTGAAAGTTAGCTTTGCTTGGCATATCCGGTTCCCTACATTCTTGGATTTCATCGTATCTATCTTGTCATTCATGTCGTGTTAATCTCTATGGCACAATCTCCTTTTCATTTAATCCTACATCTGGCGTCCCTCAAATGTCAATCCTTGGACCTCTTCTTTTCGTACTGTTTATCAATGATCTTCCCTCTGTAATTTCCTCTTCTTGTCTCCTTTATGCTGATGATTTCAAGATATTTCGGACAATTAGACCCCTTGAAGATTTTCAGCAACTCTCTGATCTTTTAACTTCTATAACTGGTGTAATTTTAACCTCTATAACTGGTGTAATATAAACTCCCTTTGCATCAATGTTTCCAAATGTTTTGAAATGACTTTTACTTTTAAATTGTTCCTTTGACTTACAGTTACACCCTATGTGATGTTGTTCTCTCCTCTGCAGACTCATGTAAAGATCTTTGTGTAATATTTGAACCCAAGCTTAAATTCGATGCCCATATTTTTAGCATAATTACCAAGGCATCAAAAGTTTCGGGTTTTATCGGGTTAGGACATGGTATCAAAAATTAGTTCGAAACTACTCTTATTAGGTAGAGAAGTCACGAAAAACAATCATACCGTCGAAAAAAAAATTTAAGTCATTTAGTTTTATTTAAAAAACACCTCAAAAATCGAGAGCGCTCGAAATGGAATTTATCTAGCGTGACGTCACGATACTGTTGGGACTCGGAGCGGCACGTTCATCAGTCTGCGCCCGACAGTCGCCAGTCAGCAGTTATCCGGTTTTGACTGATTTGTTCCTCAAATTCACTGTCATTTTTATTCAAAATGGCGAATAAAATGCAGTCTGGGTTCGTTAAGGCTGATTCCCGAAATCTGCCTAAAATAGATATATTTATGGTGCTCGAGTATGTAAGAAACGACAATAACTTCAATGCCGAAGAAATACGAAACGCAAGACTGGCAAGGTACGTAGATACTATCGTGTTCATCGTGCTTTTTATTGACGTTACAGGAGTTCAATATTTTTTCATTTTTAAACATTTTTTAAAGATCATCCAGAGAGAGCTATGGTGACCAAGCAGTGGGTTACGTTTCTTTACAACGGGATGGGCCCTTGTGCATTATAAATTGCACGGTCTGCCCGGAACACAAAGTAAGATCAACAAATTATCGCGTGGAGATGAAAATTAATGAAGAAGAAGATGTCATCCAAAGTGTTTCCTGTTTAGACTGTGCAGCAGCAAAAGGTAAAAATATAAGATAAATCACCAGGGGAGCAGGGGTGTTGTAATGTTATTCAAGTCAAAAGATTTAGCTGTCTTAGATTTAATTTTTTGGTTTTTAGGAGGTTGTAAGCACGCGATAGCTTTTTTAATGTGGTTGTATCGTTGAAACGAAGAACCTACTGTTACGGAAGTACAGTGTTATTGGAAGAAATCCGTTTTGTCTACAGTGGGAACGACTAAAAAATTCATTAAAGCATCTGAATTTAATGATAATAATGCGGTTTCAGCGCCATACACGGACGATGCAAAAAAATCATTTTTACGCGAATTTTTAGAGACAGCTGAGAAAAAACAAGTTAACGTGCAATTCACTAGATATTTTTATAATGTTAAAGAGCGTGAAATTATGTGTTTGTCCATTCATCAGATAATGATAGAATTTAAAAAATCAAATTTCACAACGGCTGATGAATTTATTCTTTTCGCGAAAACTGTGTTGACGCAGAAACTGTGTGAGCTAGCAGAACTTTCAAGTAGGTCTCAAAACGACTCTTTACTGTGGCATGAGTTGCGATATGGTCGAGTCACAGCCTCGAATTTGTATCAAGCTGCTCATTGCACCAAAACAGATGGTTTTCTCGTAAAAACAATAATTGGAGCAGCAAAAGTGTTTGATAACAAATACATGAAGCGCGGTAGGGAACTGGAAAAAGAAGTTTTAAGTATCGTAATGAAAAAATGTGGATTCCAGTGTCGCAAATCAGGGTTGATTTTACTGCCTGACTTTCCAGTACTTGGCGCTTCACCTGACGCTGTTGGGGATGATTTTATTTTGGAAATTAAGTGTCCAGGAAAAGAATCCACAGTCTCAAATTACTTATGTAACGGACAGATAAAAGGAAAATGTAAAGCGCAAATGCAGCTTCAAATGCTTGCGATGAAAACAAAAATAGGATATTTATGCGTTGCGAAACCAGATTTTGAAACAACAGGTGATGTCGAAATTTGTAAGGAAGATTTTGATGAACTTTATGTTCAACAAGTTATTGAGAAAGCGACAGATTTTTGGAAAGTAAATGTATTTCCACGACTAATGGGTCCTTAAGTTGTACGATCTTCATAATATGTACTAGGTTCAGTGATGATAAAAATAAAATTTGATAAGAAGCAATTCAGCGTAAATAAATACACGTATGATCTGAATTAAACTTGTGATTTATTGATCCACTTTTTTCATTTGTGTATAGCACATTCAAAATTTTTTAAAATCGTGTTTATGTTCTAATAATCGGAGATTGCAAATTTATCAAAGCTGCAGCAATGACGATGGCTGAATCTAAGTGTGGAATCAGTGAATGGTGAATACAAGAATGGGGCCCCAAAAATGCAAATTCTCTTAATCTTCTTATTACACGCTCTATATGAATTCGCAAACTTGCTATTTTTTTGTGTCCTGGACTTCTGAACCAGTTGATTTGACGTTACTTGAAACACTTGGAGATCGAACAAGAGTACATTTTTTTTTTTCAATAAAACTTCTATTTATTTGAAACCTCGATCAGCCATGACGCATGCATTTTCAGGGAGCTTTTCTAAAATTCCACAGTCTTCGAATATTGCCATATCTGATGCTCGACCTCCATAACCTTGCGATATGAAATTGATTGTACCGTCGGGAGCAGACGAGACAAGGTATTTCATGGTATTGCAGTGTTTGTATTCAGACCATGTTAGTGCCTGTTTCATAGGATCGGATGGTTTCATAATTTCAATTTCTAAACAATCAATAATAGACTGGACATTTTGAAAATTGGCACGAAAAGGAATGGAAAGCAACGCTTGGATATTCATGTGAGGTTGAAAACATACAAAAACACTTAACATCGAAGCAAGTGTTGAATTATTTTGCGAGAATATTCTTCCAGCTTGCCTGCGCGACATCCCAAAATCATCTCCAATCCTTGAAAAACTGTCGTCCAATTTTAATTTTGTTAGAATTAACTTAAGATTTCTAACTTCGATTTGTGTGTGTTTGTGTAATAAATCAATCACCCACAGTAACTCATCAGAAAGACCAACGTATTCTTTCGGACTCTTACTAATTTTGAAATTTTTCAATTTAGCGCTCAAATCAGCCATCGCACTATTTTCTGCTGAGATTAATTCTTCGCATTCTGAATCGACAGGATTATTACTTTTTGAAACAATACTATTCCCAGATGAAAAGTTTGAAGCATTGGAGACCTCACTTTCACTAAACGATGATTGATGTTTCAAAGGAGACAGTTCTTTTGAAGCCGATGCTCGTTCTTTGACAGATGAACAGTTGACCGGTTTGAGGAAGATGGTATCCAAAATTTCGCACATAACTCCAACGCTTCGAATATAAGTCTTCTTCAGACGACCGTCCGTTTGCATACCTTGGTCTCTAAAAGAGGTTTGGATCGCATGAGTGGTAGCTGCAACAATAACAGTTTCCGAAAATTAATTCAACAATCATAAAACTCTTCAACATTTTTCCTGACTTGTTCTTTCAAACTTAAAAATCATGCTCAAATTGCTAAGTATTAAACGATTAAAATGCTCAATGATAATTCTAATAGTACAGTATGATCAATGAAATTCAAATAATTAGTAGTACATTATGCGCAAAAAGGCAACAAATTGTTTTAGACTCATAATAAAATTATATCCCTCGGCTTTGCCTCGGAATATAAATTCGCATCCATCTAAAACAACTCTCAGCCCTTTTAACACTGGCTACATTCACAAAATGTTTTATCTTAAAATACGTATGCATCTCAACGGTTACTAATTCTTACCTGTGACGTTCGGTGTATCGTTATTCTCAATTTCTTCTAAGTCTGCTAATTCATCAGGATGTGAAGTAACTGACTCCACTATTTCTGCAATTTGTGCTCGACGAGCTCTCTGGACTGAAGTGGGACGAAGATTTTCACTAACTGTTCTGTTATTTTGACAGTTGAAAATGTGGGGCAGAACGTTTTTTTTAATTTTTTTAGCAGTACCAGTTAATGAATACTGTATGTAGTTATCCATGTCATCTTTCAAAGTGAAATGATCCTCGCAGCAAAAAAACTGTGTTTTAGATGGTAAATACTCCCGACGAGCAGCACGAAACCACTGTTTTTTCTTTTTTTCTTCCGAAGGAACGCAAAAAAATAGTTTTTCCGGGGTATTTCTTGTTGTGTTTTTACAACCAGGCACATAACACCAACGATGACTCATTTTCGGAGTCGGCATTTTGGAAATCGCACTATAAAACACGAACAATAAACACTTTTACAAGAGCGCGAGTCACAACGCGGTGCAACGCGGGCTTGCTGCCTACAGCAGCTGTTGGGACGAAAGGCCCAACAGTATAATGACGTCACGCGCTTTCTCTCATTCGTAGAAGCGTTTCGAAATTCGGCGTTTTAAAACGCTGTAGCACTCTCAAAAATGATGCGAGAGATTTGGGAAAAAAATTTTCATAATAAAGTCTCATGCGTAGATTCCAAATATACAAAGAAAATTTTGTATGTCCCAACCCTATTATGCGGCATTTTCACAAGTTTGCAAAAGTTTCTACCGTTGTTTGCTTGTTCATATGTCTTGTCCACCCGCTTCCTTTGTACTGCTCAGTAGTGTGGTCTCCTAGACATTTATATCTTGTGAGCTCACTAGAAGCTGTTCAGCATAAGTTTACCCGTATTTTGTTCTTCAAATTCAACTTAGCCTATGAGTCTTATGAGCGTCGTCGATCCATACTTCGTCTCCCTTCTCTGTTGTTGCGTAGAACATTCTTAAATCAATATTTCCTGTATACGTAGTACCACCAAAAAATTGCTTCCACTTTAAGCGAAGACTTGCACTACAGACTGTATTCGCATCCTAGTTGGTCTAATAATATACTCGAGGTTCCGTACGCCCGGACAGATTTATATTTTCAAACAATTATGCCGCGAATCATCAGAAAGCATAACGACCTCAAGCTTGGTTCTCTATCCACGTCCTACTTTGTTTTTAAAAATTAAATAAAGACGTTACTTTTTGTGAATAGTGATTAATGTTTCCTTATCACTTAATTTTTTGAAACTTTCATCTAGACTCTAATTTCATTTCTTACATGTTTTAATTAACTTTATTTACTTGATTTTGTTGCGTAAATGTGTCTTACTTTAAACTATATTTAGTTGTCCAAGTCTATTTTGTAATTGGAATTTTACCTGTTAAGTGGATTTAAATAAATAAATAAATAAGTGGTTTGCAAGTAAACTGTTGCTCAATATTTTCAGAGATTTTTGACGACTTTTTCAAGAGCATATCTAAGCATTGACAATTCTTTTATTTTTTCCAAGTATTGATGTAAGGATATCCACAGGTTTGAAATTGTCGAGGTATTGCATCCTCCCAATTCAAGCTTCTATAAAGTTTGTACAAATATTTTTCCGTATGTAACAACAGGCTTAATGAGTCTTAGTGGATCATAGATTCATACCACATCAGCCAAGATTGATCTCTTGATAACGCGCCACACAGTGAGAAAGTTTGCTCTGATTGAAAATAGCCCCATACTAGGATACCATGTCAGACGCAAAGTTTTTACGTGGGTGTTTTCTGTTTCCCCAATATTATCATGACTTCAATATTTTCTTTTGGTATTGATTATCATAAGTCCGCATAATTTGCACTTAATTTGCGAAGTTGACAACCTCTCTTGCGAAGAAGACTTGTCAACTCGTAGTGGAGTTAACGTGTCTGCCTCAAACTATCTGATCCGGTCATTATATCACCCACATAGAAATGGTGTTTGATAGTTTGTGAACCAAGTGGGTATCGCTTGCTCTCTTCAACTGCCAATTTCTGAGGATATTTGGTAGTTAAGCACGGGGCTGAGATAGTGGTATATGGTGAAATGGGTGTAGATAAACTGTTCGTAGAGGACTGCAGCGATGGTCTGCTGCCTTGCCAAAAGAGGATGGTAGGATCCGCCGAGATTGGTCTCGCCTGAGGACGCGTGAACGCACTGGTAGGCTAGCATTGCGGTGCCATGGGGCGGGTTCTTTTTCCCAGCACAATACCCACCACAAAAAAATTTCGCATCCACAAATTTCGAGGGTCAAAGAAATATCGACTGCAGTCGAGAAGGAGGTAACCTAGTAAGGATCAAAGCAAATTGCTGCCTCAAAGGAAAAAGTGGGCCTGGAGAAAAGAGACGGTCTTAAGAGGACTTCGTCGTTACTGACGATACTTACTCGTATGGCATCCACGTGGATGCGGTGCCCCCTCGCACCCTCCCAACCGGAACAAGATCCAAATGTAATCGTGGCCATATATTTCCCATTTAAGTGAAAAACTCATACAAACATAATTTGTATGAGTGTTCCCCTTAAATAAAAAATACAAACGTTGCCAATTTATGTTATAGTATTATATGATGGAATCACATAACACTTTACCGTAAAAGGGCACGCGAGCGGAAGGCCACTCTACCCATGCAAAAGCACCTGAAATACATAAAAAGGAGTTAGCTTACCCGATGGCTAGCTCAGTATAGTGCAGGGACCAACCAACGTGGCGGGTCCCATACCCGGTCAGGTTCAGTGAAAGGAAAGACCGAGTCTCTAATTTAACAATTAATTTTAACGTTTTTAATCAGCTTCATTTTCTTTTAACATGAACTATTTCAACTAGGCCTTATTAATATTTCAAAAGAAGTTTTGTTTCATGAGAAAAATTTAAATAGATATGAAACAAGTTGGGAAACAGACCTACGCTCATGTCAGAAGGGTTTTGTATTCAATTTACAAAATGCAGTCACCAGATCGAATTAAATCAAGAAACATTTCAAAGACGATTTTATTGGAGAAAATATGAAATACGAAGATCACACTATTATTAACAAAGTTGAACGAATTTCGACTTCTAAGGTTTTTGGTATTGTTATACTCATAAATTTCTCCCGTGATAATTATTTCACATGTCCATTCGCGAGGGAAGAAACACATTTTTCATGTATTCCTCCCCCCTGTGCCCCCACTGAAGCAAAAACTGACAGTTTAACAACTGTTTTGAAAAGCTCCCATGAAAACGTTCATTTCATACTCATATCGGCTACGTTTGATAAATTTTTTTTTCAGGGGGCCAGTCTCCTGTACTGTTATCATCGATTAATGGCCAATTTTTCGAATCCTAGAATGGTTACAAAACCCTTTTGCTAGGAGCTCTCTCCCACCTCCTTGACTTATTTCACTTATGAGCATTAATTGTAGGTACCCATCTTCAGTCATTCATCAAATTGAATCAAGTGTTCAAAACATGCACCTTAAACGTTGAAGTTGGAAAAAAATAGCTCAAAATTGTTCAATCTTCGCATTTAAAACAGCCACTATTTTGTTTTACGATTACTGATACCACTAGCTGAACCGATTCTCAAAGATATACATGACACCTATCATTCCTGAAATTTTCATGCAAATCCTAGCAAAACTGTAGTGTCTGAGTCGGTAAAAAGTGCATGTTGTTCCATAGGCATATGTTGCCATAGTAATAAATGCAGCGCATATTGTTCCATAGTAATACAGGAAAATTCAAACCGCTATAACATCGCTAAATATGATTCAATCTTTATGAAACTTTCAGGGTAGATCAATCTTATAAATAAACATCTACGTACTGAATTTCATTGAATTTAAGGGTAGCGTTAAGATTTTATTCAAGAAAACATAAAATCGATAAATCATACTATTACTAACAAAGTTGAGTGAATTGCGACTTCTCACGTATTTGTTGTTGTTGTACTCACCAAGGCCTACATTCCTGATTTTTTTCAGATTTTTCGGATCACAGGTGTCCAATCGCGAGGGGGGGGGACACAAATTTTTCGTGTATTTCCCCTCCCTGTGCGCCCCTTGAAGCAAATTTTGCCAAACTAAGACCTGTTTTGAAAAGTTCTCATCAAGACCTTTCATTTGATACCCATATCGGCTACCTTCAATGAAATTTTTTTTTCGGGGGGTCACTCTCCTATATGGGGAGACCCCCCTTTAATACCTTATAAAAATTTTTTGTAGTTGAACTTTGAAGAGATCACCATTTTACACCTACACACAAAATTTGATGTTTCTAGCTCAAGTAGTTTCCGAGAAAAACTGCTGTGACACACGGACGGACGGACGGACAGACGGACAGACGGACAGACTGGTCGCGAAACTAGTAGGGTTTTGTAAAATTATTTTACAAAACCCTAAAAAAATCGGTTCTGAGAGAAAAAACTTATTGCTGAAATGCTTGAACACTTAATCCATGATGTTTTCATTGATTTTGTAGTTTTGCGACATTAGCATGACAAAAGTAAGTAACAAAATAAAAAATACACGGTCATGCATATGAATATCTGAGGGGTGAACTTTCTCACAAAAATAGAATTTATCAAAAAAACAAGTTGAGTAAGCAGGAGGGTGCTCCTACCAGAAGGTCTTTGTAAACATCCTAGGGTTAGAAACAAGTTTTCTAATAGCGGAATCGATAACTTGAATTATTTATCCAGTACTTGAATATAAAATCGTGCAAATTTATGCTAAAGATGCACAGTTTCTCTCATAAGCACAGTGCAGCCGCCATTTTCAACTAGCTTAAATGATTTTTCTGAATGCTCGGCCGATTGAACTTATTCAAATTAAACACTATTAAACACTTTTCCTTTAATTTTCATGAAAATTGAAAGAATATAAGTTGAGTAAGCAGGAGAGGACTCCTGCAAGAAGAGCTTTGTTAGCAATTTGTCGAAATTGGTAGACATTACAGAGATCAAACGTTTTGAAAAGATCTAAGTGGTGATGTAATAAAATATATAAAGTTAAAATGTTTGGAGGTTTTCAAGAGCTGGAGCTAGTTGAATAGGATGCCAAATGAGGTAACTTCCTAAGCTCTACAAGTGCCCACTACCTAATTTAGTGTCGATCGCTTAATTTGCTGGGAAATGAGACATGCTGATGATTGTTTCATACGCGTGCTGAAACATACATTTAATTAATTACGAATTATAAATTTTTATCAATGTTTTATCAATGATTTTCAAATCAAAACCACCCCATTTAGCCTGAGATAATTCAGAAAAGTTTTAGAAAATAATATCTATTTACAGTTCCATAGCCTGAAACGTTCACTCGCTATCATTATGAAAGATTTATCAATGGCTTGGGATTTTCCAGATGACATAAATATTTATAACATTTGCTTGAGATGCAACATAAAACAATGCACTCGGAGGATATAGATCAGTGTTCATAAAAGTAATAAAACCACCTTTTACTCTAACTTTGTTGCAAAACAATCGTCCCGTGTATCTAAAGCGTGTGTCTTTTTTCACCCAAAATAGGATAGACTCAAACAATATTTGTCTCTAGCCCATTGATGGGTTTTTACGCAAGTGCAGAGCAATTTAACTCAATTAGCTTAGCGCCAAACAGTTCACTGAAAATAACTCAATTAGGTTAGCGCCCAACAGTTAACTGAAATAACTGAAAAAACAAAATTTGGTTGGTTGGAGTCGAAGGGAGATAGATGCGTCACAAGCCGAATGCTTAGGCGGATCGTGCGTCTCTATCGCTTGTTGCACGGTTTCACTTCCACACTCGGCTGATTCTAAACTCCACAAAGATTTAGTTCTTTCAGAACAAACATCAGAGCGAGTTAAGAAAAAATAAAAGTTTGCAATTGAACGATGTAATTATTGTACTATTTACTAATTTAAACAACTAGAGTGATAAAGTGAATAGTGAAAATTTGATTTTTTATTTTGTAATAAAAAAAAATATTTCCATGAAATGAATTAATTTTCCGACTTCTCAAACCTACTCTTTTGTTTTTGTGCTACTTTTTAATGCAAAAGTGTTGTTGTCTTTGTAGAGATTTTCTCTTTTCCCTTAATTTTTTAAGTCTCCTGTACAACTTTTGAAGTGTGAATTTTAATATTTATTTTAATAATATTTATTTTAATGATAAATGGTGCTCCTAGTAATACTTTTTCCCAGAAGGTGTGTGCTTTGAAATTAAAAATAAAAGCTTATAGTGTTTGAGCGTGTGTTTCAACTGAATTTCTGAATTCAGCAACGCTAGATTAAAATTTTGCAGTTTTGGTGTTTTGAATGCTGGTTTCTGCTCTTCAAACTATTTAAGAAGACGAGTTTTGGTAAAAATTATATAAATAAAATATTCGAACTAACCATATTTAACAAACTAATTGTATGTTTGTATTTAAAATTACTTCAAATTTAGTCGACACTCAATTTTCAACGTATAACACACTAATTTTGCAAATTTTTCGCTACAACAATTCTTCTCGCTTTAAAATACTTATTCTTGAGATGGATACAAGTTTTGCTATTAAGAATATTAGTTCTACATTGATTTTGCGGCCTGAATGCTTGGAAGATGATGCTATCCGTGCATTCCATGCCATTTTAGCAGAACAAACGTCTTTTAACCCCCGACATCTGGATTTTATTCAAGCACCAGAGTTAATCGAACCCGTCTCAGAATGTGATGGTCATCTTCAAATAATATACCGGGGAAATTTAGGTGAAGTTGGTCATTGGACATGCATTTTCTATAATGAAAAAGTGTTGCGCATCTATGACAGCTTACTATTCAAAGACATCGGAAATGCAAGAAATTTTCATTTCTCATCTGTTTCCTTTTCAATTTCGTACGCAATTTGTAGATGTTCAAAAGCAACCAAATTCATATGATTGTGGAGTTTTTGCGATTGCCTTTGCTACAAGTTTAGCTTTGAAGAAAAATCCTGCCTTCGAAAGTTTCTTGCATGAACAAATGCGTCCTCATTTGTTACGGATCTTTCAATGCAGCGAGCTTTTACCATTTCGCTCAATATATGGTCGTCCTAGAGGTAACCCACTTAAAAACATATTTGCCTCCAAACCTCGTAAGGTGGAACGAGAAACTCAAAAGAAAAGGGAGAGACGACTGAAAAACTCTCAAGAGTTCACTATAGAACAAAAAACAGAAAAGTCTCTAAATGATAATCTTGCTGCTTTATATCCTACAGTTGGTCTCATAACAACGCGATCTAAAAATTTAGAGCGCAAAAGACGATCACGGTCACATAAATTGGTTTTACAGAGGGAAAAAGAGCGAAATAAAGAGAGAATGAGAGTAGAGAGAATAAGACGGGAAGTGTTGACAAAAATTAAAAATACTTCATTGCGTCGTCGTGCCCGTACAAACGCTTTATATAGGACTTTAGAGCAAGCCAAAGACACATCTTCTCGCCGATTGAGTCGTATGAAACCTTTGATTCGATTTAATGAGCAACAGCGTAACACTTCTTCCCGGCAAATTGCCCGTAAGAAGGTTTCACATAGAGCTTTGGAGCAAGCCAAAGATACATTTTCTGGGCGATTGATTCGCATGAATCCTTTGATGCGAAGCAATGAGCAAAAACGCAACACTTCTGTTCGGCAAATTGTCCGCAAGAAGATTTTATATAGGCTTTTGGAGCAAACCAAAGACACGTCTTCTTGGCGATTGAGTCGCATGAATCCTTCGGTTCGAAGTAACGAGCAACAGCGCAATACTTCTGCTCGGCAAACGGCCCGCAAGAAGGTTTTATATAGAGCTTTGGAGCAAGCCAAAGACACGTCTTTTCGGCGATTGATTCGCATGAATCCTTCAGTTCAAAAAATAGAGCAACAGCGCAATACTTTTGCTCGACAAACGGCCCGCAAGAAGGTTTTATATAGAGTTTTGGAGCAAGCCAAAGACACGTCTTCTCGGCGATTGATTCGCATGAATCGTTCAGTTCAAAGAAACGAGCAACAGCGCAATACTTCTGCTCGGCAAACGGCCCGCAAGAAGGTTTTATATAGAGTTTTGGAACAAGCCAAAGACACGTCTTCTCGGCGATTGATTCGCATGAATCCTTCAGTTCAAAGAAACGAGCAACAGCGGAATACTTCTGCTCGGCAAACGGCCCGCAAGAAGGTTTTATATAGAGTTTTGGAGCGAACCAAAAACACATCCTCTCACCGATTGGCCCGTCAGAATCAATCATTTAAAACAAGTGAAACAATTCGTAACACCACTGCACGTCGTAAAGCTCGTCAAAATGGTCTTTATAGAACTCAAGAGCAAATGAACGATACTTCAGCTCATCGCTTAGCCCGTGCTAACCATTTATTTCACAACACTGAACAAAAACGGAATACCTCCGCAAAAAGCCTTGCTCGTCAATACAATCTTTATAAAGCTTCCGAACAGGTTCGTAATTCATCGCTTAAAAGTGCGGCTCGAATTTTCCAAAATTATCGAATCGCTGAACGTAAGCGTAACCAAAAAGCTCGAAAAGTGAAGCGAAAAAATGAATTGTGCAAAGCTTTGGAAAAAGCAAAAAATTCTTCCGCCCGTCGCTTACATAGAATGAAAACATCAATACGACAAATGAAAAGACGTCGTGATACAGAAGCTCGCCGTAATTCCCGATTAAACAATAGAAATGTATTACAAAATCTATCGAAATGCAATGATTGGGACTTGATTTCTCAAAAATACTTCGAAAATATTAAGGATGGGTATGTAAGCCCCTGTTTTTGTTGTGGACGGCTGTGGCCAAGGCGATCTTTGAAAAAAATCACTAAAAAATCCCTTGAAAATAAATTTGAAAATGAACCTTTACTAGGGAGAGAGTACATCGGGAGAATTTTTTTTGAGCACACTAATGACCACATCGGGGACTTTTGCAGAACTTGTAGTCTTAGCATTTTTAAGAAACAAATTCCCAGACTAGCCCAATATAATGGCCTAATATTTTTGCCAATTCCCGATGAGTTAAAAGATCTATCTCCTCTTGAAGAGCGCCTTGTATCACCTAGATACGTTTTTTTGAAGATAATACGTAAAGGTGTGGGACTTGGCTCCCAAAATGCTTTAGTGGGAAATGTTGTTAATGTACCTGTTGAATTGCATGATATGGTGTCGGTGTTACCAAGGTCAACTTCAGATAATCATATAATAACCATTGAGCTTAAGCGAAAAATGTGCTTTAAGCATGGACGCAAGGAAAGAATTCGACCTGAAGTGGTACGGCAAGCAGCACGTTACTTAATAACTTGTGAGCTTTTCCAAGAGCTAGGAATCTTATTGAATGAAGATTGGAGCGTAAATGACATTTCTGAAGAAATAGAGGCCCCTAATGTGATTTCAGCTATTGAAGATTGTACTTGTAATGCATTGGATGATCAAAATGAGGAAAATATTAACCCAGGTGCGGGAGAAACACTTTTGGATCCTGAGGAAGACTTAACGTTGATTATGGCTCCAGGTGAAAACAAACGACCACTGTCTCTTCTATATGACAAATATATGGAAGAATTGGCATTTATCAAAGTTCATTGTGGTAAAAAACGTATCTTCAATACAAAGCTTTCACATTCTGATATTATTAAGTCGGAGATTTCGCGGCTAGATAGAAGTGCTGTCAGGGCTGATTATTTGTTCACAGCTCTTAAAAAGCAACATACATTAAACATCAAAAATAGAATATCAATATGCTTGCGAAAGAAATCAACTCAAGGGAGAGGGGTGACAGCTAGAAATATTTTGGATGTTGAATTTGTTAACAATCTCATTCAACACGATGATGGCTACAAAGTTTTGTCAGCTATTCGAAACTCACCATCGCACTGGGAAAGTGAAAAAAAGAAACTTCTTGCAATGGTGAGGCAATTCGGTATACCAACCTTGTTTTTGACTCTCTCCGCTGCAGAAACAAAATGGCCAGAGTTAATCAAAATGTTAAAATTAGTAGTTGATAAAGAAGAGATCACAGAATCAGAAGCTGCTGATCTTCCTTATATGGAAAAAGCAAGGCTAATTCAGGTCGACCCTTTTATATGTAGTACTTATTTTAATACAAGGTTTCAGGAGCTCACAAAAACCTGGTCAACTCCCGATGGACCGTTCAAACATTATAAAATCAGCAATTTTTACTACAGAGTAAAATTTCAACATCGTGGGTCAGCACATGTTCATATGATGATTTGGCTCAAGAATGCATCATCTTTTGACCCTCAAACAATTTCATCTTATGAGGATATTATTGAATTTGTGGATGAAATAATATCTTGCAGCAAAACACAATTAACTCAGGACCTTATTGATTTGCAAACACATAAGCATACACATGCATGTCATCCTAGACCTGGGCGCCTTTGCAGGTTCGATATACCATTCTACCCTGTTGATAAATCTCAAATTCTAACAGAATTAGATCTAAACGAGCCTAACTTCAAGAATTGGAAGCGGCTGGGGATTGTAATACGAGAAAAACTAGAACATATTCCTGTTGAGATTGAAAGTTTTGAAGATTTTTTAAAGTACTTGCAAGTTTCTCGGGACGATTATATAATGGCTATTCGTAGTTTATTAAAGAAGCCAAAAATTTTATTGAAGCATGATCTAAAGGAAGTGATGATAAATCCATACTCAAAAAAAATGTTATCTCTTCATAGAGCTAACATGGATATACAGTTTATACTCGATCCATTCGCTTGCTCTATTTACATAGTGAATTACATTAATAAAGCTGATCGTGGTATGTCTAAATTATTGAGAGCTGCAGTTGAAGAGGCAAAGCAAGGAAACAAAAGTATACGTGAGTCACTTCGCAGTATTTCAAACGTTTTCCTAAATTCCTCAGAAATTTCTGCGCAAGAAGCCATTTATTCATTGCTCGGCATGCCTATGTCAAAGGCAAGTGAAAGTGAAGTTTTTATCAACACAAATATTCCAGAAAAACGGGTTCATATATTGAAAAGTGTTGAAGAGGTCAAGAAAATGGATCCTAATAGTACTGAAATTTTTCAAAGTGGACTGCTGGACCGTTATGTAAACCGTCCGAAAAGCCAATATTACGAAAACATGTGTCTCGCTTACTTTGCTGCTTTTTACACATATTCAAAACAGGGAAAGTCAATATCAAAACCAGACGAGAGTGATATTTTTGATGATGATTTAGCAAATACAAGTCAGGAAAATTGCGGCAAATGGGTGAAACTATTAGGTGGCTTAGGGTTTATTCGCTGCCGTCAAAAACCTAAAGTTATCCGCTTCAGCAAGTTTTCTATGACAGAAGAACACGTTGACTTCTATCGTCGCCAACTAATGCTTTATTTTCCATAGAGAAATGAAGAAATAGAGCTGTTAGACCCTACCTTAGACCTGAAAAGAAAGTTTAAGGAAATTCAATCGCATAGGGACGCCGGAAGATTTTGAACGCCTTCTTAACTTTGTTGAAGAGGCTGAAGAGGATGTGGATAATATTCTTGTAGAGGAAATAGAAAATGCTCATGAACCCTTGAAAGAATTTGAATATGAGCCCCAATTGGGTGACGTGATGGAAGATTTAATACCTGGAGCAAGGCCTAACAATATAAGGGAAGAGAACTCGGTTGAGTTTGTTCGGCAGCCTCTGTCTTTAAGCAATGAGGCTTTTATGGAACTAACACGCTCCTTAAATAATAACCAGCGAGATTTTTTGCTACATATATCATATTATTTTGAAACACTGTCCCCACTCACGCCACCCATGTATACTTTCATAAGCGGTGAGGCAGGTGTTGGGAAAAGTGTTCTCATCAAAGCTATTTACCAGAGTCTAAGCCGTTACTTCAACAGGGAAGCTGGCTCTAATCCTGATGAAATAAAAATATTGCTCTGTGCTCCTACGGGTAAAGCTGCATACGGCATAGGAGGACAAACTCTTCATTCTGCATTCCTTTTGCCTATTTCTCAAGCTGGTTCTTCTATGCCAGAACTATCTGCGAGTGTAGCAAATACCTTATATTCAAAGTTATGTAGACTCAAGCTTTTGATTATTGATGAAATATCCATGGTTGGATCACGTACTTTGCATCAAATACATCGTCGACTTCAGCAAATATTTCGAAGCAAGAATTTATTTGGTGGGATTTCGATCATTACTGTTGGTGATCTCAGGCAGCTTACGCCAGTTGGTGATAATTGGGTTTTTGAGCCCGATTACAGCCGAAATTCTTTAGCAAATTTAGCTGGTGCCCCCTTATGGGAACTTTTCACACTATTTGAGTTGAATAAAATAATGCGACAGAAAGATGATGTAGCATTTGCCAGTACATTGAACAATATGGCGGCTGGTTTAATGACAGAAAATGATTTGTCCCTGATCAATTCAAAGTGCTTTACTAAAGAAAGTCTTCCTAATGAAGCTTCCAGTGCGGTTAACCTTTACTACAGCAATAAACAAGTTGATGAGCATAATGAGCGAATATTATCGAATATGATTTCTGAGGGAGCCATGGTGAATGCTCTGGACGAGGTTTTTGGGAAGCCAAACTCTCAGGCAAGAGAGAAAGCTTTAAAATCCATCCAATCTCAACCACTTTCAAAGACATTTGGCTTGCCCCAGAAACTTCATCTCAAAATAGGTGCCCGATATATGGTGACTATGAATATTGATTTGGCTGATGGACTAGTGAATGGAGTAGTAGGAGTGCTGAAAGCCATTGATTTTGGGAGAAATAAGCAATCTGGGGAGCGCAGACCTCTTCGGTTGTGGCTGCTATTTTTCGATCCAAATGTCGCAAAGATTCGACGATCAAATAGTGCTCAATTGAAAGGTGTTTATCGGTCACGACTTAAAAATCAATGGTGTCCAATTGATTACATTTCCTTTATAATTAAAAGATGGAAATCTTCAAATCTACAAATTCGCCGTACTCAATTCCCCGTTGTCCCAGCTGAAGCCATAACAATACACAAAAGTCAAGGTGCTACAATGGACAAAGTGGTAGTCCATATATCAGCCGTTGTACCAGATCTGCAATGTATGTTGCATGCTCAAGAGCAACCACATCCCAAGAGTTATTTATTGTTACAGAAACTGAGTTTAGGGGCCCTCTTCCTCCTTAAGATAATAGTCCTTTAATTTTAGAAATGAATAGGCTACGTCAAGCACCTTTAGTTCCTAATTTTCGATTTCTGAGGGATGAAAGAAGTCTGAATGAAAGACAAATTTATTTCCATAATGTGGAGGGTTTGAAAAATCATTTGCTTGATATTACGGTTGATTCTGCAAACCAAGCTTCTGATATTTTGTTAGTGGAAACGTGGAGTGCTAGTTCTGAAAACTATACAACAGAAAATTTTGTGGAGATAGGCCGAACAAATGGACCATCAACTTCTAGGGGATACGGCTGCATTGCTTTTATAAAAAAACAAAATTTCACTAGCATAACACAGCAAAATCTAAATGTCGAATCATTTTGTGTTGTAAACAAAGGTCCTGGTCATTGTGAGGGAATTATATTTTATCTAGACGGAGTGCGACTAGTAATGACCTACAGATCTCCTAAATGTCCCCTGCAGCTCTTCTTGCGTACCCTCCAAACGCAGTTGTTTTCTTCGCAACATGACAAATCTTGTAAAAACTATAGTTTTTGGGGATTTTAATGAAAACTTTTTAAATAATTGTCAAAATAAACTTGCTATTTTAATGGGAAAATATGGACTGCATCCTCTACTCAATCATATTTCTTCAACCAGAGGCAATTCCCTAATTGATAACATTTTTACGAACTTCACTTCAACGGGGGGTATTTATGAAACCTTATTTAGCTACCACAGAGCACTTTGGGCAAGGTATAGTGCAATTAGTGCACATCTTTCTGAGCATCTAAAAGCTGTACATACTTAAAAATACATTTTTATAAATATGTCAACTCAAGTTAATTTTTAAAGGAATAAGGGAAAAAAATCGCGGTTCAGTTGATAATTAAGGATTAACATCATTTTACATTATTACATTATATAGTTTCATTAATCTAACTCACTGTTGACATTGAGTTGTCCGAGTCTACATCACAAGCACTTTCACTTTTCAATTGACATGGATTAGGCCTACTGGGGATACCATGCAAAAAAAGATGCACCATGTATTCTACCGCTACGGTGGTGAGGAAATGAATGCAAAGTCAAAAGTTGATAAGTAGGATAGGAGTTCCCTCGAATTAATTTTAAAATTATTACATGCAAACCGTGTGATCTTCAGGACAACTCAACAGGTCTAAGTGGGCAGGAAACATTCATCAAATTGCATGATTAATTTTCATGACGACCCGTCGAAAATTGTTGTGTCTAAGTCGATTTCAGAGATATCTGAACCATATTTACATGTTCAAATACATCCGAAATATTAAGGTTTTTTTTTGCTTAAACACAAAACAGTCGCCATTTTGTTCCATCTTAAATAATTTTTCTCAATGCTCGACCAATTGAAAATATTCAAAACAAACATCGTTCTTGAAATTGTCATCAAAATCACAAGTATATTTTACTTCCTAGGTCGATTTGAAATGTATATCAACCATAAACAGGTGTTATTATTGTTGTATTTCCGTATAATTGAAATGAGTATATCTCACTTGATATTGATTCGATTCCTATGACATTTTAGAAGTGCAAGGCTTTTATACTAATGTAAATAATTTTAAAATTTTACGTAATGTAAGGGTACCATTTCAATTTTATGGCAAAAAATATAAAATTGATATATCATTCTATTATTAACAAAATTAGCGAATTTTGATTTTTGAGGTATTTGTTGCTCTAAACTCCCTGATTTTTTTCTGATTTTTCGGCTCCAAGGTGTCCAATCGCGAGGGGGGGGGGGGACACATTTTTCATATATTTTGCCTCCCCCTGGACCCTCTGATGTATAAAAATCAAGGCCTTTCATTTGATAAAATCAAGGCCTTTCTTTTGATTTTTGGTGCATTTTGCTTTCCCCTGGACCCCCTAATTCAAAAAAGGATTTTTTTATTTCAGATTCTAAAAGTTCTAATCAAGGCCTTTCATTTGATACCTCACTTGACTACCTTTGAATAAAAAAAAATTTTAAGGGCTGATTCGTTACTAGGGGGGGCCCCCCTTAAAAAAATTTTAAATTTTTGAAAAGGCCTTAACTTTTGAAAGACCATCACTTCTGACATTTTCACAAAGTTTGAGCATTCTAGCTTCTATAGTTTCTGGGGAAATCAGCTGTGACGCACGGACAGACGGACAGACGGACAGACAGGTCGCGAAACTAGTAGGTCTTTGTAAAAAAAATTTTTACAAATACCTAAAAATGGCATTTTTCTTTTAATATCAAAATAACACCTCTTATTGGAAAACCCTATATCAACCATAAACACGTGTTATCGTTGTTGTAATTCCATATAATTAAAATGGCTATAACTCACTTGATTATGATTCGATCTCAATTAAATTTTGTGAACATATATATCTTATGTCAATCTATATAATTTCAAAATTTCAAGAAGTTTAAAGGTACTCTTTTGGTTTTATGGGCAAAAATGTAAAATCTACAAATCATACTATTATTAACAAAGTTGAACGAATTTCGATTTCTAAGGTATTTGTTGCCCTTGTACTCATAAAGACCTACGTTCGTGATAATTTTCAGATTTTTCGGCTGAAAGGTGTCCAATCGCGAGGGGGGGGGGGACACAAATTTTGCCTACATTTTGCCTTCCCCTGGACCCCCTAATTCAAAAAATGATTTTTTTATTTCAGATTATAAGAGTTCTAATCAAGACCTTTCATTTGATACCCCACTTGACTACCTTTGATGAAAAAAAATTTTTAAGGGCCAATTCGTTATTAGGGGGGACCCCCCTTAAACATTTTTTAAGTTTTTGTAAAGACCTTAACTTTTGAGAGACCATCACTCCTGACCTTTTCACAAAGTTTGAGTATTCTAGCTTCTATAGTTTCTGGGGAAATCAGCTGTGACGCACGGACAGACGGACGGACGGACAGACGGACAGACAGGTAGCGAAACTAGTAGGTCTTTGTAAAAAAATTTTTTACAAAGACCTAAAAACGATGCAATTCAATAAATTTTGAATCATGTGTAATCTGTGTCGTTAAAAAAAAGCAAAGGTTACCAAAAACAATAGACATAAATAAATACAATTTTTCATAACTAAAAGGAAACAAAAGGGTACTCACCCAGCATCCTCACGAGCTGCCGAAGATGGTGTGGATGATGTTATGTTGTTGACAATCTTAAGTGAAGTAGTTTAAGAGTGCTTGAATAAAATGAATTTAAATGGTGGGGAAAATTCTGACTCACACTTCTTCTTTTTCTTTTTAGCACTACAGCCCCTTTCGGGACTTCCCTTCCTGCAAACAGCGCCTCCAACTGTCTCGGTCCATTGACCGCATCTCCCAATTGAATTGGAAGACGCGGTCAATGGACCGAGACTTCCGACTCACACTTATTTGAAAAAAATTCATAAATTGAAAGGCAAGGCACGATCTTCCGTGACTTGTGGCCAAAGTCTTAGATAATAAAAATGCTTTTTTGTGCAGAAATAAGAAATTCATTTGTTTTGAGTTGCTTGAATTGCGTGTCTCAACCCCGAAGCATTTTCTTCTTAATTCGCAGAAGTAACACCATATGAGAGCATGATTGTTTTACGTTTCCAATTTGTAGCGGCCACGTATGCATTCCTCCCAGAAGTGTTGGATAAATCAATCAAGTCAAACAAAGAGTCCCATAGTTATTCTTCTTACTTCACGGCTTCCCCGAATTATTTAATGCAATTGAAAAGTATTAAAAATGATGAGAATTCTCGACAGTCAAAATATTTTTCAACGTCGTTAGATTTGATCGGATTATACGCACACAATTTCGAATCAATGAATTGTTGCTCGCAACCGGGAAAATCTTTTCCCGGTTTCTTTTTATCTTAGTGAAAAGCTTACCGAAGTTTTTTTTTCTTTTTTAATCGTGCTTAATCAAAATTGGATTCAGATAAACTAAACATATGTTCAAAGGTAAAATAAAGCAATAACTAAATTTATGTCTTTTTTTCTCCATGCATCTCTTTAGTGGAAGAGTGCAATGCTTTGCCAAGAATTATATATCTAAAAGAAAGCGTGGACTAAAGTCAAGCGCGCACCAAATCCATTCTAACTCCGAATATTCTTAGTACCATCTTGTGTCTGTTCTACTTGTGGAGAAAGTCAATTTTAAAAGTTAATAAAGCCTCCTACACATAATCCAGCAATTAAAAAGTTATAATTTCCATGTTGTACCATTGGATTAAAAATAATTACCGCACGAAAATAATTTGCAACAGTTAATTTCACTTCAGATTTAACTATTCTCGATGCAAACAAACAGATCCAACTTTGTACATAGAAAGAAGCAAATCCACGGCACTACATATAATTCATGAGCATACTACTCAGAACGACATGAATTTACGTCGACGGAAATTTTGGGGCCACTTAGAATTGGGAATTTCATTCTTTTTCCGCTAGCACGGTCACTTTCCAGTTATATCACTTTTTGGGACAACTGCCAGAACGTACGAGTATATCATTACTTTCAAAAGAGAATCTATATATCCTCTCAAAAGATGTACAGTGATTCTTGATTTTTCGTATTTAGACACAACCGACTTAGAGTGTATTTAACTTCACTGGCATCTGTTTCACCCTTGGTGAACAGAACCAATCTTATTAGTAGCAAAGCTTCACCATCACAGAGCCAAACACCGATTTCAAGTAATTTTCACTCATTTTCTTTCACAAAATAACCAGAAAACTTACTCATTCACCGTTCAACATAAATCATATGTTTGTTCTTAAACAAAGATGTGGGAATCTAATGAATTTCATGTAACACCGCGATACATTATACTGTTCTAATTGTTTGAATTTCACGTTCTTTGTTCCAATTCAACATGATAGAACAAAAAATAAAATCTGAACGTTAAAACCGCTACTCAATATACCCGCAAGACACCTCCCGACTCAACACTTGTGAAATTCGCGGTACATCCCGTGTGGCGGTTGAAAGCCTCGACAAGCCTCCCATTATTCCGGTGCACACTTGCCTTCGCCAATGCGATACCTGCATGTGCGGCGGGAAAATGTGCTGCCATATCCGCATTTGAATTGCAGATTTGAATTATTAAATTAATGAAAAATAATAATACAGAAAACAAAAAATAATGTTGTCTTGGTACTTGAGAAATCAGCTCCATGAAATTTAAAGAAACTAGTTCCTTCGTCAAAGCCACATACTGAAGCTAAAGTTCTGGGGTCCTTTATAAAGAGGTTTCAAAACAGTGAAACCTCTATTTCCCAATATCTTTTGAGTCTTCTAGTATGCTGAGTTTTTATGTAAATGGAACTGTGTCCAAAAAAATAAGGTGACATTTGAATTCAAACTGCGCACGTCGAAGGATTTGAAGAATTATTTTTTTTTAGGTTGGTAGTACTGTCAGACACATCTATGTCAAATTTACATGTCAAAATATTCATTAGTGTTTGAGATACGCGTCATTTTGTGAGCTGCTAAAAGTGAGTTTTTCGATTTTTGCGATGTCGTAATTTGTTGAATTTGCATTAAATTTTGTTAGCGGAATCAAGCCTTCGGTGATGAGGCTATGTCTAAAAAAAATGTTTACAAGTGGTATAGTGAATTCCAAGCCGGCTGTGAACGTGTCGAAGACAAAAGCGTCCTGGGCGACCATCAATCTCTTCTCTTCTTTGATTATCGTGGTGTTGTACACTATGAACTCCTTCCGCCGGGCCAAACAGTTAACAAGGTATATTTTGCGTAACGCTATCCACCTAAAAATAGCGGAATTGTGGAAAGACAATTCTTGGTTTTTACACCACGATAATGTACCATCCCATACTGCACTCGTAATTTGTGATAATTTCGCCAAAAACTCCACCACCGTATACACCTGATCTGGCACCGTGTGGCTTCTGGTTGTTGAGCAAGCTCAAAAGACCACTCCGGGGACACCGTTTCGATACGATAGAGGAGATTCAAGTCTCAAACACTAATGAATATTTTGACATGTAAATTTGACAAAGATGTCACTGACAGTACTACCAACCTAAAAAAAATAATTCTCCAAATCCTTCGACGCGCGCAGTTTAAATTCAAATGTCACCTATTTTTTGGTCAGCACCCAATACTACATCAATTTTTCTGGGCTTATTGAAATCTGGATTAGCCAATTTTATATTTTTTGAGATTGGCCAGCCATCGAATTTTAAGGTAATCCTGGGTTAATTAGCAGTTTTTTTCTTTTCGTTGCACTACAGCTCCTTTCGTGCCTTCGCTGAGAGATAGTTAGAGTCTCTTATTGTCATGATCAAATATATTGGCACTCCCGAAGTGATATGATCATTATCACGCTTTTGGCCATGTGTCCATCCACCCAGCTGCGATACGTTCTGATTTCAGACCAGCACGTATCATAACTGAACGGCCTTATAGTCCGTCCGAAGAATCACTCGAACTAAATCTCGTTGACGCCAACGAAATTCGAACCAGAAACCTTCGGCTTACGGGCTTGATTGGCAGTTATCTCAGATAATATGAATACTTCCACGTGAGCCCTGAAGTCATTGAGCCTTGATTTTATCAGTAATTCGATGCAACCCTGAGTTTGGAGTCTAAAATTCCCTATACCATTTATGTCAATTTATTGCTGAGGAGCTGATATACCCAAGCTCTTCACTAATGCTTCTGTGAAAAAGGTTAGTGGTGACCCTAAATCTAATTCAATTCTACAGCTAACATCAAAAACAGTTGTCGATGTTAACGATAGCTGTTGCTAAGAATGTATAATTTTGGGAGACAGTGTGAGCTATTGCTTTGGTGTTATCACCTTGACTTTTATTCGGAGGTTTTATGTTTAGCGGAGTCACCTTTGATTGAGTCTTGTCAGTCTTCTCGAGAAAAAGGAATGTATTATGGCACCCGCTGAAATCGAGTTAACTTCTGGACGGACATGCACGGACAAAGTTGTAGTTTCTTCACTGAATTTCATTTTTCTGGAGCTATGGAATTTTTATACCATTCTCACTTATCCGCAAGAGATTCTAATGATTGGAACCTTGCTTCTATGAATCTTAAGGAACAGTTGATGGTTGAAATCTCTTTGAGGTGATCAAGACTTTCTTCAAAGAGTCGGTGAGTATCACAGCAGACTTTTATAAAGACAAATTGAAGCATTAGGAGGCTCCTATTGGTAGTACAATCAAAACGTATGCAAGAAAACCACGACGAGGAGAGAACACTATGAAACTCTCAAAAGAGTAGCGAATAAAATGACAAAAATAAAACAAAATAAAATACTAGGACAACCACTTGAAAAGGATAGATGAAAGTCTAGCAAGCAACAACACAGGACAAGCAAACAAAGTATTGAAAAGCCTGAAACGTAGCTGGCCCTAAACCACGCTCTGTTGTGATGATATCGGCAATATCATCGCTAATGAACACAGTATTAAGGAAATACGGGTATCATATTTAAAAGAACGTCCCTAATCATACGCACAGCTCCAGAACATCGGGTCCTATCCTGTAGTGATGATGGGTAGATAAAAATGTCCATGAATGATTGCAGCGATGGTCTGCTGCCTCGGCGAAGAGGATGGTGGGATTCACCGAGATTGAGGACGCGTGAATACGCTGGCAGGCCAGCACTGCGGTGTTGTGGGGCACAAGACCCACTGCGAAAAATTTTCGTATTTACGAATTGAAAGAGGTATAATGCAGATCTACTAGTGTCGAGGCTGAGGTAACCTACAAAGGAAAGAAATTGCTTGAAGCCAGTAACAAACTGGGTCTGGAGGAAATAGATGGACTTAAGTGGACTACGTCTTTACTGACGATACTCGTGGCCCCCAAAGAAGAGTAGGACATCCACAAATTTTCCATTTAAGTGAAAAGCCCTTAATAACGTAATTTGAATGAATTTTTCCTTTAAATGAAAAATATAAATGTGGCAAAATTGATGTCATGGTATTATGTTAGAGAATCACATAACCCTATGCCATAAATAGGTACGCGAGCGTAAACCAACTTTACCCAACAGAAACACCTGTAAACACATAGAAATGGGTGAGCTCATTATAGTGGAGGGGCTAGTCAACGTGGTGGGTCCCATACCCGGCCAGGTTCAGATAAAAGGAAAGACCAAAATTTTTTAGTTTGGTAATTCATTTTTTGTTCAATCAAATCTCTCGAGTTTTACCATGAAGTTTTATTGTGTTCATACCTGCACACTTCGTTACACGTTATCTCATTTCGTACATTTTTGTAACTATCTTATTTGCAGTTAATATTTTTCCTTTTTCCTTTCGCAATATCCTTCTTTGCTCCCTTCTTACGACAACTAGTCTTCCCTGTTGCCAACTTACGTCTCATTTTGATTCCTCAATTCAGACAACATTCAACGAAAGTGCGAATAATTTGTACACAGATTCCAAAGTTATAAAGTGTGATGTGGGCTACGTTTCTAATAATGAAAGCTAAACCGTCTCAATATTTTAAGAGTGCGAAAGGTACGTGATCGAGAAGTTTGCAGGGGTAAATCAAAGTGTTGCCAATTGGTGATTGCGAATGAGTTGTTACAGAATCTGAGTCTTAATTAACTAGAATCCAATTTTCAGTACTTGGGCTCATAAACGGTGCACTTCCTGCAGATTTCAGTTCACTCTTGGAATTGGCTACTTCTGAACCCGAAGTATATCCGAAGTCTGGTAGGCCAGAATCATCTTTACAGCTAAGAGCACCATCCGACTTTGTTCCGGGTAATGTCGAGCCTTCATCAAAGTCGGCAGGCACAGCTCTAGCACCGTCGCATTCCAATATCGTAAAAAAACAATTTTCCAATCTGTTTCAGTATGAATATTTTGGGCGCTCGTTTTTAGTAATTTATATAAGCACACAGAAATTCGTTTGACTATTCTGAAAATTACATTTGGCTTCAGCACCAAGAGCATTTTCAAACTCTGAAGAACTATTGCTAAGCGTGTGCAATTTTTATTTTAATTCAATAATTATATACACAATACATACCGCATCTTCTCTGAGTGTAACAGCCCAGCTTTCTGAATGAACTTAACTGAAGATCCATTTTCAATTATGCTCACATCCATAAATCGATTCAACGTGTTAGGAATTCTTCCATTTTCAATTAAAATATCGCCATTTGGCTTTAGTGTTATCATGAAATGCAGCAGCACATACATTAAAGAAATGACTAGAACTAGTATCAACAAACATGATCAACGCTTTCTACTAGTTATTTATATTGTTGAGTCTCCTTTTTTGTCATTTTTTGATTGAATATTTCTTATATTTAAAATGGATTTTATTTAAGTACATATTGTCCATTATTATCTATGCCCTTTTGCCATTTTTCGGTATAGCCATAATTCCATCCGTGTAGAACTTCTGTGGTTTATCAGCAAAAAACATGGCCAAATGATTTTCACAGTCCCTTTTTGAAGTGGTTTTTTTTCATTGAGGAAATTTTGCAGAGACCGAAACAAATAGTAGTCTGATGGTGCAAGGTCTGGACTATACGGCGCATGCATCCAAACTTCCCAGTCAAGCTCAGTCAATTTTTGCCAGGTTATTAAACATGTGTGTGTTGTGGCATTGTCATGATAGAAGACAACGCCCTTTTAATTGATCAATTTTGGCCGATTTTTTTGAATAACTTGTTGCAACCTGATTAATTGCTGACAGTACAGAGCCGAATTGAGTATTTGGCCAGGTTCTAGTGCTTCATGATTAACAATTCCCTTCCAATCTCACTATACACACAGTAAAACCTTATTTAACAATCGTGGCTTTGAAGTCGTTTGTGATGATTCACTTTTTTTGACCATGATTTTTTCAAACGACATTCTCTTATCTTAACCACTTTACATCGCTCATAATGATTTGCTTCAAAAATGGCTCGATTTCATTGCGTTTTATTAGCATTTTGCAAATGGAAATTCGATCAATCAAATATTTTTGTGTTAATTCAAACTCACTCAAACGTTGAGCTACTTTGTGTATCCAGCCTTACGCAAACGGTTCAAAACCGTTTGTTGATAGAAACTCAGTTCCTCAGTCGAGCTGAGCGAGGTGCCTTTTTTACATTAAAATTTCCATCTCTTGGCTGTGGCTTCTGATAAGTATCTTGACCGTAGACACCACAAATTTTTTCACGAGCCTGCGATGCATTCTCAACTTGATCGTAATGATATTGTAAAATATATCGAATTTTTTCAGAAATTTCACTCATTTTTAAATGACTACAACTTTTGACACGTATGACAAAATACAAAACTGTCGACATGAAAATTGTAGATTGGAATGTCAACTTTTAAACGCATGTCAGTTTGACTCAATCTGATTAGTATTGCCCGATATATGACAACAAACACCGTCTAGTGACAGAACAGGCTCAATACTTTTTAGACTATCCAATATAATTTAAAAATAATTTAAAATTTTTAAATGAATGTGAACAAAACCAAAGGACACTCACCCAACATCCTCGCTGGGCGCCCGATAAAAATGTGGATGATGTTTTGACTAATTCCTCTATTGCTGCTAACCAAAATTTATTTTTTTTGTCGAATTAAAATATAAACATATTAATTTTGCCAACGTTTAATACTATTTCTTTTTCATTATGTCTTCTTTTTGAGTCAGATTATTAAATACTACGCACTGTTTGCGCCACATCAAGTTTTTGTTCATAAAAGTTAGGTGATGATGAAAGCATTGAAATGTTAGTTGATCATCGGCTATTTGGGCGAGCTCGTGCAGCCATTATTCCTAAATGTTCTGTTTGTGAAAAAGTATCTTCTGGATCATCTACCGTCCACACATCACCATTAGCAATCGCCGAAATTTGTACAGATTAATTAAAATGCTTGAAAGTTTCTATTCCGATAGGCTCACAGATTGCACCGATATAAAGAGGCGCCACAGTTCTCTACCGTTCGTAATAAATCCACTGTAGATTTGTAACCAACATCTTTCTGCAGCAGGCTTAGTTTAATAGATATAGGAAATTGTGAAGGATGGTCCGAATAATATCGTAGAGGAGTTCAGGCTGTTTTAAAACTACACAACCATAGCCTGCAGTGATTGCCCAGCGTTGTGAGCATCCCCAATTTAGCAGAAAATTGTGCTATTAACGGCGAATCATCTTTGTTTGTCTTAGACTCATTTTTTCGCGCCAAATCACTTTGACAAAATGAATCTACCATAATCATTGGGGTAAAACAAAAGTCGACATCATTGTATCTCCTTTGAGGACCTGCTGATTATTTCTTTGAGCTAAAGAATAACCACACAACTAACGAAGTGTTCATTATTTGCACCATAACTTTCTCCGATAATCTATACACTCATTTAACATGACAGGTTTTCCGTGTGCAATTCACATCTCACGCCCCATGCAATTCACATGATCTCCTGGCTTGGCGATCTAAGGCGGACTCCTCTGTGAACCCCAACTCCAGTATCCTGTCCAACTCTGCGTACACTAGCTTTTCCATGGCTGGCGAGATGGCATAGTGTCTCTGCTTTACGGGTTTGCTATCGCCAACGTCGATGACATGTGAGACCAGAATCGTGCAGCCAAGGCCTTGAGTAGCGTAAGATGGAAAAGCAGCGATGGATGCTTCTAGACATTGCCGTTGGTTAGGAGTTAACTCGTGTCTGTCGGGAATAGAAGTGAGTTTATGGACATATCTAGTATTTAACGGTGAATCCACGAATAGATCTGGGCCTGAACCAAATTGGAGGACGAAATTGACGCCAAGGTACACGTTCTAAGACAGTGAAGGAATGATGAATAAGGTAATATCCTGCGTTTGACCCCTGAATGTCCCGGAGGTTGTCAATTTACACTGGATTTTAGAATGCCAGGGTTTTTACCACCGTAGAGTGTTGATGGAGTAGCTTTGAGCCGAGGCTCGAGGCAAGGCAGTTGATACTTGCACCCGTGTCAATTAATGCGACGGTGATTTCACCCAACACTTTGTTTGGTGCATAAGGCCTGGTGTTGTTCTCGGGAACCTCCGAGATTTCGCATAAATTCAACGATTGTAATGGACAAACCTGGGTTTTCTTCAACACTTTGGGCTACAGCAGCAATATTCTCGGCTGTTCTTGAGTAACGTGCACGGGCTATATTCTTCACATCACAAATTTGTCCCAACAGCTCGAATTTTTCCACCAATTTCCGCATTGCAGTGCGACAAGGTGCTTCACGACGACCCAAAAGTGTTCGAGTATTACGAACCATCTCTGCCAAATTTTCACCATTTTTAGAGTGAATTTAAATAATTTCAATGCGTTTTTGAAGCGTTTATCTCGGAGGTTCCCGAGAACAAGAGGTGACTTCTTCGGAAGCAAAGATTAGCTCTTGAGCCGCACGGTATTCCTGCATTGGAATGTGATATGGCTTCAGTACGCGAATTCGTGGCTGCCGGGTTTCTTCGGGCAGTAACCGTAATGGTCGTTTCAAAAGTGTCGTTGGAGAGGCTTCCGGAAGAGAGGGAACCCCCGCAGTCATAATTGTCAAGGCTGGTGCATTATCGTCAATATTGGAATTCGCAGCAGGTTGGTAACCTACGGTTGAGCTTTGGAGTACCGCTGAGGTGGTCAGGTACTCGCTCGTCCAATTTTTTATGTGGCGCAATCTGGGCAATCCGGGAAGTAGGTGTTAGGCTTACCGCATTGGCAGCAGAAAACCGCACGCTCTGCCCAACATGCAGAAAACGGATGTCCAGTTTGTTTGCAGTTTCAGCAGGTCGTGATGTTCCCTCCACGGCTACAGTTAGCTCGCCTTAGTCCCAGTCTGTGTCCTCCAGATCTGGAGTGTTGGTCTTTTGTACTACCTCCGCAATTTGGTGCCGCAAAAACGGTATAGTTCACAGGTATGGCCGTTCTTGGAAGTCTTTCTCCACTCCAATGACCCAAACACAACTGCTGCAGGCGCTAAAGCACAATTTTAGGCCGGAACTTTACCGTCAGACGATTGACGGCTCTCAAAAGCGATGCCATGTATTGAGGGTTGGAAAGTTTCAGCCTCCAATTACGCTTTAGCACCCGCAGCAGTTGTGGTTGGGCCATTGGCTCGGTTAACTGGTCATTTAACCTTAAGATGTTGGATTGAAACTTGTAGAAGGGCTTGTCTGGACGTTGCCATCTGGCACGAATTTTGTCCAGTACCCTCTCGTCCATGTCAACTCTGGGATACTCTATACAGAGTATCTCGTTCAGCCGTGAACAGCGGTGGGATGGTGGAGTAGCATGTATCTGCCAGTACATTTCCAGCACTGCTCCCCTAAGCAGCATCGGCAAGTACCCAGTCAGCGCCGTGAGGTCCCCCGCCAACATCTAGTCTATCAGGGACTCCACCCGATCAATGAAGACCTCCACGTTGATGGCATTTGGTTCCCCGCTAAAATGGAGATTCCAGCCCAGGAAGATGCTGGGTATCTGAGTTGGCTTCAACCGATACGGTGAATGTGAAGATTCACATTGATCCGGTTGGGGGCACCACTTCAACCTAGATGCCCCACTCTTATTTGGCGGCCAGTATTGTCGTTGACGGCGAAAACCGGTTAAGTCCGTCTGTTTTCTTGGGGTCCAGTTTTTTACTGGCTTTAAGCAATTTCCAACCTTAGTAGGTTACCTAGGCCTCGGCACCAGTCGATCCGCATCGTCCCTTTTTCAATCCGTGAATGCGAATTGCGACACCGAAATGCTAGCCTACCAGCACATTCACGCGTCCTCAGACAAGGCCAATCTCGGTGAATCCCACCATCCTCTTTCGCCGCGGTAGCAGGCCATCGCTGCAATCCTTCACGTGGTTGACACAATTGCAGGTGCCATCTGCAGGAAGCGAAGGCATGAGAAGGGCTGTAGCGCTACGAAGATGAAGAATAGCGCGTTCAAATCAAAGCACATGAAAAGTGTTAAAAACAATAATTTATGCATCAGGCTTCGTTAAATTTTGTAAGAAGAATATCCTAATTTTATCAAACATAATAATTTTTCAACTTGAACCAATGTTTTGAAATGTGAAAGGCAGAGTTTATAGCTCCATCGTCCTTAAAATCCTGATTTTTATCCTCTATTATGTTGAACATTCAATGAAATAATAAGGTGTCAAAACGTCTCTGCATTTTCGTAACATTCCATTAGGCAAATCTTTATAATACCACTGGGGCACCCTCTATATAATGCACGAGCAAACAAGAACACATTGAACGGAAAGGGTCGTCACAAAAATATTCCAGATGGACTATAAAGTGTACAATCTTGTATGAAGAATTGACCATTCGAATTCCAACGAACAAACTCAAACCTAATATCTTCCTCTCTTCTGGTTTTCCCTTTGTTCGTTACTCGTTTAGTGAAGTTACTTGTATTTACTGTATACTATTCTTCCTTCCCCAACATCCAAACTACTGCAAACCCTTGAAGCAATGTTATGTAAGAAAAAAATTTTCCAGTCAGACATATTATTTATATTTATTTTAGATACTGAACTATGAGTCTTATTGAAAGATAAGTTCAACGTCTGGAATATTAAAGCTGCTACTATAACTCAAATGGTACATATATATCTTCGGAGGTTGATATTGTAATACAAACACGTGTTGTTCTATCTTGAAATCACAGAATTGTAAAGTTTACATTCCAGTTTTTATCATTAGCTTCCAAAACGAAATCCATCAAACCGATGAAATCTATGCTTCTTGTGTTCCTGGTTTATCTAACGAGGCAACATATCTTTCAATGCCAACAATCGGATTTCAATGTTGATGTCTACAATTTTCCTAAACAAAAGACAAAACTCGCTCGCTCTAAGATAATTAAAGATAATCCACTACACATAACTACTTGAGCTCAGGAGCCTACAACAAATCCTAGTTAGCTGATGAACAAAATTTAACAAGCCTTCTTATCCTTTATTCAAAGCTTCTTTTACTTTTATCCTTTTCCATTCTTCCAGCCTCAATTTCCATACGATGAAAACTTTTACATTTCACCCCCGTTAAGATACTCGTAGATATCTGTTCAACAACAATGGCAACAGTAGCAACATGAACAACAACAGCAGGGAGCAGTGGGAGCAGTGTCAGCAGCAACAATGGCTTTGGACCAAAAATCTATAGAAATTCTGGCGAATCCATATCTAGAGAGGAGAGTATTGTAATAAGTGATGTAGACAGTAGAAGTTAAGATGGGAACAGTCATTATTAATCGAGCAGCATTTTCAAGTGCAGCCCATTTGCTTCGTATAATCTGCAAGTACATTGATTAAGGGGAGTCTTGAAAAGAGTTGCATGATTTGATTCTGCAAGTTTTAAGCTTTAGTGTTTATTAATACATATTTCTCCATTTAACTGATAATTACAAAATAGAATAAGCTACTCGTATAACACTACAGAAGAAAATACATGAGATAACATCAAATGAAATCAGAGAAAAAAAGAAATATAGTACTACAAAATTCAAATTTGTACATATCTTTTATAGGCAAAACACGAGAAGGAGAAAGGTCTAAGCTGAAGGGCATCATGATTACGTGAATTTCTAAGCATGGTTAAGTAAAAATTCACTAAGCTTTGTGGAAATGGAATCGCGCATCGAAGATTTTGCGGCTGTATTGAAACGATTGTATGCAGATACTTGTATATCAGAGGAGGCACCTGAGAATGGTTCAATTGCACTTTGTAAACAATATCCAACTGACTTCCAAAGTGTACACCGGGCCAAAGTCCCCAAACTGTCTCATCAGAAGTCATCATAACTTTTCATAGTCAAATAAGGATAAGGAACGATGAAACAGCTCTTCGATGACAAATTAATCGAGTCACAAATCTAGTAGTACCAATATTACATTATATTCGTCTTACCTAACCTAGCAGCACAAATGACAAAGAAAGAGGCAAAGATAAAGATTGCGAGGGCAGTAGCAATAAAAGCAAATCTTAAAAATCTTAACAAAAATCATCTACAAAACATTGAGTATGGGACATCCCAGTGCTTAATTTCTAAACTTTTAGGAGTGGGAACGCTCATTTATTCTTATAAAGCACCCTCTTTATTTTCTATTAGGCCTAGTTAAACACCTCCTCACCCCCACTCCCGTTAACATCTCGGAACCTACCGCCTACTCTAAATTTCCTATAATTTATATTCTTTTGATTTACAGCAACCATTTTATATGACGCTTACAATAGCCAATATGCTTTTAACATGGAAATGCTTTTCTTCTGGGGCTCATCCAAAAAATTGTAAGACGGAAAATTCCGTCACGATCAAGATCTCGCAACGTAGACGCTCGCTTAAACATTAAGCCCACTTGAATTTTTTCAATTTTATTCAGTAATCATGTAACATAGAATATCGGAATGTCGTGAATAAATTAGTTAAACGTTTTCTAACTCGTGTTCGTGAGTTTCGAAAGTGTTGACAGTGCTCCCCAACCACGTCGTCGAACGTGCCCACCATGCTAACAAGGTTTATCTCTTTTTAGTGATTGGTTCACCTTTTTGGTCTTATTAGGCCACTGAAATCCTCTTCTTTCAGTCTTAGTAAGGTCTGTTGGAATGGTGCAGAGGTTTCTTCACCTCAAGAAGTTACTGACTCATTTTCCCAATTTTTCTCTTCAACTTTTTCTCCTCCTGTTGTAGCTGTGCATCCTGTTGTCTTGCCTGATTATCTTCCCTGACCGATTTCCGCTATTTATACAGATGTATCTGAAGTCGAATCTTTGATTAATGCTCTTGATCCTAATATCAGCTCTTGGCCGGATGGTTTGTCAAATATATTTGTAAATTCGTTGGCCTCACCGCTTAGTTTTCCTTTATCTCTCATCTTCAATCTAAGTTTGAGTACTGGTACTTTCCCGAATCCTTGGAAAACAGCTAACATTGTGCCTATTTTTAAAAGTGGTTTTATTATGTCAGTTTCCAATTATCGCCCTATTTCCTTAATTTCCTGCTTTCCAAAATTACTGGAACGGCTGGTTCATAATCGACTCTCAAACTCATTAGCTCCTATTATTGCTCCAGAGCAATATTGCTTTCTCAAAAGATACTCCACTACCTCTTATTTAATGGAGTTCACAAACAGTATTGCAAGAGCTTTGGATAACGACCTGCAAGTTAATGTGATCTTCACAGATTTCTCCAAGACCTTTGACACTGTGAATCACTTACTTCTTTCTTGTAAGCTTGAAGCTGTTGGCATCTCGGATGCTCTTCTATCTTGGATGTCCCTGTTGAGTCAGTTTCTCTGATAATACGTCTAGTCCTTTTTATCTTTCATCTGGTGTTCCGCAAGGTTCAATTCTTGGGCCTCTTCTGTTTCTGTTGTTCATAAATGATCTCTCCTTTGTTATTAATTCCTCTTGCCTCTTATATGCTGATGACTTCAAAATATTTGAGCAGTCTAATCTCATTTAACACTGTCAATTCCTCCAAACTGATATGAATGCTCTAAATAACTGGTGCGCCTCAAGCTTTTAATGTCTTAACATTACTAAATGTCATAAAATGACTTTTACTATCAAGGACACTCCTATTAATTACAATTATATATTAAATGATACTTTGCTCTCTGAGGTGTTCAGTCATAAAGACGTTGGAGTAACTTTTGATCCAAAACTCAAATTTTATGCACATATTTTAAATGTGATTACGAAGTTTATCCTTAGGTGTGCTTATAAATTTGATAGCATCTCTTCTTCTATCCGCCTATTTGTTTGTCTTATTTGCCCTTTGCTTCAATAATGTTCTGTTATTTGATCCCCCCGACATTCCTATCTCGTGTCTTCTTTAGGAACCGTCCAAAGAAAGTTTACGCGTTTTCTTTTCCTTAAGTTGAATTTGCTGTATCAGCCCTATGAAAGTCTTTTATCCTTCCCATCTCTTCCATCTCTAATATCCTGACGAACTTATTTAGACCAATGTTTTTTGTGTAAACTCTGCTACTATCAAGTCCCGTTAAATAATTTTTCTGAGCTGCGTTTCCGACAAACATCTCATTCATCTCGGATGAGCTCTTATTTTGGTATCCCATATGCTGAAACTGATATATATTTCCATTCGCCAATTTTAAGAATCGTACAAAATCATAATAATCTCGGCCGCCACTCACGACGAAGACGGGCCCGACGCTGGAGAATGTCCCGGTTCGGATTCCGTCCTTCTGAAAAGAAGACGTGGAGCTGTGGTTCGATCAAGTAGAGGCGTACTTTGGGGCGAGCCGCATTATGGGGGACATAACTCGTTTTCAGGTGATCTTTGCTAGCCTGGATATCAAAGTTGTGAAGCGAGTGCGAAGTGCAGTGTCAAAGCCTGTTACTTGGTCGTTCATCATAGCAGACGTCAGTTCCCTGATGATTGGAGCCAACATGCTCGAGCATCATGGACTACTCGTTGACATTAGAGGACGAAAACCAATGGAGCGACCGATTGTGATTGCAGTAGAGGTGAAAGCCCCATCCAAGGACCAGCCACCAGCAGCCTCTTCGACATCAGCTGCTATTAAAAGTGAATACGCTGCAATTCTTGCGGAGTACCCCGAAATCACAGAAACAGTGACCCGTCGCAACATTAGCTGCACAACGACGCATCACATCGTAACGAGGGGTCCTCCAGTCAACGCAAGACACGCCGCCTTCCACCCGACAAACCCGCCACGGCAAAAGTTGAGTTTGATAACCTAATGCAGTTAGGAATCTAAGAGTGCATGGAGCAGTCCTCTACACATGGTCCGTAAAGTCAACGGCAATTGGCGACCGTGTGGGGACTATTGCGCTTTCAATGGCTGCACCACTCCAGATAGGTATCCAATCGAATTCCTGCAGGACTGCACTGTTGCGTTGCACGACATGAACGTTTTAACGGTGATTGACCTACAGAAGGCATTTCATCAAATCCCAGTCGAGCCGGAAGATGTCCCGAAGACAGCGATCATGTTGTTAATTACAGTGGGTTTGGGTTTCAAAAAGGACAACGGACTAAACTTCTGAATAAATATCATTATATCGACACACAACTATATATTACGACACTCAACTGTACATCAATATATTCAATTAACCAGAATTAACTGACACAACATTTTTGCACGAGTAAATCAAACGGAATGAATATTATTACATTTTCTTTTGATTTATTCAGCGAAATTCAATTCAAAAATGATTTTCCGACTACTAGTTTTCTATTTCAGTAAATGTAAGGTAAGCTGTCAGTTGATCAAATCTCAACACTGCTCCTTGATCAATTTACAGCGGAGCGTCTCAAAAATTCTTCCATTGAGTGGCTTGGTGAGGATGTCTGCAATCTGCTTGCTGCTCTCGACGTGTTGCAGTACCACAGTGTTGCCGATGTGTTGCTGGATGTACTTTCGCGGTATTTCGATGTGCTTCTCTCCTCTGGTCGTCTTTCCTTTGCGTGCATTTTGTAGCATGTGTATGGCTGACATGTTGTCAACGTACAGAGCGATCGGCAGCTCAGCTTCTAGAATGCCAAGTTCCAGTGTGATTCGTTTGATCTAGCACACATCGTCAATCACTGACACTGCTGCTTCGTACTCGGCTTCTGCAGTTGAAGTCACTACCAGACGCTGCTTTTGTGAGTACCAGATCACTGGCCCTCCTCTCATTACTAACACACCACTCGTTGACTGTCCTGTCTCAGAGTCTCCTCCAAAGTCTGAATCGGTGTAGGCCACGAGTGTCTTGTCTCCTCCGAAATGAATTCCGGCTGTCGTGGTCCCTCTCAAGTACTGGAAAACACGTTTCACCATCGCATATTGGCTCTTTGTGGCCTTATTGCAGAATCGCCTGAGGTAGTTCACGGTGAAGCTTATGTTTGGCCTGGTATTGTGGCTAAGTACAACAAACTTCCTATCGCCTCGCCATAGTTGTTGTTCGCTGGAAACACCTCGTCGTTCTTGAAGTCTATCTTATAGTTGATCATTCCTGGGTCAGTAGGTGTGGGTGCTGGATTGCACTGCTCAAGTTTCATTTTTCTCAACATCTTCTCCTTGAAGTGAGGCTGACTCACGAAGATACCGTCCTGGTCGATTTTGATTTCCGTGCCCAAATACGTTAACTTGTTTTGTACTTTCTTGCTGAATGTTATCTCGAATCCCTTGCTTATCTTGTTTAAGAGTTTGTTTATTTCTTCTTCATCTTTGCATGCTACCAATCCATCATTCACGAAGAGTGAGAGCATAATGCTCTTGTCCTTATTATAGTCTATACACGGGTCGTCATCTGTGTTGATCAAGCCTATCTTCTTTTCAAAGTGGGTGGTAACGGAGCTTGCTTAAGTCCGTAGAGACTCTTGTTCAACTTTTAAATTTTCCTGGTTCCATCGTCGAACCCTTCAGGCTCGTGCATATAGATGTCCTGCTCCAGGTTCCCATGCAAGAAAGCATTTTCACATCGAACGATACCAACTTCATTTTCTCCGACGCGGCATGACTTAGGAGTAGGCGAATGGATGCATGGCGAGCTACTGGGCTGAAAGTTTTCGTGTAGTCCACTCCCTCCTTCTGTTCATATCGTCTTGCCACTAGTCTGGCGTTGAGTCTCCCGTCCGCCTTCTTTCGAAGTACCCAGCGACAAGTAATCGGCTTCGCTCCTTCTGGACAGTCCACCAGCTTCCAAGTTTTCATCTCCATCAGCGAGTCGTACTCCTCCTGCATTGCTCGTCTCCACTTCTCATCTCTAAGTGCCTCACTCACCAGGATGTCCCCCATTTCACCAATCATAGCTACTTTGGCGCTCTTTCTTCCACGACGGGAGTCAAATACGCAGTCTCTCAGTCTCGGTGGTGATTACAGAGTCTGACGATCCCGCAGAACACTCCTTTCTGACTCTTCTTTTGGTGCTGGTGTCTCATTCTCATTGTCGCCTGCCTCCTCAGCACTTTCTCCAGTTCCCCAGTTCTCGTCTTCTTCGTCTGTCTCGCTGCTGTTTTCTTCTTGCTTCTCAGGTGTGCCCTCTGGTGCCTGTTACTCAAGTTCAGCTCCTTGCCTCAGTCTCATCTTTTCCTCTTTGAAGATCATATTGTCTGAACTGATCATTTCTCTTTTCTCTTTCAGATAAAGCCGGTAGCAGGGTGAATCAATATCATAGCCAACTAAAATTCTCTTTGCTGATTTTCTATCCATCTTGCCTCTTTTCTGTTTTTGTCTCAGCACGTAACATTCGCATTCAAAGGGTTGCAGCTTCTCGGTCTTCATTTATCTTCCGAATCAAAGTTCTGCTGGACTTTTCACTGATACGTTGCTGGCTACAGTCTAGTTGATCATGAAGATCGCTTGGTTCATTGCTTCCGCCCACAGTTTCTCGTCCAACTCGTTCATGTGTATCGCTGGTCTGGCTGCCACGTTGATCGTTCTCATTTCTCTTTCAGTATGTCCCTAACATACTTGACATTTTGATGGGCGAGTCGCTCGTGCCAGACTTTGATCGACACGGCTTTTAAACTTTCTCTTCTTCCCTCCTGAGCATCATTTTGTTGAGATTTCCTTTGCGCTTTGCTATTGCCCCAGTTTCCCTGCCATCCAGACTGTCAAACGTTGACTCGTTCCATTTGCCTTCTGTACGTGTCCCTTGTCTAGCATCTGACTCACTGAGAAAAGATTAAAGTTGAGGCTTGGCATGTAAATGTAAATTCTAGTACCGCTGGATACCATTTTTGATCATCAAATGCTCCACCTCAATGTTCCAGACTGCAACGCCATCTAGCCTGGTTGAGTCTCCAATCACAATTGGAATGGGCTCGTCCAACTGAACAAGCTGAACAAACCAGTCTCGGTGAGACGTCATGTGTTGGTTGGCTCCACAGTTTTGATCCCATCAAGTGGTCTTGTCTTTTGAAATGTCGTTGTCTACCGTCAAGAGCGCTTCTTCTCAAGATTCGCAGTCTTTTGTGAAGTGTCCCTTCTTCTTACATATTACATGAATACTTCTTCTTGCAGTAGGCAATGCATTCATCACACGGTTTACTTCTGCACTTCATGAGCACGTGGCCTTTCTTCCCACATTTGTAGCATGCAAACTACGACTTTTCCTACTTGCTGTTTGACGACTGTCCTTGATACCATCGTCTGGCCATAAGGCTGTTGTTGGTGCTGCCCTCTGCATTTGTCGTCGTTTCTTTGAGTCGCTCGTCTTCGAGTCTCAAACGTTCTTTGAGAGTTTTCACGTGCTTTACTGCTCCGGTCACGTTGTCTCAGGATGTCCTGAAATGTGCCAATTTTGGCGGTAGCACACTCATGATCCTCGTCATGATCCAACTTTCCTTCACAGGATCATTTTCAGTTGAGACTTCATCCACGAGATCCAATATCTCCATACAGTTCTCAACAGCTGACTTGCTTTCATCATACTCATAGGTAAAGAATTTGATTTGGGACGTTTCTCAAGTTACATCAGTCTTTGTACCATATAGACTAACTAATTTGTCTATCATATCTTTGGCAGTTTTACAATTCGGTTCGCAATCTTGCTGTTTACATTTAAACTTATCAAAGTTTGAGCCACAATATCTTTCTTTAACCAAGCGGCGACTGTATCAGTTGACGCAGCACCTGCTGGTCTGGGCTTTGGATCCGTTATCATATCATACAGACCTTGGTTCTTAAGTATTAGGTTTAATTTAAATCGCCATGAAATGAAATGGACATTTCCTTGGCTATCGTCACTTAACATTTCCAATTGAGACTTTACAGTATCCATTTTGACGCATCCATTCCTGACTTAAAGCGACTTGCATGTTCGTTGCTCAACGTTGACTTGCTGTGCGATGGCTGCTCAAATGTCGCTGATTTGTCAGTTATGTTGTCCTTGCCGGTTCTGACGTCGTGGACTGCTTTCTCGACTTGCCTGACAATTTCCTTTCCTGACTTTTGAAGAAACTCTTTAACAGCTGTCCTGGGCCCATAACCTGTTGTTTATTTCAGTAGATTCGGGTTTCATAAAGTACAACGGACTCAACTTCTGAATAAATATTATTATTTCGACACACAACTATATATTACGACACACAACTATACATCAATATGTTCAATTAACCAGAATTAACCGACACAACATTTATGCACGAGGAAATCAGACGGGATAAATATTACTTCATTTTCTTTTAAATTATAAAGCAAAATCTAATTCAAAATAGATTTCCCGACTACTAGTTTTCTTTGTTCAGTAAATGCAAGGTGAGGTGTCAGTTGATCAAATCTCAACAGATCATCACGCCGTTTGGATTATACGAGTTTGTCTACATGACTTTCGGCCTATGCAACGCAGGCCAAACGTTCCAACGATTCATGCACGAGGTGCTACGTGGACTCCAAATCGCATTCGTCTGCATAGATAACATACTAGGGTTCTCGCCAAATCAGCGAACTTATCCACAGCACGTGTCAGAAGTGCTGGATCATGTACGCCAGTATAGACTTGCTATCAAGCCACTGCAGTTTGCGTTTCAGCAGCGATCGGAAAAGCGTCACCGCGGCAAGAACGTCGACTGGACTTCATCTCTCAGTTTAACCATCGACATCCGCTACGTACCGGGCCGGAATAACTCAATCGCAGATTATATGTCTCGGGTAGGTACAATTTCCAAAATCGAATTTATTTCTCTCGCTTTAGCTCAGCAAAACGATCCCGAACTCAAGGCGTTGCTGGAGGACCGAAAAAGTCAACCTGAGTGGAAGAAGCAGCAGCTAGCCAATTCCACTACACAACTGCATTGCATAGTCACCCATGACAAGGTTCGACGTCTTTAGAGCAGGACGTTCTACCATTGATGCGATTGCAGAGGTAGTCAGCGCGGTTCAAAAGGCAGAGGCATATAGTCGCACTGACGATCGTCCTGTTGGTGATACTCAACGTCAGGAACGCCTTCAACTCCACTAAATGGGTGGATATTCTGGACACGCTGGAAAACTCTTCTCAAGTTCCAGAAGATTTAATGCGGCTTTTGAGGGACTACCTGAAGGACCAAAGCCTACTCTACGACGCGACAAAGGGCCAACGAAGGATGGAAATTACATCGGATGTTGCCCAGGGATCTATCTTTGGTCCGGACCTGTGGAATGTGTGGTACGATGGGCTACTGAGACTTGAGATGCCAGATGAGTCGCGCTTGATCGGCTATGCGGATGATGTTGTGGCTCTGGTCACTGGACGCACTGCTGAACAGGCGCAACTTAGGTTAGGTATGCTAGTGCACTGAGTGAGGGACTGAATGACTGCTCGCGGGTTCAGTTTAGCACTGGAGAAAACCGAATTGGTCATCTTGACAAAAAAGTGGATCCCTAGAGTAAGGATGATCAAATTTTTGCACAGCTTTCGCTCCAAATATTTGACAAATATATCAGTTGGCCAAAAGCGTGGTTTAGAAAGTTCCTGTGATTTCATTGGAACTGTAAGTTTAAACGACCCTACGATTTTATTTGTGTTCTCTTTCTTTGTTAGTTTAACACAATTTAGCACAGGAGGCGTAATGCCAAGTTTAGAAACAACGTATGCCTTTATCTCTTCTTGTAGTGCATCAATCGATAGGTGGGGTATAATTAATTGCAAAGGGAGCGTCTCACTCCTCACAAAAGCCCCAAGTACTCGTTAGTTTCTTGACGTGATAAATTTGGTGTTGAGTTTGCAGGCAATAATTGCTGTTGCTGATTAAGAGTAGCACATTGATTCGCTTATCTCGATAATCTTGATGATGCGGATGCCTGCGTGTTTAAAGGAATTTCTGGTGTACTATGACGAACAGACTGTGTTTTGATCCTCGTTAGGATTTGCTGTGCTTCGACGGACGAATGCCATTGGCTGTAAACGACAGGAGGTGGCACGTTTGTGCGTTCACAACACCCAGGTCGATCTGAAATACGTATGAACTATCAAAAAGTGTTATTGTTGATATAATTCCATACAATTGAAATGGCTATAAATCACTTGGTTATGATTCGATTTAAATCAAGTTTTGAAAGGGTCAGGAACTTATATGTATAAGTCTACATACTTGTAAAATTGTACAAAGTTTAAATGTACGGTTTTGATTTAATGAAGGGAAACGTGGGAAAGATGAGTGAATTTGGATTTCTGAGGTATTATTGGCCTTGCACTCATAAAAATCAACTTCCGTGATTTTTTTCCGATTTTTCGGCTCAAAGGTGTCGTGAGGGGGAGGGGAACAAACTATTCATATATTTTGCCTCCTCCTGGACAAATTGATGAACATAGATATTTGTTTCAGGTTTTAAAAGATCCAATCAAGACTTTATTTGATAAAAAAATGTTTGAGTGCTATTTTGTTATAAGAGGAGCACCCCGTAAAAAGTTTTGAAAAGTTTGATAAGACCTAAACTTTTGAGAGACTACCACTCCTGACTTTTTCACAAAGTTTGAACTTTCTAGCTGTTGTAGTTTCTGAGGAAACTTGCTGTGGCTCACGGACAAACTAGTAGGTCTTTGTAAACATTTGTTTATAAAGTCCTTAAACCTGATGTCATGCTAAATGTGGCTGGAAAAAGTTGGACTATTTTGTTCATTACCATGTACCAGTTGTCAAGGCCAGTCGTACTCCGATGTTGAATCACCACAAAGGAGGGTTCATACAACATCAATGAGGACACATCTAATGTATCGCTGATAAGACAATTTACTTGCGCCCAAAAGGAAGAAGAAGGAGAGCAAGAAGAACGGCAAGAACACGAAGAAGAGGAAAAAGAAGTAAAAGATAATTATGAATCAGACGAATAGTTTCACTTAATTTCTTCGAGCTTACACCATTTTCATCATTTCCAGCAATGCCATTTTAGTGTTTTGTACTAAATGACGACTTGTCTGTCCGGGTGTCATAGCAAGCTTTTTCACAAGCCACATAAACTAGAGTGATGAAGTTTTCTATAGAAGTCAAAAAAAGGTTGCTCTCTCGAAAATTGTAGAGCAAAAAATATTTTGCGGTGGTTAAGGGGGTCTCTCTATGAAGAAGATCACCCTATAAATAATGTCTTTTACCAAAGGTAGCTAATATGGGTATCAAATGAAAAGTATTGATGAGAACTTTCCAAAACAGTTCTTGAACTAGAAGGGTTTGCATGGATGGGTCCAACATGAGGGAAAATATGAAAAAAATATGAATCTCCCTATCACGATTGGACACCCTGAAAAAATCATGGAAATAGGTCTTTATGAGTACATGGCAATAAATATCTCAGAAGTTAAAATTTGGCCAAATTTGTTAATAATGGTACATTTTACCAATTCTACGTTTATCAACGGTGGCCCATGAATTTGCAAAAATCAAGTTGAATTTTCCGATATGAAGCTCCTATTTTCTGAAACCATAAATAGTTACGTTATAGACGACTAAAAATTTGTCAATTACACCAATATTTACACGTGATTCTGTGTAAATATTCGTTAGCAATGAACTCAAACACTGCAGATCGTAAAGATTTTGTTGAAGATCTTGAAATATTTTGTGACATTGATATGTTATCTTGACTACTCAAACCTTGAAAATAAAATAGCTGTAATTAAAATACATAACAACCATATATGACCTTTCCGAGCTCAATTCATGGAATATATATATGAGTCAAGTTTTAATTTGAACTCTTAATCTTTCTATAGTATTAGCACTCTGGTTGTACCAAATTTAACACCCATATGTCAAAACTGGTCTAACTAGGGTCTTGTAACAGATAACTTTGACTTTTTGATCAATATCTCTGGAATGAATGGCAGATACTGATTGAGATGAACGCCGCGCTATCAAACAGAGGATTCATGTGGAACCCTTTCTGGACTACCCTCGCAAACCGTCATGTGGAAATCCTTCCAATTAGGTTACAGGTCTTGACTGACAGCGCTGTCTGAAACAAAATGGTTTCGCACTTCTGCGCATTGATCCTCATACGTCAATTGTCAGTGGACACCTGCACATCATTGAATATTTTGTGAAGATTGCTCTGAACTATTGCAGCTTTTCGGTCCGCCGTATAGATGATCAGATCATCAGTTAATGCTACAAATTATCACGTTGGCGTGACGTTAAAACCAAAGCCGTTCAAAGCTTGCGAATAAATATTGAGAAAAGCAGAGGCGCAGTAACTGTTCCCTGCTGTAGACCAGTCAAGTCCTTGAAGTCACGCATTGTCATCAGATTTCCACCAGTTACAATAAATGATTTGCCGTACAACACTTTGTACATCATGGTGACAAAGTGTCTGGAGAACCTTTCCCGAAGAAGTTTAAAAATTAGTCCATCTAATCACACCGTATCGAAGGCTTTCCCCATATCAATGAGAATCGCTCCAACACATTCTCTGTTGTTTAGTGTTCAACAGATATCTATGATTACTTCCGTTATTGCATGTATGGTCGAATGCCTGGTACAAAAACCAAATTGGCGATTCGGCATCAACTCATATTTTCCAATGTAGGCGTTTAATGCTTTGTTGACCATCACTTCAAACACTTTGCTGATATAAGGCAGTGAACTGATTGGCGATAACTTTTTAGGTACGAAAATTCTTTTCCTTACCTCAAGATCTGAAATACCTTGGCCTTTTTCCAATCATTTCGGAGATATGAATTACTTAACATGTTGTTGAATAATATGCAGCAATTCTTAATACCAACCTCAGCAAATGTTGGAGAACTATGTTTGGAACACTGTCAATACCACATGATTTTTGTTGTTGATCCTTCCCAATATGAAACACAAGTCTCCGTAGCTGACAAAATAATCAATAGGATTCATGCTTGGTATGAGATCAGATGTCAATGTTTCATTGAAATGAAGAGGAGATTTGCCGTTCAGCCTTGTTTCGAACGGCCTCTGACAATATTTTTGATAGACGAACCAATTCAAAACATGTGCCAATCAGGACAAGTTTCTGCAACCCATTACATATAATCCTGTTTCCATTCTTATCCAGATTTATACTATCAATTTCGATACCAGCCCTATCGAGGTGATTTACCTCAACACCAGCGATTCCAAAATTCGATACCTTCACTCGAGACTTCTTGTGGAATAAACTATTCACTTTCGTGAAAACACCATCTGGGTCCTGTGGGCTAATACCCCTCAGTTTTTCCGCCCATTGATTGCTGACCTCACTCCTGAAGTATGAACGGATTAAGTTCCAGACATCCTTCAGGTGTTATAGTCCAAAAATCGTTATAGTCCAAAAATCGTCAAAAAATATTGTTGACGCATGTGATAAGAAAGCTTTTCATATCCTTCCATATTGTTTCGATGTTTAATCTTGGGAACGACTTTCTCAATCGTTTCCAACGTCAGCTTCTCTAACTTCGACAAACAGAGATCTATTTCATCGTCAGTTAGATTTCTGTTATTAGGAACCATTGAACAAGCATCGCCATTATCAGAAGGAGGACATCGCTTCTGGTACTCTCGATTAAACTTCTTTTGAAACTTTCCCCAATCTGTTTTTTTTAAACTCAACCGATGGTTTTCATGTTGAACTTGGAATAAGGAGGACATCATCCCTTTGATGATTGATTTCCATTACGATTGCGTTATGGTCGCTATCGTAAGGAAGCACCTGCAGTTTCCGTCGGGGACAACTAAAGCTGAATTCAAGTCTTGCGTCAGCAATGGAGAAGTTCAAATATGAATTTGTCCAAGGGTATGTTGGGAATTCCGACCCATATAGGTTGCACCTGTATTCAATTTGATTCTCTGTTATCCATAATTTCAGGAATACACCTCTTGGATTCTTGGTGGCGTTTAGCCATGATGTATGCTTGGTGTTCAGGTCACCGGCAAAAATATAATAACTATGCAGCCTATTCAATCTGAGTATTTCAAACTAGGAATTGAGTTCCCTTGAACTTGAGAACATTTTGACCAGTTGCATAGGCAGAGATAACAAAGAGGTTATCCCCACTTGGCAGTGAAATTTTGATGACAGACACTTCAAGAAATTCAAAGTTTTTGAATTCAACTTTTTCAATATTTTGGAAACAATAGGGTCTTCTAACCAATATCGCGGTGCCACCTCCCCCATCGCCTATTACCCTATCGTTTCTTACGAATGCAGAACCTTTGAATTCTATGGAATACCATGAATTGAGGTGGGTTTCAGTGAGAAGTATGATGTCAGGCTGTTGCTTAACAATAAACTCAAGGAGATGATCACGTCGATGTATAGCAACGATAGAGTTGACGTTGTTCGATATGAGGCGAAGCCTATCCATGGGAATATGACTGGATGAAAAGTTATTTAGAGGCATTTGAAAGACTTAAACGCTGAAAAACAAAGTTAATTTTTAAATCTTGTTTATCGCTTCTCTCCGATAAAAAATTAAGTTGCTGGTTAAATTTTGAGAAGCAGCTCATTATTGCCACTTACATTATTTACGTTATTTCCAGCATTTTCTGCTGGTCCTCTAGCGGCGAGTGCATATGATCCTTTAGGCTTGACGAAGTTGGAAGGTATGATATTACGGTGTACTTGTGTTTGCTTTGGAGCAAATTTAACTTTTGCATCTTGATATCGGGAACATCCTAGATATGATGCTGGGTAACAAAAAATACCGCAGTTAACGCAGTATAATTTTTCTTTGGGCTCCATCTGAGCCAATTTGCACTCACCGGGAGCATGAACGTCTTTGCATTTAACGCACCAATAGTGCATGGCACAACTGGCAGCCGAATGTCCAAATCTTTGACATCGTAACAATGGTTGATTTCTCTTTTTTGGAGGCGTTCCCACCTCAGCACTCTGAAATTCAAGTACCTTATTTATTGAAGGGCACTTGGACTGCTCTTATTTGCAATTTGTACTGGGTAAAGTGGTAAATTCTTCCTTTCTATGGTCGACCTTCCTATCACAAAGGCTTTGACTTAAACAAAATCAATGTTTGTTGCAGCTTCCTTGAGCACCTGAAGAAGATCGACCGTATCCTCTTCGCAGTCTAAACCCTTCAACAAGAAGGTCTGATTCTTTTCACTTTTTGGGGTATAGGTGAAGTGTGGAACCTCCCCAGAATTCAGCGCATCTTTGGCTGACTTGAATTCGACCAGTAATTTTGTCCTTATGGTTAATTTTTCGGCATTAACTCTTTTGGTTTTGAAATTGGCCAGTTTATTTTCGGCTGCCAATAGCCGAAGCATATCATTCCCGGTTTGTCCGAACACATTGATTGGCGGAATTTTTCTGTCTTGTTGGAAGCTTTTTCAGAGGAGCCAGCAGAACTGCGGGCTGGTTATTTCTCCTTATTTTTGTTCTTTAAATATTGAATAAAATTTAAGTCATTATCTTTTTGGACGCTAAGTCATGCCCTTTCACAGTTCTTGCTTTCACTGAAACCTGGTTAAATGACTCGTATCGTAATAAAGAGATTCTCGATAATGATTGGACAATATATAGGGACGATCGAGATTTTCAGAGCACCGGACTGACGCGAGGTGGGGGTGTGCTAATTGGTGTACACAACTCCTTTTCAAGTGATCTTATTAATACTACGGCACATAAAACATTCCAACATGCAATAATTCGCATCAAATTTGATAAATTCGACTTATACCTAGGCGTATTCTATATTCCTCCGAAGTCCAGTGAGACAGTGTACAATGAAGCAAGTGGAATTATTTCCTCAATTGTTGGGCTTTTGAATGAAGAAGATAGAATTTTGATATTTGGTGATTTTAATAGGCCCAATTTAAAGTTTATAGTGGATGAACTTGACAATCGTCTTCTTCCAGTAAACCTTTTAGATGATAATGATTTCAACCTGGTATCCACCTTTTATTGTAATGATTTACAACAAGTAGTTCCGACGCCAAATCAAAATGGTAACTGGTCAGATCTCATTTTCACTAATGCATATGACGAAGTGGTGGTTAATCCAACTAGTGATGCGCATAACCTTTTCTCAAATAGTCTTCACCATTCCGCGCTTTTGGTTGAATTTTCCACTGCTGAAGCTCACAATAATCTTTCGTACAATAACTCCATTGTATATGATTTTCGCAATGCTGACTACGAAAGCATTAAGAACTACATTTCTAGTATTGACTGGACTGGTAGGCTTTTAGCGTTACATATAGATGATGCAGTAAATTTATTTTACCAAATTATTCTTGACGCCGTTGAAAGCCATGTACCTAAAATTAAGAAAAAGCACAAATTATCTGAGCCTTGGCTGAATAGTAATCTTCGTAAGTTAAGAAACAGAAGGAATAAATTGTATAAAGTTATGAATAATAGGTCTAAAGTGAGCGATGATACTAAAAGAGAATATGATGAGTTGGCAAAAGAATTCAAATTAAAGTTGTCCGAGGCATATGAAACTTATGTTAACGTAATTAGCGAGAACATAATTGCCAACCCTAAAAAATTCTTCGACTTTGTGAATATAAAGCCCAAAGCTCACGGCTATCCCAAGGAAATGACTTATTAAGACTGCTGTTCCTCTCTCCCTGAAGAAATTTGTAAGTATTTTGCAGATCACTTTCAATCTGTGTATTGTTTGCCAAACACTCCAGCTCATCTACATGACCTAGAATCAAATTTTACAACATTGCTTCAAGAAGTTTCAATTTCAGAAGAAGATATATTTAAAGCAATTGAAACACTTGACTTGAACCATGGTCCTGGCCCTGATTTACTTCCACCATCCTTTCTGTTTCAATGTAAAGCTCATTTAGCTTCACCTCTCCATATACTTTTTAATAAATCCCTATTGAGCGGCGTGTTTCCAGCATACTGGAAATCTTCTCATTTGACTTCTATATATAAAAACAAAAGTAAACGGGCAGTTGAAAATTACAGAGGAATTGCCATATTATCAGCAACCCCAAAATTATTTGAAAAAATAGTGTGTTCAAAAATATCCCCCATTATTGAGCAACGTCTCAATGACCAACAACATGGGTTCAGAAAAAATCGATCCACAATCACAAACCTCACAATTATGGTATCTAATATCCTCTGTGCAATGGAAAACGGACACCAAGTCGACGCAATTTACACTGACTTTAGTAAAGCGTTTGACCGTGTCAATCATACGATTTTATCACTTAAACAACGTAAATTTGGAATCACCGGCTTCCTGCTTGATTGGCTAGATTCCTATCTATCAAATCGAACTCAAAACGTTAAATTTCAGGGATATTTATCCAACGAAATTCAAGTCTATTCCGGTGTACCTCAAGGCAGTCATCTAGGTCCGCTTCTTTTTAACATATTTATATCGGACCTGTCTGAAGTGTTATCTAACATACCACATTTATTTTTTGCGGATGATCTAAAATTATACCACGTTATACATCCCAAAAGGATTCACTGTTCTTACAAGATAAAATGAATTCCCTCCTGGAGTGGTCTAAAAATAACTGTCTATATCTGAACCTTGAGAAATGCCAGGTGACTAGTTTTTCTCGGAAAAATATAATTTTGGTCAATGATTATCACCTCAACAATATAAAGCTTGCCAGAGTTGAGAGTATAGTAGATCTTGGTGTCCTCTTAGATAAGAAACTCCGCTTTAATTTACATTACGATGAAGTTCAGAGCAGGGCTAATAAAGTTCTAGGCTTCATCAAACGGCGTGCTAAAGAATTTAAAAATCTGTGGGTGACAAAAACTTTATACACATCACTAGTGCGCCCCATTCTCGAATACGCTAGTGTCGTTTGGAATCCGATTTTCGGTCTTCATACGGAGAGATTGGAGTCCGTTCAAAAACAGTTCTTGCTATTTGCTTTGAGATCCCTGTACGACCCACAAAATTTTCATAATTTGCCATCATATGAAAATCGGCTATCTATTCTTAATATGAATTCACTTGCCTCCCGTAGGACTATGATAGGCTCTTGCTTAGCATTTGACGTCCTCAGGGGTACTATTAAAGTTCAGTACCTCGCCGACAGGATAATCTTGAAAGAACAAGCAAGATTTACACGACATTTTCGTTTACTGGTGGAAACCAAACATTCCACGATCTATGGTGAGAACGAGCCAATAAATAGATGTTGCAAAATTTTGAACAGTGTAGGTCACCTTTATTCTCAAACCATCTCAAGATCCCAATTTAAAACAGCCGTTTCCAAGTTAATTTCGTCCTAATTCCTACTCGTCCCTATCCTTTTTCGTAACGTTAAAACAATAAAAATGTGATGTTATGATAGTTATATATTTTTAAGAAACTATTAAGACATACTTTATGTTATATTTTATTCATAAGGAAATGTATATGTATTTATTTTTGTGTGAACACCTTGTTAGGTTTGATAAAAAATAAAAAGAAAATTACCTTCGATGTCTTCTTCAATTTCCATTTTTCGGTTAATCCCTCCAGCGCTGAAAAATAGTTTTGGCGATCGTTGGTGCCACCAGCACTTAGAACCTCTTCTGGAATTCTTGCTTTGTGCCTTTCTACGGCTTTGCTATCTGTGGCCATTGATTTTACGGCTGCGTCTTTTGAGGCTTCATCCCTTTCTTGAAGAGATCCTTGAGGGACTGTATCTCTAGCCTTAGTTCATCATTTTCTTTTCGCAATTTGGTCATTTGTTGATTGTCCGCTATTATTTACAGCTTGAAGCCTCCTTCTGCGGAGTTTTCTTCGTTATGTTTTCTCTTGCTGATTATCGCCAGTTTCGTATTCACCATTTCCCCAGGTTGCCCCAACGGTGGGAAGCAGTGGGGCTCCTCCACACCAGCGGCGAAGTTTTCTTTGGTAATTTGTTTTTCGTTGCCAATCGAAGTAAAAAATATTCGATAGAAATTTCCTGAGTCGATTACTTCGACAATAAAAGTTTTTTTCCGATAAAAATTAACTTCGGACTAACGTTTTTAAATAATTTAATTTTTGAAAACTGTTGACAGGAGCGATTGAAAAGACGTTTTTACGCAAAGACTACTACGGTCCATCCTCAATTCTAAATCCTAGAGTGTCATAGAGTGCCATGAATTGAGGTGGGTTTCAGTGAGAAGAATGATGTCAAGCTTTTGCTTTACAAGGAAGTCCAAGAGATATTCACGTCGATGTAGATTCACAACGGATGTGACGTTGATCGAGTTGAGACGAAACCTATCCATGAGAATGTGACTTGATGACAACATGCTTTGAGGCATTTGAAAGCCCTAAGCGCTGAAAAATAAAGTTAATTTTTGAATCTTGTTTCTCGATTCTCTCTGATAAAGAATTTAATCATTGATAAATTTTAACAAGTAGCTCATTATTGCTACTTACATTTTTTATTTTATCTACATTGTCTGCTGGTCCTCTAGTAGCAGGTGCAAATGACACTCCGGGCTTGACGAGCTTGGTAGGTATCTCATTGTGATGTACTTGTGCTTGTTTTAGACTAGATTTTACCTTTGAATCTTGATACCGGAAGCATCCTCAATATGATGCTGGATGACCAAAGACACCGCAGTTCACACAATATAATTTTTCTTTTGGCTCCGGCTGAGCTAATTTACTTTTCGCGAGAGCATGGACATCTTTAAATTTTACACATTTATATTTCTTGGTATAATTGGCAGCGGAATGACCGGATTTTTGGAGCCTATAGTACTGCTTGATCTTGTTCTTACCACTCGGAAGTTCAAGTACCTTATTTTTTGAAGGGCACTTTGACTGCTTTTGCTTGAAATCTAGACTAAGTAAATAGGAAAATATTTGCGCTCAACAATCGATCTCTTTGTGGTCTATGCTCCGTGCAACTTCTTGATACACCTGAAGGAGATCGACTGTGTCCTCTTCCCCAGTCCAGACCCTTCAATGAAAAGGTCTATTTTTTTTCATTTTTGGGGGTGGACGTAAAGTGTGGAACCTCTTTAGAATTCAACGCACTTTCTCTTGCCTGAAAATCAACCAGTGACTTAGTTCTAATCGTCAGTTCATCGGCATTCACTCTTCAGATCTCAAAATCATTTAATTTATTTTCGGCTCCCAAAAGCTGAAACATAACTTTGCCTGTTTGCCCAAATACATTAACTGGTGGGACATTTTGTAAATATTCAATGAATTCATTATCAGGTTTAGTAAAACATTGCTCAGAAATGTTGTTACCTTTGTTTTGTTCAAGGAACTGTCTTGCTCGGCCAGCGCTGCATAATAGTTCGGACTGACGTTTGCTCTACCTGCACTGGTGACATCTTCTTGATCAGGTTCCTGTTGCGGTTTCTTCGATTTCTTGTCCTCGGTCACTTTTGACTAAACTTCTTTTTCTTTCTTGGTGTTGAATGTTAATTTTCCAACTAGTTATTCTAGCGACTGAATCCTAAGTCTGAATTCTTTGTTTTCTCTCTCACACTCCTCAGCTTTTTCATTAGCTCTGACTAGTTGCTCTATTTCGATGACTGATGAAATTGTCGGTTTTTCTACATTGCTATCGAATCTTCGTTTAAGCTTTTTTTTCTCACGTCATTGTTTGCGATAGACATGATTGTTCTAATTGAAGGCTGAAGCTATCGAGCTCCTCCATCTCGTTGCATTTGCAGCGAGATTAGAAATAATGTTCATAAGCCGGGACTTCCCATGAATGTTTTTCCACTTCTGAATACTTCTTCAGGAAAGAAACTTCAGGTATTCGATAAATGTTCGAATAATTTGAAGGTGATGATTTTCAATTAAAAATTAGTTTCAACTGACATATGTTAAAAATCATATAATTTTTAAAATTAATGACAGGTGCGATTTGAAACACGTCTATACACAACGAAGGGTAGACGTAGAATCACGCATCAAACGTGTGCCGGTGGCAGGTGGTGGAAACGCGTGCATATTATGGAGAAAACAACAATTTTAACTTTTTGAAGCGTTATATCTTTGTAACGTCGACGTTGACACGATCTATCGTTTTTGTCTGACCTATTTTTATGATAAAACTTTCCGTTTGGCTGAAAAATCAGAAAACACTTATTTGCAAACTTTGACCTTGGATAAATTTTTTGCAGATTGTAATGAATCATTCGACGCCACTGGCTACCACTACTAACACACTTTGCTGCCAGGTGGCTTGTCATTTCAAGTTGGTTGCGACGAGCTCACATCCCACGTCAATTTTGTCGTGGGATGTCAAGAAGATTTGACAGCCACATGGGAGGAAAGTGTGGAAGTAGTGGCCGTCACACAGGAAGAAGAACTCTCCCGCAAATAGGTCATCACTGATATCCATCGACTATTCCAAAAATAGTAAAGATATCAGAGATTGGAATTGGTAAGTCGGTGAATGCAAAGTTTTTTTTTCCGCTTCGAGTAAAATAACGTTCTGTGATGTTTAGGTTAACCGCGGACATCATCAATCAATCCATGCAGAGATGCGCAAATGCGAGGGATGTCCGTATTTGCCTAGATTAAAGTGCCGCATCAAACAACAACCGGACAATACGAATGGGCGATTGCCTGCCGGAAGGTATCCCTAATTTGGAGTCAGTAGTTCTTAATGGGAACAATATTCAAGAGTTGGGCGATTTGGACTCACTCACGCACCTCAAAAAGCTGGAAACATCGTGCTTGCTTGTAAACCCCGTATCTACAAAGCCATATTATAGTGAGTATGTTGCATATAAGTTAAATCCGATCCAATCTGAAGGACTTATGAAGTAAACTTGCCACTAATGTAAAGAACGATAACATGTCGGAAGTCCCGCGGAAGAGTTCTTTAGTTGATATCGGGAAAAAACATGAATTTATTGTTGCGTTTTCAACGAAATTCGAGCGTTTCCACAATCCTAGGTATATACATGTCATGTATAAAAATATGATCAACATAGACGGTGCAAGTGAAACACCTTGATCGAAAGAAAAATGTTTACGATGATAAATATAGTGTGTGTAGAAGTGATATATTCCGTGGAACGTACAAACGGGGTAAAGTAACAATGAGAACAGTTTCAATTTAGTAATCAAGGACACCCGGTTTATATTATTAGTACCGCAATTTTTAAATAAAACTTTTATAACCGTCAAATTATATTTAATATCATGCAATTACTATTCAATAAAACATAAGCAAATTACAATAATGAGAAAAATTGTGGTGCGAGTGATGACCAAAGGAAAAAACAAGGTATCATGTATTAAGAGGAGTAGTGATTTACATAAATTCCCGGTCCAACGATATTCAGTAAGGACTGTTCCATTTTTTTTTATATGTATGAAATATTGGATGATCTTGCGTACTTACTTTTAAGATCTGAATCAGCACGATAATTTTACCCAATGCAATATTATTTATACTTACGATGAAAGAAATAAAATATCTTTGTATTTGTAAATTTTTCCAATTAGGAGGCGAAACTGAATTTAATTAAATTCTAAGATATAGCTAGGGAAATCAATTAAATTTGAATCAATTTGGAAGCTTTTCGAGATTGAAAACGATGCGCATAAATTAATATTACCTTTTTATTAATATATCAAAGAAAAAAAAAGGAATGAAGAGAAAGACAAAACACCCCAATAACATAATTATATAAAGCTGTATTAGATTTACACTATGGAAATACTGGCATTAATATATAATCATCCAGTGATATGTGGATTAACTGTTAAATTTTTAGAAATTTTAATGAAATTAAGAATTTATGACTGTCATATTTGTAATGTTGAAGCTTAATAATAAATAACTCATAATACAAATAATAATGCAAAATAATTTGAACACTATAATATCTAACAAATAATACTGAGAAATCATACGAACAATCATAATAAATAACCAATAATAATAAGACCTGATACTAAGCATGTTAATGAATACCAAATAATACAAACAATAATAAGGCATAATAGATATCATAATAATAGATAGCAACCAATGATACAAATAACAATACTTGAGATATTGATGAAAGTCAAATTCAGTATTTTTGCGAGTCTTTTTTCTTCTTTTCATCCTACAAAATAAAGTACAATAGTGTGTAAACAAACTACCGAGGAAAATTTGTAACCTTTAAAATTGAGAGTTTAAACAAAACTATTGAAAATAATTTTTGGGCCGCCACTTAGGTGCAAGAAAGTTAACACTTGTTAACTTTGATTCTTCCAGCTTTTTCTAATTGAAAACTTCCAGTCAATGGCCCATTAAATTTTCCAAATTCGGTCACCTTTGTATAAATTTCAAAAGGAAAGTATCCTTACGCGAAAATTATCTTCAAAGTAATTTTTAAAAGAGAAATTGAAGGTTTATATCGGAGGTATATGAACGTACATGAATTGATTTCCTACATTACTTGCAGTGAACGGGGCGGTTCCATGAACGTAGTTGCTAAATAGTACAATCTTTTTAAGAATTAACAAAAAGTTTAATATTATATCCCTAAAACATTGATAATTATACCCTATTATTGTTTACATAAGGTTGTAAATAATTTTTGTTAGAAACATGTAAGGAATTTGTTCGCTTAACTATAAATTGAACAGGTCACGAATTAAGTATTGAGATGCAAGAAATAAAAATAACAAAATGAATTGTTAAACCAAAATAACGACTTTCCTTTCCAGTGGTTCTTCTTTTCAACGGGAAATAAGGTGCAGGGTAGGTATGCCGTCGCAAGGGTAGGGTTTGAGAAAATCCGCTGTGCCTTTTTATTAGATTGGCTTTCGTCGGGTTGAGTTAACGTAGTATACTTTTCGGTACCGCGTCGGAAATTCGGGAACGCGAAGTAAAAATTAGATTTTGTTCTTTGACTGATTGATGAAGAAATACGGAGTAACGTAAAATAGGTTTCCTCTCCGTATGGTTTTGTTTTGTGACGCGTTTGAAAACGGGCATGTATTGGTGGCTGAATATTGTAAATGAGCGTAACCCATTCGGAGACCCGCGACCAAAATCCTCTCCGATCTAGCTGGCCGACAAGCAGCCACCGCGTGAATGGGTTACGGTGCACGGATTGGTTGACCGGTTGGTACCATCCGTTGGCACTACTCAGACTTAACGTCTAGAACCGATAAGAGGTCGGTTCCGCGTTCGCACTTAGACGTAAAATCATTACAAGATTTGGAATCAATGCCAACTTTTCACATTTCTTTTATAATGGTGTTCCAAATATTTGCATCAATTTTCAGCTCTATGCAACCTTCCATGTCAATTTTCACTGGACTAAAATTAATTTCAACCAGGAAATTAAAAATGAATTTAAGTTTAAATTATTTTCAACACGGAAATTTTGATTTCACCAATTTCTAACATACCCCTTAATAAACAGATTTCCGTTACTTTGCAAAGTATGAAAAAGAAAAGACAACGATGACTATTCAATTAAATAGGGATTTGGAATGAAGACAGAGGACACTAGACGTAAGATACAAGACATAAGACAGCTGGAGCAGTCAAGATAAATCCACTCTGAGCTCAATTTCTTTCTTTCCATTCCTTTTTCATCCTTCGTTGTTAGAATCTTCCTACCATCGCGTTGGTCGCCTATTCGTAACGTTACCTCTAGGGTCTCGATCAAGAGGTTGGAGATTAACGTGTTGGATGGTATCTACTAATTCCCAAAATGGGAGTACACCAAACACATTTATAGCTGGATGTTAACAGCAAATAAGCTGCTTTTATAGATAATAACTGCGTGTAATGAAACGCCCGACAATCTGAAGATTTCCGTTTTCTTAGAATAGACGGAAACATTTTAACATCCACACTCTAGGAGGCACTGATAGGACGAATCGATGTGTGACACAATTTTTGCTTGCAAGGCGCTCAACGCAAGAATGTGCGAGTAGAAAGGACACTTGAGTTTATTCTGAGTAATGTATTAACAAATTCATTGTTGTTGCTAAATAACAATAAGAATTTAGAGGCAAGTTTTGTTTTCAGATGAAAAATGATTAAAAAAAAAGTTTTACAGATCATCCATTGATTTCTAACTAAATACAAAGCTATTAAATCGCATTAACTTCTACAGATATTTCCAATACAACGGAAATTACATGAAATTAAATTATCCAAATAACTTGCCGAAAGGCTACACAGCTTTCATTCTATCAATCACTCAACGTTATCGTTGAACAACCCTTTTTTGCAGTGGCAAAGTGCATTTTCCGTGCCAGTGTTCATTAAATATTGCTACGAATCCAGGATCCTCCTCGTGTCGGTGGCTTGGGTCGATCAAACGTCTGTCGCAACAGTAGAAAAGATAGACATGATATCGTTGCCACTACTACTACTCCACCATTAACTTAGTCAATATTTACCTCAGTAATCAGAATGACCATTAGCAAAAGTATCAGCTCCTGAAAGGGAAGCATCCATCAAAAAGTGTTTACGGATAAAATTGGATACGAGCGCATAAAGTTGTTGCAATCTGAACTGTAAACGCGCGTTTGTATTTTGTCTCGTTGACTCAATTCATGTTGATAAGCTATCGTCCGCGGTTTATAGGGAAAAGTGGAGAAGATTTTGAATTGAAAATATGATGGATATGGCGATTCCATATATCCTTTTACATACTCAAATAATGCTTCTAACGATTGAGATACAATTTTGTAAGAAGTTAAAGATGTAGCGACTAATTTTATAGAGCATGTTTGATTACCCAAAGTGTATCGCTTTCTAAATGAATAAAAACAAGTGGAGTAAGCAGGAGAGTGCTCCTACCAGAAGGTCTTTGTAAACAACCTAGGGTTAGAAATAAGTTTTCTAATGGCGTGAATCGATAATTTGAATTATTCGTCCAATACTTGGATATGACATCATTCAAATTTATGCAAAAGATGCACAGTTTCTTTCATAAGCACAGTGCTGCCGCCATTTCGACCTAGCTTAACTATTTTTTCTGAATGCTCGGCCGATTGAACATATTCAAGTTAAACACTATTCCTTAAATTTTCATGAAAATTGAAAGAAAATAAAAGTGCCTAAGTCAATTTATATATATATAGGGTTTTCCAATAAGAGGTGTTATTTTGAATAGATCTTGTGATTTAACACCTTGCGACTAGAGATGGTATGCTTTTTCGCAAACCTGCGATTTTTTCACAGTGATTGCAAAAGAGCAATCACATGTTGCGATCGCATTTCAAAAAGAGCTGCGATTGAAAGAGCAGTGTAACAGATTCATTCGCAACCCAACAAGCAAAATATACCTCGAGCTGACTGCTCTCTAAATCACTGCGATGACTTGCCTATATAGATTGATTAGCTCTTGCCCGTATGTTCGCTGGCTGAATGGCTGCATAATGTGCGTTCCTGGGCGATGTGGCTTAGAGTGGTCTGTTCTGCTCATTCAAATCGCAGTTCTTTTTGATAAGAACGTGGCTTTGTTGTTCACTGCGATTTGGACTGGAGCAATTTGGATTTGACTCCAAATGCGATTTGTAAGGAAAATGGGAAGAGCAACCATGCTCTAAAGAAGAGTAGCAGACACTATCATTCTGACCGATTGATGATTGATTGGCTTTTGTTTTTCCGCACCATTCGCATATCAATTTTCGAATCGAATGTGTAGTGTGAAGTGATTTATATTTTCAAAGGCGAATCAGTTTGTGTTATAAAGATTTAAATTTGATAGAGAAGTATTTGACTGTAAGTTGATATTTTTTATATATCTTTTAGCCATGAAAAACTGAAAAAATGGTTGATGTTACAATTTTTAGTTTATCGCGTATGCAAATCTGTAGGCATTATTTATTTAGTTTTGAAAATTAGTTTCTGTTTCTCTTAATGCAAGTGTTGTTTTTCGATCGAGATCAAAACGAATTTGATGGTAACAATCAAATTTTGAATTATAATATCGCATTCAAAGTTTGAATTAAAAATGAAATAAAGAACGCTGGGCAAGAAATTGGTAGTGCTTTGAACTTTCTCTAGTACTGTAATATAACAGCACTAGAAAAAGTACATAGCACTACCAATTTCTTGCCTCATGATTTTAACATCGTTTTCAATTCAAACTTTGGATGCGATGATAAGATAATACAAAATTTTTATTAATTATTAGAATCACTGTTTTTTGTTCGCAAGAGTTTTTAATTCATAGAAAAGTTTCATGCTAAAAAATATCGGTTATGAGGGCTTAAAATAACTAGTAAAATTTAAAAGCTTGTGGTGATAAAACTTAAATTATAATAATAATGCAACTTTATCTCGAATAAAAGGTTTTGAACAGAAGTCAGATATTTGCTAATTTCATTGTTTCAAGTCGGCAAAACATAATCAACCAGTTGCTCATAGTTGAATTTTTAACCTTTTATTATTTTAAGTATGCACACAATTTAAATTGTTTCCAGAAATATGGATACTAAATTGAAAAAAACAAGCCCTATTTGGGATTTTTTCGATATTGTTGATAGCTGTTTTGCTAAATGCAGGATTTGTAAGGCGAAAATCTCGTACAAAACATCAGTCACAAATTTGAAGCGACACATGTCAACAAAGCACCCAACAATTAAAATCCCAGCTAGTAGATTCGCATCTTCCAGTACCTCCAGAAAAGCTAATGTAAGTATTTTTTGCCATAAGTTGAGTTTTGTCTGTCTTTCCATCGATCTGGGCTTTAATACGGCTACTCAATTTGCATATTGAATATTATTTGTATAATATAATATTCACGGAAATCAGAATCACCAAATCTGCCGATAGTATTCAATTGTTTTCTTAAGTCATTATTTGTTTTTATTTCATACATTTTAGAATGAAATTGTCGAAAATACAGATGTGACATTGTCAAATAATGAACCACCGCAACCTAGCACAAGCTTAAATAAGTGTACTGAAGTAAGAAGCCAGCCAAAGTATGCTTGCAAACGACCTGCATTGGTCCTAGGAACATTGCACGATTTTGTGCCGAAAAAATTGACAACAACAGCGAAGCAACAGATCGATGAAAATTTAATGTACCTTTTTACGGTTGACTTTCAACTATTTAGCATTGTAGAGGACTACGGATTCAGACGATTCGTAAAATCTTAAAATGCATCATACAATTTACCAAATCGGCGGCATATTTCCGACACAATGCTACCTGCGATGTACGAAAAAGTTTTGACGCAAGCGAAAATTTTGTCGAAATCTATTGTGAGTTGCAGTTTAACTACAGATTGTTGGACTTCTACCAACAATGAAAATTTTATAGGAGTAACGATCCATTTCATTGATTTCGATTTTACTCTTCAATCCATTTTGTTAGGCTACTACAACGAAAGCCATACCGGCTTCAATTTAGCAAAAAAATTAAGCAGATTACAGATGAATGGGATCTGTCTGAAAAAGTTTCTCTTGCAGTGTCTGATAATGCTGCTAACATAAAATCAGCAATAGTTACCCATTTAAGTTGGAAGCATTTTGGATGTCTGGCTCACAGCATAAATCTGGTTACTCAAGACGGCATCAAGCTTCTCGCACCTATGCTTGAAAAAATTCGTAAAATAGTGGTTCATTTCAAGAGAAGTTCTACTGCAAATCATAAATTTTTGCAGTATCAACAAAATGCAGGCAAAGAACCAAAAAAACTTATTCTAGATGTTGCAACCAGATGGAACTCTACATACTATATGCTTGCACGAATTTTAGAACTGCAAGAAGCAGTTAAAACCACTATTGCGCTTATAGACAAAGATGTCCCAATTTTGTCAGCAGATGAATGGATAATAACAGCGCAGGTTATTAAGGCTTTGAAACCATTCGAAGCTATTACAAAAATTACAAGTGGAGAGAAATATTTAACTGCTTCTCTCGTCGTTGTACTGGTAAGCGGTTTAAAAAACGTAGTCCACCAATTACAAAAAGGAAATCATCATCCCACGGTAACATCATTAATCTCTTCTCTGAAGTCTGGACTAAGTAAAAGATTTGATAATCTTGAAGAGAACAATACTCTTTGTGTTGCAACATTTTTGGATCCACGATTCAAAAATATTACTTACAAGGAAGCATCCACTGCCGATCGGATCAAAGAAAGTATTGTTCATGTTGTTGCCAATAGAATAGATGAATGTTGTAGTGGACAAAATGAAAATTTGAACCTTACCTTCGAACGAGAAGAAGTGACTCCTAGTGATAGTTCAAACGATGAATTTTCACTTTGGAGTACCTACGATAAGGCAGTTTCGCAAGTGAAACCTATTCAAACTGCCAAATCCAGAGCAATTGTAGAGGTTCAAAGGTACCTAGAGGAAAATATTCTGGCAAAAAATGACGATCTTTTGCTTTGGTGGCGGGAAAATAAGCACAACTACCCTTATCTTAGCCAACTAGCCAGAGAAAGTTTGCGTGCAATAGCTACTTCCGTGCCTTGCGAGCGCCTGTTTTCAAAGGTAGGCTATGTTCTAAGTGAACGCAGAACAAGGCTTCAGTCTCAAAAAGTTGAACAAATTTTATTTTTGAACCAAAATTGGCATCTTTTTGAAAACAGCACAATGTGATTTTCTCGTGTATGTGCATCGTGTAGAGAAAATGTAAATATGTAAATATAAATACCTTTAACATACTTATATTCAAAATATTATATTATATTCATTTCATTCTAAGTGAGAATTTTCAAAGGTTTTTGTCTTTTATTTGGTAAATGTAGATATATATTAAGTGAGTATTTTTTAAGCACTTAGCAAATTCCTGAATTTTTTTTAGCATTAAGTAATTTGCTCATGGCCTTCACGGTTTTTTATTTTGTTATTATGTATGTACAAACTATTTATATTGAATTCATAAACAACTAATTTACTTGAAAGGTTTTGTTTTGTTATGGAATCTGTAATTTCATGAAAACCATATTTAATTCAAATTTCACCACTTTTAATTTACTAAAAATGAAATATTATTTAATTTCTCAATATAATTGCTTTCAAAGTTTTCTTATTTCAATATTTTGATATTCTATTAAGTTTAATTTTGCTTCGGATAAACAGAGCTTAAAGCAATTTTTTCAGAGATCACTGCGATTAGAAGAGCTGCTCTTTTTCACAGATATTGAAAAAGAGCAATCGCAGTCGAACACTGCGATTGAAAAGTAGCAGTATTTGCCATCTCTACTTGCGACTTCTCCCCTTGGGGTCACGTGATAAAGAAGGCCTACGCCAACAGCCCAGCTTAGATTCAAGACCTCAAAGATAAATTCGTGAGTCTATCGAGGACATAGAGCAGCCACTTTGCGATTTGGTTATGGAAAATTTCATGAAGAGCATATGGTCCTGTAAGCGTGTCGTAGTAGTTATTTGTCTGATGTTAGTTTTTGCTAGTAACGGCATATCTTCTTCTTTATAATAAAATAAACATCCGATCATTTATATTAAAAAAATGCACTATTCTTTTAATATCAAAATAATACCTCTTATTGGAAAACCCTATATCAACCATAAACACGTGTTATTGTTGTTGTAATTCCATACAATTGAAATGGCTATAACTCACTTTGATTATGATTCGATGTCAATTAAATTTTGTATAAGTATGTAACTTATATCAGTCTATATAACTACAAAGTTTCAAGAAGTTTAAAGGGACTGTTTTGATTTTATGGGCAAAAATGTAAAATCTACAAATCATACTATTATTAACAAAGTTGAGTGAATTTCGATTTCTAAGGTATTTGTTGCCCTTGTTCTCATAAAGGCCCATGTTCATGATAAGTTTCAGATTTTTCGGCTGAAAGGTGTCCAATCGCGAGGGGGGGGGGGGACACAAATTTTTGGTACTTTTTGCCTTCCCCTGGACCTCCTTATTCATAAAATGATTTTTTTATTTCAGATTTGAAAAGTTCTAGTCAAGACCTTTCATTTGATACCCCACTCGACTTCCTTTGATTAAAAAAAAATTTTAAGGGCCCATTTGTTATTAGGGGGGGGATCCCCCTAAAACATTTTTAAAATTTTTGTTAAGACCTCAACTTTTGAGAGACCATCACTTCTGATCTTTTCACAAAGTTTGAGCATTCTAGCTTCTATAGTTTCTGAGGAAATCAGCTGTGACGCACGGACAGACGGACAGACGGACAGACGGACGGACGGACAGACGGACGGACAGACGGACAGACAGGTCGCGAAACTAGTAGGTCTTTGTAAAAAAAAATTTTACAAAGACCTAATAAAAAATTCAAATTTACATGAGTAAATGTTTTCGACTTGAAAAAATGAAGTTTTCTGTTTCATTGCCCTGAGCAAACATTTGGATTATACTATCATTCTTAAATCAAAATCATGCTTTTTGCTGGGTTTAAATAAATTCTCAGTACTGTAGCAAACCACGGAAGTCACCGCAGTTGCAGACATTAAGAATTAGCAGAGGGGTGTGTTGCCCGGGGTGGCATACTGAGGCCGGCTAGCGCTCAGTCGTGTCGTGGGACTTCCGAGACATCCTCTGCTCGTGCTGAGCCACCTTACATAAAATAGCTCTCACAAAGGGAAAACGATGGGAAAGGGGAGGTCACATTGAGAAATGATAAATAACCCCTTTCGAAATTTGAAACAATATACAAAAATTAGAATCTACCAACATAAAATAATTCAAGATTATAGAGAATATGATAATCAAACTATTGGATAATGTATTAAAAAAAAAGGAAAAAAACTAAAATTGTACTCACTTCTTTCCCCGTAGAACTCCGAGCGCCCGGTGCAATACAGCAAAAGAGGCGTGGGGTCGCTGAAAATTAAATTGTAATTTAGAACCACTAAACCAGAAAAAAAAGAAAAACGTAACGGCCACTTTTATCCGCACTAATTGATTCCTCCAATCTGTCTAATATTTTTCTTTCACTTTTAATTTCTAGTTAGTAATGCTTTCTTAAATTCATGCGTTTCACTTCTGATTTTTTTGTTTATCTTTTTTTTTCACTAAATTTCAACCCAAACTTTTGACAACAATTTTCGTCTTCCCGCAATCCAAATTAGCAAAATCTTTATTTTTCTCGCACACTTTTCGTTTTCCGCACTTCAAATTAATAAAATTTTTCTTTTCTTCACGCTACACAAAGTCAAATCCCCTCTCTTCCCAAAATGCAATATTCCCCTCAATTTTTCAATCCTTCCACTCTTCGTCACTAAAACTTCAAAAAATTTATTCAACTCCCGATCACATTCTACCCCCAAAAACTTCCTTTTTCCCAATTTTAAAGCCCCCAAAAATCACTATTAGCCTGCACAGAAAAACTCCTTTATCTTTACCAGCCAAGTAGTAACTTCACCAAAAACCGAAAAAACTCCCCCTTCTTTGCCAAATCAAATGATGACTGCCCCAATCCTAACGACTGAATTCCACATTTCACCTTCATTCAATCCGATCCCGCAATCCTCTTCATTTTCAAATTATCGCTGCCGCATTCGGCTAACGTAATCGAAGTTCATTACGCTTCGATTCCGCTACCCACACATCTTTTGTTCCATATCGACAAACTCAATAGTATCCATTGTTCTACATATGGCAATTTGCACAATCCAAGAAGCGCTTGATTGAATGCATAGTGTCACATGTATATTACGGAAGCTATTGGTTTGGCCGATACCCCAAAAAGAGTGCTTCCCTGCGCCCGGGGAAACTTGAACTCAGGGTTCCAGCAGACCTCCGATCGAGAACTTGCGACGCAGCTAATGGTGCCATGGATTGTTGATCTCCCATTCATCTCATAAGCAACTTCAACGATGCCTTTGGGCATGAGATTAAGTTTTGTTAGTAGGGGAACGTGACAATTTTTATAAGTATAAAAAATAAAATTTGTTAGTGGGAATAGAATTAGTTATTATGAAGGAAGGAGTTAGGTTTTGTTAGGGAAAAAGTATTGAATAAAATTTGTTAGTGGGAATTAAACAATGGGATGTTGTTAGTGGGAAAATTGAAATTATTAGTATGTATTATTTTTTGTAGATGGAAATAAGGGAAAAGGGTAAGATTGTGATGATGGGGAAGTAAAAATTAAAGGGAAAATGGAAAAATGTTGATAAAACAAATAAATTTACAGAGGAAAAGGTAGGAGTGCCCAAAAGAAGGTGGAAATGTTACGGCGGCAATCGGAAGTTGCGAATGGGAGAAAGTCGGTACGTCGGGATTCGCAACAGTACATAATGATATTCTATTTTCTATGCTCACTGTGATTTTATTTTTAAAAAATTGTTCATTGACATCGATCCATAGTCAAAGTCAAAACAGCTTTATTCAATACTAATCGTTATAAATTTTAAAAGAATCTAAAGCTAATCCCGAACAATTTAAAAACTAAAACTTAATGACCCACGTGGCTCTCTGGATTTATGCCTCATCAGTCAAACCATTTACAAAAAACAATATCGAATTCAAACTAATTGAAATTATTACATATTTTAAATTCCAATTGGAAAAAGGAGAGAAAACACAACCAGTACTCTCCAAAAACTATAAATAGTTTCAACACAACAGTGAGCTTTTATCCTACACCTAATATGTTATAACCTAATTCTAATAAAGTTCAATCAAAAACTTATCTTATACTAAACAAGTTGGGTAAACAGACCTACGCTCATGTCACAAGGGCTTTGTATCCCACTTCTCAGAAACGCAGTCACCAGCAATGAATAACGTCAAGAATGATGTCAAAGAGATGTGCACGTTTCAAAGAAAATCCATTGTTTTTATACTTTCAACGGTCGCCATTTTTTTTAGGGTTTTGTAAAATAATTTTTCAAAACCCTTCTAAAATCGCGTCCTGTCTGTCCGTCTGTCCGTCTGTCTGTCCGTCCGTCCGTCCGTCCGTGTGTCACAGCAGTTTTTCTCGGAAACCACTTAAGCTAGAAGCATCAAATTTTGTATATAGGTGTAAAGTGGTGATCTCTTCAAAGTTCAATTACTAAAAAATTTTATAAGGTATTTAAGGGGGGTCTCCCCATGTAGGGGAGTGACCCCCCGAAAAAAAAGTTTCATTGAAGGTAGCCGATATGGATATCAAATGAAAGGTCTTGATGAGAACTTTTCAAAACAGGTCTTAGTTTGGCAAAGTTTGCTTCGAGGGGCGCACAGGGAGGGGAAATACACGAAAAATTTGTGTCCCCCCCCCCTCGCGATTGGACACCTTCCATCCGAAAAATCTGAAAAAAATCACGAATGTAGGTCTTCATGAGTACAACAACAACAACAAATATGTGAGAAGTCGCAATTCACTCAACTTTGTTAGTAATAGTATGATTTATCGATTTTATGTTTTCTTGAATAATATCTTAACGGTACCCTTAAATTCAACGAAGTTCAGTTCACAGATGTCTATTTATAAGATTGATAAACCCTGCAAGTTTCATAAAGATTGCATCATATTTAGCGAAGTTATAGCGATTTGAATTTTCCTGTATTACTATGGAACAATATGCGCTGCATGTATTACTATGGCAACATATGGCTATGGAACAACATGCGCTTTTTACTGACTCAGACACTACAGTTTTGCTAGGATTTGCATGGAAATTTCAGGAATGATAGGTGTCATGAATAACTCTGAGAATCAGTTCAGCTAGTGGTATCAGTAATCGTAAAACAAAATAGTGGCTGTTTTAAATGCGAAGATTGAATAACTTTGAGTTATTTTTTCCCAACTTCAACGTTTAAGGTGCATGCTTTGAACACTTGATTCAATTTAATGAATGACTGAAGATGAGTACCTATAATTAATACTCATAAGTGAAACAAGTCAAGGAGGCGGGAGGGAGCTTCTAGCAAAAGGGCTTTGTAACAACTCTAGGATTCGAAAAAATTGGCTATTAATCGATGATAACAGTACAGGAGAGTGGCCCCTGAAAAAAAATTCATCAAACGTAGCCGATATGAGTATGAAATGATAGCTTTCATTGGAGCTTTTCAAAACAGCTGTTAAACTGTCAGTTTTTGCTTCAGTGGGGGCACAGGGGGGAAATACATGAAAAATGTGTTTCCTCCCTCGCGAATGGACATCTGAAATAATTATCAAGGGAGATATTTATGAGTATAACAATAACAAAAACCTCAAAAGTCTAAATTCGTTCAACTTTGTTAATAATAGTATGGTCTTCGAATTTCATAGTTTCTCCAATAAAATCGTCATTGGCATGCTTCTTGACTTTATTCAATCTGGTGACTGCATTTTGAAAATTGAATACAAAACCCTTCTGACATGAGCGTAGGTCTGTTTACCCAACTTGTTTTTAAGTACCTCCATTCCCTACCACTCTATCCATTACTCTTTCTTCGTCGCACAACGCTCGTGCGATCTGCATTCAAATTACGTCGCTTGGTCCTTTGTGCCACCCAGACAATGTTTAACACATCGGTATAAGGGGCACACAATATAATGTGAACTAGTCCTTTTCATGAGCATCCAGTCCAAAAAAATCATGATCAGCTCTCAGAGATAAAACAAAATTCAATATAATACGACGCATTCACAAAAAACTCTGAGTAACTGTCACTTCAGTATCTCGCCGATAGGGTCAAAAAGAACGCCCTAAGATACTGGGCTCATAAAAGCAGGATTACAGGTCCAAGCTTCAATCAGTGCTCATTAAATGCTCCCTTAGTCTTTTCTTAAATACCATAAGTGAGTTTGCTTCCTTAACAATCTCTGGTAGATTGTTATATATACGCAGAGCATCATTCTTTGCATCGTTCTTTAGACGATCCGTTCTGGTAAAAGGTATTACGAATTGATCTGCATTCCTCGCATTATATGGGTTGATCTGTGATACCTTAATTAATGGCGCTCGTCCCGATCCATAAGTTTTTAAATTTCTATAGATAAACTCAGCTTTCTCCATAATAATAATTTGACTAAAGGTTAATGATTTAGCCAATTGGTAAACCAAACTAGTTTGAGTAAGCATTGGCAGCTTCAGAATGTTTTTATACGCTTTGGTCAGCAGCCTGGATATATTGTTTAAATGTTGCTTTGCTGATTGACTCCAAATAAGTACTCCATAATGCAATTCCGCCAGGAGAAACGCATTTAGAACAAGTTTCTTGATGTGCATTGGAAAATCCTCATATCTTCTTAACAATCCTATTATTGGGCCTAATTGCCTCCTTAACCCTTTCACGACCAAGGGAAGTATTTTTCCCCAACTTTAAATTGGTAATTACGGCATTTTCTTCAAACGTTGTTCGCTTTTTTTTGTATGCATTATCAAACTAGAACATAAGTCGTATGGAATAACGTAAATGGGAGCATTTACGACAAAACAAAGAACTGTCAAATCAATTGGCGCCAACGGAAAAAAAAGCGCGTGCTCCACTCCGTTTAATTAACAGTTCCTGTGTTGTGTTTCAGTAAATTACAGTGTTTTTCATCTGTTTTATACTATTCGGTAAGTATTGTTGTGTGCAATAACAAACAGTTTTCGAAAAAATAAAAAATAAAGTCTAAAAGCGGCATTTAATGTTATGGGAAGTATACTTCCCTGTGGTCCATAAGTAATAGTAACTACAAGAACAAGTGTTATGCTTATTATTTTGCTATTAATTGTTTTTTATTCATGTATTTAAATATTTTACACAGAAATGCCTACAAGAGGACGAAGAGAATTCCATTTACGAGATGATGAGATCTTGCAAATTCTCTTGGCAGATAATAGGGATGGGGAAGATGAGCTTCAGTTGGACGAAGAAGATCTGCAGTTTATAGCTCAAGATCTCGAAAATGGAGCTGAGGCGGTTGAAATCGAAGATACAGTTCAAGCCGAAGAAAGCGTAACTTCAAATGCCGCTTTGCACGAAACTTCTGAAGATATTCCTAATTTTCGATGGAGGAAAAATGTTTATGTACCTTATGCGTTTCAAGCAAGTGAGTATGAATTTGGTCGTGTGAATTTATTTAGTAATCGGCAAGATATGCTGAAACCGATGGAAATTTTCACGGAAGTTACCCAAATTGAGAAACTAGTAGCTGACATAGTAGTGAAGGAAAGCATTAGGTACGTCGAACAAAATGGAAGAGTTTTTACAATTGACTCATAAGAAATGAAAGCGTTTTTGGGTATAAACTATGTTATGAGCTACCATATTTTGCCAACATTAAGAAATTACTGGTCGACTGATGAAGATATGTCTGTTCCTTTTATTGCAAACGTTATGCCAAGAACAAGATTTGAGCAAATTCGGCAAAATTTACATTTTTCCAATAACGATGACCAGTCAAGATTGAGTGATAGAGCCTTCAAAATTAGGTCAGTAATGCAGCATTTTAATTTGTGCTTTCAAGAGGCCATGAATAATTCTATGAGGTAGTCAATCGATGAACACATGGTCAAGTTCAAAGGACATAACACCATGAAGCAGTATATAAAAAAAACCTATTAAATGGGGCTTCAAAATGTGGTGCAGGGCTGAGTCTGCCACAGGCTATCTTTTTGAGTTTGATCTGTATACAGGCAAAAGAATGCACACAGAAGTTGGACTAGGAGAATCTGTTGTACTTAGTCTAACGGAAAAGCTTAAAGGTCTGGGACGTGAAGTATACTTCGACAACTTTTTCAATTCTCCTGCTTTGCAATACAAACTAATGAAGCAAAATACAAAAGCCTGCGGCACTGTCTGCACCTCTAGAAAAAGCCTACCCAGGTCCGCCGCTGGACAAAAATATGCGCAGAGGAGATATCTACTATGAAAGTGCAAATGGCATATCATTCGTAAAATGGATGGACACTAAATCGGTTCATATGTTGACCAATTTCATATCTCCAATACTGACCTGTACAGTAAAAGAAGGAAGTCAGGCACTGCTGAAAAAATAAATGTCACTTGTCCAAAAACGATCGCGTGTTACAATAAACATATGGGTGGTGTCGATCTTTTGGATCAGCGCAAAGCGTGCAACGAACTTGATCGAAAAGCCAAAATTAAATACTGTCTTCGACTTTTTTTTCGATTTGATGGATATAGCACTGAACAATGCGTTTATAGTGTATACAAAGTTGCATGAAGCTAAACGTGTGGAAGGCCCACTTCTTAATAGCCTTGAATATCGCCAGCATATTGCCCGAATTCTAATCAATAATTACACATGTCGACAGCGATCAAGGGCCACAGTAATCAGTAGTGATAAGCAGCGTATAGCTATAAAACACATTTTACCAGCCCACAATATGCAAAAATCAGAAAAAATGAAAAGATGTGCAAACTGTGCTAAACACCGTGTGGAAAATAGGACCAACAACGTCTGTGTTATGTGCAATGTTCATCTGTGCTTCACAGCAAAAAGGAATTGCTTTGCCAAATACCATCTATAAAGAATCAATAACTGAAATAGTTTTAATCGACCTGTCATAATTTTGAGATTTTTGTAAAGAAAATGCTAAGATAAGCATAGTAATAAAACCTACTGAGTAACATGTAAAGCCATTATTTTTTTTTCTTTGACGCCCAGAGGGAAGAATACTTCCCATGAAATTCCAAAAAAACTGCGTATAGCTATGTAAGTTTTTGGTGTTTTTTATTCGTTTTACACCAAGCCAAACTAAAATAAGTAGATACATAACAATATTTTGCCGTAGAAAGCTTATGGTCCCGAAAGGGTTAAGCTTTTTATGTGTGGTAACCAGGTCATACGATGGTATATGATAAGACCAAGATATTTCATTTCTAGCACTCTGTGTAATTTTTTACCATTTATATTTAGGTCGACATCTATGTCTCCTTTGTTCTTTTGCTTAAAAACAATATATTTTGTCTTTGAAGTGTTCAATACTAGTTTGTTTCCAATTAACCACTGATGGAATTTTCCTAGATCCTCGTTGATAGTGTTCTCAATGGCAGTTTTGTCTCATCCTGAATAAAGTAGAACTGTGTCATCAGCATATAATGTGTGATATCCCGTCAGCCCACATGTATTTAGATTATTTGTGTATAGCAGGAACAAAGTTGCAAACCGATAAAAATCACTCAAACCATGAATCCTTGAAAATATTAATGTTATTGACCTTATTTGAAAATTTCAAGAAGATCAAGCCAAAACTGCAGTGACTGATTTGATGGAAAGTCTACAAAATACCAAAATCGTGTGTTATTGCTATTGTAATTGGAGAAATTTCAAACGACTATAACTTCCGTGTATATAATTCGATTTTCATCAAACTTATAAAGTTTAAGTCCCCTTAATGGGACTAACTAAATATCGAGTTTCGTTTAGTTTAAGGGTACCGATACGATTTTATTGGGGAAAATGTGAAATTCAAATATCATGCTATTATTAACAAAGTTGAGCGAATTTCGACTTCTAAGGTATTTGTTGTTGTCGTACTCATAAACACCTAGCTTCACCATTTTTTTCAGATTTTTCGGATCACAGGTGTCCAATCGCGAGGGACAGACACAAATTGTTCGTGTATTTCCCCTCCCTGCGCATCCCTCGAAGCAAAAAGTATCAAATTCAAATTTTTGGGGGCCACTCCCCTATATGGGAAGACCCCCCCCTTAAATACCTTATAAAATTTTTTTCTAGTTGAACTTTGAAGAGAACACCACTTTGCACCTGCTTACAAAATGTGATGTTTCTAGCTTAAGTAGTTTGCGAGAAAAAGTGCTGTGACACTCGGACGGACGGACGGACAGACAGGTCGCGATTTTAGTAGGGCTTTGTAAAATTATTTTACAAAACCCTAAAAATGCTTTCACAATATTCCTAAACTAAACGTGAAACTTTATCTCAAAACCTAATAAAATAATCATTACATATACGAGGTGTGACAATTAAATAATGAGACTGATTTTACTGCCGCACTTTTGGTCAACCTGCGACCTTGAAATTCCCTTTCCTTTCCCCGGCATCCTTTCCCTCTCTATTATTATATTTACTATTGCCCTAGCTTCATTAGTTCGCTTGCTATGTCGTGTTGAATGGACGTATGTTGGTGGTGCTCGTCATGAAAATGGGAAAACGAAATCAAGAGCAACGCGTCGCGATAAACTTTTGCGCTAGATTGGGCGAAACAGCTACGGATGCATACACTAAAATTGTAAAAGTGCATGGTTATAGTGCTTTTAGTCCTGCCCAAGTATTTCGATGGCATAAAGAGTTTAAGGAGGGGCGTGGAAGACGAGGCGCGGAGCAGGAGGCTAGTCGAGGTGCGGACTGACGTGAATGTGCAGTGTGTGAGCGCCCTTATCCATGAAGATTGACGTACTAAATGAATATCTCCATTGGAATTGTTGGCTGTGTGAACTAAAATTCAGGGGATATTCTTTCTTCTTATTGGTCGCTCGCCAATATATGTAATATATGATTGGGACGCCGTCAAAATCAAAACTTATCGATTAATGTCCAAATACACGAATGCATCAGGGGGAACGCAGTCAGTACCGAGGCAAGTCTCAATATAACCGTCTGTAGGGTGGAAAGGCTGTGTAATCCAGGGGTTCTTCAAGGAAGTTACAACATGAAGATTTTGAGGTTCGTCACTTTAGCAGTTTGAGAAACTCTTCTATTCAATATATAGTGCTCCGAATCCATCTCAAGCTTTCTGTACAAACCAGTACATGCAACTCTTGATGCTCTCATAGTACTAGCAATCTAGTTGTACCAGATCTGATATTCATCTGTCAAAACTGGTCTAACCAGGGTCTTGCAACAAATAAATTTGACCTTTTGATCAATGTTTCTGGAATAAAAGTGTCGTTGAAGGGTCATGACTACTTTTTGTGCTTTACTGAGCATGATTTAGAAATGTTCAGTATTGTACGGATACTGATCGAGATGTACACTGAGGTATCAAACACAAGATTTATTTCCAAACCGTTTGGAGCTGCCGTTACCAGAAATTATGTGGAAATCCTTCCAATTACATTTCAGGTCTTGACTGGCCCACTGCAGCGTTGTCCGAAACAGAATTATTTTGCATTTCTGCGCATTAATTTTTATTTGCCTATTGTCAGTGTACAGCTGCACATCATTGAATATTTTTTGAGGATAGCTCTGAAGTATCATAGCTTTTCGGCCTACCGTATGTATGATTAGATCATTAGCAAACGCTACCAATGACTGCGTTGGTGAGACGTTGAAATAAAAACCGCTCAAAAGCTTACGAATGAATATTGGGAAGAGCAGAGGTGTAGTAACTGTTCCCTGCTTCAGATCATTCAAGCTCTTGAAGTCACGCATTATCGTTAGATTTCCATCAGTTACAACAAATGATTTTTGTTACAGTATATTACACATCGTGACGACAAGGTGTCTGGAAAGCCTGTCCTGAAGAGCTTTAAAAATTCGTCCATCTAACCACACCGTATCGAAGGCTTTCTCCGTATTAATCAAGCACGCTCCCAAACATTCTCTATCATTTAGCTTCCAACAAATGTCTGAGGTTACTTTCGTTATCACATGTATGGTTGAATGTCTGGCATGGAAACCAAATTTGCAGTTCAGCATCAACTCATATTTCTCAATGTGGGTGTTTAATACTTTATTGAGTATCACTTCAAACACATTTTTAATGATTGGGTGATCATTTTTATGGCCCGAAAATTCTCTTTCTTTCTTAAAGATTGGAAATACTTTACGTTCGCCCACTCATTTGGGAAATACAAATTGCTCAACATCTTGTTGAACAATATGCATTGACTCCTAATAGTAGCCTCAGGCAAATATCAGAGAACTAAATTTGAAATGTTGTCAATACCACATGATTTCGTGTTGTTTATCCTGCCAAAAATGAAACTCAAGTCTTCATAGCTGGCAAACTAATAAATAAGATTGACGCTGGGTATGAAGTTATATGTTAGTGTTTTATTGAAATGAAGAATTGATTTGCCATTCAATCTGAAACTTTTACTTCAATAAGCTCTGAAAATATTTTATTCCCTACCCCATTTTTTGATAAGCAAACCAATTCAAAATGCATTCCAATCAGAGCAAGTTTCTGCAACTCATCACAAAAAATCCTGTTTCAATGTTTTCCGTAGTCTCACTATCAATTTTGATACCAGTCCTATCGAGAAGATTTATCACATCACTAGTGACTCCAAAATTCGATATCTTCATTCGAGGCGTCAGACGGCATAAGAAATTCACTTAATGTGGAAACGCCATCTGGGTCTTTTGGGCTAGTACCCCTCAGTTTTTCCGTTCATTGATTGCTGACTTCACTCCTGAAGTATGAACAGATTAAGTTCCGGAGGGAAAAGACGGCTTTTAAAATCTTTTTAACCTTGCAATGGTTGGTGTTTCATATCATTCCATATTAATTCGATGGTTAATCTTGGGGACTACTTTTTCAATCGTTTCTAATGTCAGCTTCTCTAACTTTGACAAATAAAGATCTATTTCATCGTTAGTTAGATTCCTGTCACTAGGAACCATTGAACAAGAGTTGGTATCATAAGAAAGAGGGACATTGCTTCTAGTAGTCTTTATTGAAATCCTTTTAAAACGTTCCCTAATCTGTTTTGTGAATTCAACTGATGATTTACATGTTGAAGTGGAATGAGGAAGACATCATCCTTTGATGATTGATTTCAATTACGATTGCGTTATGGTCGCTATTGTAAGGAAGCACCTGCAGTTTCCGTTGAAGATTATTAAAGCTGAAATCAAGTCTTGCATTAGCAATGCAGAGGTCCAAATATGAATTCGTTCTGGTGTATACTAGAAACTTCGACCCATAGAGATTGCATTTGTATTCAATTTGGTTCTATGTTATCCACTATTTCAGGAATACACCTTTTGCATTATTGTTGATATTCAGCCGTGATGTATGCTTAGCATTCAGGTCACCAGCAAGAATATAATAATTATGCAGCCTGTTAACATCGACTATTTCAAACACGGAATTGAGCTCCTCCTTGAACTCGAGAACGAGTTATATAGGTAGCGCTAGTAAAGAGGTTATCCCCACCTAGCAGTGAAATTTTGATAACACATAATTAAAAAAAAAAGATTCCTTTTTTTTGAATTCGACTTTGTTTTATTTTCATTGATTTGTAGCTTTGTATGTACTTTGCTGTCGAGTTTCAGGAAGAGTTCTTTGGCAGTTGTTAATGACCGCGACAAAATGTTAATGTCGTCCGCATAGGCTACTACTTGGCTCGACTTGCAAAGTAATGTACCTTATGTATCGATATGATGTACTCCAAAGCCAAATTGAATAGCAATGGGGCCAGCTTGTCTCCCTGCTTTAGTCCGATATTTGTGTCAAAGGCATCGATGCGTTGGTTATTGATGCGGGCTTCGGAGGTCATCCACGTCATTGTCATTTCAATTCTAACTAATTTGGCTGGGATACCAAAGCAAAGCATTATTTGTGCAAGACGTTACGATCAATACTGTCATATGATTGCTTATAGTCAACGAAAATTTGGTGAACTTCTATGTTGAGCTCCTAGCATTTCTCAATTACCTACTTAAGTGTGAACAATTGGTCTATTGTCGATATACCTGACCTTAAACGACCTTGATACTCCCCAATAATACTGTTGGCGTATGATCCGATTTTATTTCCTAAGATCTTTGGAAACATTTTGTACGCCGTACAAAGTAGTGATATGTCTCTATAATATTAACACAGCAGCTTGTTATCTTTTTTGTAGATGGGAAATATAATTGATCGGCTGCACTTTTTCAGCATGTTTTCTTGTTTTTAAATGTCCTGGATGATTTGTGAATTGCTGTATAAACACTGCTGCCACCATATTTGATTTGCTCTACTGGAATCTCATCAATGCCCGGTGCTTTATTATTCTTTTGGGCTTTAATGATGGAGCAAACTTCATCCAGAGTTGGTAGGGTCAATAGAAGCTCTCTACAGATATCTATAGGCTCCAATGTTCTGGAGCTGTGGGGAGGATCAAAGAGTTTCTTGAAATATGATTGCCATCTTCATTAATCTTGGTGTTCATCAGTCATGATATTGCCGGTGTCATCACTACAGAGCGTGGTTTTTGGGCTGATGACCACGTTTTTGGCTTTTCACTACCTTGTATGCTTGTCTTGTGTTGTTGCTTGCTAGACTTTCATCGATACTTCTCAATTGATTGTCATATTTTTTTCTTTTCTTGATCCTAATTATCTTACTCGCTACTCTTCTAAGATTTTTTCATAGTGCTCTCCCTGTGTCCAGGTTTTCCTATCTACGTAATCTTTGTACGCCAGATTCTTTTTGTTTAACGCATTCCGGCACTCATCATCGAACCAATCATTTTCTTGCTCCGGGCTTGATGTCCGATTGTCTGTTCTGCCATGGTCTTAATAGCCATCTTCACTTCCATCCAGAGAACGTTGCTTGTCTTTAGCAATGCATCTGGTAAGATGGGAGCCATCTGATTGTCGAGGGTCTCCGCGAGATTTGTGGCCACGAACACCGTTTGGAGCCTTTCGATGTCAAATTTTTGTAGCGGGCTGGTCTTGCTCAATACGCCTTTGACAAACAACATTGATAGGCAAATTTGATCAAGTAATGATTCGAGTTACAATTGGCTCCTCAGTATATACGGATGTCAAGTTACGTCTGCTCGAGCCACAACGATCTTGAATCAGAACATGGTCGATCTGGTTTTGTATGTTGCCATCCGGTGATATCGAGGTAATTTTATGAATGCTTTGATGTGAGAAGCAAGTTGAACGTATGACTAGATTTCTGCTACATGCAAAGTCAATCAGGTGCTAGCCATTGTCATTTGTTTCATTGCAGAGGCTTTTTCGTTCGTTTCCCAATGAGATAGTGAATTCCCAACCTAAGCGTTGAAATTACTCAGAGTTATTTTTGTTCCGTTTATAAGTTCGTTAGTTCGTCCTTTCCTTCGGCCGTAGCATGAACATTGACAAACGAAATTTTGAAGAATTTTGCTTTTATACGGATCGCACACAATCGTCTGTTTGTTGGCTTAAAATCAATAACGTGTGATTTGAGCTCCCTATCTGTGATGGAGGCCACTCCGATTTTTCGTTTTCCAGTAAGCTTCCCACTTTTGAATATTGTGTGCGATCTCATGTCTTGAATATTAATTCCAGTCCGGGACGTTTCCAGAATTGCCAGTATTTTTAATTTATATTGACTGGCCTGTTGTAAAAGGTCTTTAACAGTGCCAGCGTAATTGAGTGATCTGATATTCTAAATTCAATGCCATAGTCGTTTTTCCGTTTGCGAGGTTGTTGCCGTGGGCCCAATCGATTCCTAGGCCCTTCTGAGGTTTTGAAACATTGTAGGATTTTCCTGGGATGGGAAGCTATCCCGTCGCACAACCTCCATTCCGGTGGATTCCGTTATCAGGCATGGAAGACTCGCTTTACCCTCTTACATCCCCACAAAGGAGGTGTAAATAGGATTAGTAGCAGAGCTGTAGATGTATTTACAGTTATTAACATTTCCCGGCTTTTAAGGTCCCATTATTGAGGAACCAATAAGTTCCACCACTCAATTGGGGGGTTTGAGATGAGGAATTGTGGAAGCTGTGGGTTGGGAAAACAAATGGCTTCCTCTTCTTTTCACAAACGTGCTTGAGATTGTCTACGGTGGAGTTAATTTTATTAGTTAGCAGTTTGGAATTTCATAATAAAATAATGTAAACACATAAGCTGCTCAGCAGTCCTACTGAGCAAGTGATTAGCCCCATTGATGTTCAAATATTTGCCATAATTTTAATTCTAGATGGAGCAAAGATGAAAAAAGATACATTTGAATGGTAATTACTGTTTTTGATGCAATAATTAAAAATTTAAATAATCATAAATCTGCTGAACACCATATCCTATTAAGTATACTTTAATCATATAAATAATAAAATTGGTGGGTCCAACGAGGGTAGTTAACAGAAAATCAACGATTCTAGCAGCAAAATGAGTAGCCAAGAAACGGCCTTAAAACAAATATAGAGGCTCATCTCAAACTTTGAGAAAGATAGCGAGTCGAGACACAGTCTCGCATACTTTCAAACAAGGCTGGAAAGATTGAAAGCGTTATGGGCAAAGTGCGAAGAGCAGCATAAGGAGGAATACAAATGTCTGAAAGGGAAGGAAGAACAGCTTGAGCAGTACAACAGGGAATTTGAGAGGTTAGAAGACCTTGTCATGGACTATCTCATATTATTCCAGTCCAAAACTAACAGCTATTCACCAGAGGGCATAGCTCCAGCAACAGGTGTAACTTCAGCACCAGCTGATTCTGTTAAATTAGAAATGGTGAGAATACCACCATACTATAGTAGTAATGCGGACTGGTTTGCATTCCGTGACCTTTTTCAAAGCAAAGTGCACCAGAATGCCCAGCTAACAAAAGTCAAGAAATTTCAATACCTCAAGAGCGCTCTCCACGGAGAGGCTGAACAGCTCATCAGTCACCTAAGTATAACAGATGTAAATTACGAGCCGGCATGGGCCTTACTTTGCGAAAAGTATGACAACCATCGAGTCATTGCTCACGAAATAATGCAACGGTGCATTAACATTGAACCCTGCACGTGTAACGACCCATCCAGACTAAGGCGAATGGTAGATACGATGAACCAATTAGTGGCAGGCATCAAAGCATTAAAATCAGATTCATTCGCACTTACAACACTTTGCTGCTAAACCAAAAACTTGATGAAGAATCCAGAAGGGAATGTTAATGAAATCTTTCAGATACAACTGAGATTCCCAACTTACAAAGGTTTTTGGACTTCGCTCAACAACAGTTCTCAATGCTAGAAGCGTTGTCACCAATAAAACTGAAAACAAAAGCAATCAGAACAAACACCATTTAAGTCAACGTTAAAATCTCATGTCCAATGTGCAAAGCCAAAAATAAGCTTTTTGAGTGCCACTCATTTAAACAAGCCACACTTCAAGCACGACGTGAAGTGATTAAAAAATCCAATCTATGCTTCAACTATTTTGGACAATATCGAGCGAAAAAATGCACTTCTACCCACGGTTGTTAAATTTGCAGCAAGGGGCACAACACCCTTTTGCACTTACCATCGACAGAATCTCCCTTACTACCTAAAGCTGCAGCTTCACTAGCGATACAAGGTGATAGTGTTTACACTAGGTGTTGCTTGCAACGGCTCAAATACGAGTATGCCGTACTGATGGAAGCTGCTTAACATTTTGAGCATTGTTAGATTCCGGAGCACAGCGATCATTTATAAGTAAAACTACTGCAGGAAAAACGCGAAGGCTCCAAATTCAAGATCAGTGGGATTGGAGCAGTTGAAAATGCCACCTCCAGAGGAGAATCGGAAAGTGGACAATAGGAAGAACTCACTTTAACACCACTTATTCTCACAATAATAACCGCACCATTGCCGTGCACCGAAATCCCTCTGGTTATTGTACAGGGATTAGCAATTCATGATTTAGCAGACCCAAAATTTAATGAACCTTCAACCGTGGTCATCCTTTTCGAAGCAGATCTTTATGGAAAGCTCGGAGCAGATCTTTGTGGAAAACTTCTGCCTAGTCAACCATGTACCCAGAGGACGAAACTTGGGTGGGTGCTCTTTGGAACAGTTCCATTCAAACAAGCTACAGCAGTAAGGACATTCAAATCTTATCAAGGTCTGGAGGAAACATTGCATCAATTTCGGGAGACTGAAGAGCTACCAGCAATGAAACACGTGACCGGTGAAGAAAGAGAAAATGAGGATCACTACGAGCAAACAGTGCATCGACAACCAACAGGAAGATACTCTGTTAGCCTACCCTTCAGGAATGAAATGGATCCATTCTCAGATATCGATGATATCCAAAAAAATGCATATATCCAATTTGGGCGATTGGAACAGCGATTGATACAGAAACCTGCACTTCACGACCAGTACTGGAGCTTCATGAAAGAATATCTTGGCTTGGGTTACATGACAAAGGTACCAGCAGATCGAGTGAAAATGACAACCGCATACTATCTTCCACATCATGTGTTGATAACGGAAAGTAGTAGCAACACTACATTAAAAGTCGTGTCTAACACATCCCAAAAGAGCTCGAAAGGAAACTCCTGAAATGATCTTCTTCACACCGGTCATGCAATACAAGGAAACTTATTCCATCTTTTAATGCAATAGAGGTAACATAAGTTTATCATTGCAGCTGACAACGAGAAGATGCACCGACAGATTTCTGTCTATGAGAAGGACCAAAATTTTCAATGGATATTATGGATATTCAATCAACGTGAACCCATCCAGCACTTTCAATTGGGAACAGAAAGCATGCGCACCATATCTTGCAATCCGTACACTACATCAACTAGCTGCAGATGAGATCAAATTATACCCAAATGTGGCACAAACATTGGCCACAGGCTTTTACGTTGGCAACGTGCTAGCTGGACACGATAAGCTGGACGACCTTCTCAAGCTTCAAACAGAACTCCGAATTCTTCTGAAGAAGGGAGGCTTTCACTTGAGGAAATGGTCTTCTAACTACCCGAAACTGTTAGAACGCATCCCAACATTGGAAAGCAAAACCCAACTTCACTTGAATATTGCAGCAATAGAGAGCATCAAAGCCTTTGGTATTCAATGGCATCCAGCCACAGATGAATTCTCGTTCACTATTACGAGTCCAAAGAATGAGAAAGTCTTTACAAAGTGAATTATTATAGCAGAAGTGGCCTAAGTATTCGATCCTCTTGGCTGGGTACAACCGTGTTTTATTGTAGGGAAAGCAACAATCCAAAAATTATGGTTGGAAGGGAAAAGTTGGGATGATCCCCTGAATTCTACCACAATAAAAGAATGTGTACAGCTACGATAGCAACTTTCTGCTTTAAGAATAAAACGATGGATGAATGTCAGCCCACCTTGCCAGTTCAAACTACACGGGTTCTGTGACTCATTGTCTACCGCGTATGCTGCTGTAGTAAAGTTCAGTCAATACCAAGATTAGAACTCAATGGAGCAGTTTTGAAATCGCCTAAGCATACAATTGGACTAATGTTCCCCGATTTTATTGGACAGATTCTACGATCGTACTTTCATGGATTCGCAGCCCAGCTGCTGAGTGGAAAGTTTATGTTGCTAATCATGTAAGCATCAGTCAACCACATAGTTCCAAAGAACGCTAGCATCATGTCAGCACTGATGACAACCCAGCTGATGTTGCCACAAGAGGAATGTACCCAAACGAGTTGATTTCATCAAATTTATGGTGGAATGGACCAACATGGCTCAGCGCGCGCATTATATGTATGCCTCCAACAATTCCGTTAACAAATGTATGGTAGAAGAGGAAAAGCTAGCATCATTAACTGTCACTTGTCACCCCTGACCACTGGGGTGCACCGGCAACGGGGGCCCAGCGGTCCCGGCTTTGCTCGCCGCAGACGGGCGTGGGCGCCAACTCACTGTTTTGGCCTAGGCTCCACACTTGACCGCCCAGTGAGTAAGGCAGTTTGTCGAAGCTCGTTGCATGAACGCAACTTGTACCAAAACGAATAGCACTACTCGGGGGATCCCTATCTCCTCCAGCCAACTCGACACCATTCAAACACCACCAAAGATTAAAAAAAATCACAACTTTGACGGACTCCTGCGCGATATTACCCCGAGCCAACCGTTACACTTCCTGTAAAGAACAGTGTCTGAAATTTTTCATGTGAATACAGTATAAGAAAAAAACAAAGAAAATTCCACTTTTTTGACATTTAATAAAGCAAATAAATAAGCAAAAAATAATATTTCTTTTTTTTACAAAAACAACTCTTACTATTCCTTTTGACTAACCTATCTACGAAGGAGGCCTCCTGGTAGGGTTCCCGTCGTCGACTGCACGGTGAAAAAGATCCTGCGCTGTAATGACCAATTGATGGGAGATATCTTCCTCCCTTCGTATCCCTTTCTTTTGTTTCCTCCTTTTTTTCCCTCTTCCGATTTCCTTTTAAACTTCCGCTTTCCGACTCCTTTCAAACATTTCTTCCGATTACTTTTAAACTTTTCTTCCGATTACTTTTAAACTTTTCTTCTGATTACTTTTAACGTCCACTTTTGTTTTAAACACTTTTTTCGCCTTCTCACTCCACGTGCTGATCACCAAAAAATGAGGGCTTTTCCTTTGTCTCTTGCCCTTTTATCAGCTCGCTCCCTACGGAGCACCGCTAATTTCGGAGTGAACTTTATATTTCTCCTTTTCTCTTTTTCTTGCCGAAATTGTAACTCGGTTCGTGCGCTTGGGCCATTCCATTTCAATTTGCACCACACTTCAACTGATGTTTCCGAAATTCGGAGTCGTAGCTATTGTTTTCGGAATTGTCACTGTGACGGACATTTGACGTTTTTCAAGTATAGACATAATGTTGTTTTGTTTATGTTTGGTGCGGTGTGGGTGCTGGCGGTTACTCGTATTTTGGATGGATCACTGAGGATTATCAGATAAGTAGCACTTTTATATTTTATCCCTTGGACAAGACACTTTGTGCTCATTTTTTCCTGCTTTTCCAGGTATCCAGATTTCCTGGTGAATGTAAGCTTAGCTGACGTAATTGCTTACTGATGGCAGGAGTGAGGATTGAAGGTTTAGTTATTGTGGCACAAAAGAAATCAACTGGTAATTGTAATTTGATGTTTTCATGTTTTAACAGCCAATTTGCAAGTCCTTTGTTGGCTGGATCAATATATTCTTGTATTACAGTCATCACAGTCTCGGGCAAGTTGCCACTCATAGCGTCCTTTCGATATTTCATACACTCCAAGCACTCTGGATCATAGTCATCTTCATTTTCTTGATCATCTCCATCCCTGAACTTTTGTATTTACGCACTGAATTATCTTGTGGTAACGTCTCAAAAACAACAAAAGTCGATTGTACAGCAATATATCGGTTGCAATTACAAATCCATTGATATTCTGTTTTGAGATTTCAATGCTAGTGTTTGCCAAATTAACATGAAACAGTTGTGAGCTTTCCTCACGTGGGCAGATATCACTTACACCGCAGAATGGCGATACGGTTACTGTATTGTCATCGAGAACTGGAAGATTGTCTGAGAAAGCACCATTCATGTACCAAACTCGACGGAATCGTGGTGATTAAAATACTAGAGAATCCGGGAATAAAGAAGGCGCATAACAGAGCTTGGAGGACGTTTTCACGGCTTATGAATTGTGAGACTATGACTTTTTTTTCCATCGTAGAAACATGTTGATGAGATGTGAAGGTGCCCGTTGACGCATTTATGTGCTTCTGGTGGTATATGTTTTTGTTGTAATTGCTGCGATAAATTTCCTCATCTTGTCGGTTCCTACAATGATTGCTCCTCACGCATCCTTTTGATTCGTTCTTTCTGCAGCTGTTGACCATAGATGATGTCGTTGTGGAGCAATCGTGCACATACGGGAGTGGTATCGGGAACTTCGTTGAGCCTAATTCAACTAAGTTGAGCTGTATTCATCTAACTTAAGAAAATTTAAAATCCACTCTATTGTAAACATTAACATTAGAATTGATTATTTTTCTAACCTTACTAAAACTATTTACAATACATAAGTTCCCTATCCCAGTTTGGCTCGAGGATGCATCCTACGGAACACGTTTCCCGGTGGCGGTGTTTAAGTGGTGGTTCAGTTGATTACCGTCCCGAATTCCCTGTAACATACTACAGAAGAGGCATCAAAAATCCTAACAATGTACTCATCCATTCACAGACTACAAAGGCATGTTGCGCTTTGCGATCGATTCACCTTTAATGCCAAGCACTCCAAGATGAAACGCTTAGGAGACTTGTCAGAGTTAGAATTCAGAGAAGCTAGTAACACATGCATTAAGATATCGCAAAGGTACTCTTTCAGAGAAGAAATCCTGCACATATCTAAAAATAACAGGGTTCAGATAAATAGTCGCATTAAATCCTTATCTCCATGGGTCGATATGGAAAGAATCCTCAGGGTGGGTGGTCGTACTTACAATGCACTAATTGGAAAAACAGCTAAACACCCGGCTATCATTCTAAAGGGTCACCTAGCAACTCTTTTGTTAAGACAGGCTCATCAACAAACGCTACATGGTGGGAGTCAACTACTTAAGCTACGTTACGACTCAAATATTAGATACTCTCAGGACAAACATTAGTAAAGAAGGATTTGCCAGAGTGCATGATATGCCTTAAAATGACAGCTAGACCAAGGAATCAACTTATGGGAAATTTAACCATCCTCCAGAGTGCAACTAGAAAAACTCTTTCTACAAAAAGGTGTCGACTACGCAGAACCTATCACTATCAAATGGAATGGAGGAAAAGGAACCAAAACTACAAAGACGTACGTAGAAATTTTTGTATGCATGGCAACAAAGGCCTTACACTTAGAACTGGCGTCTGATTTGACAACAAATGCATGTATCGCAGCTATCAAGCGATTCATCGCAAGACGTGGAAAGTGCCGAATAATATTCAGTGACTGTGGCTCTAATTTTCTGGGAGTCAACAAACAGCTACAGGCAATCTACAAAGCATCTCTTCATCCCTCCTAGTAGTCCACATTTTGGTGGACTCTAGGAAGCCGGCGTAAAAATAATGAAGGCTCATTTCTGCAAGACAATTGGGCATCAAATCTTGAATGTAGAGGAGATGAATACGCTTTTAGCCCAAATTGAAGCTTGTATGAATTCACATCCACTAACACATCCTAGTGAAGTCAATTGTACTTTATTGAAAAGATGGCGCCTGGTTCAGTAAATGAAGAACTCCTTCTGGCGAAGATGGACAGAAGGATATTTGCAACGTGTTCAGCAGAGATCAAAATGGTTGGAGAAACAAGATAACCCAAAAGTAGGGGAATTAGTGCTTGTGAAAACAGACAACGTTCCGTCAATGAAGTGGCCGTTAGTGAGGATCATAGTAGCACACCCTGGACAAGACGGTCTAGTTCGAACCGTATTCGTGAAGATGAACGGAAATATCAAAAAGCGAAACCATGTTAAAATCTGCAAATTGCTATTTAATGACATGAAAGAACAATCACCAGAAGCAAGGCCAGAAACAGCTATAACAGAAAATCAACGGCATTCCAATCCGGCAATTAAACGTCTGACAGTGGAAACTACTGACATAAAAAAGAGACAAAAGAAAACCCTACCCTGCACCTCAACAGTGTTGTTAACCACGCTTTTAGTCCTTGGAATTTTTCCACCTCCCACATTATCGGAAGCTAGTATAACGAAGTTAAACGGTGATCTCTACATAGAAGAGGTTGGAAAAGGAAATATCAACCCAGGAGCGTTTCAACTCAACATTGAGCTTCCATTATCTGCTCTGGTGACCGATGAAAAGAATATGCGAAGTGCCAATGCAAGCTTACACTCCATGTGCTCTTTGGGCAAGCAAACAACTAAAAAGGTACATTGCTGGGATTTAGTCCACCACATATCGGAGATGATCCACGACACTCAACGTACGATGAATTTATTCCGTTTTTTGCACCACCGGAAGAAAGGTGGAATTTTAGGCCAAATGCTCACAGCAGCGTTGGAAGTCAACGATTAAATCATCGCAGACGTACAAATCTTATCTTTAAACCAGGAGGGTCTTAAAAATCTGATTAACCACCAGGGGAAAACTATACTTCAAGCAACAAAGAAGCTTAAAGCCGCACCCACATTATCTCATTCGACACGTTCGACTTTCAACTCGTCCACATTGTCAGTATATGTGGATGTGTTGACCGACATTCTCGCCGCACAATTATCAAAACTGTAAATATTTTTAGTTGGTTTTGCTTCAAAATTTTTTAATTATGAGTGATGTAGAAGATGCTGTAGTGGCAGCTGCAGCTGCAATTATTATTGCAGTTGTTGGACACCAGCAACAGTGTTTTCGTCGCCCTCGAAGATTTCGGGTACGACCTAGCCTCGTCAATGCTAGGAAAAAATATCATACACAGGAATTTATAAAGGATTTACTGCTAGGTGAAGTTGATGAGTTAAACCTGGAATACAGATGTGATGCGAGCTTCAGAAACTTTTTAAGAATGAACAGTTCCGATTTTAAAAATTTACTAAGATTGATGGGACCAAAAATAATTAAAAAAGATACGTCATTGAGAAAAGCTATTACTGCGACTGAGCGCATTGCAGTAATGCTACGATTCTTAGCCACTGGGGATTCATACACATCATTGGGCTATCACTTTAAGATTTCAAAGCAAGCGATCTGTAGTATCGTACCATCAGTCTGTGATGCCCTGGTAGAAGCGCTTCTAGATTTTGTCAAGGTAAGAAAAGTATAACTAAATTTATGTACTCGTATTTAAGATTTTTTATTTATTTACTTAAACTGACAACATTTTAAACATTTTACCCTTAAAAAATTTATGTTATACAAAGTTTCATACAGGTCTTCTTGAGCTGGTCTTATGTTATTCTTGAGTTATTCATAGTGTTTGATATATAAGTTTCGAAATCAGAAACTTAACCGGGAGATCGATTGAGGTTATGTATGCAAACAATGTATGATGTAGTTGCTGAAAATTATATTTACAATCACTTACGGAATCTTACATTATAAACGTAACAATTTATCACCTACCTAGATCAATACAATTGTCGTTGGTTTTACAAAGTTATTCACAATCAAATATTCTTATGAGTCTTATTTTCACTATGCTTACAGCTTGAATTTACCTCACGTACTACCTCTCCGCTGACAAGTAATTCATGTGTTGGTCGTATGATCGTTAGTGTCGTGCGACTAAGTTTTGGCGCTACAGTTTAAACTTACATCCCCTCTTTTTAAGTCAGAGGGTGGAGCCCTATGTATAAGGTACTAGTTTACTAGCATGGAACAAGTTTGATTCATTTTTTCTAAATCTACAATCTATTAAATAAATCGTATCAGATATTTTATCTTTTATTCTGTAAGGTCCTGACCTTATTGTATCTAATTTTTCTCTGTTCAGTTTATTTCCATGTTGAATACAAACTAAATCTCCAATTCTATAATTTATTTGTATTGCCTGTTTGTCACAATAGGATTTATTTTGCTCGTGTATTTTTTTTTTGAATTATCTAATGCTATTTTTCTGTTATTTCCTAGATTGTCTATTTTATTTTCCTTCACATTATCTGGTATAAAAGTATTATCTATTCTTGTTAACAAATATTTTGGAGTGAATCCTGTTGAGCTGTGTATAGTGTTATTATATTCTTTTATGCATTCCTCTGCTATTTTTGGCCATGATTTTCCTTTATTGTCATAAATCTTGCATCTAATTCTATTTACCAGTGTTTGATTTGTGCTTTCATTAAGTCCATTTGAGAAAGCATAATCTACTGCTGTAAAAATTAATGATGTATTTTTTTTTGTCAGTGAATTATTTGAATTGTGCAGAGTTTATTCCCGCGTATTGATCTGTTAAAATGGTTGAGTTTTTTCATCTTTCTCTACTCTGTTTACTAAATTAATAAAGTCTTTTGTGACTTGAGTTTTGGATGTGCTAATATATGCAAATCTAGTGAAGTGATCTATAAGTAAATGCAAATATATTTTTTCCAATTGTGTCCAGCGACATTATTTCAAATGGTGTTTCAGCTGGGCCTAACTGGGACAGTGGAGCCTTAAAGCATCCTATTCTAGATTTATTCTTAATGCATGTCTCACAATTTCTACATATAGTTTTAATGTGTTTGTACATATTTTTAAAATAAAATTTATGGCATATGGTCATAATTAGTTGTTTTGAGCCTATATGTCCTTGCTCTGTATGTATTTTCTTAATGATTGAGAATCCAAACTCTTCTGTTATCCATATTTTCTTTTTTTTGTTTATCAATTTATAAAAGATTTCATTTTTAATTTCGCCTGGCTTATCCATTTTGATCAATTTTTGATTTTCTATGATCTCTTCAATTTGTAAAGTATTTGCTGTCTTTGTTGCAGATTCGTTATCTGCGCTTTCATGTGACTCCAGTATAGGGTTTCTTGATAAACAATCAGCTTCTATATTTTCTTTGCCTGGATTGTAAACAATATCAAAGTCAAATTGAGATATGTAATTTAAAATTCCGATTAAATCTGGATCATTACTTTTTTTTTTGTATTGAAGTTCTCTAGTGGCCTGTGATCTGTAAAAATAACAAACCTTTTCCCTATTAAATAATATTGCCAATAGAGAATTGCTTCTTTAATTGATAGGTATTCAATATATATAGCTTTTTTTGTTTTTTGTGTTTTGTTTGATTTTTTTGAGAAGAAACTGTCTTTAAAGATTTATCTTCTTGGGATTGTTTTAGTATTGCACCCACTTATTCTACACTGGCGTCTGTAAATAAATATATTGGTGCTTTTTCATCAAATATTGCCAGTGCTGGAGCAGAATATAAGTATTCTTTTGTTTTAACGAAACTGTAACTACATTATTTTGACCAATGAAATTCTACATTTTTCCTTAATAAGTTACGTAGTGGATCCAATAGTATCGTGTGTTGAGGCTTATATTCTAAGTAAAAATTTATTTTTCCTAAAAATTGTCTCACTTGTTTCTTTGTCTGAGGTACAGGGAAATTTTTTATTGCTATTAAGTTATCATTCATCGGTTTAATATAATTGTTACCAATTTTATGACCAAGATACGAAATTTCATCTAACGCAAATCGACATTTTCCTTCATTTAGCTTAAAACTTTGATCCTTCAATGCTTTTAAAGTTTGCTCTACATGTTTTATGTGTTCTTCGTAAGTTTTTGAATATACTAGTATGTCGTCTATGTAGTTTACTGCAAACTGATCTAGTCCTTTGTTCCTTATGATACTAGACAGAATTCTTTGAAAAATTGCTGGTGCAGACTTCAAACCATATGGGAGGCGGTTCCACTGCCAATGACCATGATGTGTCACAAATGCCAATTTGTGTCTGTCCTTTTTGCGCACTGGTATCGACCAGAAAGCCGAGTTTACATCAAGTTTTGTAAAAAACTTGCAGTTTCTAGTACGTAAAGTCAGATCATCAATCCTAGGAAATGGTTGACTCTCTGGCACAAAAATTTTATTTAATTCTTTGAATTCTATACCAAAGCGGGATCTTTTCCCTTCTTCTGTCTTGAATACCATAGTAACTGGAGCTGCATATGGGCTACATGATACTTCAATTAATTTTGCTCTCAGCAATTCACTTACTTGCTCTTCAATTTCCTCTTTGTCTTGGAACGAGCATCTGTAAGGTTTCTAAGAAATATATTTATGTTCTGTCAATTTAATTGAGGCCTCATATCTTTTAATTTCTCCGATATTAAACTTTGATTTTGCAATAATATCATTGTTTTTTTTTTTATTATGTTTTGAATACTGGTTATATTGTTATTTTCAATTTTTACTTCATTTTTAATAACTGTACCTTTCTGAGTTATATTTAAGTTTTCATCTTGGCTAAGTTTGAATTTTTGAATTAAATCTAAGCCCATCAATATATCTTCTTTAAAATAATTGTTTTTCACTATAAAAAATGGAAAAATTTCATTTATATTATGAATTTTAGTTTTTAAATGTACTATACCCTCAGGTTTTGTTATTCCAGTTATCCCTTTTAAATTGTCTCCCGCACTCATAATTTTATTTACATTATTAATTTTGTTTAGAAATTCCTGACTTATTAATGATACATTAGCACCTGAGTCATATAGACCTATAGCTGGTTTATTATTATGAAGAATTTTTACTCTTATAAGTGGGGTGACTACTCGTTTTTTTGCTTCTTCTGTGCTAGCCACAATTCTTTCACTATCCGCATTATTTATAATTTAAATTTTATCATTCTTTGGGCTCGATATTTGTTTATCTTTTAATCTACACTTCTGTTCTGGGTGAAATCTATCTCTATGACCTAACTTTTCACAAATTGCACATGATTTGTTTTGTTTTGATATTTTATCACTGTCTTTATCGTTTTTCTTAATGCTCAAATTTCCAAAATGTTTTAATTTTAATTGTAAAAATCTAGGTAATTTAATTACTATTAAATCAATTTGAGTATTAAGAGTCATGCTTTCATTAACTTCTAGTAATAAAATTCTCTTTTTAAATGCGTATTCAGAAATTGATAATCATATGCATATGCGACGTCGGTCCAGGATTGCACTGAGAAAGTTTCTATAAGCGCGTTATTCTAAATCTCCCAATTATTATTCAACGAATTTTGTTTTAAAGAAACATTAAACCAGTCTATTGCTGATTTTTCTTAAAAACAATCTTAAAGTCTCAGCGTATTTGTTTTGATTTATACCTACTCGTTGACACTCCTGAACAAACATCGATAGCCACGTAGTCGCTTTAAAGTTTTCGCCGTTGGATTTCTCCAAAACTATATTCTTAGCTAAACTACGACTGCTTCTGTCCAAGACGCTAGTGTTAGTGATATCGGTAGACGTTGTAGTAACTTCTTCCAAATATTCCTCATCAAGCACAACATTTCTCTCTTCATCCAAGTAAATATTTTGAAGTTCTTCCGTCAATATCACTAACACGTTTCTTAACTTATTTCTGGTTTTCAAACTCTTAACTACGTTTTTAACTACAGTTGTGTTAAAGAGTTGCGTATGGGTCGCACTGGTTCTCTTTTCTTGCGGGAATAGAAAAACTTCCTCTTGTCCCGCCAGTTGAATTGTTGTCACTTTAATTACAGTACTCTTTAAATCGGCTCCGGCTTCTGAGATTAACTGGAACTTTGCTTTTAAACTCATTGTATTGATTTGTAAGTTTTGAAATCAGAAAATCAGATTGATTGAGGTTACGTATGCAAACAATGTATGATGTAGTTACTGAAAACTATATTTACGATCACTTACGGAATCTTACATTATAAACGTAACAATTTATCACCTACTTAAATCAATACAATTGTCGTTGGTTTTGCAAAGTTATTCACAATCAAATATTCTTATGAGTCTTATTTTCACTATGCTTACAGCTTGAATTTATCTCACGTACTACCTCTCCGCTAGCAAGTAATTCATGTGTTGGTCATATGATCGTTAGTGTCGTGCGACTAAGTTTTGGCGCTAGATTTTAACTTATATATATATATATATTCATAGTATTTAGTTATTCATAGTAGAGTCATTCACAGAGAAAAAAGCTGGTCGTGAGTTGTGGAAATGACATTTTCACTTGCTGAGGTATGAGATGGAACAGGCGAAAGTGCCGGTGAGGTATAGGATGAAGATGAATGTGGTGAAGTAAAGTTCTGTGTAGATGGCGGAGATTGATAAGTTGGTTGTCCATAAAAAATGGGTTGCGAAGAATGTTGAAAAGTTGGTTGTCCATAAAAATTGGTTTGCGAATTGTAAGAGAAATGTCCCATTTCTGCCTAAAATAATACATTATTAATAATCTAAACCTTGCTTGTAGTGAGGCAATGTTTCTCAGCTTAATGGCCACCTGTTCTCCATATAATGTATATTCATCTTTGTCATTCTTCCTTGTTTGAATCGCCCTCAATAGGTTTACCGCCTCATCAATGATTGGAGCGTTAGTAGCAGAAGTTGAGCTTACTTTATGTTTCTTATGTCGTAGTTTTGGGGAAGTAAATATTTTTTCAGAATGCGTGTCTGTAGCTGCATTGTCTTCCACGTTTGATGACTCAGCATTATCCACGTTTTTTTTATTATCATTTTCGTTTTCCTCTGTGTATTCGTTGTCCTCTGTATGTTGTGGAACCTAGAATTAATGTACTGTATGAATACAATTTTACAGCCATTAGCTTTTAATTATAATTTTTTGTATTCAACTTTATTTTGCTTTTTATAATTGCCGCAAAGTACAGAAGAATGGGAATGTGTTGCAAAATTTTTCAATCAAAAGTGGAACTTTCCCACGCGAACGTTGGTTGCCAGGGTTGAATTTCTGATAGGGGAGTTTTCAATAATACATTTTTTAAGAAGTGTCTAGATGACAACAAGATGAAACTTCTATTACCCCGACCTCTACCACAACGAAGCCTTCCCATACCATGTCTTTGTAGGGGACGAAGCTTTTCAACTAAACCCCAATATTATGAAGCCATTCTCTGTGCTGCATAATAAGGGATCCCATAAAAGGATATTTAACTACGATTAAGTAGGGCTAGAACTTTCTGTTTAAACATTAAAGGACCACCCTGCATTAAGATTTTAACTATTCACACTTTGTATACAATTTATTAAACTTACCTCTGCATCCCGAGTGTTCGTTGGTAGGTGTACATAAGCAAACATTTTGCTTATGTATACATCATCGGCGCCTGTCCCCGTTTTTCTCGACTCTTTTTCTTTCTTTCTTTCTCTAGCAAACTGGCTTTGCACATTTTTTATCTTTTTTTCAACTACCTGTCTATCAATTCCAAAAGAAACTGCAATTTCAGTAAGTCCATCATGCCTTTTGTATTTATTTTTATACTCTTTATCACTAGGGTTCCGCAATACAGACGATCACGGTACATTTCAATCAAAGCTAGGGTTCGCTCTTCGTTCCAATGCATATTGAGATACAACACAGACACACAAAACTAACCAAAATGACTATGTTTAGGAAATAATGTTGAACAACATGCTTCGACACGTCCGTCGATTCGACTTCCTTTGATCCGTACCGACTTGGTTCGTGTTGCATTTGATTCTAACCGACATCGATCGACAATGTCGGGCGACCGTCCACACTGGATCAATATTGTCACACCATTCGACATAATATGGACGCGGTTTAACACAATATCCAGCAGGATCAACCGCCAGCTTAGACGATTCCCCAACCAACTGAACAAGAGCCTCGAACAAATCAACGAATCGAAAAACTGGTTCTCTAAGGTAGATGTAAACCAACTAACCATCCAGTTCTTAGCAATATATCAACGCACCACTGAGTTCATCGAAGAAGTGTTTTTTAAATACAACAACATTTTGATAGCAATCCGTGGAATATGAACATTATAAACGATAATCGTAAAATAATGGACATGATAATTATATACTATAATGATAAGACAATGGAATCTGAACGTTATATACAATAATGATAAAATAATCACATGAGATAAGGATACGATAGTGCAATACGATACGGTAGCGATATGATAACAATAACATAATGCGATACTATAATTACATACGATAAAGATACGATAGTGATACGATAACGAGATAAAAATACGAAAATTATATGCGATAAGAAACAAGATCAATCTATTTGATAAAAATGCGATCCCTAGTCCTAACATAATACTAACTAACCTGTCAATACACACAATACAGCTAAATATACAAAATCTGGGACTTTAATCTTCCGAAGACGTAACACATTTCTTAGCGAAAAAATAATAATGTGGAAACCAACCCAATGGATTTTTCAATGATCTTTTGGAGATTTGTCCTTTGTACTCTATACTAAAATAAGGGAATTTTTACATAAAATAAATGACACGACACTGAGTTACCTTAGAATTATTTTTTGTAAAAATCGGGGTGGGGGCTCTGACCCCGTAACCCCCCTACTGGCTACTGCCTTGCCCCAAATAATTTGGCTTTCGCAATGCGTGCCAAAAAATAAATTTCAGGGCCTTTAACTCACCGATGTAGCGTTCTAGTGGGCTCATATTTTTGAAAGGAACGGTTAAAACGTGAATATATTTTCGTAAAGAAAAATTATGTTCCAGGTAAAATTTAATATGGGAAGTATGACTTCGAGATACATATGCTACAAAATCTGAAAAAAAATATCTAGGCTAGACAAAAAGAAGTTTTCTTGTGTCGAACAGATTTGGACTCAACCCATGAAATCATAAGCAAGCATTTTTCAAACAAATCCATATTATCAAAATCAATCTTTGTTTCAATTTTTTCCCTTAACACACCTCTACACTAGCTCCTCCTCAAATCAAATGATACAAACCCATTAAAAACTTTCAAATTTAATAAGTCAACATGTCACCAAAAACACTCTCATCATCACCACCCACCGCAAAGAAAAGTTTCGACACGTTATGATGTGCAACACGATAAGATCAAACAAAGCTCAATGGACGAGGAAAAAATTAACGATATTGACATTGCATCATTCAAAGTAAATACACTTTGGCTTTGCCAGCTAATGGACAATGTCCGACAGTGACTATCTTAACAAAATTAAACTTTTTCCACCCGATCTAAGTAGCAGCGCGTCTGGACGTTTCCTATTCAATGTGTATTCTGGGAAATCATGTACAACAAAGCTATTATAGGACAATATGTACAAAAGTACATGAAAAGACATGGACAAGGGCATCAAAAGCTTAGCGTATTTCACATTTCTATATCTTCCTGTTCTATTCACATACGCGACTGCATCGCAAGAGCAAGCAAGCAAACACTCCGGGAAATCGAATTACATCCGAGCTCACCATGGCCGGGATTTCATTCTTCCGACATTTTTATCCTGATGCGATACCATACTGGGCAGCGCAGAGAACGTCCACTCTTCTGCTTTTTTAAAAGCGTTGAGGAAATGATTTTCTTTTTGTGCCAAAAATAACGATATGTGATGCAAGATTATGTGCTTTGGAGCTGGACCAAGGACCTGTTAGCAAGAACTCAAATGGATATGAGAGAATTTGTATGGAGGGTATTTTTCCGGCTCAGTACAACATGAAGTGCGCTGCTGCTAAATATAAATTTTCCAGCAATATTTTAAATGTATTTTGTCTGAGGACGAGAATGTAAACTGCAGTAAATCAACCATTTTATATTTACGTCCCCTTCAATGGATAGCCTGATTAGAATACCAACCTTACTTGAAATCCTTTTCTCGCTGCAAATCGCCGGGGGTATATTTATTCCACTTTGTTTGCAATGAACCGCAAAAACTCCACTTTACTATGAGCCATGATAACAACAAGAACTCGACCTGCAGACCGATAGCAAGTCTCTTTTATTGCTTGCGATTGCTCACAGAAAGTGAAAAAATTAACGTTCGCAACATATAAGTGTGAATTTATACGGTGAAGGATACATGATACAAGTCCAACCGAAATTGATCTTCGGGGTACCATTTCATTTCACCTGAATAGAAATTTGGCCCACGAGACCGATGGAAACTCAATGATAAGTAATTCGTAAAGAGCTTCAACAACTAAATTGGAGAGTTCTTATGGACAAACTAAACCAGGACGAGTGTCGATTGGAAGGTTGCAGATATATTTGCTGAATAATTTTATATTGGGTCTAATGTATTGTCAGATTTAATCGATTTCTTTCTGGACTTTCAAATGAATGTGAAAGGTGTATTTATTGGAAAGATATCATCGTTATTGTATATGAGCTGGAAAAGGTCAAAGTATGCAAGAAAAAAGTGATGAAGGTAAATATTCCCATCTCCTATGAATAAAGTTCCCGTTATGCGAGTTCTTATTTTTTATTGCTCCGATTTGAATATATATTGAGCCATTTTAGTAAAAGTATTTCGGTTTGTTTTGTTGTGAGTTATTGCGTCTAGAGCATCCTGGTAAGTTTATATGTGTCTAGATGAGCTTCTATGTTACTGTTGCCATACGGCGTTAAAACTATAGTTAATCGCATCGTTAAAAAAAAATGAATCAGAAGGAAAATAACTAACCATCATTGTGAAGAACAAAAACATACTTGAACGACCAGAAGTCAAAGTCAAAAGCGCTTTATTTTAACTAATCGTTATAAATTTTAAAAGAATATAAAGGAAATTCCAAACAATAACAATCAAAAAAACTTAATGGCCCAAATGGCTCTCTAAATTTATACGTTATCATTAACTCATTTCATCAAAAAAACTATAGCAAATTCAATTAATTACGATTATTACATATTTTTAAAATTTAATTGGAAAAAGGAGAAAAAACCAACCAACACTATCCTAAAATTATTTATAATTAAGACACAAGAGTGAAACTTTGATCCTACACCTAATATGTTGTAACTTATTTCTAATAAAATACAATCAAAAACTTTATCTTATACTAAAAAATTCTATAACAATGTTCCTAACCTAAGTGTTTAATCTTATCTCTAACGGAATATAGTAAACATTACATATACCTAACCTATACCTAACTTTTAACAAAAATAAACAACAACACTAAATGTAGCAATAATGAGCTGAAACTCAAAAAAACGAAATAACGAAAAACACCAAAACTGAAAAATAAACACGAATAATTTAGACATTGTCATTCAGCCACCAATACCTGGATTGCGCCGTCTCAACTCGATCAGCTTCAACGAATCTAGCAAATGAGTTCCTCCTTTGAAATTTTTGGTCTCGTGAACTCAAATTAGGAGGATATTTTATCTTCTTATCGGTGGCCCGTTGATATATGTGATATATGACTGGGACGCCGTCAGAATCAAAAACATATCGATTCATGTCCAAATACACGAATGCTTCTGGAGGAATGAAGCCAGTAGCGAGGCAAGTCGCAATATACCCGTCTGTAAGGTGGAACGGCTGTGAAATCCAAGGGTTTTCACTCACAGTCACAGATCTTGCGATATGATTCCGAAGAAGTTTCAATATGAAGATATCGACCCTCGTCACTTCAGCAGTTTGATAAATTCTTCTATTCGATATATAATGTTTCCAATCCGTCTCAGGCTTTCTGTACAAACCAGTACATGCACGAAGACATTTCCTTTCGAAAACTCTTAATTTTTCCATAGTACTAGCGCTCTGGTTGTACCAGATCTGACATCCATACGAGGTGTGCTCAAAAAGTATCGCGAATTTTGAATTTTCGCGGGTTACGTATATTCGAATTTCGATTTTTTTGTGGTGTTATGTTGGTACTCATGTCTGTCACTTATGCCGACAAGCTCGGCCATTTTGAATGTTCACTTAATTGGTGATAGCTGCTTTACTTGCACGTGTTTTCAATCGTCTTCGATTTTTACTTATTCAAAAAAATGGATCAAAGAACGTGTATCAAATTTTGTGTGAAAAACGAAATTAAGTGCGCGGATGCATTCCGAATGTTGACTGTGGCATACGGAGAAGCTACCTTGGACCGAAGCAACGTTTATCGGTGGTACAAAATGTTTTTAGAAGGCCAAGAAGATGTGAACGACGAAGAGCGTGCCGGGCGCCCGAGCACTTCAACAACAGACGAAAAAATTAATGAAGTGGAGAAAATGGTATTGGCCAATCGTCGAATCACCGTTAGAGAAGTTGCTGAGGACCTAAACATATCGATTGGCTCGTGCCATTCGATTTTTATCAACAATTTGGGCATGAGACGGGTTGCTGCGAAATTCGTACCAAAATTGCTCAGTTGCGACCAAAACTAGCAACGCATGAACATTGCTAATGAGATGTTAAACTCTGTCCGTGACGAACCAAATTTGCTCCAGAGGGTCATAACTGATGACGAATCGTGGGTTTATGGTTATGACGTGGAAACCGAAGCTCAATCATCTCAATGAAAGCTGCCGCATGAACCAAGACCGAAAAAAGCGCGCCAAGTTCGGTCGAATGTGAAAGTTTTGCTGACAGTTTTCTTCGATTGCAGGGGCGTGGTGCATCATGAGTTCTTGCCACAGGGAAGAACGGTCAATAAGGAATATTACCTGCAAGTTATGCGCAATTTGCGCGAAGCAATCCACCAGACACGCCCGGATTTGTGGGAGAACAAAAATTGGCTTTTGCACCACGATAACGCCCCTGCTCACACATCGTTGCTTGTGCGCGACTTTTTGGCCAAAAACAACACACTAATGATGCCGCAGCCACCGTATTCCCCAGATCTGGCCCCCTGTGACTTTTTCTTGTTTCCTAAACTGAAGAGGCCCATGAAAGGACGACGTTACGCTACGCTTGACGAGATAAAGGCGGCATCGAAGGAGGAGCTGAACAAGATTAAAAAAAATGATTTTTTGAAGTGCTTCGAAGATTGGAAAAACCGTTGGCACAAGTGTATAATATCTCATGGGGATTACTTTGAAGGGGACAAAATAGATATTCATGAATAAATAAATAATTTTTGAAAAAAAAAATTCGTGATATTTTTTGAACACATCTCGTATGTCAAAACCAGTGTCTTGTAACAGATAATTTTGACCTTTTGATCAATGTATCTGGAATGAAAGAGTTTTCGAAGGGCCATGATTACTTTAAGTGCCTTACTGAGAATAATTTTCACATGTTCAGTATAGTACAGATACTGATCGAGATGAACACCAAGGTATCGAACACAGGATTTATGTGGAACCCGTTCTAGACTACTCTCACCAGCCATGATGTGGAAATCTTTCCAATTACGTTTCAGGTCTTGATTGACCCCCTGCAGCGTTGTCCGAAACAAGATTGTTTCACACTTCTGCGCATTGATTTTCATTCGCCAATTGTCAGTGTACAGCTGTATATCATTGAACATTTTTTGGAGAGTGCTCTGAACTATTGTAGCTTTTCGATCTGCCGTATAGATGATCAGATCATCAGCAAACGCTACCAATGATCGCGTTGGCGAGACGTTAATATCAAAGCCGTTCAATAGCTTGCGAATGAAGATTGAGAAGAGCAGAGGCGCAGTAACTGTTCCCTGCTGTAGACCATTCAAGACCTTGAACTCGCGCATTGTTGTCAGATTTCCATCAGTTACAACAAACGATTTCCCGTATAACATATTACACATCACGGCGACAAGGTGTCTGGGGAATTTGTCCTGAAGGAGTTTAAAAATGAGTCCATCTAACCATACCGTATCGAAGGCTTTCTCCATAGCAATGAGACATGCTCCAACACATTGTCTATCATTTAGTTTCCAACAGATGTCTGAGGTTACTTTCGTTATTGCATGTGTGGTCGAATACCTGGCACGAAAACCAAATTGGCAATTCGGCATCAACTCATATTCCCCATTGTGGGCGTTTAATGCTCTGTTGAGTATCACTTAAAACACCTTGCTGATGTTAGGCAGCAAGCTGATTGGGCGATAGCTTTTGGGGCATGAAGATTCTTTTCCTTTCTTCAAGATCGGAACTACCTTAGGTTTCTTCCACTCATTTGGGAAATATGAATTGCTCAACATGTTGTTGAACAATATGCAATAATTCCTAATTTCAACCTCAGGCAAATGTCGGAGAACTATATTTGGAATACCGTCAGTACCACATGATTTCCTGTTGTTTATCTTGCGAAATATGAAACAAAAGTCTTCATAGCTGACAAAATAATCAATAAGATTCAAGCTCGGTATGAGGTCAGATGTTAATGTTTCATTGAAATGAAGAATTGATTGGCCGTTCAGGCTTGATTTGAAGTCGGAAACTTTTGCTTCAACGACCTCTGAAAATATTTCGTTCCCTCTCTCAGGGTTTGGTAGATGAACCAATTTAAAATGTGTTCCAATCAGGGTAAGTTTATCCAATCCTTCACAAATAATCCTGTTTCCATTTCTATCCGGAGTCGTACTATCAGTTTCGATACCAGCCCTATCGAGAAGATTTATCTCATCACTAGTGACTTCAAAATTCGATACCTTCTCTCGAGACTTCTTGCGGAATATGCTATTCACTTTCGCGAACACGCCGTCTGGGTCCTGTGGGCTAATACCCCTCAATTTTTCCACCCATTGATTGCTGACCTCACTCCTGAAGTATGACCGGATTAAGGTCCGGACATTCTTCAGATGTAATTTCAACAAAGACAACGAGGGATGGTTGTAGTCCAAAAATCGTCGATAAATATTGTTGACGCGGGTGAGAAGGAGGCTTTTCAATCTTTTCAACCTTGCGATGGTTGGTGTTTCATATCCTTCCATATTGTTTCGATGTTTAATCTTTGGAACTACTTTCTCAATCGTTTCGAACGTCTACTTCTCTAACTTCGACAAATAGACATCTATTTCATCGTTAGTTAGATTCCTGTCATTAGGAACCATTGAGCAAGAGTTGCCACCATCAGAAGGGGGACATTGCTTCTGGTACTCCCGATTAAACTTCTTTTGAAACTTTCCCCAGTCTGTTTTTTTGAAATTCAACCGACGATTTTCATGTTGAACTAGAATGAGGAAGAAATCATCCCTGTGATGATTGATTTCCATTACGATTGCGTTATGGTCGCTATCATAAGGAAGCACCTGCAGTTTCCATTGAGGACTATTAAAGTTGAATTCGAGTCTTGTGTCAGCAATGCAGAGGTCCAAATATGAATTTGTCCTAGGGTATGTTGGGAACTCCGACCCATATAGATTGCACCTGTATTCAATTTGGTTCTCTGTTATCCATGGTTTCAGGAATACACCTCTTGGATTATTGGTGGCGTTCAGCCATGATGTATGCTTGGCATTCAGATCACCAGCAAGAATATAATAGTTATGCAGCCTGTTCAATTCGAGTATTTCAAACAAGGAATTGAGCTCCTCCTTGAGCTTGAGAACAGTTCCACCAGTTGCATAGGCAGAGATAACGAAGAGGTTATCCCCACCTGGCAGTGAGATTTTGATAACAGACACTTCAAGAGATTCAAAGCTTTTAAATTCGACTTTTTCAATATTTTGGAAACGATAGGGTCTTCGAACCAATATCCCGGTACCACCTCCCCCATCACCTATTACCCTATCGTTTCTTACGAATTCGAAATCCTTGAATGTCATGGAAAGCCATGAATTGAGGTGGATTTCGGTTAGAAGCAGGATGTCAGGCTTTTGTCTGGCAATGAATTCAGTGAGATAATCACGCCGATGTATAGTAACAATGGAGTTGACGTTGATCGAGATGAGATGAATCCTATCCATGGGAATGTGACTGGATGACAAATTATTTTGAGGCATTTGAAACCCCTAGACGATGAAAAACAAGATTAATTTTTGTATCTTGCTTATCGATTCTTTCCGATAGAGAATTTAGTTGCTGTAAAATTTTGAGAAGCAGCTCATTATTGCCACTTACATTATTTACACTATTTTCCGCATTTTCTGCTGGTCCTCTAGCGGCTTGTGCAAATAACACTCCGGGCTTGACGAAGTTAGGAGCTAAGACACAGCGGTGTATTTGTGTTTGCTTTGGGGCAGATTTCAATCTTGCATCCTGATATCGGGAGCATCCTCGATATGATGCCGGGTGACCAAAAACACCGCAGCTCACACAATGTAATTTCTCTTTTGGCTCCGTCTGAGCCAATTTGCACTCACCGGGAGCATGCACGTCTTTGCATTTAACGCATCGGTAATGCATGACGCAGTTGGCAGCCGAATGCCCAAATCGTTGGCAGCGATAGCACTGGTTGATTTCTCGCTTCTGGAGGCGTTCCCACCTCACCACTCGAAAATTTAAATATCTTATTTGCTGAAGAGCGCTTGGACTGCTCTTATTTGTTATTTATACCAAATAATGTGGTAATTTTTTTTTTCTACCGTCGACCTTCTTGTCGCGAATGTTTTAACTGAGATAAACTCGATTTGTGGTGCTGTTTCCTTGAGGACCTGAAGAAGATCGACGGTATCTTCTCCGCAGTCCAAGCCCTTCAGCAAGAACGTCTGGTTCTTCTCGCTTTTGGGGGTATAAGTGAAGTGCGGAACCTCCCCAGAATTCAAAGCATCTTTCGCTGACTTGAAATCAACCAGTGATTTCGTTCTAATTGATAGCTTCTCGGAATTTATTCGTTTGATTTCGAAATTTGTTAATTTGTTTTCGGCTGCCAACAGCCGAACCATGTCCTTTCCGCTTTGACCGAAGACATTAATTGGCGGAACTTTCTCGGTATTCTTGGTTACTTTTTGAGGAGGACCAGCAGAACTACGGGCTGGTTTCTTCTCCTTATTTCTACTTTCATTATTTTTATTTTTAAATATAAGATAAAATTATCATCTTTATTACCTTCGTCCACCTCCATATCCTGTTGGAGTCCATCCAGCGTTGCAAAGTAGTTCTTGCTTTCGTTGGTGCCACCAGCACTTAGTACCTCTTCAGTGGTTATTGGATTTGCAGCTTTCTTCTGTTTTTCGATTTTTCGTATCGGATCACTCTCTTGAACTTTTTTGCCGTCTTGAACATTTCTTCGTACGTTTGAATTCCTGCCTTTAACTCTTCGATTTCACTTCGAAGGCGACACACCTCCTGTCTATCCTCGAGCACTTGTGTTTTACGACCGGCATCTGCAGTATCCTGGGTGCTCGTGTGTCTCCGCTTGTTGACACTTGCCAATTTCACACCGTCACTCTCCCCGGGGCCCCCCAACGGAGGGAAGCCGTCGGGCTCCTCCATACAGCAGTCCCGAGTTGTCATTGGTTTGCTGCCTTTTCTTAATTTATTGGTATGGTTGGTCGATGCCTTCGACGATTAATTCTTCCCCAATAAAATCAAAACTTGCTTTTGCTGACTCGTACAAATTAATTCAATTATTTGAAAGACTTTTGTGAAAAATTAATTAATTTTTAAAATCAATGACAGGAGCGATTAAAAACGCGTCTACACGCAACGAGTGCTAGACGTAGAATTTATTAAAAACACGTCTACACGCAACGAGTGCTAGACGTAGAATCCACTTGAACGACCAGTAATTCAAAGCAATGAAGACGTCATCGGTGCTTACGTCATTGCAACAGCAAAATATATGCAAACAATCAACGTTTTGCTGGGAATGTTTCAAACATTCGAAATATATTGATTACACTATATAAAGCACCAAAAATACAAATTATTAGTAGACTTGTAGCGAATAGTCAAATAAAAGGGACGCCCCCTTACAAAATAACTAACTACTAACAATTCTACTACTATTCACATATAACATAAGATGTGAATTTATTTACAGCAGTTCATATTCGTTTTTGATTTTAAATGTTTGACAACCTTAATTTTTACAGCCGCTACAATACCTCCCATTCAAATTTAGCGTCACACATTTGATTGACAATTTAAATTTTCATTTGTAGTTTTTTTTTGTTATGGGGCCAGGATATGTTTTAATATTGGTCGTGCGCTGCTGCTTGTTGTCGATTGATTCTAAGGAATAAGTTCTGGATTGTTGATTGTTGCTGCTGGTGGGTCTGGACGCGGTTCTTCATGTTCCTCTGAAATCAAGATAAATGCTGGCATTAACCGCTTGAATGAAACGTTAACTTTCTTTCCATTTATTTTCAGCGTATATACTCGCTCTGAAGGACGGTTTAGCACTTCAAATGGTCCAGAATACGGTTGTTGCAGTGGGTTTTGGACAGCATCACTCCTTAAGAAAATGTGTGTATTCTCAAGTCTTTGTACACGAACGTTTTGTCTGCACAATGATGCTCCACAGGTACCGGTCGTAGAGGATGTATGTCTCGCATCAATTTTTCAATGAACAACATAGTATTACCTGCATTCGTATCTTCAACGAAGAAATCGCCGGGCAATCGCAGTGGGCACCGTACACCATTTCCGCTGCAGAACACTTCAGATGTTCTTTATATGCTGTCCGCACACCGAGAAGGACCGTTGGTAATGTTTGCACCCAGTTTTTGTTTCTAATGACACATCAACGCTGCTTAGAGGGTTCGGAGCCATCGTTCGACCAAACCATTCGATGCGGGATGGTAGGCAGTAGTTTTGATGTGATTGCATCCTGTCAGATGAGAAAGATTTTGAAATAGAGTGGAGTCAAACTGTTTAACTTGATCTGTCGTTAAGGTGCTCTAAATCTGCTGATCCAGTTCGTGCAAAATGCAGAAACCACTGTATCAGCTGTTATATCCTTAACTGGAATAGCCTACGTCCACCTTGAAAAACGATCGACCATTGTCAGAAGATATTTATATTCTAGCAAGGTGTTTAGTGGTCCTACGATATCGATATGAATGTAAACGAACCGTTTGTCAGGAGATGCAAATTGCAATGGAGGTTGTATGACGTGACATCTTATCTGCGATCGTTGACATTGAAGACAGCTTCGAGACCAAGCTACAATATTCTTTGACGCCAGACGTACTTTTTTTTAATCAGTCGGCTGGTTACACGGCTGCTCGGATATGATTTTTTTTGGTAGGGAGATGAATGCTATTCATGCACAGAGTGTGGGACTCCCATGCGCGACTGGACTACCCACTAAACACCACCCCTGTCAACCTGAGAACCCAGCCTGGAACCGTTTGACACATTACTTCGGGCCAGGTCTCGTTTTGTTACGCTGTGGGGTCCCTTCAAGCTGAGGAGTCCCTTTCCTAGCGGGATGGGAGAGGGAAAGAGGAAATGCCAGGCAAGCGATCCCTCAGCCCCAGCGCCCCCGGCTGCTGTGAGTCCCTTTTATATTTTATGACTGCCCGAGCATAATGTGCCACCTGGTTCCATTTGTCAACCGATTCGAGCATCACCGCGACTATATTATCTGGGGTGAGATCTCCTGTCTCCCTGTAGAGTTCCCTTCGCATCCTGACCCATTTTGTACACGCAAAAAATGTGTGACAGGCATTGTCCTCCTCTCCTGGGCATAACCGACAATCGGGAGACCGTGACATACCGATCTTGTGCAGGTAAGACTGAAAATACCCATGCCCGCTCAAAAGATGGGTCAGATAGAAGTCAGTTTCACCATGCCTTCGATTTAGCCACGGTCTCACATTCGGGATGAGGCGCGCAGTCCACCTTACCTTCGTGCAATTTACCCAAGACTGCTGCCAATCGTTGAGCGAGCGCTGTCTCTCCTCGCGGACAACTATCTCCCTCGCATCCTCGTTTCGGCGCAGGTATATAGCGCGGCGCTCTCGAGCAAGGAGGGCGACAGGTATGACGCCTGCAATCACTCTCACCGCCGAGTCAGAGACTGTTGGATACGAAGATGCAATTCTCAGTGCTCCTCTTCTCTATACCTGTGCCAATCGTTTTCGGTATACCTCCTTGCTGAGAGCGTCGCCCCATACCTCTGCTCCGTACATTAGCACTGACCCTACAGCACTCATCAAGAGGCGTCTTCTTGATGGGCTGGGTCCCCCTACGTTGGCCATAAGTCGACTCAGAGCCGATATTCCCGAAGCAGCCTTCTCAGCCGTTGCCCTGATTTGCTCAGAGAAACTCATCTTCGATTCGATCAATAGCCCCAGGAACTTCACCACTGGCTTCGATTCAATTTGTATGTCTCCAATACTGATCATCCTTACTCTAGGGATTCTCTTTTTTGTCAAGATGACCACTTCGGTTTTCTCCAGTGCTAAACTGAGCCCGCGAGCAGTCATCCAGTCTCTCACTCGGCGCATTAGCATACCTAGCCTAAGTTGCGCTTGTTCAACGGTGCGTCCGGCGACCAGAGCCGCAACATCATCCGCATAGCCGACCAAGCGTGACTCATCTGGCATCTCAAGTCTCAGTAGCCCGTCGTAATACACGTTCCACAGGTCCGGACCAAGGATAGATCCTTGGGCAACACCCGATGTAATTTCCATCCTTCGTTGGCCCTTTGTCGTTTCGTAGAGCAGGCTTCGGTCCTTTAGGTAGTTCCTCAAAAGCCGCATTAGATATCCTGGAACCTGAAAAGAGTTTTCCAGCGTGTCCAGAATATCCACGCATCTAGCGGAGTTAAAGGCATTCCTGACGTTGAGTGTCACCAACCGGACGATCCGTCGCTTGGTGCGACTATATGCCTCTGCCTTTTGGACCGCGTTCACCACCTCTTCAATCGCATCAATGGTAGAACGTCCTGCTCTAAACCCGTACTGCCGAGGAGATAGGTCCCCAGCAGCACGAATCGCGTCAGTGAGTCTTCCCTTGATGAGTTTCTCTAGCACTTTCCCAGCCGTGTCTAGCATACATTCCCCTTGCCAATCACCACGAGCCTCGCCACCTTCGATCGTCCCGTAGTCAAGCGTTGAATGTGCTGAGCAGCAAGTCAGGACAATGGTGATAGACGAGCCACAACACCTCAGCTGGAACACCATCTGAACCTGGAGCCTTCCTCGCTTTCAATGAGAGGACTGCCGCCTCCAGTTCCAGCTGTGTGAAGAGTGGACACTCTACTGCTGTTTAACCATGGACAGCGTCAACACGGACGGGATGGGCGGGGAAAAGTCCCCGCACTATCGCGTCCATCTTTTCCGCGTCATCTATACAAGGCTTCCATAGTGCACCAAGTTTCCGCATGACCAGCTTGTAGCCAAGGCCCCACGGATCCTTGTTGACATTGTCCACTAGGTCTTGCCAGCAGCGAGCCTTGCTACTGTTGATCAGTTTGCGAGGGCATTATCTGGCCGACTTATATGCTGCCACCCAGTTGCATGCCTCGTCACGGTTCCGTGCCCGTTGAGCCTCACGTCGACGCTTGTGACACACCCTTCGCTTTTCCGCGATTTCAATTGACCACCAGTACACTGGGGGCTTGCCGTGCCGGGGTCTTCGACGGGGCATGGAAGTGATGCAAGCAGTCGTAATGATGCTTATAGTTGAATTCCCCACGTCTTGAGCTGCCAGTTCTTCCGTCCCCTCCGAAGCTCCCTGCAGCGGCTCACCTGCTGTGAGAACCTTGATGAACCTCTCGACGTCCATCCTTCCAAAGTTTCATCCAATTGTAGAAGGCCGAGAGCACGAACGTCGGGAGACAGCATCACTGATCTTAAGCAGAATCACTGATGATCACTGGCTGAGTAATACTTTCCAGTTGTGTATCCTCCGTACTAAGGACTCCGAGGCAAATGTCATGTCTGGTATGGTTCCCTCACGGCCAACACGGCGGAAAGTCAGCGTATTTCCGGAGTTTAGTACGACGAGGGCCGTCTTGGCCGCTATTTCCAGAATTCGTTTTCCCCGCGGATCCGTCTGAGGCATGCTCCATTTGATTGCTTTAGCATTGAAGTCCCCCCCAACGAGCACTTTGCCCTCTGCGTTCGAGACAGCGCCCTCCAGAGCATTAAGCTTGGCTTGGAAAGATGACATCGACTCGTTAGGCGTTAGGTACACACTAAAAAAGGTGATCCCTGACCACCGACCCCTCACGAAACCATCCCCTCGTCCACAAATCTCCACTTGAAAGTCACTGTTCCGAGCCCAGATGGCAGTACCAGTTTCATCAGAATACAATAATGCAGGACTTTTATTATGGTGTTGCTCACTCAGCAGCAAGAAGTCAGCTTTCATGTCCCTGTCAAACTGCTCAAGCAGATTTTCGGCGGTTGAACTGCGGTGTAGGTTTAGCTGCAGGATGCGGGTCATCGAAGCTCTGATTTTGCCTTGGCTTGGGCTTCCTGGAACATCCGGCATTTTCCTGATCCCAAGACGTGTCCAAAATCAGGTTTTGGATCAGCATCCTTGCAAAGAATACAGTGTGCCTCCTCCGTACACTCTTTTCTTTAATGTCCCATTTCACCTCATTTGTAACATAGGAAACTCCTATCGGGTCCTTTCAATACTTGTGTGGTGTGACCATAACCAAGGCATTTGAAACATTGAAGAGGCGTTGCTCTTCGCCGTATCCTACAGACAACCCACCCAATTCATACTTTGCCTTTGTTCAAGAATTGTTCGGCGTCCTTTTCGGTCAAGTCAACTATGGCCATGCGTTGTCCCCTGTCATTTTCTGGTGTCAGTCTCGCTTTAATCCCTCCCATGCTAGGGAATTCCTTTTTGTTGGCCTCTTCTACCTCGGCCAGATCCGTCACGCAGCCTATGTCTCGTATTTCGATCGTTGCCATCGGCTCGAGCGGGGCTATAGTTGCGCTTTTGCCGAGGACTTTTTTGACTGCGTCACAGAATGCTTCTTTATTGCCGGCCCCTGCTCCGAATTCGACCAGTACGTGGCCCGACCGCGTTGGTTGTACTACTTTAATGGTAGTATTGGTGTCTTCTGGCCTTACGTTTCCCCTGATGTCCCGCAGTACCTCCGCGTAGAATCGGCCAACTTGGGGCTTTACAAGCAGTGCCTGCTGCCCGGGTCTTCGTCGGGGCTTCCACCTCTCCTTTTTTCATCAGGTCCTTTTTGTAATTGGGCGTCCGTAGGAACTTTACTTTCTGGCTTTTTTTGAAGGAGTTTCTTTGCGGCTTTCTTCGCTCCTTTGGTAAGCACTGTCTGGAACCCCTGATCTGGTGCTCCACACCTATCAAGGGCCTCTTCCTTCCTTCTCTTATCCCGATCTCCTTCGATTGGGCTAGACGCCATTCTTTTATTGACGTTTAATGGTGGAGCTTGGTTATGATAAGCGGTGAATAGAATCAAACACACGTTGTCGAAGTGTTTTGGGACTCCTGTTGATGTGTCGCAATATACAATGTTGTCGTGAAGTGTATCTGTTTAATTTTAGTGATGTTGTATTGTTGCGGATATCCTTTAATTCCTTGTCCGTGCCTGTTTTACTGCAATGTCGGCTATATCCAGCATTGCAACTGTCGATACAATATCCAGTCGAGACAAAGCATCCACCGCGGAATATTGATCTCTTTTTATATAAACAAAATCCGTTGTAAACTGCGAAATGTTATTTAGTTGTTGGGCTTGACGAGGCGATGCTTTACAAATGTTAGAGGCTTATGGTCTGTTTTAATCACAAATGCTCTTCTTTCTAGCTTGTCACTAAAATATTATACAGCTGAATAAATTGCTTGCAGTTCTTTTTCGTAAGTGCTGTATTTAATTCGGGCATCACTGAGCTTCTTTGAGAAAAAGCCTAAAGGTTTCCACTGACCTTCGTCAAATTGTTCGAGAACTGCGCCAATTTCCATATATGAAGCGTCGGTTGAAAATGCCAATGATGCATTTGGAGCAGGATGCGTGAGAAACGTACCTCTTTCCAATATCTGTTTGCTGTTTTCAAATGCTTTTTCAGCTTCTACGGATCACTTAATTTCTGTTTTGTCGTTTCATTTGTTTTTCGCAACGAGGGAATTTAGTGGCATTAAAATTTTAGCTGCTCCCTTCAAAAATTTTCTATAGTAGTTGAGCATGCTCAAGTATCTTCTTAATTGGACTATTGTTCGTGGCTTACTATAGTTCTTGATAGCGTCGACCTTGCTGTTTAATGGTTGGATACAATCTTTGTTTAGGCAAACATCCAAGATATTTGACATCCGGCTTTCCAAATACGCATTTGGCAGTATTAATGTGGATTCCATATTTCGTGAGACACTCGAAAAAAATCCTTAGGTGTTGTTTATGTTCTTCTGGATTCGATGACGTGACGAGAATATCATCCAAATATCCACAGCAAAAATCAAGACCATGTAGTACCAAATCGATGTATCTTTGAAAAGTTTGTGCAGCATTCCGTAGTCCAAATGGCATATCAAAAACTCACAGAGTCCAAAAGGTGTTATTACTGCGGTTTTTGAAACATCCTCTTCCACAACAGGAACTCGATGATACGCTCAAATTAGATTAATGGTAGAAAATATAGTGTTACAATGAAGATTGTGCATAAAATCTTCTACTCCAACGATTGGATAACGGTTGGGTATAGTGATTGAATTCAACCGCCGGTAATCTCCACAGGGGCTCCATTCTTGAGATTTTTTTGTACAAGATGTTGTGGGCTGGCACATTGACTGTTCGACGGACGGCATATTCCCATTTGAACCATGTGCTCAAATTCCTTTTTCGCAGCATCATACTTCTCCAGTGCTAAATGACAAGCCTTTCTGCAGCTGGAGGTCCATTTGTTTTTATAAGGTACCTTACCGGGTGGTCTTTTTCGTGTTTCTTAGTATAAGGGCTAATTAAGCTGGGATATTCGGCCAATATATGATGGAATTCGTCCTTTATGAAAATTGTCCTTCTGCTGTTATTTCGGCGATTGTCTCCAATTTCGTTTCGTTGTCTATAAGTCGCTTCCTATGTAGACCGATCAACAAATTATGAGCCCGGAAAAAATCGGTGCCTAATATGGGTTATGACACTTGAGCTCGAATCTTAATCCTTTGTCAACGAAAGTAGACGTTGGCCGTAGGCTTTAATATGTGCTCCATTTGCAGCATATAAAATATAGTCGTAAGCTTCTTTGTTCTTTATTTTGTCACATGTAATGGCTGAGATGTCGGCTCCAGTGTCGACTAAAATGTGATGTGTGTATCTATCTGCAACTATAAGACGGTTCTTTGACGAGTCACCACCGCTGACCGATAATGATGATAGCGGTGGAATTAGTTTTCCGACGACTTTAAAAAGTAACAGGGTGGACGACATTTTCGGGCTTTTTCACCAAACCGTTCGTGGTAGAAGCAATTTCTGTTTTTCGAAAACTTCCCTTGCGGATAATTAAAATGCAGTCGTGATCGAAAACGACGCGGTTGTCTTTTGCTAGCAAGTTCTAAATTTTCAAGTCTTTTCAAAATTGCATTTGACACACTGTTGTCTGTTTTCGGTTTAATGTCTACTGCAGTCACTGTGTCCATACCAAACTCATCACAAATTTTATCCGCAGTTTCCACTAACATATTAATATCGTTGCTCGCGGTTACAGACAAAATGGGGCGAATACGCGATGGTAATCTACCCAACCACACAGCGCAAATGCATCATCGGGTAATTGCGGCCCGGCAAGCGATCTCATTTGATGGAATAATTGCGATGGTTTTCACCACCTGATTCTAAATCAGTTAAGATGGGCGTTAACTGATTTTCCGAAGAGTCCGAATATCGCGAGATTATATGTTTTTTTAATATTTCGTATTTATTCGCGTCACCTACATCTCTCAAAATGTCAGTCACTTGTTCATATACTTCACTTTCAATCGAAGCCACTACAAGTTGAAATTTTGATGTATCGGATGTTACGCGATTTATCGCAAACGACGCTTCAATTCGCTCGAACCACACATCGGGATGAAGCATGAAAAATGGCGGCAATTTTACATCATGTAAAGATTCCACACAAGGTAGAGATGAAACTCTTCGTTCTATTTCACGGTTCACGTCACGCGCTGACCTGGGAGTTTCATCCGTAGACGCTTAAATATCGTCTTTTTCAAATAATTTAGGAATCGCACCAGAAGTTACTATGTTTTTAAATGCGGGGTCACCACTTTGTAGGGAATAGTCAATTAAAAGAGACGCTCCCTTACAAAATATTTATTTATAAATAACGATGTACTTTGTACGCTGGTTCGGATGGAACTAACTATTCTACTATTTACTTCGGATGGAACTAACTATTTACTATTTATTGTGAATTTATTTACAGCGGTTCATATTGGTTTTTGATTTTAAATGTTTGACAACCTTACTTGTTACAGCCGCTTCAGACTCACACGCAAACATCAACAATAAATATGAGGAAGAAATGAAAGCGACAAAAGTGGTAGGCGTAAAGAGAACCGTGATAATGGGTAATGAAAGTTAAAAGTCATTTTCCATTGAATTGATTAAAATGAAATTTTGGCGATAAACTATTTCTTTTGATCAAAAGGAATGCGGGAGTAGTTTAAAGAATGGTCAGAACAAATTTCTTGCATGCAAATTTTGGATATTCTGAATCTTCTATTATACAACAGTGCTTTACAAAGATGTTGTGTACAAAAAATGTCAGTCCACATAATTTATCGTTTGTGATGTTAACATTTTCAAGGCAGATTTTTATCATTTTTTTGCGTGGACTCTAATTGGATTTGTGGCTACATATTTCAAAAGTAACAATCTTTTTAAGATATTTGAAGTTTTCTTCAGATTTTTTCAAACATTTTCAATTATTCCTTTAGTGAGACATATCGTCCTATTAGTCTATTAGGTTGGGACAATATTTCCCATCAGTCCTAAAATAAGACACATGAATAAGTTAAACAAATAGTTTTTAGCAAACTTTTACATAATTTAACGTATGGACAGTGGTTAAACATTCATGACACAAAGGCTCACAATATGTTCTGCAAACAGTTTTTGTTCACCTTTCGAACTTCCTTTGTGAACATTTTGTACATCTTCAATTTTTATGCTCAACAATCGGCATATGGTCGCCAACATTCAAAATTGTTTTTTGCCTCTTTGATGGTCACCCAGAAGTCGAACGTCTCTTCACCACGGCTTTGCTTTTCCCTTGTTCAATGAGGCTTTCTACCAAGAATACCAAGAAATCCAAAAATGGTATCCTTGTACCTCTGAGTTCATTGTAAATTATAGAAGCGTTTACAGCAACTATCATCAACAATTCATGAAATACTTTTTTCCACCGCTTGGTAGACTTGCGATCAAATTCATACAGGCCAGATAAATGATCAGTCAAGCCGACCACTTCCTTATACTTTTTGTAAAAGGAGATGATCACGGGACACACACAAGCAAGTTTCTCGGCGCCATTCTTCAATAATTCATCTTTCATGTCTTGCCATCTAGCAAAGGTTATTCCGTCATTTGTGCATAAAAACTTTGCTTTGCGTTACTCTAGTTTACCATGACTTTTTGGTATATTTTTTCGCGATCCAATACAAGTTCCTACTGTAGTATATGGCAGCGCTTTCATCAATGTTAACGAAGTAAAAAATTGGTCGATGCAGATCACAACATTTGTATTCCTTATTGAGCTGGTAATTTTCTAACCATTCTTTCTCCTACTGTTCCATCTATTTGCCCATCCTCATTTCCACTGTACACATTCAGGTCATATACATAACTGGTAAGAGAGAACTTTATTCCAAGTTTGATGAGCTTCAAGGGCGAATTCTGCTTCAAACTCGACCTTCCCTTGAATTTTGCCATACTTTCATCGATAGATTGGTAAATTGAATCCGTTCTAGCTTTTTGATATGGCATTTGAAACACTTCAGGAGCTCATGATATATCTTGGAGCAATTAGTTGGTTTCTCAGGGTTGCTGAAGTATAATTTAGAAACGAGCAGCTCATAGCAATCACGTCACATTGCATATTTTATTGTAGTGTTGCCCATAGAGGCATACTTTGGCTAATAGTAGTTTAGACTTTTTTGTGGTAGGGAGATGAATTCCCATTTACGCACAGAGTATGGGACTCCCATGCTCGCAAGAAGGCGGCTGGATTACCCATTAAACCCCTTCCCTGTTGACCTAAGAACCCAGCCTGGGTATGAAATAAGAGGATCATACCATTATCAACAAAGTTGAAAGAATTTCGACTTCTGAGGTTTTTGTTATTGCTATGCTCATAAATATCTCCCTTGATAATTATTTCAGATGTCCATTCGCGAGGAAGGAAACACATTTTTCATGTATTTCCTCCCCCCCTGTGCCCCACTGAAGCAAAAACTGTCAGTTTAAGAACTGTTTTGAAAAGCTCCCATGAAAACTTTCGGCTACGTTTGATGAGTTTTTTTTTCAGGGGCCACTCTCCTGTACTGTTATCATCGATTAATGGCCAATTTTTTCGAATCCTAGAATGGTTATAAAGCCCTTTTTCTAGGAGCTCTCTCCCGCCTTCTTGACTTGTTTCACTTATGAGCATTAATTGTATGTACTCATCTTCTGTCACTCATTAAATTGAATCAAGTGTTCAAAGCATGCACCTTAAACGCTGAAGTTGGGAAAAAATAACTCAAAATTATTCAATCTTCGCATTTAAAACAGCCAATATTTTGTGTTACGATTACTGATACCATTAGCTGAACCGATTCTCAAAGATATACATGACACCTATCATTCCTGAAATTTTCATGCAAATCCTAGCAAAACTGTAGTGTCTGAGTCGGTAAAAAGCGCATGTTGTTCCATAGCCATATGTTGCCATAGTAATAAATGCAGCGCATGTTGTTCCATAGTAATACAGGAAAATTCAAACCGCTATAACTTCGCCGAATATGATTCAGTCTTTATGAAATTTCAGGATAGATTAATCTTATAAACATTCATCTATGTGCTGAATTTCATTGAATTTAAGGATATCGTTAAGATTTTATTCAAGAAATCATAAAATCGATGAATCATACTATTACTAACAAAGTTGAGCTAATTATGACTTCTCACGTATTTGTTGTTGTTGTACTCACCAAGGCCTACATTCCTGATTTTGTTCAGATTTTTCGGATCACAGGTCTTCAATCGCGAGGGAGGGACCCACATTTTTCGTGTATTTCCCCTCCCTGTGCGCCCTCGAAGCAAATTTTGCCAAACTAAGACTTGTTTTGAAAAGCTCTCATCAAGACCTTTCGTATGATACCCATATCGGCCACCTCATAAAAGTTTCTTTGTAGTTGAACTTTGAAGAGAGCACCACTTTACACCTACATGCAAAATTTGATGCTTCTAGCTTAAGTAGTTTCCGAGAAAAACTGCTGTGACACACGGACGGACGGATGGACAGACAGACAGACGGACAGACAGGACGCGATTTTAGAAGGGTTTTGTAAAATTATTTTACAAAACCCTAAAAAAAGGCTAAAGTCTTCTTGGTGGTGCGGTCCGGCATGCCTCAGTAGCAATGGTTGTTTGCGCAAGTGGTCGGCAGATGCGCCGTCACTTAGAATGCGTGAGATGTGTGAATACATTGTTGTATAGTTTAGATGCATGTTAACAAATCATCTAACTGCACATGAATAAATAAATTTCATGGAGGTTTATGGCATGCGGAATGTGTTAAGAGCGAAAGGATAAGAGCATGTTAGTCTTGACCGGACAACGGGCATATCACCAAAATGACGGGTTCGAATGAGTTAATCGAAGTGAAGTAAGATTTAGCAGTGGAATATAATTAGTGAGAAGATTTTAACAATATATTGTTTGATTTACCAATTGTTTAGCAATACCCTTCTGGCAGGAGCACTTCCTGCTACATTAACTTTTTTTTCTTTTGCTTTAGCACTGCAGCCTCTTTCGGGCCTTTTTTTTAGAGATAATTAAGTATATCATTATCTTAATCGAATCCATCGGCTCTCAAAACGGTAATATGGTCAGTTATATACATTGTCTTTAGGTCCGTCCACCCAGCTGCGATATATTCTGATTTTAAGCTAGTATGTATCATAACTAAACAGGCTTATAGTCTGTCCAAGGAATCACGTGAAACTAATCTCGTTACCATCAGCAGGAAGCAAACCCGGGACCTTTGCCTTACACATCGAGTACAAAAAATGCGTTATGAATCATCATGAGCCAGTCATGACGTCATCATAATCAACAACAAACAGCAAGCGCTGATGAGTACTCTTCAATCGAAGCTGTATAAGAGTAGGGTTACAAATTTATGTTGTATTGATTTTACTGTATCATCAGACGATGGACAAAGTGGTGATTGGTTCACACTTAGTGCGTAAATGAAGTGACAATTAGAGCATCACATTAAAGTGAGATTACGCTTGTGTGGAAAATCTCAATCTTAGGCCATGAAACCAGTACATGGAACGATGAAAACTATCCCAATAAATCATTGAAAACGATTTCACCACCCAAAATAAAATAAGTAAAAGGCTGCGTTTATTGATTTAAAATTTACTTATGCAAATAATTACTTTGACGATGTATATAACTTGTATCTTTACTTTGCCTTCACAAGAAGTCGACAAGAAAACTACACACTTAAATAAACATCATCTCAGAAAGCAATTTGTTATTAGCGCGAAAAAGAAAATGAAAACAGAGATAAAGTCCTTAAAGCGAATAGCAATTGCAACCAGAAGGGAATTCTTTTACGCTTCTTCAAACTCAAAGAAGTTGCTAAAAAAGGATTTATCAGCGGGTGCACATCATTCGAAGATTCTTTCTGGGGTATGATTACGTTTTCTCTATTCCTTAACTATCCAATCCATCACATAATCCTTTCGTAAGTTTCTATTGCTCTGCCTCCGAAGTATTGAATACAGGACGATTAGAGTTCAAAAAGCTTTCAAAGGTATGCGCATGTTATCCGAAACTCTACCAAAATATTCAAGGGGACAAAGCTCCTCCAACAAGGATGAATTCAGCATGTTCACTATATCCTTGCCCTTATCAGTAATGCATTCAGCGTGTTTTGTTGTTCTCACTGCATCAACCATATGGACCAACTACGTCTTTCATCCTCAACATCTTCTTGCGCTGCTGCTGCTGCTTGTGGTTCTGCTATTGCTGCTCCTCCTGATGATGGTATCGTAACTCCGCTAGTTGTTTGGCTGTTCGTCACCACCATACCCTAGGTATCCTGCCGTTTGCCCGTTTTACTCTTTACGAAAATTCATTTCCCGGCTTTTTGTCGGCCAACATCGTGATGTCGTTCGCGTATTCGTCGTAGTTTTTCGCTATTTGTTCATTGTCCTTTTTATGCTTCTTATTATCCTTGGCACTTTTCAATGAATCTTCAGTTATAAACAGATTGTCATTCAGTTCGTACCGGGATCGGTCTAATAATGTCGATGGTGTCGAAAAGCGTGTTATGTGCTATGTATAATGTCAGTTATTATTTTTAAATGAGCTGAAATGTCACGTTACCATTGAGGAATGCTCTCAAGTGTTGAAGAGTGTTTGATTAATATATCATTGATAATTGCAGATGTTGTTAAGTGAATTGAGCGATAACATCTTGCAGTGAGTGAAGTGAAAATTTCAAGAAGTTTTTCCTTTGTTTCGACGAAGAGTACTTGACGTAGAAGTGTTGATTGTAATTGAAGAAGTGAAAGTGTTGTGCGTTCTTAGAACTTGACGGGGATTGAAAAATTATTTGATGGATAGCAGGAAGAAGTAAGCTTATTAAAGATTTGAAAAATTAATTAAATACTGAAAGAAATCAGTTCCCTTCAGAGGATATTTTGAATGATCCCCTCTTAAATAAACTGCAAGATGTGCTTGAATCAAGCTGTTTTCATTAAATTAATCTGATATTGCAATGAATTAAAATGTTTTGTTTAAAGTTGGAGAAAGCTTTTCTTCTATTCAGGTTTCAAATGAAAATTGCAGGGAAGATACACAATAAATAGAAGATGTATCTGCAATGCATTATTCTCTTAGATAAAATGATGAGCTAAAGTACTATATCCTTGAAGAAATAGTTTAGACTGAAGGATATGAGAGCACTGAACTTATTTCAAGGCTAATTGGAGATAAAGTTTATTACCTTCGTTAGAGTTTTCTGGAAATTTCTTGAAGTTTTTCTAAGGAAACTTATGCACTCGAGTTTAGAGGATGTTTTTGATATTACGTTGCCATATGAATAATAATTTCTAGTTGAGAAATTAAACGATGCTCAACATCGTCATAAGATGGAAAGTTTTTGAAGATATACAAAGAATAAGGGGTGGGTTTATTGAATATTTTGTTTTTGATTTTGGTCCTTTTCTGCATTAAATGTTACATCCTGATAAATAATTAAAATAAAAAAATTGATTTACAGCTTATTGCTTATGAGTTTTAATATGTATAACAAATAGCTGACGTTGTACTATTTGAGCTATATTCATTGCAGATGTTGTACTATCTTGGCAATATTCAATTTGAACAGAAATATGTAGTAAAATAACAAAAAATTATTTCAAAAGCTTAAAATCCTCAATTCAGAGAGTTATTCTGAGCAAAAAATTGATTCTTATTTATAATTTGTCGCTTGTAATAAACTTCAATAATAATTGTACGCCAACAATAAATGCCACTCGTATGGTCCTGTAATTTTTGAATAAAATATGCTTAGTAAATAGCTCTTAAAGTTTCTATTTTCACTCATCTTGTTAATTTATAGAAAAACAATTCTAAGTATCTAGTTTTATTTAATAGGTATTCAATGTGTCTGTACCATTTGAGATTAGAATCAAAAATTACTCCCAAATATTTGGGATGTCGATTTTTAGGGACACTTGTGGAATAACCACCAAAGCTCAGGCAAAATGTCCTGTTGGAATTTAAGGATAGTTTATTGACTGCCAACTAGTCCAAAATTAACGAAAGAAATTGATTCGTTTTTAGTTCCATAATTCACCTATTTTTGTCAGTTGCAACAATAGCTGTATAATCAGCATACGAGTATATGCTTTTTGCAGGAGATCTATTCAATAAGTCATTTACATAAAAAGCGAAAAGCAGTGGCGTAAGTATAATTCCTTGTGGTATACCGAAGATAACAGTATGAAACTCCGTCACAAAACCATTATTTTTGTTTTCTATTCCTAAAGTAGTTTGATAATAGTTTTGAAGGTTGCCTCCTAATGACATACCTTTCAATTTTATTTAGTAGAATGCAGTATCGAAAGCCTTGGCAAGCTTAAGAAACCTTATTGATGTTGCTTCATTATTGTCTCTTTAGTTTAGAATTCTTCTTCTTCTTTGTAGCACTACAGCTTCCCTCTGGCCCTCGCTTCTTAGAACTAGCGTATCCACCTGTCTCGGTCCATTGACCGTGTCCTTCAATTTCCAAATCTGAGCAGTGACGAACTGTCTTTATCGACCGTGCAGACCACCGTTTCCTCGGTTTTTTCCACTGGTCTCCAGCCTTCAGTTCTCCCAATGAATACCTTTTTGGGTATCCAATGTTCATCAATACGATTCATGTGGCCAGCCCATTGCAGTTTCCGTAGTCTTACAATTGGTGAGACCTCCGGTCTGTCAAATATCAAATTCCTCATTAGCCCTCGTCTAGCTTCGCCCCAATCTTTCCTCTCAGGACCCATCTTCCGAAGGCGTTCAATATGCTTGCGGATGCTTGGGTTAGAGTTAATGTTTCACACCCATAGCATACTACAGATCTTATCACAGATTTGTACATTTAGATCTTTATTTTCCTGCGTTTGTAGCTGGTCTTCAAGATTGGCAAAACTGAATACAATATATTATTTGCGAGCTGTATTTTTCGGCATAGTTCATCTATTTTATTACCGGTTTTCTTTATTTTCGCGCTAAAATACTCGAGCAAAGCATTATTTGGTACGGTACGTTACGATCAATACTGTCGTATCCTTGCTTAAAGTCAACAAAAATCTGGTGTACGTCTATGTTGAACTCCCAGTATTTCCTTAGTACCCGGTTGACTATAAACAATTCGTCTATCATGGATCCAAATGCTGTAAAGCTACCTTATTACTCCTCAAATAATACTGTTTGCAAATGATCCAATTATATTTTCTCAGATCTTGAAAGAGTATTTTATACGCCCTACAAAGTTGTGATATACCTCTATAATTTTCGTAGTATAGCTTGTCACCTTTTTTGTGGATAGGGTATATAAGCACTTGACTCCACTCATGTGCTGGATGACTTTGCGGATGGCTTTATAAACAGTTCCGCCACCACATTTCACGGGCTCTACTGAAATCTCAATTCTTTTGGGACTAGATGGAGAAACAAAATTCATCCAGAGTTCTTGGGGCTAATAGAAGTTCTCCAGGAATATCTATAGGCTCCAGTGCTCTGGAGCTGTGAAGAGGATTTAGGAGGTCTTTGAAATATGATGCCCAATTTCTCTTAATACAGGGGTCTTGGGCTAATAACCTCACTTCGAGCTTTTCACTGCTTTGTTTGCTAGTCTTGTGTTGTTGCTCGCTAGACTTACATCTATGCTTCTCATAGTATTCATAGTATTTTTTTTTCTTAATTTTAATGATCTTATTCGCTACTATTCTGAGATTTTCATATTATTCTCTCTTTGCTCTGGTTGTCTTACCTAAATATTTTTTGAACGCCGGGTTCTTTTTGTCGAACGCATCACGGCACTCATCATCGAACCAATCATTTCCTTTTGTCGGGCTTGATGTCCAATCGCCACAATCTACCATAATCTCATAGCCACAATATCCATAACTCGTTGCTTGTTTTCAACGATGGATTCAGTGGAATGGGAGCTAGCTCATTGTTGAGAGTCTTCGTAAAGTTTTTGGCCACAGATACCTTTTGTAGCCTTTTGATGTCGAATTTTTATAGAGGGCTGGTCTTTGCTGAATACGCCTTTGACATACGATATTGATGAGTTAATTTGATCAAATAATGATCCGAGTCACAATTGGCTCCTCGATATGTACGGACGTCAAGTATGCTCGAGAGCCATCATTGTTGAACCAGAACATGTTCGATCTAGTTTTGCCTATTGCCATCCGGTGATGCCCAGGTCATTTTATGAATGCGTCGATGTGGGAAGTAAGGAAAACCTCTGTCTAGATTTTCGCTACATTCGAAGTCAATCAGTACTGGCCGTTGTCATTTGTTTCATCGTGGAGGCTATATCTTCCAGTTGTTCTCCGGTGAAATAGCTCATTTCCAACCTTAGCATTGAAATCACCCAGAATTATTTTCGTGTCGTTTATAGGCAATGAGTTGACTCATCTTTTCAGGTGATTGTAGAACTTTTCCTTCATTTCTTCGTGCTTTTCCCTAGTCGGGGTGTTGATTAGCCTGATTTTGAAGAATTTTTGCTTTTATGTATATCGCACACAATCGTTCGTTAACTGCTTTAAAATCAATAACGTGTGATTTGAACTCCCTATCCACAATGAAGGCTACTCTCAATTTTCCTTTTCCAGTGGGTTTTCCACTTTTGAGTATTGAGTGTGTTCTTATATCTTTAATATCATTTCCAATCCAGTTCGTTTCCTGGATTGCCAGTATTTTTAATTTACATTGATCAGCCTATATTCAGAGATTCTTAACAGTGCCATGATAATTGAGTGATCTGACATTCCAGGATCCAATGCCGTAGTCCTTTTTCCGTTTAAGAGTTCTTTGCCGTGAGTCCAATCCATTCTGATGCCCTTCTGCAGGTTTAAAAACATTGTAATATTGTCCAGGGACGGGGAGTTAGCCCATCGTCTAACCTCCATTTTGGTGGCATGTTTAACATATGACTTCGATTTCATTATTAGGTGCGGAAGACTTGTCTTTACCTTCTTACGTCCCCAAAGGGAGCAGTATGTAGGATTTAGTAGCAAAGCTGTAGGTGCACTTAGAGTTATTAGCATTTCTCGGCATTTAATGCCCTATTATTGGAGAACCAGCAGACCCAATGTGCAAACTGTAGAACATTTACCACCATATAATCGGGGGATTTATCATGAAGAATCATGGAAACAATGGGTTCCTTCCCCCTTTCTCAGAAGGGCTTGGGACCATCTACGGTGGAGTTCTTATTGATATTTACAAAAAGTTGATAAAAGGCCAACCATTTACACATTGAACGCTTTGTCAGTCACCGGTGACTGACAATTTAGTATTCCAATTGAGCCGTGTCAGTCGTCGGTGACTGACACTAAATGGCTACTTTTATCTTTTTATTTTGCGCTGTCGGTCATGCTTTCCACGTTAAACTCTACTAGGTTTGCCTGACGTGGCCCTTTTGTGAGTTCCTGTAACTTGGCCCGAGAATACTCCATCGAACAGTACATAGACTCATATATGTGGAAAAAATATTTTTGAAATTAAACTCTAAGATCTCGCAAATCATACATATTTTTTTATTAATAAAAATAAATCATTCAAATGATAGTGTTAACTTCTATTAACAAAATAGCACACGGGTTTTTTTAAGTTAAAATCAAACAAAAATGTAAATTAAATATGAAAATAACAGGTAAATAATCAAAAAAAGCTTGCATAATAAAATACCATATACCAGTTTTCAGATTGCAAATAAAATTAAATATGACAAACGTAAATTATTTTAAAAATATTATCATAACAAAATAATCAGAAATAACAAATTAAAAGTTACAGATAGTATTTTATTGATGTTTTTTATTAAAACATTCCAAACAATAGTGCGGTTGAGATGGACGTACAGGACAATAAGTTATGGCTTGTGAAGTTTAGTTTAGTTAGTATATTTCTTTGCATTAGGTACCACTGTAACATCCTTTGCAATACTTTTTTGATACCTGAACCGGACCTTCTATGCTTTTAATTTGGTGTTTTAATCGCCTTGGTCTTGAAATAGTAACTGCCTGTTCTTGGTTCTTTCGTTTGCAGAAATACTCTACGATTGTTTTTCTGAATTGTACTACAGGTAGTTTTTTATTTGTCGTGGTTTTATGGAGGATAATAGCATTTACAATAGCAGTATTCAATATTAACTCTATACCTAACTTTTTGTACCATTTTAAGCTCTTTAGTAGAGGCGTAGCGTACGCAGTCATTTGATCAGATACGAATAAGTCAATAGCACCCTTGGTCTTATTATAGTCAACGACTTTTTGTGGCTTATCCTTGCATACACCGCGTCTGTTTATAGTTATTACGAATTTCGTGGAATGTTTCTTTGACAACAATATAACGTCTCGTTTATCTTTCCACTTCATAACGGTTAACCCTTTTTCATTTTCTTGTGCCCTGAACTCCCGAGTTTTCAATTTTGCATTTACCACTTCTTTTGGTAGGTGTTTTTTATTTTTTCGCAGTGTTCCAACTAGGTGTTTGTCCTTTTGTAACAATTGTTCGGCCAAGTTTATACTAGTATGCCAATTATCTGTATACAGAGTATGACCTTTGTTGAACCCAGAATGACAAACCTTCATCACTACATAAGTTGGTGTTGTATTCACAGTATCGAAGTGTTTGCCAGTACTACATAATTTGAAAACCTTTATTCCGTATTTGTGTCTTTTCTATTTATTGTGTTGCGTGAATATAATCTGCCCGGGAAACGGCACCATGCTCTCATCAACACATATATTTTCATTCGGAGTATAAGAACGCGGAAAATTATAATTTCGTGTATCAACCAATTCTCTTATTTTATTGAGCCCATCACTTTCATTGGCCCCTTCATTGTCCATAAAATGAAGCATTCTCAACAATATTTCAAACCTGTTTTGGCTCATTATGCTTTTGGCGAATGGTTGATCAAACATTGGGTCATTTAACCAATAGTCAATCAGTTTGGGTAGCCTCACAAGACCCATATACAAAATCAGGCCAAAAAATGAACAAATTGCATCTTTATCTTTTGGTTTCCAATCTCATAAGTGAGATTTTTTTTATATAATTTTCTAGGCAAGTAATTGTTCAGCACGCAAATTTGTAAAAAATGCTATGCAGCTGAAAAACTCATCAGGCACAAGCAATTTATAAAAGTCTTCAGGTTTTGCATTACTCAATGCTCAAAATAAAACACATCAAACCTGGTGATTCTGTATATGGAATTACATTCTGTCGATTTCCTATGGCTTCCGATCATTTCAACGATGATGGACTACTGTCTGAAGTGGATGGCGTAGTAACTTTATCTTCACTCCCAGAATCAGATAAAATGCGACGACGTTTATCTCTGCGTAATCGATGGATAATTAAATCATCTCTTACATTTGACGATCTACGCTTTCTATTGTATTGAGATTCAATAGCATCCGATTGCAAAATATCTTCTTGACTTATATGAGAATCCTCAAACTTCATTTCAGGGTTTTGCTGTAAAATAAATAAACATTTTAAAACAATTATCGACACAAGCTCAATTTGGAGTTGATATTACCGTGTAAAAAAAATATAGTTCTAAATTATGTAAAATTGTTCTCCAGTCCGGAAACGATGTAATTACATGTGATGACCCCAACTGACTGTTGTGATTTTGTTTACTTACCCTTTTCTACCCATGCGATTACCACGCGCTTGACACATGCATGTTACTTGTATAGGCGGCGCAAACCGGATATTTTTGACGTTGACGCTTCGTCTGTCACCTATGACTGACGGGTATTAAAACTCGGCGTTTTATACAAAATTGCATCGAAATAAATTAAAATATTTAAATTCTTATGTATCCTATTAAATATAACCTCAATACAAACATTTTTTTGTCATTTTACGAAATACCCGGTTGGCGTTCAATGTGTTCAGAAATTGACGCAACGAATTGGTGCATTCTTACTCCCACAAATTGTCAATTTTTGTTAGTTGTACCAAGAATTTTGTCATCGGCATACGAATATTTGCATTTTCAGGAATTCTATTTAATAAGTCATTTACACATCAAATGAAATGTAGAAGCCAAAGTATGACCCCTTGTGGTACACCGCAAGTAACAGTTTGAAGTTGACGCATAAAATCATTTTTTTAAACTTTTTCTTTTCTAATGCGTAAGTAGTATGATAACCGTTTTAACGGTTGCCCTCTTAGGCTATATTTTTCAATTTTATTTGTTAAAATGCATTGTTGAAAGCTTTGGTAGGTTCAAGAAAAATATTGCTGCATTTTTATCTATTTGATTAAGAATTCTTCTTTTTCTGTTTCCTAGCGCTCCAGCCCCCCTGTTTCAGTCTATTGACCGGGCTCTTCTATTTCGAATACTAAGTAGCGCTGAACTGTCTACGTTGAACAGATTGTACCAGCATTTCCTCGGTTTCCCGACTAGTCTCCGCACTCAGTTCTCCCAACGAATATTTTTTTGGGTATCCGTCATTCGTCAAAACCCTTTATGTAGCCAGCCCAATGGCACTTTGTTGAGAACGGGTCACCAAAAATTTCATACAGCTCATAGTTGCGTTGTATCCACCAATGGCGCCTGTTTAGTTTCGCTCGAATTATCCGCCTCAGGATCTGTCGCTTAAAGACGTTCAATATATTTGCAGATGCTCGAGTTAGGGTCCATGTTTCACATCAATAGCATAGCACAGAATTTATCCAAGATTTGTGTACTTGGAGCTTTGTTTTACTGTATATGCAGCTGGCCTTCAAGATCGTCAAAACTGAAGAAAATATTATATTTGCAAGCTGTATTCTTTAGCGTATTTCGTCTCTTTCATAAGCGGTTCTCGTTATTTTGGTGGCTAAATACATACATTTTTATTAATTTTTTGATTTGTAGCCCTACTCGTTTTACTTCGCTGTCTAGTTTTCGGAAAAGTTCTTTGGTAGTTGTTAATAACCATGGCAAAATATTGATGTCATCTGTATAAGTTGCTACTTGGATCGAGTTGAATAGTAACGTACCTCTTGTATCAGCAGGTAGTTTTCTCCTTGCTTAAGTCCGATGTTTGCATCGAAGGCGTCGGCGAGTTGGTTGTTGATGCGGGCCAGGGTGGTTATCAACATCATCATCATTTCATTAAGATGAACTAATTTGGCTGGGATGCCAAAGCGAAGCATTATTTGGTACAGTATGTTACTATCAATATAGTAATATGCCTGCTTGAAGTCAACAAAAATTTGATGTGTATCTGCATTGGACTCCCAGCATTTCTCAAGTACCTGCTTGACAGTTTGCAATTGGTCTATTGTCGATCAACCTGCTCTAAAACCACCTTGATACTCCCCAATAATACTGCTGGCATATGGTTTTATTTTATTTTATTAGATTTTTGAAAATATTTTATACGCCGTACAAAGTAGCAATATGCCTTTATAGTTTTCGCACCGTAACTTGTCACCGTATTTTTTGTTGCTATATGTGCTAGATGACTTGGTAAGCGACTTTCTGAACACCTCGGCCACCATATTTGATGAGCTCCCGCTGAATTTCAACGACGTCTGGCGCTTTATTATTTTTTGGTTTTGGTGGTTGAACAAACTTCACCCAAAGTTAGTGGGACTAACGCAAGCAATCAAGGAATATACACAGGCTCTGATGTTCTGGATCTGTGCAGAAGATTAAAGAGGTTCTTGAAATATGGCACCCATCTTTCATTAATCCTGTTTTATTAGCGATGATTTTGCCGATATGATTACAGTAGAGCATAGTCTTGGACTGATAGCCTCATTTCTGGCCTTTCACTACTTTATATACTTGTCTTATATTGTTGCTCACTAAACTTACATCAATACTTCTCAAATGGTTATCATAGTATTTTCTTTTCTCAATTTTTATTATCATTTTCGCTACTCTTCTGAGATTTTCATAGTATTCTCTTTTTATCCCAGTTTGCCTACCAAAATAATCTTTGTTCGTTTGATTCTTTTTGCCTAACCCAATTTGGCTTTTATTATCGATGCCTACAGTTCTTTTGAGCTGGACTTTATGTCCGACCGTTTGTTCTGCTTCGGTCTTAATTGCCACTTTCTCTGCCACCCATGTATTGTTGTTTGTTTTCAACTTTGTGTCTGCTGGGACTGGCACCAACTGTTTCTTGAGAGTCTCCGTGAATTTTTGCCACAGACAACGTTTGTAATCTTTCGATGATAAATTTATGTAAAGGACTGATCTTCACCGAATATGTCTTTGACATTTGAAATCAATAAGTTCATTTTATTAAGTAATGATCGCAGTTACAATTGACTCCTAAGTATGTACCGGACATCAAATATGTTCGAGTTCCAACGTTGTTGGATCCAACCATGATCGACCTGGTTTTGTGTGTTACCATCTGATGATATCCAAGTGATTTTACGTATGTGTCGATGTGAGACGCATGTTGAACGTAAGACTAGGTTTCTGCTACACGCAAAGTCAATCAGGCGCTGTCCATTGTCGCTTGTTTCATCCACCAATCATGCCCTGATAGGAAACCTCATTGCCAACGTTAGCCTTGAAATCACCCAGTTTTTGTGTTGTTTGTAGGCAATGAGTCGACTAGTGTTTCCAGGTGATTGTAAAACGTTTTTTTCCGTTTTTTTTGTACTTTTTTTGGCCTGTGCATGCACGTTTTGTCAGTCAAATTTAGAAGAATTTCCTTTTATTAGGATCACACACAACCATTTGCTGACTGCCTCAAAATTAATAACATGTGATTTAAACTTCCTATCCACAATAAAGGTGACTCCGAATTCCTGCTGCTCACTCTTGAATATTATGTGCGACCTCATATCATGAATATCACATGCAGTCCAGTTCGTTTCCTGGATTGATAGTATGCTTAAGTTACATTGGTTGGCCTGTTGTGAAAGGTCCTTAATAGCACCAGGGTTGTTCAGCAGTCTGACAGTCCGGGGTTCAATGCGGTAGTCCTTTTTCGGTTGCAAGTTCGTTGCCGTAAGTCCAATCGAATCCAAGGCTCTGTTGCAGGTTTCGAAACAATATACTGTTTTCCAAGGATAGACCAACCTTTATTCAGGCGGCATGGCTATTACTTTCGATTCCGTTATCAGATGACGAAGACTCGCTTCACCCTCTTACGTCCCCACAAAACGGGTGTAAGTAAGATGTTGTAGCAAAGTTCTAGGTGTATTTACAATAATTCATATCTTTGGGATTTAATTTCCTATTATGGGGAACCAGTAAGCCCAATGTGCGACCCTGAGACCATTTACTAACATTGAGCTGTGGGTCGGGGAAGCAAAGGGATTCCTCCTCCTTTCTCAAATGGGCTTGGGTGCGCTTACGGTGAAGTTAAAGTCTTGCTTCTAATATACGTTGAATATGTTATTGACAAATTGAAATTTATTTCGATGTGCCGATGTTCAAGTCACCCACTAAAAGATGATTTTTGAAATTATTTTTTTATTGGTAAGTCTTAAAAGTATTAAGCCTTTTTGTCATTTTTCCATTGAATATTTCTTTTATTTAGAATGGATTTTATTTAAGTACATATTGTCTTTTATTATCTATGGCTTTTCTTCATTTTTTGGATAGAGCCATTATTCCATCTGTGTAGAACTTCTGTAGTTTATCTGCGAAAAACTTTGCCAAGTGATTTTCACAGTCCCTTTTTGAAGTGAATTTCGTTTCATTTAGGAAGTTTTCTTCTTCTTCTTTTTAGCACTATAGCCCCTTTCGGGCCTTCGCTTAGAGATAGTTGGAGTATCTCATTTTCATGACCGTATTGATTTTTTCGGAAGATAGTTTTGTCAGTACCATGCTCCCGTGTGTCTGCTCAGCTATGATATGATCTGATTAAATCAGTACATACCACTACTGAGTGAACACTCGTAGTCTGTCCGAATTTAGGAAGTTTTGCAGAGACCGAAACAAATGGCAGTCTGATGGTGCAAGGTCTAGACTATACGGTGGATGCGTCAAAACTTCCCAGCAAAGCTCTGTCAATTTTTGCCGGGTCATCAAAGATGTGTGTGGTCTGGCATTGTCATGAGGGAGAACAACGTCCTTCCTATTGATTTTTGAATTACTTCTCGCAATCTGGTTAATTGCTGACAATACAAAGCCGAATTGAGGGTTTGGCCAGGTTCTAGCACCTCATGATCAACAATCCCCTTCCGATCCCAATCACAGCATAACCTTATTTGGTGTCAATCCTGACTTTGAAGTCGTTTGTGGTGAGTCACTTTTTTTTACCATGATCTTTATCAAACGGCATCCTCGTATCTGACCCATATTTCATCACCCGTAATGATTTGCTTCAAAACTGGCTTGATTTTGTTGCGTTTTATTAGCATTTCGTAAATGAAAATTCGGTCGATCAATTCTTTTGTGTTGATTCATGCGGCACCCAAATGTCGAGCTTCTTTGTGTACCCAACTATTTGGTGATAAATATTCAGTTCTTTAGCAATGTCATGGCTACTTATGTGACGGTCTTCTTCAATTTTTGTAAGATTTCATTGACTTTTTCAGTGATTGGTCAACCTGAGCAAGGTGCATCTTTGACATCAAAATTTCCAGAACGAAAGCGAGCGAACCATCTCTTGGCTGTGGTTTTTTATAAAGTATCTTGACCGTAGACACCACAAAATTTTCACGGGCCTGCGATGCTTTCTCACCTTGATCGTAGTGATAATGTAAAATATAACGAATTTTTTCAGAAATTCCATTCATTTTTAAATGAATACAGCTTTTGACACGAAATTAAAATTGAAGACTGGAATGACATATGAAAATTGCACATTTTTATTTAATTTCAAATTTCCCTTTGCTAGGCCTTACTACCCGAACCTCGTATAGTTTCCTTATGACAGGTTTTTTCCGATGTGCTTATGCTATTCTGAACTTAATTTAATTTTTTTTAAAGGGGTTAATCTATTACCTATTTTAATTCGAAGTGTCTATCTTGCTATTTTCTTTTTTTTATGAATTGATGTTGTGAAATCAATTTTAATTGTCAGAAACGGCCACTATTATGTGAGCTAACCATTTTTTTATTACGCAAGATCAACCCCTCCTTTTTATGTGTAGAGTGACACACTACGAGTAGAGGGTGTTCCAGAAGATCCTCGACACGAAAATGGTGGCGAGTTTAAAATCATAATAACCAGCCTATATAGGGTTTTGCAACTGGGCCATGATTGGGCCAAGCGTGGCCCAATTATTGGCCCATTGTTGGTACATGACTGGATGATAAGACTGGGCCAGACTTGGTGCCAGTTGTTTGGTCAATGCTTGGCCAATGCATGGCGAATGATAATTGCCAATGATTGGGCATTGCTTGGTCGTTGCTTGGCTATTGCTTGCCAATTGCTTGGCCATTGCTCAGCCATTACTTGGCCATTGTTAGGTCATTGCTTGGCCAATCCAAGGAGTAATGGTCCGGTTCTCTTTAGTCATTAATATATCTCGTGCTATCGCTCTATCTTTTCCAGTCTTTGATATCAATCACTGTAGAAGATTGAATAACTACGGTCGAAAAACGACCCCGATAAAATAAGAAATGCTCTAAAAATTATAAGGAAGCTCTTTAACTTCTATTTTGAAGTCTTCATTGCCATTTTTGGATAACAATTTTTGCGAGAATAAAAGATGTTTAATAAAATTTAATGAGAATTGTTTACTTAAAAATGGAATTCTAAAGGAATGACATCTACCATTGAAATTAGTAATATGTTAATTAATTTTTGAAAACATAAGTTTAAACAAGCACCCTATTAAAGAAATAAAATTGGAAATGTTTCACTGTATAGATATATTAAGAAATTAATTTTTAAGCCCCTAATAGATAAAATAAAACAAAATTGCAAAAATATGATTTTAAAAACTATTTACATAAAAGATACGACCACATCACGATAAAATTAATGTCCAAAGTTTGTATCCGTTGAAGATCGTTTTCGCCTTCATCCTTCCCTATCTCCAGCTCCACCAAGCCAGCTACTTCTTTTTTTGAGCAATCCATGCGTTTTAAGCTATCACCAAATTTTTCTTGAACTATGTCTACAAATGAAATAAAAGAATTTTAAGGTTAATAGAGGAATTTATGAAAATTAAAAGATAAACTAACAGCAAAGTAATTAATTGTGGCAATGAAGATTGTGACTAACCTTCTAAACACTTGTAGGTCTCAGTTGAACTAAAATTAAGTTTGCTTACTCCCCTTACTGTCTTGCCTCTTGCTGAGTACTGTGATTGTACAGCCTTGCTCATAACAGCTGGAATGCACTTTCCTATACATTGTTTTGTATTCGTTAGGCTATAACACAAAACACGAAATAGTTTCATCTATAAAATGGGAAAATTTGGAAAGCTACTGGTTATAACAAAATAGAATTTGCAATCTAAAATACCAATGACTGCTTCAGATAAATTGTGTTTGACAATCCCTCATCAAATTTAATAAATTCCACCAATTCGTTTGAAGGCAATGTCATCCCTAAATCATTTTGTGCATCAGCCAAGCTGGTGTTTGGTTGTTCCGCTCGCTGGTTCATAATATCGTACTGAAGATTGCGCTTTGCGGTGATGACTTCTTGCCGAATGATTTGTACAGCTGACGAAAATTTGGCATCCATATATTTTTTGAATAACACCGTCATATTTTGTAAATTTATAAGCAGTCACAATCTAATCAAAATATATGTATTCACCGTTATTTCTTCTACTTGTTAACATACTTTGCAAAATTCTGTGATGCATAGTCCCAAGTAAAGTGTGAGCAGTTTTTGGCAACGTATTATGACGACATCTTCTTAAAGTCACTAATAAATCGGTAATTACATTGAGCTGAAGTTTTTCATGGTTTCTCAGAGCCCATTCACGTATTTTCACTTCGACCGTCCCGATTTCCTTAATTTCCCCTCCCGGTAAACAGCGCCAATGATTGGCAATAGATCATCGCCCAATCATCGGCCATTCAACGGCAAACACTTGGGCTCGATGCGGATTCTCTCAATAGCACAAGCTTGGCCCATCGCTGGCCATTCATTGGCATTCTGAAGTGAAAAATGTTCGTGTCTGCCAATCAATTGCCAGTGATGGGCCAATGTTGGCAGCCGATCATTGGCCAATGATAAGCAGCCATAGATCGGCCAATCCATGGGCTTTTTGTAATGATTGGCAATTCCTATATGGGAGGATATAATTCTTCGAACTCAATTTATGAAATCTGTATATTAGTCAAGTTTTGATATGAAGAATATATTGTTTGATTTACTAATTGTTTTACAATACCCTTCAGGCAGGAGCACTCTCCTGCAACTTCAACTTGTTTTTCATTGTTTGTTCCAATTAATTTTTAATGGGAAAGACGTTATGATAGCCGATTTTCCTCGTTTTCTTTGCAAGAGCGAAATTTTGCGAGTTGCAGGATAAGGCAACACTTGCTGGGAGGCTAACAACAGAAAACACAGATTGCTCGGGTGGAGTAGTTGGCCTGTGGTCTATTCCTATATTTCTCGTCCAAGTCGAGCATCCGGGCTCAGGATTCATAAAATCTACAAGCACTGAGCCAGCTGTTGTGATAGAGGGTGTCAAAGGGACAACAGGTACGTGAGATGGCTCTGCTTCAATATCAGATGATACTATAGCAACAGGCATGGTATCTATCAGCGGCTTATTAATAGTTTCTTTATCAAAATCTACAACTGCCAAAATTGAATTTACTGTTGCAGCCGTTACGATCTCAGGAACAACGATTGGTCTATTTAGCACAGTAGCACGGTTGTTTGTTGTCGTTACAATCATCCCTGGGTTGCTGCGAAGCCAAGCTGTGATTTGTTGGTCGCAGTATGTGCTCAAGGGCCTCATGTATGTTTCATTCAGAACTTGAAGCGATGAGTTGCATGAGGGGGGGAAAAATAAAATAACAACCCCATTGGCACGAGCTTCATTAGTGAGGCCCAAGTTTTGTGTGTGAGTGCTGTGGCCATCTAACAACAACATTACAGGTCGATCAACCGTTGCCCCACTAAATTCAAAAAACATCTTAAACCATTGTTTTTTTAATTTTTAATAAGAATAAACATGTCAAAGGCTTCTTTTTCCAACTATATTTATTTTTATTGGGTGTATATGCGCATTTCGACCGAAACATACGGCCATCCTCAGTACACTACTTCCTACCTATCTTTACCAACCTTTATATACTAGGTGCTATTAGAAAACTAGTTACATTCTTTACACAATAGAATTTTTCTAACATTCATAACTTGATCCTTATTACCTAATTAGATTTATGAGTTTTGAATTATTATTACCTAGGTTGGTGTTCATTCTTAAATTTGCCGGAACTTTACTCATCTGTATGCTTTAGCTGCAATCAAGTTGTTGCCATTTATCGATATCTTTGACTACTTCGACGTCGTTCATTGTTATTTCGTGGCCATTTTTAACTATATGCTCTGTCACTGATGATTTAAAATTTGTTCTACTTGTATGCTTCGCTGCCACAGCTTCTTTGAAGTGTTCTTTGCATCAAACTACCACTAAACGTTTCGTTTGACCAATATAGGGTTAAGGTAAGTAGGAAGTAGTGTACTGAGGATGACCGTATGTTGCGGTCAAAATGCGCATATACACACAATAAAAACAAATATAGTCGAAAAAGGAAGCCTTTGAAATTTTGATTCTTATTTAAAAATTAATCAACGACTATATAGCCCGGAAGAACAAATATTGAATTGGATCTTAAACCAGCCAAGGGATAATTCAGCTGTCATCCAGCCAGAATCGCTGCAAACACCCCAAGCTCCAGGAGCAGCATTGAGCATAAACTGTGAGTCCATTCTCTTTCGTGGGAACACCAGCATTGGAGGCATGTATTGACCACTCGCACTAAAACATAGTTCCACAGTTATTGTCGTACCTCTTCCTGCAGAAGATATAGATCCCACTTGTTTTCTACCTTTTCTTGCAACTATTTTTGATTTTGTTTTTGGTACCACTGAAACTCCTGCTTCATCACAATTATAAATACTTTCTAGCGAAAGCTTATGCTCATCATAAACGTTGCACAGGAAGTTGAAAATATGTTCAACAGCTTGTTTATTAATCCCAGCGGGACGTGCAGCTGAATTGCTTTCAGGTTTTCGTATCGACAATTCTGGATGCCTGCTTAAAAATTGCTGCACCCAATCTTTGCCAGCTTCTTTTCTTTCAGAGTTGAACAAATTTTGCTTTCCGTTTTTTACTGCCAGAGTGTTCACCGTAGCCCTAAAATCTTTTGTTCTGACCCCATAAAGGCGACTTTCCATATCCATTATATAGTTGCAATGCAATTCCTCTTCATCATCAGTAAATGTTCGCTTTTTTGGGCCTAAAGGAACTTTCATCGAAGTTGCAGCAGTAGTACGATCTTCTAAGTTTGCACGAGCTGCTTTGACTTTTCGTTCAAGAATCGTTGTGGCACAAAATATGTTTTCGCAGCTAATTTGTATCCGATTTTCCCTTCAATTACAACATCTACCGCATTTTGCGTACTCTGTTCTCTCCAGTTTCCCCTCTCCGACTTTTTTTTTATAATTTTTCACCATTCTGAAACAAGATTAAAAATATAGAAGTTATGAAGAAGCATAAACTGTTATACTCGTAAAGAAATAATTGAATTTCTTCGATGAGCAAGATGGGGTACTCTATCTCTTTCTTGCCCTCCAATACTTATTTGAATAAAATAACATGCCTTCAATGACCAATTTAGAATATGGACACAAATATGTTCTTACCTGCTGGTATAATCATTGATAAACAAGAATAGCCTTCAGTTTGTTCTAGAAAACTAATATTGAGGTACAAAACGCAATCGATTTATAATGCGCAAATCACAACTAACTTGACAAAAACCGAGTTTTTGGCGCCAAAGCGAAAACACGTGCACTTATAAGCCGGTCACTGCGCTGACTGATGAGAAACACGACGGTGCATCATTGCAAGCCATAGTGGCTGGGATTGATTGTTTGTGTGGCCGTTAAAACGCGTTGCCCCGTCTTGCCCCCCCCCCTCCTTCCCCTAATCTTTCCCTACTATTGAAATGCTCAAGTGTGATTATTTGATCTGGGACAAAACGAAAGATTTTGAGGTCGCTAAACGAAGAAAGTTTTCATAAAAAAGTTTAAAAAAAAATGACTAAAGCTAACCATTCTTTTATGAATTTATTTGTGCTTTTTCTGCAAGGCACAAATGACTTGTGAGAAATTCTTCGTGGCACGAATTATTAAAAAAAAAATACACTTGCAAAGATATTGAAGTAAGTGATATTTGAAAAATCTTTCAATTATTTTTAATTTTTGTTGAAAATTATTAATAGTTTTATCCAAAAATCAAAAATGTTTCGTTTGGTCTACTCATATGTTCATTAATACTTCAACTTTTAGAAGCAAATTTTTACTTTAAAAACCAGCAAAAATGTTGACATAACGATCACTCTTTTTTCATGGATCAACAATTTTAATATTGTCTCACATAGAGTATCATAGAATAATAAGCAATTAAAATTTATTTCAACTTTCTCACCTCAAAGCAAGCACCAAACTCAATTCAGGATCATAATAATAAGCACTCTTCCAACTTTTAATTTTTTGCAACCAAAAACCTTTTACTCAACTTGTTCAAGTTTAAACAGCTTTTGACGTAAATTGCGAATAAATAGGCATATCACCTAGCCAGGAAACTTTGTTGAAATGTCTCACAGGGGAGAAGTAAATAACAGGACAAAAACCCACAATAACAACGACACTCTAAAGTCTCATATCAACTTAGGAGACAGTAGGATGATGGAAAGCTCAACAAGCGGCCAAAAAGATACAAGTCAGGAAGATATCCTTTTCTATCCTACGAGTATCCATTCATTCATTCATTCAATATTCTAGACGTTGAAGATGTTAAAGATACCAAAGGAACAAACAAAATCCTGGCTAGACTTTGATTTTAGGCCGGAACGGGCAGAGTGAGTTTTTGTTGAAAACTTTATCGAATATTCTCATCAACTTCATCATTATGACACAGCAGAGCAGCGTGAGCTCATTATGGCCCTCCGATGAACCCTGAACTAAACTTTCCTATCAAATTAAATTATGCAACATCATTTCAGTGCTATCCTGATTTGATTAGCATTGTTTCTGTTTTTGGATGGTCACAGTGGTCATATCGTTTCTCGTTTAGTTACGAGTGAACTTCCAAAGGACATTAACATTTGTAAGGATTTTGTATATCTCCCAGTGGGTTATTATTGAGAATTCAATTTGAGGTCCGTGGAGACATGAAATGGAAGAAAATGGTTAAAATGTTCAGTTTTGGAAAACATAAAATTTTGTGAATGGTTAAATAAGGGGCATTTTGACCAAAAAAACACAACACATTAGCCCTAGTTGTTAACACTAATGCATCATTTTAAAAATTTAAATAGCACTTGATATTAATTAAAAAACAAGTTGGGTAGACAGACCTACGCTCATGTAAGAAGGGTTTTGTTCTTAACCTCTCAGAAATGCAGTCACCCGCAACGAATAAAGTCGAGAAATATGTCAAAGAGATGTGCACGTCTAAAAGAACATCCATTGTTTTTCTATTGTCAATGGTCGCCATTTTGTTGCAAACCAACAAAAATCACTCAAATCATGAATTAACAAAAATATTAATGTTATTGACCTTATTTGAAAATTTCAAGAAGATCAAATCAAAACTGCAGTGACTGATTCGATGGAAAGTCCATAAAATACCAAAATCATGTGTTATTGTTGTTGTACTTGGAGAAATTTCAAATGGCTATAATTTCCGTGTATATCATTCGATTTTCACCAAACTTACAAAATTAACGGACCTGTTGTATGAATACTTAACCATCGAATTTCGTTCAGTTTTAGGGTACATATACGATTTAATTGGGGAAAATGTGAATTTCGAATATCATATTATTAACAAAGTTGACCGAATATTGACTTGTATTTGTTGTTGTACTCATAAACACCTACCTTCATAATTTTTTTCAGATTTTTCGCATCACAAGTGTCGTAACGGGAGGGGGAGACACAAATTTTTCGTGTATTTCCCCTCCCTGTGCGCCCCTCGAAGCAAAAAGTTTCAAATTAAGACCAGCACTTCTGATCAAGACCTTCCATTCGATACCCATATCGGCTACCTTTGATGAAATTTTTTTTTCGGGGGCCACTCCCCTATATAGGGAGATCTCCCTTAAATACCTTATAGCATTTTTTTGTAGTTGAACTTTAAAGAGAGCACTACTTTACACCTGCATACGAAATCCGATGTTTCTAGGTTAAGTAGTTTGCGAAAAAAAGTGCTGTGACACACGGACGGATGGACAGGCAGGACGCGATTTTAGTAGAGTTTTTAGAATTATTTTACAAAACCCTAAAAAAGATGAATGAAAGAAAGTAAGTATATAATCTCAAATGTATTTTCATCAAAAAACAATATCTGATAGCCGATTTTTCTTTCAAAATCAATTTTCTATAACTCTTTTGATTTTAAATTAAAAAACACAAATTTCTATGCTCTTTGCAATTATTTAAACTACTCGCATTGTATCTGCCTCGCTTTCGTTTTTCTCAACATTGCAAAAATATTGGAGCAAAAGTTAAGTCAATTCAAGGAAAAATTACTATAAAGCTTAATGACTGCAATGACACTTTACATTTGTACATATCTATTGGACAATATTCAAAAATTTACATTTTACTTTCTTCTTCTTCGTCACGCTGCAGCCCCTCTTGGGCCTTTACTTTCTGCAACAAGCGCCTCTAACTGTCTCGCTCTATTGACCGCGTCCACGTATTCCAAATCCAAGCAGCGATCAACTGCCTTCGTCGACCGAGTCAGACCAGATTTCCTCGTTTCCCCCACGAATACCTCTTTGGGTATCCGTTGCCTGTCATACAATTCATGCGACCAGCCCATTGCAACTTTTGCAGTTCTACAATCTTTGAGACCTCTGACTCGTCAAAAATTTGATAAAGCTCATGCTTGTCTCGAAAACACCATTGGTCCCCGTTTAGCTTCGCTCCGATTGTTCACATCAGGACCCGTCAATACATATATCGGCAGATGCTTGGGTTAGTGTCTACGAGGGCGGTCCCAAAAGTACCCGATCCGACAAAGAAAACAGAAAAAAAAATGCAAAAAAGTTTTATATTTTTCAACATATTCTCCTTTCAGCTCGGTACACTTTTCCCAACGATGTTCAACAGCTTCGATATCCGCTTTATAGTAGAAACCGTCAAGCTCCTCAAAATAGCTATTAACCGAAGATTCTACAGCCATTTCATCAAATCCATAAAGAGAAAATAATCCGACGGAGCTAGATCTGGCGAATATGGTACGTGGGGAAGCAATTCGAACTACAACTCATTGATTTCAGCCATCGCAATGACGCACGTGTGGACTGGTGCGTTGTCGTATGAAACAGCACTTTCTTTTTCGTCAGATAGGGCCGTTTTTCCTTGATTTCATCACTCAAACGCTGCAATAAGGCTGCATAATATGCGCCGTTGTTTGTTTTTCCTTTTTCGAGATAATCAATAAATATTATCCCACGCGCCTCTCAGAAAACGGATGCCATGACCTTGCCACCTGACTAAACTGTCTTTGCTTTCTTTGGAGCCGGTTCTTTTGAGTCCACCGCTTTGACTGCTCCTTGGTCTCAGGTGTAAAATGATGGACCCATGTTTCGTCCGTGGTTATGAATCGACGTATAAGCTCGGCTTTATTGCTGCGAAACATTGTCAAACACTCTCTGGAAACATCCTCACGTTGCTGTTTGTGTTCCATTGTGAGCAAATGCGGCACCCATCTTTATCATGTCCGAATTTCCGGTCAAAATGCAATGCACAGCACTTTTTGAAATGCCTGCCATGTCTGCTATCTTGCGCACTTTTAGTTGACGGTACCCCCATACCATTTTGTGGATTTTCTTCACATTTTCTGACGTAATGACCTCACTTGGTCGACCACTGTTCATCTTGGCAGCTCGTACGACCCCGTTTAAACTCAGCAACCCAATATTTGACCGTTGTAAACGAAGATGCAGACTTCCCCAGAGTAGAATCCAACTCGGCTTTGATATCGGTTGGACTTACACCTCTCAAATGGATGTATTGTATCACATAACGACGCCCGATTTATTCCATATTTACAAATTCACTGAGAGCGTTCACTTTGAATGTCTGTAAAAAACTAATAATAAACATACTGTTATGAATTTTTTGCATTTAGTTGTTGAAAGGTGTTATTGTCAATCGCAGTAATTGTTTTTTTAAAACTACCTGTATTCATAAGTCAGGTCGGGTTATTTTGGGACTATCGCGGTACATTTTACGGATATCACAGATTTGTATTATTGTATCTTTATTTTCCTGTCTTCAGGATCGTCAAAACTGAGGAAAATATTTTAATTGCAATCTGTATTCTTCGGTGTATTTCCTCTCTTTCATTTCCGGTCCCTGTTATTTTGGCACCCAAATATATAATATAGAAATTCGCCTACATTTTTGACATTCTATTCGCCAAGTGTGATATTTTGGGTATTGGAGACATTAGGTTGCTATTTTACGTCTAGTACTCGTTGCGTGTGGATGTGTTTTTAATTGCTCCTGTCATTAATTTTAAAAATTAATTAATTTTTCACAAAAGTCAGTCGAATTATTCGAACATTTATCGAATACCTGAAATTTATTTCCTGAAGAAGTATCAAAATTGGAAGTGCATTCAAGGGAAGTCCCGGTTTCAGAACATTTTTTCTAGTCTCACGGCAAAAGTGACCAGATGGAGAAGCCCGATGGCTTCAGGCATCAACCAGAACGATCGTGTCCATCGCCAACGATGACGGGCGAAAAAAAAGCTGAAACGAAGATACGATGAAAACGAAGAAAAACTGCAAATTTTATCGGTCATCGAGATCGATCAGTTAATTAAAGCTAACGAGACAGCTGACAAGGTTGAGAAAGTAAATGAAGAGCTCAAACTTCGAATCAAATCACTAGAAGTACTCATTGGAACATTGACGTTCAACAAAGCAAAAGAAATCAACATGAAAGAAAAAGAGGTAAATTCCAAAACGACTGAAGATAAGAAATATAAGAAACCGAAAAGAGAAGCTGATCAAGAGGATGCCCTCAGCGCAGGCGGACCAAACGTCAGCACGAATTATTATGCATCGCTAGCTGGACTAGAAGATACTATGAGTATTGAAGAGGGTCCAGGTAATAAAACTTCTAATTATTGTACCGCTAAGCCAGATGATGCATTTATTGAATGCTTAAAGATTAAAAATAGGGAGAAAAAACCAAAAGTTTTGTCTGCTGGTCTGTCCGTCAAGATTAATCAAAAGAAAGGAAAAGTCCCTACAATCAATGTATTTGGGCAAACGGGCATAGATATGGTTCGGCTTTTGGTAGCTGAAAATAGCTAAATGATTTTGAGATCTGACAATCAGAACTAAGTCGCTAGTTGATTTCCAGGCAGCGCAAAAAGTGCGCTCAATTCTGGGGTTGTTCCACATTTTACATACACTCCCAAAAGCGAAAGAAACGAAACCTTTTTATTGCAGGGTCTGGACTGCGGTGAGGACACAATGGATCTCTGACAGGTGCTTCAAGAAATTGCACTAGAAATAGAATTTATTCCCGTTAAAGACTTTGCAACAAGGGGATCGATTGTCGAGCGTAAAAACTTGCCTTATTACTTAGTCCAGATTTCCAGCAAAAGCAGTACAAGTGCCCTACAAAAAATAAGGTACTTGAACTTCCATGTAGTGAGGTGGAAACGCCTCTAGAAAAGTGAGGGCAATCAGTGCTACTGGTGCAGAAAATTCGGGCATTCGGCTGCCAATTGAACCATGAAATATAGGTGTGTAAAGTGCAAAGATATCCATGCTCCCGGCGAGTGCAAATAAGCTCAGGCGGAGCCAAAAAAAAATTATATTGTGTGAACTGCGGTGTCTTTGGTCATCCAGCATCATATCGAGGATGCCCTCGGTATCAAGCTGCAAAGGTAAAATTCACTCCAAATTAAAGTCAAGAACGCCGCAGTGTGATACCTACCAACTTCGTCAAGCCCGGGGTGTCATTTGCACTTGCTGCGAGAGGACCAGCAGACAATGTAAATAAAATAAATAATGTAAGTGGCAATAATGAGCTGCTTCTTAAAATTTATCAGCAATTAAATTCCTTATTGGAGAGAATCAATAAACAGGATTCTAAAGTTAACAATGTTTTACAGCGTTTAGAGCGTTCAAATGCCTCAAAATAAGTTGTCATCCAGTCAAACTCCCACGGATAGGATTAATCTGGTCTCGATCAACGTCAACTCCATTGTGATTCTACATCAACATCAAGGATTTTGAATTCGTAAGAAACATTAGGGTAATAAGTGACGGGGGAGGTGGCAACAATTGTTTCCAAAATATTGAAAAAGTCGAATTCAAAAGCTTTGAATCTCTTGAAGTCACCGTTATCAAAATCTCACTGCCAGGTGGGGATAATTTCTTTGTTATCTCTGCCTATGCAACTGGTGGAACTCAATTCCTTGTTTGAAATACTTGGATTGAACAGGCTGCATAATTATTACATTTTTGCTGGTGACCTGAACGCCAAGCATATGTATATGATGGCTGAGCGCCACCAATAATCTAAGAGGTGTATTCCTGAAATCGTGGATAACAGAACACCAAATTGAATACAGTTGCAATCTATATGGGTCAGAGTTCCCAACATACCCTAGGACAAATTCATATTTGGACCTCTGCATTGCTAACGCAAAACTTGAATTCAGCTTTAATAGTTCTCAACGGAAACTGCAGGTGCTTCCTTATGATAGCGACCATAGCACAATCATAATGGAAATCAATCATCAAAGGGATGATTTCTTCCTCATTCCAGTTTCAAAAAAACAGACTGGGGAAAGTTTCAAAAGAAGTTTAATCGAGAGTATCAGAAGCAATGTCCTCCTTCTGATGATGGCAACTCTTGATCAATGGTTCCTAATGACAGGAATCTAACTAACGATGAAATAGATGTCTATTTGTCAAAGTTAGAGAAGCTCACGTTGGAAACGATTGAGAAAGCAGTTCCAAAGATTAGACATCGAAACAATATGGAAGGATGTGAAACACCAACCATTGCAAAATTGTAAAGATTGAAAAGCCTTCTTCTTACATGCGTCAACAATATTTATCGGCGATTTTTGGAGTACAACCATCCCTTGTAGGCTTTGTTGAAATTATACCTGAAGAATGTCTGCAACTTAATCCGTTCATACTTTAGGAGTGAGGTCAACAATCAATGGCGTTGTCACGAAAGTGAATAGCATATTTCGTTAGAAGTATCGAGTGAAGGTATCGAATCTCGAAATCACTAGTGACGAAATTGATAGCACGACTCCGGATAGAAATGGAAACATGATTATCTGTGAGGAATTGCCTAAACTTGCTCTGATTGGAACAAATTTTGAATTGGTTCATCTACCAAACCCTGAGAGAGGGAATGAAATATTTTCAAGGGTCGTTTCCGACTTCAAATCAAGCCTGAACGACCAATCAATTCTTCATTTCAATGAAACATTAACATCGGATCTGATACCGAGCTTGAATCTTATTGATTATTTTGTCAGCTATGAAGACTTGTGTTTCATATTTTGCAGGATAAATAACAAGAAATCATGTGGAACTGATGGTATTCCAAATGAAGTTCTCTGACATTTGCTGAGGTTGCTATTAGGAATTATCGCATATTTTTCAACAACATGTTGAGCAATTCATATTTCCCAAAAGAGTGGAAAAAGGCTAAGGTATTTCCGATCTTGAAGAAAGGAAAAGAATCTTCATGCCCCAAAAGCTATTGCCCAAACAGCTTGCTGCCTAACATCAGCAAGGTGTTTGAAGTGATGCATTAAACGCCCACATTGAGGAAAATGAGTTGATGCCGAATTGTCAATTTCGTTTTTGTACCAGGCATTCGACCACACATGCAACAACAAAAGTAACCTCAGACATCTGTTGGAAACTAAACGATAGAGAATGTGTTGCAGCATGTCTCATTGATATGGAGAAAGCCTTCGATACGGTGTGGTTAGATGGACTAGTTTTTAAACTCCTTCAGGACAAGTTCTCCAGACACCTTGTCGACATGAAGTGCAATATGTTATACGGGAAATCGTTTGTTCTAGCTGATGAAAATCTGACAACAATACGCGAATTCAAGGTCTTGATTGGTCTACAGCAGGAAACAGTTACTGCGCCTCTGCTCTTCTCAATATTCATTCGCAAGCCATTGAACGGCTTTGACTTCAACGTCTTGCCAACGCGATCATTGGTAGCGTTTGCTGATGATCTGATCATCTATAGGGCAGATCAAAAAGCTACAATAGTTCAGAGCAATCTCCAAAAAATGTTCAATGATGTACAGCTATACACTGACAATTGGCGAATGAAAATCAATGCGCATAAGTGCGAAACAATTCTGTTTCGAACAACGCTGCAGGGGGTCAGTCAAGACCTGAAACGTAATTTTGAAGGATTTCCACATCATGACAGTTCAGAACGAGCTCCACATAAATCCTGTGTTCGATACCTTGGTTTTCATCTCGATCAGTATCTGTACTATACTGAACATGTCGAAATCATACTCAGTAAGACACTAAAAGTGTAGACTCTTTCATTCCAAATACATTGGTCAAAATTATCTGTTACAAGACCTTGGTTCGACCAGTTTTGACATATGGATGTCAGATCTGGTACAACCAGAGTGCTAGTACTATGGAAAAATTAAGAGTTTTCGAAAGGAAATGTCTTCGTGCATGTACTGGTTTGTACAGAAAGCCTGAGACGGATTGGAAACATTATATATCGAATAGAAGAATTTATCAAACTGCTAAAGCGACTAGAGTCGATATCTTCATATTGAAGCTTCTTCGGAATCATATCGCAAGGTCTGTGACTGTGAGTGAAAGCCCTTGGATTTCACAGCCGTTCCACCCTACAGACGGGTATATTGCGACTTGCCTCACTACTGGCTTCATTCCTCCAGAAGCATTCGTGTATTTGGACATGAATCGATATGTTTTTGATTCTGACGGCGTCCCAATCATATATCACATATATCGACGGGCCACCGATAAGAAGATAAAATACCCTCCGAATTTGAGTTCACGTGACCAACAATTCCAATGGAATGCTAGATTCGTTGAAGGTGATCGAGCTGAGACGGAACAATTTCGGTATTGGCGGCTGAATGACATTATTGCTACAGTTAGTGTTGTTGTTTATTTGTGTTAAAAATTAAAGGATATGTTAGGTATATGTTATGTTTATTTTACTAAGTTCAATGACAAGGTTAAACTTAAAGTAGTCATGGCCCTTCGAAAGCTCTTTCATTCCAGATACATTGATCAAAAGGTCAAAATCATCTGTTACAAGATACTGGTTAGACCAGTTTTGACATATGGATGTCAGATCTGGTACAACCAGAGTGCTAGTACTATGGAAAAATTAAGAGTTTTCGAAAGAAAATGTCTTCGTGCATGTACTGGTTTGTACAGAAAGCCTGAGACGGATTGGAAACATTATATATCGAATAGAAGAATTTATCAAACTGCTGAAGTGACTAGACTCGATATTTTCATATTGAAACTTCTTCGGAATCATATCGCAAGATCTGTGACTGTGAGTGAAAACCCTTGGATTTTACAGCCGTTCCACCCTACAGACGGGTATATAGCGACTTGTCTCGCTACTGGCTTCATTCCTCCAGAAGCATTCGTGTATTTGGACATGAATCGATATGTTTTTGATTCTGACGGCGTCCCAATCATATATCACATATATCGACGGGCCACCGATAAGAAGATAAAATACCCTCCGAATTTGAGTTCACGTGACCAACAATTCCAATGGAATGCTAGATTCGTTGAAGGTGATCGAGCTGAGACGGAACAATCTCGGTATTGGCGGCTGAATGACATTATTGCTACAGTTAGTGTTGTTGTTTATTTGTGTTAAAAATTAAAGGATATGTTAGGTATATGTTATGTTTATTTTACTAAGTTCAATGATAAGGTTAAACGCGTAGGTTAGGAATATTGTGATCGAATTTTTTAGTATAAGATGAAGTTTTTGATTGAATTTTTATAAGAATTAGGTTATAAGATATGAGGTGTATGATCAAAGTTCAGTGTTGTGTTTAAATTATAAATAATTTTAGGGTAGTGTTGGTTGCTTTTTTCTCCTTTTTCTAATTAAATTATAAAGTATGTAATAATGTTAATTAATTTGAATTTTCTATAGTTTTTTTTTATGAAATGTGTTTAACTAATAGCGTATAAATTTAGAGAGCCATTTGGGCCATTAAGTTTTTGTGTTGATATTGTTTGGAATATTTATATTTTTAAAATTTATATTCTTTTAAAATTTATAACAATTAGTATTGAATAAAGCGCTTTTAACTTTGACATTGAGTTTCTTAACGATTAATATCTTTTTTTCATGTGTTCAAAATAAATTTATTTATATTAACCACAAACATTAATCAAGGATATATTCCAATTGCGTTCCATTAATTTTTCATTGGTTATCAAAGAGGTGTAGGATCTGGCGTTATCATGATGGAACATCACTCCTTTGCGATAGGCCAGTTTATTGTATTTTTTTTTTAATTTCTTAATTCAATTTCAATAGTTAACGACAGTAGACAGTCGAGTCAATTGTTTGGTTTCCTGGAAACAGCTCAAAGTAGACTATACCCTTGTAATCTCACCAGAGAATAAGCATAATCTTATTTTGGAGAATTTTGGCTCTGGATTTCAATTGTGGGGGCTCATCTTGCTTGGTCGATGTTAGTTTATGGACTGCGTTATCCTAAATAATCCATTTACCATACTTGTTATGATTTTTTTAGGTATGGGCGTTTTGGTTACGATTTAGCAAAAAGTCGCATATGTTAATCCATTTTGTGAGGTGAATTGCCTATAATTCGTGCGGAACCCAAACATCCAGTTTGTTGAAGTAACCAAGCTGTTGTAAGTGCAAGTAAATGGTTGGATTTGTTATGTCAAGCTTCTTTGCTTTCTCTCAAGTTGTCATACGTCGGTTAGTTTCAATTAACGCTCTTATTCTGTCTTAACTAGTAGTGGTTGGACGACCAGCATGTGGTGCATCTTGCACATTAAAATTTCCAGAAAGAAAGCGAGTAAGCTAACGCAAACACTGGCGTACAGTGGAGCAATCCTCACCACAAACTCCACACAGTTTATTTTGAGCTTGCACCGCAGTTTTACCCTTTCGGGAAAAAAATTAAAATATGCCGCTAGCGCTCTCTTTGATTGTCCATTTTCAAGTTTATTTTTAACCGATTTGCTGTTTACTAATGACGCTCAATTTTTCAATTGAGATAGTCTAAAGTCTAATCTTTAGAGTAGTATGTAATAATTTAACCCACTTAATTACCACTACATGAAATATGCAATTCACGTGATCTATGAGAAAAACAAGAAGCGACAAGAGCTATCGTAGAACCCATTATTTTTTCGACTGCGTCATGTGCTTTTTTTGTTCTCATTGAACTGTAGCCCTACTAGTTTTGACTCACTCTCAAGTTTCAGGAAACGTGCTTCCCACCTCTACAATCACATCAATGGTACAGCGTCCTGCTCTATAGCCATACTGCCGAGGAGAAAGGTCCTCAGCGGCACGGATCGCATCAGTGAGTCTTCCCTTGATGGGCTTCTCTAGTACTTTCCCAGCCTTATCCGATATGTATAACGGGCGTTATGCAGACAGCGATGTGGGATTTTCCTTTCCTTCGCTGATCAGCTTGAGCCTTGCCACCTTCCATCGTACCGGGAAAGCTCCGTCCCGTAAGCATGCGTCAAATACGCTGAGCAACAAGTCAGGACGATGGTGATGAACAAGTTTCAACACCTCACCTGAAATATCATCGAGACCTGGAGCTGCTTCTTCCAGTTCTGGTTGTGTGAAGAATGGACACTTGACTTATCTTTCACTATGGATAGCGTCAACATGGACAGGATGGGCGGGAAAGAGTGCCCGCACTATCTCCTCCATATTTTCCGCATCATGTATGCAAGGTTTCCGTAGGGCACCAAGCTTCCGCATAACTAGCTTGTAGCCCTGGCCCCATGGATCCTGGTTCACGCTGTCCAGTGGATCATGCCAGCAGCGAGCCTTGCTGGTGCTAATTAATATGCGGAGGCATTTCCTGGCCGGCATATATGCTGCTACCGGGTTGCATGCCTCATCATGATTCCATGCCCGTTGAATCTTACAACAAAGCTTGTGACGCTCCCTTTACTTTTCAGCGATTTTAGTCTACCATCAGTATACTGGAGGGTTGTCGTACCAGGGTTTCTGACAGGGGGTAGACGCGTTGCAAGCATTCGTGATGATGCTCATAGTTGAGTTCACCATGTCTTGAGCTGCCAGTTCTTCCGATCCCTGTGAATTTTTGTAGTGAAAGGTATGTATCAAATGTCCGTAAAGGACTGCAGCGATATTCTGCTGCCTCGGCGGAAGAGGATGTTCATATCAGCTGAGATTGGCCTTGTCTGGGGATGCGTGAATGCGCTGGCACGCTAGCGTTGCGGTGTCGTGGGGCGGGTTCATTCCCCCAGCACAAGGACCCTCTACAAAAGAATTTCGCATTCCTGAATTTTCGGGTCTCAATAGAAAAGATCGACCAAACTCGAAATAATGGAGGTAACTAGCAAAAGCGGAAAATTGCTTGTTCCGAGAACAAGTCGAAGCGAGAAAAAACAGACGGACTTGGGAAGACTTCATCGTTACCCGACGATTCTCATGGCCCACAAATATGAGTGGGGCAACCAGATGGATGTGGTGCCCCCTCGCACCCGACAGTGTTGAGTGACCACTGCAGTCACTGGTCTCACACGTCATCGACGTTGGCAATAGTAAGCCAATTAAGCAGAGACACTATGCCTTCTCACCGGCCATGGAGAAGTTAGTGTATGCAGAGTTGGATAGGATGCTCGAGTTGGGGGTTATAGAGGAGTCCCAAAGTGCCTGGTCCTCACCGTTAACCTTGGTGATGAAGCCAGGTAAAGTAAGCCTTTGTCTAGATGCCCAGAAGGTAAACACAGTGACCATCAAAGACGCGTACCCTCTTCCGCTCATTGATGGCATATTAGGGAGACTGCCGAAAGCAAACTTTATTACCAGTCTCGACCTAAATGATGCATTCTGGAAAATTACACTCGATGAGGGGTTGAGGGATAATACCGCCTTCACAGTGCCCGGACGACCATAATACAAGTTTGTCACAATGTCTTCTGGCCTGTGTAATGCTCCACAAATGATGACCCGTCTGATGGACAAAGTAATTCCATCTCATCTGAAACATCAAGTGTTCGTGTACCTGGATGATCTTCTGTTCATCACGGAAACGTTCAACCAACACCTCCTACGCCTGCAAGAATTAGCCCTGCACATCAGTAAGGCGGAACTCACCATCAACGTCCAAAAAAGTAAGTTTGTCATGGACATGTCATCGGACATGGCAACATCAAAACAGATCCGGACAATACTCGGGCGATTGATGAGTTCCCCTTACCAAAAACTGTCAAGCAGCTACGACATTTTCTGAGAGTGTGCTGTTAGGTCCAAAGGTTCGTTCGGAATTATGCAACAGTTTCAGTGCCCCTATCGGACACGCTGCAGAAAGAGAAGTTCATTTGGACCGACCTAAGTCGTAAGGCATTCGAAGATCTAAAACAAGCCTTAACATCAGCTCCAGACTTTAAAAAGCCCTTCTCCATTCATTGTGACGCAAGTCAAGATAGAGTAGGAGCCGTGCTTGTACAATTGTCCGATGAGGGAGAAGAAGCTCCCATTGCCATCATGTCCAATAAGCTGAACTCGGCCCAAAGGAACTATACCGTGTACGAGCAGGAATGTTTGGCAGCGGTGATGGCTGCGAACAAATTCCGAACCTATATCGAAGGCCACCAGTTTGAAATCATCACAGACTACGCTTCGCTACACTGGTTGATGAACCAAGACAACTTACATGGACGCCTGGCCCGATGGGCTCTAAAACTGCAAGGGTTCAAGTTTTCCATCAAACACCGGAAAGGGACCCAGAACATCGTGCCTGATACTCTCTCGCGAATGTTTTCACCAGAGAGAGCTGAATTGACAGTGAATGACGAGGACCCCATTGAAATAGATTTGGACAGCCCACATTTCGAATCAGACAGCTACAAAACGTTGAGGCAAACTATCGTGACCCAAAAAACACAGTTGCCTGATTTGAAAGTAATAGACGAGGACGTGTATAGACGAATGAATACGCTACTATCGATCCATGGCAGGTAGAAGAGTCCTGGAAACTCTGGGTACTGGAGGAAATAACACAACATCTGATCGTTTGAGCACATAACCATCCTTTAAGTGCCCACGGAGGTTACGTTCGGACGCTCCGGCGACTTAAGAAATACTTCTTTTGGCCTGAAATGGCATCCCAGGTCAAAGACTACGTTAGCGCCTGTGAGACCTGTAAAGGCACTAAACCACTGAACCAGCCTCTTCGACCTCCTATAGGTCAACTCAACGTCCCAAAGCGCGTATTTCAACTTCTGTACATAGATCTACTCGGTCCATACCCTCGATCTTCTATGGGACACATCGAAGCAATTGTTGTGTTTGATCCGCTCTCGAAGTTCCCACTGGTGGAACCTATTCGCAAGCTCACGACTCCATCTATCGTGAAATTTCTAGAAAGTCGAGTATTCCACGTGTTCGTGTTTCCAGAAATAGTGTACTCGGACAACGGAGTAGAGTTCAGATCTCGGCAGTTTAAGGGCCTACTCGATCAAATCAATATGAATGAAAATATGATATTCAATAGTAGATACTCTTTTGCTATTTTCATTTAATTTTTTTCCGTTAGTTTTGCATTAGGCTTATTAGAAATGAATGATCCTGATGCTTACCTTTAAAATAGAGGCATTGGTTACAAAGACTAATAACTTTCACTGTTTCAAGTTCGTAGAAAGTAAATCACAAATCGAGAAATCTAAAAGTATTTTATGTTAACTTCATAAAATCCAATACATAACAAATTTTAAAAATAATTGCCTTTATAAGCTGATTGACAAACAGTTTCTACGAATTTTATTCGTTATGTGGGGCAGAATAGCCAGGTTGAATAAAACTTTCTAAAGTATGAAAGTTTTATGATGATCAGCAGTCATTTATGTCCACTATCAGGAATAAAATTAAAAAATTTTAAATTTGCATTTTTAAATCTCACTTGAAAAAAAATTTTATTAATTCACAAAGTAGTTTCGAGATGCACCCATATTATCAAAATCATCAAACATTCTCGCAAAATAGATCAAACATTCTCGCACTGAATAAGTCTATGCACAAGTTCACGGGCTCGATATACAGTTTATATAGATGGCATACGACAAGGCAAAAGCTGATCCCCACAAAACGTTCATTCATTGAGGTCACATGGAGTTGCTATGAATATAATTCGTGGATGCAAAAACTAATTGATTTTGCATGAAATAAAAATTGAAAACGCATTCTCCCACATTGCGTGGTCGTATCAGCTGTAATTGAGATTCATATCGTTCCCGGCGTTGATGCACCAGTTATCGAATCGATCACAAAGAAGATTGAATGAAACAGAGAAGATATGACCAGTACAAGTAAAATGTTATATGGCTTTCAGATCATTCCTCCAAATGATAGGATTTGCATTGGCTTTGGCATTTGTGTTGATTTTCTCTCAATTTTCGATCACTCGTCTATTACTACCTACATTTCCGACAATATTCTTGTTGGGTTTCGTCTCGAAAGCTGGACCAAGCCAAGACAAAGAAACGGAAGAAACAATTAGAAGCAGTTAAACAAGTTGCAAGTGGGAATTAAGAGAGTCGACAGAGTCGCTGCGGCGGAACGTGCGCCTTGAGTGCAGATCTGGGGGGGAGTTGGATTCAAACCATCGCGAAGTAAAGAGCGGGTGGGATGAATTCACTGCGAGATTGATAACAAAACTTACCGCGTTCATTCTGCTTCAAATTTCACCTTTTTTTGCGTTCATTTGTTTACGGGACACAATGGGAATAGTGAACAGGGCGAACTGGAATATGAAAAGTTGGCAGCGAGGTGCGTAAGTGAATGATATAAGTGCAGACTATACACGTATGAAGTGCGCGAAGTAAATAATCACTTGATTGCGCGACGTATATGCCACTTATCGCAAATCAGACCAATACGTGTTTTTAACTATAATTCTTGGCTTTCCGAGAGTTAGCAATGATTTGCAAATGTTTAAGAGTGTTCGATTTGTTGATTACATTGACATGCAATGATTTATCGAGCATAATTGGTGATGCAGGTGATATGTTGGAGCCAAGCGAGTATTAAAGTGTGAATCAAGGACGCGAAGAGAACAATCAGCTTCCGTTTAATCTTATCTCGCGCTAGCAATATCTCGGTGAACATACCTCGCGACATGGCACTACCGCCGCAATCAGTAATTTTTTGTCATTTGATCGAACCTTGCCTAGTTTTTATCAATAGCGCGATAACGGCAGATAACAACGCATGCATGCCAAACTGTGGAAATAAAAACTCCCGTAACGCAATGCCGACGTCATTCACAGCCTTATCAGAGCACCAGTGTTACCGGTGCAATTCATAATAAAAGAATTAGTGATGTGAATAGGTAACTCATGGATTTCAAATAACTTTGTGTTTTCAATAAGTTTTCAAAAATTTCTCGTTGATTTCAATTACCATATATGGATCGATACTTGAATAGAACAAATTATAAAGTTGAATGAGAAACATTAAGTGAAATGTAATTTTCAAATGTTGTCATTCCAAGTTTAAACTCGGAATTTTTGTGTAATAAGGGTTATAACGTTAAATGAAATAAAAAAAATTAATAAATTCCAGTGTGTAATAAGAGTTATAACGTTAAATGAAATTAAAAATAGAAAAATTCCAGGACTTACCACCCCGTCTGCAAGCGCTCGTCGAGGAGGATATGTAAGTACCCTTTTGTTTCTCTCTAAATTTTTTTTCTCGCATTTAGTTACGTATTTACTTTTCATATTTATGCCTATGACTTTGCTTCGCACATTTATTCATGTAAATTTCTTTTTATCTCAAATTTATTTACGTATTTACTTTAAACATTTTTTTTTCAAATTTTTATGTATTCTTTTTCGCGAACAATTGTTTGTATGACTTTTCTTTTTAAAATTCAAATATAATGAATAGATAATTTATCCAACTTCGGTCTTGAAATTTTGTTCTTCTGACTGGGTACAGGACCCGGCACGTTGGAAGGCTTTTTCAAGAAAAAATTAACTAGCCCTTGGGCGCTCCATCTGATTTCTAGTTTCAGGGCCTCTTGCCGTTGCAGTTCAAGAACCCTTTTCATAGCATACAGTTATGTAGCCCGATCACATAATTATATGACATAAATTGGTCACCGGTAATTTCTCGTTTGATGGAAAGGCTCATGCAAAGTATGTTTGTATGAGTTTTACACTCACAAGGGAAATATATTGCCACTTCAACATTTTGGGTCTTAATCCAGTTGGGCGGGTGCTAAGGGGCACCACATCGATCCGGTTGCCCCACTCTTATTTGTGGGGCATGAGAATCGTTGAGTTACGACGAAGTCTCCCCAAGTCCGTCGATTTTGTCTGTTTTCGACTTGTTCTCGGAACAAGTTATTTTCCCCTTTTGTTAGTTACCTACATTTTGCGACTTCAGTCGACCTGTTTCTGAGGCCCAAGATTTAGTGAATGCGAAATTCTTTTGTAGTGGGTCCTAGTGTTGAAGAAATGAACCCGCCCCACGACACCGCAACACTAGCCAGCCAGCGCATTCACGCATCACCAAACAAGGCCATTTTCGGCGGCTTTTAACATCTTCTTCCGCCGAGGCAGCAGACTATCGCTGCAGTCCTTTACGGACATTTTTTATACTTCCTAGCCACTACATTTTCTTACCGTGGAGCACCTCGATGAATCTCTCAACGTCCATCTTTCCGATGTTCTATCCAATTCTAGAAGGTCGAGGGCACAGACTTCGAGAGACGACATCACTGATCTCAAACAGAGTGTACTGATGATCACTGGCTGAATAGTCCTCTTATAAATTCGAATTGTGTATCCTCCGTACTAAGGACTTCAAGGCGAATATCATGTCCGGTATGGTTCCTTCACGCCCAATATGGCGAAAAGTCGGCATATTTCCAGTATTCAGTACGGCGAGCGCCGTTCAGGCTGCCGTTTCTAGGATTCGTTTTCCCTTCAGATCTGGTTGAGGCATGCCCCATCTGATTGCTTTAGCGTTGAAGTTCCCCCCAACGAGCACGTTGCCGCTTGCATTTGAGACCATGCCCTCCAAAGCATTAAGCTTGGCTTAGAAAGATGATATCGATTCGTTCAGCGTTAGGTACACACCAAAGAAAGTGGTCCCTGAGCACCGGCCCCCCACGCAAAACCATCCCCGATCTACAACTCTCTGCCTGGTAATCGCTGTTCCGAACCCAGTTGGTGGCAGCCCTAGTTTCATCAGGATACCACGATGCGGGAGTTTTATCTTAGTATTGCTCACTCAACAGCATAAAGTCTGCTTTCATGTCCCTTGCAAACTTGTCAAGCAGATTTTGGGCGGTTGAATTGCGATGTAGGTTAAGCTGCAGGATGCGAGTCATCACCTTCGCCTTCGCGAGGGCGTCTTAGAAACTCCGTAATTTTCCTGATCCCAAGACATGCTCAGAATCTGGTCTTTGATTACCACCTATGCAAAATATGCAGTGTGAATTTTTCGTACACTCTTCTCTTTTATGTCCCATTTCACCGCATTTATAAAATAGGGAACTTCTATCGGATCCTTTGCATACTTCTGTGCTGTGACCATAGCCAAGGCAATTGACACATTGAAGAGGCTCTGCTCTTCGCCGTATCCTGTAGAAAACCCACCTTATTCTTACTTTGCCCTGATTTAGAAATTATTTGGCGTAGCTTTCTGTCAAGTCAATGATGGTCATGCATTGTCCTCTTTAGTTTTCTGGTGTCAGTCTCGCTTTGATCCTATCCAGGCTAAGGAGCTCCCTTTCGATGGCCTCTTCTAACGTGACCAGATGCGTGACGCAGTCAATGTCCCTTATTAGATCATTGCCATCGGTTTGGACGAGGCTATAGTTGCGGTTTTGGTGAGGTCATTCTTTACTGCGTCTCAAAATGCTTCCCTATTGTCAGCCTCTGCTCTGAATTCGACCAGTATGTGGCCCGACCGTGTTGATCGTACTGCTTTAATGGCGATGTTGGTATTTTTGCGCCTTACATTCCCCCTGATATCCTTCAGTACCTCCGCGTAGAATCGGCCATCTTGGGGTCATACGAGCAGTGCCTGCTGCTAAAATCTTCATCGGGTCTTCTTTCTTTCCTTTTTCGCATCATGTCTTTTTCTTGTTGGTCGTTCATGTGAACTTTATTATCTGGCACTTCTTGAGGAAGTTTCTTTGAGGCTTCCTTCGCTTGATTTACTAGGACTGTCTGGAACCCCTGATCTAGCATTCCACGCCCATCAAGTGCCTCTTTCTTCCATCTTCTATCCCGATCTCCTTTGATTGGGCTAGACGCCATTCTTTAATTGATATTTGATAGTGGAGCTATTTGCACGTGCCCTTTAGGCTTAGTCCTCAGTGCTTCTTTAGCCTTCTGCTCCTTTATGGCCTTCTGGTCTTCTTTGGCCTTTAACCAGCTCCTCCGATAATGCCCTATGTGGTCTAGGAGCTTCTCTAATTCAAGAAGCCAAATCTTTACTCCTTTGTTGATTCTTGGCGAGTCACGTGCAGATAGTACTTTTATTAGAACATCTCCCGCTTTTCGGATTAGCCTTTCTTCTTCATGTTCCTGGGCGGCAATTATACTTTGCGACCACTTTTCTTGGGAGAGGTTATCGGCTTTTATTTCTTAGTAAAGAACTTCTACCACGGTGGTGATGAAATTGCAGCATGGCGCTTTATTTGTCTGGTCAATCTTTTCTTTTACTGCCATAATCTCTTTGTGGAGGATGTTTCGTCTTTATGTCGGAATTTACGACCCTTGCATCGGCCACTTCTGTAGCGATCGCAGCAGTGACCATTGAAATATCGATGCTCTTTATATTTTTTCCCACCGCTTGAACATCTGGCGCGTCCTGCATAATTTCTCGCTTTTTCTTTTTAAGATGCTCTGCTGTTTGCATCATATTTTTGCTGCACCCAAACGCCACAGGCATCTCAGTCTGGACAAGACTGTCTGTTAATGTCCGTATTTTGTCCGTCTTCACTGTCATTGCGTTTATCGTCCTGTTTGTCATCGTTAGTACCGCTCCCGATGTGGTGTAAACATCGTGGCTGCAGCCGCTTGTTGCCTCGGGGTTGTTCTTATTTTTGCTTTCTTCTTTATGGTTTTCATGATATTTTTTAAGGGTTTTGGTTGCTCCAGTTTAATTGGGTTCCCCTCGGAGCCGCTATCTAACTTCGTGTGTGTAGTGGGCTTTTTATTCCCATTGTTATCTTTGCAGAGCAGGGAGGCCATGCGAGAGTTGGTACAAGCCCTTATGGGGACAAGTGCTCAGAGCAAGATCCGTGTTAATCGTGAGTGTATCTCAACCGAACCTACACCACCAACCCAATGGCGCAAGCTTCGAACGTATTCTGAGGCCTACCAAGGTTTTACTGGGATGGACCGGTATGATCGTTGTATTGGCACCGTCCACGCATAAATGTCACCTCGGCGCTATCGTGTAAAGCAACTAGATCCAAACCATCATATCCGCCAGCCCTTTTTGTCTAAAATATTGTCCGAATTCGTTGCCTGTCATCCCAGGAGGGAACTTCATGGCACTCCCCATATCCTTGGGTCCGTAAGGGCGGCGCTCTCCAAAAGTATTCCTGTATGCCAGCATTCTCCCTGCCGGAAGACTGTATACCTCATCTATACGACCTCTCCTTGAATATTTGTGAAGTTTATGACCCAAGAGGCTTCGCTAACTTGCCATCTTATCGGCGAAGACTTCATATTTTGAATCTTTCCTCGCTTTCATCTCGAAGAACTATCTTATGCTCCTGCTTTGGTTTTGATGTAATCAGAATGTTAGTAGGTGTCGCATCACTATCAAGCCGATTCATGTTCAAGGAAGCTATTAAATGTACTAGAAATACGCGTTTGCTTCATGAAAAGCAACATAAAACCACTTACGTAGATAACGAGCCAATTAATGGGTGGTGCTAGATTTTCAATTCAATCAGTGAACATTACTCTCCTTCTACCTTAAAGCTAAGCTTCAAAAAATAAATAACTGAAGCATTAAAATAAGTTGTTTTTGTTAAATATACATCTAAACTATATTTGTTTGGATAAAAGTACGTTTTTTATGATTGCCTTGTTTGGATTTGTAAATAAATGAATAAATAGAAACTTGTTCAAGTTCAACAATCATCACAAAGTTTGTATGAAACAGTATTCGTCAGTGTTTTTATTGGGGATTTCATTGCACAATTTGATGGGTTAAACAATTGAAAGCAAATAATATGATGTAACAAATTTTTTTTGAATGTATTATAGTCCCATTATGAAGATTTCGGTGAAAAACATGTACACACGACCAAAATTACCAATATTTTCAAAGATCAACACCAAGTCATCACTCGAATTACAAGCCACTAAATAATGTAATCATGTTAAATTAATGTGATCCACTGTCCACCCGATTGCGGTCGCACATTAAACTTTAATTGTCGATTTAATCAAATTCTCAAATTAGCTATTTCAAGTACTTTAAACTTTGACTGGATCTTGTTGAAATTCTTCCTTCTAACAGCTTGCAGGGTTGAAACGAGTGATAAATGAAATCTACTTTAAACATTGGCTCTTAACTCATTTGTTTCATCCTTAAAGCCCTGCAATGGCACTCTCTTCCTTCGTCTTCTGCAGTCAGGATTTTTTTTCATTCCTTTCTTATTCAACTAACGAGCTTCAAAATCATTTGAGCAGAAAGAAAATTTAGCGAAATCTCATTAAAAATGACCCAGATCAAGAAGCAAGCATATCCTTCGAAGGAGGTGGACTGAGAAGCACAAGCGGTCTGATGATGGTGTGGAAGGAAGCGCAAGGAAATGTCGTTTTTCCTGCGGCAGCATTTTATTTAGAAACTGGTTGCGTTGTTTCCTGTGGTTGGTTGGGTTTTCGGCGTCTTCGGATGAGTTGGCTCTTTTTTCTCATCTCACTTTTCTTGTCTCTGCGTTTTGGTCTATTTTTGCACGCCATTATGTAAAACGGTACCATTAATTTTATGCAATACATTTGCGAGAGTCGAGACAGCGTCCTTGCGAATGAGCTTAGGCGTGAAGCCAGACTTGCTCCTTTGGGGGTTGATTCACTTATTCGTAAATTGTACAAGTCAAAGAGGTTTGGCGGTCTTGAGACTTAACCACGAAAGGTTTACTCTGGTCTGATTTCTTTCTTTTTACATTTTTAGGTATCCTGCAAAGGAATGATGGTTGTCTGGCGAAGGAACTTATTTTGTATTCATAGCACGTGTGGACTAATAGCGAAACAATGACTCTCAGAACACGCTTCGTTGGCAAAGGAAGAAGGTCTGCAGTAAACTGTGCAGATAGATTAAGACGTGAAAAATTTCCGTAATGATGGGGTGGATCTTTTCTTCACATGGCGGATGGTAACGTAATGTATCGGGACATTAGATGATGTTGCATTTTTCGCATCGTGTCAAGATATTTGTATTCAGTTTGCAATGTTTTATGTGCGAGAGGATGGAGCATCATCTTGCTCCTGTTTGTAACGCAGCTGAAATGTTTAGATTAATTTAACATTACAATATATGGGCATCAACCCTATGCTTCCCTATTTAAAGATACTGAAACATGTTTGCTGGTATTTCACCATAAATTTTAAGGGAAAATCTCTTTGAAATTTTGATTCCAGCATCAGGCTCGTGCTGATTGTGGTAGGAAAGTTTCTTGAAAACAATCAAAAGTTGCAATCGCTGAAGCGCACTCGAGAGGTTGTATATAGAGATGGTTTCCATTTCCACAAAGAAAAGTTGAACAGCTTATTCGGAGAGACAATACGAGTAGAGCACAAAAGAAATGTTTGAAGTCAATGCCTCAAGTCTTTCATCATATTAAGCATTAAGAACACTTGATTGCTCCTTGCTGGAATCCTGAAAACCCTCCAAGTAATATTTCTTACGGAATGTGTTGATTATGTTGTAGATTTGAGCAATGAAGCGTAATGAGTATGTTATTGATGTGGTATGTTAAAGAATTTTCGAAGTTAAATAAGTAGTTTCAAAGAGAAGAATTAAGTTTTGGATGGGAGGAAAGTGTTAGCGAGGTGAATAATACTTTCAATTCAGCTTAGGAAATGTGAAAGTCAAGAATGTTTCAATAATATCGTTAAAGTTTATACTTAGCCCTAAGAGGCTACACTTCTTTGCAGTAACAAAAAATATGGTTTTCACTATTTTGCTTGATTATAGAGTCTTGGGGCTGAATATTTTTGTATTTGATAATTATATGATTTATATTATATTATTTTATATTTATATTTTACGAGCGAAACTATGAAAGTGCATTGCCACATAAAAAATAACGAGTTTCAAAATTGTTTTTTCAGAAATTCCTTTTTCACAGCAAAAATCTTTTTTGTTTTTCTTTCTAAAATAGGTGTTGCAATGAAACTTTCAGAAAATAAAGACAAAGGCTCATATTAAAAGAAAACAAACAGCATATTTCCTAATACACATATTAAATATTTTTCATACGCGCTTGAAAAAGTCGTTTAGTTTATGAATTTGTGTTAATCATTCATGCCTTTTACATTGAATTTTTTATACTCTTTTTGAAAAGTTGTCTATAAAAATGAATGTCCAGGAAGTAACAGACATTTTGACATGGCGTGCCAGTGGGTGTGTAGCCACTTTAATCACAATCAAAAGCGGGTTGTCCATATGTTGCATTTATTAAAACGAGAACAAAACGAACACACGAAATATTTACTCATACATATGTTTACAATGGCGCGTGTGTTTTGGATAATAGTCCGAGGAGAAGTAAAAGAGTCAAGTTATCGTAACTTGAGTCCATTAGGCTTCCACATACAGATAGCGACGGCAAATGTTCAGGGCTGCCACAACACCTCTCTTATAAGGGCAGAGGTGATGTTGCAGTACGTCAAATCTGACAGATTTTGTCTTCTGTCTAACTTATGTTTTTACGACTTCTGGACGTACTCGTACTTAAGTTGTCTGAACGTCAAAAATGTGGTGGAAGTGATATATTTGGAAACGGAAGCGGACAGCCTCTCCCAATAACGACGGTCGCAATGCACAATTGCCGCCCAGCGACATGACGAAAAGCGGGAGATGTTCTGAAAAGATACAATCTGCATGACACTCGCTAAAAATCAACAAGGAAGTAAAAATGGGAACTAAATGAGCTCCCAGACCACGAAGGGTATTATCGGAAAGGCTAGTGAAAGGGCGAAGGGGACCGAAATGCTGAAGAAGAGCAGAAGGCTAAAAAAGCGCTGTCGGCTAAATCTAAAAGGCATGCACAGATAGCTTTACCATCACAAACCAATAAAAGAATGACGTCTAGCCCAATCAAAGGAGAGCGGGATAAAAGGAAGAAAGAAACACTTGATGAGTGTGGAACACCAGATCAGGGGTTCCAGATAATGCTGATGAAAGGAGCAAAGAAAGCCGCAAAGAAACTCCTTCAGGAAGTCATAGAAAATAAAGTTCGCACGGATGCCCAACAAGAAAAAAGACTTGATGCGGAATAGGCAGGAAAGATGCCCCGGCGAAAACCCTGGCAGCAGTCACTGCTTATAAAACCTCAAGATGGCTGATCCTACGGGGAGTTCCCCTATCAGGGCAAATGTAAGGGTTAAAAACACCAACACTGCCATTAAAGTAGTACGATCAATGCGGTCGGGCCACATACTAGTCGAATTTGGAGCAGAGGCCGACAATAGGGAAGCACTCTGCAACGCAATAAAGAAAGTCCTCAGCACAGGCGCAACTACAGCCTCACTTGAGCCGATGGCAACGATCGAAATAAGAGACATTGATTGCGTCACAGATCTTGGCTGAAGCAGAAGAGGCCATCAAAAGGGAGTTCTATAGCGTGTGCAGGATCAAATCAAGACTGACACCAGAAAATCCTTGGGGAAAACGCGTGGCCATAATTGACCTGACCGAAAAGGACGACGAACATTTTCTGAATTAAGACAAAGTATGAATAGGGTGGGGTGTCTAATGGATTCGGTGAAAAGTAGCGCCTCTTCACTGTTGCAAATGCCTTGGGTATGGTCGCACCGCACAAGTATGCAAAGTCTCCTATGTTACAAATGAAACAAAAGAGTGTACGAAGGAGGCATAGCTGTATTTTTTGCAAGGAGGCTGATCATAGACCTGACTATGGGCACGTTTTGGAATCAAAAGGGAAGCCCTACTCAAGACAAAATCGGAACCTGAATGACCCGCATCCTGCAGTTAAACCTACACCCGCAGTTCAACGACCCAAAATCTACTTGAGCGGTTTGCGAGGGGCATGAAAGCCGACTTTTTGCTGTTAAGTGAGCAACACCATGATAAATATTGGCAGCATGGTATCCTGATGAAACTGGTACTGCCACTATTTGGATTCGAAACAGTGATTTTCAGGCAGAGAGCTGTGTATGAGGGAGATGGTTTTGTGTGAGTTCGATGCTCAAGAGCCACCTTCTTTAGTGTGTACCTAACCAAGAATGAATCAATATCATCTTTCCAAGCCAAACTTAATGCATTGGAGAGCGTGCTCATTGGGGGAGACTTCAATGCTAATGACATCGAATGGGGCATGTCTCAAATAGATCTGCGGGAAAACGAATCCTAGAAATGGTGGCCAGGATGGCATCTATTGTACCAAATACCAGGAATACGCTGACTTTCCACCATATTGGATGTAAAGTGGCCATATTAGACGTAACATTTGCCTCAGATTCCCTAGTCTGGAGGATGCACAATTGGAGAGAATGAGAGGATTACTCAGCCAGTGATCATCAGTGCATTCTGCTTGAGATCAGTGATGTTGTCTCCCGACATCCATGCTCTCGGCTTTCTACAATTGGATGGAACATTGGAAATCGCTGATAAGCGTAGGGAGTATCACAAGTTCCGGCATGAGGCTCAATGGGCATGGAACTGTGACGAGGCATGCAACCAGGTGGCAGCATATAAGTTGACCAGGAAATGCCTTCGCAGATTGATTAACAAGAGCAAGGCTCGCTGCTGGCTAGATCTAGTGGATAATATGAAGAAGGATTCCTAGAGCCTTGGCTACAAGCTAGTTATGCGGAAGCCTCCTCCAGTTCCAGCTGTGTGAAGAGTGGGCACTCGACTGCTGTTTCACCATGGACAGCGTCAACACGGACATGATGGGCGGGGAAGAGTCCCCGCACTATCGCGTCCATCTTTTTCGCGTCATGTATACAAGTTTCCGCATGACCAGCTTGTAGCCAAGGCCCCACGGATCCTTGTTCACATTGTCCACTAGGTCTTGTCAGCAGCTAGCCTTGCTACTGTTGATCAGTTTGCGAAGGCATTTCCTGGCCTACTTATATGCTACCACCAAGTTGCATGCCTCGTCACCGTTCCGTGCCCGTTGAGCCTCACGTCGAAGCTTGTGACACTCCCTCCGCTTTTCAGCGATTTCGGTTGACCACCAGTACACTGGGGGCTTGCCGTGCCGGGGTCTTCGACTGGGCATAGAAGCGCAGCAAGCAGTCGTAATGATGTCCAAAGTAGAGTTCACCACGTCTTGGGCTGTCCGTTCTTCCGTCCCCTCCGAAGCTCCCTGCAGCGGCTCACCTGCTGTGAGAACCTTGATGAACCTCTCGACGTCCATCCTTCCGATGTTCCATCCGATTGTAGAAGGCCGGCAACACGGACGTTGAGAGACAGCCTCACTTATCTCAAGCAGAATGCGCTGATAATCACTGGCTGAGTAGTCCTCTAATACTTTCCAGTTGTGTATCCTCCGTGCTAAAGACTCCGAGGCGAATGTCACGTCCGGTATTGTTCCTCCACAGCCAATACGGTGGAAAGTCGGCGTATTTCCGGAGTTTAGTACGACGAGGGCCGTCCTGGCCACCATTTCCAGGATTCGTTTTCCCCGCGAATCCGTCTGAGGCATTCCCAATTCGATTGGCTTAGCGTTGAAGTCGCCCACAACGCGCACTTTGCCCTCTACGTTCGAGACAGCGTCCTCCGAAGCATTAAGCTTGGCTTGGAAAGATGATATCGATTCGTTAGACGTTAGATACACACTAAACAAGGTGGTCCCTGAGCACCGAACCCACACGAAACCATCCCCCCGTCCACAAATCTTCGCTTGAAAGTAACTGTTCCGAGCCCAGATGGCGGCAGTACCAGTTTCATCAGAAAACCATAATGCAGGACTTTTATTATGGTGTTGCTCACTCAGCAGCAAGAAGTCAGCTTTCATGTCCATGTCAAACTGCTCCAGCAGATTTTGGGCGGTTGAACTGCAGTGTAGGTTTAGCTGCAGGATGCGGGTCATCGGAGCTCTGATTCGGCCTTGGCTAGGGCTTCCCGAAACACCCGGCATTTTCCTGATCCCAAGACGTGTCCAAAATCAGGTTTTGGATCAGCATCCTTGCAAAGAGTACAGTGTGCCTCCTTCGTACACTCTTTTCTTTTATGTCCCATTTCACCGCATTTATAACATAGGGAACTCCTATCGGGTCCTTTGGATACTTGTGCGGTGTGACCATAACCAAGGCATTTGAAACTTTGAAGAGGCGTTGCTCTTCGCCGTATCCTACAGACAACCCACCCTATCCGTACTTTGCCCTTGTTCAAGAATAATTCGGCGTCCTTTTCAGTCAAGTCAACTATGGCCATGCGTTATCCCCTGTTGTTTTCTGGTGTCAGTCTCGCTTTGATCCTTCCCACGCTAGGGAACTCCCTCTTGATGGCCTCTTCTACCTCGGCCAGATCTGTCACGCTGTCACTGTCTCTCATTTTGATCGTTGCCATCGGCTCGAGTGGGGCGTCACAGAATGCTTCTTTATTGCCGGCCTCTGCTCCGAATTCGACCAGTATGTGGTCCGACCGGGTTGGTCGTACTACTTTAATGGTAGTATTGGTGTCTTCGGGCCTTATGTTTCCCCTGATGTCCCGCAATACCTCCGCGTAGGATCGGCCATCTTGGGGCTTTACGAGCAGTGCCTGCTGCCGGGGTCTTCGTCGGGGCTTCTGCCTCTCCTGTTTCGCATCAGGTCCTTTTTCTACTTGGCCGTCCGTGCGAACTTTACTTTCTGGCTTTTTTTGAAGGAGTTTCTTTGCGGCTTTTTTCACTCCTTTTGTAGGCACTGTCTGGAACCCGTGATCTGGTGCTCCACGCTCATCAAGTGCCTTTTCCTTCCTTCTTTTATCCCGATCTCCTTCGATTCGGCTAGACGCCATTTTTTTATTGACTTTTAATGGTGGAGCTATCTGCATGTCACCTTTAGATTTTGCCCCAAGCGCCTCTTAAGCCTTCTGTTCATCTTCGGCCCTTAACTAGCTCCTCTGATAGTGCCCTATGCGATCTAAGAGCTCCTCTAGTTCAAGGGGCCCCACCTTTGCTGCTTTGCAGATTTTTGGGGAGTCGCATGCAGATTGTATTCTTTTCAGAATATCTCCCGCTTTTCAGAGTAGCCTTTCTTCTTCGTATCGCTGGGCCGCAATTGTACCTTGCAACCATCCTTGGAACAGATTATCGCGTTCCGTTTCCGAGTGCAGTGCTTCCACCACATTTTCGACGTTGGCCGTGCAATCACGCGGTGTCTGATTACTCGTTGCTTTTAGTGCCGTAATCTCCTCGTTGGCTTCTGGATTTTTCGTTGCAATGTCAGGATTTGCGACCCTTGTATCGGTCGCTTCGGTAACGATCGCAGCAGTGGCAATTGAACTTTTGGTGCTCTTTATGTTATCTTGCACGCCTCGAACACCTGAAGCGTCCTGCAGAGTTCCCCGCTTTTCCGTAATAAGGCGCTTTGCCGTTCGCATCATTTTTTCGCTGCGCCCGAACACCGCAGGAATCTCAGTCTGAACCAGACTGTCTGCTATTCTCCGTTTTTTGTCTGCGTTCACTGTCCTTGTGTTATTCTTCATTTCTGTCGTGGTTGGTACCGCTCTCGATGTAGCGTTAACATCGTGGCAGCACCTGCTGGTAGCGTCATCGTTATTATTTTTTGTTTCATTTTTTGGATGCTTTTGATCTTTTGATTTTGTTTGCTCCAGTTTTATTGGGTCCCCCCTCGGAGCCGCTATCTCCGTTCGTGTGTGTAGTTGCCTTTTTGGTCCCATGGTTATCTTTGCAGAGCAGGGAGGCCATGTGAGGGTTGACACAAGCCCTTATGGGGACAAGTGCTCAGACCCAGACCAGCGCTAATCGGGAGTCCGTCTCAACCGAACCTACACCACCAACCCAATGGTGCGAATTTCGAACGTCCTCCGAGGCCTGCCAAGGTTTTACCCGGACGGAGATGGTATGATAGTTGAACTGGAGCCGTTCATACACGAGTTTCACCTCGGCGCTACTGTGCAAAGCAACTAGGTTCAAACCATCACATCCGCCAGCCCAAAGCATCAATTCTAGTTCGTTGTCCAAACGTAGTCCAGATCCAATCAGAGTCGTTACCTGTCATCCCAGGAGGGAACCTCACGGCACCCCCATATCCTCGAGTCCATGGGGGCGGCGCTCCCTAAAGAATGCTAGCTTCAAGAGTGCTCTTGTCGACCGGCATTCCCCGTGCGGGCAGTATTTTCAATCCTTAAGAGGAAGTAAATTACCTTCACACCAATTTTGGAGATTGTCAAGATCTTTTGAAGGCATTAGAAGTCTTTGCTGGAGTTAATGAAACGATAAATTTTTAGATTGTCAGGGTAAAGAAGACAATTAGAGGATAGGCAATGGGGAAAATCATTAATGAAAATGTTGAATACCAAAGGGCCTAAAATTAATCCCTGAGGAACACCAGATTTTGGGCTAAATGAGGCCGTCGAAAAAGAATTATTCCATGTAAGAAGGATAAGATCCAAGAGAGGATTGAGTCGGAAGCGCGGAACGATCGGAGTTTGTTAGCCAAAAGGCCGTGATCAACACTGTCAAAGGTTTTAGCGAAATTGGTGTATATGACATCAACTTGTTGGCTCTTGTCAAAAGTAAGAGAGATGGTATTCGTAAGTTCTAACAAATTAGTTACTGTCGAACGACCTTTAATGAAGCCATGTTGTTCATTTGCAAACAGGATACTGATCTCATTGTACATACTGTTATGCATAATTTGCTCAAGGAGTTTGCCAAAACAAGACAGCAAAGAAATCGGACGTAAGTTTGAGATTTCACTATGATTTCCGGACTTATGAATTGAAAAGATGTCAGCATGCTTCCAGACGTCGGGAAAGCAGGCAGAAGAAAGGCTTATATTGAAAATAATTGATAGTGGGGCAGATAACGAAGAAGATAATGACTCTACGAACAGATTTGGTATTCCACCAGGACCCGGACCACCATTAATGTTAAAAATGAGCAGTACATTTTCAATTTCCGATGGAGAGGTCGCGATAGAATGCTCAATAAGGGAAGAAGGACACGATGAGCATATAGTGGGGTTGGAAACTTTTAATGTGGAGGAGAAAAATTAAGCGATAAGGTCACAGATAGCTTGCCCATCAGAAGCTTGGCAGTTATGCCATGAGAAGATATTAGGGTTATGGGTTGTTGTTCTCAGAGAATGTATGCCTGTGCAGAAAGGCTTAGGACTACTAGATTGTAGTGATGTTTCAATCATATAATAATGAGATTGCATTGCCTTCTAAGCCGCTTTTTTGGCTTCTCTACGAAGCTGTCAGTAGTTTGTGAGGTCAGTGTCAGAGTTGGAATACTGAAATTTTTCGCGCACCTCGTCCTTCAAATAAAGAGCGTCTGAGACTCCAGCGGAAAACCAGCTGGGGCTCTTTTTCCGAGGGGAACGGCAGATACGCACATGGTTTGTAATTATGCTACTGAGATCCCCATAGAAAGTTAATAGCGCTGAATTGACATCGAGCTTCTATAGCATTGAATTCCAGTCAATATTATCCAGCTCAAGCTGAATGGGTGCATAGGTGGCTTTGCGGAAATTAAATCATGGGGAAGAAGGAGTGCGTTTGAACTGAGCTGCGAGAAAAGATAAACGAACTTCAAGCGGAGGATGGCGGGGATCAGGTTTTACATATTCAGAGGAGGATTTTATGATTGCGGAGATAGAGGCAGGATTGGTACTAAGGATGAAGTTGATTGCGTTCAGGATCATATTTGATTGCGATAGGGAGTAAAGCGATAAAAAGGAAGAAAACAGGATAGAGAGATCATTGAAGGATGAGAGGGCATGAGAGCCTGAGTCCCACCTTAGCAAGGCAAGTTAAAGTCACCACAAACTAAAATAGTGCATAGAGGGTTGATGCTGCAGAAATACGAAGATAATTCAGAAAAAAACGGTTGTTATTGCGGAAAGGAGCTTTGCAAGAGATATACACGCAAAGCAATACTAAACTCGCAGCTTGAGAGAGATTGACGAAGACAGTGATGCATTCTACTGGAAGTGACGGGGAAAAGTCAGAGCACAGCTTGCTGTCTAAAGCTTTATGAATGGCCACCACCGTCAGATTTACTTGAAACCAAACGATCTCTATCAGTTTGGTATACACCATGTAGTGGCAAAATTTCGCTGCTGCCAATATCAGGAGTCAGCCAGGTTTCTGTTAAACAAATGAAATCATTGCCGGAAATTGAAGAGGCCAAGCTTCCAGCTTGGTTCGCCTGCCACGTACATTTTGGTAATAAAGATTGAAGCTATGAGAAGTGTTTCGAATATTAAAATTTAAATTAATATTTGAAAACGGTTTAAGGTAAACAGTTGTTAAAGTCTCGGAAGAGAGCTCACCACACGATGAAAATTTCTTCTTTCGGTTGCCTCGAAAGGTTTAATTAATATTTCAGGAGGCCAGTATTCTGGTTGAAGAACTATGCTGCAGTTTGATGTTACAGTAAGCTTAAAGGAAGCGATAACTCTTCCTTCTATGCTATCTTTAGTCAGTTTGTGGCAGCTGATGATCTTTACTGAAGGTCCAAATTTCATTGTCGATGTCTCATAAGCCAGACGAGATATAAATATTTGCTTGAGCGGGGCCACGACATGAAGAGGTGGAACTATTTGCGGTGCTGGCAGAGTTTCAGTCGAATTAGAAACATCAGCTACTGACATTGGTTGAGTATCCGTTACGAGAGTGTTGGGTGAAGGTGGCCAATTTTTCGATATAGCACGTCGACGAGAAGTTGAGGGCCCTGGTGATGGCTGAAATCCAACCTCAGAATCATTGCTGGCCAACAGTTTAGAGCTGTTTTTTGTTGCAGGTTTAGCTTGCGACCAACTACTCGCAGTTATGGCAGGAGCTGTATCTAATGTGATTTTAATATGCTCCCCCGATGGAGGAAGATATGGTGCAGAAGGCTGTAATACATCGCGAGTATCAAGGCTCGTCTCACTTAGAGGATATCCAGATAAAGTTTCAACAAACTGGAGCATAGGAGCAATCTCATTACATGCAGCCGAAAATTTTTTGTGCAAAGCACTCAGCTCATCACATAAAGTTTTGACCGTTAAGCTAGCCATGCGACGCCGGGAAACGTAGGCTGAATTTGAATAACGTCTGCAGGTCTCGCAGTACCAGTGGACGCCATTGTCAGGTTTATTTTAATGTCGGCGATAGTAGCTTTGATGTTTATGCAAGCCGAATGATAAGACCGTTCACAGAGGCCGAAACATCGCACAAACGGGGACTTATCATCAGAATCGTGGCGTTTGGTTGCACAGCAGGACATTTTTATTGCGAAAAATTGAAAATTATTAATAAATATAGTAAAACTATAAAGTTTTTGTAATGTTTTCTGGTAAACTAGATTAAAAATTTCACGAAGTACACTTCAAATGTTTGTGATTTTTTTTTTATTTCAGTTTTAATGTATCCCAAGTACACCAGTTTTTATTTTAGTAAAATAAAAGTTGTAATTGTAATTCAATAGTCCATACAAGAACCAATTACAAAAAGTCTCCACGATACGAAGGATTGCCTATCTTAGGGAGAAGATACATTAACCAAAAGCATAAGTCTCCACAGTATAAAGAATGTCGACGCTGTCCATGGTGAAAGAGCAGCCAAGTGTCCATTCTCCACACAGCCGGAACTGGAAAAGGAAGTCCTTTCATTGAAAGCGAGGAAGGATGCAGATCCATATGGTGTTCCAGATGAAGTGTTGCAGCTTGTCTATCACCATTGTCCTGACTTGCTGCTCAGCACATTCAACGCTTGCCTATGAGACGAGATTTTCCCGGTACGATGGTAGGTGGCGTGGCTTGATCAGCAAGAGACAGTTAAATCCTGGATCACCGTCTACATGCCGCTCGTTATGCATGCTAGACACTGGTGGGAAGGTGCTAGAGAGACTCATTAGGCGAAGACTCACTGACACGATTTGTGCTGCAGGAGACCTGCCTTGTCGGTTGTGCGGATTAAGAGTAGGGCCTTCTACCATTGATGCGATTGCAGAAACGCTAAGTGCCGTCCAAAAGGCAGATTTATATAGCTCACTTGACGTCAGAAACGCCTTCAACTCCACGAGATGGATGGATATTCTGGCTACGCTCGAAAACCCTTTTTAAGTTTAAGAATATCTAATGCAGCTTTTGAGGGACTAGCAAAAGGACCGAAGCTTAATCTAGAACACGACACAGGGCTAGCAAATGATGGAAATGACATCAGGTGTTGCCCAGGGATCTATCCTTAGTCCAGACGTGTGGAACGTATATAACGACGGGCTAAGGAGACTAGAGATGCCAGATGATTTGCACTTGATCAGCTATACTGATGATGTTGCAGGCCTGGTCACACACTCTGAAACAAGCGCAACTTAGGCTAGGTATGCTAATGCGTCAAGCGAGAGACTGGATGAGTGTTCGTGGCATCAGTTTAGCACTGGAGAAAACCAAAGTCGTCGTCTTGGTTGAAGAGAGAATTTCTAGAGTGGCGATAATCAGTATTGAAGTCATACTAATTCAATCGAAGCTAGCGAGGAAGGACATGAGTTTTTTTGAGCAAATCAGAGCAACGGCTGAGGAGACTGCTTCAGGAGTATCGTCTCTAAGTCAACTTATGGCCAACGTAGGGGGGACTCAGCGTATCAAAAAGATGCCTCTTGGTGAGTGCTGTAGGCTCAGTGCTAAAGGATGGAGCAGAACTATGGGACGATGCTCTAAGTAAGGAGGTATTCTGAAAACCCTTGGTATAGGTACAGAGAAGAGGAGCACTGAGGATTGTATCTTCGTATCTGACAGTCTCTAATTCGGCACTTTGAGTTATTGCTGGCGTGATACCTATTGCTCTCCTTGCTAGAGATCGCCATGCTATTCACTTTCGTCGAAATGAGAAAGCGAGGGAGATGGTTGTTCGCATCTTGGGTAAGTCTTGGGTGAATTGCACGAAGAGAAGGTGGATTGCAAGCCTCATCCCGGATGTGATAACATCGCTAAATCGAAAGTATGGTGAGACTGATTTCTATTTGACCCAGCTTTTGAGTGGGCATGGGTATTTTCAGTCTTAACTGCACAAGATTGGTAAGGCACCATCCCCTAATTCTCGGTTTTGCCCAGGAGGGGAAGACAATGCTTGTCGCACATTTTTTGCGTGCACAAAATGGGACAAGTTACGAAGAGACCTCTACAGCAAGACTAGAGATTTCACTTCGGATAATATAGTCGTGGTGATGCTCAAGTCGGTTGACAAATGGAACCAGGCTGCACATTATATTTGGGCAGTGCCAAAAGATTAAAGGGACGCACAGCAGCCGGGGACGTTGGGGCTGGAGGACCGCTTGTCTGACACTTGCTCTTCCCCTTTTAGCTCCCGCTAGAACAGAGACCCCCCAGCTTGATCCAAGTGATTTCCGCTCTTTTTTATACTAATCCAATACCGTTCCTACGGCCAAATCCGAAGCATCTGTACTTAGTGCTAGTCGAGCGTCAGGTACAGGATAAAGCAGAATGGTTGTAGTTTCGAGTAAGCTTTTACTTCTCTTAAACGCTTTTTCTTTGATTTTGTTCCAAGTTTTTCAAATGTTTTAACATTAATTTCTTGCTCTCTTACATTATTTTGAATGTGGGTGACCCTGCATGAGCAAAACATCCCCGTAAAATTGATCTTATTTAACAAAAAGTACCTGATTTCATTATGGTACCTTGAAAATCGGGCATTTTTGAATTACTGCAAACACTGTAACCCACAATGCAAGTTTAAATTTCAGATTATGTAAAAATTAATAGCTAACTTTGTACATGACAAGGGACATAAGCAAAATAAATTCTGCTATTGAAATATCCTTCAGATTTCAAAGTTTCAACATACTGTTGCATATAAGCTGCCTAAATTAGTAATTTCATCACACAAAAAAACCAAGCCTGATGCATTGTACGGTTAGCTCATTTCAACGAAATTACTTTAATAAGGGTGAAAAGTTCCTTGCTATTACGGTTGTAATATCCTTTTTCATTTCTCATATCAAATAGTTGAACTAAATGTACAAATTAAAATACATCAGTTATATGGTAAGTTTTTTTAACTCAGAGTTTTTCATCCTTCTGCAAATACTAGTAGACTTCTATGCTAAAATGACTGAAAGGACTTCAGACGTGAAAAGCTTCAAAGCCACCATACGCCGTATGCAAAATGATTTCGTTATTTCATTCAAATTCACAAGCAAGTGTTACGTCTTTTGCGACTGAGTATCATTGAAATATACGACGACGGCAAGTTCTCACCCTCAAGAAGCAACAAGTGGCCTCTTAATTGGCATCATGGTGAAAAGAGGGTGGAAAACGGCACATAAAAATCCACAAGAACTTGAGCCAATTTAATTTACATATTTTATTAGGAAGTGTTAATGCTTGCTTGTCTTGATGAAATCTCTTCGGCTAGGATGGCGCACCCTGAGTGAAGGCAGCACTTGAGAGGTGGCAACCACCTACGTGAGTTGATGCCCCTACAACTCACCGTCTGATTCAGTTAAACCAAATTAGCCATTCATGTTTCAATGGCCTCCGCTTGAATGTGATGTTGAGGAGTGTTTAAGGCCTATTTGAGGGAGTATGTTAGCTATTTTTCATTGGGAGCAATTTACATGAAGAGTAGTAGCGCCTGTTTACTTGCGTTATAAGCGAATTCAAGTTCAGATTTGGATGCTTGTGCGTGATGAAAGTGTTAATACCAACAAATGTCCTTGATAATGATACTTGAAGATTAATTCATTCGTTGAGTTCTCATAAATTTGTGAAAATTTATAAAACGCATTACGAATAATCAATCAATGGAAAGTATTCAACCATGAAGGCAAACAGTCTGATGATTGCCTAATGTTAATGAATATTCATCAAATAAATCTACAGAATTCACGGAAAGCTAGGGTTTGAAGCAAGTACTGTCTGCACAAATCCAATTTTAAATTCGCTACTATTCAATTTTATAGAATCACCTTCGGGAAATTCATGAATTTTCTATAAGCAAACATATCTCAACTTGCAAATCGACCAATTTCCAAAACTTCCAACAAAGGATACTCGACACAATAGTATAAATTCATAAATTTAAGATACACCTAAGTGCTCACAGTGCAAAACCTATTTCAATGCATAAACTCGTGCACTTAATCCTTTATCTTTTAAGCATCCATTCTGGTCGAGTACCTTTTTCCGTAGAAAATTAAACGTAGCTCGTGTCGCTGCTAGGCGGAACTTCAATTTCAATTCTGCTTATTCGGATTGCAATGTACGATTATGTCCTTTCATTCTACATCTTTATCTTATCGCAAGTTTGAAATCATTTTGGAGAGGATCCAATGAATTGATTTGTCGACAGCGACATCGACAAGGACGCCTGGAAAGTTTTTATACCAGACGACTGAACCACAAAAGGAGAAGTGAGAAGTGGAAAGGACTTATACACGAATTCTTATAAAGTAACCAATGGAAAGTGCAAACTTATCCACAAATTGAATCTGATGAAAGCTTGCACTTGCAATCAGATACTTGGATAAGTGAAATCTTCGAGTTCTGTTTAAGCAATAAATCGATGTAATTTATTGAAACAGGCATTGGAATACAATTATTCTTATATAAATTAAGTTGTTTCTTAAGACTGAAGATTGATTGGTTACAGTGGCTGGCTACTTTTTTTTAACCTGGCGATCAATCAGAAAACAATTGATGCCATTTTGAGACATTTATCGTTACCAAAAGGACTCTTTTGCCAACTCTTCATTTGATTATCGAGCTATCTTAATTTTTTAAATGTAAGAATCAATAAAAAGGAGATTGAAAACCAATGCTTAAGCTGCAATTTTGCACCCTTGTGATGTTTTTGCTTACAGCAAGCCACAAAGTGAGTAACTTATAGGTGAGGATCAGTGGTTTTACTGTTGTGTACATTTAAAAAACTATTTTAGGCTGCAGACCTCACTTACTACCGAAGGTTTTGATACTTTCGCTATTTCGCGGTGCTCCGTCAAAGATCTCCAGCTGGGGCCCTCTGAACCGGTGAGCTTACAGAAGAGGGGTCGTGCGGCACTCTCTTTGCCAGTGGGCCCGGAATGTGGTTGCCAAGCGAGAACGCGACCCAGTCGAGAGGTTCGCACCGGCCTAACATTCAATTTAGTTACGTGGAGAACCAAATCCTACCTGACCCTGGATAAAGCTTCTAACTTCACCCCGTATTTAAACGCGCTTCGTGCCCTTACTCTACAGGTGGTACTCAGGGACACTTCCAAACGGCGATCGTAAATCACTCAAAAATCTCGCCACTGTCGCAACAACACTACAAGTAAACTCGCGAGCTACACTTTACACTTTCCACTTTCAGACACTTTTTTTCCACTTATTCCATCAAATTTATTGCCGGTCACTTTATAAATTGTAAATATAAAAAATTCAAAAAGGACCTTAACTACTTATTACCTATCCCTATCCTTGTTTCCACGTGGTCGGCGCCCCCCAATTTTCTTGATGTCTAGTTTTGATTGTTCGTTTCTCGGCGAGTAGAAAGTCGTAGCACACACTGCCCATCGTCCTCCTATCCAGCTTGTACTATGCCTTTTCTTCCTTCTCTCCTTCAATGATTCGCATTCCCACCAATTCCTCATCGCCCCTTGCTGAATTTTGTCGCCGTTTGTTTCCTCGTCCAATTCCTCCAAATCAATGCGAGAAAAGATATCTTTTCCTTATACTCCGTGGTCTTTTATAGCCTTGGGGAGACACGCCCCCCTATCGTGCAACACGCTTTCTAATTTTTCTTAAGTTTCGCAACCGGCAATGTGGCAATGCCTCACTGCATTACCGCCCTGTAGCTTCCACACCTACCATCGGGCAACTTGTTTGACTAGTGTCATCATTTACTTGCTTTGCTGCTGCACAACATACCTGACTTTGAAATCTGTCAAAATGTGATCATTTAAATAACATATATCGACTTGAACACATATATTGGGAGTGGAACTATGCACACATTGGGACAAAATTGGATTGGTAAAAGAAATATTTTTCAAATCCACAACGCATTCCACTCGATGCACTAATTCTATGCAATTGAATGATTTTAAGGGCTACTAAAGCCTCGATACTAATACTATGCTATCAAAGCCTGATATAATAAACATAGCATATACTTATCCTGATCATAATAGTCTGTGTGGTCTAGTGGTTAGAGAATGAACGCATAAGCCGAAGTTCCCAGGTTCAAATCTCGTTGGGAGCAACGTGATTTAGTTCAGGGGATTTTTCAGACAGACTATGAGTGTTCACTCAGTGGTGATATGTATTGATTTAATCAGATCATATCATAGCTGAGCAGGCGTATGGGAGCATGGTACTGACCAAACCAACTTCCAAAAAAATCAATACGGTCATGAAAATGAGATACTTTAACTATCTCTAAGTGAATGCCCGAGACGGGCTGTAGTGCTACAAAAACTAAGAAGCAGAAAGCCTCGATCGTAGTTTTGCTTAACATCGTTGTGTACTGTGTTTAGATTTAATGCATTAATTTGTAATACTGCACTGAGCTCACAGACAGCTTTTATGGGAGCTGTTTCCCGCACACAACTGGATATATATGTTTGAGTTTCAGCTGCATTCATATTAGCCACTGGTAGAACATATCTTACACCACTAATCTTATTGTTATGTTATTAATCATATCATCACTACGTAGTCTTTCCACCGTCACTATTGTTCTGGATTCCCAGATATCGAAGATTTATAGTCTACACAACTTTCCCCGCATAATGCGAATTTGAAGAGTTCGTAGGTTGACCAACAAATTGCCGTCGCAGGCATTGAATATAAGACTCGAGCACATAAGCCCTTGAAGAAGCCGAGTGGCCCGGCCACTCTGTAAATCTGTCTTAACGCTCCTGTCATTCCTTTCTTAAAACCAGTTTCCTGAGTATTAAGCAGCATCTAGTGGTGTATTAAATGCAGACAGCAGCACCAGCAACCATATGAACTAGAGGATTAAACTTTTTTTCATTATTTAACATATTTTGGAAAAAAATTGTAAGTCGTAAAGTGTATTGCCTGATATGGCAGATTCATAACCAATTGTGTAAAGTATGAGCGATAAAATGCACCGAACCCTTCGTTTCTATAGATTCCTCTCGTGCATTCTAAAACTGATTATATGACGAATTGTACATTTGCAACTTACGCTTTACCACGTCTGCTGGAGTCAATATGGCAGCTTGTATAAGTGTCGCGGCAACCATATAACTGATTTGATTGTGCTTTGTGTATTTTGCCAACGTTTCTTTTTTACTGCAGATAGAATGTTGGTACTATCTTCTCCATTGTTGAATTTAGCACTGTGGACACCTGCAATCACCAAACCATCTTCAACGTTGTACTTTTCCTCGAGTTTCTTCAAATCAGATAGTATATGCATACAATTGATGCAGCAATATGTGAAGAGGTCCCAAACAACTACTTTGCCTTTATGCGATTCCGTAAATATTAACGGCTCAGTTACATTAAACCAGTCGAGTCTTTAAATTTTGGAATGGGTCTCGTCTCCGAATCAGCTTCCTCTAAATATTTTCTCAGTATTTCTTCAGTTTCCTCAGTCATTTCCACCAATCCCAAACAATTCAAATCCAAATCGGAGTCCTCCATTAGTATTCGAAGCTTTTGTATCTACCGTTTTATAAGGGCACTATGATTTGGCGTTTCGCCTAGAATCTACTTAGTCTAGTCATTACATGTGCCTAGAAAATTACAGTTGAAAATATTTAATTCCAAAAAATAACGTTACCAATTCTTCGTCAATCCGGCTGGCGTGATAAATATTACCTTTAGCTCGCGGAGGTCTTGCTTGTAGGATCACGTGTGAAAGTGTCTCATGACAGTTTCAATAGAAGCGTAGAAGGCAGCACTTGCTCTTTTTTCCATATTCTTCTTTATTTGCCCCTTAGTTGAGCGTTGCATCTAGAATAATTCCGAGATAATTGGGGCTAGAGGATAACGAGAGCTAATAGCCAATATAACAAAGAATATAAGTCCAAGGCATTTGGTTTTCATAATGAAGGGCAAACGTTTCGCATCTGAAAGTAAGTTAAAGTCACAACTTCCAACTTATACAACCTTTTTTCTTCAAGGAAGCGATCATATCAAGCACTTATATTACGAGGTTATTTTTGAAGCACGAGAGATACAATATTACAATCTCTCTAAGGACTTCTTTCCTTTCTAAGAGGGATTGAAATGCTCTTTGGACACAATCTCGCTAAGTCTTGCTAAATGCTTCTCTACAGATTGGCTGCCGTCCATTTTGGCCTGCTCCCTGGCTTATTTAATAAGTTACTTTCACAGTCTTAGGTAGGTGCCCAATATTTACGCCCATAATTGATGTTGAAGATTTCCCTAGTTAGTGTCATGAGATTCACCAGATTCTCATTCCACTACGAAAAAGTAGACTCCTTAATTTATTTTATTAGGTTTAAATCTTTAGAGGCACCTAAAATAGCAAAAAAAAGAAATACCGCATGAGCCGTCCCTTATCTGAGACTCTGGTTCAATCGAAGGCACAATGAGACTGACTTCTCCCTCACCTAGCTTTTTAGTGGGCATGATTGTTTCACTCTTACCTGCACAGGGTTGGTAAGAAATGATCTTCCGAATGTATGTTCTATAGTGAAGAGGTCTTTTATACCTGCCACGCATTTTCACGTGTAAAAGATGGGACAGGCAGTGCGATGGCCTCATTAAAATAAATAGAAGAGCTTCCCCCAGGTAGTCTAATTGGAGAGATGCTAAGATCAGTTGATAAATAGAACAATGTGGCAGATTTCATTTAGTTGGTACTTATCGCAAAAAAGGATAACCTAGAGGTTTCCCCCTCCCACTAGAGAAGCGATCCTGCAACCTGAATGTCCCTTGAGGCAAAGCCGAAAATAACATGTCAACATGTTTTCCAGACGAGGTTCTCTGGTTGACAGCGCAGTTCTTTAGTTGGCACTTTAGCGTGAATAGCATTCAACTCCTTACTATAACGAAATAGCTAATAACAAGAGGTTTTGCGACAAAAAATCTATCCTAAAGAACAGTCACCAAAGAGATTTTTTCTTTTCTTCTACTAACTAGCTTTCTCTTTGTCACTTTCTTCTTTCTTCCTCAACTATGTTACTTTTACCCAGATCAACGTTTCTTTAATCCAATCTTATTTGAGTGTATCCATTTTTTTGTAGCGATTGCTATCTGAACATTCTTTCTCAGACATTTTCTTCTCTCCGGCAGGGAGAATACTGGTCGACAGCAATACTCTTAGAGGCTAGCATTCTTCCGAGACTGCGGCCCCCAAGGACTCAAGTATATGCAGGTCAACGTGAGGTTCCTCCTGGGATGACAGGTAATGACTCTGACTGACTGCATTTTGGATAACGAACTAGAATTGATGCCTTAGGCCGGCAGACATGGGGGGTTTCAGCCTAGTTGCTTTACACAATTGCGCCAAGGTGACACTTGTGCGTGAATGGTTCCAATCCAACTATGATACCGTATCCATCTTGCTATAATTTTGGCAGGCCTCGGTGGACGTACAAATTTTGGAACATTGGGCTAATGGTGAAGGCTCGGCTAAGACAGACTCTCAATTAACACTGTTCCGGCTCTGAGCACTTGTCCTCATAAGGGCTTGAGCCAATCCCCACACGGCCCCCCTGCTCTGCAAAGATACCATGGCACCAAAAAGGCGGGGGAACTCAACTAAACTAGAGTATTCTCAACAAAGCAATTCAAAAAATCATCAACAGCAACGATGGGATCAACAGCAACGATGGGACCAACAGCTACAGCCACGATGTTAGAAGCAAATTTAGAACGGTATCAATGACAAAAAAAAACGACGATAAATACAATGACAGTAAAGATGGACGATAAACAGAGAATAACAGACAGCTTTGTCCAAAAAGAAATTCATACAATGTTTGGGCGCAGCAAAAAAATGATATCCACCAGAGCGTCTTTAAAATGGAGAGTGAGGTGTTCGCACGATGGAAGGAAATAAAAAGAACATCAAGATCTGACAGTTACTTGTGTAACCACTACCAAAACACCTGAGGGAAGGATCTTAAATGCTAAAATAATTATGAACCATCCTAAGGTCCACAGAGTAATCACAGTCAAAAGGAGATAGAGTGACCAGACAAACGAAGCATCGTTTTATTTCACAACCATCGTCAAAAATGCGGCTAAAATATAGTAATCGAAAATGGAACCCGATAAAGTTTCCCAAAAAAGGAATTCACAAGGTACAATTGCTGTCTAGCGAAACTAAGAAGAAAGGCTAATTGCAAAAGTCTGAGCCGTTTAAAAAAAAACTAAAATCAGCATGCAACTCAGTAAGGGGTAAAATATGGGCTTCTTGAACCACAAAAGCTGTCAAAGCACATAGCGCATTGCCAAAGGAGCTGGTTAAAGGCCAGATTGGATCAGAAGAGCAAAAACTAAAGAGGCACTGGAGACTAAGCCCTAAGGACACGCGCACAATGTTTCACCATCAAACATCATGAAAGAATGGTATCTAGCCTAATTGAAGGAGATTGGAATAAAACGAGGAAGGGATAGGCTCTTAATGGGCATGAAACCAGGATTCCAGGCTGTGTTGGCAAAGAGGTCAAAGATAACCGCAATGATTCTTCTTGAATATGTACCAAATAATAAATTTTGTACGGGCATCCAGCAAGAAAAAGACCTGACGCAAGACAGGAGAGGAAAAACCATGGCGAAGACCCCAGTAGCAAGCACTATTCGTAAAACTCCAAGATGGCCAATCCTACGCAAAAGTCCTGCAGGATATCAGGGGGATAGTAATACCCAAAGACACTAAGAGTACCATTAAAGCAGTACGACTAACCTGGTTGGGCCACATACTGGTCAAATTCGGAGCAGAGGCTGACAATAAAAAAGCATTCTGTGCCGATGTAAAAGCAGCAAAAGTACAACTGTAGCCTAGCTCGAGCCAATGGCAACGATCAAAATAAGAGACCTGGCTAAAGTAGAAGAGGCCATCAGAAAGGAGCTCTCTGGCTTGGACAGAATCAAAGCGTGGCTAACACCAAAAAACCATTAGAGGCAGAGCATGGCCATCATTGACTTGAACAAAAGGACGCCAAACAATTTTTGAATCAGGAAAGTAAATGGTGGGTCATCTTGAATATACGGTAAATAGCAACGTCTCTTCAATGCTTCAAATGCCTTGGGTGTGTTTTTATCGCACTAGCATGCAAAGGGTCCTATAGTAGTTCCCTATGCTGTAGATGTGGTGAAGCAAGACATAAAAGAAAAGTCTACAGAGGAGACACACTGCATTCTTTGTAAGGATGCCAATCCAAGACTGGATCTTGGGCGTATTTTGGGATCAGGAAAATGTCATGTTTTCCAGGAAGTGCTTCTTCTTATGCGCACCACTACAGCCCCTCTTGGGCCTTAGCTTCCTGCAAACAGCACCTTCAACTTCAAAGTTATATTGCAGGTCTAGTACTGATCGTCGTGGAGCTGGAACTGGTTTCCTGTTGGATTTTGCCGCTCTTGAAAACCTTATGTGTTGGTAAACCAGCCACCCTATAATGAACAAGAAGAATAGTAAGGCAATGTAGCTCACTGTTATTGTATGAGTGGGATTGGGTTGAAGACGGTAAAGCTCTGCTTGACTTGTTGACAGTTCATCAAGTTTTTGTTCCAAATTTTCAATATGTGCCGGGTGAACACTTATATTGGGAAGCGTTATTGATCAAAGCGGCTCTACTACATTTGAAAAATCTGAAAAAGTGACATTAATTGCAGGAAATATATCGATGTGTTTTGTGAAGATTGTCGTGCATCAAATGCCTTGAGAATGAATTCGTCGTCCTTTAACGTGCACCCGGGTTGCATCTTCAAAATGCCTTTCCATTGAAGACGTTGATGAAACAAGTAGTTATGGCAAACGAAAGTAAGGTCATATTGTATGTTATTTAACGAATAGAGCCAGTGATTAGGGGTTTGCAATTGGTGCCAAATTTTGCTTCGGTGCTCTTGTTCGAATTCACAACTAGGTAGTAGTTTGTTGCTGGCCATGATTTCTATGATGCAATCAATGTTGGAATTGGTTTTATGGACTAATGGTCGATGCTGTTCACATATGAAGTAGTCAAGATCTTGGTTTTTGAATCGCATAAACTCAGTATTTCCAAGAAAATAAAACTGATCTTTGAAAATATTTGACATTATGAGCTCCGGAGCAGATGAAAAATACAAAAAACTGTTATTAATCACGGTCGGTAATGGTAATAGTCAAAATATTTAAAATTTAGTTGGCAGCAACATGGGGACAGTCAAGGCGAATATTAAATAATTCCCTTCATTAAAATATTGGTTCCCGATGGCTGGAAGCTCTAAGCCTTGAGACAGATTGACCTTAATAAGTGCGATCTGGGTCTTGATTTGTTGAGGTCATATGACAGTTGGATTCATCGTTTCATCGTGTGCGTCGATTATCACTTCCATCAATGAGCGTTGCATATCCTGACACTCAGTGATCAGCGATATAATGAGTATTGAATGCGTCAGCTCTCCTCTGCTGCTTGACCTCGGAGTTGAAAAATTTTATGTTCTTGTAAATAGCGTCGAATGCCTTGCTGATTTCCTTCGTCTTCACTTTTTGCGATAACGTTAAAAGTTGTTTCCAAAATTAAAATATGTCGCTTTAGCACTCATTCGGGTTGTTTTCATTATTTTGAATGTTAGCGATGGTATCGCTCATTGATTTTTCATACTCATTGTCTAAAATCCCAAAAAGTTTGTTGGCTAAGGAGCCAATTATATCAAACGGGGACCTTTTCGCTCTTCTTTGGGTAGGCTCTTGCAGGATAAGATTGTCTTGACTTATTAGTTGCAATCGATGACAGTATTGTGATACAATAGCATCATGATATGTGTTGTTAGTAATATTCTCCTTGAGCCGCTCTTGTTGATTTACGCCAGTTTCTATAGTTCGAAAAACTTCCCAATAACGTTTTAAATCACAAAAGGTTATAAGTTTCCATGTGTTTGGAGTTAGCTGTCCACTGCCAATATTTTCGAAGTAATTACCGGCGTTATTTTCGGTGCTCGCAAATTCAATCGGCAATTTAGCTGCGGATGACATGTTCCAAGAGGTTAGTGGTAAAACCAGCAGCGTTAATAAGCAAGTTTTAAATTTTGAAGGAGAGCGTTTTCGTTTCCTGTAATTTTGGTGAGTAGTCTTGTCAATATTTGTTGTCTCCATTGGCTCATCTGTGGCTTCGAAAGTTTCGTAAGAATCAGTAAATTCTTCACCATCGTAGTAAATTGGTATTGGTGCCAACTAATGAATCGATCTTCTAATAATGCCCTTGCTTGTCTGTACGTCAGCAACATGAACATAGTCGTCTGCTCCTGGAGTGGTCTCAAGAATCCGTCCTAGCTTCCATTTGAAAAGTGGCCGGTTGTCATCTTTGTTCGTAACTAATGTTTCTGTTTTAATATTTGTCTGTTTAGATGTCCACTGCGTACGCTTTTGTAATTCCCCCAAGTATTTCATGTGCCATCGCTTCAGGAGCTTGTTTTTAAGACAATTTGTGAATAGCCATCTGGATGCTAAGGGTATTATCGTTGCCTCATTCAAGGAGCTATTGGCACCCAAAAACGGCTCACGCACAAAAAAAAATGCGCTTGCGTTAATGGTGTTAGGTCATTGGGATCTGAAAAAAAAAGACCTGAGTGGCCTTGAGTTAAGAATTGCCTCTTCGTACGTTAAGGAAGCTGATACAACTGTTCATAGCTTTACCGCTGCCTCCCAGAGGCCACTGAAATGCGGTGATCGAGAAGGAATGAAGTGAAACTGAATATTGCCAGTTGAGCAATTGTTTACTATTTGTTCAACTGAGCGTTCCGCCAATAGTTCTTGTAGCTCCTTTAGTTGGTTATTTGCACCAACAAAACTGCGGGCATTGTCGCAGTATAAATTTTCACATTTTCCTCGTCTGGATTCGAATCGTTTCAATGCACCTAGAAACCCATCAGTGGTTAAGTCAGAGACGACCTCCAGGTGTATTACATTTGTTGCGAAACACACAAATACTGCAATGAATGATTTTTGGAGTCATTTACCTCGAATTTTAAAATGCGTATATATTGATCCATAGAAATCAATACCGCTGTTGAGGAATGGTCGCGTCAATTGGACGCGATGTTTTGTATAAGATGTCCATTAGTTGACTGAGCAAGCGTGGTCAGAATTTGTTGCATAAAACGCAATTTGTCACAATACTTCTGGCAATATTTCTACCATTCAGAATCCAGTATTTTTGTCTTGCAATATTATGCAAAGCTTGAGGCTCTGCATGTAAATTCTCCCTATCCAGATGATCGAGGAGCAGTCTTGAAAAGAAATGACCTCCTCGTAGAACAATTGGATGCTTGACGCTATCTTTGATGTCAGCTGGTTGTAATCTTCCTCCGACTCTCAGAATGTTATCAGATGTAATGAATGGTGTCAAAAATCGAAGTTTACTGGATTTTTTTATCTCCGCATCTTTTAACAGCATTTCAATTTCTTGATGAAAACAGCTACGTTGTATTTCTCTGATGATAGCTTTAAGGTATACATCTAGTTTTTGAGTTGATAAATGCTTTGTTTCGACATTGCCACATTTACTTTGAAATGGGTTTACTGGTCTGTTTATGTAAGCCATTACCCATAACAACTTTGGAAACGGGTTCCCATGATCAATTGAGTACAATAGGTGTATATTCAATTTGCTCGAAGTAACGACAGAGACCTTGATGTTCTTGGTTTCTTCGTCGGCAATGTTACTTGAATTGGGTTCAGTTGGCCATTCACGTTTTGGCATTCTTAAAAAGGTTGGACTATTGAACCATTTTTAGGGTTTTGTACTAAAATACAAAACCCTATTGCAATCACGACCTGTGTCCGTCCGTCCGTCCGTCCGTCTGTATGTCACAGCACTTCTTCTCCGAAACTATAAACGCTACAGCCATGAAACTTTGTGGAAAGGTCAGAAGTGGTGACTTCTTGAAAGTTCAAGGGCGAAAAAATTTTTCAAAGGGATTTAAGGGGAGTTGACATATAGGGAGTTGACCCCTCAAAAAAAAATTTTCACCATTGGTAGTCGAATAGGGTGTCATTGGAAAGGTCTCAATGAGATCTTTTCAAAACAGGTCTTAAAATTGCCTTATGAGTACCGAGGGGAGCAGGGGAAGGGGAAATGTACGAACTTTTCGCGTACCCCCCCCCCCCCCCTCGCGATCCGAAAAATCTGAAAAAAATCATGAATGTAGACCTTAATGAGTACAACAACAACAAATACATGAAAAGTCGAAATTCACTCAACTTTGTTAGTAATAGTATGATTTATTGATTTTATGTTTTCTCGAATAAAATCTAAATGGTACCCTTAAATTCAATAAAATTTAGCAAACAGATGATTATTTATAAGATTGATCTTTTCTGAAAGTTTCATAAAGATCGAAAAGTATTTAACGAAGCTATAGCGATTTGAATTTTCCCGTATTACTATGGATCAATGTGTCCTGTATTACTTTGGAAACATATGGCTATGGAGCCATATGCGCTTTTTACCGACTTAGACACTACAGCTTTGCTAGGATTTGCATGAAAATTTCAGGAATGATAGGTATCATGAGGATGACTACATACCATTGAAACAAGTCGAAGAGGCAGGAGAGAGCTCCTAGCAAAAGGGCTTTGTAGCCATTCTAGGATTCGAAAAAATAGGCCATGAATCGATGCTTACAGTACAAAGGAGTGGCCCCTGATAAAAAATTTCATGAAAGGTAGCCGATATGAGTATCAAATGAAAGTTCTCTGTGAGAGCTTTTCAAAACAGTTCTTAAACTGACAGTTTTTGCTTCAGGGGGGGCACAGAGAGGGTGGGAAATACATGAAAAATATGTTTCCTCCCTCGCGAATGGACACCCGTGATCTAAAAAAATCTGAAAAAATTATCAAGCGAAATATTTATGGGTATAATCTTAACAAATACCTCAGAATTAAAAAATTCTTTCAACTAAGTTAATAATTGTATGATCCTCGAGCATGACGTGTTTCTTAATTTTATTCGTTGCTGGTTACGGCATTTTGTAAGTTGAGTACAAAACCCTTCTGACATGAGCATAGGTCTATCTACCCAACTTGTTTCGATTGTTTCAACTATTCTGGGAAGAGTCCACGGGAAACCAGATCGGCAGGGTTATCCTGTGTGCAATCATATTTCAACTCCTTTGTTGAGGTCATTTCTTGAATTGCTCTGACCCTATTTGCGACAAATGTTTTGCGAATGGATGGGTCTCCTCGTATCCAGTTGATGACAATGAGTAAATCAGACCAGTAAAAAACGGTATTTGCCTTTATATCAGCTGATGATGTTACTTGTTTTACTAAGTGTGCTGCCAGCTTGGCTGCACTCAACTCGAGACTAGGGATTGTGGTAGATTTGATAGGAGCTACTCTGGATTTCGCACAAAGCAGCTTGACTGTTACCTGACTTCGTTTGTCTTTTGACCGTATGTAAACGGCAGTACCGTACGCTTTTTCACTTGCGTTCGCAAAGGCGTGGATTCACGTGTGGATTGTTTCGTATTCGCTGAACATATATCTTGGAATATGTATTTCATTCAGCATTTGTACCTCTTCCCTGTATTTTACCGATATCGATTGAAGCTCGTCTGGAATTGGCTCATCCCAATCAACCTTTGCCTTCCATAGATTTTGCATGATTAATTTTCCGGTTACAATCACTGGGTTGACAAGCCCCAAGAGATCAAAAATTTGAGAAATATCCCCAGTATGCCTCTCTTGTTCGTAATTTTATGCTCTTTTAAGCCAGTAATGAGCGTGAATATATCTGTGATGGGCTGCCATATCATTCCTAACGTTTTTACATCGTCGCTATCCAGTCTTGCAAAGTCAAGTTTAATATCAAGATGCTGATTCGTGATGCCTTGCACTAATTTTGGATGATTAGCACACCACTTATCGAGATTGAATCCTGCTGATGCCAATAATTAACGTAGTTCATCCCGTTTCGCTACTGCTTCATCCAAATGGTCACTTTCTGTTAAGTCATCGTCAACGTAGAGATCGTGGATCGCTGCAGTCCCTAGCGGGAACTGGCGTGCTTCTTCTTTAGCCAATTTCTTTAAGCATTTGATCGCTAAATATGGTGCTGATTTTGTACCGTATGTGACAGTAGAAAGTTTAAAATATTTTACATCGTCAAGATTATTCTGCCGCCACATTATTAGTTGCAGATGTTGATCTTCTTCTGCTACGAGTATTTGGCGATACATCTTTGTAACATTTGTCGTGAAAACATAACATTTTCAATGGAATCTGCAGTTGATTGTACTAATGTCTTCCTGCACTTTGGGTCCTTTGAGTAATAAATCGTTTAGTGACAAATTGTTCCTGGTTTTTGCAGAGACGTCAAAACCTACTCTCAATTTTGTGGTAGTATTCTCGGGTTTTAATAAGTAATGATGTGGCATGAAATAATGTGGCCCATCAATTTCTGCCTTTTGGATTTCCATTATGTGTACTAAGTCCAAGTACTCTTGCAGAAATTGATTATACTGCCGTTTAAGTAAAGATTGTTTAAAAAGTTTTCTTTCCATTCATAACATCCTTTTATACGCCAATGAATTTGAATCACCTAATATTGAGGCACCACCTAAGAATGGCAACTTCACTATAAATCGGCCAGTTGGATCTCGAATAGTTGTAGCTTCGAAAAACTCTTCACATTTTTATCGGTGCTTGTTAGAATGACTGGTCCAGAGCACTCTTCTAACTCCCAAAATTTCTGTAGTTGACGTTCTAGATTTATGTTAGCTATTCCACAGAATGGGGTGCAGTTCGAAACTGTTCCAAAGACTACCCAGCCTATTGTAGTATTTTGTAGGGTTGGCAGATTATGCAGCAACCTTGTTTGACCATTTCTAATAATTTCTCTATAGACCTCCGCTCCCAAAAGAATGTCTATTCTGCCTGGTGTATTAAATGATGGGTCAGCCAATGCTGTGTTTTCGGACATATTCCAGTCATCTGTATTGTATTGATGTATTGTTGGGGTAGGTCGTTTGTAATTTTTTTAATTGCGAAGACTTCTAAGACAGTTGAAAACTCTTTACAGGTCGATTTCAGGGTAATGTTGATCTTATCACTAGCTTTAACCCTTGTATTTCTAATTCCAGAGATGTTAATGCTTGGATCACTTGTACTGAATCCTTATTTTTTGCGTAGTTTGTCGGTTATGAAGTTTAATTGTTAGCCGGGATCAAGTAACACCCGTGCTTTTAAGGGTTTTCCTTGGTTGCTAATCACTTCGGTGATCGCTGTTCCCAAGAAAACATAGCCATCTCCTTCATTGGATTGCGCGGCTAAAGTTGTTTTTTGTGGCTCTTTTGGTTTTGTAGTGCCTACTTCGCTGTGTAATAGTGTGTTCTGTTTTTTACCACACTTTTGGCAGCCTCTAAACAAACACCTTTTGTATATGTGACCTTTTTTTAGGCAATTTGTGCAAAGGTCTAATTCTCGTGCCTTTTCAAATATTTTTGTGGGATTCAATTTTAGTAATTCGTCACGATGATAAATTGCATGAGCCTTTTTGCAGAGTTTACATTCTGGTATTGTTTTGTGGCCCACCAACGAAGATTGTTTCGATGGCTTGCTCGATTATTTTGATGAACTTGTTCTTTGACTTAAGGTTTCTAATGTTTGGAATCTCAACTCAATGAACTTCAATAGCTCATCTAATAATGATACTTCCCGTGATGATTTTAGTGTTTGTTCGTACAATGTATACGATGTCTTATCTAATTTTTTGAGGCCCTTTGCACAATTATTGGGTCCCAATGCTCTATTACTGATATTCCTATTGTCTGTAGGGTGAATAGGTATTCTTTTGTCGTATCATGCAACGATCTGAGTGCCGATGCCGACTCAATGGTAATTGCTGGTTGTGCCATTAATTTGACTAGTAATGCATTCACTACAGGGGCGTCGCGAAGGTCATGAAATTGGGGGGGTGACACTCATTTATTTGCCGACTTGCTGAAAAACATTGCATAGGTTTTGCATGTAAAATGAAATAACGAGAAAGGAAATTAACTTTCATTGCCTAGAAGAACGCTTTGAAAACAAAAAATAATGATGAAGACATCTAAATAGTTGATAGTAAAATCAATTTATTTGAAAATATACAAAAACGAAAAACAATACACTGAACAATTAAAAGTATTGTAGCTTTATATCGAATACTAAATAAAAGATTCATATTTTAACTCTGCGGTGTTTCAATAGAGACCATTTTTCAATAATTTCGCGAAGGTTCAGTTTATCTGCTTTATCTTTCGAAGAAAAAAGCAACATCAAAGAATTCAAACGATCATCTCCCATTGTCGTCTGTAGATGATTGACAACTATCTTCAGTTTGCTAAATGAACGTTCACAAGAAGCTGATGTTACAGGAGCAGTTAAAACAAAACAAATCATTTTATAAGCAAGTGGTATTGCACTCCTCAATTTGAATGCAATTTTAGAAACATCGGCAAAATTTGTGCATTTCTCACACAAATCAAATAGAATTTGTGACTCAGCAAGCAAACATTCTGGCTCAGTTTTAAAAAATTCTGGTTCTAATAGTCGAATTGATTTTATCAATTCAAGAGTGACATTATTTCTATGAACGGGAATTTTAAAAATTTCCTGAATCGGTTTTAACGTTGATAAAGATTCATGCAAATGATCATGAATGGCAGATGTGAAAACATGAAGCACAATTTTAAATTCCTTCCTGTAAAATGTTTTGAACTCGAAATGACAAGCATTTTCTGAACTCTCATCAATTTTTTTTGAGACATAGCGAGTTCTATGATGCCTTGAAAAATCATTTTCTGGACAAATCTGCAATTTTCTAGCAAATAAAACTGAGCTCTCTATCAATGCATTGATTTGGTCGTCGTCAGCGCTCATTTGCTGTAGTGACGCTGAAGTACTTTGAATTAACAATAAAGCATCAATGACATTTAATTCATTAGCTTCCAAATTTTCTGTCAAATTTTTAACTTTAAACATTACATTCTTGCAAAAATATAATGAGCAAATGAAATCAAAGTCTAGAATTTTTTTGAGTAAACCGGCAGCCATAGAACGTGATTTAGTATCAAAATTTTCCGAACCTTGTGTTATTTTTTCCAAAGCATGTACAATGCCTTCGAATGAAATCCATACAGCTTTTACCGTTTCAGCTCTAGCAGTCCAGCGTGTTTTCGATAAACATTTCAGTTGCAATGAATTTTCAATACTTTTCAACTCTTCCCGAAGATTTTGAAAACGTTTCGTACTTCCTGAGAAAAAACATACAAAGCTTCTAAAACGTTAAAGAAATCATTAATTAGAGCACTTTGTTTGCAAAATGTTTCTACAAAAATGTTGATTCGATGAGCTTCACACGGAACGTAGGGAATATTTTTACAACATTTTTCAGATAATTTCTTCTGCGTGCCAATATATTTTACACTCATGTTGGCCGCAAAATCGTAGGACTGAAAAACGATATTTTTCACTGAAATCCCCAATGACTGAAGAGCCACTACAATTTTTTCTGCCAGTTCTTCACCAGTTTTTTTCGTTAGAATAACATCCATCTTGAGAAGGCGTTCAACAGGTACAGGTCCATCGTTTGTTGGGAGCACATACCGAATGTTGATGGCTAATCGATCTTGGTTTGACAAATCAGGAGTTGTATCAGCCATGACAGAAAAGATACCAGCTTCATTAATTTCGGCAACGATGGCTTCTTGAGTTTTAGCTCCCAGTAAATCGATCAATTCGTTTTGGGTAGTGGGGCTCAAGTACGTTACATGATGTGGTCTTTTAGAGATTTCATTTAACCATTTGTTCATCAATGGGCAATGTCGCGAAATCAAAGAAACAATTTGTAAAAAATTTCCATTGTTATTTTCTGGCAATTCTTCGTGACCACGAAAAGCCAACCCTTGTCTCCCCAAAGTTCTTGTTACATCAAGCAAAACTTTTAGAACCTTAAAGTGATATTCTTTCTCCTGCTCTTCTTTAATTTTATTCTGCCGCAAAGATTTATATAAGAATACATTGATATGGGTTCCTTCGTTGATGAAATCACAGTAGTCACTTAAAGATGCACGATGAGATTCTGAAGTGAAGTGCTGAACTAGTTTTCCTTCTTTATTCTGACCTCTACTTTTCATTTTATGCCACTGGCGAACACCTACTGACGTCCACTCTTTACTACCGTGAGCCCTTCTAGCTCCCTCGGCAAACAAAAAACAAGCGAAGCAATACGCTGCATCTTTGTAAGGACTATATTCCAAAAATGGGAACCCATTATACCATGCTGGATTAAAACGGCATTGTTTATTGGTAGGAATATCTGGATTCGCTGGATAAATGGCAAGTTTCGGCTGGTATGGTCCTAGCGAACTTAAAAATCTTCGCTGATTGGTGGTTGATATTTTTTCCCTTTTTCCAGGATCATGGTTTATGAAACTTTCACTCACAATATGCAGATCAAAAGTCTTTGATGACAGTTTTTCTTCTTCTTTTTTTGCTAATTGCAGCAACTCCTCACTTTCTTCGTGGATGTGGGTCAAACTATCGATCATATCGATAAAAAACGCTTTTACATTCGGAGCTGCATCACTTGTCACATTCTTCAAAAGTTCACCTACTCTTTCAAAGTTACTTAGAAATTCTGCTACCTTACCGGAAAAATTGATCCAAGTCGGATCAGCCTCAGCTTCTTTAGGTAATGGTACTTCATTTGATTGTTGCGGTGAAAGTTGTGAAGGAGATTTGGGTGAAGCTGGCGACGATGGCGGTAGTGTCACTGGAGGTGAGGGTGGTAATCGTGTGGATGCTGATAGTGAAAATGGTCGTTGTCCTATCTTTTGTTGCACAGGAAAAATTGTCGTTGAAATAACGGGTTTGCTGGCTCCAGCCAATTGCTGCTCTAAATCATCTGCAGGTAGTTTAGCAACATTCTCTTCTATAACAGCAACTACAGTATGACTATTTGATGATGGAATTGTTGAAGGTACAATTTTTCTTTTAGAGGCTTCGAATGGATTTGATGGAGCTCCGACATGTTTGACTCTAACATATTTTCCATTATGTTTAGAAATTTCATGTCGAGACTTGTAGTCATCGTCAAACTGACTCCCACAATCTTCACATTCTACTTTCATCCTTTTCCTTAGTGGTTTTGACATTATTATAAAACCTATGAAGAAATGCTTCCATTGCATTAAGTGAAAAGATTTCTACTAGATGCGTAGGTATTACATTTATCACGAAAATGAAATTTACAGAATTGTAACATTAAAGTTACTTCCAAAGTAGCTGCGTTTGAATATCGTAAAAGTAAATATCTATCAAGTTTATTCAAAACGAAGAAAAATTTAGTATTTTTTCACTAAAATCAAATTTTAATCTCAGCAAAATAAAAAAGCAGCATTTATATTGAAACAATAATTTACTGATTTGGTGTTTTACTTCTACTAAAATGATTCGATATAATAGTGAGTTGGGTAATTGTGATTTCATTTTAAATTAAAGTTACGACTTACCTTGAAAATAGTCTCAAAAAATGATTAACCTTGTTGATCTATTCTTTTCCCTTTCTATTCTTCTACCAAGCCACTTAATCGAATCTATTGTCTAATAAGGCACTATTTTTTATACCTAGAACTAATTTGCACATGTTTATCGAGTTTACAAAAGAAAAATACTAAAAATGTGTGATTTGCAAAATGATTATACTCAAGGCATTTCACTTTCAGTTGTTTTCAGTTGCAAACTTTCGAAGCACTCAAAAATTATATGTCTTTCTATGGACGCCGCGCCACAAACATCCCTACGGACTAGCGGTAGTCTCTAGATAGCGAAGAGTAAATGATATATTATTCGTTCAATGCATATGACATGGCCCATCAGATGAGTTGTTACCATAGAGGTATAAGACTGTAGAGGAGCTATGTTCATGTATATAATTGAAATTACTTACAAAAATTGCTTATTTTGAGTTTTGGTAGGCTATACAAATGAAAATTAAGTTAGGTGAAGTTCAAAGTTGAAAAATTTCCTGAAAAGAAATATTTCATGGCTGAATTTTCGGTAATATATTATTAGAAATTGTGAAAATGCCGACTTCCAAAATATTTGGGGGGGGTGAAACACCCCCCCACACCCCCCCATCGCTACGCCCCTGATTCACTAGTAAACGCTTATTTGCAAATCTGTTGTTGAGCATATCCCAAGCAATGATATAGTTGCTATTCGAGATAGGTAAATGCGTTACGAGTCTGGCTGCCTCTCCCGTCAAGTTCATTTTTAAATATCAGAATTTTTGGCAGTTACCAATAGGCTGGTCATGAACCATTTGGGCCATTTAATGTATTCCCCATAGAATTTCGGGAGCTCGATCTTTGGCAATTTAAACTGCGACTCGTTTGTGGTTGGTGATATCTTCTTGCTCTCTGCTTTTTTCAGGCAACTATTTACCTCGATTATCAATCTTCCACATTGATTTTGTAATTGAAAATATTTGTTTACATTGTAAGTTGAAGTTCCCATATCATCTGCTGATTCCCAAATTAAATAATATGTGTTTTCAATATCAGACCAAATGCTGATAATTTTATCTTTTTGAATAATAGATATTCAATGGGATGATCATCAGTCACAGTTGTGCTGTTAATTATGTGCCTGAATGTAGCTGTAAATGCTTGTTGTTTTTTCAACAGCCGAATCAATTCAAGGCTAACCATTTTCAATGCTTTTGTTGTTGTTTGAAGTTCATCATTCGAACTATCCTGATTTTCTTCAAATGATTGTGTCTTTACATATTCCAGCAGAAGTGTCACATCAGAACAAAATTTTTCTATGGCTATCTTTACCGTTTTGTGATAATCTTTCACAAAATATGGATGGTCAAGCGGCCCATCAGAAATTTCTCTGATTTGATCGTCGTTCTTTTCAAACCTTTCCCAAAGGTTTTCGATCACAATTAGTTTCTCTTCCAGATATGAAATTGTTTTCTTATCTGGAGATTGGTCATTATAGTTTTTAATTATTTTCTCGATCTCTTTTCCGAGACGAGCTTCTTTAGTTGCTAGCGCAGCCATGGAAGTCTATATTTCTTCAAAAAAATTTTCGGTTCTGCACTAACAAAAGTAGGATTCTCTACTTTGCAAGCTCTGCGTATTGATTTTAAATAGCAAGCAGGATGCTATAGTTCTATTTTCTCTTGTTGAGAGATTGGTATTTAACCAAATTCTATTTAATTTCAATTCAATTTTTAAAAAATTCTTCTTTTTGGTTTAAATGAACCAAACTTGTGTTCTGACTGACTACTTCAAGAGGCTGCAAAAACCAATTCAAAAAAAGTCGGCAGGATACTCTACCACTTTTTAAATTAGGCTAAGGCGCCGTATACACCGAAATGGCAAAATCAATGGAATACGGCTATTTTCGAGTGCATAGTTCTCAACAACGGAAGAAGTGTACGTAATGGTTTTTTCACGTTATATTAATTGATACGTGTTCAAGAGATTGTATAGAAAAAAATTAAAAAAAAATATTTTAAGTGAGCATTTATCAGGAAAAGTATCGGAGTGGTTCTGAAAACGAGCAATTTTCGTGTGCGTTTACTGACGATACCTTATAAGATAACTGCATGATATTTTATATATAGGTAGTTGGAATGTATTAAAAGGGATTGTATAGATTAAATTTCTGATTTTATGAATCTTTCATAATATTGACTCAACTCAAAATATCACATTTAAGGTGGGTTTCAATGCACGTTTTTAACTAAGTTAGCTTCATTTTTTGAGAAATGTTTATTGACCATTACAAAAGTCATATCATTAAAATGACTATTAGATTTTAAATACTAGAAGTTTTTAATAACATAAACCTATAACAATTCGATCAAATATAGTATCTGATTCAATGTGAAATCGAACTTAGTTCACTCGCAGACAACGAGCAGCACGCACGCAGTTTTCATGCCGTTACTCTTCTTCATTATTTTGTTTTGAATTTTTCATTCTTCCCCTCCACAAGAAAGTCAAAAATAAAACAAACAATGAATAATTATGAGATCGGTGAAATGACAAATTTCGATTATTATGTAAACTGCATTGCGTTTATGGTACTCCAAGTCGTATGTCAAGTGATAGCTGTTTCCCAGGAGAACAAGAAAATATTCGATTTGTTATTTGTATTTATCTTTTGTAAATACAATTTTATTTTTATTTCGTCTTCGTTTGTAAATATTTTTATTTGTTCTTTGTAAATATTGCCTAAAATAAGATATAAACGAAAAATAAGGTTTATATTTTGTTTTCCTGAAAATTAGCGCTATCAGTTGAAATACAAACATAAACAATTTTTTAGTATCAACAATAAGTTAGTGATTTAGTTCGTTATGGTGAATCGTAAGAATCGAGCAAGATATTTTATAAACAATAAGAAAAATTGCCGAAAGGTGAATGCGTTGCAAGCAAGGTAATTTTCGTTTTTAATAGGTAGGAAGGGGCACTGATGTAAATTGCGCACGTAATGTTTCCAATGTGTTACAGATAAAATAACAAAATCGGATTAGCAGTCGGCCTGTCTGTTTCATTATTTAAATTATTAAAATCTGTAGGTACTGAAATTTTATGATAGATTGAATGGTGATTCTTTTTAAAGAATCTAAAGGTTTCGTGATTAATAGAGGTTTATTGATACGTACACGGAGACAATTATAATTTGGCAACTATGAACATTTTTTAAAGTGAAAACTTTTGGATTTTTTCGTCCGTGTAAATCTTGTGCGTTTGTGCTCCAGAGCAAAATTCACTTGCAAAATACAGCTCATTGGCTTTGATTATGGCGTCTTTCAAAACCCGGCATCTCTGTCCCTGGCACGTGATCGAATTCGAAGAATTGTGGATTTTCAGTACTTTTTTGAAAAAATGAAAGAAATATCCAACCATTCTGCTCGCTTTGGATATTCCTTATCATATTTGCATATAATATGTGAGGCAAAAAATGGTTTGAAATCGACTTTTAAACTAAAATGTGAACTGTGTTGCTCATACTTTGATCTGAATTCCAAGGATTCAAAAAGCAACAGTGATATGGATATCAATTCGTCGGCAGTGGCAGCAGTACAGTCCTCAGGAATTGGTTATAATTGCCTCGATAAATTATTGTTTTCATCATTAGAAATTCCTTTCATGGGTAAAAGAACATACAGCAAAATTCAAACCACAGTTTGCAACTGGTTGGATATAGTCTCTGAAAAATCTATGATCATTGCTGCAAAGGAGGAAGTAAATCACGCAATAGCTGAAGGAAGTGTCGATGAAAATGGATTCCCGTTGATAACCGTAGTAGCTGATGGATGCTGGTCGAAGAGATCTTACGGAACAAATTATTCGGCCCTTTCTGGCGTAGCGGCTATCATTGGCCTTTTTTCTAAAAAAGTACTTTTCATGCAAAAGAGCAAAAAACAAATGCATAAATCGTCCTTATCACATTTGCTACAAAAACCATAATGGCAGTTCTACAAGCATGGAATCCAACATTCTTTTGGAAGGCTTTAAGACGTCAGTGCAGGAACGTGGGTTAATATATTCCCAAATGATTACTGATGGAGATTCATCAACATATAATAAAATTTTACAAGCTTGGCCATATCAAAATATAACTGTGGAAAAATCGAGTGTAAAAATCACTTGCTGCGAAACTACTATAGGAAGATGAAATTTGTTCGTGCAATATACTATTTCCATTAAATCTCAGAAGAATAATGAGCAACAACTTGGGTCGCCTTAGATTAGCGGTGAACGCAGCAATTAGGCACTGTAAGAGTGAAAGCTGCGATATTACAGAGAAAATTCAAAATTTCAACACCGACATAATAAATAGCCCATATCATGTATTTGGTGAACATCGTAAATGTAGGCTTTATTTTTGCAAGCAAAGGACAAACGAGCAAAACTATGTTCCAGACCTTGAAGAATACGGATTATGGGCACATATTCTAAAGTCTGTTTTTTATTTGGCACAACAATCAAGAAGCCTTATTCACGATGTTCAAAGCAATATCGTTGAGTCGCTTAATAGTGTTGTTGCAAAAGCTGTTGGGGGAAAGCGAATTAATTATTCTCTAAGACGTGGTTACCAAAGCCGTTGCAGTGCTGCACTATTATCATTCAACACCAAGTGCACGCATTCTACCTTGCGAAGAGAAATTTTCGGCAAAAACCCATCCTACAGAACAGGCCTAATGGAACATCGTATGATGAAACAAAATGCTCAGCATCCCAGAAAAAGGAAACGTTCTCAAACCCCCAGAAAAGTAATGGATAATTGTGAATATGGTGATGCCTGCGAAAAAGCCAGATATGGAGCAAGACATATTCATGACTGCGAGATCTGAGTTCTTGAGGACTTCAGACATAATGTTCAAAACCGAGCGAGTATCGAAAATAACACGATTTTGTAAATAAATTCGAGAAAGTGGTTCGAGTTGAGAAGATCTCTCTTGACAGCCTCTAATTTTGGACGAATATGCAAAAGGAAAAACAATATTAGCTGTGTGAATTTGGTAAAATCTTTGCTGTATCCAAAATTTTTCAGTACTGTTGCTGTAAAATATGGAATCGAAAATAAAGGCACAGCTTTGCAAACTGTTTCGAAAATTATTTCATAAGATATCACCAAAACTGAACTTTGTATTGATACATGTCACAACTTTCTAGGTGCATCTCCTGATGGTACAACTATCGACAGTATCGTTGAAATCAAATACCCGTATTCTGCCCGCGGTATGCATGTATCAGATGCTGTTAAAGAAAAAAAATTAAATTTTGAAAATTCGTTAATAATGAGCTCGTAGTAAATACAACTTCCGACTGGTATTATCAAACTCAAGGGCAGCTACATGCAACGAAAATTGATTTATGTGTTTTGGGAGTTTGGACTGAAATGAGATTCCCATGAAAATTGAGTTTGTCAAAAAGGACGATTCATTTTTCAAATTGTGAATGGAGCAACAGCTGTCAAAATTTTACTTTGATTGTGTCTTACCGGAATTGATTGATCCAAGACATACAAGAGGAATGCGAATCAGGGATCCTGATTATATATCAGCAGCAATAGAGGAAAGGCACGCAAAGCAAAAAAAATAAAATCTTATTCTCAGCAGCAAATATATCAGTTATTGAATAAATGGATGATATGATGTATGCCATATCTCCGTAACATTTTATAAACTAACTAAAAGCGTATTAAAACATGTGGATTATTTAAATTTAATGGCCTTAAGGTCACGCTTAAATTTCTAAGATATTTGTTGCCCATGTTCTCCTGAAAGCCTACCTCAATAATTTTCTTTATCAGATTTGTTGCTCAAGGATGTACAAACGCAAGGGAGAGACACAAATTTTTCACATATTTTGACCTCCACTGCACTTCCCCATGGTGTTGCCGCATGTTTTGAACCTGATTTGAAAAGTTCTCATCAAGACCTTTTAGCCATTTATTACAAAAAAAATAAAGGGTTACATATATATAAAAGATGACCTTTTTTAACAACCTACCTAAAAAATTGATGTTCCTAGCTTCTATAGTTTTCGAGAAAACTTGCAGTGACAGACGGACAGATGGACACCGTTTTAAGCTGGGTTTTGTCAAATTACTTTTCAAAACTTAAACTAGAGAAATAAAATAACTGACCCTCTAAACAAAATAATATCTGACAAAACGAAGTTTGATTTTACGGATAGTCTTGAATTGTCTACCTTGCTTCTTTAAAATTCAAATAAAATGATAGCAACATTTTTACTTCCAAGCTAAAAGAAACGTTAAATAATATTTTTAATCAAGTTTCTAATATTTTACAGCTTAAATTTGTTCACATAAATATATAAATTCAAAAAATTTATTCATTACCAACTATTAAGCAAACCTAATAATAAACTTTTTTATAGTCTGAACTATTTGACCAATCTCCAACATTACACAAATCAACAAAACTGAACTCATAAATTCCATTAATACATTCAGTCAAATTCATGCTGCAGTGATATTTTCCTTGTCGATTCCTTCTTTCCATTTTTCGTTGGCATTGGTTTGGGCAATCTATCACTCAAACGATTTTTCCCGACCTTGTGCGAATGTGCATACCGGTTTGAGGGGAAAATCCATGCATACGAAATCAGTTCAAAGCAAACTAGGAAGGATTGTGAATTTCCCAACCGAGCATACGGCGCCTTAATACCACGAGTTCTGATTAACAACTCAACTTTATTCATCATATAATTTCTTTATAAACTCTAACAACAAAATTCTAAAATTAATCAAAAAATAACAACGAAGCATTCTTTATAGCACGATGATTTTGCCATGCACAACAGATAGTCGAATTACCACAAACAAGTTGGGTAGACAGAGCTATGCTCATGTCAGATGAGTTTTGTACTCAACTTACAAAATGCAGTAACCAACAACGAGTACCTGTAAAATCAAGAAACACGTCATGTTCGAGGATCATACTATTATTAACAAAGTTGAAAAAATTTTGACTTCTGAGTTATTTGTTAGAGTTATACCCATAAATATCTCGCTTGATAATTTTTTCAGATTATTAAGATCACGGGTGTCAATTCGCAAGGGAGGAAACACATTTTTCATGTATTCCCCCCCCTGTTCCCCTACTGAAGCAAAAACTGACAGTTTAAGAACTGTTTTGAAAAGCTCTCATAGAGAACTTTCAGTTGATACTCATATCGGCTACCTTTCATGAAATTTTTTTCAGGGGCCACTCCTCTGTACTGTAATCATCGATTCATGGCCTATTTTTTCGAATCCTAGAATGGTTACAAGGCCCTTTTGCTAGGAGCTTTCTCCTGCCTCTTCGACTTGTTTCAATTGTATGTACTCATCTTCATGATACCTATCATTCCTGAAATTTTCATGCAAATCCTAGCAAAGCTGTAGTGTCTAAGTCGATAAAAAGCGCATATGGCTCCATAGCCATATGTTTCCATAGTAATACAGGGCCCATTGTTCCATAGTAATACAGGAAAATTCAAATCGCTATAACTTCTTCAAATACTATTCGATCTTTATGAAACTTTCAGAAAAGATCAATCTTATAAATATTTATCTGTTTGCTACATTTTATTGAATTTAAGGGTACCGTTTAGATTTTATTCAAGAAAACATAAAATGGATAAATCATACTATTACTAACAAAGTTGAGTGAATTTCGACTTCTCATGTATTTGTTGTTGTTGTACTCATTAAGGCCTACATTCATGATTTTTTTCAATTTTTTCGGGTGGAAGGTGCCCAATCGCGAGGGGGGGGGGGTACGCAAAAAGCTCGTACATTTCCCCTTCCTCTGCCCCCCTCGGTACTCATAAGGTAATTTTAAGACTTGTTTTGAAAAGATCTCATTGAGACCTTTCCAATGACACCCTACTTGACTTCCAATGGTGAAAAATTTTTTTTGAGGGGTCGCCTCCCTATATGGGGAGCCCCCCTGAAACCCCTTTGAAAAATTTTCCCACCCTTGAACTTTCAAGAAGTCACCACTTCTGACCTTTCCACAAAGTTTCATTGCTGTAGCCTCTATAGTTTCGGAGAAAAAGTGCTGTGACATACAGACGGACGGACGGACGGAAGGACGGACGGACAGACGGACACAGGTCGTGATTGCAATAGGGTTTTGTATTTTAGTACAAAACCCTAAAAATGTTTCCCACATATGCAATGAAATTTTGCTGACGCTAGGTCTGGCTGAAGTGCATTTGAAGAAAATCATCGTGTTACATGTGAACAGGTAAAATGAACTAAAATACGAATGAAATGTATGCAATGAAATGGAAACTTTGAATTTAGATTATTTTTACTAAACCTAAATGAATTTATGTCTGACGATGGTTATTTGATGTCCTCAACAGGGCTAATGTTTAGCAAAGATAATTGTAAATTGGAAGGTTTTTTTGATGCAGATTGGGCCTCGAACACTCTAGATAGGAAATCTTACATAGGTTTCTACTTTAAACCGTCAGGAACCGTTATTTTATATGAATGTAAAAAACAACGTACTATAGCTTTGTCAAGTACTGAGGCTGAATATATGGCGATAGCAGAAGCCTGTAAAGAGGCTTTTTATTAAAGAAGCTTTGTTACGGGTGAGCACTGAGACCCCGTAGCGCCGCTCACCCGAACACTACCATACGCGATTGCGTAAGAGTTTAACCTACGCAATACCGGGCCGCACTTTATTAATTGTTGTTTCTAGTAGTCCGACGATGTAGCTAGCAACAAGTAATTTTAATTTCCATTCACGAAAGAATTATTATCTTACTTACAGACAGAAGCTACTCAATAATTTTAAGCTTGATAATTGTTTTAATTACAAACAGAAGCCACACAATAATTTTAAAACCTAATAATTGTTTTAATTACAAGCAGGAAGCCACATAGTAATTTTGCTTTGTAACTTAATGTACATTAAACTCATGTAGCTAGGTCGCTTCCGTTCCATACGCCACAATTATGGACAACGCAACCAGCAGCAAGCGGCGGAGGCACCAAGCACCAGCGGCAGCTCGAAAACGAAATGCGAAATACACACGGTAGCGGAAACAGTCGTCATCCATTCAACATATGCGGCAAAGCATGTAGTCAGGCAACGCAATTGCATCGTCATAAGGCTTCGTACTCTAATCTCGCCCCATTCCAATGCAATGTTTGCGCACTCAAGCATGAGTGCAGTGATTGTGGCAGATATTCTGAAACATCCAAAACCCTAAAGACACATCGTATCGTGCATACCGAGCCTAATAGGCGCAAGTGCATCGTCGGCGTTAAATCAGTCGATAATGCCCACAATGCTAAGACATGTAAAGCTACATTTGAACCCCAATGATAGTTGGGAAAGATTTCTAAGCAATTGGGAAGGCTAAGCGAACATCAAATCCCACCTTCCGGCCAGGAGAGTCTTCATTTGCGACTAAAGATAGTTGTTTCATCATTCACGCGACATTGTAATTTTCATAATAAGGCTCTATGAAAGACCTTACCATGGCTTAATAAATTGCGGGGAGTATTTGCTAAAGATTAAACATTCAAATGAGTATGATCAAACGAAACCAACCAACGATTCAAATGATTGTCATCATCGGAGCATCATCAGTCGCCGAAGATGACACAGCAGACAAGCAATTGACAAGTGGTGCTGCACTAGTATCGTCAGTCCAAGGAAATGATGAATAAACGACGAATCATCAATACCAGACAATGGAGATGGAATCAATGCATTCGGCGATAGTACATTCGATTCCCAATAGGATCGCCACGGGTGGTATGTAGGTTGAGTGGAAACAAGCGAGGGGAGTTACTCGTGCAAAGTCACACAAAACAAGTTTTTCCCGGTGGATGGAAGGGAAAAAGGAAAAAAAACGGGATTCGGCAAGATTATTTAAGCCGAGAAGATTGGCGTGTGCGGTCTTTTTTTTTCTCTGGTGTTTCTGGGACGGTGCAGTTTTATTCGGAATTCAGCAAACAACGGTGGTGCGATAACAAAAAAACTAAATAAGTGAACATAGTTCTACTGGTGCGAACAACGGTTGTGCCCCGGGAATTAGATCAGTGTGGGATCACAGTATCACGAGCGAAGAAAATCGAGACGGCGAAGAAAATCTGGAAGCGAAGGAAATCTGGGAGCGAGTGGAAGCGAGGGGCCCCTCTCCTAGTTTAGGAAATAAGTAAGTGGCTTCTTTGACTTTGAGGTTGTACATTGTTTCTTTCCATTTCAATAAATATAGTTTTCCCCATACAGCAAAATTAATTATTTTCTTTGCGGGTTGTGCAAAGTGCGGCTCGGGAAATCTTTTCCGGGAGCGGTGACCAGGCGAGAAGACCTGGACGTTTTTTTCGGTAGTGGTAGTGTTCGGGTAGGAAAGGTGAGTGCCGGTTCCTCGTTTTTCTTTTGCGGTAGGTGAAGTGCAGTTAACGGGGGTAGGAACACAAGTCGTGATTTCAATAGGGTTTTGTATTTTAGTACGAAAACCTAAAAATTGTCGTTGAATGTTGGTGGTATAGTCGATTGTTTATTATTCGCTTTTTTTAGGTTACCCGACGGTAGAAACTCATCGGGCTGCTCTATACTAGCGGTCCGCAATTTGTTTTGAGATACTTTGCTTTTCTTAATGTATTGAAGTAAAATTACGATATTTAATATAAATTGCTTAAGTCAATTTTCTCGAGGATATGCCAAGCATTTTCCAATAAAAAAAATGTTTTAAAAAAAAAGTTTCTATTGAAAACTGTCTGTTTATAATGAAAAGCTAGAGGTAGAACCTATTGTGCCTTGATGTTGACCTTTTGTAAGCTCATCACCAAATGGCAGACGTTATTACAAATATTTGAATTGTTGAAGATTCACATGTAGTTTTGAACTGCTACACAAAAATTCTAATAATATTAGCTATCATTTATTCATTCAAAGAAAGTAAAAGTAGTTTATTCAAAAAGCCAGGATTTCTCCTTACCTTCCCATCAGAAATGCAACACGCCAACCTGGTAATTTTTCTTACAACAGAACCCTGCAGTTTAATTTCCTTTCTTTAATAAATTTTTACCAACTCGTTTTAACCCCCAGCTCCCAATATCGATTCATAAAATTGTCACCAGTTACATTATAACATACTTGGAATGTTCCCGTTGGTGTCGCGTCGCATATGTATGTGCTTAAGAGGTGAAAAATGATTTTCGCGTGGAAATATTGCTAATCAAGTCACGTGCTATATAATATGCTTTTATGAGTGGCGTGGGAATATTCTGTGCACAGTAGGTGAGAAGGGAACCACATGTGGCGTTTTAGCTTTTTCACATTATTCAGAACTTCGCACAGCTTCGATTTCACCCCTACAAGTGGTGTACCGGCAGATACGATAGAATGGTTGTTCATATTTCATTTGGATATCACGTATTTATTTCATACATTAAAATTACTTGCATATGGAAATAGTGTCAGTTGTTAAAAAGTGTCTGAATAACATTACCCGCGAATAATTTCACCCTCATTTCCGGATAGTAAATTGTAGCTACCTGCGGTGAATGGCAATAATTCCATGATTTATTGGCGTTTTGTTGAAAGGAAATGTGAACGAGTCCTTTGAATAAGTGAGCAAGTAATTGTCGGAAATGCCGCGAAAAAGCAGCACCATCAATCTCAAGCGCCCGCAACTCATCAAGACAAATCTACTTTTTGCAGGACAATGGAAAAAGAAATTTCATTATATCACGAAACAAGAAACTTTTGGGAATTAAAGGAGTATTAGCATACACTCTTACCAAAATTTTACATAATAACAAGTCCTGCAGCGAAAAGCGTACAATTGCTTCAGCGTGTTTCCTTCAAAATGCTTGAAATTAATACTACTCGTAGTGAATAGGAAGGCACTCCTGCAAATGAAAACCAACACAAAACTGTTGTTTTTCATAGTGGCTGCAAAAATTCTTTCTAATGACTCGTCTGCATTGAATACAAGCGAACCGGGTAATAGGCAAACAAGGATCCAACCCACCCCCGGCCACCACGAAAGAGTGTAAAGCTTGAAAAGTTACGCGTTTAATATGAAACAACAAGGAGGCTTTGTAGGAGGGAATAGTGTTGTGGCGTTCTGGTGCTTACGATAGCTAGTACTTGTTTTCCCCCGTATTAATTTTCTTTTTCATCTTCCGGGCAAGCTAATTTTCCCGTAATGGCTTTTAATTAGATATGTCAAGGGAGAAACAAATGGCATTTTTAAAAAGACTATGTACACACAGCATAGTGCGGCAGGCAAATGAAATAGTGGCTGGCAAGGAAGAAGTGAAGCCTGCTATCTATACGCTCCGACACCGGAATCGAGTGGAAGGATGGCAGGCAAAACATATTCATTGCATGATAGAGCTCCCTATTCACAGTGATCCCATGCTGTGTACAGCAAAATAACGAGCTTCATAATAGGACAGCTGCTGAGGAGCATTGATAAGGCCTGAGGACAAGGAAAAACTAAATAGGAAAGCAGCCGCGCTGCATGAGGGTGTTGGTATTCTGCTATTGGCAGTTTGGCAAGAGAAGATATTAGTGACATGTATGTTAGTGGAGTGAGCATTAATAGTCCGGAAGTAATAGCCTCAATCCAATCTCATCGCAATGATGGCATCATGCTTTCATCAGGTCTAATAGTGCTTAGTTGGACAATTTTGAACAAAAGGATTTGATGCAGATGGTACCGTTACTATATGAAGTCTTCGCTCGGTTTTAATGCTACACATTATCATTCAAATTTAATTTTTGCTATAATTTTGGCCAAAGAAAAGTTAAGCCTAGACAAATTTATATTTTATTCAATAAACTAAATGCAATATCGCAATAAAATCAGATTTCAAAAGCTTATATGGCATGTTTCATACAGTACCAATGTTTATTTATTATATTCTTTATTATTACAAACAGTAAAAATATAAGACGATATGAATTTAATTTTATAATCAATCAGTGAGAATTAAAGCATAACTTCATAGGTAATCGACATACTTTATCAAATGCTGCCTTTCTTAAAGCATTCACATACGTGTTGTGTATGTTTCACATATAGGTATTTTTTGCCTAATAGCACCTTCGGATTGGGACTTCGGAGCCGGTATGCCCGTCGGAGATGGTTGTATGAAGCGCCACTTGCTTGTTCCTTGGTCCCAAATAGACGCCAAGCGAGAAATGCGGCCACCAAACACCCCTCACACAGCTGGAATCAAAACCTTGTACTCTAACCTAGCAGAGGCTCCCCGATAGGAATTACGTAGAAAGAACATTTACTTAGGGACGGGGCGACCACTATACACTCTTTACACGGTATGTGTTCAGCTGACGTAAGGCAAATCTGTGTTTTAACCTTTAACTATGGACGTGCGTTCTCACAGGCCGCTTGCTGTTTATGATTCACGTGCCCCTTCCTCCCCCATACCCCACGCGTATGCCGACCTCAGTAGCTTCGGTTTTAGTGGCGAAACGACGTAACGAGTAATTTCGTTTTATATTTTGAGTGCGGTCTGTGAGACCGCGCGTCCACGTTTGTGTTATAAATTGACGCTGACGGTGATTTTGTTTGTTTTAGATTTTGTAAACTAAAATGTCAAAAAACGATCAACAAACGACTGTAGGTAAACGAATATCGAGTTCGTCGACTTAGAGAGCCAGTAAAATATTGTGATTAGATTATCCTTCTTTTTAAAACGAGTTTCAACGATTGCTTTTAGAATCGGATCAGTGCGACAGCGATGGGGATGTTGATGATTGTTTGTTTTATAAAGCTGACATTGAAAAAAATCACTCGAGTGAACAAGAGATTATTCAAGAAAGTGTAGTGCTACCAGATCTGACGGTGACATAAGGAGATCGGGTAGTGAAAGTTCAGATGACGACAATACACCTATAGCACAGTTACAGCCCTCAAAGTATTGCTATGGTAAAAATCGCTACAAATGGCATAATATAGTGTTGAACAGATTCATTCTGCACCTGACTGAAGACGAAAAGAAAGATTCTATCAGTATTTGGAATAAATTTTTTGATGATGGAATACGACAAATCATTTTGATATGGACTAACTTCAAAATTGCTGCCAAATTCAAGCGACAAGACAGGTCAGAATTAAAAGAAATGGACATGATAGAACTCAATGCCTTCTTAGGATTATTATACTACACTGCCACCCTGAAATTAAATCACGAATCTACCAGTTTTATATATAAGTTACATTGGCCAATAAAACTAATTTTCAATCATCTGAAATGGCCAAAGATATTGACAACATCATTTAGAACGTAACTCAGAAAATCTTACAGGCAACAGAGCACCATATGACAAAGACGAACAAAAAAGCACTCAGTCCTTCCAAAATGGAATTATCAGAAAGATCTTAAGTATACAATGATACATTAGAAACATTGACATCTACAAGGACCTAAGAATTGAGACAGTTGAAAAAAAAAGTACGTGACAAGGCACTGACATGACGATTTGTTCCAAATTTTCTAGTCCCTTTCAAAAATCATACTATTGTAATGAGAAAGTATGAGTTAACGCACTTTTGATGGAGTGATCGTTAGCTGTAATCACATCTGCTTTGATGGAATGCCACGGTGGATGATGGGCGCTCGGATAATTCAATCAATAGTTTTCATTCTAGAAGGTACAATTGGAAAAAAAGGATTTTTTTTATTTTAAAAATTGGATCATTATTCATTTTGATTTGAAAATTTGATCAAAGCTTGTGTGGGGATGGATCACGTAGTATTATGTAATCGAAATGAGTAAAATGGATTAAAATACACAATCAATGCGGGAATAAATTATAATTTTTTTTTTTTTGTGGTAGGGAGGTGAAGGCATTTATGCCCGCCGAGTCTGGCAGTGTGGGACTCCCACGGAGGATACCCTTGGACTACCCACTAAACACCTCCCCTGCCAATCTGAGAACCTAGCCTGGAACCGTTTGGCACATTACTTCAGGCCAGGTCTCGTTTTGTTACGCCGTGGGGCGCCTTCAAGCTGGGGAGTCCCTTTCCTAGCGGGAGGGGAGAGGGGAAGAGGAAATGCCAGAAGAGCGATCCCCCAGCCCCAGCACCTCCGGCTGCTGCGAGCCCCTTTTATCTTTTAGGACTGCCCGAGCATAATGTGCCACCTGGTTCCATTTGTCAACCGATTCGAGCATCACCGCAACTATATTATCCGGGGTGAGCTCTCCCATCTCCCTGTAGAGTTCCCTCCGCAGCCTGGCCCATTTGGTACACGCAAAAAATGTGTGACAGGCATTGTCCTCCTCTCCTGGGCAAAACCGACAATCGGGAGACCGTGACCTGCCGATCTTGTGCAGGTAAGACTGAAAACACCCGTGCCCGCTCAAAAGCTGGGTCAGATAGAAGTCAGTCTCACCATGCCTTCGATTTAGCCACGGTCTCACATCCGGGATGAGGCGCGCAGTCCACCTTCCCTTCGTGCAATTCCTCCAAGACTGCTGCCAATCGTTGAGCCAGCGTTGTCTCTCCTCGCGGACAACCATCTCCCTCGCATCCTCGTTTCGGCGCAGGTAAATAGCGCGGCGCTCTCTAGCAAGGAGGGCGACAGGTATCACGCCTGCAATCACTCTCACCGCCGAGTCGGAGGCTGTTGGATACGAAGATGCAATTCTCAGTGCTCCTCTTCTCTGTAACTGTGCCAATCGTTTTCGGTATACCTCCTTGCTGAGAGCGTCGCCCCATACCTCTGCTCCGTACAGTAGCACTGACCCTACAGCACTCATCAAGAGGCGTCTTCTTGATGGGCTGGGTCGCCCTACGTTGGCCATAAGTCGACTCAGGGCCGATATTCCCGAAGCAGCCTTCTCAGCCGTTGCCCTGATTTGCTCAGAAAAAATCATCTTCGAGTCGATCAGTAGCCCCAGGTACTTCACCGCTGGCTTCGATTCGATCTGTATATCTCCAATACTGATCATCCTTACTCTAGGGATTCTCTTTTTTGTCAAGATGACCACTTCGGTTTTCTCCAGTGCTAAACTGAGCCTGCGAGCAGTCATCCAGTCCCTCACTCGGCGCATTAGCATACCTAGCCTAAGTTGCGCTTGTTCAATGGTGCGTCCGGCGACCAGAGCCGCAACATCATCCGCATAGCCGACCAAGCGCGACTCATCTGACATCTCAAGTCTCAGTAGCCCGTCGTAACACACGTTCCACAGGTCGGGACCAAGGATAGATCCTTGGGCAACACCCGATGTAATTTCCATCCTTCGTTAGCCCTGTGTCGTGTCGTAGAGCAGGCTTCGGTCCTTTAGGTAGTTCCTCAAAGGCCGCATTAGATATTCTGGAACTTGAAAAGAGTTTTCCAGCGTGTCCAGAATATCCACCCATCTAGCGGAGTTGAAGGCATTCCTGACGTTGAGTGTCACCAACAGGACGATCCGTCGCTTGGTGCGACTATATGCCTCTGCCTTTCGGACCGCGTTCATCACCTTTGCAATCACATCAACGATAGAACGTCCTGCTCTAAAGCCGTACTGCCGAGGAGATAGGTCCCCAGCAGCACGAATCGCGTCAGTGAGTCTTCCCTTGATGAGTTTCTCTAGCACTTTCCCAGCCGTGTCTAGCATGCATAACGGGCGGTATGCAGACGGCGATTCGGGATTTCCCTTCCCCTTGCTGACCAGCACGAGCCTCGCCACCTTCCATCGTACCGGGAAAACCCCGTCCCGTAGGCAAGCGTTGAATGTGCTGAGCAGCAAGTCAGGACAATGGTGATAGACGAGCTGCAAAACCCCAGCTGGAACACCATCTGGACCTGGAGCCTTCTCCGCTTTCAGGGAGAGGACTGCCTCCTCCAGTTCCAGCTGTGTGAAGAGTGGGCACTCGACTGCTGTTTCACCATGGACAGCGTCAACACGGATGGGATGGGCGGGGAAGAGTCCCCGCACTATCCCGTCCATCGTTTGCGCGTCATGTATACAAGGCTTCCGTAGGGCACCAAGTTTCCCCATGACCAGCTTGTAGCCAAGGCCCCACGGATCCCTATTTACATCGTCCACGAGGTCTTGCCAGCATCGGGCCTTGCTCTTGTTAATAAGCCTGCGAAGATATTTCCTGCCGGACCTGTATGCTGCTAGCCTAGTGTCTGCCTCCTCCCGTGTTCGTGCCCGCTGGGCCTCTCGCCGAAGTTTGTGACACTCGCTTCTTTGTTCGGCGATCTCGTTTGACCACCAGTATACTGGAGGCTTACCATGTCGGGGTCTCCAACGGGGCATGGAAGACTCGCAAGCAGCTATGATGGTACTCATAGTTGAGTTCGCCAAGTCCTTGGCTGTAAGCCCTCCACTCCCTGGCGGAACTCCCAGCAACGGTGCGCCTACCGTAAGCGCGTCAGCAAACCTCTCAACGTCCATCCTCCCAGTACTCCATCCGAGGATTGAAGTTTGGGCATATGCACGCAGAGTGGCACCGTCATGAATCTCAACAGCTATATACTGGTGATCACTAGCCGAGTAGTCCTCTAGTACTCGCCAGTTGTGTACTCTAGGTACCAGGGACTCCGAAGAATTATAATAGAGTTAAGTAGATTGGGCATAAAACGAGAGACTACAAGTCTTCACAGCACGCGGGCTTTGCATGCCAAAAAATTTGGTAAACCTACAGTGCATGATTTCACAAGTGTGAACCTGTTACTTAAGACAGAATTTACAAAAACTGCTTCATTTGTCCCCATCCCTTCAACAGCACCAGTGCCTACACCAGTGGAATTGTCTCCACCGGTGCTCCCGACATCAATTGCAATGATTTCGACTTCTGGTGCAACCTCTTGAAGTACCTGAAAGAGATCAACTGTGTCCTCTCCGCAGTCTACACACTTCAACAAAAAGGTCTGGTTTTTCTTGCCTTTCAGGATGTACGTAAGGTGTGGAACCTCTGCGGAATTCAAAGCACTTGTTGTTGTCTGAAAGTCAAGGAGCAACTTAGTTTTAATCGTCAGTTTGTCGGCATTCACTCTTTTGATCTCCAAATCATTTAATTTATTTTCAGCTGCCAACAGCCGAACCATATCTTTGCCAGTTTACCCAAATACAATGATTGGTGAGACTTTTTCTTTCTTTTGATTAATATTGTCAGACGGAACAATAGGCAAAACTGTTGGTTTTTTTCTCCCTATTTTTAATTTTCAAATATTCCATGAATTTATTATCAGGCTTAGTAAAATAATATTTAGAATTTTTGTTACTTTTCCCTCTTCAATGTTCATTGAATCGTCTAGCCACCTACATAATAGTTTGTACTGACGTTTGCTTTGCCTACGCTAAGAGCATCTTCTTGAGCAGGTTTCTTTTACTTTCTTAGATTTTTTGTTTTTGGTTGCATTTTTCCTTTTTTTTCTTGATGGTTTCTTTTTCTCTGTTGAACGTTTATTTTGCCAACTAGCTCTTCTAGCGACTGGATCCTAAGTCTGAGTTTTTCGTTTTCTCTCTCATACTTCCCTACTTTATAATTACCTTTGACTAGTTGCTAGATTTCGACGACTGATAAAATTTTCAGTTTTTCTTTTTCTTCCTTGTTCTCCAATCTTCGCTTAAGCTACTTCTCGCCCAACATTGTTGGCGATGGACATGGTCGTTCTTTTTAATGGCTGAAGCCATCGAGATCCTCAGTCTCGTTGCTTCTGCAGCGAGATTAGAGGGAATATTCATAAAAAGGGACTGCTCTTGAATGTATTTCCGCTTTTTGTGACTTCTTCAGAAAAGAAATTTCAGGTATTTGATAGTTGTTCAAACTCAATTAAAAAAATTAACTTCAAGTGACTTTTGATAAAAACTTATTTAATTTTTGAAAATTATTGACAGGAGAGATAAAAAGCAAATCTGTTTGCAACAAATGCTAGACAGAGAATCAAAATCTCAAACAAAAGCAGTCCAAATGCCCTTCAACAAATAAGGTTCATGAATTTCAGAGTGGTAAGGTGGAAATGCCTCCAGGAAACAGAAGTCAATCAGTGTTACCGGTGTCAAAGATTAGGTCATTCGGCTACCAACTGCAACATGCATTATCGGTGCGTAAAATGCAAAGACGCTCATGGCCCCGGTGTGTACAAATTGGCTCGGACGGAGCCTAAGAAAAACCAAACTACGTTAACTGCTGTGCTCTTAGTTATACAGCAGTATATCGAGGATGCTCCCGTTGTCAAGATGCCAAAGTTAAATTTATTGCAAAACAAACTGAAGTACACCCCAGTGTAATATTTACCAACTTCTTCAAGCCTGGAGGACCAGCAGATAATGCTGTAAATAATGCAAGTGGCAATAATGAGCTGCTCCTTCGATTTTACCATCAACTTAATTTTTTATCGGAGGGAATCGATAAACAAGATTCGAGAATTAACCTGGTTTTTCAGCATTTAAATCTTTCAAGTGTCTCAGAATAACTTGTCATTCAGTAACATTTCTATAGATAGGCTTTGTTTCATCTCGACCAACGTCAACTCCATTGTTACTCTACATCGAGGCGACTAGCTCCTTGAATTCATTGTTAAGCATAAGCCTGGCATCATGCTTCTCACTGAAACCCACCTCAATTCATGGCACTCTATGACATTCAAAGATTTTGAACTCGTAAGAAATGATAGGGTAAACGGTGAAGGGGGAAATGGCACCGAGATATGAGTTACAAGACCCTACCCTTTCCAAAATATTGAAGAAGTCTAATTCAAAAACTTTGAACCTCTGGAAGTGGTCGCTATCAAAATTTCACTGCCAGGTTGGGAAAACGTCTTCGCTATCCCTGCCTATGAAACCAGTCGAAACGTTCTCAAGTTCAAAGAGGAGCTTAGTTCCTTGTTTCAAATACTCGAGTTGAATAGGCTGCAGAGTTATTATATTCTTGCCAGTACCCTGCATGCCGAGCATACATCATGACTTAACATCAACAAAAATCCAAGAGGCTTGTTCCTGAAATCGTGGATAACAGAAAACCAAATTTGAGTTCCCAACACACTCTAGGACAAATTCATATTTGGACCTCTGCATTACTGACGCGAGACATGAATTCAACTCTTAAATTCCTCAACGGAAAAACTGCAGGTGCTTCCTTGCGATAGCGACCATAATGTAATCATAATGGAAATCAATAATCAGGAGGATAATATCTTCGTCATTCCAGTTCAACAAGAAAAAAATCGGTTGAATTTCAAAAAAACGGGTTGACAAAGTTCCAAAAGAAGTTTAATCGGGATTATCAGAAGCAATGTTCTCCTTCTGATGAAGAAAATGCTTGCTCAATGGTTCCTCATGACATAAGTCCTGCCAACGATGAAATATATCTCTATTTGTCGAAGTTAGAGAAGTTGATGTTGGATACGATTGAGAAAGTAGTTCCCAAGATTAAGTATCAAAACAACATGGTTTATGTAAGGATATTAAACACCAACCATCGCAAGGTTAAAAAGCTTGGAAAGCCTTCTTCTCCCTCGTTGACCCTTTTGAATTTACACCTGAGGTATGTGCGGAAGTTAATTCGTTTATACTTCAGGGGTGAAGTCAGCAATCAATGGGCGAAAAAACTGAGGGGTATTAACCCACAGAACCTAGATGGTGCCTTCGTGAAAGTGAATAGCTAATTTCGTAAGAAGCCTCGAGTGAATGTATTTAACCTTGGAGTCGCTAGTGATCAGATAAATCTTCTTGATAGGGCTTATATCGAAATCGATTATGTGACTTCGGATAGAAATGGAAACAAGATTATATGTGATGGATTACAGAAACTTGCCCTGATTAGAACTCGTCTTGAACTGATTCATCTACTGAACCCTGCGAGGGGAATCAAATATTTTCAGAGGTCGTTGAAGCAAAAGTTTTCGACTTCAAAGCAATCCTGAACGGTGAATCAATTCTTCTTTTCAGTTAAACATTAACATCTGATCTCACACTGAGCTTGAATCTCATTGATTATTTTGCCAACTATGAAGAATTGTGATTCATATTTCGCAAGATAAACAACAAAAAATCATGTGGTATTGACGATATTACATATATAGCCTCCAACATTTGCAAAGGTTGCTATTGGGAATTATTGCATATTGTTCAACAGCATGTTAAGCATTTCATGTTTCCCAAATGCGTGGAAAAACCAAGATTTTTCTAATCTTGAAAAAAAGAAAAGAATCTTCATGCTCTAATAGCTATCGCCCAATTACCTTTCTGCCTAACATGAACAAGCTGTTTGAAGTGATACTATGCAAAGCATTAAACGCCTGCGTTGAAAAATATGGTTTGATACCGAATTGCAAATTTGGTTTTCGAGCCAGGTATTTGACCATACATGCAATAGCAAAAGTAACCTTAGACATCTGTTGAGAACTAAATGATATAGAATGTGTTGTATCTCATTGATATGGTGTGGTCAGATGAACTAATATTTGAATACCTTCAGGACAGACTCCTCAGATACTTTGTTGTTATGATGTAAAATATAACATATCATTTGTTGAAACTGATGGAAATCTGACGCCAATGCGCGACTTCAAGGTCTTGAATAGTATACAGCAGGAAACAGTTGCTACGGCTCCGCTCTTCTCAATATTCATTTGAAAATTATTGAACGGGTCATCAACTTGATCATTGGCAGCGTTTGCTCATGATTTGATCATCTTTGCGGTAGACTGAAAAGCAAAAATAGTTCAGAGCAATAAGTTCTTCACCGACAATTGGCAAATGAAAATCAATGCGCAGAAGTGCAAAAAAATTTGTTAATTTTTAAGTTCTTTCAGGGCAGGTTCCCCAGGCACCTTGCCCCCAAGATGTGCAATTTGTTATACGGGAAATCATTTGTTGTAGCTGATGGAAATCTGACGGCAATGTGCGACTTCAAGATCTTGAATGGTCTGCGGCAGGGAGCAGTTACTGCACCTCTACTTTTCGCAGTATTCATTTGCATGCTATTGAACGAATTTGGTTTGGACGTCTACCCGTTGCTAACATGTTGTTTCGGACAATGCTGCAGAGAACGAGTAATAACCTGAAACGTTATTGGAAGGTTTTCCACATTATGGCTGGTAGGAGAAGCTCAGAACGGGTTTCACAAAAATCCTGTGTTCGATACCTCAGTGTTCATCTCGATTAGTATCTCCCCTATACTGAACATGTAAAAATCATACTCAGTAAAGCACAAACAGTAGCCACGGGCTTTCGACGAATCATTTATTCCACATATATTGATCAAAATGTCAAAGTTATCTGTTATAAGACCGTGGTTAGACCAATTTTGGTATATGAATGTCAGATCTGATACAACTAGAGTGCTAGTGCTTTGGAAAGATGAAGAGTTTTTGAAAGGTAACGTCTTCGTGTATCTACTAGTTTATACAGTGAGCCACGTGAGATGGATTGGAAAAACTTTATATCGAACAAAAAAATTTATTAAACTGCTAAAGTGACAAGAGCCGATATGTTCATATTGAAATTTCTTCGGAATGATATCATAAGATGTGTAACTGTGAGCGGAAACCCCTGGATTCCAAAGCTGTTTCATCATACTAACGTTCAGAAGTCATATTGAGCATATTAGCTCCAAAGCGTTTAAGGCAGTGCTCTCGTTATACCCCCTTCTTAATCGTAACTCGCGTCTCAACACCAGAAAGAAATTCCTCGTCATCAAAATGGCAATCCAACCGATTACCCTTTATGACTCACCTGCCTGGATCCAATGTGCTAAATATCTAGTAACAAAGCTTTAGATCACGCAAAATAGACACTTGAAAATGGTACTTAATAAATCGTTTTAATCTTCTTCTGAAAAACTACACACTGGTGTTAGTCCAATTCATAAATTCGCTGCATTGCACCATGATAAATTAATCAAGAAAGCAAATAACTTGTCCAATCCACTGATTCGTGCTCTGGCGAACTGACAACCAGCATTTGCTACCACCTATCTCTTTGGCCGTAACCTAGCCTCATAGATTCTTACTACTCGTAATTATAAGTAGATAGTTAAGTTATGTTAAGCTAATAATAAGTTCAGTAGAGGTTTTTGCCGAAATTTTCCTCTAGCTAATTAGAATATTTCCATTGGAAATACAATAAAACACATAGTTATAAGTAATGTTCAAACGATGGTGAAATGACTTGGTCAGAACACCTAGCATATTACAGGGTTTTCCAATAAGAGGTGCTATTTTGATATTAAAAGAAAAATGCCACTTTTTAATATAAATGATCGGATGTTTATTTTATTATAGAGAAGAAGAAATGCCGTTAATAGTTTAAAATAACATCAGGCAAATGAACACCACGGCCACGCTTACAGGACCATCTCCTTTTCATGAAATTTTCCATAACCAAATCGCAAATCGAGTGCCCTGTGTCTTCGATAACCTCACGAATTCCGTCTTTGAGGTCTTGAATCGACGCCAAGCTGTTGGCGTAGACCTTTTCTTTCACGTGGCCTCAAAGAAAGAGGTCGCAAGGTGTTAAATCATAAGATCTCGGGGGCCAATTGTGATCACCTCTTCGAGAGATAACACGGTCCGGAAACTTTTCCCGTAAAAGATCAATGGTTTCGTTGCTTGTTTGGAACAAAGCACCGTCTTGTTGAAAGTAAACATTTGTAATGAATCGGATGACGCCGCTGGGTGACCACTACCAACACACCTTGCTGCTATGTGGCATGTCATCTCATGTTGGTCGTGACGGTTGCAAATCCCACGTCAATTTTGTCGTGGGATGTCAAAGGAAGATGGACAGCCACATGGCAGCCGAGTTGCGGTTAAGAGCTCGAGCGAAGAGGTCGGAAAGTAAGGAAGCAGAACGTGTAACCGTTGCTAGAGTTAACCATGAACAAAGTCTAATTGAAGCGTGAAGTGTTGTTTGTGATATTTAAACATCACAAGGCTATCCGTATAAACCCGGGTCGATAGTTTTCTTGCAGGAGTACAAGAAGGCAAGAGTTTGCACGGATACAAAGGTATGATTTTCAGTTCGATCCATTTAACAACTACCTTAATGCTTAAACGTAATTTTCAATTCGTCTCGTATTACATCATAAATACACTTTACTCATTCTGAAGACATTGAAATTCCAACCATTCTAATAAGAAATGACACTTCTGCTTAATTAGGTCAATGTCATACACGCCGGAGCCAGATCATAGAAATTCGTCATCCGTTCGTGTCGTCATCGGTATTTTACCGGGAGCAAGTTGGAAATGTCAGATTCAGTGATGGGATTAAAATGGAGACCTCCGTTCTAAAATTGCAATTTCTGTGTTGTGACTATCGAAAATCTGGGAAACATAGTTACAAATAATTAGGAAAATTCAACCGCACGACGACCTTAAAACGTAGATACATCGTTGGTAAATAGAATCATATTTCTTTGGGTGAAAAGTTTTAAAAAAAAAATCTCTAATGTGTGCAATATCGTGAAGGGATATGACATGTAAGGAGAAAAATTTTTGTTCGTCGTTCACAAATTAGTCGCAGTCTAATTTCGTCGATGATGATAAAATCTTATGTAGTGACTACATTATTCGCACAATTATTGCCTCGGAAAATCATACGAAAAGTGTAAAAATCTCCAACTTAATTCGCGCACGAATCGATCTTGCCTTGGAATTCGTGAGAATTAGACACTCTTGAATGCTAGAATGGCGCGCAAAAGTTTGATCGATTTGTTTTTGTAAACGTTAGGAGCAGCGCATCACTGCTGAATACATCGTCTCCTAGCAAAGAAACTAAATTTAGCGCCGCCACCGTACAGGCCATTTTCTCGCGTGTTTTTTTGCTAGTGGCGAATTTATTTTCATTCTGAACGACTGCGACTATCGACCCTCTAATTTGGCATTGAATTGTTTAAAAAAAAATTTCGAACTTTAGCTTTCGTTTTTGCTTGTCTGGAATGCACCTGAATAAATCAAGTGCTGGTTTCCGATTTCTCTCAAAAGTTGCTATAATGTCAGCGAATCCCCCCTCAAGTTCTCATACAATGCGAAATTATCGAAATTGACCTTGCTTTGATGAAAGTTTTCTTCTTTATTTCACTATCAGCGGCTGGGATTGTGACGACACATATTAAGTCAATACTGAAGCATTGAAACGTATCGATCCGGGAAATGCAACGGTCATATCGCAATAGAATAAACTTCGTCTGCCAGCATGCTGTCATTTCGGGGCAAAGCGCGAACCGCTTCTACATGTCCCCGAGAGAACCCACTCGAGAGTGTTGCATAACATGTTGCGATAACAATACGTTTGCTTAGATTTCAGCGATAACCATTATCAGTTGAACTTCTTACTGCTGTTTCTATTGCATCACAATGATAATCACAGAACATACGATGATGCATTAGCTATTGACATCCAAGAAGTTCACACTCCTACCATGCATATCATTTTAATCATTTTAAATAATGCAAACAAGTTGGGTAAACAGACCTACGCTCATGTCAGAAGGGTTTTGTATTCAATTTTCAAAATGCAGTCACCAGATTGAATAAAGTCAAAAAGCATGTCAATGACGATTTTAGTGGAGAAAATATGAAATTCGAAGATCATACAATTATTAACAAAGTTGAACGAATTTCGACTTCTGAGGTTTTTGTTATTGTTATACACATAAATATCTCCCTTGATAATTATTTCAGATGTCCATTCGTGAGAGAGGAAACCACATTTTTCATGTATTTCCCCCCTCTGCCCCCACTGAAGCAAAAACTGACAAGTTAAGAACTGTTTTGAAAAGCTCACATGAAAACTTTCATTTCATACTCATATCGGCTACATTTAGTGATTTTTTTTTCAGGGGCCACTCTCCTGTACTGTTATCATCAATAAATGGCCAATTTTTTCAAATCCTTGAATTGTTACAAAGCCATTTTGCTAGGAGCTCTCTCCCGCCTCCTTGACTTATTTCACTTATGAGTATTAATTGCAGGTACTCATCTTCAGCCATTCATTAAATTGAATCAAGTGTTCAAAACATGCACCTTAAACGTTGAAGTTGGGAAAAAACAACTCAAAATTATTCAATCTTCGCATTTGAAATAGCCACTATTTTGTTTTACGATTACTGATACCACTAGCTGAACTGATTCTCAAAGATATTCATGACACCTATCATACCTGAAATTTTCATGCAAATCCTAGCAAAATTGTAGTTTCTGAGTCGGTAAAATCGCATGTGGTTCCATAGCCATATGTTGCCATAGTAATAAATGCAGCGCATATTGTTCCATAGTAATACAGGAAAATTCAAACCGCTATAACTTCGCTAGATATGATTCAATCTTTACGAAACTTGCAGGGTAGATCAATCTTATAAATAGTCATCTGTGTACTGAATTTCATTGAATTTAAGGGTACCGTTAAGATTTTATACAAGAAAACATAAAATCGATAAATCATACTATTACTAAAAAAGTTGAGTGAATTGCGACTTCTCACGCATTTGTTGTTGTTGTACTCATCAAGGCCTACATTCTTGATTTTTTTCAGATTTTTCGGATCACAGGTGTCCAATCGCGAGGCGGGGGGGGGACACAAATTTTTCGTGTATTTCCCCTCCCTGTGCTCCCCTTGAAGCAAACTTTGCCAAACTAAGACCTGTTTTGAAAAGTTCTCATCAAGACCTTTTATTTGATACCCATATTGGCTACCTTTAATGAATTTTTTTTTCGGGGCGTCACTCCCCTACATGGCGAGACCCCCCTTAAAAACCTTATAAAATTTTTTTTGTATTCGAACTTTGAAGAGAACACCACTTTACACCTACATACAAAATTTGATGTTTCTAGCTTAAGTAGTTTCCGAGAAAAACTGCTGTGACACACGGACGGACGGACGGACGGACAGACAGATGGACAGACGGACAGACAGGACGCGATTTTAGAAGGGTTTTGTAAAATTATTTTACAAAACCTTAATAAAAATGACATAAACTATGACGATACTAAGTCATTATTTCAGTGTTTATGCTCCGTTGGAAAGTTTATAGCTCTCGACACTTGGAAGTGCATTTCAAAACTAGGTACCGAGTGTTGCATTTTCGTGAAAAACAATGGGAGTTTTGTTTAGTAATAAGCTTAAAATTCCAATTTTAGAATTTGAATGAGTAATTTTTTTTTACAATTTTCGCAACCAACTTTCATCAGTAACGTTAACAAGAATTGTTTTTGGTTGCAAATTCAACGGAAGCGACTCTTTACTAGTAATATATTAAATACTGATTGTTCGTTGTAAAACTATATATATGACTATGTCTATTTGGTGACGTCCTTTTTGGTAAACGGCTACCCACACTCTACTCTTTTTAAAGCAGAAATACGAGAAGAGTCTCTGAAGTTCTATGTTATATTATAAACGTTAAACCTTGGGAATTGAAACTGCTGCTGACAAGCACGAACATCAGAATGCTTATCGAGCCGAATTGACGGTTAATGTAAGAGCAATTTGGAAATTCTTAAATATCCAATGTTTCAGCGGTTTAAATCCATTGAAAAAAAAAATGTAATGCTTGCCCATCTTTGGTGTATGTCTGATTAGCTCTTATGAATGGCCATGAGTGTCCCTACAGCCTTAGAGAAGAAAAAAATCATGATCCATATCAATTGCTTAAGCTCATAACTCTTTAATATATTCCGATTTCAATGGCATTACTGAAATCAATACTCTGTTTTAATAAGTACCACCGAATAGCGCAGGCTCAAATTATTTTACCGTAAATTCTTCCCAAATCCAACGGATCTATACCATATACCGTATTCTACCTTAGAGCTTCCATAAACTCTAAAAACAATTCTATCAACAGTTCTAATCAAATTCCAGAATTTTTTTAACATCTCATGGCCAGGGTTTAATATTAGGACAACTTACGTTCTTTGTACCGTTCCTCAACTTAATTTGGATTGAAATATATGTTCATGATCATAGCGTTTGCAATAAAAATTGATTTCCTTTTTCAATTTATAAAAAAATGAAAACTTTATATCGATAAGTTAAATGAATCATTTCGAGAATTTGGAAATATTGTTAAACTCATTACGTACGCATGCATAATAAAATATTGTTAACTTAACAAAATTATAAGGCTTTGAAGACAAGTTGTACTTGTAAAGAAAAACAAAATTCAAGACAAAAAGAAATGAAAATTCAAAACTTGCACTTGTATGTTTATGTCTACATAGTTAGTAATAAATAATATTTTCTTTTTTGTATTGTAAGGATCATTAATTTTTTTAAAAGGCTTGGTTTGAAACTTAAAAAAAAAAAATGAATAATTTAATATGAATAAAATAGTTAAACGAGATAAAGGAATCCCCAGAATAAATTTTACAATTTCCATTGCAAAGGAAAGAAACTTAAATAACATTTTACTGTCAGGATTATTCATTAAAATCACACACAAGAAAAAAAAGAATGTCAAACTCCTTTTCGACGTAATAAACGAGAAGAGAAACAGAAAAAGATTCCTTAATATTATAAATATAGTATATGTAATAAAAAGACTGATTTCCTATTTAAAACATTAGTTGAAAACAAACAATAAAAAAAAAACATAACAAAGAACATTTATACAAGTAGAAGTCGAATACCTATTGAAAAACGAAATGAGGTTAACAATATAATGAATTGCTAAAACCTTAACAACGACTTTCCTCTCCAGTGGTTTCTTCTTTCAGCGGGGAGTAGAGTGCATGGCAAGTATGCCGTCGCGAGGGTAGGGTTTGAGTAAATCCGCTAAGGTCGGTTTCGCGTCGCGCGCGGTACGCGGTACCTTTGTTGGTTTTGCCTTTTCATTAGCGTAGCTTTCGTCGGTTTTGAGTTAGCGTAGTATATTTTTCGGTACCGCGTCGGGAAATTCGGGAACGCGTAATAGAAATTAGATTCGTTTGATACTATGACTGGATGAGTGAAGAAATACGGAGTAACGTAAAGTAGGCTTCTTCTCCGTATGATTGTGTTTTTGACGCGTTTGAAACGGGCGTTTAATGATGGCTGAAAAATTGTAAATGAGCGTAATCCATTTGGATACCCGCAACCAAAATCATCTCCGATCTAGCAGACCGACAAGCAGCCACCGCGAAAATGAATTACGGTGCACGGATTGGTTGACTGGTTGGTACCATCCGTTGGCACTACTCAGACTTAACGTATAGAACCGATGAGAGGTCGGTTCCTCGCACAGACTTAGACAGAAAATCATTACACATTGTCCAGATCAATACCATCCAATTTCAGCCATAAAAAATCATTAATCGTCTCTCGATAGTGCAATCCATTCACCGTAACTGTGACGCCAGCCACATTTTCGAAAAAGTAAGGTCCAATGACTCCGCCGGACCATAAACCGCACCATACAGTCACACATTGAGGATAGAGAGGCTTTTCAACAATAACTCTTGGGTTTTCCGAGCCCCAGATGTGACAATTTTGCTTGCTGATGAAGGCAACGAGGTGGAAATGGGCCTCATCACTCAAGATGATTTTTTGATGGAATTCCAGATCATTTTCATGCATTTCAAGGACCCAATCAGCAAAGACACGACGTTGTTGATGATCGACCGGGTTGAGTTATTGTGTTAACTGAACTTTACAAGCCTTAAGACCTAAATTTTTATGCAAAATACGGTGTAATGACGCTTGTGGAATGCATAATTCCAAAGAACGCCGAGGAATGGATAAACCTGGGTTTTCTTCAACACTTTCGGCTACAGCAGCAATATTCTCGGCTGTTCTTGAGTAAAGTGCACGGGTTTTATTCTTGACATCACTAAGTTGTCCCAACAACTCAATTTTTCCACCAATTTCTGTATTGCGGTCCGACAAGGTGCTTCACGACCACCTAAAAATGTTCGAGTTTTACGAACCGTCCCTGCCAAATTTTTTCCATTTTTATTGTGAATTTTAATAATTGCAATGCATTGATGAAGCGTGAATCGTTCCATTTTTAGGGTTTTGTACTAAAATACAAAACCCAATTGCAATCACGGCCTGTGTCCGTCTGTCCGTCCGTCCGTCCGTCCGTCTGTATGTCACAGCACTTTTTCTCCGAAACTATAGAGGCTACAGCCATGGAACTTTGTGGAAAGGTCAGAAGTGGTGACTTCTTGAAAGTTCAAGGGGGGAAAATTTTTTCAAAGGGGTTTAAGGGGGGTTTCCCCATATAGGGAAGTGACCCCTCAAAAAAAAATTTTCACCATTGATAGTCGAGTAGGATGTCATTGGAAAGGTCTCAATGAGATCTTTTCAAAACAAGTCTTTAAATTGCCTTATCGGTACCGAGGGGGGCAGGGGGAGGGGAAATGTACGAACTTTTTGCGTACCCCCCCTCGCGATTGGACACCTTCCATCCGAAAAATCTGAAAAAAATCAGGAATGTAGGCCTTAATGAGTACAACAACAACAAATACATGAGAAGTCGAAATTCACTCAACATTGTTAGTAATAGTATGATTTCTCGATTTTAAGTTTTCTTGAATAAAATCTAAACGGTACCCTTAAATTCAATTTAGCAAGAAGATGGCTATTTATAAGATTGATCTTTTCTGAAAGTTTCATAAAGATCGAATAGTATTTACCGAAGTTATAGCGATTTGAATTTTCCTGTATTACTATGGAGCAATATGCCCTGTATTACTATGGAAGCATATGGCTATGGAGCCATATACGCTTTTTACCGACTTAGACACTACAGCTTTGCTAGGATTGCATGAAAATTTCAGGAGTGATAGGTATCATGAGATGAGTACATACAATTGAAACAAGTCGAAGAGGCAGGAGAGAGCTCCTAGCAAAAGCGCTTTGCAACCATTCTAATATTCGAAAAAATAGGCCATGAATCGATGATTACAGTACAGAGGAGTGGCCCCTGGAAAAAAATTTCATGAAAGGTAGCCGATATGAGTATCAACTTCTCTATGAAAGCTTTTCAAAACAGTTCTTAAACTGACAGTTTTTGCTTCAGTGGGGGCACAGGGGGGGGGGGGGGGAATATATGAAAAATGTGTTTCCTCCCTCGCGAATGGACACCCGTGATCTAAAAAATCTGAAAAAATTATCAAAGGAGATATTTATGGGTATAACTATAACAAAAACCTCAGAAGTCCAAGTTCCTTCAACTTTGATAACAATGGTATGATCCTCGAACATGTCATGTTTCTTGATTTCATTCGTAACTGGTTACTGCGTTTTGCCAGTAGAGTACAAAACCCTTCTGACATGAGCATAGGTCTGTCTACCCAACTTGTTATTAATGGTGTAGTTTTTAATTGTCAAATGTCAAAAAATGACAGCTTCAAAAGTGACACTACCGAAATAGCGGGCTATTCAAAATAACACCTCTTATTGGAAAACCCTATATAAGACCTCTGTACTGCATACGAGTACATTCTAATAGGGAAAAATTATATATTGTATATAAAAAATATGCTGGATTTTAATGTTTTCTTTGTATAGCTGCCAAGACCTCTTGAAGAGTGAGTTATTCTCTTTTAATCATAATATATGTTTAATCTAAGAAAAAAACCTAATGATTCTCTCAGACGAGTGTTCTTCTTCTCAATTATCCAAAAACTTCTCTTTACAGAACATCTCGTAATATTCCTCTGAAACTGCTTATTTTGTCAAAAAAAAAAAAAATCAATACTCAGCAGGTGGTGAGTCTTTCAATCACGGTAGGATGAAATTTATTCTTTTTTCAATCCATTTCAAATCAATTCAATCGTAAAGTTGAAAAATGAGCACGCAGCTTACAAATCAGACTTGAGATTCCTGAAAGGTTTTTCCACCCCTCCTCACATACGTTTCAATCAGGCACAAATAGGGTAAGAGTAACGACTCTTATTCTCTTTTATAATGTCTCTGTAACGAAAAACGACTGCTATTAAACGCAGCTCCCAATTTCTATCAAAACAAAAAAACAATCAGACTCGCAATCAATACACACGGTATAACCGTCATTTGCCAATTGGTTGTTCAGAATTCTGGAAGAATAAGGTAGAAATGAGAAGTTCTCTTCGCATATAATTGAATTAAACCGACGATAATAAAAAGAAAATTGTCTTCATTAACGAGCACGACAAGAAGGTCTACTCCCCAGACAATAAGCACCACGAAAGATGGGGGACGCTGGAAAGCGCGGAATGCCCATAAAAAGTGTCCTTGTGTATTTTTTCAAGGAGTTGATCCTTCGTATTGCAGACAGGAAGACAGGCAGGCAGACAGGGGGAATTCCTTCTCACTACCAAGCGGAAAACCCATTAAAGAATGAACCTGTTGAAGCCCACGCCGTTCCTGTTGTGCATGGACGAACAGTCGCGAACTCTTGAGTTCTGCCAGAAGCAAGTTTAGTCCTATTCATTGGAGGGATGAATGGTCATTTGTTTACTGCCTCGTTTTTGTGCAGAATATTGAAAAAGAATTTAAAAAACGATGATACCATGAAATGGTTTCAGAGTTCAATTCTAAGTTAATTCAGAAGAGAGTTTACTCGAAAACAGGGACACTAGACAATCAAATCCACAACGAACATTTCAAGTGAATTCATCGACGTTTCCAAGAACATCAGCTCAACGTTAGCAAACCATTTGTATTCTTTTGGCGGAAAATAAACCTTAAATTCCATTCAATTTTCCAGCCTAGGATTTACACGCGACACAACGTCGGCATGTCACTGGTTGAAAATCTCATTTCATTCAGGTGTCAGAGTCAATCCTCAAGTTGGAGGCAAGCCGGTTTACTTGGCGCCGCAGGATATCAGAGTAAATACATTGAACAACAATATTATGTTGGAATTTGAACCATAATAACCAACATGTATCATAGAACACATTCAGATGTCAGCAGAAAACTACCAGGAAGCAAAGAGCGTAAATTCCTTAACACCCTCCCAATCATTCCTCGAAATAGATACGGACAAAAAATAACGAAACACTGAATAAAGTCGCTTTCCGCCGGGGGATATTAAAACACAAAAGAAGAAATCACAACCGGAATCTTCCAATCCCTCGTCCTCGTCATTCCAATGCCTACCGGAATCGGCAAAAGCTGGGAGTTAAAATAGACACTAAAGTCGGAGTCTATCTCGACCCTCGGAACATCTGAGGACAAAGTCGTTGATATTCGTAGCTCTTTCCTTATCTTGCATGTTCCTGGCGAGTTCCTTTCCACGCTTGAGTGCATAAGAAATTCGTTTTATTTGTACTAATTTTCTCGAAATGAATTCAGGCTAAACGCACCCAATGAGCGGTGGGAGGTTGGGCCGGTAGTGAGGGTGAAAGGATAAGTTTGTAATGGTTAAAGGAACGATGACTATGCCCCGGGAGGATGACTTTTGCGGGAGTTTTATGGTTTCATGGTTTTATCGCCAAACTTTTCGTCGATCATTTATTATCGCACGAAAGGTGATAAAATTTCAACCAAGATAGGAATGAACGTGCACAAGGCTAAGGAGCAGGACTATCGTTGCGCTACCATTTATCATATGGATTCGATATAAATTTTATTTGACTTGCTATGAGCATCTTATTATCGTTTTACGGTTTAAGAGTTGGAAGATTTATTTAAGAAAGAGGTAATATGATATTAGATGATTATTGGAATTTATTGCAATGGGGTTGGTTATCTGAAATAGGTGCTTAAGAGGTTGCTTTTGTGGCCGAAGTTTTGATGAAATAATATTTAAAATTTTAGGAGTTTGATTGAATTTGCCGTCTTATTTTAATTACATGATTTTAATATTTTTATTTAATTTCGTAATTTGTAACGATCTCGCGTAAAAAGCTTTTCAAACTATAAAATCGGGTTCATTCCACTTAAGTAATAATAAATTCAGCAAATCTTACTAACCATGTTATTCTTTGTATGAAATTGAGCTCTCAATTTCCTGTCATTTAAATGAATAAATTTGGTAGGTATGTATTTAAAGTGTGAGAGAAAGAAGAATCTTAAACGTTAAACTAGGCAATGCGAATAAAATTTCAAATTATCCTGCTACTAGTAGAGCTCTGTAAAAATTACAGTATAAAATATTGTTCTCCAGACATTTAAAGGATCGGATGGATGTTCGATTGGATGCAATCTCAACGAATTGGAACTAAAAGAGCCTGTTGTCATTTTGTTATTGCATTACATGTGTTATAAATAAGAAATAGTGGTTTCAACCACTCTTGATCCGTGTTGCTGACAATAGCACCTTACCTCAGAAAATCAGAAAAGATTCTTTCTACTGGAGAAAAGGAAAAGGCCTGGATTTGTTTTTTTTTAAACGTTATAATTCGTACGCTCAAAATTATAAACGCAACTACAAAGTATTTCAAAATTCACTAATCCCATGGCTGGGTCCTCGATGGTGTAGGGTCTCCTAACTGGTTCCAGTCTGGGCGACGTTGGCAGTGCTTTCCCGTTGCTTGTTGCCACGATGTTCCTGGAGGGCCCACGCTTGGTCGCGGAAACTGGCTTTCTCCTCCGATATGACGCTGACCGGTACTAAACCCCCCAGTTGGTGCCGCAACTTTTTCTGCTGACCTCCTCTGCTTGGCTTCGAGGGGGACTCGGTGGTTTCTCGCTTCAGCCCAGCTGTGGGCTGTTGCTTCCGCTGTTAATGAGGCTTATATTCTTCCAAAGTTATGTACCGAACTGCCGATAGGAGCTCCGCAGCGAGAACGACGTCTCAGGGTGGGCTGATGGTTGTCTGCGGGACTGTAACGCGGCAGGCTTCTGGATGGGGTGGAGCAGCATAGGGAGCCTTAGAATGTTCCTTGGTTCCTCAAAGTCAAAGTCAAAAGCGCTTTATTTAATACTAATCGTTATAAATTTTAAACGAATATAAACCAAATTCCAAACAATAACAATAAAAAACTTAATGGCGCAAATGGCTCTTTAAATTTAGACGTTATCATTAACACATTTCATCAAAAAAAACTATAGCAAATTCAATTAATTAAGATTATTACATATTTTTAAAATTTAATTGGAAAAAGGAGAAAAAACCAACCAACACTATCCTAAAATTATTTATAATTTAAACAAAACAGTGAAACTTTGATCCTACCCCTTATATGTTGTAACTTATTTCTAATAAAATGCAATCAAAAACTTTATCTTATACTAAAAACATTCTATAACAATGTTCCTAACCTACGCGTTTAATCTTATCTCTAACGTAATATCGTAAACATAACATATACCTAAACTATACCTTATTTTTAACAAAAATAAATAACAACACTAAATGTAGCAATGATGAGCTGAAACTCATAAAACTGAATAACGAACAAACCACAAAACTGGAAATAAACACGAATAATTTAGACATTGCCATTCAGCCACCAATACCTGGATTGCGCCGTCTCAATTCGATCAGCTTCAACGAATCGAGCAAATGGGTATCTCCATTGGAATTGTTGGTCTCGTGAACTCAAATTCGGAGGATATTTTATCTTCTTATCGGTGGCCCGTCGATAAATGTGATATATGACTGGGACGCCGTCAGAATCAAAAACATATCGGTTCATGTCCAAGTACACAAATGCTTCTGGAGGAATGAAGCCAGTAGCGAGGCAAGTCGCAATATACCCGGCTGTAGGGTGGAACGGCTGTGATATCCAAGAGTTTTCACTCACAGTCACAGATCTTGCAATATGATTCCGAAGAAGTTTCAATATGAAGATATCGACTCTCGTCACTTCAGCAGTTTGATAAATTCTTCTATTCGATATATAATGTTTCCAATCCGTCTCAGGCTTTCTGTACAAACCAGTACATGCAAGAAGACATTTCCTTTCGAAAACTCTTTATTTTTCCATAGTACTAGCACTCTGGTTGTACCAGATTTGACATCCATATGTCAAAACTAGTCTAATCAGGGTCTTGTAACAGATAATTTTGACCTTGTGATCAATGTATTTGGAATGGAAGAGCTTTCGTAGGGCCATGACAACTTTAAGTGCCTTACTGAGCATGATTTTTACATGTTCAGTATAAAACAGATACTGATCGAGATAAACACCGAGGCATCGAAGACAGGATTTATGTGGAACTCGCTCTGAACTGCCCTCGCCAACCATAATGTGGAAATCTTTCCAATTACGTTTCAGGTCTTGACTGACCCCCTGCAGCGTTGTCCGAAACAAGATTGTTTCACACTTCTGCGCATTGATTTTCATTCGGAAATTGTCAGTGTGCAGCTGCACATCATTGAACATTTTTTGGAGGTTTCTCTGAACTATTGTAGAGGATCAGAGGAGGAGCAGAGGCGCAGTAACTGTTGCCTGCTGTAGACCATTCGAGACCTTGAACTTGCGCATTGTTGTCAGATTTTCATCAGTTAAAACAAACGATTTCCCGTATAACATATTGCACATCATGGCGACAAGGTGTCTGGCAAACTTGTCCTGGAGGAGTTTAAAAACTAGTCCATCTAAATATACCGTATCAAAGGCTTTCTTCATGTCAATGAGACACGCTCCAACGCATTGTCTATCATTTAGTTTCCAACAGATGTCTGAGGTTACTTACGTTATTGCATGTGTGGTCGAATGCCTGGCACGAAAACCAAATTTGGCAATCCGGCATCAACTCATATTCCTCAATGTGGACGTTTAATGCTCTGTTGAGTATCACTTCAAACACCTTGCTGATGTTAGGCAGCAAGCTGATTGGGCGATAGCTTTTAGGGCACGAAGATTCTTTTCCTTTCTTCAAGATCGGAAATACCTTAGCCTTTTTCCACTCATTTGGGAAATATGAATTGCTCAACATGTTGTTGAACAATAAGCAATAATTTCTAATAGCAACCTCAGGCAAATGTCGAAAAACTACATTTGGAATACCATCAGTACCACATGATTACTTGTTGTTTACCCTGCGAAATATGAAACACAAGTCTTCATAGCTGACAAAATAATCAATAAGATTCAAGCTCGGTATGAGGTCAGATGTTAATGTTTCATTGAAATGAAGAATTGATTGGCCGTTCAGGTTTGATTTGAAGTCGGAAACTTTTGCTCCCAACGATCTCTGGAAATATTGCATTCCCTCTCTCTGGGTTTGGCAGATGAACCAGTTCAAAATGTGCTCCAATCAGGGCAAGTTTATCCAACCCTTCACATATAATCCTGTTTCCATTTCTACCCGGAGTCGTACTATCAATTTCGATACCAGCCCTATCGAGAAGATTTATCTCATCACTAGCGACTTCAAAATTCGATACCTTCACTCGAGACTTCTTGCGGAATAAGCTATTCACTTTCGTGAACACGCCATCTGGGTCTTGTGGGCCAATACCCCTCAATTTTTCCGCACATTGATTGCTAACCTCCCTCCTGACGTGTGCCAACAAGGCATGGTTATAGTCCAAAAATCACCGATAAATATTGTTGACGCGTGTAAAAAGAAGGCTTTTCAATCTTTTCAACCTTGCGATGGTTGGCGTTTCATATTCTTCCATATTGTTTCGATGTTTAATCTTGGGAACGACTTTCTCAATCGTTTCCAACGTCAGCTTCTCTAACTTCGACAAATAGACATCTATTTCATCGTTAGTTAGATTCCTGTCATTAGGAACCATTGAGCAAGAGTTGCCACCATCAGAAGGGGGGCATTGCTTCTGGTACTCCCGATTAAACTTCTTTTGAAACTTTCCCCAGTCTGTTTTTTTGAAGTTCAACCGATGATTTTGTGTTGAACTGGAATGAGGAAGAAATCATCCCTTTGATGATTGATTTCCATGACGATAGCGTTATGATCGCTATCGTAAGGAAGCACCTGCAGTTTCCGTTGGGGACGATTAAAGCTGAATTTACGATTTCAGGAATACACCTCTTGGATTATTGGTGGCGTTCAGCCATGATGTATGCTTGGCGTTCAAGTCACCAGCAAGAATATAATAATTATGAAGCTTGTTCAATTCGAGTGTTTCAAACAAAGAATTGAGTTCCTGCTTGAGCTTGAGAACAGTTCCACCAGTTGCATAGGCAGAGATAACGAAGAGGTTATCCCCACCTGGCAGTGAGATTTTGATAACGGACACTTCAAGAGATTCAAAGCTTTTGAATTCGACTTTTTCAATATTTTGGAAACAATAGGGTCTTCGAACCAATATCTCGGTGCCACCTCCCCCGTTACCTATTACCCTATCGTTTCTTACGAATTCAAAATCCTTGAATGTCATGGAGTGTCATGAATTAAGGTGGGGTTCGGTGAGTAGCATGATGTCAGGCTTTTGCCTGGCAATGAATTCAAGGAGATAATCACGCCGATGTATAGTAACAATGGAGTTGACGTTGAACGAGATGAGATGAATCCTACCCATGGGAATGTAACTGGATGACAAATTATTTTGAGGCATTTGAAACCCCTAGACGATGAAAAACAAGATTAATTTTTGTATATTGCTTATCGATTCTTTCCGATAGAGAATTTAATTGCTGTAAAATTTTGAGAAGCAGCTCATTATTGCCATTTACATTATTTACACTATTTACCGCATTTTCTGCTGGTCCTCTAGCGGCTTGTGCAAATGATACTCCGGGCTTGACGAAGTTCGGAGCTAAGACACTGCACTATAGTTGTGTTTGCTTGGGACAGATTTTAATCTCGCATCCTGATATCGGACGATCCTTGATATGATGCAGGGTGACCAAAAATACCGCAGTTAACACAACATAATTTTTCTTTTGGCTCCGTCTGAGTCAATTTGCACTCACCGGGAGCATGCCCGTCCTTGCATTTAACGCATCGGTAATGCATGGCGCAGTTGGCAGCCGAATGCCCAAATCGTTGGTGTGATAGCACTGATTGATTTCTCGTTTTTTGAGGCGTTCCCACCTCATCACTCGGAAATTTAAATATCGGATTTGCTGAAGAGCGCTTGGACTGCTCTTATTTGATATTTGTACTAAATAAAGTGCTAAATTTTTTTTTCTACCGTCCACCTTCTTGCCGCGAATGTTTTAACTGAAATAAATTCGATTTGTGGTGCTGCTTCCTAGAGAATCTGAAGAAGATCGACGGTATCTTCTCCGCAGTCTAAGCCCTTCAGCAAGAACGTCTGGTTCTTCTCGCTTTTGGGGGTATATGTGAAGTGCGGAACCTCTCCAGAATTTAAAGCATTGTTCGCTGATTTGAAATTAGGAAGTGATTTCGTTATAATAGATAACTTCTCGGAATTGATCCGTTTAATTTCAAAATTTGTTGATTTGTTTTCGGCTGCCAATAGCCGAACCATGTCCTTTCCGCTTTGACCGAAGACATTAATTGGCGGAACTTTCTCGGAATTCTTGGCTACTTTTTGAGGAGGGCCAGCAGAACTACGGGCTGGTTTCTTCTCCTTATTTTTATTTTCCTTGTTTTTATTTTCTAAATAAATTATAAAATTATCATTAACTTTATTACCTCCATTATTTTCATCTACCTCCATATCCTGTTGGAGTCCGTCCAGCGCTGCAAAGTAATTCTGGCTTTCGTTGGTGCCGCCAGCACTTAATACGTCTCTTGTGATGATTGGATTAGCAGCTTTCTTCTGTTTTGCTTGCTTATCGATTTTTCGTATCGGTTCACTATCTTGCACTTTTTTTGCTGTTTCGAACATATCTTCGCAAGTTTTGATTCTTGATTTTAACTCTTGGATTTCAGCTCGAAGTCGACTCACCTCCTGCCTATCCTCGAGCATTTGTGTCTTACGGCCGCCACCTGCGGTATCCCGGGTGCTCGTGTGTCTCCGCTTGTTGACACTTGCCGCCAATTTCCCATTGTCACTCTCCGGGGCCCTCCAACGGAGGGAAGCCGTTAGGCTCCTCCATACAGCAGCCCCGAGTTAAGTTTTTGGTTTATTGCCTTTTCTTGATTTATTGATATGGTTGGTCGATGCCTTCGACGATAAATTCTTCCCCAATAAAATCAAAACTTGCTTTTGACTGGCTCGGTAAAAAATTATTTCAATTCTTTGAAACTGACTTTTGTGAAAAATTAATTAATTTTTAAAATTAATGACAGGAGCGATTAAAAATAAGTCTACACGCAACGAGTGCTAGACGCAGAGTTCCCTGGTTCCTCTTGAGTTGACGGGAGCCCGTTAATAAACAAAGTGATTAACTAGAAGAATCGGAGGCCTCGAGGATGAAGGCGGATGGGCTCGTTGAAGCCGCTTACAATCGACCAGGCCTGGGGAGTTCCGAAGAAACGATGAAACGATGCCTAGGACCAGGCATAAGCCAAGGAGTCTTTTTCGATAGTGGGGCCGGTGGTGAACAGCGACCGATGAACATCGGCCAGGCGTAAGCCGAGGAGCCGATGCAACGAAAGGATGCCCAGGATCAGGCGTAGGCCAAGCAGTCCTATTAGATGGTGGGGCCGGCGGTGAACTGTTACCGATGAAGATTGGCCAGGCACAGTAACACATAACGCATAGCAGATGGGCCGGGCGTTAGCCAAGGGACCCAATTCAATTGAAGTTGATTAGGGCTAGGCTAAACCCGCGGTGCCAACTTTCGTCTGCGATTGCTAGGAAAATAAAGAGAGCGATTGCTCCACTACTTCTGATTTTAAACACGGAAAGTGCTGGCGCTACTGACCAGGGCTATTGATCTTTTCCCCAAATGATCAGAATTCCACGTTTCATTTCTGCTGACCGTGTATTTTCTCCAATCAATTTTCTTTTAATGAGAAGAGTTCTGTACTCCATCCCAGTTACTGAAGTTGCATTTGTTTCAATCCAATTTTTTTTATTGCACAGAGTTCAATAATTCAAGTCAGGTGTAATGCTGAATTTGCATCTTCTTCCTCCATAGAATTACTAACAACAGTCCACCAAACGCTTGCGGAGATCAAGTTCCAACTGTCTGGCTGCCCGGCTGCATGTCCAAATGCATGGTTTTGTTGATATTCCGGAACGTAAACATTCATGCGCTAAAGCCTTTGCGATGCTTAAATTTCCAATTGCATATCTTGTTCTTCCATATGTATTTTTTGCGTTTTTTCTTATACGTCTTTGCTACACCTTAGTATCCTCCAAAGGAGCTTCATGGTACTCAGATAGTATTGTTTTGGCTTCTTCTGGGGTTGTCGGGGCGATTATGTGGCGATTTTGGTGTTCCGCTGTAAAATTTTGTATATCGTCTACGGGACACGAGTTTTTAGTATCAGTGGGGATTGATTTCTGCTATTCCTGGATTTGTATTTGGGAGTCTGGAATGGAGTTTTTCATATCCTGGGATGGTGGGGCTGTATTGTTGTCGGGTAGTTCTGGATAGGTGTCTGGTTTACCTGAGTCAGCTGGTGGAGATTCTGGCTCGTTCTTCTGTCCTCTGGCGCAGGTGCCCACATAGAACTGAGCTTTGTTCACCTCCGGGCTAGGTGCACTTTCTGGGATTCTGCTCAGGGTGTCTACATTGGTTTTGTATTTTCTTCGTTTATATTCGATACGAAAATCAAATTCCAACAGCTTGTGGTGGAGCTTGACTAACCGAGTAAGCCCCCACATTAAAGATTCCTTTTAAAGGCTTGTGGTCCGTATATAAAGTAAAACGTCTGGCCTGAATGTAGCATCTGAAATTTTTTGTTGCGCACACAATCGCTGAGAGTTCTTTCTCGATAGTGTTGTAGTTACGCTTGCTTTGTTGAGAATGCGGCTTGCGTAAGCTACGAGCTGATCTCTGCCTATTTCTCCCTGTGACAGCACCGCACCTAGAGCTTCGTTGCAAGCGTCGGTGGTCAGATTAAACGGCTGTGAAAAATCGAGGTAAGCAAGTAGGGGAGGTTCCACTTATGCATTCTTTAGCTGCTGAAATGCGTCCATGCACTTTTCTGTCCAGGTGAACCTTATATCTTTGCGTAGGTGAGAGTAGTTTTGTTATCTTTGAAAAGTTTGGGATGAATTTTATGTAGTAGTTTACTAGTCATAAGAATGATTGGAGTCTCCGTATGGTATAAGGATGGGAAATTCTCGCATACAGTTTGTCTTGCTTGGGTCCGGGCAGGCGTCATTCTGTGAGCACCACTTTTGGACATGGAAATTGGCATTTCTCGGGTTGTAGTTTAAGATTGTTGGATCTGAGATGGCCGAATATCTTTCCGAGTTTCGCTATATAGTCAGGCAGGTTTTTCCCGTAGACGCATATGTCGTGCAGGTAAATGAAACAATCAAACCTCTAGAGGCCAGTTAGGATGTAGTTCATCGTCCTTTGGAAGGTTGCCACTTCTCTTTTCAGATCAAAGGGCGTATCTTAAAGTCGTAATGCCCATAATTGACGCTAAAGGCTATTTTGGGTGGATCCTTGGGTTGTCCCAACACTTGATGGTAACCGCTGGCTAGATCCACTAGCTACATTCAGTGTGCTGAAGTATGGGGAGTGACCAAGCTGGTCCAGGATCTTTCCGATACGTGGAAGAGGAGAAGCGTTTTCTGTAGGTTTTTTCATTTAATTTGCGAAAGTCGACTACGACTCCCCACTTTTTAGAGCCATTGGGTCCTGCTTTTTTTCAGTATGACCAGTAAGGGGGAGTTCCATGAACTTTTCTGGGCTGGACGATGTCGTTGTCCAGCATTTCTTTGAGTTGGGATTTGATTATCTCCGGCTGCGGCTGGCTTAGTCTGCACATCTTTTGATTAATGGGTGCCTGATCTGTGATTAGTGATATTTCGTGGCTGAGTGCTTTTGTGTAGCCCAGCTTATCACAGGAAAGGAAGAAAATTCCATTAAATCCTCACATAGTTAGGTGATGGTGGTTCGTATAGAACTAGTTCCTGCTTAAGTAATGCTGTGCGCATAATTTTGTTGGCGGGTAATTGCTTACTTTGGGTTATATTTAAGTAACCCACTTGCTTTATCATATCATTGGGTTGTGCCCTTGGTTCTTCTTAGTCTATGGGCTTGATAAAGGAGTCACCTAGTTTCTCGAGTCGAAGTGTTGCTTGCTCTACTGTGACTGGTATTTCCCTAGCATTGAGAGTCCCTATAAGAGGGCAGGCGGAGCTTACTATTGAGTTAACGATGGAGATGCCAACAGCTATGTCCATGCCGGAGCACAGCATGTCCTGCGTTAACACTATCGGCATTTTGATCCAATTTTGGCTTCGTGGTTGGAGCGTAATGATTTCTTTCCAGATCACCTGATGACATTTGCGATCTTCTTCGGCATACTCAACATGTCTTTTCTGTCGGGGCGTCACACCTTGGGCTGGTCCCGAGGACCATACGCTTGTATTTGTTGGCACTTCAAGTGAGCTATGATGTTGTAGAGTATTCATTGCCCAAACTAGAGCCGTACCCATACCCTGAACAGGACTGATCCAACAGTGGCGCGCGCTGATTGGGACTCCGCAATTAGACCTTAGTGGTCGTCCCCTTTTGTTGCAATAACGGCACGTTGCTTTTTTAGCTAGGTTGTATGTTTTACTTCGGGTATTCGTATAGGAGATATTTAATGCTGCTGACTATCAGGGTTCAAGGGTTGTGGATATGGTGTAATATTCGGCATGAAGACCGTCTGGCGCTGCTGACCACCAGGATTTACGAGTTGTGAGTTTGGTTAATAAAAGTTACTTAAGGGAATGTTGATTGGCACTCCTTCTGTTGGGACTACTGCGTTGCTCTGACCTAACGGTGGTTGAAAATTGGGGTTTAAGAAGTCGTGCCAGTGAACGAGTGTGCTTACTGGTGGAAAGGCTGTTGGGGGGTGGATTGTGGATTGTTCAGGCCTTTTGCTATGAGGTCCTTAAAGGTTTTGGTTTCCTATGTTAGCTCTTTTGAATACAATTTTGGCAAAATCCCGCAACTGCTCGTTAGCAAACTTGCATGATGTCTCTAAATAGGATTGTGCGGCAGCTTCTTGACAACACCTAAGCATCTGCCTCAAACGTGATGTGTAAGTGAGAAGAGATTCTGTTAGGGTTTGTTTTGCGGTTAATAAACTTTTTACCAGTTCCTGGTAAGTTTCTCTCGGCAGATAAACCCTTGAGAATATATTAGCGAGGAAGTAAGAGAAGGTAAATTGGTATGCTTTGCCTCGGAGTCAAATTGGAAAGATCTGCATGAAGACTGCGCATTCCTGGGTGTCTGGGTACTGCCACACTTATTTGCTGGAACCTATAAATGTTTGTAGGTCTTGCATTATCGATGGACTAGGGGCGCTGGAGAATAGTGAGATAATCTGTGGCATAAATTTGGCTATTTTTGTGTAATTGGTCATTATGTCTATTTTTCGGTTTAAATCTTCTCTGGGCATAAGGAGCGAGTGGGACAAGTTCAGTGAATTATTCCAAGATGCACTGTTACCCAATATTTGTTCCGTCTTGGGGATTTATGAATGAGGGGAAAGATTGTGATAGGTCAAGATTACTGGTCCGGTCTACCGAGAGCCCACCAAAAGCTTTAATGTCTTCTTTAAACATATTCGTTTGTTGTTTGAATTCGCCGATACGCTTTAAACGCTCTTGATGGGCCCAGTTGATGCTATCCGTATATGAAAGTGCTTGTTTAACGTAGTGTATGTAGGTAGGAGTCTCGTTAGGTACGTTTTTCCACTCGTAGGATGATTCCTGACGTAGTCGGTTAAACTAATGCTTTGTCGCTCATGTCTATTATTTTATTTGCCATTCGAAGGCGTACCGGCCACTACGTATTTATCCTTTTCGCTGAAAGAATTGGTGTTTCCAAAGGTGTGATTATATCAGAGTGTTCGAGAGTTGTGTGGGTATTCGAGAATATCCTAAAAAGGCTACCTAACACAACCTAGTTGTATCTAGCTTGGAATCATAAACAGGCTGTGCCAATGCTATAAATGAAAAATAATGGTTCCGAACACTCTACATTCGTTGATACGGATGGAGTAGAGAGGCATCAACATTAGCTCACCGCAAACACTACCACATCAGTCGCGTGACTCGTCAAACGAAGCAATACTCAGCCGCACTCGATTAGAGCTTTGGTTAATAATTAGCGTTTTGTACTAAAATACAAAACCCCATTGCAATCACGAAATGTGTCCGTCGGTCCGTCTGTATGTCACAGCACTTTTTCTCCAAAACTATAGAAGCTACAGCCATGAAACTTTGTAGAAAGATCGGAAGTGGTGACATTGAAAGTTCAAAGATCAAAAAATTGTTCAAAGGGGTTTAAGGGGTCTTCCCATATAGAGAGGTGACCCCTCAAATAAAAATTTTCATCATTGGTAGTCGAGTAGGGTGTTATTGGAAAGGTCTCAATAAGATCTTGTCAAAACAAGTCTTAAAATTGCCTTATCGGTACCGAAGAGGGCAGAGGAAGGGAAAATGTACGAACTTTTTGCATACCCCCCCTCGCGATTAGACACCTTCCACCCGAAAAATCTGAAAAAAATCGTGAATGTAAGCCTTTATGAATACAACAACAACAAATACATGAGAAGTCGAAATTCACTCAACTTTGTTAGTAATAGTATGATTTATCGATTTCATGTTTTCTTAAATAAAATCTTAACGGTACCTTTAAATTCAATAAACACAGATGACTATTTATAAGATCTTATCTGAAATTTTCATAAAGATCGAATGGTATTTAACGAAGTTATAGCGATTTGAATTTTCCTGTATTACTCTGGAACAATATGCCCTGTTTTACTATGGAAACATATGGCTATGGAACTTTATACGCTTTTTACCGACTAAGACACTACAGCTTTGCTGGGATTTGCATGAAAATTTCAGAAATGATAGGTATCATGAATATCTTTGAGAATCGGTTCAGTTAGTGGTATCAGCAATTGTAAAACAAAATAGTGGATGTTTAAAATGCGAAGATTGAATAATTTTGAGTTATTTCTCCCCAACTTCAACGTTTTAGGTGCATGCCTTGAACACTTGATTCAATTTAAGTGGGGGTGGGGGCACAGGGGGGTAATACATGAAAAATGTGTTTCCTCCCTCGCAAAAGGACACCTGTGATCCAAAAAATCTGAACAAATTATCAAGGGAGATATTTATGGGTATAACAATAACAAATACCTCAGAAGTCAAAATTCGTATTTCGTAATAGTATGATCCTCAAATTTCACATTTTCACCAATAAAATCGTCTTTGACATGTTTCTTGATTTTATTCGTTACTGGTTACTGCATTTTGTAAGTTGAGTAATTTAAGTACGAGTACTTGTAGTCATTACTTTATAGAGATAAAAAATAAATATAATCCATACTAAACAACAGCTTAATTTGGAAGGAATGTCTTGAACGACTGGCCAGCTACATTCACATCCTGAACGAGAAATGTATCGCCACATATCCAAATGCTACAAATTTCGTTCAACAAATGTACACCAGGGTTAAACATCGTTTAGATACCGAAAGTGCACTGATGAGATGAGTTGCGTAGATGAACCGACCGACTACAATATTGTGCATTATGACTAAGGATTGCCTGCAGCTAAAGATTAAGGGGGTGAGTTAACATACGAAGCTGATCAAAATTTGGACAGCGATGACGACGAAGAAAACGTAGGCGAAAAGGATGAGAAAGCAGAAAATGCGAAAAACTGATTGAAAGATAATAAAATCACACCATCATGACCACATGTAGTAGACCAAGCTTCTGGCCGGAAGCTGAGTTTAGTGCAAAAAGTCGTACAATATCTGACAACTCCGTCGAAGGATAACGCGAAAAGCGAAAAGCAATATTTTCTACAGTACTAGTTATTTATATAATTTTTTGAAAACAAAATAATAACATAACATACCAAAATATTGACATCACCGAATATTCTCCTCCAGGCGTACTTGACGGAGCGTTGTTTGACCAGTAGCACTAGTCAAATCACGTAAAATAAAACCCGGAAACGCTCTACTTAACTTCACGCAATTTTATACCGCGACATAAAAAATTTAATCTGGCATTGCAAGAAGATATTCAGCCGATTCAGCTGTGATTGTAGTGATCGCCACCAGAGTGGTTGAAGGTAGAGTGGAAATCACGCTGAGTATGAGTGGAACCCCTCCGCAGGTACAGGAAGAACCACTCCGAAGAGGTGGTTGAACCCGAGACAAAGAACTCGGCCGATAAGCGGTAAAGTGGCCGTTAGAGGGAGATTATATAAGAGCGCGACGAATTACATGTCTCCTCTTTCCTTGGGTTGACGACTTCAAGGCGAAAAGGTGAAGCGACGTGGATAATACAGAAGATGAGCGTTGGCTGGATTTTTGAAATCAAATATGGTAAGCGCATACTTGACGGAGGGCAGATTACGACATTGAGAAACATCAACATGAACGAAAGCATCGAGGGAGTAGTTGCAGTAGAAAGTGGCAAACCAATATAGAAAGCGTCGATGGAAGCAGCAAAGAAGGGGCTCCTTTATACCTTGTAGATCAGTAAGTTTTTCTTTTAAAGATTTCTTCTTTTCCACTATATTGCAATTGTGAATTTATTTTGGTTATTTGCATGAAGAATTTTGAAGAGGAAGAATAGTTTATATAACTGGAGTTTCTGTTAAAAAGTATTTAAAGGTAAAATCTAGTAAAAGCTAAATTCTCTTTATATAACACATTTGAATTTGAGTTTCAGGTTGTAACGGGTGCGGCTTGGGTGTGAATACGTGGAAAGAAAATTTAAAGCCGAGTGTTAGTGTTCAGGGGACGTGTGTAGAGTGTGGCGAATTCTCGTCACTTTTATTTGCCTGATAGAGTGCAGTAGGGCCATATATTTCTCGCGTTTTTGTGTCCGATATTTCGCGTTGGGGGAAGTGATGAAGTGTCCTTCCTCGTGCTACGAGAAAGGGAAGCCGTTTTCTCGCTTGGCGGCTTATTAAGGCCTTGGCGGACAAGCGAGTGGCACCCCACGCGTAGCTCCGGACGAGCTGAACCGGGTTCGTAAGCGCCATTGGTGCACCCTAATTCCTTTTAGGTGTAACATCGTGTGGCTTGAAATTGCACTTAACCTTAGAAACACCTGAAAAGATTCTTTTCAATGGAGAAAAGGATAAGACGTGGGTTTGATTTTTTTTAACGTTATAGTTCCTACACTCAAAATTAACTAAAAAAATCGGGAGCCTCAAGGATGGAGGTGGATGGGGTCATTGAAGTCGCTTACCATTGACTGGGCCTGGGGAGTACCGAGGAGCCGATGTAACGATAAATTGACCAGGACGAGGCGTAAGCTAAGGAGTCTTATCCGATGGTGAGGCCAGTGGTTAATGACGACCGATTAAGACCGGCTAAGCGTAAGCCAAGGGGCGAATGCGACAATGCTATCGCAGCAACACATAGCAGATGGGCCAACAAAAGCCAAGGTACCTAATTTGGTTGAAATTGATTGTGGCCAGGCTAAAGCCGGGGTGCCAATTTTCATCTTCGCTTGCTAGGAACCGAGCAGATGGACCAGGCTTAAGCCAAGGGACCTAATTTGGTTTAACATGATTGTGGCCAGGCTAAAGCCGAGATGGCAAATTTCGTCTTCGCTTGCTAGAAAAACAAAGATAGTGATTGCTCCACCCCTAACGAATTTAAACATGCAAAGTGCTGACGCTACCGACCAAGGATATTGATCTTTTTCCCAAACGATCAGAATTCCACATTTCATTTCTGCTGATCCTGTATTTTCTCCGACCGATTTTTCTTTAACGAATGGAGCTCAGTACTCCATCCCGGTTAAAATACTGAACTTTTTTTACTGCACAGAGCTCAATAAATCAAGTCAGGGGAAATGCTGAACTTGCATTTTCTTCAACCCAATTTCCTTTTTTGAACAGCGTTCAATAATAAAAATAAGGTGAAATGCTAAACTTGCATTTCCTTTCAATTGAATTTTCTTCCTCCGTGGAATTACTAACAAAAGTCCACTAAACGCTTGCGGGGATCAAGTTTTAACTGCTGCATGTCCAAATGCATGGCTTTGTTTTTATTATGGAACGTAAACAATTGTCTGCTAATGGTTTAAGATGATAAAATTTCTAACTACATATCATCTTGGCTGTGGTGGTCTGTTACTTCCGTACTCCCTGTCCTTGGCTCTGTTAATCTTTCCCGACCTTGAAATGCATCACTCTAACGTGCATTGGGTGTCATTTTACTTTTGATACGATGTTCTTGGGGATATGCTTGGGCACGTTTGTTTGTGCTTATGTTTGAATGCTTGTTGTTTAGTTGAAATCCGTTCGCAGTGTTTCTTTTGGCTTGAAAAGAAACACACGCAGGTGCTAGTAATAAAGTGATTTTTTTTGTAAAGCTAAGTTTTAAAATTTTATTCAATATTGAAGATTTCCAAAGCTTTTATTATTGTGAGCTTAAGAATATCAAGCTGGAGAGATACATGTAAGTGCTGAATCTAGAATATGAATATTTTTTCTACACTGTGCCTTTTTTTGTAAGAGCCATGGGAAAATATTTCTAAAATGGGAGATCGGGGTCTATTGTAACAATTTATTTGGGGTCAGGTGAAACGTTATAACTGACCCCAAACTGTTTATTTTCGGCAAATAAGGGTAAATTTTCTATTTTCAAGTGCCGATCAAACGTGGAAGAAAAACAACCAGAGGTCATAATGATATTTCGTAGTACTCTAGCGCCTTTGATGACGTCATGAATGGCCTATCTTTATGGGTTGCAGCTGCCAAGAACAATGTTAATTATATATCATTGATGCGATACGAAAGGAAATGTGAAGCTAGTAAACTGGAAGTAGGAGATATTGTGTTTTCCATGAGTTTTAATGCGCACAACAAAGTATTTACACACAAACAAGAAAAAATACTGTCCAATTATATAATTCGTTGCAACAACATATGTTTTGGGCTTACGCCAAGAGAGGTAAGAAAATTAGCCTATGGACTCTCGTTGGAATATAATTCAAATTGTCCCAAGCTTCGAGATGAAAATAAAATGGCCGAATGTATTCGTGCATAGAAACCCAGAACTATCAATAAAAGCTATGCAACTCACAACATCCAGGACATTTTGTTGCCAAATGTGGTGCTCGGCAGGTTGGGTTGGTAAGATCAGAAGTATGAGGGACACTCGTAACAATTGCTTTTGCAGCAAATGCCTCAGAGAGTGTGATTCATTCTCTCTTCTTCATCTCATGGGTTCAATACCAGGACCACTTTATTAGAGATAGCTTCGTAGGTGCAGTGGGAGCAGCTACGCTATCTAGGTGGATGCAGGATGGAATATTTTTAATTTTTTGGAGCATTTTTAAAAGCACCCAAATTATTAAGTGGCCCATAATATTTTGATTATTTTAGATCACCATTCATCACACATAAATATTGATGCTTCACATTTTTGTAAATTAAATAGGATAGTATTATTATCTTTTCCTCTACGTTCTTTGCATAAGCTACAAGCTTTTGATAGGCTAGATTATGGACCGTTTAAAAAAGCCGTCAATTCTGCGTGTGATGCTTGGATAAGGAATCACTCTGCAAAAAATATCATCCATTATATACCTGGTATTGTCACTGCAGCAATGCCATTAGCTCTTACTTCCGAAAATATTCTAGCTGATTTAAAAAACCCAGAATCCATCCATTTAACCGCAAAGTGTTCACGGCTTCGTTTTTATTAGCATATGTTACTGATCGGTCAATTTCAAGTCCGACAGTATAAATAACTTCATAGATTTTTGCTTAAAATTAAAATGGAGCCAACACTGGGATATCAAAATGCCTGAATAATTTGTGCTGTGGCCATGATGTCAAATCGTGTTCTGCACACGAGGGAGAAGTTATGATAAATGAAGAGTATAAGGTATTGAAAAGAAAAACACAGCAAATGTCACCTTACCATGTACCACTACTGGAATTTTGCTCCTGGGTTGATGAAACCTTACCCCAAAGCATCATCGAGAAAACAAACAAACAAAGGTAAGAAAAAACGTAAATCTACAATTTACACTGAAACGCCAGAAAAGTGGGCTTTCCGAAAGGAGAAGAGGAAAGAAAACGAAAGATGAAGTTAAAAGAATTAAATTTAGACTTGATGAAAAACAATGAAATAAAATTCAAAAATCCAAAAATAAAACGGTGCCTTCAAGTGACAAAGATGACTTTTTTTGTCTGAGTTGGGTTGAAAGCGATGCAGGAAACAAGCCAAGAGATATCTGGATTCAATGTGTAGGCTGTCGGTGGTGGGCCCATGAAGCTTGTACAGCAGGTGGCCCATATTACATATTTAAGTTATAATTGTGAATAAAGTTGATTGGTGCCATCCTTATATTTAATACTAACCTATTTGTGCTAGATTTATTGGAAACTTTGCCAAATAAGCTCTTTTTAGGGTTTTAGTTTAGTTGTCTGTGTGGTCTAGTGGTTAGAGCATGAACGCATAAGCCGAGGGTCCCATGTTCAAATCTCGTTGGTGAACAACGTAATTTAGTTCAGGGGATTTTTCGGACAGGCTACGAGCGTTCACTCAGTGGTGATATGTACTGATTTAATCAGATCATATCATAGCTGATAAGACACACGGGAGCATGGTACTGACCAAACCAACTTCTGAAAAAATCAATGCGGTCATGAAAATGAGATACTCTAACTATCTCTATGCGAAGGCCCGAGAAGGGCTGTAGTGCTAAAAAGAAGAAGTAGAAGGGTCTTAGGAATCATATTCACGGAAGTTAAAGCCATTTGCAATTTCTCCAAATACAACAACAATTGTTTCAACTGCCCCGGATGTGGTATCAGTTGTAACGAATTTCAATTTTTTCTTTTAATCAATTTAAACATTAATTTTCGTTCAGAGAACTATTCATTATCAGTATATATGCCTGGAGTAAATGTACCAAAGATCGAACAAAGCTTCTTTTTAATAGGAGTATGACTTATGTTTAAATTGTAAAGCGAATAATATCAAAATTGTTACAACCGTTCCCAGCCTCCCCTAATCAGTTCGGAAAAGCCGTGGTTACCCAATACCTCACAGTGCTGCTATCGCCATGAGTAAACAAAGGATGAAATACGATGTCAAAGCATAGACCAGTCCACGATGTGGAGCGACACACACTCGACCACTTGCGCTCAGAGCATATTAGAATATCATAGTTCAACTTGTCAACTTTTGTTTAATAATAACTTGTCAACTTTTGTTTAATAAACTTTTTTTGTGATCGTGTGCCTAAATTGATTTTAAACACAAATATATCCGGCAGTTTCAATAACTGGTGACCTCAATGTAATCAGGTTCTATGATAAATATGCCGCACAACGAGGTACAAGGAGTTGCAGCTCACCAACCATGCGATGTGCCCATTCGATTGCCCCGGTGAATCAGCATTCTAGTTTTCTGTATTTGAGCAGAATTTTGCGGTGGCTGGCACTACAACCGAGGAGTCGAAGGTCAACGGGACGCTTTCTTTTCTTGAGAAAAACTATGCGACCGAAGTTAAGGACATTGTTCTAAACCCACCATCATACGAGCCATACACAAGCTGAGAGGCGAATTAATTTAACACCTGAGCACATTGCTCGAAAACAAAATAATGAGCCTTAGAAAACTAATGCAATTTTCAAGAAATTTACGGTCTTTTAGTCGCAATGCGTTCAATGAAGAAATTATACAGATGGTCTGGACCAGTCGCTTGCCAGCTCAAATGTAAGTCATGACTAAAGCGCAGAAGGACCATCCTTTCGACAAAGTGACTGAACTTGCAGACGTGACAGTGCTGCTCATAAGAAGCAGCTTATCCCCAGCAGCTCAAGTTACGCCAGTCACATCGCTATTCGAAACAGAGTTTGGGGCAAAATTTGTATAACCCACACTGAGCATAAGCCAGTAGATAGAAAGATTCCAGCGAAAAGTTAAAACGCTACGTTTGGTCAAACCTCCCTTCATACCAAAAATTACGGACGTTTGAACTGGCATCATTCCAGTGCTTCAAGGTCACAAAATCACCAGGATTTAGAGTGCTTATGCTTGTATTATTCCAGACTTGACTACGAAGCAAAAAAGTGGGGCATCGTGCAAACTGTTGGGTAATGCAAGCCGCAATCGCTGATGGCGGCCAGCGATTTTAACTGAAAAGTACACCGCCTAATTATTATGGCCCGAGGAAGTAAGAAACACCTCCTAGCCGATACAGGCGCCAACCTATGCATGGTCCATTAATCGGTGATTAAAAGCCAACTCAAGAAGACCTCATACAAACTCCCCACCACCAATGAATTCATGATAGTTACCTTTAGAATGATTGCGGTATCACTCGACTTTTACCTGTGATAAATATTTCTATGAAACTTCGTCATTGCTGATTTATTCATTTCAGAAAATCAACTGACAGACTAACAGAGTAGTCCAATTACAAGTAAATTAATACAATATATAAATACAAACATATGAATTCAAAATATGGCAGCAATTAAAGAAAAAAGATCACAATACGATATTAAAAATTAAGATTTTTAGGAATATTTATAAACTTGATTTTTTATTGAAGTTTTGAATACGCCAAGAGACTGTGGTAGAGGACCAAGACTTCGCTGGTTTTGCATACGAGGTAAGCGTAGCAAAGGAGAGTGGAAGGTTTTAGTACGTGCACACGGAACCTGAAATTGAAGCGAGGATCTATTAGAGCGAGCCGCGTTGAATGTATTTATTTGCCTGTACAAATTTTGCTGATGTCACCAACCCGATTATTAGAGCTGACTTTTCGGCACAATTTTGGACTGCTGATCAACATTTAAAAGAGCCAAAAGAGCAACTGGGAACTACTCGTTTTCTTCTCGAAGAAACTCAGCCTGACAGAGTGCCGATACAGTGCTTTTGACAAAAACTGGCTATATATTTCCCTATCAAGCACTTCTGACACATGCTAGAAACTAGGATTATCACGATGTACACAGATCATAGACCGTTGAAATTTGCCCTCCGGCAAAACCCAAAAAAACGTCACCTTGACAATCCCGGCACCTAAATTGTATTGGCCAGTTTACGAGCAATATTATAATGGGGGGATTACAGAGGTATTGAAACTAGCTCACTCTGAACACCACCATATGAATCGTGTTATACTTTAAACGATATAATGCCGAGCCACACTCGATTAGGTTTTTGTTTAATAAAATGGAATTTGATTGTATGCAACTGACATTGTAACTAAGTCTTATCTGCTATTATTTCTTGAAGTTCCTTTTCGATGAATTTCTTGAAACATCTATTTATGAGAATCTTGCATTCTCGAGTCTTGATTTTGCTGATCCCAGCTTGTGCCGAAATTTTGACAGATTCCAAGTTTTTCGGTATTTTTTTGGATTCCTTTTCAAAAATTTTTGACACGTGAATATTTTCTTTCACAAAGGAAAATGAAATCGCTGTCTTTAATGGCAAAGGACAAATTGCTAGCCATGCAATATTTACACAAAATTTCCCCCTTTATTCGATCGTGAAATGCTAGATTTCTTTGTTTTTTTTCATTTTTCTAATACAACATTTTAGCAGTTTCCTTATATTTGACACACACCAAACACGTCTATTCGTTGTGACTTCTGTCACCGAACTTAATATATTAAGTATAGTGTCATGAATCAGACTTGATACCAAAAGAATATTCAAAAGCACAAACCAAAAAGTTAAAAGTAGAATATTTTGCAAACGCTTGACGATCTTCCTTGATGAAGGCAATAGTCACTTCATTTCTGCACGTTATTTAGTAACAAGATTCTCGGGTATTGTTTAACTGCATGCATAATTACAGTTATAACACATGTGGTTTTCATAGTTAATGTGATTAAAATGATGCAAAAGCACATCTACCATCAAGAATCAGACCTATCAGTAAATACTCGTACATGTCCATTTATCCAACGGGATAAGCCAATATATAATTGCCGTTTTATAGCCACCGAAATTTCGGACAATATAAAATTGAAAAGAAAACATTAATCTCCTGCTCCATCACATTTTAAGAATAAATTACATTTTAATTGCTAATTAACTTTCACATAACGACGATGTCTCCTACTCCTTTATGGTATCACTCATTAAAACTGTCCTCTTCTCATTGTACCGAAATAAAATACTGGGGGTTGTGTTGTCGAATCTTTTAATTTCGTATACTTTTCATTAAATTTTCAATACAAGAAGCTTCAGCCATTAAACATATTATTGGGGTGTGTGCGCGCCATTACCGTAATGTACATGTAATAAAGAATGTCATGATTCGTACAACGTAATGTGGTTATAGATAATGTATATCTCGACAACGACAAGGACTTTGTCAACGTGTTGTCGGTAGGACGCAACGCTTTGTGGTGGTGCATGCACAACGCCATAATTAATTCTACAATGCCATTATCCGGATGTATCAGCGTCGCAACAATGATGGAGGATAATAGAAAAAGTTGCTGTCTTGTATGATGGAAAGTTCTAATGGGCCACAAAATTATAAGATCTGCTCCGTGTCGTAGGACTGCACCATCTCCAGTCGCGGCACAGTAAGAGGCTGGCAATAAAGCTTAATGAAAAAGTGTATGCCATGCTCAAATGACTATAAAAGCTAACAATTAAACATGTAGGAGATTTAGATGGATGATGATACGACTTTCAGATAAATTTGTATTTACTTTGTAGGAGGCAAAAAGGCTTTTTATTTCCCATCGTTCCATGCTCAGCAAAAACTTCTAACCATTTGGATTAGAAGTTTAGGGTTCACTTCTATTGGTAATGCTGCATGAGATTGCTTAGTACTGGTCTATGAATCTCTGTTCTCAAAAATATACATATTCCACCTAAGGGTGACTTTACTAAATAGCCTGACAAAATTTCGTAGTTTGAGTTTGTCTCATTCTGAAAACATGAAAACAATTTACTTATTTGGCCCGTTAAATTCTTTAATAAATCTTCTTCTACTTGCAGGTTATCGTAAGCACTTTGCGCTCGGTAGACTTTGCAGTTTCAAAATAAACAAAAAATAGTATGAAAATTAACTTTGTAAATTTCTCGCCGGGAGACACGTTTCCAAACTTATAATGGCCCAGAGCGTATGTCGCCTTACAACAGACCTAAGTGTTATCCTTCAGTTGCTATTTAACATTTTCATAGCTGCAGTTCTCGTTCAAGGAGGTAAGTTCAACAACAAGATTAACATTTCATCTTGCTTAAATTCTTCCCGCGCATCTTTTGTTTTTCCGACGACTTTTGCTTGTAGTTCAATTATTTTGAAGAACTTTGTTGACACTTTCCAGTGTTAATGAGCAACACAAGCACGTGGAACTTTTAATTAGTATAAATATTTGCACTCTTGCAGGACATAATCAAGATACCGCGGCTGAAGTTCAACCCGAGTTTTTAGCACAATTAAATAATTTCAGTGTGACACAAGGAAGAGATGTTTCGTTCACATGCATCGTTAATAACTTGGGACAGTATCGGGTGAGTGATAGTGTTAAGCTAAAATACTAGCACGAAATTTAAATACTATACTATCTATTTTTTCGAGTATTGAGAGTTCGTATGAATTGTATTACTTTTAGATCATCAACATCCAAGGGTTTTGAAATTCTTCTAAAATTTGGGAAAATTTTCTAAGGTGTCAAAAATAACCCTCACAAAATACTACGAATATACTGAAAAAATCATTCTAAATTTTATGCAAGTAACCTTTACAAAAATTGTTGCAAATGACAGTAAGCTTGAAAATGTAACGAAACCTCTTTGGAAAGAATGATTTTGCCTTGAAATGCAAAGTCAAAGTCAAAAGCGCTTTATTTAATACTAATTGTTATAAATTTTAAAAGAATATAAAGCCAATTCCAAACAATAACATTAAAAAACTTAATGGCCCAAATGGCTCTCTAAGTTTATACGTTATCATTAACACATTTCATCAAAAAAAAACCATACCAAATTCAATTAATTAAGATTATTACATATTTTTACAATTCAATTGAAAAAATCCCCGTTGGCAGCACCAGCCGGAAAGGTAAATTTCTCGTATGTAGCGTAAAGTTTCGAAAAAGAATTTGGATTGCCTACTACTAAACTTCTTTCTGCAATTTTCGTAGTACCACATGGGTATTTATTAACATTAAAAAAAATCTGGCCACGTTCGTTTTTAGAAACCTTTTATCGGGGCGCAAATATTTTGCTAATTAAATTGAGTTGCATGCGTATGGATTACATATTGTTGTAAACGTATAAATACCGGTTTCGCCCTTCTCGCATCTGCTGTTTACACAGTTCACAGTGGTAACCACACAAAGGCTTAAATAGCTCGAATAGTTAATTTCAAAAGATTTCCATAAAAGTTTAATCAGCACTTGGATTGCCATTAATATTGTCAAGAAGTGCGAAAGAAAAATTTTGAAAGTGAAAATTTGAACATTTTTATAGTGCACAATAGTAAAATTTAAAGAAACATTAAAAATGCCACGAAGCTTAAACTTAAAAATTAATGAATTGACCATATCGGAGCTCAAGGAGGAGTTGGAACAGCGGAATCTGGCCACACAAGGTACAAAGGCCACACTGATTGCACGCTTGCGTGACGCGATCGAGTCGGAAGGTGTGAATCTGGATTCGGGTGAGTTCTCAGATGCGGAAAAAGGCGCAGAAGGTGGAGAAGTAGAAACACCAAAATCGAAGGAACCAGAAAATGCGCTGATGCAAATGTTGATGCTGATGCAGCAAGAGCAGCGACAACAGTCATCCAATTTAACAGCGAAGTTAAATGAACAATCAGCGCAGCTAAATGAACAGACATCCAGTTTAGCTGCGAAGCTAAACGAACAATCAGCGAAGCTGGACCAACAAGCAATCGAAATCAAAGCAGACATCAAGGCAGACATCACACAGAAGCTGGAGAAACAGTAAACCGCAATAAAAGCGGAACTCGGTAGTCTCAACAAGCAAATTAAAGGCGTCGAGGAAAAGGTTGACCAGGTCGAGGAAAAGGTTTACCAGGTCGAGGAAAAGGTCAGCCAGGTCGAAGAGAGAATAAACCATGAGATGGAAAAAGTGAAAAAAGAATTAGAAGCAGCGAAGGCACTAGTAACCGCCTCACCAGCCCCAATTATAACGGCAGCGCAAAGCTCATCTAGAAATGCGCAAGCACCAATATTCGATGGACAAACGGTCTGGACTATTTACAAAATCCAGTTTGAAGCAGCCGCTAGGATAAATCACTGGAATGAGCAGGAACGAGCAACTGCGTTAATTCTTGCTCTAAGAGGCCCAGCTGCCGAGCTTTTGCAGACTATCCCCGTTGAGCTGCATTCAAACCCGGCTGCTATAATGAATGCGCTGGACATGCGTTATAGAGACGATCATCTGAGGCAGATTTACCGGGCACAGCTACGACATCGGATGCAGAAGTCTGGTGAAACCTTGCAGCAGCTAGCACAAGACATTGAGCGACTGGCACTTTTGGCTTACCCAGCGTACGACTCAGAACATCGAGATGACGTAGCAGCAGAAGCATTCATCAGCGCCTTGAAGGACAAGGAATTGCAACAAGCCGTGCGGTTAGCTCAAAAGCAAACAGTCAAGGATGCATTGGTTTATAGTTTAAATTTTGAGGCAGCCAAAAATGTGACCCGTACCACTGCCCGGGCTCGTGAGGTAGTGGCAGATAATTGCAGGTGTGAGCGCGTGGGGATTGAGCGAGAGCTGCAGGTGAATGGTGCGCCTAGATGCTGGAATTGCGGGGAAAAAGGGCACCTGCAAAGAGACTGCAAGAAGGGAAGAAGACCGAGCTATTGTCCAGGGTGGTGGAGATCCAGACCGTGTCAGGAGCCTAGAATGGATCATCAAACTGCAAGGGCCAACTTCGGGGGGCGAACGTTGGCTAGGAGTATCGACATACCCAGCACCGTGCCAAGGCAACATCGTGGAGAAGCAGACAGATGCCTTCCTGGTCAAGTTGATGAAGAACATCCCACCCTAACAAACGACACTTGTGCAACCCGCTCGACGATCCGACCAGACCTAGTGGGGCCCCAACTGCTTCACAAGGGCAGAGTTCATGGAAATGCTGACGCCCTATCTCGTCATCCATGTCCAGCTAACTGCAAGCATTGCCGGCGGGTTGAGGAAAAGGAGCCGCTCGTTGATCTGCGAGTGATAATGGCCGAATTCGATGAAGGTTGGTCATCGGAGGAGATTCGAAATGCCCAGCTAGCCGATGAAGACATTGGACCATTGCTCGTATGGAAGGAGACGACTGGGCGACCTGAGTGGAAGGACGTTTCAACGCATGGCGCAACCCTGAAAAGCTATTGGGCACAATGGAACTCCCTTCAGGTGGAGGGTGGCGTACTCAAGCGGAAATGGGAAACGGCGGATGGCAGCTCCTATAGGATGCAAACTATACTACCCAAAAGCCGAATCCACGATGTGGTAAAGGAAATGCATGAAGGATCCTCGGGAGGCCATCTTGGTGTTAACAAGACCTTAGCGAAGTTGCGGGAAAGATTCTACTGGCTCCACGCTCGAGAAGACGTAGAGGACTGGTGTCGCAGATGCACAATTTGCGCTTCCGTCAAAGGCCCAAAGCGACGACTGAGAGGACAAATGCAAACCTATAACGTAGGCGTGCCATTCGAAAGGATTGCTGTTGACATCGCTGGACCCTTTCCTGAATCTGAATGGGGAAATCGATACACGCTGGTTGTAGCTGATTATTTCAGCAAGTGGCCCGAGGTCTACCCCATTCCCAACCAGGAAGCAACTACTGTAGCCGAACAGCTAGTGTTAAATTGGGTCAGCAGGTACGGCGTGCCTTGTGAACTACATACGGATCAAGGCCGAAACTTTGAGTCACTAGTTTTTAGCGAAATGTGCGAGCAGCTGGGAATACGGAAAACGAGGACAACACCGCTGCATCCCCAATCCGATGGAATGGTCGAACGATTCAACGGCACGCTCAATAAACACCTGGCCAAGATGGTTGACGAGAACCAAAGGGACTGGGACCGACATATCCCACTATTTTTAATGGCGTATAGAGCCGCTGAACATGCATCGACGGGCCAAGCCCCAGCCAAAGTCATTTTTGGAAAGATTATTTGTCTGCCAGCCGATATAAAGTTCGGAACACCCCCTGAGAAACCCCAAACGGTCTCGGAGTACGCAAGTGATCTAAGACAACGGTTGAACCAGATACATCGGACAGTGCGAAAACACCTCGAATCGGCTACTGACCGCATGAAGACCAGGTATGATCTAAAGGCTAATTCTACTGGCTTCCAGCAAGATGACTTGGTGTGGCTTTATAACCCGCAACGGCGAAAGGGTAGGTCTCCAAAGTTGCAACATAATTGGGAGGGACCATACCGAGTTACAAAGCGAATCAACGACGTCGTATACGGAATACAGGAACATCGTAAGCCGAGAGCTAAAATGAAAATCGTGCATCTGGACCGTCTTGCCCCATATTACACCCAGGGAGAATCGACTACAAATAGCGACACATCTTTTCGGGGCGAAAAGAACTGAGGTGGGGGCAGTGTTACATGTACAAATAATTACATGTACAAATAATTCTGCGAGCTACTGTCGCAATTGTTTTCACAACAATGAAGAACACGAATTCACTCGAAACCACGAGAACCCAACAAGCATGATCAACATCTGCAGGTGACGTCACTCCATTCATTAAATTTGCTCGAATCTACCAGGTACCTCTCGGTAGAACATTCGCCAACGTACGAGAAATGGGTGAATGGGTATATAAAGGCGAGCTGAATGAATGGGGGGATCATCATTCATTCGACCGCGATAAGAACTGCGAAAGTGTGTTTCGTAATAGTGAAGTAATTTAGAAGACAATTGCGATAATAAATTTATGGACAAGTGTTAAATTTTAATTTTTAATAGTGAAAATTAAAATTAGTGAAAGTGTTAAATCGATCATTGTGCACTTCTGAAATAAAATAAACTCTTTTAGCTTAAATTAAAAGACATTGCGTTTTCACTTTCCCGGATCATTCAAATTATTGGCCGCGAACCAATAACACGCGACAATATATACATTTCAATTTTTCTCTGAACTGTGAGGGCCGTCATTTCGATTTTTATTGAAATCGGCTGCTAAAAATATTAAGCTCTAAATTTTCGACTGTTTTATTTGTCATTCGATTTGCTTAATCAAATTAAGTTAACTTGCCTTAATAACTTATAATTTCAAGTTTCAACGGAACCTGTTGAGAATCTTGGCTGCTAGAGGGCTACAGAAATAAAAAAAATTGTATGCCATCCGCCTGTATGGGGAGACCCGCCTGTATGGGGAGACCCCCCTTAAATACCTTAAAATATTTTCTTGCACTGCAAATTTCAAGAGGCACCACTTTTGACCTACGTAGAAAATTTCCTCATTGTAGCTCATGTGGTTTGCGAGAAAACTTGTTATGACGCACGAACAAACGGGCGGAGGGACGGACGGACAGACAAGTCGCGATTTTATAATTTTTTAGGGTATTTTTGAAAATATTATACAATATCTTAAAAATGATCTGGTTTATAAGTTCTTTCAAGTAAAGTCATTTAAAACGTTTCCATGAAAAATATTCATTATTTCAGTTGGCACTAAAATAGCGAATTGCGCTTGCCTTCAGACCTTTGGGGGCCGCCATTTTGAATGCATGCATTTGATTTTGGATTATTTTAAATCTTTGTATGCTAGGACCTCATCAATCAATGTACTATCTCGTTCAAATAGGAGTTTCACTCTAGACAGGGCAAAATAATTCAATTTTTAAAGAAAATCGCAGCTAAAAATATTAGGCTCAAAATTTTTGACTTTTTCATTTTTCATTCAATTTTAATAATTTCCTGCAAAATACAAGAACATAGTACAGGGATTCATAATCTCAAGTTTCATCAAAATCCGTTGGAAAATGTGACCGCTAGAGGGCCACAAAAACATGAAAAAACGCATATTTAAACGGCCGCCATTTTGAAATTTGCACATGCATGATCACCAAAATATCAAAGACTGTAGGTGTAAGTAATGTTTATCTTGAAACCAAGTTTCATATATGTCGGATCAAAATTGTGACTTTTAAAAGCCTTTGAAATTTCGACCTTCAACTGGCCGCCATTTTGATTTTTGCAACCTGACCTCAAGTTTTTTTACGCAATTCTTTAGATATTTATAATTTCTATCAAACTACCGAATTTCATCAAAATCTGTTGAAAGCTTTGACAACTATTACAACAACGCCATTTTGTTTCTGCCGTACCGACTTTGGATTTTTAATTGTGAGATTCATCAAATACTTCAATGAACCTTTGTACCAAATTTCATCCAAATCGGAGCTACACTTTGGTCAGATCAGAAATCGCGATTTTTCGTCTAAAATGGCCGCCATTTTGTTTTTGCCCGGCCGATATAAGTGGTTCACGAACTAAACCGAGATAATTACCCAATACACCTTTCCTCAAAATTTGCTGAAAATCAAAGCAAAATTGCAACCTCGAGCGTGGTCACAAATTTCGTTATATCCCATATATATATATATATATATATATATATATATATATATATATATATATATATATATATATATATATATATATATATATATATATCTATGATGCTCTCCGCAATAGGTAAATTTCTCTCGAGAAATTTACCTAAAAAAAGAAAACACCAACCAACACTAGCTTAAAATTATTTATAATTTAAACACAACAGTGAAACTTTGATTCTACACCTAATATGTTGTAACTTATTTCTAATAAAATGCAATCAAAAACTTTATCTTATACTTAAAAAAATTCTATAACAATGTTCCTAACCTACGCGTTTAATCTTATCTCTAACGTAATATAACAAACATAACATATACATAACCTATACCTAATTTTGAACAAAAATAAACAACACTAAATGTAGCAATAATGAGCTGAAACTCAAAAAACTAAATACGAAAAAACCACAAAACTGGAAATAAACACGAATAATTTAGACATTGTCATTCAGCCACCAATAACTGGATTGCGCTTTCTCAATTCGATCAGCTTCAACGAATCTAGCAAATGAGTATCTCCATTGGAATATTGTTGGTCTCGTGAACTCAAATACTTATCGGTGGTATATGTGATATATGACTGAGACGCCGTCAGAATCAAAAACATATCGATTCATGTCCAAATACACGAATGCTTCTGGAGGAATGAAGCCAGTAGCGAGGCAAGTCGCAATATACCCGTCTGTAGGGTAGAACGGCTGTGGAATCCAACGGTTTTCACTCACAGTCACAGATTTTGCGATATGATTCCGAAGAAGTTTCAATATGAAGATATCGAGTCTAGTCACTTCAGCAGTTTGATAAATTCTTCTTTTCGATATATAATGTTTCCAATCCGTCTCAGGCTTTCTGTACAAACCAGTACATGAAGGAAGACATTTCCTTTCGAGAACTCTTTATTTTTCCATAGTACTAGCACTCTGGTTGTACCAGATTTGACATCCATATGTCAAAACTGGTCTAATCAGTGTCTTGTCATAGATAATTTTGACCTTTTGATCAATGTATTTGGAATGAAAGAGCTTTCGTAGGGCCATGACTACTTTAAGTGCCTTACTGAACATGATTTTCACATGTTCAGTATAGTACAGATACTGATCGAGATGAACACCGAGGTATCCAATACAGGATTTATGTGGAACTCGTTCTGAACTACCCTCGCCAGCTATGATGTGGAAATCTTTCAAATTACGTTTCAAGTCTTGACTGACCCCCTGCAGAGTTGTCCGAAACAAGATTGTTTCACACTTCTGCGCATTGATTTTCATTCGCCAATTGTCAGTGTACAGCTGCACATCATTGAAAATTTTTTGGAGATTGCTTTGACCTATTGTAGCTTTTCGGTCTGCCATATAGATGATCAGATCATCAGCAAACACTACCAATGATCACGTTGGCGAGGCGTTAAAATCAAAGCCGTTCAATAGCTTACGAATGAAGATTGAGAAGAGCAGAGGCGCAGTAACTGTTCCCTGCTGTTGATCATTCAAGACCTTGAACTCGCGCATTGTTGTCAGGTTTCCATCAGTTACAACAAATGATTTTCCGTATAACATACGAGTATTGCACATCATGGCGACAAGATTTCTGGGGAACTTGTCCTGAAGGAGTTTAAAAATTAGTCCATCTAACCATACCGTATCAAAGGCTTTCCCCATATCAATGAGACATGCTCCAACACATTGTCTATCATTTAGTTTCCAACAGATGTCTGAGGTTACTTTCGTTATTGCATGTGTGGTCAAATGCCTGGCACGAAAACTAAATTGGCAATTCGGCATCAACTCATATTCCTCAATGTGGGCGTTTAATGCTCTGTTGAGTAACACTTCAAACACCTTGCTGATGTTACGCAGCAAGCTGATTGGGCGATAGCTTTTCGGGCACGAAGATTCTTTTCCTTTCTTCAAGATCGGATATACCTTAGCCTTCTTAAACTCATTTGGGAAATATGAATTGCTCAGCATGTTATTGAACAGTATGCAATAATTCCTAATAGCAACCCCCGGCAAATGTCGGAAAACTACATTTGGAGTACCATCAGTACCACATGATTTCTTGTTGTTTATCTTGCGAAATATGAAACACAAGTCTTCATAGCTGACAAAATAATCAATAAGCTTCAAGCTCGGTATGAGGTCAGATGTCTATGTTTCATTGAAATGAAGAATTGATTGGCCGTTCAGGTTTGATTTGAAGTCGGAAACTTTTACTTCAACGACCTCTGAAAATACTTCATTCCCTCTCTCAGGGTTTGGTAGATGAACCAATTAAAAATGTGTTCCAATCAGGGCAAGTTTCTGCAATCATTCACAAATAATCCTGTTTCCATTTCTATCCGGAGTCGGACTATCAATTTCGATACCAGCCCTATCGAGAAAATTTATCTCATCACTAGCGACTTCAAGACTCGATACCTTCACTCGAGACTTCTTGCGGAATATGCTATTCACTTTCGCGAACACGCCGTCTAGGTCCTGTGGGCTAATACCCCTCAATTTTTCCGCCCATTGATTGCTGACCTCACTCCTGAAGTATGACCGGATTAAGTTCCGGACATTCTTCAGGTGTCATTTCAACAAAGCCAACGAGGGGTGGTTGTAGTCCAAAAATCGTCGATAAATATTGTTGACGCGTGTGAAAAGGAGGCTCTTCAATCTTTTCAACCTTGCAATGGTTGGTGTTTCATATCCTTCCATATTGTTTCGATGCTTAATCTTTGGAACTACTTTCTCGATCGTTTCCAACGTCAGCTTCTCTAACTTCGACAAATAGAGATCTATTTCATCGTTAGTTAGATTCCTGTCATTAGGAACCATTGAGCAAGAGTTGCCACCATCAGAAGGGAGACATTGCTTCTGTTACTCCCGATTAAACTTCTTTTGAAACTTTCCCCAGTCAGTTGTTTTGAAATTCAACCGATGATTTTCATGTTGAACTGGAATGAGGAAGATATCATCCCTGTTACGATTGATTTCCATTACGATTGCGTTATGGTCGCAATCGTAACAAAGCTCCTGTAGTTTCTGTTGAGGACTATTAAAGCTGAGTTCAAGTTTTACGTCTGCAATGCAGAGGTCCAAATATGAATTTGCCCTAGGGTATGTTGGGAACTCCGACCCATATAGATTGCACCTGTATTCAATTTGGTTCTCTGTTATCCACGATTTCAGGAATAAACCTCTTGGATTATTGGTGGCGTTCAGCCATAATGTATGCTTGGCGTTCAGGTCACCAGCAAGAATATAATAATTATGAAGCCTGTTCAATTCGAGTATTTCAAACAAGGAATTGAGTTCCTCCTTGAGCTTGAGAACAGTTCCACCAGTTGCATAGGCAGAGATAACGAAGAGGTTATCCCCACCTGATAGTGAGATTTTGATAACGGACACTTCAAGAGATTCAAAGCTTTTGAATTCGACTTTTTCAATATTTTGGAAACGATAGGGTCTTCGAATCAATATCCCGGTGCCACCTCCCCCATCATCTATTACCCTATCGTTTCTTACGAATTCAAAATCTTTGAATGTCATGGAGTGCCATGAACTGAGGTGGGATTCGGTGAGAAACACGATGTCAGGCTTTTGCCTGGCAATGAATTCAGTGAGATAATCACGCCGATGTAAAGTAACAATGAAGTTGACGTTGATTGAGATGAGACGAATCCTATCCATGGGAATGTGACTGGATGACAACTTATTTTGGGGCATTTGAAAGCCCTAAACGCTGAAAAACAATGTTAATTTTCGAATCTTGTTTATCGATTATCTCCGATAAGGAATTTAATTGCTGTAAAATTTTAAAGAGCAGCTCATTATTGCCACTTACATTATGTATTTTATTTACTTTGTCTGCTGCTCCTCTCGCAGCAAGTACAAATGATACCCCATGCTTGACGAAGTCGGTAGGTATCACACTACGGTGTGCTTGACTTTGTTTTGGAATGACTTTAATTTTGCATCTTGATACCGGGGGCATCCTCGATATGATGCCGGGAGACCAAAACACCGCAATTCGCACAATATAGTTTTTCTTTTGGCTCCGCCTGAGCCAATTCACCCTCGCCGGGAGCATGGATGTCTTTGCATTTAACACACCGATATTTCATGGCGCAATTGGCAGCCGAATGCCCGAATCTTTGACACCTGTAGCACTGGTTGACTTCAATTTTCTTGAAGCGTTCCCACCTCACCACGCGGAAGTTCAAGTACCGTTTTTTTTTGCAGGGCACTTGAACTACTTTTGCTGAAAATCTGGACTAAGTAGTGAGGCAGGTTTTTGCGCTCCACAATCGATCTCCTTGTTGCAAAATTTTTTACTGAAATAAATTGTATTTCTGGTGCAACTTCTTGGAGCACCTGAAGGAGATCGACTGTGTCCTCACCACAGTCTAGACCCTTCGATAGAAAGTCTTTGTTTCTTTCGCTTTTTGGGGTGTACGTAAAATGCGGAACATCTCCAGAATTTAATGCACTTTTTGTTGCCTGGACTTAGTCCTTATTGTCAATTTATCGGCATTGACTCTTTTTACCTCAAAATCTTTTAGCTTATTTTCAGCTGCCAAAAGCCGAACCATATCTTTGCCCGTTCGCCCAAAGACATTGATTGGTGGGACTTTTTCTCTTTTTTCATTAATCTTAACGGACGGACCAGCAGATAAAACTTTTGGGTTTTTCTCCCGATTTTTAATTTTAAGGTATTCTATGAACTCATTATCTAACTTAGAAGTTTTACCTGGATCCTCTTCAATGCTCACCGTATCTTCAAGTCCAGCTAGCGCTGCATAGTAATTTCTGCTGTCGTTTGCGCCGCCTGCGCTGAGGACATCCTCTTGATCAGCTCCTTCCTTTGGCTTTTTAGTTTTCTTATCTTCGGTTTTTGAATTTGCTTGTTGGCCTTTCTTGGTTTCTTTAACTTTGTTTAAAGTTAAAGTTCCAACGAGTGTTTCTAATGATTTGACTCGAAACTTGAGCTCTTCATTTTCTTTTTCAATTTTGTCAGCTTTCTCTTTATCTTTGATCAGCTGCTCGATTTCGATTACCGACAGAATTGTTGGTTTTTCTTCTTTATTTTCGTAACTTCTTTTAAGCTTTTTTTCGCCCGCCATCATTGGCAATGGGCATGATACTTCTGATTGATGGCTGAAGTTATCGGGCTCCTCCATCTCGTTGCTTTTGCAGCGAGACTAGAGGGAATGTTCTCAGACCGGGACTTCCCTTGAACGTATTTCCACTTTTGATATTTCTTGAGGAAATGAATGTCAGGTATTCGATAAATGCTCGAATAATTCGACAGTGATGGTTTTCAATTACAAAGAATTGTTTTCAACTGACTTTTGTGAAAAATTAATTAATTTTTAAAAATTCATGACAGGAGCGATTAAAAACACGTCTACACACAACGAGTGCTAGACGTAGAATGCCTTAAAATGCAAAATAAGGCATACTGAATGATACATTTGTGCTTCTTTGCCTCACATTTGGACATTTTGAAACCAAAAAATTTGTAAAAATCAGGAAACAAGTCTTCACTGGTGCTGCCTAGTAAAAAATACGTTTAGTTGCAGCTTTTAATATCTGCTGACGTAAAACAAAGTAGAGTTTTTAGATAGTTACCAATAACGTTAATTTATGAGACTATGATTTCTATGAATTTGACTGAAACTATTCTAATTTAAAGATGTGATTATCAGTGTATGTAAGAAACCATCGAGCGTTCATCGAATTGCAATTTGTCTTTCATCCAAAGAAAAATTTCACAGACAGATATTTCTGGAACAGTTTTAGGGAGGTGTTTCCTGTATACCGATTAACTCTTTTAATTCTACGTCTAGCACTCGTTGCATACACACGTGTTTTAAATCGCTCCAGTGATTAATTTTAAAAATTAATTAATTTTTCACAAAAGTCAGTTGAAAATAATTTTTTTAATTGAAAACTATCACCGTCGATTTATTCGAACATTTATCGAATACCTGAAATTCATTACCTGAAAAAGTATCAAAAGTGGAAATACGTTCAAGGATAGTCCCGGTTTGAGAACATTTTCTCTAGTCTCGCTGTAAAAGCAACGAGATTGAGGAGCCCGATGGCTTCAGCCATCAACCAGAACGATCATGTCCATCGCCAACGATGACGGGCGAAAAAAAAGCTGAAACAAAGATAAGATAATAACAAATAAAATGCGCAAATTTTAACGGCCATCGAGATCGAACAGTTATTTAAAGCTAAGGAGAAATCTGACAAGATTGAGAAAGAAAATGAAGAGCTCAAACTTTGAATCAAATCACTAGAAGCGATCGTTGGAACATTGACGTTCAAAAAAGCTCAATAAGGCAAGAAAGGAAAAAAGTAAATTCAAAAACGACTGAAGATACGAAACCGAAACTGATCAAGAGGGTGTCCTCAGCGCAGGCATGTTGAACAATTCATATTTCCCAAATGAGTGGAAAAAGACTAAGGTATTTCCGATCTTGAAGAAAGGAAAAGAATCTTCATGCCCTAAAAACTATCGCCCAATCAGCTTGCTGCCTAACATCAGGAAGGTGTTTGAAGTGATACTTGACAGAGCATTAAACGCCCACATTAAGGAATATGGGTTGATGCCGAACTGCCAATTTGGTTTTCAAGCCAGGCATTCGACCACAAATACAATAACGTAAGTAGCCTCAGACATCTGTTGGAAACCAAACAACCGAGAACATGTTGGAGCATGTCTCATTGATATGGAGAGAGCCTTTGATACGTTTGGTTAAATGGCCTAGATTTTAAACTCCTTCAGGACAAGTTCCCCAGACACCATCGCCATGATTTGCTATATGTTATACCTGTAACCGTTTGTTGTAACTTATAGAAATCTGACAACAATGCGTGAGTTCAAGGTCTTGAATGGTTTACAGTAGGAAACGCCTCTGCTCTTTTCAATATTCATTTGCAAGCTTTGCACAGCATTGATTTTAATGTCCCGCCAACACGATCATTGGTAGCGTAAGCTGATAATCTGATCATCCATACGGCAGACCGAAAAGCTACAATAATTCAGAGCAATCTCCAAAAAACATTCAATTATGTGCAGCTGTACGTTGACAATTGGCGAGTGAAAATCAATACGTAGAATTGCGACCTGAAACGTAATTGGAAGGATTTCTTATCATGGCTCGCGGGGGTAGTTCAGAACGAGTTCCACATAAATCCTGTGTTCGATACGTCGGCGTTCATCTCGATCAGTATCTGTACTATACTGAACATGTCAAAATCATGCTCAGTAAGGCACTAAATGTAGTCGTGGCCCTACGAAGAATCTTTCATTCCAAATACATTGATCAGAAGGTCAAAATTGTCTATTACAAGACCCTGGTTAGATCAGTTTTAACATATGGATGTCAGATCTGGTACAACCAGTGTGCTAGTACTATGGAAAAATTAAGAGTTTTGGAAAAAAATGTCTTCGTGCATGTACTGGTATGGAAAGCCTGAGACGGATTGGAAGCATTATATATCGAATAGAAGACTTTATCAAACTGCTGAAGTGACGAGACTCGATATCTTTATATTGAAACTTCTTCGGAATCATATAGCAAGATCTGTAACTGTGAGTGAAAACCCTTGGATTTCACAGCCGTTTCACCCTCCAGACGGGTATATTGCGGCTTGCCTCACTAGTGGCTCCATTTCTCCGGACGCATTCGTGTATTTGGACATGAATTGATATGTTTTCGATTCTGACGGCGTTCCAGTCATATATCACATATATAGACGGGCCACCGATAAGAAGAGAAAATATTGTCGCGTGTATGGTTCGCGGCAAATAATTTTAATGTTCCGGGGAAGTGAAAACGCAATGTCTTTTAAATTAAATGAGTTTATTTATTTACTAAAAATGAACAATCACTCATTTAACTATTTCATAATTTTAATGAGAATCTAACTTTCACTTGTCAATTAAATTTCTCTAGCAACTGTCTTCACTTAACAATCAACGAAAATCACTCCACTATTACTCGATCAATATCGCTTTTCTATTCGCTATCGCAGTTTTTACTATATTGCGGTTCTAATGAATGATCCCCCAATTCATTCAGCTCGCCTTTATATAGGGTCTCTACCCATTCAACCCATTTCTCGTACAATGGCGAATGTTCTGCCGAGAGGTACCTGGTATGTTCGAGCAGCTTAATGAATGGAGTGACGTCACTTTCAGATGTTGATCATGTTTGGTGGGTTCTCGTGGTTTAAAGTAAATTCACTTTGTTGAACATGAAGTTCTTAATGGTTGTGAAAACAGAATTATTCGTGCATGTAACACTGCCCCCACCTCAGTTCTTTTCGAGCCGAAAAAATATGTCGCCAGTTGTAGTCGATTCCCCCTGGATGTAATATTGGGCAAGACGGTCCAGGTGCACGATTTTCATTTTGGCTCTTGGCTTACGATGTTCCTGTATTCGGTATACGACGTCGTTGATTCGCTTTCCAACTCGGTATGATCCCTCCAAATTATGTTGCAACTTTGGAGACCTACTCTTTCGCCGTTGCGGGTTATACTGGTATAGCCACATCAAGTCATCTTGCTGGAAGCCAGTAGAATTAGCCTTTAGATCATACCTGGTCTTCATGCGGTCAGTAGCCGATTTGAGGTGTTTTTGCGCTGTCCGATGTTTCTGATTCAACCGTTGCCTTAGCTCACTTGCGTACTCCGAGATGGTTTGGGTTTTCTCGGGAGGTGTTCCGAACTTTATATCAGCTGGCAGACGAATAGCCTTTCCAAAAATGACTTTGGCTGGAGCTTCATCCGTCGATGCATGCTTGGCAGCTCTATAGGCCATCAAGAATAATGAGATGTGCCAGTCCCCGTCTCGTCAACTATCTTGACCAAATGTTTATTAAGTGGGCCATTGAAACCTTCAATCATTGGAGATGTAGCGTTGGCGTTGTCCTCGTCTTTCGTATTCCCAGCAACCTGCACGTTTTGCCAAAAACACAACCAACGTGTATCGATTTCCCCATTCGGGTTCAGGAAAGGATCCTGCGATGTCAACAGCAATCCTTTCAAATGTTACCCCCACGTTATAGGTTTGCATTTGTCCTCTCAGTCGTCGCTCTGGACCTTTGACGGAAGCACAAATCGTGCATCTACGACACCAGTCCTCTACGTCTTCTCATGCATGGAGCCAGTAAAACCATTCCCGGAATTTCGCTAAGGTCTTGTTAACACCAAGGTGGTCTCCCGAGAATTCTTAGTGCATTTCCTTAACCACATCGTGATTTGGCTGGTGAGAAGTACAGTTTGCATCCTACAGGAGCTGCCATTCACCGTTTCCCAGGTACGCTTGACTACGCCCCCCTCCTCCTGCAGGGAGTTCTATTGTGCCCAATAACTTTTCAGGGTGGTGCCAGGCATCCAAACGTCCTTCCAGTCAGGTCGCCCGGTTGGCTCCTTCGATACGAGTAATGGCCCAATGTCTTCACTGAATCCAGCCGTTATCATTCGCAGATCAACGATCGGCTCTTCTTCCTCAATCCGTCGGCAATGCTCGCAGTTAGCTGGACACGGACGATGAGATAAGGCGTCAGCATTTTCATGAACTCCGCCGTTTCAATGAATAATTTTGAAGTCGAACGCCTGCAATACTTCGATCCAGCTTGCAACTTGTCCCTCGGGGTTTTGAAGCTAAGTAGCCATCTTAGCGATGCATGGTCTGTTCGAAGAACTAATTTCTGGCCTTAAAGGTACTTGTGGAACTGCTTGGTTGCCACTATTATAGCCAATAGTTCCTTCCTGGTCACGCAGAAGTTCCTCTCACTTTTTGAGAGAACTTGATTGTAATACGAAAGAACTCTTTCTTCGCCATCAATCTGCTGGGAGAGTACAGCTCCAATCCCGCCGTTGTTTACATCGGTGCCAACTACAAACATTTTTCCGGGTTTTAGATATGCCATCGCGGGTAATTCACACAGCTTCTTCCTAAAGGTGTCAAAGGCTGCCTGGCATTATTCACTTCAGATATACGGACAATTTTTCTCAGTTAGACAATAGACACACTTAGCTATTTTGGCAAAGTCTTTGACAAATCTTTGATAGTAAGTCGCCAGATCCAGAAAACTTGTTTGGTGTTCGCCAGCTTTTAATGGCTTCAATCTTCTCTGTTTTAACTCTTCAGCCGCAAAAAGGGTACACTTATCGGGACTGATTTTCAAATTGGCCAGCCGCAATCGGGAGAATACCTCTTCTAAGCACAGTACTTGCTCTTCGAACGTTCTCCCGATAACAATAATGTCATCTAGGTACCCCAAGCAGGTCTTCCAGGTCAGGCTTCGTAGCACGTATTACATCAGGTACTTGAAGGTAGCTAGAGCATTGCAAAGCCCAAATGGCATCGCCACAATTTGCCATAATCCGGTCCCAACTGGAAATGCGGTATTCTCTCGGTCCTTCTTGTCTTGTCTTCTCTGTCAGTAACCACTCTTGAGACTGAGTATAGACAACCATTTTGCGTTGGCTATAGTGTCCATGATGTAATCGATGCGTTGAAGCGGGTAACTATCTTCCTTAGTAACGTCGTTAAGCTGTCTATAGTTGACACAAAAACCAGTGCTACCAGCCTTTTTTCTTTACTTAAACTACCGGTGCAGCCCATGGACTGATAGAAAACTCGGTAACACCTTATTTTTCCATGTGCGAGATCAATGCGCTTGCCCCTCTTTGTTTGGCTATTGGAAGACATCTCGGTGCTTGTTGAATTGGCTTGGCTCCCTGTGCATCTATGATGTGAGTTACTATACTCGTTCGGCCTTGGTCACCCGGGGTTATTGAGAAGATACCACTGTACTTGGTAACCAGATCAGAGGCTTGTTTGAATAGCAGCATTGACAATTTGGTCTGCTTCAATATTACAGACGTGAATTCTCGGGCTTTGCCGGTGTCTTGGCTCCTTTTACAATGATGGGCGTGAGTAGTTTCCACAGAAGTGACGGTGAAAACGAGCTGGCAGCTGCGGATGACTTCTCCTACTATGATACTTGTGGTTAAGTCGGTGTTAAGGACTCTAACTGGCACGCATCTGGTCTTTATAGATCTTACAATGCTTCGTCTTACAATCAAACTGCGCAACGCTGATAGCTTCGTTGGCTCTATCAGATAAGATCGGTGTTCTCCAGAATCACCATCAAGCTTGACCCATACTATGCTCTCGGAAGATTTCGGTACATCAGTGCCGGCACATACTACCACATTTATCTTGGGAATTCAGACGTTGGGATCCACCGTCAATACTTTGACATTCCGCCATTTCAATACCCGATTGCCCAAAACCAACGTGATTAAATGTGGTCGCAGAAAATCCATTCCGAGAATGCCATTATCCAGAATTTTCGTGCCCACAAAATTACGCAAGGTCTTTCAACTGTACTTGGAAGTTGACTTTCCATGGACAGGTGCAGTTTCTCCCGTGGTTGTGTATAGTGAGAAAATCCTGCCCTTTGTAGTTGCGGTTGCCTCAATATCGGGATACACCAGCGTCGATCGTTATGGTGCAATGTTCTTCATCAACTTGACCCGGAAGGCATAGGTCAGCTTCCCCCCGATGTAGCCTTGACACGGTGATGGTGGTGCTGGGGACGTCGATCCTCCTAGCCAACCTCTGCCCCATGAAGTTGGCCCCCTCAGCTTGAAGAGCTTCCATTCTGGGCTCCTGACTTAGTCTGGATTTCTTTCATCCGTGACAATAGCTCAGTTTTCCTCGCTTCTGAGTGTCTCTTTGCAGGTATCCTTTCTTATCGCAATTCCAGTCTTACCTGCGGCTCTTATTTAGTTTCCACGCGCTCACAACTGCACTCATCTGTCATTGTCACGCGAACTTGAGCAGCGGCATGAGTCAAATTTTTTATTGCCTCAAAGTTCAAGCTATAAGCCGATGCATCCTTAACCGTTTGCTTTTGAGCTAAACGCACAGATTGTTGCAATTCCTAGACCTTTAATGTGCTGATGAATGCTTCTATTGCAGTGTCACTTCAATGTTCCGGGTCGTAGGCTGGGTAAGCCAAAAGTGTCGGTCGCTCAATGTCTAAGGCTAGCTGCTGTAGCGTTTGACCAGGTTTCTGCATCCGATGCCATAGCTGTGACTGATAAATCTGCTTTAAGCGATCGTCTCCATAACGCATATCAAGCGCATTCATTATAGCGGCTCAGTTTCAGAGCAACTCAGCGGGGATAGTCTGCAAAACCTCAGCAGCTGGGTTCTTAGAGCAAAAATTAATGCAGTTGCTCGTTCCCGCTCATTCCAGTGATTTCTCCTCGCGGCAGCTTCAAACTGGGTTTTGAAGATACTCCAGACGGTTTGCCCGTCGAATATTGGTGCTTGAATATTTCTGGATGTGCTTTGCGCTGTGGTTATAAGCGGGGCTGGTGAGGTGGTTACTACTGCCTTCACTGCTGACAATTCCTTTTTCATGTTTTCCATCTCATGGTTGATTCTCTCCTCGACCTGGCTGACTTTCTCCTCGACATGGTAAACCTTTTCCTCGACATATTTAATTTATTTGTTCAGCCTACCGAGCTTCGCTTTTGTTTCGGTTGCCTACTTTTGCAAATTTGTCTTAATTTCGATTGCTTGTAGATCCAGCTTTGCTGATTATTCATTTAGCTTTGCCAATTGTTCATTTAGCTTTGTTGATATTTCATTTAGCTCCGCAGTTGAGACTCTTCCCCGCCCATCCCGTCTGTATTGACGCTGTCCATGGTGAAACAGTAGTCGAGTGCCCACTCTTCACACAGCTCGAACTGGAGGAGGCAGTCGTCTCCTTGAAAGCGAGGAAGGCTCCAGGTCCAGATGGTGTTCCAGCTGAGGTGTTGCGGCTCGTCTATCACCATTGTCCTGACTTGCTGCTCAGCACATTCAACGCTTGCCTACGGGACGGGGTTTTCCCGATACGATGGAAGGTGGCGAGGCTCGTGCTGATTAGCAAGGGGAAGGGAAATCCCGAATCGCTGTCTGCATACCGCCCGGTATGCATGCTAAACACGGCTGGGAAAGTGCTATAGAAACTCATCAAGGGAAGACTCACTGACGCGATTCGTGCTGCTGGGGACCTATCTCCCCGGCAGTACAGCTTTAGAGCAGGACGTTCTACCATTGATGCGATTGCAGACGTGGTGAACGCGGCCCAAAAGGCAGTGGCATATAGTCGCGCCAAGCGACGGATCGTCCTGTTGGTGACACTCGACGTCAGGAATGCCTTCAATTCTACCAGATGGGAGGATATTCTGGACACGCTGGAAAACTCTTTTCAAGTTCCAGAATATCTAATGCGGCTTTTGAGGAACTACCTGAAGGACCGAAGCCTGCTTTTCGAAACGACACAGGGCCAACGAAGGATGAAAATTACATCGGGTGTTGCCCAGGGTTCTGTCCTTGGTCCGGACCTCTGGAAAGTGTCTTACGATGGGCTACTGAGACTTGAGATGCCAGATGAGTCGCGCTTGGTTGGCTATGTGGATGATGTTGTGGCTCTGGTCGCTGGACGCACCGTTGAACAAGCGCAACTTCGGCTAGGTATGCTAATGCGCCGAGTGAGGGACTGGATGACTGCTCGCGGGCTCAGTTTAGCCCTGGAGAAAACCGTAGTGGTCATCTTGACAAAAAAGTGAATCCCTAGCGTAAGGATGATCAGTATTGGAGACATACAAATCGAATCAAAGCCATCGGTGAAGTACCTGGGGCAACTGATCGACTCAAAGATGAGTTTCTCTGAGCAAATCAGGGCTGAGAAGGCTGCTTCGGGAATATTGGCCCTGAGTCGACTTATGGCCAACGTAGTGGGACCCAGCCCATCAAGAAGACGCCTCTTGATGAGTGCTGTAGGGTCAGTGCTACCGTACGGAGCAGAGGTATGGGGCGACGCTCTCAGCAAGGAGGTATACCGAAAACTTTTTGCACAGGTACAGAGAAGAGGAGCACTGAAGATTGCATCTTCGTATCTAGCAGTCTCCGACTCGGCGGTGAGAGTGATTGCAGGCGTGATACCTGTCGCCCTCCTTGCTAGAGAGCACCGCGCTATTTACCTGCGCCGAGATGAGGATGCGAGGGAGATGGTTGTCCACGAGGAGAGACAGCGCTCGCTCAGCGATTGGCAGCAGTCTTGGGTCAATTGCACGAAGGGAAAGTTGACTGCACGCCTCATCCTGGGTGTAAGACCGTAGCTAAATCGAAGGCATGGTGAGACTGACTTCTATCTGACCCAGCTTTTCAGCGGGCATGGATGTTTTCTCCCTTACCTGCAGAAGATCGGTAAGTCACGGTCCCCCGATTGTCGGTTTTGCCCAGGAGAGAAGGACAATGCCTGCCACACATTTTAGCGTGTACAAAATGGATGAGGCTACAAAGGGAACTCTACAGGGAGACGGGAGAGCTCACCCCGGATAATATAGTTGCGGTGATGCTCGAATCGGTTGATAAATGGAACCAGGAGGCGCATTATGCTCGGGCTGTCCTAAAATATAAAAGGGACTCACAGCAGCTGGGGCCGCTAGGGCTGGGGGATCGCTTTTCTGGCACTTCTTCTTCCCCTCTCTCCTCCCGCTAGGTAAGGGACTGCCCAGCTTGAAGGCGCCTCACGGCGTAACAAAACGAGACCTGGCCCGCAATAATGTGTCAAACGGTTCCAGGCTGGGTTCTCAGGTTGACAGGGGAGGTGTTTAGTGGGTTGTCTAGTCGCGCATGGGAGTCCCACACTCTATGCATGAACGGCATTCACCTCCCTACCACAAAAAAATATATATAAAGCCCTGAGACCTATAACTTTATTGAATTTTATCATGATCAAGTGAGTCACAACCATTTCAAATTTATGCAAATATTTACAGCAAGTATAGTCGTAATATTTGGTGGTGTTTGGTATATATTTCAAATTGATTCAAACACGGCAGTTTTCTTCAGATTTTCATGAAAATTTCAAGAATAGTGTTTTTTTTGACTATTTTCAATTTAGCCGGTACTCAGGAAATTTATTAAAATAAAACTATATGGTCGCTGTTTTGCGCTTATGTAATCAACCTTAACTTATTCTTATATATTCCATGGATTCATAAGTTCATTCATTGATTCATGTTATCGGAAAAGTTTCTTTTAATTCGAGGATCGTTCCAAAGCCCTATTGGTAGGAACACTCTCTTGCCTGGGCAACTTGTTTATATTTAATAAATAGTTTCTTCAAAACCCCACTATTAATCTAGTCATTACCAAATCCAATTATATCTCAAACTAATCTCGCAAGTCCTTTTTCGATTTAATCCTCTCCTTTTACTCGTAGCTTATATTTTTCAATTTACCATGATAGCAGCGAAGCCAACAAGGACATGACCACCATGTGCCCTTGTAATGATGGCACGTTCAAAATACATAAAGAAGAATTTTATGTTCAACGGATTGTCGTATTCGCGACAATTATGGTTGACATTATTTCAGATTAACAGCAGATAGATGTAGGAGCTTAATGTTGGAAATATCATTTCTAAATGGAAATGAAATATGTGTGAGCTTAGACTTAATGTAAATAATTTTTAAAGTAATATTTGAAACTCATTGCTCACATTTGAAAATATTTTCATACTTTTAAGTCAATTATAAGGACATTAAGTACTCGAAGGCAAACAAAATTCCTTTTTTGTTTAAATTTAAACTCAATTCCAACTACTTCAGTTATTCAAAAAAAAAAAAATATTCAAAAACTCATGAATAACAATAACATTCTGATCTATTTATTTCCCTGTGTCAATCTTCGCTACAAGGACACAGAAAAATGCCACGCTCTATTTGTATGCAAACGTTTTATAAATAGATGAAAAAGGAATTTTCTGATGGAAGCGAAGACAGCATGCCATGACCCTTTCATATTGGCTGCATTTGAATATATTGTAATAACCAAACGGGAAATATTTTGTGTCTAGCGATGAAAACGTTTTAAACAAACATATCAGAATTTCATATCCTTTACAACAACAATCGCTCTCGTCAACGAATGGAAAAAATCCAACCAAAGGTAGTGAAGTGAATAGTGAATAGATTGTACTCGTAGAGTGAACAAAGCCGATTTAATTAAATCAGCTTAACATGCTTTCAACAACGATTTCAAATACCTCAAACTGCAAAATATTTTGTTATCCTAGAAATAATGCATGAGCATGTACAGAGCATGATTCATGATGTATTGATTACAGAATGCGAAAGCTCCGGATCGAGTGGATGAATCAATTGTGTGGGGTATTTGATTCGTTTGCAGGTTTGGATTTGGGTAACCCTCAAATAAAATTGATTTTACATCAGTGCTTTGCAGAAATTCGAGATTATGATGTGGTTTAAAGGCATATCAGTTTTTGATTAGTTAAGCTTATGATTGCGAATGAATCAAAAGTTATGGATACTCTGAGTCGTTACGTTATATTGAAAGGTGCATGTGTTGGGTTTTCCAATAAGAGGTGTTATTTTGAATAGCCCGCTATTTTGGTAGATGTCAGTTTTCAAGCAGTCATTTTTTGACGTTTGACAAGTAGAAATTACGCAATTATCAAAAATAGAACGATACATGCTTCAACAACGCATTGAAATTATTAAAATTCACTATAAAAATGTTGAAAATTTTGTAGAGACGCTTCGTAAAACTCGAAACTTTTTGGGTCGTCGTGAAGCACCTTATCGGACCGCAATACAGAAATTGGTGGGAAAATTCGAGCTGCTAGAACAACTTAGTTATGTGAAGAATGAAATCCGTGCACGTCACTCAAGAACAGCCAAGAATATTGCTACTGTAACCGAAAGTGTTGAAGAAAACACAGGTTTGTCCCTTCTTCGTCGTTCTTTGGAATCAGCTATTCCACAAACGTCATTACACCGTATTTTGCATAAAGATTTGGGTCTTAAGGCTTATAAAGTTCAGTTAACACAATAACTTAAGCCGGTCGATCATCAACAACGTCGTGTCTTTACTGATAGGGTCCTTGAAATGCATGAAAATGATCCGAAATTCCATCGAAAAATCATCTTGAGTGATAGGGCCCATTTCCGCCTCGGTGGCTTCGTCAACAAGCAAAATTGTCACATCTGGGGCTCGGAAAACCCAAGAGTTATTGTTGAAAAGCCTCTCTATACTCAACGTGTGACTGCTTGGTGCGGTTTATGGTCCGGCGGAGTCGTTGGACCTTACTTTTTCGAAAATGAGCCTGTAGCAATAGTTACAGTGAATAGATTGCGCTATCGAGAGATGATCAATGATTTTTTATGGCTGGAATTGGACAGTATTGATCTGGAAAAAGTTTACTTTCAACAAGACGGCACTACGTGCCACACAAGCAACGAAACCATTGATCTTTTATGGTAAACGTTTCGGGACCGTGTTATCTCTCGATGAGGTGATCACAGTTGGCCACCGAGATCTTGTGATTTAACACCTTGCGACTTCTTCCTTTGAGGCCACGTGAAAGTGAAAGTCCACGCCAACAGCCCAGCGTTGATTCAAGACCTCAAAGATGGAATTCGTGAGGCTATCGAAGACATAGGGCAGCCACTTTGCGATTTGGTTATGGAAAATTTCATGAAAAGGATATGGTCCATAAGCGTGGTCGATGTTATTTTTCACTATTAAAGGCATACCTTTTTCTTTATATTGAAATAAACATCTGATCATTTGTATTAAAAAATGGCATTTTTCTTTTAATATCAAAATAATACCTCCTATTGGAAAACCCTTTATTACAAATTTAAGGAAGTGATCTTTTATATTCGAAGTTTGAAAAGCCACTAACTGACACAAAGGTGAGATAGTTAAGAAAAATAAAAGAATAACGATTGTATATTGCCACAGGATACATTTCGACTACACATAGCTCAAAGGACGCATGAATTCTTCAATTACAAAAGAAATGCTTTGTCTCAAACAACTAAGTTCTCTTAAAATTTCATTTTATTAGAATTGAAGGTCTCATCTTTTAAATAAAAACATACAGCAAGACAATGCAAAATTATGATACAAGGAAATATTTGTCTCACCTGATGATTGTTGACAAAATCTTACGGTGCTTTGAGAATGTTGGCTCTGAGTCAACTTATGGCGCCAAGAGGATGCCTCTTGATGATCGTTGTAGGCTGAGTGCTACTGTACGGAGTAGAAATATTGGGCAATGCTCCCAGTAAGGAGGTATACCGAAAACGCTTGGCACAGGTACAGAAAAGAGGAGAACTGTGGATCGCATCTTCGTATCCGACAGTCTCTGATTCGGCGGTGAGAATTATTGCAGGTGTGATACCTGTTGCCCTCCTGGCTAGAGAGGGCCACGCTATTTACCTGCGTCGAAGCAAGGATGCGAGTGAGATGGTTGTCCGCGAGGAGAGACAGCGCTCACTCAACGATTGGCAGCAGTTTTGGGTGATTTGCCCGAAGGAAAGGTGGATTGTGCGCCTCATGTAGTGTTTTCAGCCTTACCTGCATAAGATTGGTAAGTCACGGGCCCCCGATTGTTGGTTTTGCACTGGCGAGGATGGCAATGCCTGCCACACATTTCTTGCGTGCACAAAATGGGACAAGCTGCAAAAAGACCTCAACATGGAGACGGGAGAGCTCACCCCAGATAATATAGTCACGGTGATGCTCAAATCGGTAGACAAATTGAACCAAATGCCACATTATGTTCGGGCACTACTAAAAGATAAAAGGTGCTCATAGCAGCCGGGGGCATTGGGGCTAGAAAATCACTTATCTGGCACTTCCTCTGCCCCTCCCTCATTCCGTTAGAAGAAGGATCTCCCAGCTTGAAGGCACCTCAAGGCGTAACAAAACTAGACCTGGCCCGAAGTAATGTGTCAAACAGTCCCAGACTGGATTCTCGGGTTAATGGGGGAGGTGTTTAGTGGGTAATCCAGCTGCCTTCTCGCGAGCATGGGAGTCCCACACTCTGTGCGTAAATGACATTCACCTCCGAACCCCAAAAAAAAATCACACGATCGGCACCGCATAAAATGTCACTTTCCCAGCCTATTTCGCTGAAATTTGAGTATACATTCAAGCTCTTGACATTCTGGTCAAAAGTTAGGACAAGCGCAAAATGAGCCATTAACCGTTTCAGAGATATAGATATTTGCCTTAGGCCTGAGTAAGCTTTGCAAAATCAATTGACTTGGAAATTGAGACCTATAATAAATTTTGAACAGTTACGTGTGAATCTGTCGATTGTTTAACCCTGCGAGGTTGACCACTGGTGGAGTCAAAGACACCTGAAGGCAAAACTAAAGAAAATTCCAGTTAACGACTGCAATGGCCTTTTTGTGCCGTATGATGTTTCATACCAAAAAGTTCACTAAGTTATTTTAAGGTTGTTTAAAGTTATTTGAAGGTCGTTTTAGGAATCTTTTGTAGTGTTTTATGATATTTTTAAATCCTTAAATGATATTCAATGATTGTCTCTCGCCTCGGCAAGCCATAAGAAAACTGACCTCAGCTTGATTAGCCTTGCTTTTTGACACATATGCGTGCTAGAAGCAAGCATTTGTGATGTCGTGGGACAGGTTCTTTCATCCAGTTCAAGGCTCACACTACAAAACAATTGTCACGCATACGTATTAGGTGGGCTTAAGATCCAAATGAATTAACAGGGTGATGACAAAAAGAAGCAAACCAAGGTACCTTGATATTCCATAACGAAAGTCGAAAAGAAAGAGCTACAGCCCGGTAGGTGGCTCAAAAGTAGAGGAGCTGGCCACCTTCGTGGGCGATAGCATCTTTGTTTTGACGTTTCAGAGGGTCATGCTTGGGATGAATGGCTCTTGTACACGTACAAGTTCATCTGGATCTTAGACCCACTTTGCAGCACCACTACCAGCACAATGCCTAACTCTTTTTGTGGCACGTAAATATCGTTTTCAAGGACAAGATCGTTTTTCCTATTGCCCACGCGTAAGAGGTAGGTTTTGTTACGGAGTCTGACCCTGCTGATACGTTTGGATCTTCTTTGACTTTGACACATGCTCACAAGCGACTGGAATGCCAACCAAGCACCTCCCCTTTTAACCCGGAAATTTAGCCGTGAACCGTTTGACACTTTATTTCGAGCCAGGTCTCGTTATGTTACGCCCAAACATAATGTGCCACCTGGTTCCGTTTAGGACTGCCCAAACATAATGCGCTACCTGGTTTCATTTGTCAACTGGCTCAAGCATCCCCACTACTATACTCCCGTCTCCCTGTAGAGGTCCCATCACAGGCTGTCATATTTTTTTCAGGCAAACTATGTGTGGTAGGCACTATTTTCCTCTCGTGAGCAAAACTGAGCATCGGGTGACCATGACTAACCAAGTTAGGCTGAAAACATCCATGCCCACCCAAAAATTGGGTCAGATAGAAGTCCGTCTCACCAAGCCTTAGATTTAGCCACGGCCTCACATCTGGAGTGAGCTGCACAGTCCAGCTTTCCTTCATGCAATTCACCCAAAAGTGCTGCCAATTTTTGGGTGAGTATGTCTTTCCTCGCAAGTAATAGTTTCCATCGCGGCTTTGCGTCAACTTGAGTGAATAGCTTGGTGCTTTCTCGCAAGCAGGACGACATGTTCCACGCCTGCAACTACTCTCATGCAGTTCTAAGTGCTCTTCTTCTCTGTCCCCGCACCAAGTGTTTTTGATACACCTCTTTACTGAGATCGCCACCCCATATTTCTGCTCCGTGCAGTAGCACTGACCCTACGGCACTCATCAAGAGATATTTTCTTGATGGGTTGGGTCCCTCTACATTGGCCAGCAGTTGTCTCAGAGCCGATATGCCAGGCTTTCTCGGCTGTTACACTGATTTGCTCAGACAAATTCATCTTCGAGTCAATCTTTAGCCCAAGTTATTTCAATGCTGGCTTCCATTCGATAAGTTTGCTTCGAATGCTGATCATCCCTACTCTAGAGACGCTCAGTTACGTCAGGATTACCACATCAGTTTTTTCGAATACTAGACTGAACCCAGAGCAGTCATACAGTCTTTCACTTAGCGCATTAGCATACCTAGCCTAAGTTGCACTTATTCAATGATGTATACAGTAACTGGAGTCACAACATCATCCGTATAGCGTGTGAGGCTCATCTGGCATCTCCAGTTTCAATAGCCCGCCATAAGATGCGTTCCACAGGCCTGAACCAAGGATAGATCTCTGAGCAAAACCCGATGAAATTTGCATCCTTCATGAACCCGGTTGTCGTGTTGTAGAGCAGGTCTTGGACCTTCAAATAGCCTCTCAGAACCCGCATCAGATATTCTGTAACTTAAGAGGGTTTTCCAGCATACGTGTATACACTCATCTAGTGGAGTTGAAGGAGTTCCTAGCTTTGAGTGTCACCAATAGGACGAACAATCGCTGGGTATGGCTATGTGCCTCTGCCTTTGGATCACTTTCAGCACCTCTGCAATCGCATCAATTGTATAGCGACGTGCCTTAATGCCATACTGCCAAGGAGATAGGTCCTCAGCAGCACAAATAGTGTCACAGTGTCTTCTCTTGTGGAGTTTCTCTAGTACTATGCCAGCCATGTTTAGGGTGTACAACGATCTGTATGTAGTTGGCGATCCAGAGTTTGCTATCTTCTATTGTACTGGTAAAGCCCTGTCCAGTAGGCCTCCATTGAATGTGCTGAGCACCAAGTCAAGGATGTGGTGACAGGCAAGTTGTAACACCTCAGTTGGAACACCACCTAGACCTGGAGCCTTCCTCACTTTCAGTGAAAGGACTTCCTCTTCCAGTTTCAGCTATTTGAAAAGTCAACACTCGATTGCTGTTTCAACGTGGGCAGTGTCAACATGGACGGGATGTGCGGAGAAGAGTGTCCAAACTATTTATCGATCTTTTACGCATAATGCGTGCAAAGCTTTGGTGAGACACCAAGCGTCCACATAATTAGCTCGTAGCCAACGCCAAATGTGTCATGTTCAGATTGTCCACTAGATCTTGCCAGCAGTAAGCCTTGCTATTGGTAATCAATTTGCAAGGCCATTACCTGGTCAATTTATATGCAGCTATCTGGTTGCATGCCTCGTAGCGTTTCCGCATCCGTTGAGTCTCACGCTGAAGTTTGTGACACTCCCTTTACTTTTCAGCTATTTCAGTCGACTTCTTATGCGGGGTTTTTCGATGAGGGAGAGAAGTTTTGCAAGCAGTTGTAATGATACTCATAGTTCAGTTCAACATATCTTGCGTGGCCAGTTCTTCCATCCCCTGCAAATCCCCCTGCAGCGGAGTCTTCCAGTCTTCTATTATTCCACCCAATTGTAGAAAGTCAAGAGCACGGAAGTCAGGAGACAACATCACTGATATCCAGCCGAATGTACTGATGATCACTGACAGAGTGATCTCCTAACACTCCCCAATTGTGCATCACCCGTACGATTCCTCCACAGCCAATACGGCGGAAAGTTGGTGTATTTCCGGTGTTTAGTATAACGAGGGTCATCTTGGCCGCCATTTCTACGACTCGTTTCCCCGCGGATCTATGTGAGACATGCCCCATTCAATTGCTTTAGCGTTGATGTATCATCCAATGAGCACGTTGTCGTCTGCGTTTGAAACAGTGCGCTTGATAGCATTAAGTTTGGCTTGTACAATTGTTATCGGTTTGTACGGCATTAAGTACACACAAGAAAAGGTGGTCTTTGAGCACCATTTTTACACGAAACCATTCTCCACAGCTTCCCGCTTAAAAATCACTATTCTGGACCCAGGTGGCGGCAGTTCTAGTTTCATTAGGATACTATCATGCCGAGCTTTTATCGTGGTGTTGCTCGCTCGGCAGCAAAAAGTAGGCTTTCATTTCCCTCGTGAACTACTCAAGCAAATTTTGGGTGGTTGAATTGCGATGTAGGCTTAGTTGCAGCATACATGTCATCGAGGCTCAGGTTTTTCCTTGGCTAGGGCTTCCTGTAAGACCCAACATTTCCCTGATCCTAAGAAGTGCCCAAGATCCGGTCTTGGGTCAGCATCCTTGCAGTGGATACAATGTGCCTCCTTTGTACATACTTTTTCTTTTATGTCCCGTTTCGCCACATTTGTAACATACGGAATGCGTATCTGTTCCTTTACATACATGTGCGATGTATCCATGGCCAAGATATTTGAAATTTTGAAGAGGTGCTGCTCTCCATCGTATCGAAATTGTTCGGCGTCATTTTTGGGCAAGTCAATGATGGCTATGCGTTCTCCCCTATGATTTTTTGGTGTTAAACTTGCTTCGGTCCTGCCCACGCTAGGGAACTCTTTGTTTTTGGCCAGGTCTATGGTGCAGTCGATGTCTCTTATTTCGATCGTTGCCGTTGGCTTGAGTATTGCTTTAATAGCAGTGTTGGTGTCCTTGGACCTTACATTTCCCCCGATATCTCACAGCACTTCTGCGTAATTTCGGCCATCTTGGGATTTTACAATTATTGGTCTAGCTTTCTGCGACCATCAAGTGCCTCTCTTTTCTTTCTTTTATCTTGATCTCCTTCGATCGGGCTAGATACCATTCTTTTAAAGATATTTTATAGTGAAATTCCTTAGCTTTGTGCTTCTTTTTGGTCTACTGGTCCTCCTTTGACCAGCTCTTCTGGTAAGGCCCTATGCAGCCTAGGCACCCTTTCCTTTCACATTTACTAATTTTTGGCGAGTTGCATACATATTTTTTCTTTTTAGAACATCTCCCGATTTTCGGATTAGCCTTTCTTTCTCATATCTTTGGACTGCTATTATACTTTGCAACTTCCTTTTTTGGGCCAAGTTATGGGCTCCCAGTTTCAAGTACAGTACTTCAGCCAAATTTTTGACAGTGGCGGTGAAATTACAAAACGACACTTTTTTTGCCTTGTCACTCCTTTCTTTCCTGCCGTGATCACTTTGTGCCCTTCAGAATGGTTTGTTATTATTTCGGGACTTAAAACCCTTGCTTTGGTCATTCGGTAGCAATCGCAGCAGTACCCATCGAATTTTAAATGTTGTATTTATTTTCACTAACCACTCGCATATTTCGCGCGTCCTGCAGAATTTCCGGCTCTTCGTTTTTAGGACGTTCTGGCATACACATGATTTCTTAGCGCCACAGGAATCTCAGTTTGAACATGGCTGTCCACTAATCTCCATTTTTGTCCGCCTTTTTGACATTGTATTCATCGTTGTTTTTGTAGTCGTCAATACAGCTCCCGATGTGCTGTGAACATCGATTTTGTATCTATTTTTAGGGATATTAGTTGAAATTGGTACAGTTTAAATGCCTAACTCTTGAATATTTTTTTGTAGTGTGGTATTTGTGCTGGCTGAAAGAACTCGCCACTTGACAACACTGAAATAAGCTGCCAGCACACGTATGTGTCACTACGCAAGGCCAATTCAGCTGAGCTTGGTTCTCATATAACTTGCTGAGGCAGCAGAGCATCACTACATATCCTTTGCGGATTAATGAAGACCCTCCAACACAAAAAATAGTGCCCGATGTGGGGCCAGAAAACTCGGCTATGGCTTGGCCTAACCACCGTCTTTAGGTAACCCCACGTATATGTAAAAGAGTTGGGAGATGGTAGTTATTGATATGTTATCGTCTCCCAGCATCGTATAATAACTTTCGATATTGTGTTGTCACTGGACAGCAAAAACACACTTTGGATTCATACATTGGTGGTTTACCTCCATTGTATGACTAGCAAGACCAAGTTATATTAGAGTCCCTGAATGTTGCTCAAAAGTTTGTTATTCAACATATTTGGTGTTAGGTTCTTACTCCTAGCCCAACACAAGCATTGCTGGTGTATCTTTCAGTACATGAATCTTACTGTTCACTTGGCTGCCGAGCTATTCCACGACTGTCCATGATAAAAAACGTGCTGCTGGTAAGTCAGAATCAATCCCGGGCGATTTGCTTTTCCGTTTCATCACAAATAATCGAGAGAAACCTCAAAGTCAGTTCTGTAACCTGAAGAAGGCTACTCCACAGGCGTTCCGCCCGCAAGAAGTTCAAAATGGAAGACCAAACTTTGAATGATAACAATTTATACATTTTTAAGGAGGTTAACAATTAAATGAGTAGTTCGCCACTTATGAAATAAACTCTGTATGGGAAAATTTACTTGAGGATAGTAACAAATATATATATATATATATATATATATATATATATATATATATATATATATATATATATATATATATATATATATATATATATATTATATATATATATATATATATATATATATATATATATATATATATATATACCTGTATATATATGTAAATATGCTGGGAGTTCGAAATAGACGTGCACCAAATTTTCGATGACTTTAAGCAAGCGTACGACAGTATTGATCGTAACGTACTGTATCAAGTAATGCTTTGCTTTGGCATCCCAGCCAAATTAGTTCGTCTTACCAAAATGACATTGTCGACGACTTCCCAAGATGGCATCAATAACCAACTCATCGATGCCTTTGACACAAATATCGGACTAAAATAGGGGATGTGCTGGTCCCATTGCTTTTCAATTTGGCTCTGGAGTACGTCATAAGGAAACTACCTGTCGATACTCGAGGTACATTACTATACAAGTTGAGCCAAGTAGTAGCCTAGGCGGATGACATCAACAGTTTGTTATGGTCATTAGCAACTACCAAAGAACTCTTCTTGAAACTCGACAGCGAAGCAAAACTAGTAGGGCAACAAAGCAATGAAAATAAACTAAAGCTCATGTCGCAGTCGAGACAAAATACCTCAAATAAACAAAATATCACACTTTGTGAAGACAGTATCGAAAACGTTGGCAGATTTGTGTATTTAGGCGCCAAAATAATGAAAAACCGACGGAATACGCCGAAAAATACAGCTCGCAAATAAAATATTTTATTCAGTTTAACGCTCTTGAAGACCAGCTGCATACACAGGAAAACAAAGTTCCAAGTATACAAATCTGTTATAAAACCTGTGTTATGCTATGGGTGTGAAACATGGACCCTAACCCAAGCATCCGCAAATATATTGAAGGCCTTTGAGTGACAGATCTTGAGGCGAATAATCGGATATTTATAGATGCTATAAAGCGTACACCCGCTAAGTGTCATTGCTATCAGATGCAGGACAGAATGTGCTCTATGCTATTTGCCAAAAAGGCATGCATGGTGACCCTCCCGTGCAGGCGTTGCAGTGGGGTTATCAATTTCACCTCATCTGCACCTACACCTACAACGGCAGACGTTGAGTAGCTACCCAGTTTATCGGCAACTAATACACACCACAGCAGACCCACCACTCAAGGAGCAGTACACAAAAAAAGAATACTAGAGACCTAAGGTTCTCCTAAGGAAACTGCGGTAACTGGGGGCATGTAGGTTTTACCATGGCTTCGGCCATTTCTCCTCCAGCAGTAGCTACATCCCATGATACAGCACAGGTGATCCCTCTACTGCAGAATTCCTCCATTGGAGTAGAATTGTTGAAAAACAGCGAGAGGAACCAAACGCGTTTAGATGATGCCCAGCGCCTGGAAATGCTACTCTTCTTAACTGATGAAAGTGAACCTTAGTCTTTTCCATCTGAGCCACAGAAGGAACCAACTCAGCCCAGAATCAGTTTAATTATGAATCTCATAGCTCCTGTATATGGACCCAACCACCTGCAAAACCATGGATTAACAGTCTAGGATCTACTCCCTTCATAGAATCAAGCCAACTCAACTGTTTTCTATATTTCACAGCTGAATTTATGATTTGAGGGTGAATCTAGCTCCGCAGCGGTCGAAATTTCTATTGACAGAGTAAAGTCATTAATAAATGAAATGCTAGTTGAAGATACTTCACCATTGGTACATTATTTACCCCTGCTGTTATGAGGCCTTGCACTCAAGGCATACTCACAAGATATTTTTTTTCCTGAATTAAAATATCCAGGTTAATTTTGATCAGTTTATTTACCATTTTAGTTGGTCCAGTGATTAACGAGATTGGTTTGTAGTTATTGAGATGTGTTGGATTTTAGTATCGGGGCAACTCTAATTCTTTTGCATGCATCCAGAACCTTCCACTCGACAACAGCTCTAAGGAGGCTTTGAAGGAGATTTCAAAGCAAGGATTTTTAGCACGTTATAATCGATTGAGTTGAGGCCTGGTGCCGTAGGCTTCCTTTGCTCGTTGAGGATCTGACGTACTTCCTCAGCTTTAAGTAGATGATCGAGGCTAATGGCGATAACAGCTTCCTTGTTGGTGTTGGTGTAAGGGTGTTGCTTGCTCCTAATGTACTGAAGGAATTGTAAACTTAGCTCGTCATCCACTCCGTCACTCGTGTTTTGGTTCTTGTGAAATAAAGGTCCAGTCCGTGTGAGGTTTTCGGTCCTTCATTTGACATGTCCTTAGATAGTGGATAGTGCCCTAACCGGATAGCTGGGGGTATGTGGAAAATAAAACACCAATATTGGACCGAAACTGACTAAATCAAAGCGCTGACAGTGCTCCGCTTAGTATTTACTTGTCATGGAACGAGATGAACAGCCTCGGATTGAATTAGATAAACATTAATGACTATTGCACCGTATAAAAGACTATTTTTTTGGATTTTGCAATGTTCGATCATTGAACAGACCAGGTGCACTGTGACATCTTCTGGATGAAATAAGGATTTACAGAATTAACATCCTCATGGCGCAAGAAATCAGATGGTATGGTGAATACATATTTGACATGTGAACTCCCGTGTTTAAAAGCGGAAAAACATAAGGAAACCATGAGTTGGGAGTGGTTTTCATTGTTGACAGCACATCTGAACAAATTATTACCGACTTCAAGCCCATTAAAGAAAGGCTCCATGCGATTCGTATCAAGACAAAATTTTTAATATCTGGCTTAACAACTGTGGGACGCCAACAAACCACAGGGAAAAGGCAATCAAGGACTAATTTCACAGCGCCTTCGAACGTATTGTCGATACGTTGCCGTCAAATGATATTAAAATTGTTCTGGGTGACTTCAATTCAAAAATTGGCCGAGAAATGGCACATAGAGGAACAGCCGGAAGACAAAGACTTCGTGTAGAGATCAGCGACAACAAACAACGACTGATAGGCTTTGCTACTAGTAGAGGTTTCAAAATAGATTCCACACGCTTTGCACATCGAGACATCCATAAGAGAGCGTGGTATCTCCAGATGGTCACACATCCAACCAGATCGACCATATGCTCATATAAAAACAAGCCGCCACCAGCATACTTAACATGCGCTCATTCCGCGGCGTTGTCTGCGATCCGGACCACTACTATATAAGAGTCAAGCTCCAATGCATTTACCAGATACTCAAGCTTAATGATAGCTCAGTAACGTCCAAATACAAAAACACTGCATCTACATATCCCCACAGTTGCAAAATAGTATTAGTAGGAACCAGGTGCAAGAAGAATACATCCAGCAACCAACTTGGGCCAAAGAAGAACAATATAAAAGCCTTCAACGTCAAGCTAAAACAAATGTGCAGAAGAAAGAAACGACTTACAATTAACACTGAGATCTAACAAACAACTAAAAAATGGCTTCAATCCATAAAAAAATCTTTGCAAAAGAGCAATCATTGGCGACCCAGCTCAAATTAAAAACAGATGGCTGCAATATTTTCAAAAGCTATTAACAGCATCTTCAACAACGACTGAAGCTGTGGAATTCCAGAAGTAGAGCAAGAGGTTCCAGTCTCGCTATCAACTGGAGAAAATGTACAGGCAGCAGTACGGGGCCTCAGAAAAAACAAGGCTCCTGGAATAGATAGACTATCAGCAGAACTGCCCCAGAGCGGGAGTCCTCATTGTATTAACCTTTGCGTTGACTTATATGCAGAATATGGTCAGGGGAGCAGCTACCAAAGGAATGGGGGAAAGGCATTATATGTCTTGTACACAAAAGGGAGACAAATTAAAGTGTGAAAATTATAGAAGCATTGCTTTTTTGTGCACGTCTTATAAATTGCTCTCTAAAATCATAGGAAGAATATTAAAGCCGTACTATGAAAACATTATAGGAGAGTATCAGGGAGGCTTTCGAAGTGGACGGTTGATAATAAACTAAATATTCCTAGTAAAACCGGTGCTCGAAAAATGCTGGGAATATGACATTGATGTGCAAAAACTCTTTGTAAACTTCGAGCAAGCATACGACAGTGTCGACAGCGCTGTACAAAATATTGCTTAACTTTAGTGCCATAACAAAACTATCCGCATGATCAGGGTTACAATACTAAACACAAATTCCAGGTCAAGGTAAACGGTGAACCAACAGACAACTATATAACGGATGGAATTGCCCAAATGCTCTATAATATTACGCTAGAACGCGTCAGACTAATGTTCAAAGTGTGGATAATTTTATCTACCTTGGAGCCAACATGAATAGAAAAGGTGACGAAATTGAGCACCATAAAAACGCCACAAAGAAAGCATATTACTCCGTACTTCCCATTCTAAGGTCAAGAGTTGTGCATAGACAAAATAAGCTTCACATTTACAAAATACTAGTTGAACCTGTGCTGTTATATGGAAGTGAAACATGAAAAGGCAGTGAACATATTTGAATGCAAAGTACTCTGGAAAATCTACGGCCCAGTAAAACAAGGAACAGGGTGAAGACTACGTTACAACGATGAGATGTATGAATTACGGTCCATCTTTTTTCTCTTGCGTTAAGTTACATAAACTACAACGGGCGGGCCATGTAGGAAGAATGAAAGAAAACCGGCTACTTAAAAGAACATTAATAGGTAGAGCACAAGGTTAGCATCCAGCTGGAGGACCGGGGGCTCAATGGGAAGATACAATAGAGGCTTGTTGGAAGTAAACAACTGGCAGACAAAGTCGCGGAACCATGATGATTTGAGGAAATTATCTTAGAGGCCAAGACCTAGCTTGAGCTGTGACGTCATAGATAATTAATGAAGGTCCAGACCCGTTTGGTGTTGCCGTTATCTCAAGCATTCAGTCCAGATTTTGCTCATCCTATATTTTGGGCCTCTTTGACTGTCATTTTTCCTTCATATTTTGCTTCGTTTAAGGCAGACCAGTTTTTCAAGTTCTTCAATTGCTTGAGCTTGTTTAAAGCCACATTTTTCCTATTCGAGATCTTCGTTAGTTCTTTCGACTACCAGTTTTTGTTGTTATATTCAATTTGTTTGTATTTGGTGTTGCTTTTGATGATCTGGCTTACTTCATTGATGATCTTCTCAAAATTTCTATTGAAGGAACCAGTCGCAATGTCATTTTACTCACAGATTAATAACTGTATTTGGCACCTTCTAGAGGGACTTTCACCTGATAGCCAGGCAGTCCTTGTTGACAGCTCCTACCACCCGCTCCATTCACATGCAGCTCCACCACTTTCAGGTAAAAGCCTACTAAAGTAGAAACCGAAACCGGCAGCTTTCATGGTCAATTCGGTTCAATGTGTGACCATCCGGGGATGTCCACGTTCCCTTATGGATGTTTTGGTGCGTGAACTGTTTCGTGGTTACTATGAAGCTACTACTAGTAGTGAAGTCCTTCAGGCACAGTGGTTGGCACTGGTTTCTGTATGAAAGCTGTACCCTTTGGTTGTACCTCTATGGGATGTTTGTGGCCAATGTTTTGCGTTAAAGTCACCCAGAAAATTTCAATGGTATTTGACGGGTATGCATCGACAATGTATTCCAGAGTTCTGTCAAATTTGTCATTAATCGTTTCCTCCCTGTCTTCTTTGGATGCGTGACAGTTGAAAATTCAGACATTGAAGAAGTTAGTCTTGATATAATTCACGCGATCCTATCGTTAATGGGCTTGAAGTCAGTGATAGTTTGTATAATATGCAGTTAGCAATGAAAGCCACTCCAAACTCGCGACTTCCTTGCGATTTTCCAGTTTTCAACAAAGCATACATTTAAATATCGAATGCGTTCTTCATGCACAACAATAGCAGTCCTTTTCCCTCTCTTCACATAGCATTTAAGGAAAAACTAAGAGATTTTCTACTACTTGAACTACAATTACAATCACCTTATTATTTTTCATTTGATATTACTGTATTTATTCCTTGCGTTCCATTTCGTTATTGGATTGTATTCAGTCTGTCAGATAGAATAAATAAATAAGTAGATAACTTAGAGGTCAAAATCCACTGTAAGTTGCTATTAAATGTAAGAATTTTCCGTGAATTGGATGGATATGATTGTCCATATAAAACTGCAGCGATGGTCTGCTGCCTCCGTGAGCGAGGATGTTGGTGCACACCGGAATTGGCCTTGTCTGAGAAAGCGTGAATGTGCTGGCAGGCCAGCTGGGGTTTTTTTCCCCCAGCACAAGGGCCAACTACAAAAAAATTTCGCATTCATAAATAAGTGGATAACACGACTCAGTCCGACGATCTCACGGCCCAGATAATAGATAGATTGCCAAAGCAAAACGAATGATTGAGCTTGTGACATCTTCTTAAATATGAAAGTATGTAAGCCGAAGAAATTCATTCAAATCTTTTTCATTCTTCTTCTTCTTCTTCTTCTTAGCACTAAAGCCTCTCTCGGGCCTTCGCTTCCTGCAAATAGCGTCTCCAACTTTCTCGGTCCATTGACTGCGTCCTCCAATTTCGAAATCCGAGCAGTGATGAACTGTCTTCGTCAACCGAGTCAGACCAGCGTTTCTTCGGTTTCCTCACTGGCCTCCGGCCTCCAGTTCTCCCAACGAATACCTGCTTGGGTATCCGTTGTTCGTCCATACAATTCATGTGGCTAGCCTATTGAAGCTTTTGCAGCCTCATACTCGTTGAGACCTCCGGCTCGTCAAAAATTTCATACAGCTCAAGGTTATATTGAATTCACCATTGGTCCTCACCTAGCTTCTTACAATTGTCTCCTCAATGAGCTCAATGAGCTATTGAGCTTACAATTGGCTCCTCGGTATGTACGGATGTCAAGTATGCTCGAGGCCCAACGTAGTTTTGTGGTTTTGTGTGTTGCCTTTCAGTGATACCCAGGTCATTTTATTAATGCGTCGATGTGGGAAGCAAGTTGAACGTATGACTAGATTGCTACATGCGAAGTCAATCAGGTGCTGGCCGTTGTTATTTGTTTCATCGTGAAGGCTGTAACCTCCAGTAATTCCCCAATGAAATAGCTCATTGCCAACCTTAGCACTGAAATCACCCAGAATTATTTTTGTGTCATTTGCAGGCAATGAATCGACCAGTTTTTCCAAGTGGTTGTAGAACGTTTCCTCCGTTTCCTCGTCCTTTTCTTCGGTCGGTGCATGAATATTAACCAGCCAGATTTTATAGAATTTCGCTTTCATACGGATCGCACACAACCGTTCATTGACTGCCTTAAAATCAATAATGTGTGAACTCCCTATCTACGATTCTCGTTTTCCAGTAGGCTTCCCACTTTTGAATATTGTGTGCGATCTCATGTCATGAATGTCATTTCCAGTCCAATTCGTTTCCTGGACTGCCAATATTTTTGATTTATATTGACCGGCCTGTTGTAAAAGGCCCTTAACAGTGCCAGGGTAATTGAGTGATCTGACATTTCAGGATCCAATTCCAAAGTCCTTTTACCCTTTGCGAGGTCGTTGCCGCGAGTCCAATCCATCCCGAGGCCCATCTGCAGGTTTCGAAACATTTTAAGGTTTTCCAGGGATGGGAAGTTAGCATGGTTATTACTTTCGATTCCGTTATCAGGCGCGGAAGATTTGCCTGCACCCTCTTATGTCCTCTCAAAGGAGGTGTAAGTAGGATTTAGTAGTGGAGCTGTAGATGTATTTACAGTTTTTAGCATTTATTGGCATTTAATGTCACATTATTGGAGAACCAGTAAAACAATGTGTGACCCCAAGAGCATTTATTACCATTTGATTGGGGGGTTTGTGATGAGGAATCATGGATACGGTGGGTTGGGGAAACAAGGGGTTCCCTCCTCCTTTCTCAAATGGGCTTGGGACTGTCTACAGCGGAGTTATCTTTTTCGTTAATTGACGCCTTTTTGAGTGCACTAATGAATCATTGCTGAATCAAAATTCAAGCAAAAATATATCTGCACGTTATTTCAAAGGAATTTGAAGGTGCTTCGTCTGCAATTCTTAAACTACACATTTCTTACGAAATCATAAGTGACCTTTCCTGAAGGATAGTTAAAAATACATTCCTGAAATCATTAAGGACTGCCGCATAAGACTGACAACTGAGAAATTATATCAATTTTTCATATGGTCAAAAATTTCAATAAATATAAAATTTCTAAAAAAAAATGTATAACTCAGCAATAAAATACGGGTACTTATCCAATCCTCCTCCGACGAGCGCTTGTAGATGGGGTGGGCAAGGCCTGTGGACAATAAAATTCGCTTTTCATAGAGTTGAGGAAAGCTGTGTGTAATCTGTGATCATAAATCGATAAATATATGGAAATTTCTAACACTGAACCGAGATCAAATCGATTGGAACGATTCGATTACAATTTTCAAATCCAAATAGCAACAAAACGAACACTTTTCAAAATCTATCATGCAAATGTGGAGGAAAATAAATTTGACTCCTTCAATAGGAACGCGTCTTGGTCTTCGCAACTCCCCATCTACGCCCCCACGGTCAACATTGTTCACAGTTGAAGTATTTTTTAAATTAAAGCGATATTGTTGCAGTGAAATTCCTACCGAAAAATGCTACGGGTCACTTTCAGGTTTCAACAGTGTCAATCAACCGTCTTGATATTGTGGATCTGACGGCCAGCAAATTGCATAACTGTGAAGAACAGTGTCATCCCCATCCCTTAGTAATTTAACTCCTATTCCACGAAATGAACATTAAGCATATTTTAGATTGCTTTATTTATCCCAATCCTTGGTCTAGCCACCATCGCCGCATAAGCCGTTTGTTTGCGCACAGCAGTTGCATCATAAAGAGGATCGTTTCCGAAACACGGTCAAAACCGCACTTGACACATCAATCGATTCCTGCCTTCACGACTTACACATATATGTGCATTAAACGGCGCCAATTTGATTTTTACAGATAATTGAATTGAATATGTCACACAATATGAAGTGAAAGAACTACTGTCTCCTTTTTGTTTTGCACAAATCGAAACTTAATAAACAACACGGTTCACAAACTTATTATTATTGTGAAAATTAATACCGTGATTGAGATTAGTTTCTGTTGTTTTAACACTTCTTTGTAATTCTTTCTTGTTTCAAGTAATTTTATCACTCTCCAATCTATAGAATTTTTTTTTTCAGTTAACAACATTCCACAGAATACAGAATGATAGCTGGCGAGCAGAATATCGTACAAACCAAAAAACCGCAAGCATATGCAGGCGTAAACAAACACAAAGTGACCGGTGCGAAGTTGCAATCATACACAACGAGTAGGAATAACTTGAGGACCGAAACCACGAGAGCAAGGGCAACACAATGATCAAAAATTTGATTTGTCACGCTAGTTTTATCTTCAATTAAGATTTTTCCTCAGCACTTCATTGCACACCACTTGACTTTTCTTCGGTTTCGTTCTATCCTCACACGACGTCTCGCCCACCCGACCTTTCCATGCAACTGCTCGCATGCCATCCCGGTAGTTTCATTCGCGAGCCCTCTGCTTGCCGTCAACGGTTATTTCATTGGCGAGCCCTCTCTTTCCATCTGTCAAGATAACGCAATAAATTTCTGAATTGCGTTGCAAAGGGGTTGCCGTCATCGAAATTTAATTTTTTTATTTAATATTTTTATACCGAATTTTTTTTTTCTAATCTTTTTTCTTTTTAAATTTACAATTAAAATTAGATAATTTTTAAAGATGCTTTCGAGCAGTTTGCCTAGGTGACTGCTTGATTACTACAAATTGTGAATATAATGGGTTGCTCGATAATTAATGTCGTTTTTTTTTCATGTTTTCAAAGTGAATTTATTTATGTTAACAACAAACATAAATAAATGATGTATTGACCATTTTGTTGAATGACTTTTCGCCATCTTTTGGTAAGTTGAAAATTCCTCGTTCAAAGAAGCCTTGATTTTTAGAACCGAAGAACTGGTCCAACTCAGCCTGGTCGGAATCGAAAATTTTACCTTTCAAATCGTTTTGAAGGGAGCAAAACAAATGATAGTCTGATTTTGCTAAATCAGGGCTATAGGATGGAGTTCAGTTCCCAAGTGAGCTTTTGACTGGTTATCCAAGAGGTGTGGGGTCTGGCGTTATCATGATGGAATATCGAGCCTTTGCGGCTGCTCAGGGTATTTTTTTTTATTTCTTCATTTGATTTCGATTGTTAACGACAGTAGACATTTGAATTCATGGTTTGGTTTTCTGGAAGAAGCTTAAAGTAGACTATACCCTTGTAATTCCACCATACAGAAAGGATAATCTTCTTTTGGTGAATATTAGCTTTAGATGTCGATTATGAGGGCTCATCTTGCTTGATCCCTGATTTTTCTGGACTACGTTATCGTAAACAATCCATTTTTCATCAGATATTATGCTTTTTTTTAGACATGGGTCTTTTTGATTACGATTCAGCAAAGAGTTTCATCTGTGAATGCAGCTATTGAGGTGAATTTCCTTTGACTCGTCAGGAACCCAAACATCCAGTTTGTGGACGTAACCAAGCTTTTGTAAGTGCTACTTAATGGATGAATTTGATATGTCGAGCTTCTTTACTATCTCTTAAATCGTCATATACTGGTCAGTTTCGATTAATACCTCGATTTTGTCGTAAATAGTGGTTAGACTACATTGCCGCTCCGTAAAGCAGCCCTCAGTATAAATATCACAAATTTTTGTTTCGAGCTTTCATCACATTTTTGCCCTTCCAGAAGTAAAGCAATTGAATATGCCGGTAATGCTCTCTTTGATTGTCCCTTTTTAAGTTTATTTGTAACCAACGTATTGTTTACTACTGACGTTCAGCTTCTGACTGAAGTCTGATCTTTAAAATAGTATATAATAATTTAAGCCACTCAGTCACTACTAAACAAGATCGGCAGTACACGTCACATATTATGTCACACACAACATAAAGTATCGAACAACCCTATAATATTTTTCAGTATGAGTTCATATGGGCAACCTTAAAATCAATGAAATTATTCATTAACGTAGTCTGATAAAAGATTCTCATATCTCAAAATTTTCAATTAAATCGAATTTTACGAGGGCAGTCCTATAAGTACCCGTGTTCGGACTGAAGACACCATTTTCGCATTTTTAGGGTATTGTAAAATCATTTTACAATACCCTACAAAAATCGCGTCCTGTCTGTTCGTCTGTCCATCTGTCCGTCCGTCCGTCCGTCCGTCTGTGTGTCACACCACTTTTTCTCGCAAACTACATAAGCTAGAAACATAAGATTTTGTAAGTACGTGCAAAGTGACGCCCTCTTCAAAGTTTCACCACGAAAAAAAATTTATAAGGTCTTTAAGGGGGGTCTCCCCATATAGGGGAGTTGCCCATGAAAAAAAAGTTTACATCACATGTAGGCAATATGAGTATCCAATGAGGGCTGCAGGGGAAGGGGAAATGTAAGACACCTTTGACCCGAAAAATCTGAAAAAAATCATGAATGTGGGCCTCTATGAGTACAATAACAACAAATACATGAGAAGTCGAAATTCACTCAACTTTGTTAGTAATAGTATGATTTATCGATTTTGTGTTTTCTGGCATAAAATCTTAACGGATGACTATTTATAAGATTAATCTGCCCTGAAAGTTTCATAAAGATCAAATTGTATTTAGCGAAGTTAGGGTGATTTGAATTTTCCTGTATTACTATGGAACAATATGCGCTGTATTATCATGGAAACATACGAGTATGGCTATGGAACAATATGCGCTTTTTACCGACTTAAGCACTACATCTTTGCTAGGGTTTGCATGAAAATTTTAGGAATGATAGGTATCATGAATATCTTTGAGAATTGGCTCAGCTAGTGGTATTATTAATCATCAAGCAAAATAGTGGCTTTTTTAAATACGAAGATTGAATAATTTTTAAGTTATTTTGCCCCAACCCCAACGTTTAAGGCGCATGCTTTTAACACTTACTTCAATTTAATTAATGACTGAAGATGAGTACCTGCAATTCAAACTCATACGTGAAACAAGTCGAGGAGGCAGGAGAGAGCTCCTAGCAAAAGGGCTTTGCAGCCATTCTAGGATTCGAAAAAATTGGCTATGAATCGATGATTGCATGATGATTTCACAATAATTGAACAATAAACAGCTTAGTTACAGCCGATTGAATATTTAACAATTATAACAACATTAACACGTGATACGTGATTTGCAGAATATATCGTTTGATTCACTAATTGTTTTACAATACCCTCCTAGCAGGAGCATCCTCCCACTACTTCAACTTGATTTTTTTTCAACATTGTCCCCTTTTAGGAAAATACACTTCTCTCAACGTTCCTGCCATTTTTCAACCTCTCCAAACAAATAGGTTTTGTCGAGCTCTCCAAAATACGCTTATGTCTCAGCGATGGTTTTCCGTTTGAGCTCAATTTTTTCCCCGCCAGCTATTTTTTCATGTTAGGGAACAAGAAAAAGTCTCAGGGAGCCAGGTCGGATGAATACGGGGGATGGGGAAGCAATTCGTAACCCAATTCGTGCAGTTTGGCAGCGACAAAGCCGGATATAACATATGTGCTGGTGCGTTATCATGCGGAAACAGCACCTTCTTTGTCGCCAAATGTGGCCGTGTCTACTTCAATTTTTTCTTGGAAGCGGTCCAATAACCCACTGCAGCATTGGTCGTGCTTACTTTTACTAAAAAATCCATGAGGATGACGACATTCGCACTCCAAAAAATCGTCACAATGACCTTTCTGGTCGATGGGACCGTCTTCGCCTTCATTGGAGCAGATTCGCCGGGAGAATTCCATTGTTTTAATTGTTGCTTGGTTTCTAGTGTACGATGATGAATCCAGGTTTCATCAACGGTGACAACTCGATGCAAAAATTCCTTCGGATCTCGCTTATACTGCTCCAAACACTGCTTCGAAGTTAACAGCCGCATCTGTTTGATCTCCAACGTGAGCAATCGCGATACGCATCGCCAACTTATCATGTAAAATATTAATTGGCATTCCGGTCGACACATCGACGGCCTCTGGTACTTTGCGCACTTTCGTTCGTCGATCAGCGTGAATCATGTCGTACACTTTTTGAATGATTTCCAGGGTAACCGTTTCTGGCGGACGTTCTGGTCGCTTATCATCAAAAACGGACGTTCGCCCACGTTTAAACTCGTTGAATCAATATCAAGCTGGCAAAGTGTCTCCATTAATAGCATCTAACTTTGCTTTTACTTTCTCGCATTTTTTTCCATCCAAAAACAAAAATCGAATTATCGAACGACACTGCTATTTTTCATCGAAAATCACAAAGCAATTCTTAGTCATTCTGAAATTTCTTTTACCGTTATTTCATAGATGGCAGCACACGATGATAATACTGTACGAATGTGATGGAATGTAATAAACAACGTTCGAAGTTTAACGTAATACGAACAACATTTATTTCGTACAACAAGAATTAATTACATTAGGTATAATAATGACGTATACGACGCGCGTCGTTGGATGCTGATGATCGAGTGAGTGCTTTTTGTACTTGGTTCATTAACTTCCTGTATCGTTTTGTACTAGAGGTACATTGTCGTCCACAGTAGCGATTGCTGCGCTACAGTACTCCCTCCTGAGTGACTTTGGCAACTATTGATGACAGCTGATGAAGGTGCCAAAGTTACAGTAAACATTCAATGCGAAGCGATGGATGTGCGTGCCATTTGCTGCGACGAGTGGGAGCAGTTCCTAGCTGACGGGTATGTCCTTAGCGCTGTTGGTGGAGCATTGAATGGCGGCAAGACACGTATCCGACTCGATGGTGAGTCTTCGTATGTCCTGGGATGCATGTGAGGAGGAGTATATTGTCTGAAGGTGAGATGGCGTGTGAACGAAGATGCAAGTTGGAATCCGGAGTTGGCGTGATCGCTGGTGCCGCTTGGTTTAGATAGCCTGATGTTGATAAATTTGTGTCTGGGGACATCGAAATCCACGGCAAAGTATCGTGAGCAACTGTTGAGGTAACGCGGGCTTCAGGCGTGTGGACTCGTGATTTAGGAGCGTTTTCGATGAATGCGGGTTTGAGTCGTTCCGTTGATATATTGACCACTCTCCCGTTGATATCGATTTTGAATAGTGCCTCGGAGATACGATTTACCACCTTGTGGGGGCCGGAGTTTGGCTGAATGAGAGGTCTTTTTACTGCGTCGTTTCTCAGAAAGACGTGCGAACACGTGTGTAAATTTTTGTTTACGAAGGTCACCCTGTTATTACGATGTACTGGTGGCATCGTGCGCAGGTTTTTCATTGTGGAACGAAGTTGTGTGAGGAACACGTGCGGGTCCGCTCCAGTTATTGAGGGGGCCACAAGCTCTCCTGGGAATGTTAGCGTCGTTCCGTACAACATTTCCGCACACGAAGCCCCGATATCCTCCTTGAATGTTCCACGTAGGCCCAAGAGGATGGTAGGAAGCACGGTCGGCCAATTTGGGTTATTCCCGTGGCACATAATTGCAGATTTGAGCGAGCGATGCCAGCGTTCGACCATACCATTGGATGCGGGATGATAAGGCGATGTCCTATTTCTTTCACATCCTAAATACGCTGTCAAGGATCTAAATAGCGCCGACTCGAACTGTGTGCCCTGGCCCGTCGTAATAGTGCGCGGCACTCCGAAACGAGCTACCCAGATATTAAAAAATGCCTGCGCTACCGAATTTGCCGTCTGATCGGCCACCTTGAGAAGCGGTCGACCATCGTAAGGCAGTATTTAAATCCCTGGGAAGGAATTAACGGGCCGACGATGTCAAGATGCACGTGCTGAAATCGTTCTTCGGGCATCGGGAAAGGTTGAATTGGATTTTTTGGTGCCGGCCCACTTTAGAGCGTTGACAGGGAATGCAGCTGCGAGTCCAAAGGCGGACGTCCGTTTTCATGTTGATCCAGACGAATTTATTTGCGATGGTTTTTACGGTTGTACGGCCGCTTGGATGCGAAGGCTGATGGAAAATGTCAAAAATTTTCCTACGGAGGCATGCGGGTACCAGGAACCGTGCTTCAGGCCTAGAAGTGTCTATGATCACTTTAATGTTGTCGTCCATTACGATCTGGGTTAGCTTAAGTGATGTAATATTCAGTCGAATGAGTTGCTGGGTTTTGTGGTCGTCCTGTTGTTTCCTCGCTAAGTCTTTGACATCGATCGTGGATGGGGTAGTTATCATTTCCAATCGTAAAAGAGCGTCTGCTACTTCGTTGCTGGGGCCCGGAATATATCGTATATCAGTGCAGAGCTCCGATATAAAATTTAGTTGACGTAACTGGCGAGGAGACGCTTTATTGGCAGGTTGGGTGAACGCGAAGGTAAGTGGCTTGTGGTCTGTTAACACATGAACTTGTGTGCCCTCCACATAATGCCGAAAGTGACGGATACTGTCGTAGATGGCAAGCAGTTCACGATCATAGGCACTGTACCTGGTTTCTGCGGCGGACAGTTTCCTTTGGAAGAACGTGAGGAGCATCCAGCGCTTATTTTGCTTCTATTCCAGTACTGCCCCTACTACCACGTCCGAGGCGTCAGTTGACAATCTAAGCGGCATATTTGATTTGAAATGCACTAGCATTGTGGCCTTGGCTATGTTGTTTTTGCATTGGAGAAACGCGTCTTCAGCTTCGGGTGTCCAGACAATGGGTGTTTTGTCGTTTTTTCTTGCCTTGATGCAGAATTTATTCAATGGTGCCTGGATGTCGGCTGCCTTCAGTATGAAGCGACGGTAATAATTTATGGTTCCTAGGAAACGACGAAGTTCATTGACGTTGATGGGTTTCTTAAATTTTAAAATTGTTTCTACCCGGGATGGCGGGGGTGAGACACCGTTTGGGCTGACCAAATGCCCCCGGTATTCGATTTCACGCACTCCAAATATGCATTTTGCGACGTTCAACACTATTCCGTGCTTCGCTAATCGTTCGAACAATTTAGTGAGGTGTTCCATGTGCTGAGCCTCAGATTCCGATGTCACCAGGATGTCGTCTATGTAACAAACGCAGAAATCCAATCCCCGGAGCACACCGTCCATGAAGCGTTGGAACGTCTGTGGAGCGTTTCGTAAACCAAACGTCATGACCGTAAATTCAAATAGGCCGAACGGTGTTGTAACGGCCGTCTTCGGAATATCCTTTTCCTCGATGGGAATCTGATGGAAAGCTTTTAGCAGGTCGATCTTCGAAAAGATTTTTTTTTCCATTAAGCTCCTCGGTAACGTCTTGTATATGCCGCATCGGGTACTTGTCCGGTACTGCGGCGTTGTTTAAGCGCCGGTAGTCCCCCAAGGTCGCCATGATCCGCCCTTCTTGCGCACCAGATGCAAAAGACTTGCCCACGGACTGTCCGACGGCCGACAGAGTCCCCGATCCAATAGAAATTTAAATTCCGCTTTGGCTGCTTGCAGTTTCCCCCTCGATAACCTACGCGGGCGTTCCGCTATGGGGGGTCCGGTGGTGTTAATGAAATGATGAACTCCATGATTAATTGGCGTTAGTACTGCGGGGGGGTTAGAAAGCGTTGGAAATTTCCGGAGCAATGCATGGTAACGCGTGATGTTGCTGGCAGTGAGTACCGAATCGTGTTGGTTTTTGTTAATGCAACCTCGCGTTGATGAATTTGTTGCCGGATCAACCAGTCGCCGATTTCGCAAATCCACCAAAAGTCCGAAATGGCCCAAGAAGTCAGCTCCAATGATAATTTATTTATGGACACGTTGCCCACAATGAACGTCCATTCGAATGAACGCCGAAAACCGAGGGACAATCGTAGTGTAGTTTTTCCGAATGTGGCGATGGGTGTGCCATTGGCCGCAAAGAGTTTGTAGTGTGATTGATTACGGCTGCCTGCCAAACATTTGGGAATGACCGAAACATCCGCACCGGTGTCGATAAGAAATTTTAATTTCATTGAGTTATCGTGTATCAAGAGGCGACTTTGTGAAATACCACTAGCTATCGCCTGCAGGGCTAGTGGCTTGACTCGTTTCCCGCCCTTGATTCACGGAAAGAGCATGGAGGGTGACAACGTCTGGCTGCGGTCCGAAACGTCTATGATAAGAGCAGACCTTTCCTGGCGATTCCTTGCGCGGAGGTGCCTTACGTGGCCCTGAGTGGTGGCATGTGTTGCAATTTGCTGTGAATGCATCCGAGCGGATATGATGAAGTTCTGCTCGGAGTTCTGAAACTTGCTCCACCATTTTGCTGTCAGTATTCTTGTCTCGCTTGGAAGGGATTTCTGCGCTGCCTTGCACGCCTGCGATGGCATCCGTTGCTTCGTAGGACAAAATGCGATCCGCCGCCGCGGCCATCTTTTCTAATCCCGTGAACTCGGACGCGAAAAGTATTGAGCGAATATTTGCGGGAAGACGCTGCAGCCACAATGATTTGATTATCGCCACCGGCATATCGACACATGCGATTGACTGCATTTTCCGCAGGAGTTGTGATGGGCGCTGGTCCTCTAGGTCGCTGCGATGAAGGAGTTGCTGCCAACGTTCGTTTTCCTGAAGCCCGTAGACCAAGAGGAGTCTCGTTTTAATTGCGTCGTACTTGTTTGTTTCTGGTGGCGCTCTTAGAATATCGGCCACCTGGGCGATCACTTCGATCTTGAGTTCTGATACGACCTTGTCAAAACGCGTGGCGTCGTTTGAAATTTTGTTAGAGCGAAATTGGGCTTCGACTCGAGCAAACCACAATTCCGGGTTGTTCTGCCAAAATGGGGGCAATTTACCCGCAGCCGCTTCGACTTTGAAAACTTTTACGGGCGAGTTACTCCCAGAGTCACACTGCACGTTGCCGCCATTGTCCAACTCTTGAAATTCATCGTCTGACATATTAGCGAAATGAAAAATAATGTCACTTTAACCGGGGTCACCACTGTACGAATGCGATGGAATGTAATAAACAACGTTCGAAGTTTAACGTAATACAAACAACATTTATTTCGTACAACAAGAATTAATTACATTAGGTATAATAATGACGTATACGACGCGCGTGGTTGAATGCTGATGATCGAGTGAGTGCTTTTTGTACTTGGTTCATTAACTTCCTGTATCGTTTTGTACTAGAGGTACATTGTCGTCCACAGTAGCGATTGCTGCGCTACAATACCAACTTCCCTCGCGAACTCCCTCTGTCGTTAGACATCGGTACTTATTGAACCACCTCCGTACATATGAGAATTACAGCCGTCTGAAATTTCTCCTATTACAACAAAAGCAATTCACGGCTAGAATTAATTTGGTTAATATGGGGTATTAAAAAATAATTCAATTTGTATCACTAGAGGAGCTTTAGTAGACTTTGTAAATAAATAAATTTAAAACTCAAGTGTTTCAAACTCGCAGATTCGAGCAAATTGTATTTATCTGCAAATTTTTAATTATATCTACTTTAATTTTCCATCGGCAATTCCATCCTTACAGACAATAGACCAGACCAGACAATCTATATGATAAGTTACGTACTTTAAACTTCCCAGAAAGAAACTAACAGTTATATCTCCTTAAATACTTATGTCCTAAAGTGCTATCAAACAATACGAAGATGAAACTAATACTAAGATGTTTAGACGTTATCAGAACTACTTGGCTACTAAATCTCCCAATACCGAACTCAGATCGTTTCAAATTCCGCTTCAACTTCCTTTAATCACTAACAATCATATTGTTGAGCAAACAACAGGATATTTGCTTTGTAACATACGTCTGCATGTGTGCCTACTATATGTATATATTTCGGTATTTTCAGGTTGCCTGGATTAAATCCGATACGAAAGCGATACTGGCCATTCACACTCATATGGTGGCTTTGAACCCCAGATTATCAGTGACACACAATGGTCACAACACCTGGAAACTTCACATATCCCATGTGCAACTCAACGATTCCGGAAGTTATATGTGCCAAGTCAACACTGACCCAATGAAATTCCAGGTAGGTTAAAGCTAATTGAATGTCGGGTGATTTTACCCTAATATGCGGCTTTGATTTTAAATAGTTGGAAGGAATTCGATAAATCTTTGGGGATGGATTGAAATTTTGTATTCATATGTTACAAACGGTTGCAGTGAAACCATGGATTCAATCGCGTATTTATTTTTAATATCCTTGACAAATGTCAATACTTTAACTGTTTCAACGAGGATTATGCAGGTGCAATTCGAATCACTCTTATACTAGTAGGGTGCATCAATCGCTACCCTGTGAGCACTCATATGCAGGGAACTTACATATCTGCATTACCTGGAATAATACTGCAGTCATTGGAATGATTAATAGCTAGCTACGTTACGAGCCATTAAAGTCTCCCTAATTCGATTCAAATTGGAGTTATCGATTTAATGAAACTAAAGACGATGTCAATGAAGATAATTAGATAATAAATTTTATGCGTTGCAAACACATCTGACACCTATGATTCGCACCGTTTCGCGAATAACGCTACTTTGTCTTCCTTCCTCTAACCATTAGCTAGACTGAAGTATAAAGTTCCTATTTCGGTATTTGGACAAATTAATTGACTGAAATCCTTTAAGCTCCTGAAATTATATCATCCATTCTGGCATTATCATCGTTCTCTTGTACACCCTAATTCTTGTGTGTATTTTTCTTGCAGTCAGGATACCTGAGCGTAGTTGTGCCACCTGACATCCTGGACGAGGAAGACGTTTATAGCGAATCTCCGCCAAGAGGTGCCAACAACGAAGGAGGAACTATTCAATTATTTTGCCGCGCCAAAGGTGTACCATCGCCAACGGTGCAATGGAGACGGGAAGATGGCAAGGACATTATCCTTAGAAGTGAATCAAAAGACAAGCGAGGTTAGTGTGGTAGTAGATGAGTAACTATTAAATTTTTACTGCAGGTGTGTTGAATTTTTTTGTTTGGGATTAAAATGTTTGCTAGCATGCTTGGATTTTCGATGGATAAACTTGAGTGTGTACATTAATAAATAAAATTATGTTGATATAGATTTATCAAATCAAAACTTTTTGAAATAATTCAGTTATTACTTAGTCGTGCCATAAGTTCTGTCACACGTATATGGGCAATTTTTGAATAAATGAAAAAGAGTTTTTGACAAAGGAAAATATATTTTATTTTGGCATACTAATGAAAGTAAAATAAGCAACAAATTATTCAAAGTGGCTGCATTTAGCTTTTACACAGCTCTTTAATCTGTTGGGCCAGTCATCGATAGCAGTACGCACTGTTTCTAGCGGAAAATAAGCTACTGCTTTTGTCAAAGATCGCTTAAGGCTCTCGATATTTGGGTGTCGTCTCGTGCACACCATGGACTCTAACTCCGCCCACAGTTTGTAGTCCAGGGAATTCAAATCTGGGCTCCCAGAAGGCCATTCCGTAGCTCTTATAAACTCTGGAATATTGGTTTCCAACCACGCTTGTGTGGTTCGAGCTTTGTTGGCTTGAATAGCGTAGAGTTCAGCGTCTTCACACATCTCTCCAGGATGTCCGTTTGATACGCGGACATCCAGAACGAGGTCGATCTTCAATAGTCTGGATCTCGTTATATCTCTGGATCGCACGATACACAAATCTTTGCGTTATTTTTAACGGGCACAACAACTTGAAAATTTCACTTGCGGATTTTCCACACTTATGTAGTGCAATCACTGCAATTCGGTTTTCATTTACACCCCGTTCCATCTTCACACGTTAACGAACAAACTTTAAATGACCATCAACTGTCAACAACATTATGACGTTTATAAAACTGGCCGATATTGAAATGTCACTCATAAAATAAAGGTGTTGCCAATGTGAGAAATTATGTGACAGAACTTATGGCAGGACTCTTTATATTTGTGCTGCTTTATGTTGATTGAATAACTGAATTCTTCATATATTTTTGAGTAAATTGTTTGACTCTTCAGTTCAGTCGAATTGAAAACTAGAAATTTATAAATTGTGTTTGTGCCAAAAGAGAAGGAATAATTTGCTCCAGCATTAAATTAACTTTCGCTAGAGGATTTAATTGAAATAATATTGTTTGTTCTTGCTCTTGGTTGTGTTTTGTAAACCTTTTCTTACTTTGCGCTGCTTCCTGCTAATGCTTAGCTACATTTCTAACGCGACTGGTATGGTCAATGCTAATTTTTTTTTGTATCAAAAATTATGAAGCTTTAACAAAGTCAACTATCAGTATTTGAACGTCAATATTGTAGCTCTGCATGTAGCTAGCTTTAGCGAGACCATCAAGACATAATTTGAAAACTTTTAGATAAAAAGAAAACAGATTTCAAAATAGCCTAAACAGGATGAAATAAATTTTATAAAAGCGGTGCAATATCAGTTTTCCGTGCTTCTTTTATAATGGTGCACATGTTGTAAATTTTTACCATAAAATATATTTCAGCCTTTAAGGGCATTTTAAAGTCGGTTTTCTATTTTCTAATAGGTTTTTCATTTAAAATCTATAATAATTCAAAAAAAAATTAAAAAAATAAAAATTTAATTTCCTGACTACAATCCGAAACTCATTTTTGCTATAATCAGCTGCATTCATACGCATCAACATTTTAGTGCAAAATCTCGTCAACAACTACCTTGATTTAAGGTTTCATAAAATCCAATATAAATTGTAGCTTAACGAAGCTTACGGATTTTGAACTTTGTCAAGCAATCATTTTGATATTCTGACCTGACCCAGAAATTTTTTTTCAGTGTTCAACCTTTTTCGAGCTTTGTGTGGCCGCCATTTTCTTACAGATAGTTAGACTTTAGAGTTTTTATTCTGAGCTTTATCATACACTTGAATGGACCTTTGTACGAACCCTGGCACAAATCGGAGCTTTAATTTGGTCGGAACGGAAATCACGGGTTTTGATCTAAAACAGCAGCTATTTTTTTCTCACTAAGCCAATTTGAATGAGCAAAACTAGCAGAAATATTTAATTTCTGCAAATTTGGCGAAAGTCGAAGCTAAATCACGATCTTCACACATAACTCTCGTTAATGCTTTATTTACATATATATATATATATATATATATATATATATATATATATATATATATATATATATATATATATCCATTTATATATATTGATGTTAAACGTTGATATTTTGAATTCAAAATTATGTTCCTTTAACGTAATGCTACAACTGTCATTTGTCACTCTGTCTGCCTATAAACATTGTGTTAAAACGTTGGCTTATTAAAAATCATATTGTTGTCTATAAAACAATAACATGGTAGCAGAGCGTAATTCGATTTGAGTGGACCAACGTTTTTTCAAGAAGATTGAGCCAAATAAATATTGTTTTTCGAAGAGATTTTCTCGAAACTTGAAGGTGATAGTTGCTGGAATTTTGGTGAGTGATAATCATGGAATTTCAAGGTATTGAGAAATTAAAAGGTTCGGAAAACTGGAATATTTGGAAGTTCATGGTGCGCAATTTATTGCGAGCAACTGAAGGAGCATACGAAGTGAGTATTGGAGAGTTCGTTCAACCGGTGCTAGCGGCTAATGCTAATACGGCTGTGATTGATGCTCACAATGCGGCAATGAAAATTTGAGATAAGGCAGATTGCGCCGCTTGTCAAATCACCATCAAGACAATTGATTCGAGTGTCATGACTTTGATCGTCCCTTGTTAGACAGCTCATCAGATGCGGAACAAATTGCATGGTATTTATGAACAACAAACAAGATCAGCAGACACCTCGATAACCTGATCAACATGTTGACATCTAATGAGCACAGGCGGAAACTTTGACAAGAAAAGGAGAACAATCTGACGGCACTGATGGCAACCAAGTTGAAAATCCAGTCCAAAGCTGCAAGTGGAAGTCAAAAATGTGCAAGTGGAAGTCAACAAGGTGCAAGTGGAAGTCAACAAGGTGCAGCTGGTAAGGTTATGTCAAGTCCAACCAGAAGGGGAAGAAGTCGGCTGTCAAGTGCTATGGTTGCCACGGAACTGGCCATTTTAAAAGAGATTGTGCAAACAGGAAGAAGAAGAGTGATGGGACGTCTGAAAGTAAGGGTTCGTTAGAGTTCGCTAGCGAAGTGTTCAGTGCAGAAAGCAAGAACGAAGCTTGGATCATCGATTCTGGTGCGACAGACCACATGACCTTCAAGAAAGAGTGGTATTCATTCTTTGAGGCTTTCTCTATTCCAGCAGAGATTCGTATCGCAAACAATTCTGTAATGAGTGCTTTTGGAAAAAGAAATTATTGTAAATCGTTATTTTCTATGTGCCGATCCTTTGATAGTCAGTCTCGTATCGGCCTTTCCCGATGTAACATGTCTATTGTGTTCAATACAAATATGTATCAATTAACGTGTGTATTATTATTGTCTCATCATACCAACTAGTCACTTTCATCACCCAGTCACAATAAGTTGGCGACGAGGATTAAAACGTTTGCAACTGCCAGTGAAAACCAGTGTGATACAGTGAAACAGTTAGATTCCGCCGCGCAGCCGCCACGTTTTCAGCCGCCATTATTTTCATGTCGTTTCCGAGAAAGCTCCAGCTGGGAAAATGGATCAACGACAATTCGAACAATTTCTCTCACTCGTCACTGCCGCATTGGCGACAAGTGGATCCGGTTCAGCTCCCCAAGTCTCACCATTCGAATCATATGACGCCAAGAAGGAAAGATTTACTTCTTATTTAGAACGTTTTGACAATTACTGTAGTCTCAAAAATGTGGATTCCCCTATCACAATGTCTCAATTGTTGTGTGCATCAATTGGCTCTACGCATTATAACAACTTAGCTGCATTATTGGGTCCTGAGAAACCAATGAAAGATATTCCATTTGTTGAGCTAATCAAACTTTTCAAAAATATGTTGTCACCACCTGTCTCAACTGTAGTCGCTCAGCATTATTTCCTAAATGTTACTCAGCAGCCAACACAATCAATCTCAGAATTCGTTGCATCCCCGAAGGGGAAATCGAAAGATTGTAATTTTTATGTTGAATGTAAATGCAAATCAGTGATTTCCATTGCTGACACCTTTTTGTGTGCCCAATTTGTTAGAGGAGTAAAAGACAACTGGATTCGAGAACAGCTCTTACAACACTATGCGTTCAAAAATTTCGATGAGCTGCTCAACAAAGCCACAGCATTGGAAGCATCACGTTTTGAAAGCAACCATTTTACCAAAATCCCAGATAATTTCACCAATCTCAGTAGTGACACAAACAATGTCTCAAGGGCCAACAGGTCACACAGGAAATCACAACCCAACCAAAGTCGAAATACAAGTCCTAGTTCACACCAACGCTCACAGTCCCAACACATGACACGGGTTGACTATCGTTCTTTGGGCGTTGATGGACTCTGTCTCAAATGTGGTAGGGCAAACCACAAGGCAAATCAATGGAAAATTGACCGCAACGCGCTTAAATGCACTTCCTGCAAGAAAATTGGTCATGTGTCCAAGGTCTGTATCACCACCATTCTTCGAAATTCAAAGACATAAATAAATTTATCGTCAAAGTGTTTCTCAATGGCAAGCCACAGGCATTTGAAGTCGATTCAGGAGCCAAATTCCAACTTCTATCAGAGACAGCATTCAAACGTCTTGGTCTCAATGCTACACTACAACCAACACAGGTATCATTCCGCTCTTACTCAGCTCATATAAGAAAGCCCTTAGGGAAAGTCTCACTGTCGGTAAAATATAGAAATAGAGAAATTGATGCGGACCTATTCATTGTTCCTGCAGGATTCGCACTCTCGGAATTGATCTCAAAGAAATCGATAAAGAACGGCTCACTTCGGATCATGTAGTTACAATCAACGCTGTTACTCCTCTTTAAGACATACTCAGACAATACGCAACTATTTTCGAAGAACGCATAGGTTGTGCGCCAAACCTAGAAATAAAACTTCAACTCAGGGAAGGAGTAAAACCCATCTTTACTAGGGAACGCGATGTCCCTTTTGCACTGCGCCAGCGAGTTGAGGAAGAACTTGCAACTCTTGAGTCACAAGGTATTATTACTCCAGTGTCGTCAAGCGGCTGGGGATCACCACTCATCGTAATACCTAAACCTGATGGAGGGGTTCGTTTATATGTTGATTACAAATGTGGAGTCAATGCAAAATTAGTCTCAGCTAATCATCCAATTCGTCGCATTGATGAAGTCTTGCACATCCTCAGAAATTCAAAGTACTTCTGCAAACTCGACCTGTACAAGGCATATTTACACTTCAAAGTGGATGCGGAAGGACAGAAAATCCAAACAATCACGACACACAAGGGCACATTTCAAATGAATCGTCTCAGTTTTGGTATCAAAACAGCACCATCTGAATTCAATAGAATACTCTCACAAATTCTCAATGGCCTCTAAAACGTTGAAGCATATTTTGATGACATTATCTGCCATGGCTCATCAATGGAAGAATGTACAAGAAGCCTGATTGCTTGTTTAGAACGACTCAAGGAAAACGATCTCCATCTAAATAAATATAAGTGTTCCTTCTTCAAAGAAAGTATCAGCTATCTTGGTCACATAGTCTCATTTAATAAAGTTGAAATGTCACCTATGAAAATTGAAGCCGTCTTCAACATGCCACGTCCTAAAAATGTAGAGGAAAATTCTTGGGTATGGTGACATATTATGCAAAATTCATTCCTGATTTCTCCACAAAACCTTTTCATCTACGACGCCTACTCAAAAAAGATGGAACATTCGTTTGGTCAGCCTCCACTGAAGCTGCTTTCTTAAACCTTAAGTCGGAGTTGTGTAGCTAAAGGGTATTAACACCTTTTGATCCAGCAAAACCCTTGATCCTCACAACAGACGCGAGCCCGATCGGTATTGCAGCTGTTTTGAGTCATGAAGTGGAAGGTCATGAAAAGCCTATTGCTTATGCCTCTCGACCTTTGACCCAAGCTGAATGCAATTACAGTCAACTTGATAGAGAAGCCTTGGCTATCATTTACGCAGCCACACACTTTTACAACTATGTTTATGCCAGAAACTTCACCCTTGTCACCGATAACGAGCCGCTGTCTCGTATCTTTCATCCACATCGAGCATTACCTCAGATGACATCTGCCCGTCTTTTACGCTATGCCTCCTTTCTAAGCGACTTCACGGTACGCTGTAAAAAAGGAAAAGACAACAAGAACGTAGATTGTCTTTCTCGGGCTCCAATTCCCCAACTGCTCAGAACATCTGAAACATCAATGAATGAAGAAGTCAATGCGTTGTATGCTGAAACTATACTTCAAATCTCTAGCCCAGCTATAAGTTCAGAAACTATTATTGAAGAAACAGCCAAAGATGAAAACCTTCAAACCCTGATTACCAGCCTCAGAACCAGTCAAAGAGATGGACCATTCACCATCTTTAACGGTATGCTTTTCAGATTGGACCGCCTCGTCATACCAAAATCTCTACAATGCCAAATCCTGGAAGAACTGCATGCCTCACACTTGGGCATTACAAAAACGAAACAACTCTCCAGACGATATGTATATTGGGAACGTTTAGACAAGGACATCGAGCAAATTGTCAAAACCTGTGAATCCTGTGCACAAGTCCGGCACAATCCACAGAAAGCCGCTATTCATCCATGGGACCCACCAGATGACAACTGGGAGAGGGTACATATTGACTATGCAGGCCCCCTTGATAACCAATATTTCTTAATGTGTGTCGATGCAAAATCAAAGTGGGCTGAAATTCGAATACTCAAAGAAGCATCATCATCAGCATCAACTATCACATTCCTAGAAACCATATTCTCTGTGCATGGCTACCCATCTGTCCTAGTATCAGATAATGCTGCCATATTTAAAAGTGAAGAGTTCCAGACACACTGTAAAGAAAGGGGAATGTTTCAAAAGTTTATTGCGCCAGGTCACCCATCAACTAATGGCCTTGCAGAAAGAAATATACAAACCCTGAAAAGAAGATTGAAAGCTGCAGCTGAAGACTCATCACCAATAGCCACAAAAGTACAAAATATCCTTTTTCGATACCGTGCCACACCATTAGCCTCTGGACGGTCACCAGCAGAACTTTACCTGGAAAGGAAAATTAGAATACGCCTTGATGCTCTCCTGCCTAACAGAAAAGCAATAGTGCCAACGAGCCGAAGCAGCTTTCACATCCGCTCATTCCAAATGAGAGAGAGAGTTCAGGCAAGAATGCACCTGAACAATCAAGATAGTTGGCAATTTGGGACTTTCGAACAAAAACTGGGTCAGTACCATTATATCATTGACTTAGACTCAGGCCGAACTATAAAAAGGCACATCGACCAACTAATTTCAACAATGGTCCCGAAGAAACAAGTCACCTTTTCATCTCAGCAAAGACCAGCCCCAAGCCCAGGTGTTCCATATCAACACATGCCAGCTGATGAGTTACCACCAATGGACACACAGCCTACGCCATTGACTGCGCCAGGTGTCAATCAGCCAGAAACACTTACTGGCACTCCTGACCAACAGACACCAGCAGACGGGAACACAAACAACCCGACGCTACCACCACGCAGATCTGCTCGCCAACAATGTCCTCCAAACATCTTAAAAGACTATGTCACCGAATAATAGAATTAAAATTATATTTCTATATGTTTTAATTAAGTTGGGGGAGACTATTGTGAATCGTTATTTTCTATGTGCCGTGCCTTTGACAGTCAGTCTCGTATCGGCCTTTCCCGATGTAACATGTCTATTGTGTTCAATACAAATATGTATCAATTAACGTGTGTATTATTATTGTCTCATCATACCAACTAGTCACTTTCATCACCCAGTCACAATAGAAATATTGACTTTGAGGGACACATGGAAAACGTGCTTGATGGTGTTGTCAAGGCTCAAGGTGTGCGATCTGGTCAGCTGTTCAAGATGATACTCAAGGCCAAGGAACTGGACACTTGCTGTGTGAGTGAGGCTAATCTGGCGGCAAAGTACTCTCTTTAAGTCTGGCATGAGCGTTTAGGTCATCAGAATAAAAGACATGTTGTGAAGATACTCAAGAATTACGGAATTAAAGTACAATAGGATGACGAATTCTGTGGATCGTCTGTAGAAGGTAAACAACATCGAGAACCGTTCAAGTCGCGTCAACAGCGTTCATCTGTGCCTGGAGAATGCTGATGTCGGTGTTTCACTTGGACAGGAGCCTATTGCTGGTGCCAGGTACTTTGTCTGCTTCACGTGTGACTATTCAAGATTTCGTATGGTTTACTTCTTGAAGGAAAAATCTGAGGTGTTTGGCAAGACCAAAGAAATCTTGCAGCTAGTGAAGACTCAACGAGGTCAACCGGTAAAGGTGTTCCAGTGCGACGGAGGAAAGGAATTTGACAAGAAGATGCGTGAACTCATGGATTCCGAAGGCGGGAAGATGGTGATTACGAATCCTTATTCGCCTCAGCAGAACGGTTGTACTGAATGATCAAACCGGGCAATTGGTGAGCTAGCACTAACCATGCTGGTTAGCAAAGATCTGCCGAAGTTTCTGTGGACTGAAGCTGTCAACGCTGCTTTTTTACATTCTCAACCGAACTGGTCCAAGCTCTGTACTCCGTACGAGTTGTTCGTTGAGAAGAGTGTTCATTTGAACAGGTTTCATATTTTTGGAACCACATGCTGGACGATGTGTCTAAAGAACGTCGGAAGAAGTGGCATGCTAAAAGTGTCGAAGCAGTTTTTGTTGGGCACTCGGAAGACGTCGATGGTTTTCGTGTGTGGAAGAAGGATACAAAGCAGGTGATCCGAAGTCGTGAGGTAGTTTTTGGTCCAGAGCATTCCTCTAAAGTTCTAGCTTTGTTTCTTGTTGAAAAAATGGAAGATCCTGTCGAACCCCGCGATTTTCCCAGAGTCCTGAACTCACCTGAAGCTCCGCACGTGCTTGAGGCCCCGGATCCTATGTTGCCAGTCGTTTCTGCTGAACCTCAAATTGAAGAAACCTCAAAGGCTGCAAAAGATACCACTCAACGACGTCTTCAAGATAGAAGTAAACTTCAGAAACCTTTAAAATTGAGTGAAATGTTTCTTGAAGAGTTAGAAGATCCTCGAGACAACAAAGAAGTCATGGAGTCGGGTAATCGTGAACACTAGAAGGCTGCGATGAAAGAAGAAATGTCTTCACTGAAGGAAAATTCAACCTGGGTTTTAACGGTGTTACCTCCAGGAAGGAAGACAATTGCTAATCGCTGGGTCTATCGTATTAAACGAGATGCAGAAGGGAAGGCTTGTCGCTATAAAGCTAGGCTTGTTGCGAAGGGTTATAGCCAACAAGAAGGTATTGATTATCATGAAACTTTCAGTCCCGTAGCTCGATTTGATACTATCAGGGCGATTCTAAGTGTTGTTGCCAAGGAAAGTCTGGAGTTGGCCCAATTTGATGTCAAGACGGCATTTCTAAACGGTGTTTTGAATGAAGAAATTTACATGGATCAACCTGAAGATTTTGAAGGTGGTTCTGGTCGTGTGTGCAAGCTGATTAGAAGTCTCTACGGACTGAAGCAATCTCCAAGGTGCTGAAACAATCGGTTCAAGGAGATTCTTATCAAATTTGGTCCCGTCCAGAGTGAAGCTGATCCATGTCTTTTTTTTGTATATCTGGTGAAGATAAACTGATCATTGTCCTTTATGTTGATGATGGCCTGGTAGCTGCAACACAGAAGAGTGTGATTCAAGAGTTCCTGAGAAAGCTGGAGATGAAATTCAAGATATCACGTGAACCGCTTGGCTATTTCCTGAATACGCTCATTGAACGTGAAGAAGATGGTTTAATCCGTTTGAGTCAGAAGGTGTACGTGGAAAATCTTCTTGAAAAGTTGAACATAGCGGAAGCGAATACTGTTTCAATGCCCATTCACAAGTAGGCGCAGTTGGAAGGGAAAACTGGTTTGAAAACATCTGCTCCTTACCGTGAAGTTGTAGGATGTTTGATGTACTTAACTGTTGCTACTCGTCCTGACATAGCGATTGCAGTCAATTATGCGTCGCAGTTCTTTGAAGATCCGGAAGATGTCCACTGGTTGCTGGTAAAGAGAATCCTGAGAAACGTCAAAGTGTCTAACTCAGTTTGGTATCAGGTACGAAGCTGGTTCCAAAGGAAGTGTCTTGAAGGCCTTCAGTGATGCAGACTATGCTGGTCAATCGGATACTCTTCGATCTATCAGTGGAATCATTTTCATGCCCAGTGGAGGACCGATATCCTGGGCTAGCAGACGTCAAGAGTGTGTGTCTCTTTCCGCAACTGAGGCTGAGTATGTCGCTGCTTCGGGAGATGCTTTTATTTGCTTTAGCACTACAGCCGTTTTTGGGCTTTCGTTAGGAGATCGTTAGGGTACCTTTTTATTTTGATCGAATGTTTCGGCCCTCGGGAAGGTAATGTGGTCAGTACCATGCTTTGGGCGTGTGTCCGTCCACGTAGCTGGGATAGGTTCTGATTTTAAACCAGAACAAAACTGAACCAACTTATAGTCCGTCCGAAGAATCATTCAATACAAATCTCGTTGCCGCCAACTATACTTAAACCAGGGACCTTCGGCTTACAGGGTGAACGTTCCAAATACTGCACCACGCGGACTATATATATATATATATATATATATATATATATATATATATATATATATATATATATATGTATATATATATATATATATATATATATATATATATGTATGTATATATATATATACTGATGGTGCAGAGAGGCATTAACATTATCTCACCCCGAACACTACTATATCAGTCGCGTGACTCGTTAAACTGAGCAAGCCTAAGCCGCACTCGATTAGAGTTTTGATTAACAATTCGAATTGTACCCGTGGCAGTAATTTAAGTACGAGTATTTGCAGTGTTGATTGTTAAAAAGTAAAGAAAAAAATAAATATAACCTATACTTGGAGATAGGTATGTTGCTGCGAAATTATATACCACTTCAGGTCCGGCGTTAGGCAGACAACAACTTAATTTGGAAGGAATGTCTAGATCCACTGGCTCACAACATTTACATCCTGAACGAGAAGGTTCAACATAGTTTAGAGACTGAAAGTGCCCTAATGAGACGAGTTGTGGAAATGTACCGCCAGACTACAATATTGTGTATCATGACGAAGGATTGTCTGGAGCTAAAGATTAAAGAGGCAAGTCAACATTTGAAGCTGACTAAAATCCCGGCAGCGGTCACGATGAACAAAACGTAAGTGAAGAGGATAAGGAAGCAGAAAACGCAAAAAGCTGATTAAAAAATAAGTCGCACAATATCGATCAAATCCGTTAAGGAGAAGGCAAAAAGCTCCCATTGCCGCGCGTGAGATTAACGGCATTGAATTTGCATTGGCCAAAAGTGTACTATGAGTTTACGCGGAACGAGTAAAGTAAATAAAAACAAACACCACACCCAATTACGCATACAACATCAATAACATTCCACATTGAATGCATTTCATGAAAAATTACGCGGGGGACCTAAATTTCTCGAACTCTTACGGTATTTTACTGCACCTACCGAGAAAACTCATTTGCAAAGCTTTTGGGGGAGCAAACATGGTTTTTGGCAAAGCCGACCCAAGAATGACCCAAATGATTCCTTATCGCAATGAAACATTTACTGAAGACATTCGATTAACAACCATAAATATAAAATTCAGCTTCTTCATTTCTATTAACAATCTGATCTGACAGTACAAACTGTCAGAGAAGATGTTCAGCCGATTCAACCGTGATTGTAGTGATCGCCACCAGAGTGGTTGAAGGTGGAGTGGAAATCCCGCTGAGTTTGAGTGAAACCACTCCTCCGGAATAGGAAGATCCACTCCAAAGAGGTGGCTGAACAGAAGACAAAGAACTCGGTCAGAGAGTGGTACAGTGACGGCCGTTAGAGGGAAATTATATAAGAGCGCGACGAATGACGCGCCTCTTCTTTGGCGAAGTGAAGGTGAAAAAGTGAAGCGACGAATGTTGGCTGGATTTTTAAAGCAGTGGTAGAACGCCTTTAAGTGACGAGGAAGTATTTTGAGCAGCAAGTGGCGAAGCAAGTAGAACCAAGTAAGGCAACGAGGAAGTATTTTGAGCAGCAAGTGGTGAAGCAAGTTGAATAATGTTGACGGAATCAGTGGAGAAGGGACCGCTTCATAACTCAAAGACAGTAAGTTATCCTTTTTAAAGACTTCTCTTTCATTCGATTAAAATTGAGATTTTAAATTAGTTTTTCACCTAGCAAAATTTGCGCAAAAGATGAATTTGTGTATTTGAAATTTATTTCATGTCGTAATTAAAGTTAAATTCCAAAAAAAAATGTAACTTTTCTTTAGATAACCTGGTTAAAGTTGAGTTTCAGGTTGTAACAGGGGCAGCTTGTGTGGTAAATCGCGAGAAGAAAATTTAAAGTTAAGTGTTAGTGTTCGGGAGTGGTGTGTATAGGGTGGTAAATTCTTGAGATAATAATTTGCCTTTGCACGTCCCGTAATCGTAACAAAAAACGGAAGTGAAGGGTTTTTCCTTATAAATCCAGAGAAATTTAAACGAGTCGTATAGTGTTCAAAATAGCTTTTGTTCCATCATAAGGGAGTTCCGAGGACAGTGTGTCCGAGTCCTATAGTGTTGAAAATAGCTTTCGTTCCATCGTTAGGAAGTCCGGAGGAAAGTATATTTATTCATAGTCATTCTAAATTTATGGCCGAAAAAGGTTGCGCTAAGTTGCATGAGTGTTCTCAGCGACATAAAAAGTGAAATAGTGGAGTTGCCTTTTTTGTGCTGCGAGAAAGAAAAACCGACAAGCCGTATTCTCGCTTGGCGGCATATTGGGGCCTTGGTGGATAAGCGAGTGCCGCCCCAAGCCCGTCCTCGGACGAGCTGAACCGGGTCCGTAAGCCCCGCCTGAGAACCCTAATTCCTTTTTGGGTGTAACAATATTTATATATAGACATATACGAGTATATATATATATATATATATACATATATATATATATATATATATATATAGTTACATTTCCAAAGACTTTTCGAGCTACTGTCGCAACCATCAATGACATGATGATCAAAAAAACGAATATACTCGAAAGCACAAGGATCGACCAAGCATGATCAACATCTGAAAGAGATGTCAGTGCTTCCATTCAGAATTGCTCAAATATTCCAGGTAGTTCGCCAATGTACAAGAAATGGATTGAACGACTAGAGACCCTATATAAAGCCGAGCTCAATGAATGGAGGATATAGTAAAACCACGATAGCAAGAACTACGATAAGTGTAGAGTGAAAATCAAAGGCGATAGTTAAGACAGTTGAATTGAAAATTTATAGACAAGCGAAAAGTAAAATTGTTGAAATAGTTTAATTAATGATTGTTCATTTTTAAGAAAATAAACTCATTGAACTCAATTTAAAAGATAGTGCATTTTCACCTTCCCCGGAACATAACAATTATTGGCCGCGAACCATAACACGCGACAGTGGTGTCAAAAGTGAAAACCAAATTTTGGAAGTGAAAACTTTTAAACATTTTTAAAGTGCACAATAGTGAAATTTAACGTGGAAACTGTTGGGAAAATAGCCGAAACAATAAAGATGCCAAGAAGCTTACATCTAAAAAATTAATGAATTGACCATAACGGAGCTTAAAAAGGAATTGAAACAGCGAAGTCTGACAACACAAGGTACAAAGGCCAGACTGATTGCCCGCTTGCGTGACGCGATCGAGTCGAAAGTATCTGGATTCGGGTGAGCCCTCAGATGCGGAAAAAGGCGCAGAAGGTGGAGGAGCAGAAACACCAAAATCAAAGGAATCCGAAACTGCGCTGATGCAAATGTTGATGCTGATGCAGCAAAAGCAGCGACAACAGCCTTTCAATTTAATTGCGAAGCTAAATGAACAATCAGCGAAGTTAAATGAAAAATCAGCGAAGCTGAGCCAACAAACGATCGAAATCAAGGCAGATTTTCAAAAACAGTCAACCGAAACAAAAGCGGTAGTCTGAACAAACATTAAAATGTGTGGAGGAAAAGGTTCACCACGTCGACGAAAAGGTTCAGCCAGGTTGAAGAAAAAATTAACTATGAGATGAAAAAAGTGAAAAAGGAGTTGGAAACAGCGAAGGCAGTAGGAACCAACTCACCAGTCCCGCTTACAACCGCAGCGCAAAGCACAGCCAAAAATGTGCAAGCACCAATATTCAATTGGCAAACGGTCTGGAGTATTTACGAAGCCCAATTTGAAGCCGCCGCTAGGGCAAATTACTGGAATGAGCAGGAACGAGCAACTGCATTAATTCTTGCTATAAGAGGCCCAGCTGCCGAGCTTTTGCAGACGATCCCCATTGAGTTGCACTCAAACCCGGCTGCTATAATGAATGCGCTCGATATGCGTTATGGAGACGATCATCTGAAGCAGATTTATCGGTCACAGCTACGGCATCGGATGCAAAAGTCTGACGAAACCTTACAGCAGCTAACCCAAGACAGTGAGCGACAGGCACTTTTGGCTTACCCAGCTTACGACCCAGAACATCGAGATGACGCAGCGACAGAAGCATTCATCAGTGCATTAAAAGACCAGGAATTGCAACAAGCCATGAGTTTAGCTCAAAAGCAAACGGTTACGGATGCATTGGCTTATAGTTTGAACTTTGAAGCAGCAAAAAATGTGACTCGTACCACTGCCCTGGTTCGCGAGGTAGTAGCAGACGAGTGCAGGTGTGAGCGCGTGGGAATTGAGCTAGATTCATAGGTAACCGGTGCGCCTAGATGCTGGAGTTGCGGAGAGAAGGGGCATCTGCAAAGAGACTGTAACAATCGAAGAAAACCGAGCTTTTCTCCTGAGTGTGCAGCTAGGAGGAGATCCAGACCGAGTCAGGAGCCCAGAATGGAAGCCCTTCAAAACTTCGTGGGCCAGAGGTTGGCTCGGAGGATTGACGTCCCCAGCACCACCATCACTGTGTCAAGACTACATCGTGGAGAAGCAAACTTATGCCTTCCGGGTCAAGTTGACGAAGAACACTGCACCATAACAATCGACACTGGTACAACCCGATCGATTATCTGACCAGACCTAGTGAGACAACAACTATTTTACAAGGGCAGAATTTTTTCACTACGGACAGCTACGGGAGAAACTGCTCCTATCCATGGAGAGGTCAACCTCCAGATACAGTTGGGAGACCTTGCGTTCCGACGTAGTTTTCTGGTCGCGAACATTATGGATGACTGCATTATCGGAATGGACTTTCTGCGACCATATGGAATCACGTTGGATTTGTGCGAACGGGTATTGAACCGGTAGAATGTCAAAATATCGATGGAGGATCCCAGCGTCCGAATTCCCAAGCTGAATGTGGTAGTATGTGCCGACACTGATGTACCGAATTCTTCTGAAAGCATTGTATGGGCCAAGCTTCATGGTGATTCTGGAGACCACCGATATTATCTGATACAGCCAACGGAGACGCCGGCATTGCGCAATTTGATTGTAGGTCGATGCCTTGTAAGATCTACAGTCTGTTCAACGTAACAGGAACCAGTCATGCATAGCTAATAATAAAACATATGCGTCTCAATTTTTTCTGCGTATTCTCTAATGACTGGACTACGACGCCATCAGAAGTTTATTTTAGTCGCGATCGAAAATTCGAGAAGCGTGGACGTTTTCGCAAATGAGTGCCACGTACGAAAAGTGATTTCAGGTGGTTTTCCTGTGTAAACACCCATAAGGCCCAACATTATCTCAGTCCGCCGTTGCTGAATACAAAAGTCGAAAAATTTTGTTCAAAAGTGGATGACACAATACAAAGTGTGGAAAAACGTCGATGGCAAGCCTGATCGAGAGAAAACGCGAGCGACTACGAGCAAGCAGGACTAGAAGATCATCCAGCTTTTTGAGCGTGAGCCCACTCTTCGACTGCGCGAAGCTAAGGCCAGACTCGCTCCAAAGGGACTTAACGTCATCTCGTATTACACTCGAGTTCACTCAAAAAGTGAGAGGATCTACTGCGTGACCAGGAAGGAGCTATTGGCTATTATAGAGGCCACCAAGCAGTTCCATAAGTACCTCTATGGCCAGAAATTTGTTCTTCAAATGGACCATGCATCGCTGAGATGGCTGCTTAACTTCAAAAACCCCGAGGGACAAGTTGCGAGATGGATCGAAAGATTGCAGTCATACAACTGCGAAATTGTTCATCGGAAGGGCGGGGTTAATGGAAATGCTGACGCTCTATCTTGTCGTCCATGTCCAGCTAGCTGCAAGCATTGCCAACAGATTGAAGAAAAGGAACCGCCCGTTGATTTGCGATTGATAACGGCCGAAAGCGATGAAGGTTGGTTATCGGAAGAGATTCAAAATGGCCAGTTAGCCGATGAAGACATCGGATCATTGCTCATATGGAAGGAAACAACTGGGAGATCAGAGTGGAAAGACGTTTTGATGCATGGCGCCACCCTGAAAAGTTATTGTGCACAATGGAACTCCCTTCAGGTGAAGGGTGGAGTCCTCAAGCGGAAATGGAGAACGGCGGATGGTAATTCCTATAAGATGCAAACTATACTTCCCAAAAGCCGAATCCACTATGTGGATAATTAAAAACTATGAGTTGCATATATTAGAATGGGAACTGTTTTTGCGCTGCACAATTTGAACATAATTAAGTTTAAATGCAACAAGATTTTTTTTTAGATAAAATTCTAACGCAATAGTAAATTTTCTATAGAATTAACTGCAAGGCTACAGTAAGCTAATTGAGATTTTCATTTTATTCAAAAATATTTCCCAAACATTCCAGCAGTTTAAAAAAAATTTTTGGTTTTTGGGAACTATTTTCTTTCTATTTTTCTGTGTCACTTCCTCTCTCTCTCTACCCCTCTCTCTCTATCTGTTAGCTTTGGATCAGTGCAATAGCACTAGGCACTCTTTGCGAAAATTTCCTACCTTCCTAACTTTTGAGCTGTTCACAAAGTTTGGTCATTGCAGCTTGTAGTGTTCTGAGAAAACTTGCTGTGACGCACTGACAGATGGACGGACGGACAGGTACCGATAATAGTAGGGTATTGTCAAATTATTTTTACAAAACCCTAAAAAGTAAACTGCCACGAGCATCCTCGATACAGTTTCATTATGTTGTGCACACTGTTGATTGGACTATTACTTAGCCAAAGTTATATTTCGGGGTCGTATTTCTAATTATCAAAAATAATCAGAGCCACTAATTAAAAAACACATCTACTTATGTAAGCCTCTGTATTATGGGGGGTCAATTCTTGAACAAAAAAGTGATTGATCATGGCTCTATACCGGTTACCATTGACTGTAATTATATTCCCAGCAGCATTTTTGAAGACATATGGACCAATGATTCCACCAAACAGTGGTGACTTTCTCTGGATGTGACGGTGTTAACCATTCAACCAGAAATAAATCTCATCGCTAAAAGAATGTTCTTAGGATCTGCAGCAATTTGTTTTTGGGCCCATATTCTGAATCTCCGCTGTGCCCGGTGGTCGCTCGGCTTCAACTCCTGCACGAACTAGGTTTTGTAAGCCCGCAAACCTTGATCCTTCCTTAAAATCTTCCATAATGCGGATACGAAAAGGGTTTAATTGTTGAGCACGATATCAAATGTCCTCACTAGGGTCTTCATGTATACTACGCTCTACAGCTGCTATGATTTCTTAATTAAGCACTGTACGACATATGGATGGATGCCTATTATTAGTGAGAGTAAACCTTGTGCAGGAACAAATCATGGTTAATCGAGTTAATTGTTCTGATAGACAATTGTGCGGCTATAAAATTGACAGAGTACGCAATGGGTTTCTTGAAGAGAACTTTTTTTCGAAATAAATCTGCACAATTTGCAGACGTTACTCAGGCGTCAACCTATTCATGATAATATGACACACGAAACTAACCATAAAATGCATGACAGCTGGCATACGTAGCATTAAAAAGGGTTTCCAAATTAGAGTTCTATACCTCCAAAAAACACCCTTTACAAAGACTCTGCAATTAGACGCAATAAATCGCCAACAAGGTAATTTTCAACAGATTGCGACTGATTTCTTTCAAAATCTCCCAGTGCATACAACGAGCGGAAATTCTCATACACTTTATCACATGTTTGTGGAAACACCGAAATTTTAAAAACAATGCAATTCATGACAATGAACAAAATTCGGAGACGACAGCAATAAAAAATGAAGTTTCAAGGTCTCGCGGCGGTTGCTAGACAGAGATCTGTCATCTGACACTTGTCGACTTTCGGCTGGGGTTGCCATAGTGCCGACTGCCGGATCCCTCTGCGAGACTAAGAAGCAAATTATTGTGTTATAATTGTATTACTTTCCAATGTTCTGTCAGGAACGTTATCTGTCTCTTTGGTAGTCCATTCTTCAAAAATTTTCTCAATTTTAGGAAAAATTTCAAAGTAGATACTGTACGAAAATTTTGAAAAAAACACATCTTCACCTATATGTTTATGTTTCTTATACAATTTATGTATTAGTTTGTATTCTACGTCAAGCACTCGTTGCGTGTAGACGTGTTTTTAATCGCTCCTGTCATTAATTTTAAAAATTAATTAATTTTTCACAAAAGTCAGTTCCAAAAAATTGGATTAATTTTTTACGAGCCAGTCAAAAGCAAGCTTTGATTTTATTTGGGAAGAATTTATCGTCGAAGGCATCGAACAACTATATCCATAAATCAAGAAAAGGCCAAACCAAAGACAACTCGGGGCTGCTGTATGGAGGAGCCCGACGGCTTCCCTCCGTTGGGGGGCCCGGGGAGAGTTGCAGTGTGAAATTGGCGGCAAGCGGAGACACACGAGCACCCAGGATACCACAAATGGCGGACGTAAGACACAAGTGCTCGAGGATAGACAGGAAGTGTGTAGACTTCGAAGTGAAATCGAAGAGTTAAAAGCAAGAATTCAAACGTACGAAGAAATGTTCAAGACGGCAAAAAAAGTTCAAGAGAGTGAACCGATACGAAAAATCGATGAGCACGCAAAACAGAAGAAAGCTGCAAATCCAATAATCACTAAAGAAGTATTAAGTGCTGGTGGCACCAACGAAAGCCAGAATTATTTTGCAGCGCTGGATGGACTCCAACAGGATATGGAGGTAGACGAAGGTAATAAAGATGATAATTTTATAATTTATTTAAAAAATAAAAATAATGAAAATAGAAATAGGGAGAAGAAACCAGCTCGTAGTTCTGCTGGTTCTCCTCAAAAAGTAGCCAAGAATACCGAGAAAGTTCCGCCAATTAATGTCTTCGGTCAAAGCGGACAAAATAAACGAATTTCGAAATCAAACAAATAAATTCCGAGAAGCTGTCAATAAGAACGAAATCACTAGTTGATTTCAAATCAGCGAAAAATACTTTGAATTCTGGGGAGGTTCCGCAGTTCACCTATACCCCCAAAAGCGAGAAGAACCAGACGTTCTTGCTGAAGTGCTTGGACTGCGGAGAAGATACCGTCGATCTTCTTCGGATTCTCAAGGAAACAGCACCACAAATCGAGTTTATTTCAGTTAAAACATTCGCGACAAGAAGGTCGACGGTAGAAAAAAAAATTTACCACTTTATTTAGTACAAATATCAAATAAGAGCAGTCCAAGCGCTCTTCAGCAAATCAGATATTTAAATTTCCGAGTGGTGAGGTGGGAACGTCTCCAGAAACGAGAAATCAACCACTGCTATCGCTGCCAACGATTTGGGCATTCGGCTGCCAACTGCGCCATACATTACCGATGCGTTAAATGCAAGGACGTGCATGCTCCCGGTGAGTGCAAATTGGCTCAGACGGAGCCAAAAGAGAAATTATATTGTGTGAACTGCGGTGTTTTTGATCACCCGGCATCATATCGAGGATGCTCCCATGGATAGGATTCGTCTCATCTCGATCAACATCAACTCCATTGTTACTATACATCGGCGTGATTATCTCCTTGAATTCATTGCCAGAGAAAAGCCTGACATCCTGCTTCTAATCGAAACCCACCTCAGTTCATGGCACTCCATGACATTCAAGGATTTTGAATTCGTAAGAAACGATAGGGTAATAGGTGATGGGGGAGGTGGCATCGGGATATTGGATATTGGTACGAATTCAACTTTAATAGTCCTCAACGGAAACTGCAGGTGCTTCCTTATGATAGCGACCATAACGCAATCGTAATGGAAATCAATCATCACAGGGATGATTTCTTCCTCATTCCAGTTCAACATGAAAATCATCGGTTGAATTTCAAAAAAACAGACTGGGGAAAGTTTCAAAAGAAGTTTAATCGGGAGTACCAGAAGCAATGTCCCCCTTCTGATGGTGGCAACTCTTGCTCAATGGTTCCTAATGACAGGAATCTAACTAACGATGAAATAGATGTCTATTTGTCGAAGTTAGAGAAGCTGACGTTGGAAACGATTGAGAAAGTAGTTCCCAAGATTAAACATCGTAACAATATGGAAGGATATGAAACACCAACCATTGCAAGGTTAAAAAGATTGAAAAGCCTTCTTCTCACACGCGTCAACAATATTTATCGACGATTTTTGGACTACAACCATCCCTCGTTGTCTTTGTTGAAATTACATCTGAAGAATGTCCGGAATTTAATCCAGTCCTACTTCAGGAGTGAGGTCAGCAATCAATGGGCGGAAAAATTGAGGAGTATTAGCCCACAGGATCCAGACGGCGTGTTTGCGAAAGTGAATAGCATATTCCGCAAGAAGTCCCGAGTGAAGGTATCGAATCTTGAAGTCACTAGTGATGAGATTAATCTTCTCGTTAGGGCTGGTATCGAAATTGATAGTACGACTCCGGATAGAAATGGAAACAGGGTTGTTTGTGAAGAATTGGATAAACTTGCGCTGATTGGAACACATTTTGAATTGGTTCATCTACCAAACCTTGAGAGAGGGAACGAAATATTTTCAGAGGTCGTTGAAGCAAAAGTTTCCGACTTCAAATCAAGCCTGAACGGCGAATCAATTCTTCATTTCAATGAAACATTAACATCTGACCTCATACCGAGCTTGAAGCTTATTGATTATTTTGTCAGCTATGAAGACTTGTGTTTCATATTTCGCAAGATAAACAACAAGAAATCATGTGGTACTGATGGTATTCTAAATGTAGTTTTCTGACATTTGCCTGAGGTTGCTATTAGGAACTATTGCATATTGTTCAACAACATGTTGAGCAATTCATATTTCCCAAATGAGTGGAAAAAGGCTAAGGTATTTCCGATCTTGAAGAAAGGAAAAGAATCTTCATGCCCCAAAAGCTATCGCCCAATCAGCTTGCTGCCTAACATCAGCAAGGTGTTTGAAGTGATACTCAACAGAGCATTAAACGCCCACATTGAGGAAAATGAGTTGATTCCGAATTGCCAATTTGGTTTTCGTGCCAGGCATTCGACAACACATGCAATAACGAAAGTAATCTCAGACATCTGTTGGAAACTAAATGATAGACAATGTGTTGGAGCATGTCTCATTGATATGGAGAAAGCCTTTGATACGGTATGGTGAGATGGACTAATTTTCAAATCCCTTCAGGACAAGTTCCCCAGACGCCGTCGCCATGATGTGTAATATGTTATACGAGAAATCGTTTGTTGTAACTGAGGAAATCTGACAACAATGCGCGAGTTCAAGGTCTTGAATGGTTTACAGCAGGGAACAGTTACTGCGCCTCTGCTCTTCTCAATCTTCATTCGCAAGCTATCGAACGGCTTTGATTTTAACGTCTCGCCAACGCGATCATTGGTAGCGTTTGCTGATGATCTGATCATCTATACGGCAGACCGAAAAGCTACAATAGTTCAGAGCAATCTCCAAAAAATGTTCAATGATGTGCAGCTGTACACTGACAATTGGCGAATGAAAATCAATGCGCAGAAGTGTGAAATAATTTTGTTTCGGAAAACGCTGCAGGGGGTCAGTCAAGACCTGAAACGTAATTGGAAAGATTTCCACATCATGGCTGGTGGGAGTAGTCTAGAATGGGTTCCACATAAATCCTGTGTTGGATACCTCGGTGTTTATCTCGATCAGTATCTGTACTATACTGAACATGTGAAAATCATACTCAGTAAGGCACTCAAAGTAGTTATGGCCCTTTGAAAGCTCTTTCATTCCAAATACATTGATCAAAAGGTCAAAATTATCTGTTACAAGACACTGGTTAGACCAGTTTTGACATATGGATGTCAGATCTGATACAACCAGAGCGCTTGTACTATGGAAAAATTAAAAGCTTTCGAAAGGAAATGTCTTCATGCATGTACTGGTTTGTACAGAAAGCCTGAGACGGATTGGAAGCAGTATATATCGAATAGAAAAATTTATCAAACTGCTGAAGTGACGAAAGTCGATATCTTCATACTGAAACTTCTTCGGAATCATATTGCAAGATCTGTGACTGTGCGTGAAAACTCTTGGATATCACAGCCGTTCCACCCTACAGACGGGTATATAGCGACTTGCCTCGCTACTGGCTTCATTCCTCCAGAATAATTTGTGTACTTGGACATGAATCGATATGTTTTTGATTCTGACGGCGTCCCAGTCATATATCACATATATCGACGGGCCACCGATAAGAAGATAAAATATCCTCCGAATTTGAGTTCACGAGACCAACAATTCCAATGGAGATACTCATTTGCTAGATTCGTTGAAGCTGATCGAGTTGAGACGGGGCAATCTGGGTATTGGTGGCTGAATGACAATGTCTAAATTATTCGTGTTTATTGTCAGTTTTGGTGTTTTTCGTTATTTAGTTTTTGAGTTTCAGCTCATTATTGCTACATTTAGTGTTGTTGTTTATTTTTGTTAAAAATTAGATATAGGTTAGCTTTATATTATGTTTATTATATTAGGTTAGAGATAAGGTAAAACGCTTAGGTTAGGAACATTGTTATAGATTTTTTTAAGTAAAAGATAAAGTTTTTGATTGCATTTATTAGAATTAAGTTAAAATATATTAGGTGTACGATCAAAGTTCACTGTTGTGTTAAGATTATAAATAATTTTAGAATAGTGTTGGTTGGTTTTTTCTCCTTTTTCCAATTGAATTTTAAAAATATGTAATAATCTGAATTAATTGAATTTGCTATAGTTTTTTTTTTAAATGTGATGAATGATAACGTACAAATTTAGAGAGCCATTTGGGCCATTAAGTTTTTTATTGTTATTGTTTGGATTTTGCTTTATATTCTTTTAAAATTTATAACGATTAGTATTAAATAAAGCGCTTTTGACTTTGACTTTGACTATGTATTAGTTTGTCTGAATCCTGAAATATTTTACTCTGAGAATTAATATCAAAGCTCTTTTGCCAAAATGATGTTGTATTAAAGTTGTTTTCAGGGTGAAACCATGAATTAGTGCTTGAAAACATATTAAAGAAGTCCTTCTACTCGTTATTTCATTGACACAATGTACTGACCGTATATCATTGATAGCTTTGTATACCATACGCCAGTTATATTCGCATAAATATCGTAAAGAATCTGCAGGATAACCTGCAATTCTATCAACTGGTATCAAAATTACATCTACATAAATAACAATTCAGCTAAGCCCCCTTTAAGCTCAACGTCCGAAATTCTTCCTTCTATTATTTTCATACTTTATTCCCACATTGCACATACGAGTATGTAAATGCATGAATGAATGAAAATAGTTACAATGCAACATTTACCTCTAGTAGAATGTGTGAATGTTTAAAATCAAAGTTAGAATTTTGTGTCGTGAAAGGATTTCTAGTTTGCATACATGTGGCAATGAGTGTAACCATGAGAATGTGAACAAAAGCTCCAACGTGAGCACGTAACTTACTTAACATTCTCTAATGTCACGTTTTTCGGGATATTCCAGTGCCAGTTGCTGTTAAAGTGGTGGAAGGTGAAAGGCTCATATTAAATCAAGTGCATCGGACGGATATGGGAGGATATTTGTGCATAGCGTCAAATGGAGTTCCGCCGTCATGCAGTAAAAGATTTGATGTACACGTTAACTGTAAGTATTTCCTTTTTGTATGCTCTTTATGTTACCGACACGTATTTCAACTCAGCTCCTACTAATAGAATTGTGTAAGTTAGATTTATATGCGAGGACGGCCCAAGCAGAGTTTGAGGGTGGCACCAACGTACGTTGGTTGACTTTTGTGACAATGAAACGAGTCCTTGCACACAAATTTGCACGGAGAATTTCAGAACTGTAACTTTTCAGTATACAAACAAAGTAATAGAATTAAATTCTGTCACCCTTTTCACAAAGAAGAGTTGTTCATTTCGGTGCTGAACAAAAGTTTTTGGTGCAAGTATGTAATAGGTCATTAAATTAACAAGACTTACTGGCAAAGCTTTGGGAAGATGTTAAATGGGATTTCTAGGTTTTAGATTGTACTTTTAGTTTGGCTTGGTGGAATGATTAAAATAATTTGTTGCTCATTTAATAAATTAAGAATATTCTGCTTATTTTCGTTAAATTTTTTGACTGCGGCATAAGTAAAGCTGTATTTTATTAGTGATTTCATCCAATTTAAATGATTTGCAGTACTTAAAAATAATAATTCTCGATTAGTAAATACAGAAGTGCTAATTATTAGACTATAATTTCAAGGGTATATTTTTGGAGCGATTTTCTTAATTCCTTGCTGTTTATTGTTCAAAATAGCAAATAAAATAACGTTATAATAAAACTTCATTTATTCGTTATGAGATTAGAAGTATAAACTGACCATGATGCAATTCGAAATATTACAACGCAATGGTGGAAGTAATTAAAGCGAGTAAATAATTTACAGGGAAGGTGTTTCTCGCCAGTCGTTTCTTAAATCTTCGACTTCATCTAGTTGGCATCACCATCTGATAAAGAAAAGAAAAACACACAAAGAATCGTTGATTAAATAAACTCAAAGAAGCTCCTTATCTGATAAAGCAGCAGAAATCACGAGTCCCGGTCACATTTTCACTTGAAACTTTATAACTTCAAAACTAAGCTACCGTACTTATAAATATAATAAGCAATTATGACATTTAAAGTGAAATGTTAAAGTTAATGTCATTAAGAGATTACAATTCAGAACAGTAGACTTGAAAGCGTCAGAATGTCGTAACATTCACAATGACAATTATGGTAAATAGTAAGAGACAACTCAATTTGTTAAAGGAAATGTACCGTAATCCTTTGTCCGAATTGCTTTCTTTGCTTGAAAATTTCGGTACTGTTTGGCAATTTAACCTTCCGGCGGGCGCGTGGTTGAAACTCACAACAGCGAGCGCGTGGCGGCATTTTGGCCACCTCAGAGCTCGTTCTGTTTTCATGTATGTAAATGCGTATTTATATTACTTATCGTTGTTTTTTTTTTAACAGATATATTAGGAAAACACCAGCTTCATTATACATATATTTTTAAATTGTTTATTTATTAATTTTATGGCAACAAAATTCCTGACTATCGATAGACAGTAGTTCAGCCATCTTTTGCCTTTCTTTTTTATCTGTTAGCGTAAATAAAAATACAAATTTAATTGTCTTATAAAAAATAAAGGAATTCAATAAGAACGATAGGAAAATGATCTTATGAACTAGATAAACAATTTATTCTGTACATATACAAGGTAATTCTAATGCTTGTGAAATTACACATTTTCATGATGTTCTTCATGTTCTGCACACAAATTACATGAAACTACCACCAATGAGTGTTTTTTTGCACACGAATCGTCCACCTTTGTAACAGGACAAGGACGTCCTATTGTTTTTCCTGCTACCGCATACATAGCAAATAGACCTTTTCGTGCTTATAGTACCCTCTGGTCGATCCGGTGGAGCAGCTTCTTTGTACTGCTCTAAAAAGCACTGTATTTCTCGTGGAAGGGTATTAATTGTGGCCCTGTACTTCAAATTTTCCTCCATGAGTGACATGCCTAAGTTGTACAAGTATGTTCTTCTAAAAATCTTACTGTTAGGATTATTGGCCCCGAAAAGTTTGTAGGAATTGATCCCTGCTACATCAAGTAGTCGGTAAAACACCACCATTGGCCACCTTCGAGTTGTTCTGGAAGTGGAAGCCCTCGAACACATGAAGTCCACGGTGTCCACTCCACCTTTTGTGGTATTGTAATCAAGTACCTGATAAGGCTTGCCAGTTTTTTCATCAGCTAAGTTACTATCATGCATGGTAGACAGAACAAGCACAGCTTGGTGTTTCTTAGTCACCATGGAGACTAAAGTGACGTCAGGTTGAGCACCAAACTTGTAACTCCCCGGTACCATCCTACGATTTCCTATTATGAATTCCGGAGGAATTTCTCTTTTGTTTTTTTTTTTGAGCGTACCCAAAAAGGTCAATCCATTCTTTAACAAATCTATTGCTAAAGGATAGCTACTAAAGAAGTTGTCGGTGGTAATATTTCTATTTGTTTTTATTACTGGCCTTGTTAATCTGGTGACGATGTTATAAGGCTTATTTGTAGAAGCGTAGGGGCCCGTCGTTTGCTTTCCACAGTAGATCTCTACATTATATGTGTAGAAAGTTCGAACATCGCATAAGGCGTATATTTTTATCCCGTATTTAGCAGGCTTTTCATCCATGTACTGTATGAAGCTGCAGCGGCCTCTGTAAGCAACGATCATTTCATCAACGGTCAGAAACTCGCCAGGAGAATACGACTGTTGGCAATTTCTAATAAATTTGTTCAAAATTTCTCGAACTGGGGCCAGCTTGTCTGTATTCGCTCGTTGGGGTCGTGTATTTACATCATCGAACCGTATGCACCTCATCAGGAATCGGAAACGTCTTTCGCTAAAGTTTGCTCGTAAGATCGTAAAACCAGTGCCATTTGTAGTAAAATATTCAGCCAGATTAGTACGGTTGCCTCTCTTCACTGCCAACAAAAATAAGGACCCAAAAAAAGATAAAATTTCTATTTTGTCAGTCCATCTAAAATCTCTCTCTCTGCTTTCAGAACTAGTCGTTTTTTTTCTCTGAATGTAGATGTAAGTATAGCGGACTATGTCATCAATCATATCAGGGGACATTATAGCTGAGAAACAGTCAATTTCTGTATAACAGTTACGAGCAGCCGCTTTAGGGCCTGGAAAAACTTTCACCACATTTTTTGCTTTGGCTTTTGTAATACCTTCAATTGGTTCACTTGCCCACAACGTTTCTTGATCTTTCCCAATAAAAAATCGAAAACTCTCACCAACATCCAAAGTCTCCTCAATTCTTCTATCCAGTTCAATTTCAGAGTCACAGTCATGCTCGTCTCTCTCAATTTCCTCATGCTCGTAGTCTGGATCGTCGGAATCCTCATAATTTTCTTCGATTTCGCCTTGTGCCTTCTCCTCCTCCTCCAACTCTCGGAGAATTCGAAGAATATCTTCCGGCCTGCTGTAACGTTTCCTGTATGAGAGGAAATGCTAATAATAGATTTTTTTGTTTGAACTTCAGAAAAAATATTAAAAACAACACTTTGTAAAATTAGCTACGACCATTCGTAAAACTACAGTAAATATGCAATATAATTGGAAATTTAGGTACTAACATTTTGGTTGGACGACAAGAAAAAAATTGTTCACAAAAAGGCGCGTTGCGGCAATCTGGCCGCCTTAACACTGCTGACCTGACACACTCAACTTTGGAACTGACTGACACAGGGCAATCACGTGGAAAAAATATTTCTGACATGCCATTTGTTGTCTTATGTGCTTATTAAAGCATACCTATGGGCCTCGCTGTGCTTTGCTGGCTTATGGGCAATCATTTATGTGTTTATTTAAAAAGGCGGCCAAATTGCCGCCCACGCGCCCGCTGGAATGTTAAAATTAAGTTCAGTCGCATCTTGGAAACTGTATACTGCAGAACTATCGCTCTCGAAAATAAATCGTTACGATTGCTAAATCGAACTAGTGAATTTGAATCGTTTTTTGCTAAGGAAATCGTTACGCGGGTTTATTATTTAAACGTTCTCTTTTAAAATAAAGTTGTACAGGGTTTTCCAATAAGGGGTGTTATTTTGATATTAAAAGAAAAGAGTCATTTTTTAATATAAATGATCGGACGTTTATTTCATTATAAAGAGAAATGTATGACGTTAATAGTGAAAAATAGCATCAGGCAAATGGCTACTATGAACACGCTTACAGGACCATATCCTTTTCATAAAATTTTCCATAGCCAAATCGCAAAGTGGCTGCCCTATGTCCTCGATAGCCTCATGAATTCCATTTTTGAGGTCTTGAATCGACGTTGGGCTATTGGTGTAGACCTTCTCTTTCACGTGGCCCTAAAGGAAAAAGCGCAAGGTGTTGAATCAAAAGATCTCGGGGGCCAATTGTGATCACTTCTTCGAGAGATAACACGGTCCGGAAACTTTTCCCGTAAAAGATCAATGGTTTCGTTGTTGTGTGGCAGGTAACGCCATCTTGTTGAAAGTAAACGTTGTCCAGTAAATTCCATCTGATCCCGGCCATAAAAAATCATTCATCATCTCTCGATAGCGCAATCCATTCACCGTAACTGTTGCTCCAGCCTCATTTTCGAAAAAGTAAGGTCAAATGACTCCGCTGGATCATAAACCGCACCAAACAGTCACACGTTGAGGATAGAGAAGTTTTTCAACAATAACTCTTGGGTTTTCTGAGCCCCAGATGTGACAATTTTGCTTGTTGACGAAGCCACCGAGGTGGGAATGGGCCTCATCACTCAAGATGATTTTTCGATGGAATTCCGGATCATTTTCATACAATTGAAGGACCCAATCAGCAAAGACACGATGTTGTTAATGATCGACCGGCTTGAGTTGTTGTGTTAACGGAGCTTGATAAGCGTTAAGACCCAAATCTTTATGCGAAATATGGTGTAATGACATTTGTGGAATGCCTAATTCCAAAGAACGATGAGAAATGGACAAACCTGGGTTTTCTTCAACACTTTCGGCTACAGCAGCAATATTCTCAGCTGTTCTTGAGTGATGCACGGGTTTCATTCTTCATATCACTAAGTTGACCCAACAGCTCGAATTTTTATACCAATTCCTGAACTACGATCCGACACGGTGCTTCACGACGACCCAACAATGTTCGAGTTTTACGAACCGTCTCTGCCAAATTTTCACTATTATAGTGAATTCTTATAATTTCAATGCGTTGTTGAAGCATGTGTTGTTCCATTTTTATCAATAACGTAGTTTTTACTTGTCAAATGTCAAAAAATGACAGCTTAAAGAGTGACATCTACCGAATTAGCGGGCTATTCAAAATAACACCTCTTATTGGAAAACCCTTTATTTAAAGTTTAGAAAGTGTTTTCTTGTTTTTCGAGTTTCTCTGTATTAGAATAGAGTTTTTTAGAGCAACATTTTTTGGTCCGTCGAGCCAAATACTTCGCGGATCCATAGAATTGCAACTGAAAACTAGAAAATACGGGGAAATAAGTAGTAAAGAGTGTTCTAAACAAATATCGGTCTTGCGGTTAATTTTTAATAAGGAGTGCAAGGACAAGTAACAACGATAAGTGCATTTCTCATTTTCTTTCATCGCCAATTACCTCTTTTACGGCTCTAATCGATTAAAGTAGTCGATACAAATAAATTTGAAATAAATTTTGTATATTCCATAGTACTTGGAATAATAAATTCGAATCTATTTCGAGAAGAAGCATTGTGCGCCATCAATTACTTCTTATCCGCTACACAAGTCGATTATAATATTATTTCATATTACTATTATGGCGCAGCTATAAGTTTTCGTTGATATTTTGAAACATAAGCGTGTCGCCATATTGTGACCTAATATTATCGGGTTATTAATTTTACGCTTGGGAAAGTAAAGCTTAAGAAAACACATAGAATATTCAGATGGAAACAAAATTTTTTATGCAATATAAACATTGAGCTTTGCCATTATACGTGAAATACAACATTATTCAAATGTCTTCCACGGGACCTCTTACAGGCCTCAATCCTTTTCGGCACATTACCGGCAACATCTCGGCCATAACTTCATGAATATTGATTTTCAATTGCTCAAGATTTTGGAGATTGTTCGCGTAAATACGATCTTTTGCATAGCTCCATAAAAAGAAATCCAAAGGTGTTAGATCGCAGCACCTTGCGGGCCAATTGACTTCACTCAATCTCGAAATTACGCGTCCTGGAAATTGCTCTTGCAAAAGTGCTCAATTAGCCTGTGTTGTGTGGCTTGTGGCTCCGTCCTGTTGGAACCACATGTTCTCCAGATCATAATCTTCAATTTCTCTCCCAAAATAAACGGTAAACATCCGTCCATAGCGGTCAGAATTAACTGTAATGGCTCTTCCTTGATCGTTCACAAAAAAATACGGCCCAATAACATTACCAGACTATAATGCACACCAAACGGTCACTTTTTCCGGATGCAAAGGCCTTTCTGCGATCACTTGAGGATTTTGAGAGCCCCATACGCGGCAATTCTGTTTATTTACGTAACCACTGAGCGAAAAATGAGCCTCGTCACTAAAGAAAATTTTGTTCGAAAAATCGTTATCAATGGCTTGTTGTTCAATCACCCAATTCGCATAGATTCTGCGTTGTGTATGGTCTTGAGGCTTAAATTCTTGAGAAAGTTGAACAACGGATGTTGCGTTGATGCACAGGCCTTGCAATATCAATAATCGATCCAGTCTCTTCAAATTTTCTCACGGTGTTTGAAATTGTTTGCTGTGTAGTTCGATTATGTCAACTGTAATCGGCTCGCAAAGCCTAAAAATAACACGCTTTGGATGACATTTCTTTCTGACAGATGTCAAATGGCAGGGTTATACTTTCCTACCACGAAATGGATAACCCTGTATATACTAAAGTGCGTCGTTGCTCCATTTCACAAAGGTGTAATATTAAAAAAAAAAAAAATTGATCGCTTTATGACACAACAAAAACTGTTGAACGATCAATTAAATAAAATGTTTACAAATTTTCGACAAGACTCGAAAACCCGCAAAACATTAGCATACGCTAATAAATTTTTACAGCGTGTTCAAGAAGTTCGTCAGTCGTCCATGCAAACTCTTGTGAAAATTCTTACGTTGGTGGATGGGCAAGATGAGTTGTCGTTGGATTACTTCTCACAGAATTGGTATTTAGCGTTCAAGGAACTCAATTGAAATTTTGAAACGGTGCTAGAAGAATTGCAGATGGAACAGGTAGCACAGGGTTTACAAGGAGGCAAAGAGGTACCAAATCAATCCTTTGTAGCAGCGAATGACACAGATATTCGACTTACATGGATCAACCTTCCGAAGTTTAGTGGAAATTTCAACGAGTGGGCGTCATTTAAAGACTTAATCACATCTCCGATTCATAGGAAAGGGAGTTTATCTATGGTGGAAAAGTTACATTACTAGAAGTGCAGTCTGTCAGGTGAGGCTGAGCAATTATTTAAATATTATTCCATCACTGAAGCAAATTACGAGTCAGCATGGAAACTGCTTGTGGAACGCTATGACGACAAACATGTGTTGCTATGCGCATAGTTAAAAAAATTATTAACGATTAGTAACGCCAATGAATCCGCATCCTTAATGAAACTGTTGCTGGATAAAACTCTCGATTGTATTCCAGCAATAGAAAACCTGGAGGTTGAGGACAAATGGGAGGCAATGTTGGTACACTTAACAAAATGCAGCAAATACCATCTGACACTCACCAAATTTGGGAACAGCAACAAGCAGTAGAGTCTGGAACAGCGTCATTTCCGAGGCTAAAGGGTTTTTTGGAATCTCGCTTCAGAACTCTCGAAGCTGCTGGGGTGGACAAGCAAAGGGCCAGCAGAGCTTCACATAATGTGTGAACAACAAAGGGAGAACAAGGAATTACATGCGCTTTGTCTAAGGGGCCACATCATTTGAGACGATGTACTGAGTTCCTACAGTCTGAACACTCAGAAAAATTTAATGTTGTGAAGAGAAATGGTTCGTGTCTAAATTGTCTGAGTAAAGGACATTTAGTTGGAACGTATCCTAGTACATTGAGATGCTTCCAGTGCAAAAAAGGCACATCACATACTCCCTCACAAGCTCGCCGGATTAAATAATGGGAAAGTTCATCAATCATTAGTTTTGTCTGAACATAGGGAGCAATCATCGAATCCGATGACACATAATAACCAGTCTTCATAAACAGTATTCAATCAGCATTCTGCTGCGGCATTCTCACACTCTGGACAAATGTCTACCACATCTCTTTTCGATCATGAGTCATCGAGCTCATCGTCACCAGCTGTCAATGCCAGCTCTACTACTAGTAGCACTAAACAATCGGTATTGCTGGCGACAGCTTTAGTAAAGGTTGATGCTTTGAGCAGGCGTGTGACTCTACGTGCCTTGCTGTATCAAGGGTCACTAACATCAATCATCACTGAGAGTGCAGCCCAAAGATTGGGACTTAAAGAAAGTCTACGAATATTACTATGGCCGATATTGGAAAATCGAAGGGGATCTCAACTAACGGAAATTTGAAAATTAGACTACATACTATGTTACGGATAAAATAGAAGAGCATCAACATTACCTCATCCCGAACACTATCAAAGCATTCGTGTGACTCGGTAAATTAAGTAAGCCAAGCCGCACTTGACTAGGGTTTTGTTTGACACTCCTAATTGTACTGACAACAGTAGGTTAAGTACAAATACTTGAAATTTTGCGTGATAATGAAGGAGAAGGTTTCAACGCCGTTAAAGACCGGAAGAGCAAAGAAGATCCGTATCGTTTTGAAACAAAATATTCTAAATTAATAAACTTTAACGAGCAGTTAGAATTGAAGCTACAGCAACAGACAGAGCCCATTTCCTTTGATGATTCAGGCCTTATGTCATGTTACGATATAATCAACGCAGAATAGGCAGTTTTAGTCCCCCCGAAAGATTTACTCCTGAATGCAAAAAGTTTCTGCTTTTCAGAGCCAAACCAAAGGAGAAAGCAACAACTGGAAAGAAGACTCTCAGTTTAGTCGGAATTGGTGCACAAGTCAATTGAAATCACAGTGTGTCGACGAGTTTTGATGTTTGGATGATAGATGCAAGTTTTCACTCATTTTTTCTTGCAATTATCTAAACTAAACAACCAGAAATGTCATCAGGCGAAGGACAGACTATCGGTCATTCGAATCTGCAAAAGCAGGATCACCAAGTTGACGCCACTTTCGCCGAGGTAATTTCCCGCCAGGCAACCATCAATATTGGCACCATCTTGCATGTAGTGCACGGCAAATCAACTGTGGTCAAAGCCACTTTGGGCATCCAGACTGTTTGCTTCAAGAACGAACTCGAAAGGAATAACACTATCAAATTAGAACGTCTAACTGATAGTAAATTGACCGAATTGACAAATTTGACGAGTAAACTTCGTAAATTCATACAAAAACAGAACGAAATACATCGCTATAACAAGAAAATCACACCCCAAAACAGAATCAACAATTACTTGAGCAATTGGTCACATGATGAGAAGGTGAAACAAGCGAAAATCTGCCAATTTCTTGACATTGCACCGAACGATGAGGATTTCGGGGGTCTATGCGCCGCAACGCACCAAGCACCAAAATATGTCGTGGATGAGAATACAATCACCAGAGATCTCAACTATTCAGACACGGTGAGCAATGTTTCCGTGTTCGGATCGAGCAAACAGTCGTCGAAGTTCAGCACGCCATTGAATTTGGTGTTCGATTCAAACGATTATGTTATGGACATAACTGAGGATTACTCGGGCCCTCCAGCTGCAAAGAAGCGCGAGGAAGAATACACAGAGGAAGCCGTTCACTCCGTCGAGGAAATCAATACGGAGCCGAATTACCACATCAAATGGAAATATTACCCAGAAACACAAAACACATGGGAGCTACTGAGCAACGTTCGAGATTCCAACTTGCTTCCAGGCTTCATCAATGATATGGTGGAATTGTACAGCACTACAATTTGGAGAGTTTTAGAGGAAATTATAAACACGATTGAATTGGGAAATGAAACGGTGGATGTGAAGAAAACTAACGAGTATGATTAGCTCGTGCAAAAGAGAAACATTTCACAGCACCTTAAACATATGTGTACACACCTGAGAAGTATATTTCAGCTCGGAATACAAGTAATTCACCGTGAAAATTGAGGAAAACCGAGTAAACACCGTGACACTCGAAGTGCACTGCTTTAGGGCGAATCTTGGAAAGAATAAAGCATATTACAACATCGACACGATTTTCCCGAAATAATAGTTCCACCTAAAAACTAATGTAAACAAGCATCAATGACGTTGCAAACTGTCAGTGAATCAGGTTCAGCCAATTCAGCCGAACTTGGAGTGATCACCACCAGAATGGAGCGGAAATCACGTTGCGGCAGAGAGAAACTATTTCGCGAGAATAGAAAGAACCACTCCGAAGAGGTGGATGACCGGGGATAATGGTATTCGGTCAAAGAGCGGGGCATTGGCCGTTAGGAGGAGATAATAAAAGCGCACGAAGAATGACGCGCCTCCTCTTTCTTTCTTCTTGGGTGTGGCGGAGCGGAAGTACTGGCGAAGCGGCGAGCGTAAAGAAGCGAACACGGAAGATTTCGAGACGAATCATCAAGTGCGTTGAGGTGATAAGCAGGTGAAGAAGTGGAAGATTTCAGACGTTTAATCAAGTGCGTTGAAGAAGACAAAAGTACACCATCGGATGCGGACAGAGAAGGGGCCCCTTTTAGGTATGAGTAGTATTAAGTTTTTGTAGAACTAAAGTAGATCGAGAGTTTGTTTGAATTTGGATTTGGATTAAATTTGGATAACTAAACAGAAATTGATTTATTGAATTTATGCCTTTGGGAAAGAGGAAAAAAGGTAAATGTTTGTATCAGATTGTGACGGGTGTGGCTTGAGTGGCAAGTCATGGTTTATTGAAAAAAAAAGTGAAATCGGGAGTGAATAAAAGTGTTCAGGGGTGATGTGGTGATATCGATAGCTGGTCGGATGGTTAGGATTATTGTTCTAGGGGAGTGTAGGAAGTAAATAGTGTCGAATTGTGAAGTTAGTGTGGCAGCTGGTTTGTGCTCTGTAGTGAGGGATCGGGTGAAGAGAGTGAAGAGAGACGTTGGTTGTTCCGGCAAGCTGCATTCTCGCTTGGCAGCTTATTGGGGCCTTGAGGCACAAGCGAGTGGCGCCCTACGCCCGTCTCCGGACGAGCTAAACCGGATCCGTAAGCCCCGCCGGAGCACCATAATTTCCCTGGGGGTAATAGCGACTCCTGTGGAATAATTGGTGTTGTAACAACTAGAACAAACGAATGTTTGACAATAGACGCTAGATTTAGATTTTGCCGATCCGCACTTTGATCAGCCAAACAAAAAACCGGAGGACTTCACATATTTTTGTGTGCCCCTTATACCGATGTGTTATACATTGCCTGGGTGGCACACCTGAGGAAACGACGAAATGTGAAGTGCAGATCGCACGAGCGTAGTGCGACGAAGAAAGTGTGATGGAGAGAGTGGAAGGGAATGGAGGTAAAAAAAAAAAAAAAATTGATCTTCTATTGGGAGCAGATATTTATGCTCACATTATACTCGGAGGAGTTCGAAAATTGAAACTCGGTCCAGTTTTGCGGTGCAACAAACTAGGCTGGATAATATCAGGGAAAGTTGATAGTGATTATGTGCAAACAATTCTCACTTTCAAAATAGAAACAAATGGAACCGTGGAAATCAGCGAACAACTAAAACGATTCTGGGAGATAGAAGAAGTTGGAGTTGGCAACGATATGGCGCAAGAGGAATAAGCCTGCGAGTAGCATTACAAAGCAAATGTTTGAAGAGAACTGGACGGGCGGTATCAAGTTCGATTACCTTTTAAAGGTCCAGATAGTAAGCATTCACTATGTTGTTCCAGGGCAAATGCAACGGAAAGCTTATTGCATCTAGAAAGACGTTTTGCGGGAAATAGGAAATTCAGGGAAGAATATCCGACAGTAATTCAAGAAGAAATACCTGTAGATTGGGCCATATGAAGGAAGTTCCTTATTCTGAGGAAGTGACTTATGACCAAGGAAGAAGGATCAGTAGAGCTAATTTTTTGCCACGTCATGCTGTATTCAAATAGAGTATGTCACGGCAACAAAGTTGCGATTGACAACAACAAGTTCTGTCCCTCAACTACACATTATTAATTGGACTGACCATCCAGAATAGCATGACATCGATTATCATCAATTGGAGACTAAAGTGTTTTGCAATGGTGGCTGATATTACTAAAATTTACCGGCAGGTGAATATGCATCCTCAAGATGCAAATTACCAGAAAATCGTTTGGAGGCCACAACCAGATGAACCAATTAAAGATTATTGTCTTAGCACTGTCACTTTCGAAATAACTTCTGCCCTGTTTCTTGCAATCCGCAAAATACATAAATTTGCAATGGCCGAAATGGAAAAGTATCCTGTCGCGAGTAAGTCGGTATTAAAGGAATTTTAAGTAGATGATTTGTTTGTCGGGGGGATACAACCTACAAGAAAGTTTACAAAACTTTCTACGAAAATCTATAGTATTCGTCAGAAACAATATCAGTTGTTTTAAAGTTTAACTCCTATGCAACCACTTCAGTATGAAATATACATTTATATCCTTTACTTTTCTACTATTGTACTATTGAATTATATTATGCTTTGTTTAAATTATCTAAAAAAAAAAGAAATTTTGAATTCGTTTTAAAAATAAAATGATTTTACTTCGAACTGTGTTTTATCTTCAACAAATTCCTCAACCATTAAGAAATAATCTAAAAAATAAGAAGTCTATTTTGAATGTAATTTTTCTTCGAAGAATGTCATAGTTCAAGATAATTTAATCCTGGAATTCCATATTGAATTATTTTAAGGAAAATAACGTCATATTTTGAAATGCTGCAAGCACAATCCATGAAATTTTGAACAAGAACGTCATTAATCAAATAAAAATATTTAAAATTTAAATGATTTTCTTTTTATCCTTTTCAAACTGAGAAAATCTCAGTCATTATCTAAAACAGTATGCTGCATAGTGAAGAACTCAAGCGGTAGCTTAATATTTTTATTTTAAAAAATTTTATACCACTTTCAAACATTAAAATCATTCTCCTGGAAAATCACATTTTTTGAGATATGACGTTGTTGAAAGGAGTGAGCGAAATGTTTACAAATTTTCGACAAGACTCGAAAACCCGCAAAACATTAGCATACGCTACTAAATTGTTACAGCGTGTTCAATTCGTCAGGCATTCATGCAAACTCATGAGAAAATTCTTACGTTGGTAGATGGGCAAAATGTGTTGTCGTTGGACTACTTCTCACAGAATTGGTATTTAGTATTCGAAGAACTCAATTTAAATTTTGAAACGGTGCTAGATGAATTGCAGACGGAACAGGGAGCACAGGGTTTACAAGGAGGCAAAGAGGTACCAAATCAATCCTTTGTAGCAGCGAACGATGCAGATATTCGACTTCCACGGATCAATCTTCCGAAGTTTAGTGGAAATTACAACGAGTGGACGTCGTTTAAAGACTTATTCACATCTCTGATTCATAGGAAAGGGAGTTTATCTATGGAAGAAAAATAACATTACTCGAAGTGCAGTCTGTCAGGTGAGGCTGAACAATTACTTATACATTATTCCATCACTGAAGCAAATTACGAGTCAGCATGGAAACTGCTTGTGGAACGCTATGACGATAAACATATGTTGCTAAGCGCATAGTTAAAAAAATTATTAACTATTAGTAACGCCAATGAATCCGCATCCTTGATGAAAATGTTGCTGGATAAAACTCTCGATTGTACTCCAGCAATAGAAAACCTGAAGGTTGAGGAGAAATGGGAGGCAATGTTGGTACACTTAACAAAATGCAGCAAATACCATCTGACACACGCCAAATTTGGGAACAGCAACAATCAGTAGAGACTGGAACAGCGTCATTTCCGAGGCTAAAGGGTTTTTTGGAATCTCGCTTCAGAGCTCTCGAAGCTGCTGGGGTGGACAAGCAAAGTGCCAGCAGAGCTTCACATAATGTGTGGACAACGAAGGGAGAGCAAGGAATTACATGCGTTTTGTCTAAGGGGCCACATCATTTGAGTCGATGTACTGGGTTCCTACGGTCTGAACACTCAGAAAAATTTAATGTTGTGAAGAGAAATGGTTCGTGTCTAAATTGTCTGAGCAAAGGACATTTAGTTGGAACGTATCCTAGTACATTGAGATGCTTCCAGTGCAAAAAAGCACATCACACACTCCCTCACAAGCTCGCCGGATTAAATAATGGGAAAGTTCATCAATCATTACTTTTGTCTGAACATAGGAAGCAATCATCAAATCCCATGTCAGATAATAACCAGTCTTCATAAACAGTATTCAATCAGCATTCTGCGGCGGCATTTTCGCACTCTGGACAAATGTCTACCATATCTCTTTTCGATCATGGATCATCGAGCTCATCGTCACCAGCTGTCAAAGCGAGCTCTGCAACCAGTAACACTAAACAATCGGTATTGCTTGCGACAGCTTTAGTGAAGGGTGATGCTTTGAGCAGGCGTGTGACTCTATGCGCCTTGCTGGATCAAGGGTCACTAATATCAATCATCACTGAGAGCGCAGCCTAAAAATTGGGGCTTAAAAGAAAGTCTACGAATGTTACTATAGCCAGAGTTGGAAAACCGAAGGGTATCTTAACTAACGAAAACTTGAAAATGAGACCACATACTAGAACGAACGAATGTTTTACAATCGATGCTCTCATACTGAACAAGTTAACCAACTTTGTTCCATCACAGACAATTTCTACACCCCTGCGAGAGTTCATTGGAAATTTAGTTTTGGCTGATCCTCACTTTGATCAGCCAAACAAAATTGATCTTTTATTAGAAGCAGATGTTTATGCTCAAATTATATTTGGAGGAGTTCGAAAATTGAAACTAGAACCAGTTTTGCGATGTATCAAACTAGGCTGGATAATATCAGGGAAAGTTGATAGTGATGATGCGCAAACAATTCACACTTTCAAAATAGATATAAATGGAAACGTGGAAATCAGCGAACAGCTAAAACGATTCTGGTAGATAGAGGAAGTTGGAGTTGACAACGATATGACGCAAGAGGAAGAAGCCTGTGAGAAGCATTCCAAAGCAAATGTGCAAAGAGAACCGAACGGGCGGTGCCAAGTTCGTTTACCTTTCAAAGGTCTAGATAGCCAGTATTCACTAGGTTATTCCAGGGCAAATACAATGGCAAGCTTATTGTATCTAGAAAGACGCTTTGCAGGAAAAAGAAAACTCCGGGAAGAATATTGGTCAGAAATTCAAGAATACATAGATTTGGGCCATATGAAGGAAGTTTCTTATTCCGAGGAAGTGACGTATGAGCAAGGAAGAAGGATCAGTAGAGCCAAGTTTTTGCCACATCATGCTGTATTCAAAGAGAGTATGTTACGTCAACAAAGTTGCGATTGACAACAACAAGTTCTGGTCTGCCCTCAACGACACATTATTAACTGGACTGACCATCCAGAATAGCATGACATCGATTATCATCAATTGGAGACTAAAGCGTTTCGCAATGGTGGCTGATATTACTAAAATTTACTGGCAGGTGAATATGCATCCTCAATATGCAAAGTATCAGAAAATCGTTTGGAGGCCACAACCAGATGAACCAATTAAAGATTATTGTCTTAGCACTGTCACTTTTGAAACAACTTCTGTCCCGTTTCTTGCAATCCGCACCATACATAAATTTGCAATGGATGAAATGGAAAGGTATCCTGTCGCAAGTAAGTCGGTATTAAAGGAATTTTATGTAGATGATTTGTTGTCAGGGGGATACAACCTACAAGAAAGCGTAAATAAAAGAGATTAGTTGATCAAACTTTTGAAATCTGGTGGCTTTCAACAAAGGAAATGGATTGCAGACGACAAGCGAATACTACAAGATCTCATTACTGGAGACATTGAAATGAAAGATTCAATCGACTTTGGATTGGAAAACGGTTATAAGTCACTAGAAGTTATGTGGTTCCCTCTGAAGGATTATATTACATATCGATTGAAAAAGGCAACAATCAACAACACATACGAAACGCTCAATCCTCTCTAAAGTAGCACGTCTGTACGACCCATTGGGATGGATAGCACCTATGATGGTAACAGCAAAAATCTTACTGCAAAGCCTATGGTTATCTGGACAAGATTGGGATCAACTAACACCAAGTGCAATAAATACAGAATGGGTCAATCTGTCGGAATAATTACATAATATTGAAGACATTAAAGTCCCAAGATGGGTAACATACCACCAAGACTCAGCAGTATCACTCCACGGGTTCTTTGATGCATCTAAGTGGGCGTATGCAGCAGCAATTTATATAGTGGTACAATCAGGGTCATCGATCAACAGTCATCTGTTAATAGCCAAGACCAAAGTGGCACCAGTGAAACCAATTAGGGTTCCCTGTCTAGAATTATGCGGTATAGTCTTGCTGTCACAACTACTGAAAGAAATCACAAGGTCATTCAAATTCGAGAAAATACCTACCTGACTGTGGACCGATTCCGAAGTTATCCTAGCATGGTTGAAAGTGCATCCGACTCAGTGGACGGTCTTCGTGAGCAATAGAACATCCCATGTCTTAGAAAAAATGGCAATATTCCGTGGCGTTATGTCCCGTCCAAATGTAATCCAGCTGGCATAGCGTCGGGGGGAGTCAAACACAAGGACTTAATCAAAAATCAACTTTGGAATCGACCAAGGTGTCTAGTTGAAAGTAGCGATCGATGGCCTAAAATTAAAGATACCCAATCAATTGATATCGATAAGCAGAAACATATAATGGTTAATGTCAGTTGGCAAGCAGAAAATTTTTTGGACGGCCGAGTGGAAAGGTATTCAACATTGACGAAATTAAAAAGGGTAACGGCATATTGCTTCCGTTTCATCAAATCAGAAGCGAACCAGTCAGGTAGTCGTACATACTAAATCAGCAATGAGTAAAGGCAGTTTCTCGAATTCTGGATCAAATACGCTCAGCGAAATGAATGCTTACAAGAAACAACACATCTTATGAGGTCAGCGCCCGTGGGGAATAAAAGTAAACTGGTTAACTTTAATCCATTCCTGGACGACGACGGCGTGTCGGAGGACGGTTAAAACACGCCCAGATACCTTTCGATGAAAAGTACCCAATGATTTTACAACGGAATGGGAAACTCACCGATCTAATTTTACATCAGATTCTTCAGTTGACTTTACATGGACAAACGCAGCTGATGCTGAATTCGCTCAGAAGTAAATTCTGGTTAATAGATGCCTCCAATTGCATCAAACAATTCATACATAGGTGCACCCGTTGTTTCCGTGCCAAAGTTATCACATCAACCCAACTGATGGGCGATTTACCACAACCTCGAGTGACCGTGTCTCGATCATTCACTCACACGGGAGTTGATTTTTGCGGATCCTTTGATATAATCGACAGACAAGGAAGAGGAAGCAAAATCACAAATGATATGTGGCTGTATTTATTTGTATGGCAGTGAAAGCCATACATATTGAAGTCGTCAGCGACCTGTCTCCGCCCACTTTCCTTGCGGTTTTACGGAGGTTTATGGCTAGATGTGGCTACAGCGAACATATGTACTCTGACTGCGGCAATAATTTCGTAGGTGCAGCTGCTGAGCTGAAAAATATGTCGGAAATCAGTGTGGGATTGGCTGGAGCTCTGGCACAGGATGAAATAACATTGCATTTCAATCCTCCAGCTTCTCCCTTTTTTAGAAGGCCTTGGGAAGCTGGAGTCAAGTCCATAGATTCACATTTACGTCGATTGGTAGGTAATGAATCGTTAACCTACGAAAAATTGACCACTGTACTCGTCCAAATAGAAGCTTGCCTTAATTCCCGGCCATTATGCTCCCTTTTTGATGACCCGATGGACACCGCAGCACTAACTCCTGCTCATTTTTTAATTGGTAACATGATGATAGCTCCTCCGGAGATTATGTTGGGAGGAAGTCAGTATTAATCACGTCGTCGGATAGCAACTCTCACAGAAAATCACCCAAAATTTATAGAAACGGTGGTGAATGGATTATTTAAGCCGTTTACAACGCCGACCGAAGTGGATCAAAGATGAAAATAACGCCAAAGAAGGCGACTTATGCTTATTGAATGAAGGAACGAATGAATGTTTGATACTTATGTTATCCACAACGATACTTCTCCTGGTCGCATTTGATGCATCATGAACTCTGCTGCTGTTGTTTTCAATTAAGATAAGCTGACACGCGTTCGATACGTCGTCGTGTAGACATTGAGTACGCGTGGATGTGCGCCGTCAGCGGTATCGGGGATCAACATAGTTGCGCATGTTTGCATCGACGACAAAGTTGTGTGTCCCAAGATGGTGTCAGTAGCTGAATATGGATCATGCATTCAAACTGTTGCATGTCTCAAGACGCACAAGCATGCATGTTGGATAGATGGTTGGTCCACTACAGTACTTTCCCTGTAGTGGAGGAGCTACGATATGGTGCCATTATGCCGTGAATCATACCATCGTGCGTATCCCACGCCCAATCCTCGTTGTCGTCATGCTCAGTGTGATTGGTTACTTGTCTGTAAAGAATGTCGATAGGTATGGCTGTTGGTCGTCCATCCATGTCAACCTTGAAATATTTGTCCTTCCGTTTTAACACCGCGTATGGACCGTCGTAAGGTGGTGCGAGTGGCGCCTTGACTTTGTCGTTACGGACGAAGACGTACGTGCAATTGGGCAGATCCTTGCACACAAAGACGTCATCCGTGTTGTGGTATGCCGTATTGCATGGGGTTGACGTAGACATGCTCGTACGTAGATCCGTTAGGAAGCTTGAGTCATTCGTCCCAGCATAAGAAGTGTTGAAAACTTCTCCGGGTACCTGAAGTTTCGTTTCGTTGACTATATTGCCTGGTGTCAAATCGATGTCTTCGTTCAGCGTTGATCGAAATCCCAGTAGTACGATTGGTAGTGCCTTGCCCCGTTGGGGTGAGTCGTGGTAGCGAATCTTGGTTTTGACCGTGCAATGCCACTGCTCCACTATTCCATTGGACGCTGGGTGGCACGGTATCGTTCGCAAGTGCATGATTCCAAGTATCCTAGTCAGCTCCTCGAAAATTTGGCTCTCGAACTGTCTACACAGGTCAGTCGTGATGCGTGCAGGGATTCCGAAATGGCTGATCTACAAGTATATGCTGATTAACGCTTCTGCCACTGGTGTTGCCATGATCGTCTCAATCGGTACCGCCTCGGACCAACGAAAGAATCTGTCCGCAACAGTGAGACAGTATTGGAATCCTTCACTCGGTGGAATTGGCCCGCTGAGGTTGATGTTGATATGCTCAAACCTAGCATCGGGTAAGTTGTACCCGTGCAGCGTGGACTTCGTGTGCCGAGTGATTTTGTTGGACTCGTATGGCAGACAGGCTCGAGTGAATTTGTTAATGTCGCTATTCATTGAAGGCCAGAAGTATCGGTCGGTAATCAACTTCCTGGTCACTCGAATGCCTGGGTGTGAGAGACCGTGGATGTTCTGCATAACTATTGCTCGAAACTTTGCAGAGTGAAAGGGCATATCCTCTCTGAGGTCACGACGCAGTAGGGGGTTAGAGAGTGGTCGTTTAATCTCTGGTGTCTACATTCAAGTTGTTGGTCGCGGACGTTCATTAGAGCTTGAAGCTCGGGGTCATCATTCTGTACTAGGGCCATAGTGTTAAAATTGATAATTGAAAGACAGTCAGTGAGCTGAGGTCTGAAATCCAGCTGGCATGGTTGCCTTGGCGATCCTTTTTCCGAGTGTTGATAGAGTCTAAACTGCATCGGCTTGGACTCGGTGAAGACGGTGAACACTCTGCTTTCGACCATGTGCCGGAAGTGTTTAATTGCTTCGCATATAGTCAAAAGCTTCCGGCTGTTCATGCTGTACTTTTGTTGGACGTCTGTTAACTTCCTTGGGAAAAATCAAAATAGCGTTGCAATTTCTTCCTTCGTTTGTTGGAGTACGGCTTCGATACCGTTGTCTGAAGCATCGAAAGAAAGAGACCATATAGAATTGGAATGGGCAAGGGTTGGTGCCTTTGCTAATTCTGCCTTTGACTGATCGAATGGAGCTGCCACTTTGTCTATCCAGTTGGAAGGCGTTTGATTGGGTTTGCGGCTTCCCGTATTCAGCTGGAATAGGGTGCACTGGTGTTGGGCTGCAGGTGGGAGGAAATACGGTAGTAGTTGACCATTCCCAAAAAGGACTTCAGTTAGTGTATGGTCTTCGGCCTAGGTGTTGCGGAAATTCTTTCTGTTCTTTCAGGTAAAGGCCTGACGTCCTATTTTTCGAATTGGCACTTAGTAATATTGATAATCAGGCCGAATTTGACTAGTCGGTCCAACATTTGCTTTACGTGAACCAGGTGGGCCTGTGGCTGCACGCGAAGATCAGTATGTCGTCGAGGTAAACAAAGACTTTGTCTGAGCCATGAAGTACCTCTTGCATGAAGCGCTGGAATTCCTGACCTGCGTTGCAAAGTCCAAATGTCATGTACATGAATTTGTTCATCCTGAACGACAGTCTTCGGAATGTCACTTGGTTCCACTGGAATTTGTTGGTACACCTTCTGCAAATTGATCACGGAAAAAGCTGTCATTTCGTGAAGGGCTGCGGTATAATCCTTAAGAGCTCCGATTGGATAGTGGTCTGGATTGTGGGGTTGTTGAGGGCACGGTAGTCCCCGCATGGCGGCCAGCCTCCGTTTACTTTTTCATCTATGCAAAGGACTGGTCCATGAGCTTTTTGATGGGTGGCAAATTTTGAGTTGGATAAGGTGGTCAAATTCTGCTTTAGCCGCAGCCAGCTTGCCGGGTGAAAGTTTTCGTGCCTTAGCGTTGACCAGTGGTCCCTTAGTTAGGATATGACGTTTGATTGAGCACTTTGTGTTTGGTTGTCCTCCGAAAGGCTAAAGTAGTCCAACAGCAGTCACTGCAGCTCGTTACTGGCACCATTCGAGAGCAAGTCCATTTTGGGCTGTTGTTTGTCGATATGCGTTATAATCGTTTTGAGGCGTGTGCGTTCAATAAGTCGTCTCCCCTTTATGTCGATGAAAAGGCCAAAGTATTCGATGAAGTCGGCCCCGATGGGTAAGGAATTTACATCGGCCATTGTGAAGGTCCTCGTGAACGGTGTTGAAAATCCCAAGTTCAGTTTGACTGATCTTTTGCCGAATTTTCGAATCCGTGACCACCAAATTTGGAGGAGGCGTCGGGGGAACTAAGGTTCACACATCTGCGCCGTTGTTGATAAGAAAAGCACTTTTGTTTATGTTGTCGTGGCTGTTGGTATTTGCTGGGCGGTCAATGGGAATAGCTAGTGAATGTAAAAGCATATTTTTTCCTCAAACGCGTAAATTCAATGAGTTTAACCTTTTAAATTCTTTGCATCCACTTTAATAGTCTCAATACTTTTTCTTTTGATCGTATTTTGATAGGAATGATTATGAACCACATAACTACTATACGTTAAAGATTTCTTCTTCACTATTATTCATTTAATCGCATTTCAGCGTACTTGTCCTCCGACCACCCTGCCAAACATCAATTTTCCATCCATCAGAGATAAACACTGAACGTCCTTTCATACCCTTCCAATTTCACATATATTATCATCACCTTTCCAATCCTACTCTTATCCAATAACATATTAAGCTGTTAAAAAGTAACAAGCATCCTCATGTCGTAATCAACCCTTTTCACACTATCTCAACAAACAACCTTAACTCCATTCACCTCAAGGTATAGCATGGGCAACCTTTCCACCATGTCACAAACTTAATGCTACCCCGTAAGTGTAATTCTAACATATCGCAGTGGTGCACAATTTAACCCCCGTTTAAGAGAGCTATTCATTCTTTTGGTGCATCCTGTCCCTGGCGTACGTTCCATTATTAACCTAAAGAGTTACTTGTGAACGTACTTGATATCCCGATCCACCTTCCTTGCCACGTAGATATGTGCGCTTGTCCTGACATCGCCAGCCAGATAATATATGTGGAACGACTCACTTGTTTCTCGCTCGGCATCCTGACTGAAGTCTTGTGTTTGCCAACGTCGCAGAATTAATCTTGGAATGAAGAAAATAGGACACACATTAAGGCCTGGGATCATTGTGCTTTAATCCACTTTATTTATGGCTTCACATTATGTCGGTGCGCTTAGCCTTAAGCCCATACGGGAAAACCAAAGCTAAACCCGCCTCTTCATCATCATCACCATATTTCCCGTCGATGGGCATTTTGTACAAACAAGGGGTAGGTTGGCCAGAATAGATATATATTATATTCACTTGTGGCTGCTCCTTTCGCACTTGAAATGAAGAGGAACTCGTTAAAAAAAAAGTTCGCTCGCGGTTCTTTTCTGTGGCAAAGTTAAATTACAAAAGCTATTTAACTTCATTTGTTTGCGGGATTTTTAATTTTAATTAATGAAGCCATGAGCTGTGATTGTGGCTGAAGCAATTAATTCCTGAGAGGAGACCTCATTTAGTCACAATTAAATTGAGTCGATTGATGAAAGTAGAGTGAATTTTCATATCCTGCATTTTTATAGGTTGGTGACCATATATAATTTTTAATATTTAATTTCTCAAAATAAGGTTTTGCTAGATATGAAATAATTATTGCATATAAAAAATTAAAATTATTACACACCAAAACAAGGACTGTTCGCATTCAATGAAAGAAACGGGCTAAAAGTCAAGGTCAAAGTCGCAAACTTTATTCAATACTAATTGTTATAAATATTCAAAGAACATAAAACAAATTCCAAACAATAAGAATACCTGAACTTAATCGGCCAAATGGCTCTAGAAATTTAAACAATCTTAATTAAAAACCTTTACACAAAAACACAATACCAGATTCAACTTCTTTAAAATTATTACATATTTATTGATTCAACTGGAATAAGAAGAATACATACACATACATACAAATTAATTACAATATTAACCCAATACTGAACTTTAATCCCACATCTAATATATAGACGCCATAGATGGTCCCAAGCCCGTTTGAGAAAGGAGGAGGGAACCTCTTGTTTCCCCAACCCACAGCTTCCATGATTCCTCATCCCCAACCCCCCAAATTAAATGGTAGCAAATGTTCTCGGGGTCGCACATTGGGCTTACTGATTCCCAAATAATGGGACATTAAATACCGAGAAATGCTAATAACTGTAAATACATCTACAGCTCTGCTACTAAATTCTACTCACACCTCCTTTGTGGGGACGTAAGAGAGTGAAGGCGAATCTTCTTCGCCTGATAACGGGTGACGGGCTAACTCTCTGTCCGTGGAAAACCCTAAAATGTTTCGAAATCTGCAGACGAGCCTCGGGATGGATTGGACTCACGGCAACGACCTCGCAATTGGAATAAGGACTCTGGCATTGGATCCTGGAATATCAGATCCCTCAATTACCCTGGCGCTGTTAAGAACCTTTTACAACAGACCAGCCAATATAAATTAAAAATACTGGCGATCCAGTAAATGAATTGGCTTGGAAATGATATTCAAGACATGAGATCACACACAATATTCAAAAGTGGGAATCCTACTGGAAAAACGAGAGCTCGGAGGGGCCTTTATTTATATTTGATCGTCGAAGCGAGTGGGCGTGCGCGTAAATTGTGCAGCATTGAATTAAAGTATCAAATAGCGATTACTCTCAAGAATAGTGACCTAGATATCGTGAGTGTGTTGATCTGCAGATTTTGTGAACATAATTATTTGCATCGTAATCCACTAAAAATTAATAAAACTTTGCAAGTGCAGCGACTGTTTATACTGTTGAGTTTCAAAGTGGGTCTCAGATAATTTAGTAGAACTTGATTAATAATTATTGTTTTGTGTGCATAACAGTTATACTGACCTTGACAGTGAAATTATTCTTGGGAAGCTTATATCAACAATGACTGTAAAGTGCAGCCTGGCAAATTGTATTGCGTTTGACAATACATTCAAATATGTTTCGTGCAGAGCCTTCTGCAATCGTAAACTACATGGAGCTTGCATGGATGCACCAAGAGATTGGTAGCATCCCTACATGGATAAACATTTCATCTGTTCGGATTGCCAAGGTTTTGAATACTTATTGAAAGCCATGTACGACAAATTAATTGGATATATCGACAAACTCCATGAGGAGAATAATCAATTGATTAGCAGCACTCACAAAGTCGAGCCAATGATGAACATTTTGTGGAAATGGCTAGCAGCTTCGATGATTTGGCAATTACACCGTCCAACAGCAACAAGAGGGTATATAAAGCTCTTGAAATGTTTGAAAACCAAATCGCGTCCATCGTTTAAAAATTATCCAGCATTCAACATTATAATCAGGATGTAGAGCTCGAGAAATCATCATTTTTTCAAGTGAAAGTGTTGAAATTGTTGAAAAATCATGGCATGATTCTGAATAATGTAGCGTTGTCATTTGGATCATCGGAAATTCTGTCGAAAGTGAGAAAGATTGAAGATAGACTAAAAACAATAGTAGATTACTACATACATCTGAATACGCTCCAAAATCCAATTTTGTTTATAAAATGGGAACATTCTGGTCCGAAGAAGATTGAAAGCAAAGAATTTAGCAGCTAGAACATATGAACTCAAACAATGTTCTATGTTCCACAAACAAAGAGTTAGATTACCGAGTCTTTTTCATGCAGAAAGCTCTGAATAACTGTAATGCAGCTTAAATTCAGAAGATTATTGAAAATATTCTTTTAATCAAAAACTGCAGGGTTGAAGAGAGACCACAGCAGAGCAAACGAAAGCGTCGCTTCAAGGTTTTTATTCCATCACAATATGCCTGGTTCTTCTCCAATATTATGAAAGAAGCGGTAGCTACTCATGGAATGGTATGGTATTCAAGAAGTGGAGAACCATCAACAGCTCAACATTACCTAGCACTACCTGTAATAATATGGTATGGGGCGACGCTCTCAGCAAGGAGGTATACCGAAAACGTTTGGCACAGGTACAGAGAAAGGGAGCACTGAGAATTGCATCTTCATATCCAACAGTCTCCGACTCGGTGGTGAGAGTGGTTGCAGGCGTGATACCTGTCACCCTCCTTGCTTGAGAGCGCCGCGCTATTTACCTGCGCCGAAACGAAGATGCGAGGGAGATAGTTGTCCGCGAGGAGAGACATTGCTCGCTCAACGATTGGCAGCAGTCTTGGGTGAATTGCACGAAAGGAAAGTGGACTGCGCGCCTCATCGCGGATGTGAGACCGTGGCAAAATTGAAGGCATGGCGAGACTGACTTCTATCTGACCCAGCTTTTAAGCGGGCATGGGTGTTTTCAGTCTTACCTGCACAAGATCGGTAAGTCACGGTCTCCCGATTGTCGGTTTTGCTCAGGAGAGGAGAACAATGCCTGTCACTCATTTTTTGCGTGTACAAAATGTGTCAGACTGCGAAGGGAACTCTACAGGGAGACGGGAGAGCTCACCTCGGATAATATAGTTGTGGTGATGCTCGAATCGGTTGACAAATGGAACCACGTGGCACATTATGCTCGGGCAGTCCTAAAATATAAAAGTGACTCACAGCAGCTGGGGGCGCTTGAGCTGGGGGATCGCTTTTCTGGCATTTCCTCTTCCCCTTTCCCCTCCCGCTAGGAAAGGGACTCCCCAACTTGGATGCGCCCCACGGCGTAACAAAACGAGACCTCGCCCGAAGTAATGTGTCAAACGGTTCCAGGCAGGGTTCTCAGGTTGACAGGGGAGGTATTCAGTGGGTAGTCCAGTCGCGCATGGGAGTCCTACATTCTGTGCATAAATAGCATTCACCTCCCTACCACAAAAAAAAAACTACCTGTAATATACAAACAGTAAGTAATTTCACTAGTGTTTCTTAGTATACTGACCATACTTTACCCACAATTTTATCTGAACTATCCTTAACACTAATGCATTGGCAAGTACCGTTGCTATTGCACCAGCAGCACCAGATAACATTAAAAATAGTAGCGTTTCACAAAATTCAACTAACTTAGAGTCGAAAACTTTGCAAAACTCCTCTAAATCGAGTGTAACTCTTGCCACGACGGGAATATCTTCTAAACCACTATCGAAATACGAAAATTTCATCCATGACGAGATTCAAACACCCTCTTTTTTGGGCTCAATACACCTTCCACAGTCTTCTGTGCCCAGAGATAACAATAAACCTTTTCTAGATCCGCTTTGCCCACCATCCATAAAAACTAATCAACTCTGGGGCAGATTTAGAAAATAGATATCTTTTATCGAGATTCAAAGACCACAACATCGATAAATGTATTCGACTCTTTTCAGCATACACACATAAGGCGCCAGATATGACATGTATCCACGGAAAAACCCAGACCAGCCTCAAAATCATAATACAAAGAGTAGGTCTCCCTATGGATTATGATTCTCTTCGTGGTATGTATCTTCGCATTTATGAAGATCTGGGAATTACTTCAGATCAAGCAAAAGAAGACCTCGAATCGTATGCGTAACATGTCAGCTCAAACTACATTTCCTTGCTTCAAAGGACTAGAAAACAATACAAAAAATTTTTTCGTCCCCAATAAGATGCGCATTAAATAGAGCCTAAAATTGTTCTACCAAAATTGCAGTGGTATGCGATCTAAATTAAGCCAATTATTCCTTGACGCGAAATCTTGCCATTTTCAAATTTTATCCCTGACAGGAACCTGGCTTAACAATATTTACAGAAATGAAGAAATCTTAGACAGTGATTGGACTATCTTCAGAGATGATAGAGGCTATCACAGCACTGGACAATCAAGAGGGGATGGCGTATTAGTTGCGGTTCACAACTCCCTTTCAAGTGAGCTCGTAAGCACCACCTAATATAAATTATTCCAGCATAGGATAGTTCATATATCAAAAAAAGTTTAGCTTATATCTTGGCGTGTACTACGTCCCCAAAACTCTTCTTAAATCGTCTATCATAAAGTCATCGAAACCATTTCTTCTCTAGCTACATCTATTAAAGAAGATGACATAATAATTATTACTGGAGACTTTAATCGACCGAATTTGAAATTCGTAATTAACGAAGTCTATGATCGTCTTCTCCCAATCAATCTACTTGACACTCAGGATTTTAACTTGATAAATAGTTTTTTATGGCAACGACCTGCAGCAAATAGCTCCGACGCATAACCAACATGGAAATTATTTTGACGTAATATTTACTAATTCATATGACAACGTAGTGGTCAATCCAACCGATGACAAATAGCATCTTTTTTTAACAGCCTTCATCACTTTGCACTTACTATTGAGATTCCCACCACTGGTACAGGGTTATCCATTTCGTGGTTGGGAAAGTGTAACCCTGCCATTTGACATTTGTCAAAATCAAATGTCATCCAAAGCGTATTTCTTTTAGTTGCCATTTAGAAATATCGATTGCTTTACAGTCAAAGAATGCGTGAAAATTATTCAATTTTATTATAAAAATGGTGATTCTGCTGTATCAACATTTAGGGCTTTATGAGCCGATTACGGTCGACATAATCGACCTACACAGCAAACAATTTCGAACACTGTGAGGAAATTTGAAGAGACTGGATTGGTTATTGATATTGCAAGGCCTGTGCATCATCGCAACATTTGTCCTGCTGAAAATACCGCTGCCGTTGCTCAAAAAGTGGAGGAAGACCCAAATTTGTCGATTCCTCGACGTGCTCAACATTTGGGCTTATCTTACGGCTCATTGTGGCAGATTTCGCATTTGGATTTGCATCTCCATCTGTACGAAATCCCACTCACTCAAGAACTTAAGCCTGAAGACCATACACAACGCAGAATGTATGCGGATTGGGCGATTTTTCGAACGAAATTTTCTTTAGTGATGTGGCTCATTTTTCGCCCAGTGGTTACGTAACTAAACAGAATTGCCGCATATGGGGCTCTCAAAATCCTCAAGTCATCGCAGAAAGGCCTTTGCATCCGGAAAAAGTGACCGTTTGGTGTGCATTATGGTCTGGTGGTGTTATTGGCCCGTCTTTTTTTGAAAACGATTAAGGAAGAGCCATTACAGTCAATGGTGACCGCTATGGACGAATGTTAACCGATTATTTTTGGAGAGAAATTGAAGATTATTATCTGGAGAACATGTGGTTCCAACAGGATGGAGCCACAAGCCATACAACACAGGCTAATCGAGCACTTTTGCAAGAGAAATTTCCAGGACGCGTAATTTTGAGATTGAGTGATGTCCATTGGCCTGCAAGATCCTGCGACCTAACAACTTTGGATTTCTTTTTATGGGGCTTTGCGAAAGATTGTGTTTATGCGAACGATCATCAAAATCTTCAGCAATTGTAAACCAATACTCGTGAAGTTATGGCCGAGATATTGCCGGAAATGTGCCGAAAAGTCATTGAAAATTACCTCAAAAGGGTTGAGGCCTGTAAGAGGTCCCTTGGACGACATTTGAATAATGTTGTATTTTATGTACAATGGCAAAGTTTAACCTTTATATTAGATAAACAATTTTGTTTCCATCTGAATATTTTATGTCTTTTCTTCAGCTTTACTTTCCCAAGCGTAAAATGGATAACCCTATATTTCTAACCCTATTTCATACAAAATTTCAATTGTATACGACTTTCGCAATGCTGATTATGAAAGAATTTAAAAACATCATTGTGCTGTTGATTGGAATTGTTATCTTTTGATGCTAGATCTAGAAGAAGCTTTATCATGTTTTTACTGGATAACTCTTGATGCCGTTGAAAAGATTGTAGAGTGCTGTAGGCGGAAGTGCGCTACGTTTTTATTTTTGGTTGTAAAATTGTGAAAAATGAAAATTTTTTCTTAATTTTGTTTTTAATTGCAAGGGTATTCCAAAACACAACTTGCCGTCATAGTAAATGCTTGCAATTAAGTTTTGAAGTATTTCTCTTTTTAAATGGAAAAAAAGTGTATTGTTACATGTACAAATAATTCTGCGCGCTACTGTCGCAATTGTTTTCATAACAATTAAGAACATCGACAAAACGAATTTACTCGAAACCACGAGAACCTACCAAGCAAGAACAACATCTGAGAGTGAGTCACCGCTCCATTCATTCACTGCTGGAATGTTCCCGCTAATTCACCAATGTACGAGAACTGAGTTGAATGATTAGAGACCCTATATAAAGGCGAGCTGAATGAATGGGAGGATCATTCATTCGACCGCGATAAGAACTGCGATAGTGTGTGGGGAGCGATATTGTTCGAGTAATAGAAAAGTGATTTTCGTAATAGTGAAGTGATTAAGAGGACAATTGCGATAAGAAATTTATGGACAAGTGTTAGATTTTTAATAGTGAAAATTAAAATTAGTGAAAGTGTTAAACTGATTATTGTGCATTTTTGTAATTAAATAAACTCTTTTAACTTAAATTAAAAGACATTGCGTTTTAACTTTCCCGGAACATTAGAATTATTGGCCGCGAACCATAACACGCGACAGTATTTTCCGTGTTTTCCGAAAGTGTAGGAAGAAGTGGGCCACCCGAATTTTTATCTGAAAAAATGCTGCTAAATGCTACAATTTCTTGTCCTGGGAGTTTTAAATGGCGCTGATTACGAATCCGTTGTCAAATTTGAAAAACCAAAATAGTTCACCCGTAATAAGGGTTAAAAATTGAAAAACAGTGACTTCAATAATAATTTTAATCTAATGTCTGGTAAGAAGGAGTAATAAAGTTGGAATGACAATGGTGTTGCAAAAAATACATTTTGCAGTGTTCAAGTATAGATCACAGGTGCGATTGACACACGCGAAGTCGATGCAGTTGGTCATATCGACGCACTTTAAGTAGAAGGGTGTGTCGCAGTTATCGCACACGATGGAATTTTTTCTTGTCAGCTTTGCTGGCATCAATTTATTGCAAACCATGCAAAAATTGATGTCTTCAACTAAAGAAACCGAAGACTTTCTTTTTTTGCCTTTTTTCACAGCTGATTGTGAAGAATTGGTCTTTTTGGAAACGTTCGTTGGTGTCTGCGATTTTTGACGCCATGCAGCTTCTTTCGTGACCTCTCTATTTTCAGGGGATGTAATGATGCTGCTTCTCAGCAATTTGCGCCACGATTTGATTTCTGCTTCGAAACACCATAACCAAGCGGTCCAATAAAGTCCAATATTGAACGTGTTGCTGATGTAGACGCGGTTGAAGTAGATGTTGTTGACTCTTCTCGCACTCCAGGCTCTTCTTCAATTCTAACAACAAGTTGTTGAAGTTCGTCATCCTTCTGAACAACTAAATTTTCCGCTAAGGGTTGCAGCCACAAAATCGCCCTCGTCAAAAACTTCTGGATTAAATGGGAAAATTCCGGTTTTCTCAAAACCTACAGCAATGTTTCGTGTGCTGAGACTGTTATGCAGGGCAATGGCAACAGTTTCAGGTACATGCTGGATTTCCAGTGGCAAACCAATATGGTTATTTCACCATGCATCGCATTGAATATAGTAGAATCTTTTAACCGGTCCAAACACACCAACGTCTAAAGGCTGAAGCCGATGGCTGCAATGAGGCAGCAGGGTCAGAATGGTGATACCATGTTCAAGGACGAGATCAATAATTTCAATAGTGACGTGCAATAGATGATTGTCCATTAACAAAAACAAAGGATTCTCTTTTGACGCATGTGCAAATTTGACGAAGTGTCGCATAAACTGGGCAAAGTCAACGGCAGTCATTCACCCTGAGCCATTTGCGAAGGTAACGGCGCTTGGTGTGGCATTGTACATGAATGATGTTTTTTTATTTTTCGCGGGAACAAGTAAAAAGGAGGAATGAAATCTCCACCACCACTAACAGCCGTCACCATCGTCACATTTGTACCACGTTCTACAGATGAGTGCAAACGAACCCTCAAACCTTTTGCAGCAACGATTTTAACGGTTTTCGTCGGAACCTTAGGGAATCCGGTTTCATCTGTATTCCAAATGTGGACTGGAGAGAATGGATGTTGATCCAACACAGCACGAAGCAGACGGAAAAAGTCGTCGACAGTTTGCTCTATTCTCCTGGTTGATATTGGCGTGCGCAAAGAGAGGCGTGGGTGGCGTTTCATAAAGGCGTAATACCAATCTCTGCTGGCCATGTCCGTTTCATCCCATCCGTCCGGGTAATCGATTCCCATTTTCTTGGCATACTGAAAGGCTACCTTGCCTATGTTGTTTATGGTGAGACCATAGTGTAGTTTAGAGCACTTGATGATGTATTCATTCAGTTCTTTTTCCTGGGCTGCAGTGAAAATCTGTCAATAAACGAAATAAAAACATTCGCTAAAAAACAAAAAAATTCTACAGATATGGTAGTGTATAGAAAGCACGATCCACAAAAAAAAAAATCAAACAATTAAAAAATTGAACAATTATTGAAAAACAATTTGTCAACTAATGATAAGTAAATATACAGTTGACAAGAGATAGAGAAATGCAAAAAAATATCTACCGTTGTTCTACCGTGTGCAGGTCGTTCTTGTAAGATACCAACAATTGTCGGTAACAGTGGCAAAATCTGGATATCGGTCGGTCGCAAGTTTCAAGTAGCGTTGTAAAGACGATCTGCTAACATCGGTAGCAGCAGAAGCAACACGCTCCGATATTTTATTTATTTTCACTTGCTTTATAGCAGCAGTCAATTTTTCATAATTCACCTCTTTTTTGGGAGTTTCCTTTTTTTTGGGAGGCATGATGGTTAAAATGATAAAAATAAGTAAAAAAGACATTTGCATAATTGATAAAAACACTTTACTGTGAAAAGAACGGCATTACTCAAGTGGCCCACTTCTATCTACAAGAGCCTTTTTTTGCATATGCATCCTAAAAAACACAATGTCAATTATGGGCAAAAATCACTTTGCATTTCAAAGATTATATATCCAAATAACATATGTACCTGAGTTTTTTCGTTAAAAATGAGATGAGGGCGTACGAGGGTAAAAACTTTCTCGGCGAAATTCTTAGTGCGTTTCCCTTTACAGTGCGAGAGTATGTTTATAACCTCAAAATGCTTCCAAAAAGTGAACTCGCGTCAAAATACGATTAATTATGTGGGCGGTTTGACATAGATGTCACTAGTCTTACAGATATTCGGGTGGCCCACTCCAACCTGTGGCCCACTTCTGTCTACAGCACTTTACCAAAAGTTAAGAAAAAATTGTAGTTTTCGGAGCCTTGGCTAAATGGCGATCTTAGATATTTACGAAATCAAAAGAATAAATAATATAAAATGATTATAAGAAAAAAGAAGTGGCAGCAATGCTATTCAATAAAAATACAATGAACTTGCTAGTGAATTCTAATCAAAATCTCGAGAAGCATATGAATTATATGTTAATTTGATTGGCGAAAATATCATTAAAGATCCAAAGAAATTCTTTGATTTTGCAAACGTCAAGGTTACCCGTCATATCTGTTTTTTAGAGATTCTCTTTCTGACTCCTCAGAGCAAATCTGCAAGTTTTTTGCAAGTTATTTTCAAGAGGTTCATTATAACCCTGGGAAACCAAGAAATCCGATTTCTGAAATGCCGTGCTCAACAACTTTGATTACAGAAGTTTATATTTTTAAGAAAGAAATAGCTCATGCAATTGCGGGTTTGGATTCAAATAAGGGACCCGGTCCTGATTTTATTCCTCCTAGCTTTCTGATCTAGGGCGAAGAACAATTAATCGTGCCTTTCTTCATCATTTTCACTAAATCCCAATCTAGCGGCATCTTTCCTTCTTACTGGAAATCTTCGTACCTAATACCAATCCATTAAAAAGAATGGTAAAAGGTGTATATAATATTACAGTTGCATTGCTTTATTATCAGCCAATCCAAAGCTCTTTGAACAGATGCTTTGCAACAAGATCTCTCCTATTATAGAATCGCGGCTAAATGAAGAGCAGCATGAGTTCAGAAGAAATAGATCTACTACCGCCAATCTCCTGATTATGACATCAAGTATACTGGATGGAAAAGGGTGTCCAAATTGATGCAATATATACCGATTTTAGCAAAGCATTTGGTCGTGTAAATAATGAAGTTTTGATAAGCAAGCTTCGTCATTTTGGATTTACTGGCCTTTACTCAGTTGGATCAATTATTTCTTTAAAGACCGTACTCAAGTTGTCAAATCTTAGGGAGGATTATCCAAAGAAATTCATATTCTTTCCGAGGTTCCTCAAGGAAGTTATCTTGGACCACTTTAATTTAATATTTTCATATCGGACCTGATGTACCTAATCTTTTTTATGCAGATGACCTGAAAGTTCACTACCTTATATCTTCTTTGTCGGATATGATCTTCCTTCAGTCTAAGCTTTACACTCTCTCTGATTGGTGCAATAATAATCAACTTTCCTTAAACTTGGGAAAATGGCAGGTGATAAGTTTTTCAAGAAAAAGGAGCCTTCTTTTATTTGACTATCACATCAACAACATAACACTGAGTAGAGTCGATAGCATTGGGAACCTTGGTGTTTTTCTGGTCCAAAAGCTTTGATTTAAGCTACAGTACGATAGAGCTATACCTAAGGCTAATAAAATGCAATGTTTCATCAAAAGAAGAGCTAAGGAATTAAAGAATATTTCGGTTACGTAATCACAATACATCTCATTAATTCAACAGATTCTTGAATATGCCATCCTGATTTCTAACCCTGTTTTTGCTATCCACGCTGATTCCTTTACGACTCTAGGAATTTCCACAGCACACCATCATATAGCTATCGGCTTCAAGTACTTCATATGGAATCACTAGATTCTAGGAGAATGACGATATCTGCATGTCTGGCATTTGATCTTCTGAGAGACAATATTAAGTTTCAGTACATAGCAAAAAAATTAATTTGAATGAGCTCCTTAGAATCACAAGACAATCACCAATACTTATCGTAGGTCGCCATCACACTATCTATGCAGACAATGAGCCAATCAACGTTTGTTGTAAGGCAGTCAACAAGTTTAATAAACACTACTCCCCATCCATTTCCAAAGCCTTATAACCTTGTATACATGATGCGCAAAAGAAGGACGAGATAGTGCGGGTACTCTTCCCCCCTCCGCTGTGATGGTAAAACAGTAGTTCAGTGTCCACTCTTCACACAGCAGGAACTGGAAGAGGCAATCCTTTTGTTGAAAGTGAGGAAGGCTCCACGTCGAAATGGTGTTCCGGCTGAGGTGTTGTGGCTTGTCTATCACTATCGTCCTGACTTGCTGCTCAGCTTGCCTATGGACAGGGCTTTCCCGGTACGAAAGAAGGTGGCGAGGCTCGTGCTGATCAGCAAGTGGAAAGGAAATCCTGAACCGCCATCTGCATACCGCTCGTTATGCATGCTAGACACGGCTGAGAAAGTGTTAGAGAAACTCATCAAGGGAAGATTTACTGACCCGATTCGTGCAGCTGGAGACCTATCTCCTCGCCAGTACGGCTTTAGAGCAGGACGTTCTACCATTGATGCGACTGCAGAGGTGGTGTAAGCGGTCCAAAAGGCAATGGCATATAGTCGCACCAAGCGACGGATTGTCCTGTTGGTGACACTCGACGTCAGGACCGCCTTCAACTCCGCTAGATGGGTGGATATTCTGGATACTCTGGAAAACCCTTTTCAAGTTCCAGAATATCTAATGCGGCTTTTGAGGAACTACCTAAAGGGCCGAAGCCTGCTCTACGACACGACACAGGGCCAACGAAGGATAGAAATTGCATCGGGTGTTGCCCAGGGATCTATCCTTGGTCTGGACCTGTGGAACGTGTCTTACGATGGACTACTGAGACTTGAGATGCCAGATGAGTCACGCTTGGTCGGCTATATGGATGATGCTGTTGCTCTGGTGGCTGGACGCACCATTGAACAGGCCTAAATTGGGCTAGGTATGCTAATCTGCTAAGTGATTGACTGGATAACTGCTTGTGGGCTCAGTCTAGCACTGGGAAAAACCGAAGTGGTCATCCTGACAAAAAAGAGAATCCCTAGAGTAGGAATGATCAGTATTGGAGATATTCGAATCCAATCAAAGCCATCGGTAGAGTACCTGGGGCTATTGATCGACTCAAAGATGAGTTTCTCTGAACTAATCAGGGCAATGGCTGAGAAGGCTTCTTCGGGGACTCAGCCCATCAAGAAAACGCCTCTTGATGAGTGCTGTAGGTTCAGTGCGGCTGTACGGGGCAGAAGTATGGGGTGACGCTTTCAGTAAGGAGTATACCGAAAACATTTGGCAAAGGTACAGAGAAGAGAGCACTGAGGATTGCATCTTCGTATCCGACAGTCTCTAATTCGGCGGTGAGAGTTATTGCAGGCGTGAAACCTGTCGCCCTCCTCGTTAAAGAGCACCGCGCTATTTACCTGCACCGAAACGAGGATGCGAAGGAGATGGTCATCCGCGAGGAAAGACAGCGCTCGCTTAACGCTTGGCAGCAGTCTTGGGTCAATTGCACGAAGGGAAGGTGGACTGTGCGCCTCATCCCGGATGTGAGACCGTGGCTTAATCGAAGGCATGGTGAGACTGACTTCTATCTGATCCAGCTTTTGAGCGGGCATGAGTGTTTTCAGTCTTACCTGCACAAGATTGATAAGTCACTGTCCCCTGAGTGTCAGTTTTGCCCAGGAGAGGAGGATAATGCCTACCACTCATTTTTTGCGCACACAAAATGGGTCAGGCTGCGAAGGGACCTCTATATGGAGAAGGGAGAGTCCACCCAAGATAATATAGTTGCGGTGATGCTTGAATCGGTTGACAAATGGAACCAGGTGGCACATTATGCTCGGGCAGTCCTAAATTATAAAAGTGACTCACAGTAGCCGGGGACTTTGGGGCTGGGGGACAGTTTTTTCTGGCACTTCCTCTCTCCTTCTCCCCTCCCGCTAGGAAAGGAATCCTCCAGCTTGGAAGCGCCGCACAGCGTAACAAAACAAGACCTGGCCCGAAGTAAGATGTCAAACGCTTCCAGGCTGGGCTCGCAGGTTGACAGGGGAAGTGTTAAGTGGGTAGTCCAGTCGCTTCCTTGCGAGCATGGCAGTCCCACACTCTGTGCGTAAATGGCATTCACCTCCCGAACACAACACAAAAATAGCCTTAGATAAAACTAATATCCTGAAATTCCTTTCAAGAAAAATGTTTTGCTTTCAACTTTTATATTTTTGTATTTTTTATTTTTTTTTTCATTGTAAGGATATGTCTTGCTTGGCAAATGAATTAAAAATGAATAAATAAATAAATTATTGTATACAAGGAGTTCAAATGTCACGTTAGTGATTTTAAGGCAATAAACAAACGGTTGTGAGCGATCCCTATAAAAGCGAAATTTTTCAAAATCTGGCTGATCAATGTTCACGCTCTGACCGAAAAAAAAGGATGACGGAACGCAGGAAATGACCACAATCAACAAAGATTTGTCGGTCCATTGCATAGAAACGAAGCAAAAATAATTCTGGGTGATTTTAACGCTAAGGTTGGCAATGAGATATCTATCGCAGAACGAATGGAGGATATAGCCTCCACGACAAAAACGGCTAGTGCCTGATTGACTTTGCATGTTGCAAAAATCTAGCCATACGTTTGAATTGCTTTCCACATTCACGCATTCATAAAATGACCTGGGTATCACCGGATGGAACCGGATGGTTCTGATCTAACAACGTTGGGCCTCGAGCGTACATGACGTCCGTACACACCGAGGAGCCAATTTTTATTCAGATCATTATTTGATCAAATTATCCTAGAGATGTCATGACATCGAAGGGCTCCAAACAGTGTCTGTGGCCAAAAATTTCACGGAGACCCTTGACAACCAGCTGGCTCCCATCTTATCAGACGCATCGTTGAAGACGAGCAACGGGCTCTGGATGGAAATGAAAGCATTAGACGATAAGAAACAGGTGTACAAAAAATTTGTAGGTAGAGAAACCAGGATGGAAATAGAACACTTCGAAAATCTCAGAAGAGCAGCGAATAAGATAATTAGAATTAAGAAAATAAAATACTATGACGACAAATTGAGAAGTATCCATGTAAGTCTAGCGAGAAACAACACCAGACAAGTATACAAAGTAATAAAAAGCCTGAAACGTGGTTATTGGTCCAAAATCACGCTCTGTCGTGATGACATTGGCAATACCATCGCTGATGAAAACAAGATTGAGGAAAGATGGGCATCATATTTCAAGAACCTCCTTAGTCTTCCACACAGCTCCAGAACACTGGAGTCTATAGATGTTTACGGAGAGCTCCTATTGACCCCACCAACTCTGGATGAAATTTGTTCCGTCATCAAAGCCCAAAAGAGTAATAAAGCACCTAGCGTCGATGAGATGCCAGTGGAGCTCATCAAATATGGTGGCAGCAGTGTTCATAAAGCTATTCACAAAGTCATCCAGCACATTTGACAACAAGCACATATGCCAAAAGAATAGAGCCAATTCATTATACTCCTTATATACAAAAAAAGTGATGAGTTACAGTGCAAAAGTTATAGAGACATATTACTACTTTGTACGGCATACAGAGTTTTTTCAAAAACCGTAGAAAATCAAATCGGATTATACGCTAACAGTATTATTGGGGAGTATCAAGGCGGTTTTAGAGTAAGCAGATCGACTATAGACCAATGTCCACTATTAAGCAGGTACTTGCGAAATGCTGGAAGTTCAACATAAACGTGCACTTAATTTTCGTTGACTTTAAGTAACCATACGACAATATAGTTGCTTAAAGTCCGGTTTACCGGTCCGGTTTACCAAAATGACAATGACGTCGCCAACCTCCCAAGTCTGCATCAATAACCAATTCAGCGATGCCTTTGACAAAAATATCGGACTAAAGCAGGGAGATGGGCTGGCCCCATTGCCATTCAATTTGGCTCTGGAGTACGTCATAAAAAATCTATCTGTCGATACACGTGGCAAATTACCATACTAGTCAAGCTAAGTAGTAGCCTATGCTGATGACATCATTATTTTATCACTGTTATTAACAACTGCGAAAAAACTCTTCCTGAAACTCGACAGCTAAGCAAAACTAGTAGGGCTACAAAGCAGTGAGAATAAAACAAAACTCATGACGCAGTCAAGGAAAAATACCTCAAACACACAAAATATCACCCTCGGTGAAAACAGTAGCGAAAATGTGAAAAAATTTGTTTATTTAGGTGCCAAAGTAATAAGACGACATACGCCGAAGAATAGAACTCGCAAATTAAGTATTTTATTCACTATTGACAATCTCGAAGATCAGCTGCGTACACAGGAAAAAACAATGCTCCGAGTATACAAATCTGTGATAAGACCAGTGTTATGCTATGGGTGTGAAACATGGACCCTAACCCAAACTTCAGCAAATATATTGAACGCTTTTGAGCGACGAGTCCTGTGGCAGATAATCGGAGCGAAGCTAGATGGGAACCAATGGCGAATCTGGTACAACCATGAGCTGTATGAAATTTTTGACGAACCGGAGGTCTCAACGATTGTAAGTCTGTTGAAGCTGCAATGGGCTGGCCACATGAATTGTTTGAACGAACATCGGATACGCAAAAAGGTATTCATTGGGAAAACTGCAGGCTGGAGACCAGTGGGGAAACCGAGGAAATGTCGGTCTGACTCGGTCGACGAATACCATTCATCACTGTTTGGATTTCAAAATTGGTGGACGCGGTCAATAGACCGAGACAGTTGGAGGTGCTTTTTGCTGGAAACAAACGCCGGAGAGGGGCTGTACTACTAGTACTACGAAGAAGAAGAAGAAATGTTGTACGGCTTTATAACTTTAAAAAATAAAGAATCATGTAAATGTAATCATTTGTCACTTGCCTCAATAAATTTGTTTTACTCCAAATTTGTTTTTACTCAGATGGTTATCTAGTTGGCTATCGTAGCCAATCATTGGGGCAGTTTTCTGGCATTTTTTTCGAGTGGAATTTATTTGTTTTTAAACCCACATTCGCCCTACCTTTTATTAACTTGTTCATTTTGAGGCAATATTTAGGGTTGATCTAAGCTGAGAAGTATATAAATGAGAAACTTACTCCAAGCCTACAAAAGGGTGACTTGCGTTACTGGCAAATCTAATCCACTAAAGCAACTGGAGAATTTTGAAGTGTGAATTGAAGAGAAATCGTAAGATTCGAAATATGCCTACATAAAGTTTTGTTGGAAGACTATAGGAATATGACAGATGACAAAACTGTAGAAAATCTTACATGGCTGCTATGCGATCAACTTGGAATTAGAAAATGCATGAAAATACATTCTCGTGGGCAAAGCGGGTTTATTTTGAAAATTCTATGAAGATTCAAGTTGAATTTGACTTTGTGTCAATCGGGAAACTTCAAATCATCCACTCATGCTAACTCATAGGGGTACGACAAATGGACACCACTCGGATTTTGCTCAATTTATTTGAAGTAATTCAATATACTTGTATATAGCTTGCGATATGGTAACTTCAAAGTTAATATAATTCAAAATGAGTTTCCAGTTGCATTTTCCAAGTATGAATCGTAAAATTGAAATAACTATTGTAGTTTATCAATAAGTTGAAAGATTCAATAGGTAAGATTGATGACAAGCGACGTTATAATCCTGAGTAGCTCTTTTGAACTTTCGGGTGCCAAAGAGTATTTAAATAACGCTAGCAAAAAAAAAGCCACAATACATCAGCTGCTTGACCTAGTTTATCTACCCCCGAGAAATTAAATTAACTCAGCTAATAAGCTACTTCAAATTATATAATCTTCTTTACCTTTTTCATCATTTCAGTTCCGCCAACTATTAAAGAAGTTGTCAACGTAATGATGTCTCCTGTCGACGGTGATGTTACACTACAATGCATTACAGAAGTCTTCCCGAAGCCTCTCAACGGATGGCACAGAAATGAAAGTAATAACTTCTTAATTTTTTTCTTGTTTTTTTTTTTAACCTTTCCATCTACTTTTTATATTCATATAAAACACGATACCCTAACCGTGCATATTTTCTCCCTTTCCATATTTTTTTGGTTCATCGTCGTGTAAAATGTTTAGCGAAAATTAAAATTCATGATGGCTCCAAGTACAGCATCTCGGAGGCCCTTATTCGCAACTCTTACACATGGCAGCTAAATCTTACCATCAGGAGTGTACAAAAGAGCGACTTTGGCGTCTACGTTTGTTCGAGCGTGAACGCTTTGGGAAAACGCGAGGCGTATGTTAGTCTAAATGGTAATTTTCATAATGCATATGTGACACTTTGTAAAATTAGAATTTATTTACATGTTTAAATTAAATTTACCTTTTTGGTGCGGAATACGAGCGATATGATTTGAAATTAGTTTCAATTCAGTTAATTATCATGTAAGGCTTGAATCTAGGGCAATTATGAAAATGCAGAATTTATTCTGATGCAATTCTTTTCGAGCTTCATTTGTTAAAGCCATATAGCTTGCGTATCTTAAAAAAAACCTGCAAAAGGCAACAAACTTCACATTCAACATGAATAATAATGTTGATGAAAATATATGGAAATCCAGAAATATATTATCATAATATCTAAGGGTACAAAGAAATGAAATTTATTATAAAAAATTGATGGTAAGTTCATCAGTAGAACGAAAGTAAAAAAACAATGCTTTAAAAACCTTGTACTGTACTCGGATAGGTATATGTTACTGAGTTTGCCTAAGCAACGATTACCAATTTATAATTTTGTAGGCTATTGCTATATCATATGTGGAAAAACTCAAAGCATGCACTTAGATTACACGTTACAACAGGAAAAATGTCCTTTAGACGACGATACGTATTTTTTGGATATTTTTGACTGAAAATAACGCATAGGTAATTTTTTTGTGTGTGCTTTGTATCATTTTCCGAAAAATCCACAGTTTAGGTCCTTACATAAGCCTAAATGTTGGTTAAATAAAGGTAACTTCCTTATATGCCAGTAAAACAGGGCAGAGGATGGTGCTCTTAATAAAATTAAGGTGATTGCTAAGTTAGTTACGGTGGTGACATGCAAAGCTTGAAGCGTGGCGAGTTTTTATAGCAAAGGTATTTTCCTCATCACCAAGCATATGTGGTGCCAACATTTCTAGTACAAAATAAAGTTGAAGGGTTCACCGTCAAAGCAGTGAGATGGAAAGAGGAGAAGATTTTCTTCTTCCTACTACAATCGTCATCGTTATGCTGCGAAAACGATTGAAGCTGGCAGCAGATCCTTGTTGGGAGTAAACAACTGGTGGACAAGGTCGCGGAACCGAGATGATTCGAGGAGATTAATCCTGGGGCCCAAGACCCAGCTTGGGCTGTCGCGTCATAGATGATAATGATGATACTGATGACTGATAAATTAAAAAAATGCGAGATTTATGCTCACGTGAAGGACTATGCGGGCACAGTTGGTGACCCTGACGTGACACGGTGGAGAATAAACGCTAAGACGCTGAGTTTCAACTTGAATTCTTTTGTGTGTAGATCGTCAAGTGATGCTACATAAAATGGTTACTGAATCTAAGATAGAGACGCCAAATACTCCCAAAAACGATTAATCCGCCATAACTAATTGCACCTAGGTCTTAAACATTAAGCAACTTATTTGTCAAAGCATTGAAAATAACGAGATTCCCGATGTTTCATGAGCCGCATCCAGGGTTTTTGTTCAATCAAGTTGAAGCTTTCACACGCATCACTTAAAATAGGATAACACAAAGTTCACATATGTGATTCAGTATACGGAGGCAGATATTCTACCGCACTTCATCTTCATCGCACAAAACTCACTAGCTGAAAATAAATATGAAGCCATGAAGCAACAAATATTAACGGCTTTTGTGGAGTCCACTGAGTCTAAGCGGAGGCGCTTATTACAAGAACTGAATTTGGATGGAACGAAGCCAATGCATTAACAACATAGTACAGTAAATATAGCATTTACGGTCTAAGAAATGACCTAGTGGGATTTGACTTGATAAATCGATAGAGGGGCATAAAAAAAACTTAACTTCAGATTTCCGAAGTGATGCCCCCCCTGCTTTTGAGAAAATCCAAAAACATTTTGAAACGCGTTTTTCTCGGAATCTATGGGTTTTAGAGAAAAGTTTATCTAACAAAAAATGTTCAGGACACTGTTATCTACATTTTATCTCATTGGAGCAAAGTCGTCCGACTTAAAATACAAAAAGTAGGTGGCGCTAAAGTATCAAAAAAGTGGGTTTTGGCATTTTCAATAAAAAAAAATTATTTTTTTTATAATAATGTAAATGGGAAAGTTGTTCGTCATAAAATTATCTACAATTTTTGTTTAAACATTTTTTTTTGTAAAACTTACCGTTAACGAGCTGTAGGCGAAAAGATGCAGTGCAGCATAGTTAACGGTTAATGTTTCTATAAAATGAATGGAATACACGCATCGGCGCGGCACATAAATGTGCGACTTTTACACTTTGGCAAGCTCCAGCTCGTTAACGGTAAGTTTTACAAAAAAATTGTTTAAACAAAAATTGTAGATAATTTTATGACGAACAACTTTCCCATTTACATTATTCTAAAAAAAATATTTTTTTAATTGAAAATGCCAAAAAAAACCTCTTTTTTGATACTTTAGCGCCACCTACTTTTTGTATTTTAAGTCGGACGACTTTGCTCCAATGAGATAAAATGTAGATAACAGTGTCCTGAACATTTTTTGTTAGATACACTTTTCTCTAAAACCCATAGATTCCGAGAAAAACGCGTTTCAAAATGTTTTTGGATTTTTTCAAAAGCAGGGGGGGATCACTTCGGAAATCTGAAGTTAAGTTTTTTTTATGCCCCCCTATCGATTTATCAAGTCAAATCCCAGTAGGTCATTTCTTAGACCAAACCTATTTTTTCGTGCTATATTTACTGTACTAACAAGATCTTCAAAATACTGGCGGGGAGCAGGTAATAGATACAATGCTGCAATTGCAGCTACTGAAGCAGCTTCTGGTAAACATTCGTGTCATACTTGCGATATCGGTTGAGCTCGACATTGAAAAATTGGTGAGAATAGTGGATTTGATTATCGAATTTCGACACGTCCCAGTGTTGCAGCAGTACACAGAGAGTCGGCGAATGATTTTCTTTGCAGCTAGTGAATCGAATGATTACCTGACGTTGCGTACACCAAACCGTTCATCCTCCTGGCTGAGGACCAGAAGAGTGCAATCAAATTCACGAGACAACGACGGCATTATTGCGGTCCTCCATGCAAGTGAGCAATTAATGCTTAAGTGGATTTGGGAAACAAAATTTGTCGTTACAAATTACGTAGGCCAAGGATGATCAACTTCATTGTAATAATCGCCAAATAATAATTACTGATCGGAAAAGCTGAATTTTTTTCCCTATTGATACTGAAGCCGATATTTCAGCTCTGTCGCGGGCAAAATTTAAAACACTCCAGGAAAATTGAAGCATATGCCGACTAAAACATACGGCCAGAAACAAATGACACTTGACATCGGGCTTCGTAGACCCTTTGCTTGGAGATGTGTGGTTGGAAATGTAAGACAATCCGTAACTGGAGCAGCTTTGTTGCAACATTTTCACCTGATAGCAGATTTACGTCGAAAGAAGTTGATTGACAGCAAAACCAAATTAACAGCTAGCGTTAAATTTACCAATAAAGCCAATGCTACTTTTACTACAATTACAGAAAATTTGGACTATTACAATCCGGTGAAGTATTATACCAATTTGACTTTTCTATCTGATACTAGGAAGGATATGGCTCATGAAATTAACCACCTTATTTTAACGAAAGGCCCTCCAGTTACAGGAAAGACCATATGACTAACGCCTGAGAAGCTTAATGTACTCATAGGAAAGGCAGAATTCGAGTTTACGTTGCAACGAGGAATTCGTCTGCCATCAAGCAGTCAGTGGACAAGTCCACCAAACTTGATCCCACTAAAGACCGGTCAGTGGAAATCATATGGCAACTATCGGTGTTTGAATGCAATTATCATTCCAGGAAGATATTCCATCGATCATCTCAATGGCTTCTCTCACAGAGTGAGTGAATGCACAGCGTTTTTATCACTTGACCTGATGCTGCATCGAATTCCGGTAGCTCTTGAAGATTTCCCGAAGATGGCAGCTATAACACTTTTCGGCTTATTCAAATTTAAAGTTTGGTTTATGTAACGTAGTGCAAACCTTACAGCGCTGCATTGACTCCATTCTTCGAGGCCTAAATTTTTGCTATTCGTACATTGACGGTATACCGTTTGCTTCTAAAACCCATGAAGAGCACTGCGACGATTTGGGAACCATCCAAATTGATTGCGTGAAAATTGCCTATCTATTGGATAGTCTGCAAAGTATTGAGCCTTTTTCTATCTAGATGATGTTCGTTATCATATATCGGATAATACTAATCAGGTTAAGTCAAACCGACATGCGTTTAAAAGGTGACATTCCAGTCTATAATTTTTATATGAACAGTTTTGTATTTTGTCATTCGTGTCAAAAGTTGTATTCATCTAAAAATGAATGAAATTTCTTAAAAAAATTCGTTATATTTTACGATATCACTATGACCAAGGCGAAAATGCATCACAGGATCGTGACATTTTTTTCTACATTCAAGATACTTTATAAAAAGCCACAGCCAAGAGATGGTTCGCTTGCTTTCGTTCTGGAAATTTTCATTTCAAAGATGCACCTCGCTCAGGCCGACCAATCACTGAAAAAGACGATGAAATCTTACGAAAATTGAGGCAGACCAAAACATAAGCACCCATGACATTGCTAAGAAACTGAATATCCATCACCAAACAGGTTTGAGTCATTTGCGTAAGGCTGAATACACAAAAAAGCTCAACGTTTGGGTGAAAGGTCATTATCTTCCATCATGACAATGCCAGACTACACACATCTTTGATGACCCGGCAAAAATTGACAGAGCTTGGCTGGAAAGCTTTAATGCATTCACTGTATAGTCTAGGCCTTGCACCATCAGACCACTATTTGTTTCGGTTTCTACAAAACTTCCTTAATGAAAAGAAATTCACTTCAAAAAGAGACTGTGAAAATTACTTGGCCCTGTTTTTCGCCGATAAACCACAGAAGTTCTACACAGATGGAATAATGGCTCTACGCAAAAAATTACAAAAGACCATAGATAATAATGGACAATATATACTCAAAAAAAATCCATTTTAAATAAAAGAAATATTCAATCGAAAAATGACAAAAAAGGCTCAATACTTTTTATACTATCCAATATAAACTTAAAACAATTTACGTTTACGAGACCGACTATCAAAGCAGCCCCATTCAACAAGTGTTGAAATGATCTTCACCTTTTTTTGCGGTTGAGAGGTAAATGCCATTTATGCGTTAGGTGTGGGACTCTGATGCTAGCAAGCGACTGGTCTAGCATCTAAACACTTCCCTTGTCAACCCAAGAACTCTGCCTAGAACAGTTTGACACATTTTTTTGGGCTAGATCTCGTGAGGTGCCTTCAAGCAGGGTATTCTTGCTATAGCGCGAGCGAAGAGGCAAAGAGGAATTAGAAGACAAGCGATCCCTCAGCGCTGACTTGCGTGGATGCTGTGAGTCCCTTTTACTTTTCAAAACTGCCTGAACACATGGTTCCATTTGCCAACCGATCCAAACATCACCGTGGCTATACTATACACCACAGCTTGTCCCATTTTAAGCACGCAAAAATGTGTGGCAGGTTTCGTCTTCCTTTTCTAGGCAAAGCTGATAAGCGGGGGACCGTGATTTTTCAACTCAACTTTAAGAAGTAATCAACTGTGATGCAGTCCGGTAGATTTCTAGGATCGATTAATTTCTACCAAAAATAGCTAAAAAACGCAGCATTTACTCAAGCATCTCTCCATGAGTTCCTCGACGGAGCTAAAAAGAGACAACCATGAAATCGAATGGAATCTACAACCATATTCAGCCTTCAAGGAATGCAAACGCCAAATTACCAACGCCAAACACGACGCTTCTGACGCAACGATAGCAGTTATTAAGCAGTTAAACAACAATGTTTCGGAATGGCCCGAAATTTCTCGGAGAAGTTTCGTGAAGTGTAATACAAGTAAAGTGCATAGGAGTGGGAGCTTGTTCGCCAATGACTGAAGGATGGCAACTCGTAATTAAAACTGATCATAGGCCAAACATGTAAACAGTTAATCAAAAAGCTGACAAAGCTTCTCCGAGACAACTTAAGCAGCTGTATTTCATTGGGCAATTTTCAACAAACGTTGTCCACACAGCCAGTAGCGACAGCAAAACAGACGACTCACTTTCTCGAATTATTGCTATAATAATGCCAGTCACAGTAAGACAAGTATTTGACTTGTTTTATTAATTATCTCATCCCAGCGGCGTAGGTCTGCACTGAGTAGCTTTTATGTAAGAAGAATATGTGGCTAAGTATGTCAAAAAACATCCTCGAACGGGCTAGGACATAGGACATACCCCGCGTATCAACGAAGTAAAATGAGACGACATTGTAAGCCTGCACAAGGTCAAATTAAAATTGCTGATAGAAGATTAGGTCATGTGATACATATTGGCATTGTTGGATCACTAAATCAGTCAAAAGGATATTCGCATATTTTCATGATAATCGATTGACTTACATGATGGTATGAGGTGATTCCCATCAAAAAAATCTCAGCAGAAGTTATCGCGACCACATTTTTGTCAAATGGATTGCACACTTTGGAGCCCTAAGTATTCTAACGCCAGACCAAGGATCCCAATTTTAATGAATCCTGTTTCAACCATTAGTACACTTAGTGGGCTGCAGAAGGCTTTGAAGGTCACAATCATGTGTCACAGTAATCATGATTGGATTGAAGTCCTACCGACCGTTCTACTCACACTGCGTACGAGCATCAAAGAAAATATTGGCGCAACAGCTTGTGTATGGGACTACGCTATGCATTCCCAGTGAATTTTTCTTCAAATTCCGGAGCTTATAGATATTTCTGGTGAGCTTCCATTGACTCCACCTACTCTGAATGAAGTTTGTTCCACCATCAAGGCTTAAAAGAAGAATAAAGCACCGGGCATCGATGCAATTCCAGTACACCTCATTAAATATGGTGGCAGCGGTAATTAAAAAGCTATTCATAAAGACATACAGCACATTTGGGAATAAGAACATATGCCAAACATGTGGAGCCAACCAATTATATTCCCTATCCATAAAAAAGTGAAAAGCTACACTGCGAAAACTATAGAAGCACTGCTTTGTATGGCGCACAAAATATTTTCAAAAATCGCCTTCGAGCGTTAGGTCCTGGGGCAAATAATTGGAGGGGAGCTAGATGGTGAATTCCATCCACCCATTAGCTGTATGCAATTTTTGATAAGCCGGAGGTCTCAACGATTCTAAAGCTACGGAAGCTGCAATGGGCTGCCCACATGAAACGTATGGACAAACGAAGGATACCCAAAATGAATTTGTTGGGGGAGCCGAAGGTCGGAGACCAGTGGTGAACCCAAGAAAATGCTGGTCTGGCTCGGTCGATGACGAAAATTTATCGCTGCTGGATTTCGAAATTAGAAGACGCACTCAATTAATTGAGATGGATGGAGGCATTTGCTGCAGGAAGCGTAGGAAGAAGAGAGGTTGTAGTGCTACAAAGAAGAGGGTCTGCCGGGCGGCAGCAGTGTTTCAGGCCTTTTTCTTTTCAGCTTAGGAACAAATTTTAAAGTGGTAAAAATTACGTTTGTATTGCCCCAAAAATCAGAATAGTCTCTCGTGGGAAAGAATTTGAAAACAAACTGTTAGAAGCAAAAAACACAGCATGGCTGCTATTCAAATCAACGTGCTTATATTTCCATAGAAATGATAAAGCTGAAAAGTATGATAACCTTAAAGCAAACATTTATAAATATTTATTGTAAAAGTATTGTACTATTAATTTTGCATTGACCAGACATCGATTTTTTGGAGACAAATTCTAGCGATATTCTGAAGCTCCATTCTCTATACATCGGCTTTTGTTACAAAAGTTTCTTCCCTTAGGGTAACTAAAGGTAATTAACATAAAGGATTTTTTTCTATAAAAGGAACATCGGTTTTTTTTTATGATGGCTCATACACTTCGCCAACTCCATCAACTGACTGTAACCGGTGCTGACACCCGTACTTATCCTTTTAAGGGTTTTGTACTAAAATACAAAACCCTATTGCAATCACTACCTGTGTCTGCCTGTCCGTTCGTCCGTCCGTCTGTATGTCACAGCACTTTTCCTCTGAAACTATAGAGGCTACAGCCATGGAACTTTGTGGAAAGGTCAGAAGTGGTGACTCCTTGAAAGTTTTGGGGTGGGAAAATTTTTCAAAGGGTTTTAAGGAGTGTATCTCCGTGACCCTTTAACATTTTTTTCACCGTTTGTAGTTGAGAACGGTGTCGTTGGAAAGGTCTCAATGATATACTTTCAAAACAAGTCTTAAAATTGCCTTATCTGTACCACGAGGGACAGGGGAAGGGGAAATATACGAACTTTTCGCGTACCCCCCTCGCGATTGGACACCTTTTAGCCGAAAAATCTGAAAAAATCATGAATGTAGGCCTTTATGAGTACAAAAACAATAAATACATGAGAAGTCAAAATTTACTCAACTTTGTTAGTAATAGTATGATTTATCGATTTAACATTTTCTTGAATAAAATCTTAACGGGGGAGGAGCCCGACGGCTACCCTCCGTTGGGGGACCCCGGTGAGAGTTGCAATATGAAATTGGCGGCAATTTTCATTAAAAGGAGACAAACGAGTAACCGTAAACGAGTGGGCGTAAAACTTAAACAGGGGAAAACAAACAAGAAATGGTTCGACTTCGAGTTGAAAATCAGGAATTGAGACTACGACTCAAAAACCTCGAAGATATGTACGAGAGAGGGAAGAAAACTCAAGATGTAGAACCGGTGAAGTGAATCAATACGGAAACTAAGGCAAAGAAAGCTGTCAAACAAGCTATCACAGAAGAAATACTAAGTGCTGGAGGTAGTAACGACATGCAAAACTATTATGCAGCGCTGGGCGCACTACCAAAAGAAATGGACATTGAAGAATGTATTGAAGGTGACTCTAATCAAGATAACATGTCAATTTTATTCAGTACTTAAAAAATGAAAATAAAGAGAAGGAACCAGCTCGCAGTTCTGCTGCTCCTTCTCAAAAAGTTTCCAAAAATACAGAGAGTTCCACCAATTGACGTGTTCGGTCAAAGTAGACAGGATATGGTTCAGCTATTAGCAGCCGAAAATAAATTAACCAATTTCGAGATTTAAAGATTTAATGCTGAAAGATCTACAATTAGAACGAAATCACTGGTTGATTTCAAATCAGTTAAAATTCACTGAATTCTGGGGAGATTCCACGCTTCACGTATACCCGAAAAAGTGAGAAGAACCAGACATTTTTGTTGAAGGGCTTGGACTGCGGAGAAGATACCGTCTATCTTCTTCAGGTGCTCAACGAAACTGCACCTTAAATTGAATTTGTTTCCGTTAAAACCCTCGGGACAAGAATATCGATGGTAGAAAAAAAAAAGTACCACTTTATTTGATGCTGATTTCAAATAAGAGCAGTCCAAGTGCTCTTCAAGGAATAAGATACTTGAACTTCCGAGTGGTGAGGTGGTAATGTCTCTAGGGAAAAGAAATGAATCAATATTATCAGTGCCAAACATTTGTAAATTCGGCTGCCAATTGTGCCATGCATTATCGATGCATCAAGTGCAAGGACGTTCATGCTCGCGGTGAGTGCAAATTGGCACAGACGGAGCCAAAAGAGAAATTATACTGTGTTAACTGCGATGTTTTTGGTTACCCGGCATTATATCGTGGATGTTTCCGATATCAAGATGCGAGTGTAAAACTTGTTCCAAAGCAAACACAACTACACTGCAGAGTTTCAGCTCCAAACTTCGTCAAGCCCGGAGTATCATTTGCATTCGCCGCTAGACGACCAGCAGAAAATGCGGTGAAAAATGTAAATAATGCAAGTGGCAATAATGAGCTACTTTTTGAAACTTACCAGCAACTAAATTCTTTATCGGAGAGAAACGATAAACAACATTCAAAAATTAATGTTGTTTTTCATTGTTTAGGGCTTTCAAATGTCTCAAATAACTTGTCATCCAGTCACTTTCCCATGGATAGGATTCGTATCATCTCGATCAACGTTAATACCATTGTTACTATACATCGACATGATTTTTTCCTTGAATCTGTTGTTAAGCAAAAGCCTAACATCATGCTTCTCACTGAAACCCACTTCAATTCATGGCACTCCATGACATTCAAGGATTTTGAATTCGTAAGAAACGATGCCATCTCTCCCTTGATCGTTTACCCGGTGATGGGGAAGGTGGCATCGGGGTATTGGCTCGAAGGCCCGATTGTTTCCAAAATATTGAAAAAGTCGAATTCAAAAGCGTTGAATCTCATAAAGTGCCCGTTATCAAAATCTGACTGCCAGGTGGTAGGTAAGTAGCGCTGCCTATGCAACTGGTCGAAATGTTCTCAAGTTGAAAAGGGAGCTCAATTCCTTGTTTGGAATACTTGGATTAAAGAGGCTGCATTGTTATTATATTCTTGCTGGTAACCTGAACGCCAACCATACGTCATGGCTGGACTCCACCAATAATCCAAGAGGTGTATTCCTGAAATCGTGGATAATAGAGAACTAAATTTAATACAAGTACAGTCTATATGGTTCGGAGCTCCCAATATACCCCAGGACAAGTTAATATTTGGACTTCTGCACCGCTGACGCAGGACTTGAATTCAGTTTAATAGTCCTCAACGGAAACTGCAGGTGCTTCCTCACGATAGCGACCATAACGCACTCGCAATGGAAATCAATCATCAAAGGGATGATGTTTTATTCATTCCAGCTCAACATGAAAATTTTCGGGTGAATCTCAAAAACACAGACTGGAGAACATTTCTAAAGAAGTTCAACCGAGAGTACCAAAAGCAATGTTCCCCTTCTGATGATGGCAATACTCGCCCAATGGTTCCTAATGACAGGAATCTAACTAACGATGCAATAGATCTCTATTTGTCGAAGTGAGAGAAGCTAACGTTGGAAATCATTGATAAAGTATTGTAGTTCCCAAGATTAAACATTAAAACAATATGGAAGCATATGAAACACCAACTATTGCAAGGCTGAAAAGATTGAAAAGCCTTCTTTTCACAAGCGACAGCAATATTTATCGGCAATTTTTGGACTACAACCATCCCTCATTGGCTTTGTTGAAATTACACCCGAAGAATGTCCGGAACTTAATCCGTGCATACTTAAGGAGTGAGGTCAGCAATCAATGGGCGGAAAAATTGAGGGGCATCAGCCCACAGAACCCAGATGGTTTTTTCGTGAAAGTGAGTAACTTATTCCGTAAGAAATCTCGAGTGAATGTATCGCATCTTGAAGTCACTAGTGATGAGATAGATCTTCTCGATAGGGCTGGTATCGAAATCGATAGTACTACTCCGGATAGAAATGGAAACAGGATCATGTGTGATGGATTGCATAAACTTACCCTGATTGGAACACATTTTGAATTGGTTCATCTGCCAAAACCTGAGAGAGTGAATGAAATATTTTCAGAGGTCGTTGAAGCAAAAATTTCCGACTTCAAATGAAGTCTGAATGGTGGATCAATTCTTCATTTCAATGAAACATTAACATCTGACCTCATACCAAGCTTGAATCTTATTGAATATTTTGTCAGCTATGAAGACTTGTGTTTCATATGGTATTCCAAGTGTAGGTCTCTGACATTTGCCTGAGGTTGCTATTAGGAATGATTGCATATTATTTAACAACATGTTGAGCAGTTCATAGTTCCCAAATGAGTGAAAAAAGGCTAAGGTATTTCCGATGTTCATGCCTTTGAAGCTATCGCCCGATCAGTTTGCTGCCTAACATCAGCAAGGTGTTTGAAGTGATACTCAACAAAACATCAAACGCCCACATTGAGAAATATGAGTCGATGCCGAACTGCCAGTTTGATTTTCGTACCAGGCATTCAACCATACATGCAATAACGACATTAACCGCAGGCATCTGTTAGACACTAAATGATAAACAATGTGTTGGAGCGTATCTCATTGATATGGAGAGAGCCTTCAATACGATGTAGTTAGAGTCGTTTTTAAACTCCTTCAGGACAGGTTCCCCAGACACCTTGTCGCGATGATGTGCAATATGTTATACGGGAGATCATTATTATAACTGATGGAAATCTGATAGCAATGCGTGTATTCAAGGTTTTGAATGGTCTACAACAGGGAACAGTTACTGTGCCTCTGTTCTTTTCGGACTTCATTCGCAAGCTATTGAACGGCTTTGATTTCCCTCCTTCGCAATTGGACACCTGTGGGCCCAAAAACCTTAAAATACCGTGAGGTAGTTCCCTATAAATATAACAACAACAAATATTTCAGGAGTCAAACTACACTAAACTTTGTTCGTAATGGTGGGTTTAATGATTTCATATTTCCTTAAATAAAATCGTTAGGGCACCCTTAAATTCAATGAAACTTTATGTCAAAGTAGTCCAGCATAAGATTGCCATTGCATGCAAGTTGCATTTGAATCAAATAGTATTCAGTTAAGTGATATCCATTTGAATTTTCTTATGTCACAACAATAAAAAATGTATGGTTTTCCTGCACCAAGGGCTTTTAATGCATTCAGATGCTACAAATTTCCTATATTTCACCATCTCCTGCCTTCCTCGATACTCATTAAGTAGTTTTAAGCCGTTAAAATGCTCACAGCTGTCGAGGCAGGGAAATTTATTTTCTAGCAACCCCTCTTCCTCCCTCCCCCCCAACTATAGGTGGGCTCTTCCAACTTGAGGGTGCCTCACGGCTTAGCAAAATGAGGCTTAGTCCAAAGTATGTGTCAAACGGTTCCAGGTTAGGTTTTCAGGTTAACAGAGCTAGTGTTTAGTGGGTAGTCCAACGTCTTGTGCAACTGGGTGCCCCACATTCAGGTCGTAAATAGCCTTCACCACCCAACCACAAAAAAAACCTGTTTTCAAAAGATTTTATTAAAACCCTTCATATGACTCAACTGTCTTTGGTGAAATTTTTTTTTGTTTAAATCACCCCCCCCTTCAACTCTTCCAAAAGTTTTTTCACCCTAAAACTTTCAGGAAGTCATCACTTCTGACCTTTTTGCAAAGTTTGGGGGCTGTAGCTTCTACAATTTTGAAAAAAAAATGCAGACACACAGGCGGACGGAGGGACAGACAGATGGACACAGGTCTTGGTTGAAGTAGGGTTTTGTATTTTGGTACAATGATACAATGACAACACAATTGTTCACGCTTTATCAGACAGGCTCAAACGATCGACGTTATTAGTTTCAAGCAATTGATTATTACAAACTTGGATGAATTAAAAGTGATCATAATTTTTGTATGCTCTCTCATTGCTTTAGAAGAGATACAGACTGTATTTATTTATTGAATTACTCCTCTTTTTTGAGAATTCTTCAATTCTGCAAAATACATGTTTCCTAATATTTGGTTTAGTCTCCGAATGTGAAATATTTAAAGGTAATTGTGAATCGCTCTATAAAGAGTTGGTGTAGGCAGACAAATGTATCAATTGAAATCAATTGGCCTGTATAATATAGCTAAGTCCAATTTGTAAGCCTACCTGGCCCGTTCTGCGTTGTTTATTACAATAGACCCTCATCTCAACATTAAAAGACCATGCGATTGAAATAAGTTGATTTACAACATTGGAACTCAACTTGAGTTTAGTTGCCCGAAAATATGAGCGCAATCGCTTCATAAATATTTTTGTTGATAAAAGCTGACAACAAACCTTCATCAAAGACTTTCTTCAGTCTGCTCATAGATATAGAGAGTACTGGATCCACAACCGGTCGCGAGAGCCGAAGCAATTAGCAGCATTCGCTAAAGTTGTGTGAAGTTAAGGTTGAAGTGATATGTTTTTCTTTTTGCACTTAATTCACTCCGATACACATTCACGTTTATAAGGTTTTTGGTCTTGAAAATCGCATGAACGAAATCGGCACTATAGTTTTCTCTTTGTATTGAAAACTTACGAATTTTCCATTGGCTTTAACACATGAGTTTTTTGGCCTCTACGAATTTTCATCAGCTTTTGCGTTTCAGTTTTCTGTGATAGAACGTTTGTTGTGTTGCATTCAAACCGTTCAACAAATGATAACGAAGGTGCGATCGTGCGCACGTGAAACGAAGTTTTGTAGGTGCGCACAGGTGACAGTGAGGGAAGTGATTCTTCTGAAAAGAGGAAAGAAAAAGCTCTCAGGAAACGAAGGGGAAGGGGAAACAGAGAAAATCATATAGTTTCGAGAGCCTAACATATTTATGTGTAAAACAAGTACACAGGTTCTCGTTGCTCGTCCATTTATTTTAACGTCTTTGAGTCTACTTGTAACGTATATTTTGATGAATCACCACTAAATGTAAGCAAAGAAATATGTGAATGTAAAATCGACCTTGAGCCTATAAATGGTCACTTTGTATGTTGTAAAGAGGCTCGAAATTTTGGCTTTGTAATCGAGGAGAGGCTTGAAATTTCAAATCAGGAAAGCACTTCTATTGAGCCTTAAGATCTCTTGCCTTACTCTGAACTAATTGATATGTTGTACATCTGAGTGTAGGATTTATTTGGCAATTTTTATGGGAGATCCAATCACATTACTTTCTAAATATAATTTACACAATGTACAAAGGCCTTGATTTATCTCTAAAATTCAACGCTATATTATACTGCATTTCACTGAATAAATGATATCTACAATTATTCTTCTTCTTTAGTCCGCAATTTTCTTGACGATAAACTTGACCATATATTTCAAAAGTTCTAAAACATTCGAACTTTTAAGAGTTATTTGTTACGTTTATAATAAGTCCCCAAAACCTATGTGCTAAGCTTCAATTTTAAATCAATGTAAATTTATTAAACAAATAATTTTTAGAAATGGAAAAACCGCCTGTAATCGAAGAAGAAATCCCAGAGGAGAAAGTAACTAAAGATCGTCATCCATATCGACGGATCACAGAAGGTAGGAAAGCTCAATACTGTCAGTTTTCATTGTGGGTCGAATTCATCGATTTATTTGTAATTATTTGGAAAAATTTTCATCATGTAGAACTTTACGCCGTGTATTTTGAAATGAATTTTTTGCGGTAAAAAATTTGCAGAGTTGTTTAAGTTGCGTTAATTCCCCCTGTACATATATCCTTAAAAGGTTAATTATTTACAATGTATCAATAAAATAGTCTAAAACATGTATTTGTAAGTAGTGCTCGACATATGAACTTGTTTGCATAGCAATGTGCAAAAATATTTGTAAATAATTCTTTATTTTTTTATGGAGAAGTAAATTTAATTAATCGCTTTCAGCAAAAATATTTGGGTAGGATTAAAACAAATGGATGTAGGTTATCCAGTATATACTCATTAATATTTGCGTTATTTAAGATTGACAAATATTCCAATGTAATTTATCATCGTCTAAACAGTCCATTATTAAACGTATTTGAATATTCTTTGGGGTTTGCGGTTTTGAATTTTATTCCCTAAAATATGTTTAATGTTTTCATATGAATAATAATTGTAATCACCCGAACTTTTTCCTCATTTATTTTGTTGGTCAGTAGACATAGTTAATTAACTGTTTGTGGTTTCTTTTTAAGCTTTTAACTGTTGTATTTCGTAGAGAATTGTTGGTTTTTTACTCGTGTTACGTCAAAATAATTTAAAATATTATACCTTATCGTATAATCATAACAGCGAAAATGGAAAATAAATTAATATTTAACTCTACATACGGGCTAACCCGCCCAAATACTCCAATGACGATGAAAAACATTTTATGGGTGGGTGGAGAATTCGAATATAATTTGCCACATTTTTATATTGTATTGTTTCTTGTTTGACCGCTCTGCTGTACTTCAGGGGAATTCCTTGAAAGCTGTTTTGTGCCATTATATTGTGTGTCATATTGTCTTTTTCTTACTAGCCTATTAAAAGTAAGGTTTTACTAAAGACAGATTCACTATTAAAAACCGAAAAATCCATAAACGTATTGTAGCAACAACGGAAGTCACCGCAGTTGCAGACATTAAGGATTAGCAGAGGGATGTGTAGCCCGGGGTGGCATACTGAGGCCGGCTAGCGCTCAGTCGTGTCGCGGGTCTTCCGGGACACCCTCTGTTCGTGCTGAGTCCCCTTACATAAAAACTAGCACAAAGGGAAAAGGATGGGAAAGGGAGAGGTCATTTTGAGAAATGAAAAATTTAGAAAAACTTAGTTACACATGGCCGTTTGTTGAATTCAAATTTTAATCGTGCATTAACAATATCACCTCAATAATAAAAAAAATTATTAATGAACACACATTAACTTTTTTGTTATTTTTTTAATTAATTCAAACTCCCTCTTCGGTGAAACTAATTCAGGTAAATTTAGTTAAAAACCAATTATAAAAAAAAATCGTTAAAAGAGAAAACAAAATTCAATTTCTTAAATGAAACTATGATTACTCACCGTTTCGTTTGAAGCTGCGGAGCGCTCTGCAACTGGAACCCAACTGATGAAGAAATTATGAAAAAAACCAACTACTTTTTCTTTTGCACAACTAATGAAACATTCAGAAAAAAAAAGAACAAACAGCCATCAATCCGCGTGTCAGCCTCTAAGTCTTGTAGTATAATCCAAGGCTACTAGTTTTTTTGGTCTTAAAATATATTACTATCACTTTCAATGATAATTCACAACCAAAAGAAACGGTTCGTCTGATCACCAATAAAAGCAAAGAATGAGGTTCTTTAGCACGACCACAAATCACACTTTTTTTTCTTTTCACTACAATTGTCTTAAACCGTCTCACACTATTCCCTTGTCCACTTTATTCGTTTAGAATTCAGTTTATTTATATTTCGCTTTTTCACTATATTTCATCGTCTTTCATACTTTGCTACATCTCCTCTTCGTTACCCACCACTTCCCTTACAGCAAAAAATTGACCGAAAACTCAGAAAACTCCTATCTCAAACTCCGAAATCAAAACTTTTATATTCTGAATTGGAAATTTTCTTCCCGAATCTTAAAATCAAGATTTTTTTAGCACCAATTTCACTCCAAAACTTTCCTCAAGAACCCAAACGAATTTTATTCTCCTTCACAAGCCAAAATCGGCTTTCTATCTCCGAAGTCTAATATTGACCCCAGTCAAATCCCAACTGCTCAATCCCGCATTTTTCACTTGCATCCAATCCGATTCCGTAATCTCTTTTTCATTTTCAATTACCGCTGTTGCCTTTGGGTAACGCAATCGAAGTTCATTACACTTCGATTCCGCTACCCACACATCTTTTTTCCCGTGTCGACGATCACAATAGTATCCATTGATTGCATATATGGCAATTTACATCATCCAAGAATCGCTTGATTGAATGCAAAGTGTCACATATACATTACGAAAACTATTGATTCTGCCGATACCCCAAAAAGAGGGCTTCTGTGCTCCCAGGGGACTTGAACTCAGGGTTCCAGCAGACCCCCGATCGAGAACTCGTGACGCAGCTAATTGTGCCATGGATTGTCGATCTCCCATTCATCTCATAAGCAACTTCAACGATGCATTTGGGTATGAGATTTAATTTTGTTAGTAGGGGAACGTGAATTAATTTTTGTTAGTATAAAAAATAAAATTTGTTATTGGGAACTAGTGAATAGAATTAGTTAGTATAAAGGAAAGGAATTAGGTTTTGTTAGGGAAAAAGGTATTGAATGAAGTTTTGTTAGTGAGAATTAATGAATGGAATGTTGTTAGTGGGAAAATTGAAATTATTAGTATATATTATATTATTTTAGTTGGAAATAAGGGAAAAGGGTATAATTGTGATTATGGAGAGGTAAAAACTATAAGGAAATTGGAAAAATTTTAATAAAATCAAATAAAGACCAGGGAAAAAGGTATAAATGCCCAAAGGAAGATGGAGATGTTAGGGCGTCAATTTGAAGTTGCGAATGGGAGTAAGTTGGTACGCCGGAATTCGCAACAGTATTTATGCAGTCCTATACAGACAAAAGAAGTTGAACTTATTTCGACTGAGTTCCAAAAACAATGTTTCTATTATAATTTATGGCGATTTGTCAGAAACTCAAAGGCTGTGTTTCATCAGATTTTTTTTTCCTCCTTGCCTTCCGCACATTTTGGGTCTAGTTATTTAGTTACCATCAATTTTTGTTTTATTCTGCTTTCCATTTAAACTCTGAGTTCTGCAAATACTCTCCCCTATCCATCATAATCTCTTATACCAATATCTAGATGTTTTAGCATAATTCAAGTGACTATTCAATTTTTCGTGCGCCTCTACACATTACGAGTACATCTGCAGGTTTGATAATTTTACAAGTTTGATGATTCCCTAGCATTTAACGTTTAAAGCATCATAAGATGTAGTTTAAAAACAAAATTTATACTTTATTATACATATCTCAAACATAATATAAGCCAGTAAAGTAGACCATGAAAAATACAGGAAAAAATACCTCTATTGGAATGGAATGAGCACCGGCCACTTCTCATATACGGGACTGATACCAATACAACTTTAAAACATGAATACCTTTATTGAAAACCCAGTGCCGAAAAGACTGAATTTGGACCTTAGAGCACCATTTAACGTAAAGTTAGTGAGCGTAGTAATCAAAAACTAAACCGATCCTACCCAACGCAACTGAAACCGGAGTACCATAAAAAATTCGAAAGGAATCTTCAACATTGCAGGATTTGATTAAACATGAGTTTCCGCCCTCACTGGAACTAGCTTTACGGTTAAAAAAGACAAGAATTGGTTAAAATAATTGTCAGGTCCCTCCACATCCAAAATAAAGGGTGCAAGTTAACCCCCGTTTCACATGTCACATGTCCAAAAACTACTTTCTAATCCTTTCTTATATCATAATCACATCGTTTTTGTAGCTCAACACTTCATCATGTAAAGACTGGCGGTAATTTGTTATAGACTTCTCTTGTCTCGTGCATAATTCAAACTTCTGTTCACTTAAACCGCACAGAACCAGCAAAACTGCTAAGATTTCGCTACCGATTCGAATTTTCCGGTCCTTTGATTTATTTTTGTCTACGTATGACTCTGTATTTCGAAATTGCATTACTTTTACCTAAGTACCCGAATCAATATTCCTAGCAGTATTCTTTCCTGTTTAAGTACAGGGCTATCCATTTCGTGGTAGGAAAGTATAACCCTGACATTTGACATCTGTCAGAATTAAATGTCATACAAAGCATTCTTTTTTTTTAGCTGAAAGCTTGCCATTTAGAAAAATGGATCGTTTAACAGTAGAAAAATGCGTTACAATTCTTAAATTTTATTGTAAAAATGGTGATTCTGCTTTACGAGTCGATTACAGTCGACATAATCGACCTACACAGCAAACAATTTCGAACACAGTGAAAAAATTTGAAGAGACTGGATCGGTTATTGATATTGCAAGGCCTGTGCATCATCGCAACATTCGTTCTGCTGAAAATATCGCTGTCGTTGCTCAAAGTGTGGAGGAAGACCCGAATTTGTCGATTCCTCGACGTGCTCAACCTTTGGGCTTGTCTTACGGCTCACTGTGGCGGATTTTGCATTTGGATTTGCATCTCCGTCCATACAAAATCCAATTCGCTCAAGAACTGAAGCCTCAAGGCCATACAAAACGCAGAATTTATGCGAATTGGGTGATTGAAAAACAAGCCATTGATAACGATTTTTCGAACAAAATTTAGTGATGAGGCTCATTTTTGGCTCAGTGGTTACGTAAATAAACAGAATTGCCGCATATGTGGCTCTCAAAATCTTCAGGTGATTGCAGAAAGGCCTTTCCATCCGGAAAAAGTGACCGTTTGGTGTGCATTATGGTCTGGTGGTGTTATTGGCCCGTATTTTTTTCAAAACAATCAAGGAAGAGCCATTCCATTCAATTCTGGCCGCTATAGACGGATGTTAGCCGATTATTTTTGGAGAGAAATTGAAGATTGTGATCAGGAGAACATGTGGTTCCAACAGGACGGAGCCACAAGTCACACAACACAGGCTAATCGAGCACTTTTGCAAGAGAAATTTCCAGGACGCGTACTTTCGAGATTGAGTAATGTCAATTGGCCCGCAAGGTCCTGCGACCTAACACTTTTGGATTGCGAAAGATCGTGTTTACGCTAACAATCCTCAAAATCTTGAGCAATTGAAAACCAATATTTGTGATGTTATGGCCGAGATATTGCTGGAAATGTGCCGAAAAGTTATTGAAAATTACCTCAAAAGGATTGAAGCCTGTAAGAGTTCCCGAGGAGAACATTTGAATGATGTTGTATTTCACATATAATGGCAAGGTTCAATCTTTATATTGAATAAAAAATTTTGTTTCCATCTGAATACTTTATGTATTTTCTTTAATTTTACTTTCCCAAGCGTAAAACGGATAACCCTATACCATTATTTGCCACTGAACTATTTGTATGGATATCAATACTATCTACCTTCCTAGCTGAAACTAAAATAAATCTCTTGAAGTCGAAAAGGATAAAAAGATACCACATTCAACTCCGATGTATTCTCTTACATGGTATTCAGCCCTATCTTTACGGCCACAATTTGGCCGTCAGTCCGTCCACACAGCTGCAACACGTTCTGATTTTAACTGAAACTGATAACTAAAAGGGCATATAATATCATTTAAAACGTATCTCGTTGTCACCAACTGGACTCGAACCAAGCACCTTTAGCTTCCGCAGCAAGAGCTCTTACCACTGCATCACGTGAACTACACAATACGAGGATGGTCGTTGAGCCTACAGAGGAAAAACGAAAATTTTGGAAAAGTGTCGATTTATTTCTCAATAATAATCTACAAGTGTCGATTTATTTCTCAATAATAATCTACTCATAACTCAATGCACTTGCCCAAGTGATGCCCCAAACTCAGCCGCAGAGAGCCCTAAGCCTAACAGAGAAAGGAAGAAGGAATCACTTGTTTCCCCAACCCACAGCACCCATGATTCCTCACCCTAAGCCCCATGATGAAATGTTAGTAAATAATGGGACATTAAATGCCTAGGATGCCCCTAACTGTAAATACATCTACAACTCTGCTGCTAAATCCTACCTACACCTTCCTTGTGGGGACGTAAGAGGGTGGAGGCGAGTCCTCGCGCCTGATAATGGAATCGAAGTAATAACCATGCCGCAAAAATGGATTCCCTGGAAAACCCTACAGTGTTTCGAAACCTTCAGAAGAGCATTGGAATGGATTGGACCCACGGCAACGACCTCGAAAATGGTAAAAGGACTGTGCCATTAGATCCTGAAATGTCTGATCACTCAGCTACCCTGGCACTGTAAAGGATATTTTACAACAGAGCAGTCAATATAAATTAAAAATCCAGGGAACGAACTGAAGTGGGAATGTTATTCAAGACATGAGATCACATACAATTTTCAAAAATGGGGAGCTTACTGTAGAAAGGGAGTTCAAATTGCATGTTATTGATTTAGCGGCAGTTAAGAAACGATTGTATGCAATCCTCATAAAAGCGAAATTCTTCAAAACCTAGCTAATAACCGTATATGTCCGGACCAAAGAAAAGGATGAAGAAAAGAAGGGAACGTTCTACCTGAAAAGACTAGTCGAATCATTCCCAACAAATGATATGATAAGGGTTCTGGGCGATTTCAACGCTAACTGTGGCAATGAGGTATCACATCGGGAAACAACTGGAGGATATATGTAGTCTTCACGATGAAGCAAATAACAACGGCCAGAACCTAGTTGACTTTGCATGCGGAAAAAATCTAGTCATACGTTCGGCTTGCTCCCTTATTAACGCATACATAATATGGCCTGGGTATCACCGGGTAACTATACACAAAACCAGATTGACCATTTTCTGATTCAACAATGCTAGGTCGCGAGCATACTTAACGTTCGTACATATCGAGGAGCCAATTGTAACTTGTATTATTACTTATTCAAATTAACCTATCGATGTCGTATGTCAAAGGTGCATTCGTCGAAAAATTGGCATCGAAAAGCTCTAAAGGGTGTCTATAGAAAAAAAATTCACAGGGTCCCCGACACCCAGTTAGCTCCCATCTTATCAGACACATCGCAGAAAACAAGCAAAGATCTCTGGAGTGAAAGCGGCTTTTAAGACAGTGTCAGACCACATAATTGAACATCAAGTACAGCGCATAAGAAGTTATTGGTTTGATGATGAATACAAGGATGGGTTAAATAAGAAAAATCAGGCGTACAAGCAATATAAAGTTAGGAAAACCAGCACGAAGAGAGTACATCATGAAAATCTCAAAAGAGTAGCAAATAAGATAATTAGAATTGAGAAAAGAAAATACTATGAAGACCAAGTAAAAAGTATCCTTGTAAGTCTAGCAAATAACAACACAAGACAAGCTTAGAAAGTAGTGAAAAGCTTGAAACGAGCTTACTAGCCTATAACTATGCTCTGCCATGATGATATCGGCAGAATCATCGCAAGTAAAAACAAAATTAAGGAAAGATGGGCATCATATTTCAAGATCCTCTTAATCCTCTGCACAGCTCCAGAATATCGGAGCCTGTATATTTCCGCAGAACTACCATTGGTCCCGCCAACTCTGGATGACAATTGTTCAACCATCATAGCCCAAAAGAATAGTAACGCACTGAGTATCGACGAGATTCCAGTGGAGCTCATTAAATATGTTGGTAGCAGTATTCAGAAAGCCATCCATAAAATTGTCCAGCACATTTGGCAACACAATCATATAACGAACGAGTAGAGCCAATCAATTAAACTGCTTACCCACAGATAAGGTAACAAGCTGCAGTGCGAAAATTATAGAGGCATATCTCCACTTTGTACGGCATTTTTGAAAATCTTAGTGCATAAAATTGGATCATACCCCATAGTATTATTGGGGTGTCTCAAGGTGGTTTTATAGCAGGTAAATCGACGATAGATAAATTGTATACAGTCAAGCAGGCACTTGAGAAATGCTGGAAGTTCTATATGGACATAAACCGAATTTTGGTTGATTTTAAGCAAGCATACAACAGTGCTGATCGTTATGTACTGTATCGAATAATGCTTGGCTGTCGTATTTCAGCCAAATTAATCCGTTTTACCAAAATGATAATGACGTCAACAACCTCTTAAGACGGCATCAATAAACAACTAGCCGATGCCTGTGACATAAATATCAGACTAAAGCAGGGTGATAGGCTGGCGCCATTGCTACATATTTAATTTGGTTCCAGAATACATCATACGAAAGCTACCTGTCGTGGGAAGAGGCCAAAGAACACTTCCTGAATCTCGAGAGCGAACCAAAACTAGAAGGGCTTTAAATCATTGAAAATAAAACAAAACCCATGATGCAGTCGCGAAAGGATACACCAAGTACACAAAATATCATAAATGGCGTAAACAATATCAAAAATGTGGGCGAATTTGTGTATTTAGGTGCCAACATAATAAGATATGCTGCAGGTAATAAGCTACAATGTGAAAATTATAGCGGCATATCATTGTTTTGTACGGCGTATGAAATATTTTCAAAAGTCTTAGAAAAGAATATTGGGCCATAAGTTGACAGTGTTATTGGGGAGTATCAAGGTGGCTTTAGAGCAAGTAGATCAACGATAGACCAATTTTTTACAGTTAAGTAGGTACTTGAGGAATACCAGGAGTTCAACATAGACGTCCAACAAATTTTCGTTGACTTTAAGCAAGCATTGACAGTATTGATCGTAAGACACTAGACCAAATAATGCTTTACTTTGGCATCCCAGTCAAATCAGTCCGTTTTACCAAAATGACAATGACGCCGACAATCTTTGAAGTCCGCATCAATAAGCAACTAACTGATCCTTTGAAATAAATATCGGCCTGAAGTAGTGAAATAAGCCGGCCAAATTGCTATTCAATTTGGCGCCGGAATACGACGAACCAAGAAGTAACCTATGCGAATGACATTAACATTTAGTCACGGCCATTAACAACCGCCAAAGAATTCTTCCTGAAACTCAACAGCGAAGCAAAGCTAGCAGAGTTACAAATCAATAAAAATAAAGCAAAGCTCATGACGCAATCAAGGAAAATACCTCAGATACAAAATATGTAAAACTTTGCAAATACGGTAACAAAAAAGTGAACAAAAGTATTTATTGAGGCGCCAAAATAACGAAAAGCAGCAATGAAACTAACTATAGACGCCGAAGAATACAGCTCACAAATAAAATATTTTATTTAGTTTTGACGATCTTGAAGACCAGCTGCCTACACAAGAAAACAAAGCTTCAACTGTACAAATCTGTTATAAAACTTGTGCTATGCTATGGGTGTGAAACGTGCATTCGCAAACATATCGAACGCCTTCAAGCATTGGGCCCTGAGGCAAATAATCGGAGCAAAGCTAGATGGGGACCAATAGTTTATTCGATACAACCATGTACTTTGTGCAATTTTTGACGAGCCGGAGGTCTCAACGATTGTAAGGCTGCGGAAGCTGCAATGAGCTGGACACATGAATCGTACGGACGAATACCGAATACTCAAAAAAGTATTCATTGGGAGAACTGAAGGCCGAAGACCAGTGGGGAAACTGGAGAAACGCTGGTCTGACTCGGTCGACGAAAAAAGTTTACCGCCGCTTGGATTTCAAAATTGGAGGACGGGGTCAATGGACCGAGACAGTTCTAGGATGTATTTGTAGGAAGCGAAGGCCCGGGATGGGTTATAGTGTTACGTAAAAGAACAAGTTTGGAGTCGCACAAGTAAGAGAGATAATAAGGACCACAAATTTATGTTTGATGGAAACTAGACAACGGCAGCTGCAAGATTGAGGAATAATTTAGACAATCAAGCAAAAATTGTGGTCACAGTATGACATCAAATTTGGAAATCTACGTAAAAATGCATATGTTCTAAAAAGAGCCATTTCTATGTGTCCCACATACTAGATATTGTACCTAAACCATTTTTTGACCACCGAAATACTCCTTTCAGTTAAACCTTTAAATTGAAAATAATTAAACCGAAAGTCGCACGTTTAATGGGGGAGAAAAATCGATTTAAAGTTTTGGGGTAGTAACAATTGAAAAAAAGATAATTTTTTGGCTTTCAGCCACTAAAACTTTGCTTAAACTTTCTGCAATCACCACAAATTTATAGTTTTTGCTTTGAAGCTACATCTCGCCTCGATTGACAGATTCACCTGTATCTAATGCTTTTGGCGTATTTATTTTTTGACTGCCTAAAAAATGTTTTTTTTTTTTAATATTTGCGAACGAGATATTTTCTGATAGTAGCACAATCACACGAAGTTTCAAAACATTGCTCAATTCTGATCCCGTGTGCACTCATGCATAATTGGCATGTGATTTGGCCGGAATTCGACTCAATTATAGAATCAAAACTCTTGAAATAACCTGCTATTATCTTTCTTTTTGAAGACCGATATTCGGCGATCGGAAAGGATGGAGGTGACAGTACGGTGTTACCCTGATAAATTGTAGATGAGGCACGTGGAGCTACTTTCATCGCATTGGTCAGGCTTTTCAAGACCTCTTCTGATGTTACCTTCTTATTTTAGAACATAAACTTATTTGAAATCGACTTCTGACACCAATTCTTGTGTTTGTGATCAACACAGCAGTATACAATGAAAATATTATTTATTGAACTATTTAGATTAGTTGCAAACTACAAAAATACAAAACTATATAAAGCCAAACTACCCACGTTCGTAGCTTTTAAACTACAGCATCCCAAAACTTAGAAGTTATGTTATAGATGGAGCAGCTATACAAACAGTTGTGGCCGCCTGTTTATCCCATGGACCAAGACGAACATAACGCAATATTAGGGTTCACTTTATGTGATAACAAAACAATTTATTGCAAAATAAAATATACTATAAAGTTCAACAAAGAGACTATAACTTGTTAATTCTTATTCGAGTCGCGACCAAAGAGAAAGAAAAAGCAGCTGATTGTCAGTTCCCTCGTTGCCAGATGACTGGTTGTCAGATGTGGGTTGTTAGATTTCCTAGAGACGATGTCAGTGCCACTTTGTGGTGAAAATAGTGTTCACAATCTTCAGAGCACCCCCTATCTAGAATTGACATCAAGTTGATGCTGGCTTTGACGTCCGGCTGCAAGTTCTGAGGGGAATGTCATGATATTGCTCGCTGTCATTTTTTGTAGTGGTTTGAGTCGCTTGGTTGAGACGATTGCTTCTCGTCCCTTGACTTGTTAATGAAAGCGAGATCGATGATTCGTTTCACCCCCTCCTGTAGTACTGTATAAGGTAGCTCCAATGGCTGTCTGACTGCATCAACTCGCAGGAAGACGTGAGTGCAAGTGTAGAGATCCTTATGAGGAAAAAGACTTCTCTTTATTTGGTGAGCTCTTGATGTTGGTCAAAGGAGTCGAATGTGCTCATGATGTTTCTTGACAAAATAGGTCGAATCAATCGGCACTTCCTCGTTTGTAAAAAAAAATTGCCCGAAACACGTAGCTGTTCGCCGTAAAGTAGTTCAGCGGCTGAAGCTCCCAATTCCTCATTGAGTGATATTCGCAATCCCAGTAGAACAGTTGGAAGTATTTCTGTCCAGGATGTTGGTTGACTGTACATACGAGCTGATTTGAAGGTTCGGTGCTATCGCTAAATAGCACAGTTGGACGCAGGAGGATGGGAAGTTGTTCAAATTCGTTTCATCGCTCGAAAAAGTGCACTCTCTAATTGAGCCCCTCAGTCGGTTGTCAACGTTTTGGGAGTTCCAAAACGCGCAATTCAGGTGTTGTAAAATGTCATGTCCTGCATAGGGACTGTTTCTGGCCACCGTGAAAATCATTCTACCATGGTAAGGCAGTATCGATACCTGCTCAACAGTGGCAGAATGACAATTTTGATGTGGACATGATCGAATCTTTCATGCGGTACACTTATTGAGATGGGCTGGTTCCTATTGTGTTGTTGGATTTTCGACCGTTGACAAGCAAACCAGTTGCGGGTTCATCGTATTGTGTGCTTCCGAATGCTTGACCATACTTTTTTGGGGCGGCTGGTGGAGGGTGGCCTTGCCGCCTAGTTGAGCGAGTCCCTATACTGAAGAAAAAACCTGTTGATGAAGTTCCGGTGGGACGTAAGGACCAATGTGTCCCATTGAAATATCACAACAAACTGTCACAGTGTCGATTGACAGCTTTTGTAGTTATAGTCCAGTGTTGTTACTGCTGTCCAGGAGCACAAGAGGCTCGTCATCTTGTTGTTGAGCCTCGCCTAGTTGAGTTGGTTTAAGGGTGAATGGCATGATGATAGTATTAATACTAGAGAAGGCATAGGCTACCAGACTCTCCGCGCCGGAGATATGGACTATCTCCATCGGAAACTGAGATATGAAGTCAAACAGTCTCAATTGCCACGGATTGGCTTTATCAAGATTTTGAGCGAATGCGTAGATTAAAAGCTTGTGGTCGGTTTCGATAATAAAATGCCGACCCTCCAGAATATGCCTTAAAAAACTTGATGGCGGCACAAATAGCTAGTAATTTGTGATCATAAGCGTTGTATCTAGCTTCCGTTGGACTCAGTTTACAATAGAAAAAGCCAAGTAGATGCCAGTGCTTACCATCACGCTATTCCAATGCTACTCCCAAAGTAATGTCGGATACGTCAGTGATAAGTTGAAGTTGTGCCTTGTGATCTAAGTGGGCGAGTAAAGATGCAGTTGCAAAATTGCGTTCGCAAATTGAAAATCAGATCCCATTTACGTAGAGGATGTTATCCATCTGCCGTTGAAAGGTCTTTATGGCATTTTCTAGACCGAAAATTTGACGAAATTTTCTTTTTGATGTATGATTCGACCATCGGGATCAGATGGTAAGCCCGGTCTAGGTTCAAAAGTATAGTTTTACCGTAAAGCCACGTCGTGAATGTGTGCAATTTAATATCCATCCATTGCAAACTGAGCGTTATGTTTATGATAGTCGCTACAAACTCTCAAGCCACCGGATTTTTCGGCAACCACATGGATGGAACTGGCCCAAGGACCCCTCGATGTATGGCAGATACCCATTTTAACCATCCGATTCAATTATGCTCGTGCTGCTTTCAGTTTTTCGCCTGTCAGATGGAAAACCCGTTGAAAAACTGGTGGTCGAGTTGTTTCGATGAAATGTGCCACTCGGTTAGCTGGTGGCTAATAACACAGGCACTACTGCGTGTATCGCTGTTGCCGTTGAGAATGTGTCGTACATCGTAGGCATAATGATAGTTATCGTCGTGCGCTTCGGTGAGGTTTGTCGTTGAATTTGTGGCAGTTGTCGTAAGTTGCGTGCCGGTTGTCGCAAGATTTGCGGCAGTTGCCTCAGTGCCCGTTTTTGTAACGTTCGCGGCGGGTGCTGTTGCGTGTGTCATGGACGCTTCAAAAATATCAACCGGAGCGATTTTTCCCGGGCTGGAGTAGATGAAATTGGGGTCGGAAGTCCGTAATGCATTAAGAAGTCAGCCCCAATCATTGGCTGTTGAAGTTGAGCAAAGCATTTAGGAAGAATCTGGAGTTGATGAGGAAGTTTAAGTATGAGTGTTGATCGGCTATGTGTTGTCCGAATTCCGTAATCGTGCCTGATTCTGATTTGCTTGGAACAAGTAAGGCTCCTAGCACTATATCGCATTTACGCCAAAATTTGTCTGATAAAAGCAAGTCTTGTTATTAGTCGGAAAGCTGTAGCCTTTTGCACCGCCTGTCGAATCATGCGAAACAGTGGGGTTGAAATTGGTTATTAATTTTGTCACCTGAGTAATAAACGTCATTGAGCTAATGCTCGATTTTGTCAATTCGTTTGTTGAGTTCCAACGTATCAGGCATTCACACTTGTAGTTGAACAGGTGCCCGCGCCAGTGACGGATTAGCTTCTGCAGCTAATACGTAAGCCAAAACACTGTTTTCCACTATGCGGTCGGCTATTTTTGCCAGTTCTTAGAGTTCAGAATCCTCGCAAGCTGCCAGAATGCACTTGACGCTCTCTGATAGCCATTTTATCCACTATGTTTTGAGGATGTCCCCAGACAAATCCAAACGTGCGAAGTTTTGTATCAGTCGAAGTAGTTGCGACGGTTTTTCTTCGTCGAGGTCTGCTCCTGTGAGGAACCGGTCTAGCTGTTGCTCCCTTGGCTCTGAGAATCTGGTGACAAGGTGCCGTTTTAGTGAACTTCATATATTTGTTTCTGACTGGTGGTGAACGGATAATGTCAGATACTTGTTGCAGGATATCGATGTCTAGAGCAGCGTTGATCATGTAATAACGTGCGTTGTCAGAAGTTATTTTATCAGTGAAAAATTGCGCCTCAGCCTGCACAAACCAAAGCGTTGGGTCGCTTTGCCAAAATGGTGGCAATTTCACGTCTTTGATAGAAGCAACTTTCACAGACGGTGGAAAGTTTGGGGCTGTATCAGTTAGTGGCAACAATTTATGGGAAGATATATCGTCCTTGCTCAGTTTGTATGGGGTATCGAGCAACGTGTTTTTGTCGTGCCTGGTCAGCTGCGGTGAATATTGCATAGATATGCCCTATATCAAATCTTCACTCAAAACTGTAATTTTTTATTATCGCGAAAATTTTACCATGCACTAGGATGGTATTGTCCTCAAAAAGCGAAAATTCAAGGAACGACAAACACGTTGTGAAGAGTGTCGTCCTAAAACACGCAAAGATTGAGGTTATGTTTGGGTGCTCCCCTAGTCGGGGCTCACGTCGATGATAGGGTCATCAGCTGTAGCTGCCTTTGTATCCCATGCTCCAAGACGAACACAACGCAATGTTACGACTCACTTAATGTGATAACGAAACAGTTTATTGCAAAATTAAATATACTATAAGGTTCAACAAGCAAACTATGACTTGTTAACTTTTGTTCGAGTCGCGACCAAAGAGAGAAAAGAAGCAGCTTAATGTCAGTTCCTCATTGCCAGATGATTGGTTGCCAGATAACAATTGTTAGATTTCTTCAAGACGATGTCAGCGCTACTCAGTGGTGAAAATAGTTGTCATGATTGCCAAACAGCGTGAAGATTGATTAAATTTGAACAAAAACAGAACAAAAACATATTTGGCCAGCTGAAGGCACTTACGATAATAAGACTGCAAAAGCTACAATGAGCTAACTAACTGATTCATATGGAGGAGGAATGTGTACCTAAAAATATATTTGCTGCAAGAATTGAAGTGAAGAGATCAGCGGGAAAAACAAGATTACACTGTCAATAAAGAAAGTTCATCGCTGCTTGGGTTTTGAAATTGAGTATCTTGTTATTAGTCTGAGACAATCACTATTTCTTGGACGCGTAAGTCTACAAAGGAGAAGAAGAAGAAGAAAGTACTACAAAGGAGAAGAAGAAGAAGAAAGAGTCGTTAACCTGGTAAACCAGAATAACTACCTGCACTTAGAACTGCATCTTGAAAGAAAAAGCATAGAAGAGGATGAGCTCTGGCAAAGTGTAAGCCTGGCAAAAAAAGCCTGTTTCTTAGCATAGATAAAACACTAAGAAAACCGACGCTGTTTTAAAGTTACAAATGCTGCATTCTAGCGAATATTTTCAAAAAAGGAGAACAGCAGCATTAATCCATATGAATGTTTCAAAGTCCTTCTTTAAAACGTAGAATAAACACAGTCAATGTCGCCAGTAGATCCCTGGTTGGAATTTCAAAATGGTGAACGAGTTTATAGAATTGTGACAGTTAAAAGTGACATCCTGGGAGGGAATGCTTGATTTATAGCGACGTCATTCTTGGTAATGATGACATAAAAAAGGCATACAGGACAACAGAACAAATTCATTCGACCGACCCAGGGACTTTGAAATACACCAGGCATCGCGGTCTCAAATAAAAATTTGTTTTAAGCGGAAATACACAATAATAAGCAATTGACAGTAGCCTAAGCAGCAAAGTGAATTTCGGTAAAATGCGAAGCTTACCTTCTATCTATGGATATTCTATGAATGAGTAAATAGATTATTATTTTAATCGAATAATTAATATATATAATCGTAGAATTATTGGTGTATAATATTTAAAAAAATTCCAAACTGGCAACTTTAGCTTAAGAATTATGGTTTTTTAAGTGGACTCAACCAAGATGAAAATGGAGTGATTTTTTAAACCATAAATTTCCAGTTGATTAAATATCAAATCAATTTGTGTTTCGATTGCTTATTTTTGCAGAAATTATTCCAGAGAAGACAACTCCCATACCACATGTACATACAACACCAAAATCTCGAAGGAAGTTGACAACGCAATACAATAAGAGCTTAAATGAAGTAGTTCGTCCAAAGGAGCCGGCAATAAGTAACCATATCCCTAACAATGACTTTGCTGCGGGGTTACCCGAGGGTAAGTGATATGTTAACATTTGAATAAAAATTTCCCTTAGAGTATGAACCAATTAAAGCTGTGTACTCGTTCCTTCATTTAAAGACAGTTCCTTAATATTGAAATTTATTCGAATAGAAACCTTCTGTTGTAGTTAACCTAACCTGACTCAAGGATGTGTCAATTAGTTTATATTGTAGCCGTGGTACTCCTGCATGACTACACCAAGAAAACTTATTTTTACTCAAATCATTCCCGTTACATATTTATGAAAAACCTTTATTTCCATTTTCAAAACAGTTCACACACAAGTTCCGACCAGAAATGGTTTTGAAAAGATGCGAAATACTCAGATGCCGTCGGTTGGCGTAACGTCTAATCCCGGATGGGTCTACCATAACGGGGCTCAGATGCATACAAGTGACAATTTTCCAAATGTTTGTGCCGTGACATGTTTGCTACTGTCACTTGTAATGAAATATATTTTAAACGAGTTGGCGATGACAACAACGACTACGACGACAACAACGAGAAAGATGACGACAACGTCGGTGACGACGGTTATAGCTGCGGTGTCGACAATAAGGATGACGTAGAAATGGCTTCTTCTTGCAACCCATACAACAAACACACACAACGGAATTTAAGGGCCCACGGAAAAGGATTTATATCATATACTATACGACTGCAGTAGAGCAATATGAAAATCCACATCCGGTATTTGCATGTATGTATGTTGTATATTTGCTTATTTAAGATTATCTTCCTTGAATTGATTTATATATAAGTATATATTTATTTGAACTGAAAATAACGGCAACAACATTGAAATTGAAATGTAGGTTGATGATTTTCAGTTCTATGAAATACGAAAACTTTAAACTAACGACAAAGTGAATGATGAAATTGTTGGATTACGATCTCTGTATATAAAAGTAGGTAGTCTATAAGAGTTTTGTAAATAAAATGTTTATAAATAGGGCGAGGACATGATGGATTGATTAATAGTTAAAGCATATCCTAAAGTAACGAAATATATTGAAAAAATTGATTGAAAATAAGGGTACTGTTTGCATTTATCGTTAAAAGTATAGTAATTTTCATAGATTTTTCCATGCCTATTTTTTCTGCAATAAAAACAAGAATTGTGTGATGTGAATCTGGTTGCATTTGACGCATCGATGTTTTCGTATTGGACTCACCCTCGTGGTTACCAAAAACTATAAGTTAATTTTGATTTAAAATGAAGGAAAATAACGATGGTCTTGGTAATGGTAGTGAAAGTTTCGAGTAGACCCTTTAAACTTAGTAATCGTTTTCTTTCGTCGAAGGGGTTTTTTACGCTGATTGTGTTATTGGAGAAGAATATTCTAATATAAGCACTGGGTTGACTATTAATTTGCGCATATCATACTAATTTTATCCGTTTCGAACGTAATTTTTTTCTTAAGTAGGAGATAATTCACAATTGCCAATTCTTTAAAATAACATCTAATATAAAAAGCTCATTTGTGTCATCCTTGAAAACAAACAAATTTTAGACTTAGTTAAGTTATAGAGGCAGCCCGAGCCCCACCAGATCAATGACTTAACGACAAACCACTATTTCGTTAAAAAATCTGCTGATTGATTTGGAGCTCTTAGTTTAGATCTTACATACCGGTGGCAGTTGCAAACAATTGAAACTTCCTGCTACCTGATTTTAAAATCTCATTCAAGTTACTGAAGTGAGGTGCTCTAATCATTTTCTCCCTCCATTGGTGAAGTAAAAATGCTCTAAGGTCTCCCTTTCCATGTATTTATCTACAGTTTCTGCATGAGTTTTGGATCAGTATTCCTATTTTGTATGTATTTTCACTTGTGAGGCAGTGGCTGTTACATATTCGCACCTCCAACTCGTAGAGTGACATAAGGAGCATGAATAGGGGTTTGGCCTCCCATTTGTCCTAAGCTTACAATGAGATCTTCGTAATTTTCCACCAGAGCCTTTTGAGAATGTTGGGCTATTTTTCACTATCTGAGAAGATCAAAATCTTATATCTCTATTATCGATTGAGTGTGATCGTGGGACGACTATCGCCAATGTCCCTACTTCGAAGATGGCAATTGAAAGCAAAAATTTATCATCAATTTGAGCAAGCGCACAGATGCACCTAAAACAATTTCCATTTTTGAGCCACCTTCTAGTTCGCCTGTGAATATAACGCTTTAAATTTGCTTTATTTTTAGCTTTCCCTTAATAATGGCTTCATATAGATTCCAGATCATTTCCCAGGTTTTCAAATTCATTTTTTTTCTCCTTGTTTCCAACACTATATCAAATTTCATCAATTGCGTGATACCCCAAGCTGGGTCTTGGCCTGCAAGATTACTTTAATGTCCTCCAATCATCACAGCTCTGCGACTACATTCACCGTTTGATCAATCCCAGCAAAGATCTGGTGCCAGCTTCTGTAATGTCTTCCTATTCTGCCTTCAAACTTCCTCCTGGGCTTTTACCTTGTGCTATAACCTTTAATGTTCTTTTGGTGTCACCGGCTATCTTCTATTCTTTCCACATGGTCCACTTATTGCGATTCGCCTAGCTTTACATAAGCAGATAAAGGTGGACCGACAAATAATTCATTTAGATCATCGTTGGAATGTAGTCTTCACTTGGTTCCTTGTTTCATTGGGCCGTAGATATTCTGGAGCACTTTGCGTTCAAATATGCTTACTGCCTTTTCGGATTTACTCATCAGGGTCCAAGTTTCACTTCCAGTAACAGTACAGGTTTGACTAGTGGTTAAGAGCTCGTTTTGCCTGTGCACTAGTCTGAACCATAAAATGGGAAATACGAAATAAAAGATATTATTTGCAGTATTTGTGTGACATCCAATATTGTCTTTTTGGGCGCCTCTTCTATTCAGGTTGGTTCCAAGGTAAATAAGGTTATCCACACTTTTGAGGTTATAGTTTGTGGCCTTCGGACTTGAAACCCAATTTCGAAAGCGTAAATCTAATGTACTTGAACATATTCAACTAATAGCACATAAAATATGAACCATACGAATGATACATCAAATATAAACTATACGATTAATAGATAAAATATAAACTATACTAATTCAAACGTTCATGACTTGTATGCAGCTTTTGCATATCATTATATCCATCGTTCAACTGACTACACAACTCTTTTTAATCATATCTTTCATTGCCCACATATCCGGTCGTTCGTTTTCAAAGTGCTGAATACGCACATGTGCGGCCAACCAGCATGTTGCTTGAAGCACTTGTCAGGAATGCTTCAAGCCTGAAAATGGTGATTCTATGCAAATATACGTGGACGCTATCTCAAGCGTTCATTGTTGCTGGTGAACAATCCCTAACTTGATCGCTCATGTAGTCGAGCATTGGTGGTTGTGGAGTACTCCCGCAGCAGTCAGGCATCGAAGTTGGCACTCGGACATTGAAGTTGATTTCGTGTCAACGTGAGTGTTGCCGTCTGTCCTGCAGTGGCCACGATAACGTAGAAGGAATGAGTGTGAGTGAAAAAGGAGAATATCGTATTTTCTTTAAAATGATTGCGGCGCTTCGTTACGGTAGTGGTGAAATTCTGTAAGACACCTCAGCTGTTACTGTCTTGTTGCTACAGTACTCCCTTCTGAATGGCTTTGACGTTTGTAAATATCAATATGAAATTGTCATGAAATATTTTTTGTCGAATGTCAATTTGCTTGTTGGATTTTTGGCTTTCAGTCCGGTATACGTTCGTTGAGGGTGACTTTTTTGAAGAGGTGGCTGTATCGTTGGATTAGCAGTGTATTCAAAATATGCGGGTTTAATACGCTCAACACTGACATTAATTTCTTTCGCGTTAATTGCAAATTTAAATTCTTTCTGTGTTCTTTCCAGAACTTTGTTTGGTCCGTCATATGGAGGCTGCAAAGGTTTTCTCACGCGGTCTACTCATAAAAATACATGTGAGCACGTTGTGAGATCTTGGTATACGAATATTTTCCGCTTTTTGTGGCGGGATCCAGGTGTTACGCAGACTTCGTTCATATGCTCGGGGAACTTTTGAACTTACAGTTTTGGGTCAGGTTACATATCTTCGTTGAAAAAGAACTCTCCGGGTATTCTTAGCGTTTTCCTGTAGACCAATTCTGCAGATGTTGCTTTGATGTCTTCTTTAATGCTAGTGCGAAGTCCTTGTACGACTATTGATAAAACATCCATCCATTCGTGGTTATAATGGTACACTATGGCTGCAGGATGATATGCAGTTGTTAAAATTTCTTTACAGTCCACTAAATGAGTCAGTGATTGAAAAATGAGGGATTCGAACTGTGATCTTTGGTGCGATATAAGCAAAGTAGGTGCTCCAAAGCGGGTAATCTAGTGTAGTTTCATCAGTAGTTATTGTCTTAAACGGAACCGTCTCGGGCCATCTTGTGAAGTGATCAATCATTGTCAAAACAAATGAATATCCTTTCAAAAGCTTTAAAGGTCCAACGATGTCAATGTAGACATGACTGAATCTCACGTCAGGAGTTTCTAACTGCCCAAGTGGAGGTCCGGCATGCCTTCCTATTTTGCTGCGCTAGCGTGCAAGACATGCGCGAGCCCAATCTAATATATCTTTCGACATATGTGGCCATACATACATCTTAGCTATTGCTTTCTTCGTTGAACCTCCGCTGGGATGAGACAGGTTATGCGTTAGCTCAAATACCTTCCTCCTTAGTATTTTTGGAACGTATGGTCGAATCTCGTTCGTTGAAACATCACAATAGGTCGATGTATCATTGCCGGTCACTCTTTTTCCGAAAGTTGATGCTTGAATTAGCATGGAGTAGACATTTTAATTTTCTATCATCCTCCTGAGCTTTTGCCAAATTCTCAACGGTGATCCTCACTGGCATGGAGATACTATCAATTCGAGACAGTGCATCCGCTGTTGCGTTTTCTTTTCCAGTGATCTGGAAAATGTTTGTGGAAAACTGACCAATGAAATTTAACAGTCTTAGTTGCTGTATTTTTCAACAATTTCCTGTAAAAATTGATTGCTCCTAGGAATTTTCTGAGCTCCGATATGGTTCATTGGTTTTTAAAGTTTAATATCGTTTCTACACGGTCAGGAAGAAGTTTTATACCGTTTTTATCGATAAGGTAATCAAGAAATTCTATGGTTGAAACGCCAAATGTGCATTTGCTTATGTTGATCGACAACCTATATTCCTTAAATCTGCTCAACACAAGTTTAAAGTGTTCACGGTGTTCATGGCTTGACTTGGACGCGATGAGGATGTCATCAATATATGCATAATAAAAATTTAGACCACGTAGAGCCTTATCAATGTATCGTTTGAATGCCTGCTCGGCGTTGCGAAGTCCAAAGTTCATTCCATTAAACTTGTACAGTCCGAACGGTATTATTACTACTGTTTTGGAAATATCTTCCAGTGCTACTGGAATTTGGTCTTATGCCCTCATTAAGTCCAAGGTGGAATACACGGTGCAGCCGTGATGGTTGTGAGCGAAATCACTAATGTGACCTATAGGGTACCGGTCCGGGATACTAATGGCATTGAGGCAGCGATAATCCCCGCAAGGTCTCCATTTTCCAGATCTTTTAGGCACCATATATATTGCCCACGGGCTGCTCGAAGACTGGCATATTCCTTTTTGAAGCATATATTCAAAGTCGGCCTATGCTTCACGCAACTTTTCTTGAGGTAAGCGTCTTGCTTTTTCAGCGATTCCCGGTTCTTGCGTTAGAATATGATGGTAAATACCATCTGCAGTAGCCTTTTGGGTATCGGAGGCAATTGTGATACCAAAGAACTCTTCAAGGATGTCTTGATAATTTACGTCTTTGTTTATAGTCGAGATACATGTACTTGGCTCATCCGTACATAGTATTGTCGTGACCTGATTGGTTTCACGGTCCATTAATTTTTTCCTACGTGGGTCGACTATAAAACCGAAACGTTGGAGGAAATCAATCCCGATTATCGGTAACCGTACGTCTGCAACCATAAATTTCCATTTAAATGGTCATCGTGATCCGAAATTCAATGAAATAATCCTGTGGCCGTAGGTTTTGATTGGTGTATTGTTTGCAGCATACAGTTGGAACTTTGTGGGAATATTCTGATTTTTGTCTTGTGGAAGGGCTGATACGTCAGCTCCAGTGGCAATAAAGAATCGGTTTCTACTTTGTTGGTCGTAAATTATAAGTCGGTGATTATTATGTGGTTGGTCATCCTCACTCGCCGCGATTCGGGATGACGAAATTAGTTTCCCGCTTCGGCTTTTTCTTTGACTGTCCACTGATATGGCTGTCGACAATTTCTGGCGCGTTGTCCGAAGGGTTTATGGTAAAAGCAGTATCGGTTGTCTGATCTAGACTTTGATCGTTCCCTTGTTCTGCGAGACGTTGATTTGGATCGAGATCACGTCAGGAGCTGCAGGTGGTCAATATGACTCAATATTTGTTGTAGCTCTTCGCTATTTACGTTATCTGGCCTTTTTATAGATGCAAAAGATGGCCTTTTTACAGATGCAATAGTGGGTGGCTACTGTAATTCCATCATCACTTGCATGATTGCTGACCTAAACTACCGCGGTGCGTAAGGTTGGACTTTGTTATTGGTGACGATGCAGTGCAGTGGTATGGTAGAATTGGCCAGCTTCTGCTTTTTCTACTCAAGTTAATTTGTCAGGTCCTCCCTCAAAGTCATGAGCTCAGGATCATTTCGTTGCATTAAAGCGATAGAAAAGAAGTCGATAGAGTTATTGCGGCCTGGAATGTGGCGGGTGTCAACCGTGAACTGTGAGATGTAGTCCAGTTGACGTTGTTGCCTCAGTGATGCCTCCTCCAATTATTGACGGAATGTGGACTACAGCGACTTGTGATCCAAAAACACAGTAAATACCTGTACTCTGCCCTCCAACATGTAACAAAAGTGCTAAATGGCTTCGTGGGTCGCTGACAGCTCTCGGTTGTAGGTGATGTAGAACCACAGGGTGTCAGTAAGCTTACGTGAAAAAAAATCCAAAAGGCTCTTTTCCTGTTTTGGTTGTTTGATATAAGACAGCTCCGAGTCCGTCGTCCAAGGCATTAATGGAAACGCCCCATGTGTAGGTCAGGGTGTACAAATGATGATACCTTTTGAATGCTACTGTTGCCTTGTCGGTATTTTCGAGCCCCGGTTTATCGCGTTTTTTACTTCTGGCATCAGCTGTTGAAGCAGGCGTAGATGTTGTGTTGTATGCGGCAGGAATCTCTTGTAAAAGTTGATTCTACCCAAGAATGACTTCAGTTGCACTGTTTGTCCTAGTAATCTGACTTATTTTTGTCGAAACTGGCACTTGTCGATGTTAATGGCGAGTCCATATTTGTGCAGACGATCCAACACTTTTGCGACAAGCTATTGATGAGTCCGCTGATCTGGCGAGAATACAAGTATGTCTTCTATGTAGACGAATACGTTGTATAGTCCACGTAGCACCTCGTACATAAAGCATTGGAAGGTCTGGTCCACGATGCATAGGCCGAATGTTATGTGGACGAATTCGTAAATTCCGAAGAGCGTTATGATTCCCATCTTCAGGATGTCATCCGGCTTGACTAGTATCTGATGAAATACCTTCTGTAAGTCGATCACAGTGAAGGCCCTTATATTGCGCAGCGTGGCAGTTTGCGGGTTTCTCAATGTCAGGCTCACTTGAAATAGCCAACACAACCCGAATATTTTCTGGTAGTTTCTCTAAAAGAAGCGATCGTAACATGGCGCTTGTTACCTGTTGTCCTTCAGTGTTTCGAAGATGTTGCAGATAATGTAATGGCTTCCTTTGGTCCAGATTTTGTCCTTGAAAAAGCGTCTCAGCTTTGATTCGTTAGACTCTGCGAAAGCTGTTAATATACACTCCTTAACAGCATTATATTTGTTTTCCAACGGTGGGTTTCTTACGATGGGAATGATATGCGGTAATATTTCTAGCTCAGCGCATTGTATCACGTACTTGAATTTTGTTTCATCCTGCATGATGCCATGCGTGTAGAATGTGGTTTCCACTTGTTCGAACCAAAACTCGGAGTCCAGTTTTAAAAACGTCGAGAATTATGTTATTCATGATGCCTTTACAAAAAGATTCGCTCTTGCCGGAGGTCTGGGCATGATGGGTGGTAAACTAATACCAGCACCCTTTGACATTTTCGGGCTTTTCTGGTTTTCATTTGGTCCGGTTGTCATTTTCGACAACTAATTGCGACACCGATAACTTTTCTTGAGTCAATACTCGATGAGATTCTATATTACGTCAGAAATTCACCACTGTGAATTTCCCAAAGTCAATAAATATATAAACTTACAGTAAGCGACACGAACAGTATGGGGGTCGGTAGAAAAAGGGACGTTGAACGTTCGCGTGTGAATAAAAAGGAGATTATCGCTTTTTCCTTAAAACGATTACACCGCTTCGTTGCGGTAGCTGTAAAATTCTGTAAAGTACCTCAGCTGTTATTGTCTTGTCGCTATAGATGGGTGGTTGTCGTCGGTTCATTCATGGGTGGCCTTGCCGGCGTACTAGATTTGGGTGTAAGGAATGCGGGTTTTAATCTGTCAATTGCTATTGAGGCTGGATGTCCATTGACGCTCACCTTGTAGTAATTTTCCTTTCTGCTCAGTAAAGGGTACAGACTGTCATACGGTGGCATTAGCGATGACTTGCTTTTATTATTTCATACAAAGACATATGTGCTGTTGCCTAATGGTCAGTGGATGGAAGTCGGGGCGGTACTGTGGTGCGCAGTGTTGTTAGTTCACAATTTCACCATGCGTTATTTAAGATCACGCAAGAAATCGGTGTCGTTGGTGCTTGGCTGCCATACAGTGAAAAATTCCCCAGACAGTTGTAAGCTAGTGCTGTAGACCATTTCGGTGAGTGTGGTATCGATATCCGCTTTAAATGCGGCGCGCAGGCCTAAGAGCACGAGGAGAAGTGCTTTCGTCCATTTGGCTATGTCACAGCAATGGATGCCAGTTTTGGGCGTACGATGCCGCCTCTCGATGATTCCGGTGGAGGTAGGATAGTAAGAGGTTGTCAGCAGGTGGTTGGTTCCCAGAAATCGGGTCAGCTCAGCAAAGATCTGGCTCTCGAACTAGCATGTCAGGTCGGTAGGGATCCATACTGGCACTTCGAAGTGGCTCATCTATGCACTTAGCAACTGATGTTGCAGTAATGTTCTATAGTGGAACAGCATCAGGCCAACGTGTGAACCTATCGATGATGGTCAGGCAATGCTTGTTACTATCGCTCGAGGACAGTTCGATACTTAGGTGCTCGAACCTGGTTTCTGGTGGGGTGCAACGTTTGGTGGCCAGAAGAATCAGTTGGTTAATTAATCGTCTTGTTGTTTGTATACCCGGTTGGGCCAGATCATGCACCACTTGCATGATTGCTGACCTAAACTGCCGCGGTGCGTAAGGTTGGACTTTGTTATTGGTGACGATGCAGTGCAGTGGTATGGTAGAATTGGCCAATTTCTGCTTTTTCTACTCAAGTTAATTTGTCAGGTCCTCCCTCAAAGTCATGAGCTCAGGATCATTTCGTTGCGTTGAAGCGATAGAAAAGAAGTCGATAGGGTTATTGCGGCCTGGAATGTGGCGGGTGTCAACCGTGAACTGTGAGATGTAGTCCAGTTGACGTTGTTGCCTCAGTGATGCCTCCTCCAATCATTGACGGAATGTGGACTACAGCGACTTGTGATCCAAAAACACAGTAAATACCTGTACTCTGCCCTCCAACATGTAACAAAAGTGCTAAATGGCTTCGTGGATCGCTGGCAGCTCTCGGTTGTAGGTGATGTAGAACCACAGGGTGTCAGTAAGCTAATATAAAACAAAAATCCAAAAGGCTCTGTTCCTGTTTTGGTTGTTTGATATAAGACAGCTCCGAGTCCGTCGTCCAAGGCATTAATGGAAACGCCCCATGTGTAGGTCAGGGTGTACAAATGATGATACCTTTTGAATGCTACTGTTGCCTTGTCGGTATTTTCGAGCCCCGGTTTATCGCGTTTTTTACTTCTGGCATCAGCTGTTGAAGCAGGCGTAGATGTTGTGTTGTATGCGGCAGGAATCTCTTGTAAAAGTTGATTCTACCCAAGAATGACTTCAGCTGCACTGTTTGTCCTAGTAATCTGACTTATTTTTGTCGAAACTGGCACTTGTCGATGTTAATGGCGAGTCCATATTTGTGCAGACGATCCAACACTTTTGCGACAAGCTATTGATGAGTCCGCTGATCTGGCGAGAATACAAGTATGTCTTCTATGTAGACGAATACGTTGTATAGTCCACGTAGCACCTCGTACATAAAGCATTGGAAGGTCTGGTCCACGATGCATAGGCCGAATGTTATGTGGACGAATTCGTAAAGTCCGAAGGGCGTTATGATTCCCATCTTCAGGATGTCATCCGGCTTGACTAGTATCTGATGAAATACCTTCTGTAAGTCGATCACAGTGAAGGCCCTTATATCGCGCAGCGTGGCAGTTCAGTCCTGCAGAAACCCTATTGGGTATCGATCCAGGAAGGTGCAAGCGTTGAGTACACGAAAGTTTCCGCAAGGACACTAATCACCTTTAGCTTTTTGCACCATGTGCGGAAGGTTACTCCATGGACTTTTGAATGGATGACAAATTCCTTGTTGCAGCAAGTTGTCAAATTCACTTTTCTTAATGATGACTTTATACAGGGTGCGGCAGCATAACTTCCTTTTTTGAAATGCCCGCCCTTAAAGTGCTAACTGTTATAGCGCGGCGCTAGTAGTCTCATTCGAGAGAGGTGATTTTAAAGTTTTGCTCATCCCTTGGTTAGTCGCTATCATGCGTTGGAACAGTGCGGAGCGTGCATAAAAAACAAGTACCGCTGAAAATTTGTTTTGTTGAATTTTAAAAAAAGGAAGTTATGCTGCCGCACCCTGTAGGATGAAAGGTGGCATGCCTTGGTGTTGACTGGTGAGTTTTTTATCACGACGTTATGTGATTTCGTACAATTAACGTTGCGGTGAGCCGCATCCAATGTTACTCCAGCATACTTTGCTAGAACTACAGTGTATCCAATTCCAATCGTTGCAAAAGTCCAAGCGACTGCTGGTGTTTGGTCCTTGGATGGGGCTGCTACCTCTGCCCCAGTCACAATCGGTCGCTCGATGAGTTGTTCAAGTAAATCAGCGCCAATGATCGATGAGCTGACGTCTGCGATGATGAAAGTCCACGTGACTGGCTTTGGGAGCCCAAGACGCAACGTTAACTTCCGCTTTCCGTAAGTGTAAGTAATAGAGTCATTGGCAGCTAACAGGTGAGTACTTGGATTCGTTTTATTACGATCTCAGATGGTCGGTGAAATAACGGATACATATACACCAGTGTCGATTATCTATATCCCTATACCTTTGCTGTCACGGTTGTATAAGCAATGCACTGGACGCGTGCCGACCAACTGTTGTTGAGTGGACGACTTTAGTTTTTTCTTTGCTGAGACCACATGGTGGTCGCATTTCTTACCTGTTATTTTGGCTAACTTCGAGCGTGTTTACAGCTTTGGTGGCATTTTTAGTCTCCCTTGCTTGAAGTGGTATGACCACGTGCATACTGCATCTGTTGTTGGACTCCTTTCTGTGAAGCTTGTCGGTCCATCATGCTAGCCTTTGAATCTCACGTGTGAGCTTACTGAGCTCGGATGAAATTCTCAGCGTTGGCCGAGTGGCTCTGGGTGTGTCTAATTTAATGGTGTAAGATCTGAATATCGTTTCGTCACCTTGTGAACCCTGTCAGCAATCATTGCTAGATTTTTTAGCGAGGCGTCATTTTCTGACAAGATACTTTGAAGCGATAAACCGAGCCGGTTTAGTCACATCTGCTTAAGCGTCTCGTCGGAGATGTTGTCAGTGACAAGTGTGCGCTTTTGATTTAAGAGTGCCGTTAGGCATGGTAATCACGATGATCGTGCTTGGGGGAGATCCGGTTGCGCGCGTCTTTTTGGGCGTGGACGTGGTTCCTGTACAATACAAGGCACACGATGTTTACCGCGAGCACGCACAATAGTGTAACCTGGATACGGTCACTTGAGCTGCTAATGTTGAATTCACCACCAAGGTGTTCGTCACTTCACCCTTCATTCCTTTTATGCGTGGTCTTTAATCCGCGTCAGACGTAGGAGACGGAGCACTGTCAATTAGGATGGATCACTCTTAAAATTCCCGTGAGGTAGGATCACCATTTGTGGTCCTTGGACCCGAAATGTGATTTCAAAAGTGTAAATCTAATGCATTTGAACATCTTCAACCAGTAATACATAAAATATGAAATCAAATCATCAAATATAAGCTATACAATTGATAATCAAATATAAACTATACTACACTCGTATGCTATATTTGTATATCATGATATCCATCATCCAACTGACTGCACAACTTTATTTCATCATATCTTTCATTGCTCGCATATCGGGTCGTTCTTTCCAAAGTGCTGAGCGTGCACATATGCAGCTACCCAAGACGTTGCTTAACGTGCTTGTCGGCAGCATAGTACGTTCCCGTAGTATTTGCATCTTCGATTTACCCTGTGTTGCACACTTTTTGAATTCTCCCAGCAGCCGGTCAGCCAAGCCGAGGTACGTCAGCTGAGCTGAGGCCTGTCGTATTCAAAAACTAAAGTGAAAAGCAAATAAAATTTCCGGCGCACGTGTTCTTTTACGCATTTCAGAACATGGGAGTGTTGCTAGATCCTAACAAAAAAAAAAAAAGCATAGAACGAATTTATTTTTCTGCAAAGTTATTGATTTTTGAGATCTGGTGATCCTGAAATCTCTCATCGCTGCAAATATTTATATTCGTGTAAATCCTCGCAACAGAATTCACCAACTTACCTGCTACCGATGATTTATGGTTCGCTTTTTGGTTTGTGTTCAGATTTTTCCAGAGGCTATATTGCTGGGAGTTCAACATAGACACGAATCGAATTTAAGTTGAATTTAAGCAAGCACACGACAATATTGATCGTAACATTTGGTATCAATTAATGCTTTGCTTTGGAATTCTACCCAAATCAGTTCATATACAAAAAGACCTGTGTTATGCAATGGGTGTGAAACAGAGACCTCAACCCAAGCATCCGCAAATATATTGAACACCTTTTAGCGACGGGTTGTGAGGCAAATAATTGGGGTGGAGCTAGATGCGGACCAATGGTGAATTCAATACAACCATGAGCTGTATGAAATTTTTGACAAGCCGGAGGTATCAACGATTGTAAGACTTCGGAAGCTGCAATGAGCTGGACACATGAATCGTATGGACGAACAATGGATGCCCAAAAACGTATTCGTTGGGAGAACTAAAGGCTGGAGACCAGTAAGAATCTGAGGAAACGCTGGTCAGACTCGGTCGATGAAGACAATTCATCGCTGCTCGCATTTTGAAATTGGAAGACGTGGTAAATGGATATAGACAGCTAGAGGCGCTGTTTGCAGGAAGCGAAGGCCCGAGAGGGACTGTAGTGCTACAAAGATGAAGAAGAAGTTCTTAGAGCAATTTGGTTTGCTTCTGATTTTGAACTTGGGAATGTTTCGTTTGTATCTGAGATTGACTACTCCATAATATAGTCGTCATAAGCTCGCACTACTAATTTCATGGACTTAATCATTAGTTTACTAGAGGTTTCTGCTGATCGCTTCTTCATGAGGTGTTTCAGTGCAATCTTTAAAAGCATTGAGCAAGTATGTTCCCTTATTTTAAGCCTGCTTTCATTCTTAAGCTGTCCTTTGGTTCGCTATTTACCTTCAACTTTGATTCTGCGTTTAGCATCGTAACTTTTACCATGTGGTCTAACTTTTTTAGGACGTCAAAGTTAAGCGTTATATAATATAATGCGTTAGTGCCAATACTGTCGTATCCTAGCTTAAAGTCTGCAAAAAGTTGGTGTAAATCGATCTTATATTCCCAGCACTTTTGGAACACCTAGTGAACTGAGAGTATTTGGTCGATTAAAGATCATCTGATTCAAAAGCCTTCCTGATACTCTTCTTAAATACTTTCTTTCTATGATTTTGGGAAACAATTTATCAGATTACAAAGTAAAGCGATGCCTCTATAATTATCACAAATTTTTCATTTGAAGAAAAACCAAACATGATTTATCAGAAAGAACAATTTGAAAGTCGCTTTTTGACTTGTCACGCTTACACTATTCGCTGTTGATACATTGTGTACATTTAAAAACAAAACCGTAAAATTTTAATATGGGCCTCTGGAATGAACTATGATAAACTATTCGCGACATATGCTACCGAAAAAGTGATGCTAAGAGAAGCTGTTGCTGCATTGTAGCTTGACTCTGATTTAGTAAACAACTCTCCCATAGCGGCGGAGTATTCCACAAATCATCAGAGCTTAATCAATCATCCTGCAAATTAAGCGTAACCGAAGGCTAGTAAAAGGTTTCTAAAGAATAGACATAGCATTGCCTCCGTGGATATAAAGGGTTCATTTAATCTTGGAAAACTTCAAATTTATTATAATACCTATGAACTATCTTCGAAAAATTCAGATAAATTGAAACGTAGTTCCTGTTTTGAGAAGAACAACAAAACAAATCCAATAGTATAAACTCATTTGCATCCGAAGTACCGAAATTATCACAATCATGGTTAAAACAGGGAGTGCGAATCCTAAAATCATTCCTTTTTCCAGCCCGCCTAGAGAGTTTGGTCCAGTAGATATCAACCTTCTATATTATTATCTAGGTTGGGTACATATGTATATCATTGAAAGTTCATATGCAATAGCCATTTTTGCCATACCTGGTGGTTTTAAGGGCATGTCGGCTTTTATAAATTTTGATGCAACCCTACATGAGTCTATGTTTTACAATAAATGCAAGTTTTGTTGTGAAAAATTAAAACAGAATGCATTTTAGGTTGCAGTGAGAAAAATGAGCAAAGTATTTTTTGGTAAATCTACGATACACCATTTCATTTCCCACTATTTTTTTTAAACTTTTTGAAAACCTTAGATGATGAGCGTGTAAAATATTTAAAATTTTTAATGCTTGGATTAAATTGTTTGCTAAACAGTGTTCTTATTACTTCCGATAGACAAACAAACAAACAAAAATTAAATGAAGTAAGCCTAAAATACAATTTAAATTAATTAAAGCAAAAGATAGATGTCTTCCTGAAGAGCAAAATGTATATGAAATAACAATTTAGCATGGCAAACGAAGCGAGAAGAGATAATACACATTAGAGGCATTGAAAAAATTTCGGCCGTTAAAAATAGCTGGTATTGCCATCAATTCCAGATTATACGTAATCAATCTGCTTTACCATTACATATCACAGCATTTAATTTCAGTATAAACTATAGTTTTTAAATTAATTAATTTGAACTGTTCGTGAGGAAAATTCTTTTAAAATTCTCAATGAATCGTTTATATTTAAAACTTTACGGAAAAATCATCGAAACAATTATAATTGTTTTATTGAAATTTTTCATTCAATTTAAATACTCCAATCAGTTCGGATTATAATATTGATCATTGTCTTGTCCACATATTCTGTTCTGAAAATAAAAACCAAAAAAAAGCGAAAAAGTATGGTCACAATATTACTTCGAATGCAGAGTACTTACAATTATTTTTAAACAAAGTTCAATACATTTTACGGAATGCATTGCTTGCGACTTTGATTCATATCATGCAATTATTTCAAATTATTGAGAATTCCATTTTTCGTCATGTTATCCTCCTACCGTAATTCCGTATTTATCATTCCACCACTTCCATCTATAATATGGTATCCGATAATAACAATGAATGCGTAAACGCGGGAAAGCAAACATTAAACTCTTCAATTAATGACGATTAAATTAACACCATGTAATGAAAAATATACGCCAATTATAGGAAGGAGTTTATTGTACATGTATTTGAGCATATGTGAGTATTGATATAAAATTAAAGCAGTCATGATGAGATCTACGAAAGATATTGGCAATATTATAGAAACAGACTTTAAAATAAGAGTATGCCCAGTTCAGGAAGAGTAGAAGGCGACTGGTGATGACTGGTATCTAAAGTACAGGAAAAGCATAATCTTCTCTTGAATTTTGGGGGGGAAATATCTGATGATAGTGTTCTTTGGTTCCTCTTTGATAGAACTTATAGAATGCTTACTGAATCGATCACTTGTCTCACCCAGAGGAAATAAATTAAAAATCTCTGTTTTCTTGCACAAGAACTTTTATTCAAGATATTTCCAGTGTTTAGCGCTCCAAATGTATAAATGTTTGACAAATTTTCCGATGAAAATTTTATTATTGATTACCTCAACGTTTAATATCAAACTAATTTCTCGAAAAGGCAGCAGGAGAAACTAACTTGCAATATTGAATATAAAATATACTGAATGAACTTCAGCTGCTTTGTCATCTTCTTCTTAGCACTACAGCCCTTTCGGACCTTTGCTTTCTGCAAAAAGTGCCTCGAACTATTTCGGCCCATTGACCGCGTCCTTTAAGGATCCAGACTGGAGTGAACTGTCTTCGTCGACCAAGTCAGGCTAGCGTTGCTTCGGTTTCCCCACTCCTTACTTTGGCACCTAGATACACAAATTTGCCCAGATTTTTGATGTTGCATTCGTCAAGCGAATTTTCGTGCATTTGAAGTATTTTTTCTCGACTGTGTCATGATTTTTGTTTTATTCTCATTAATTCGTTGCCGTACTAGTTTTGTTTCGCTGCCGAGTTTCAAGAAAAGTTCGTCGGCAGTTGTTAATGGCCGTAACAAAATGTTGATGTCGTCCGCATGGGCTACCACTTAGCTTGATTGATTGTATTGACAGGTAGCTTTCTGATGACATGTTCTAGAGGAAAATTGAATGGCAATGGAAACAGCCCATCTCCCTGCTATAGTTCGATATTTACGTCAGAGGCGTTGGTGAGTTGGTTATTTATGCAGACTTGGGGTGTTGTCGCTGTCACTGTCATTTTGGTAAGCCGTAGTAATTTGGTTGGGATACCAAAGCAAAGCATTATTTGACGCTCAATATAGTCGTATGCTTGCTTAAATTCAATAAAAATTTGACGTACGTCCATGTTGGAAACTATTGGTTTTTTGTAAATCTGTCTACTCTAAAGCCACCTTGATATTCCCCAACAATGCTGTTGACGTATGAACTAATTTTATTTGCTTAAATCTTTGGAAATATTTTATACGTCGTATAATGAGGTGATATACCTCTGTAGTTTTCGCACTGCAGCTTGTCACCTTTTTTGTCGATAGAGAATATAATTGATTGGCTCAAGTACAGGTAGATAAGTTAACATGTATATCGTTCTCTGAATGGTAGAACTTTTGGTCTGTAACGTTACCAGTTCTGTAAGGCTATCACGTCCTGGGTGGACTTTAATAACCCTGCCCATCGGGAATCAAGCGGGTAGAGTCAAGTCTTCCCTTGAAATAACGAGCCCTTCCATTTCAAAATTACAATGATGAAAGCGCTACCTATTTCTTTGAACTAACACTGAGCCCAAAATTTATCTCTCATTGCCCACAACATTGCTTGCTAACTACATGCAGGGATCTAAAATTTAGACATGCAAATGTCGACAGTTCTTCATAAGGATGGTATCACCTTTAGTTATTTTAAAATAGAGTTTAGACAAGTGGACCGTTGATTCCAGTACTGTGCCAAAATGTTTGGTATAAGGTGGGATAAGTAATTATGAAATTCCTTCATTTTTGATAAATTGGGAGACTCTATTCATGATCGGTGATGAACGCAATGAAAAAGTTGTAAATCTCGTTGTTTGCTCCTTGAAACGTGGCACAACTGTTAGAATATATTTTACTCTGGATAGACTTCTTGGCAATGTCAATTTGCTAAAAGCGTTCGAAAAAGTCTCCAAGTCTCCAACAACAAATTCAATACAATTTCTACATATACTAACTTTATTTTAAAGTTTATGAAGATGCCGATACAGTCTTTTGTAGAAGCAATACCTCCTCCTCAATTTGAACTGATCTGGCCCTGTGAAGTCAACGCCAGTGAGGCTGAAAGAAATGTCTAATTTTAATTTGGGATAAATATCGTTTTCGCCGAAGTCACTCTTACCTTTGACAAATTAAAAAGTAAGGCCACTTGGTGGCGAGAAGTAAACCTCTGCAGCATACGCTCTCTTCAGCGAATCTACAAAACCGTGCAAGGGTCTTTGCATTTCTGAAGTACTTCCTAACAATCTTGAAACCGTTGTTGAATTTTAGCTTGAGACTCACTCCCAAAGGTTTCCCAAACATTCAAGCTCCATTGACGGAGACTGCATGCCTCAAACCAACCTACAGAGGAAACGAATTCTATAGATGGTGACCAGGGAAGGGATATTTCCGATATATGAACTAAGAAGAAACTGTACCTGATGTTGCGTTCTCCTTCAGGTTCTCGGAGTAGGGATGGTACACAATCCAAGAGTATAAAGGACTACTCTGCCATGATCATCAGTTCAGTCGAAGTGAGATCTATAATGCTGCCTTGCAATGCTCACTCTGATGACCTTTCATGATAGAGTATATGATAATATTCATCAGCATGACGCCGAGAGGTTTTTTTGTGGTAGGGTGGTGAATGCCATTTATGCACAAGATGTGGGGCTCTCATGCTCACAAGAAAGCGACTGGACTACCCACTAAACTCCTCCCCTGTCAACCTGAGAACCCAGCCAGGAACCGTTTGACAGATTACTTCGGGCCAGGTCTCGCTTTGTTACGCCGTGAGGCGTCTTCAAGCTGCTGGATCCCTTTCATAGTGCGAGGGGAAAGGGGAAGAGGAAGTGCCAGAAAAGCGATCCTCCAGCCCCAGCGCCCCCGGCTGCTATGAGTCTCTTTTATATTTTAGGACTTCCCGAGCATAATGAGCCACCTGGTTCCATTTCTCAGCCGATTCGAGTATCACCGCAACTATATTATCCGGGTTGAGTTCTTCCGCCTCCCTGAAGAGTTTTCTTCGCAGCCTGACCCATTTCGTACACGCAAAAAATGTGTGGGAGGCATTGTCCTCCTCTCCTGGGCAAAACCGACAATCGGGAGACCGTGACTCACCAATTGTGTGCGCTTTCACCACGTCTGCAATTACATCAATGGTAGAACGTCCTGCTCTAAAGCCGTACTGCCGAGGTGCTAGGTCCCCAGCAGCACAAATCGTATCAGTGAGTTTTCCCTTGATGAGTTTCTTTAGCACTTTCCCAGCCGTGCCTAGCATGCATAATGGACGGTATGCAGACGGCGATTCCCGTAGGCAAGCGTTGAATATGCTGAGCAGCAAATCAGGACAATGGTGATAGACGAGTCACAACACCTCAGCGGGAACCCCATCTGGACCTGGAGCCTTCCTCGTTTTCAATGAGTGGACTGCCTCCCCCACTTCCGGCTGTGTGAAGAGTGGACACGCGACTGCTGTTTCACCATGGACAGCGTCAACATGGACGGGATGGGCGGGGAAGAGTCCCCGCACTACTGCGTCCATCTTTTCCGCGTCATGAATACAAGGCTTCAGTAGGGCACCAAGCTTCCGCATAACTAGCTTGTAGCCAAGGCCCCATGGATCCTTGTTCACATTGTCCACTAGGTCTTGCCAGCAGCTGGCCTTGCTGTTGTTACTCAATTTGCGAAGGCGTTTCCTGGCCGACTTATATGCTGCCACCTGATTGCATGCCTCGTCACGGTTCCGCGCCCGTTGAGCCTCATGTCGAAGCTTGTGACACTCCCTTCGCTTTTCAGCGATTTCAGGTGACCATCAGTACACTGGGGGCTTGCCGTGCTGGGGTCTTCAACGGGGCATAGAAGCGCAACAACCAGTCGTAATGATGCTCATAGTAGAGTTCACCACGTCTTGAGCTGCCAGTTCTTCCGTCCCCTCCGGGGCACCTCGACGAACCTCTCGACGCCCATCCTTCCGATGTTCCATCCAGTTATAGAAAGCCAAGGGCACGGACGTCGGGAGACAACATTACTGATATCAAGCAGAATGCACTGATGATCAGTGGCTGAGTAGTCCTCTAATACTTTCCAATTGTGTATGATCCGAGGCAAATGTCACGACCGCTATGGTTCCCTCACAGCCAAAACGGTGGAAAGTCAGCGTGTTTCTGGTGTTTAGTACGACGAACGCTGTCCTGGCCACCATTTCCAGGATTCGTTTTCCTCGCGGGTCCGTTTGAGGCATGCCCCGTTCAATTACTTTAGCGTTGAAGTCGCGCCCAATGAGCACTTTGCCCTCTGCGTTCATGACAGCCCCCTCCAGAGCATTAAAGTTAGCTTTGAAAGATGATATCAATTCGTTCAGCGTAAGGTACACACTAAAGAAGGTGGTCCCTGAACACAGAACCCACACGAAACAATCCCCCCGTCCACAACCCTCCGCTTGGAAATCACTGTTCCGATTCCAGATGGCGGTAGTACCAGTTTCGTCAGAATACCATATTGCAGGATTTTTTCATCACTCAGCAGCAAGAAGTCAGCTTTCATGTTCCTCCAAACTGCTCCAGCAGATTTTGGGCTGTTGAACTGCGGCGTAGGTTTAGCTGCAGGATAAGGGTCATCAAATTTCTGATTTTAACCTTGGCTAGAGCTTCCTGGAACACCAAACATTTTCCTGATCCCAATACGTGTCCAAAATCAGGTCTTGGATCAGCACACTCTTTTCTTTTATGTTTCATTTCACCGCATTTGTAACATAGTGTGACAAGAGCCAAGGCATTTGAAACATTGAAGAGGCGTTGCTCTTCGCCGTATCCTACAGGAAAACCTCCCTATTCTAACTTTGCCCTTGTTCAGGAGTTGTTTGGCGTCCTTTTTGGTCAAGTCAACTATGGCCATGCATTGTCCGCTGTTGTTTTCTGGTGTCAGTCTCACTTTGATCCTTCCCACGCCAGGGAACTCCCTTTTAATGACCTCTTCTACCTCAGTCAGATCCGTCACGCAGTCAATGCCTCGTATTTCGATCGTTGCCATCTGTTCGAGTGAGGCTATAGTTGTGCTTCTGCCGAGGACTTTCTTTACTGCGTCGCAGAATGCTTCCTTATTGTCGGCCTCTGCTCTGAATCCGACTTGTATGAGGCCCGACCACGTTGGTCATACTACTTTAATGGTAGTGTTGGTGTCTTCGGGCCTTACATTTCCCCTGATGCTATGCAGTACCTCCACGTAGGCTCAGCCATTTTGGGACTTTACGAGCTGTGCCTGCTGGTGAGGTCTTCGTCGCAGCTTCTGCCTCTCCTGTTTTGCATCAGGTCCTTTTTCTGATTGGGCGTCCGCGCGTACTTTACCTCCTGGCACTTTTTGAAGTAGGTTCTTTGCGGCTTTCTTCGCTCCTTTTGTAAGCACTATCTGGAACCCTTGATCTGATGCCCCACGCCCATCAAATGCCTGTTCCTTTCTTTTTTTATCCCGATCTCCTTCGATTGGGCTAGAAGCCATTCTTTTATTGATTTAGATTTCGCCCCCAGCGCCTCTTTAGCCTTCGACTCATTTTCGGCCCTTAAATGGCCCCTCCGTTAGTGTCCTATGCAATCTAGGAGCTCCTCTCGTTCAAGGAGCCCAACCTTTACTACATTGCTGATTTTTGGGGAGGCGCATGCAGATTATATTCTTTTCAGAACATCTCCCGCTTTTCGGAATAGGCTTTCTTCTTCGTATCGCTGGGCGGCAATTCCACTTTGCAACCATCCTTGGGAGAGGTTATCGCTTTCCGTTTCCGAATGCAGTACTTCCGCCACGCCGAGAGATTTAGCAAGGGTCTCACAGTAGGGGTGCTGCCGCTGGAAGATTTTCAGTCCCATGAAAGGATTTCATTTCAAGACGTGTTGAACTCAACTATGAGCATCATCGCAGTACTTCAATGCTTCATTGAAGATCCCGGCATGGCAAGGCTCTAGTTTCAGCGCATAAGTAGTTGACTGAAATTACTGAAAAGTGAAGACAATGCTACAACCTTTGACGAAATGGTCTTTTCAGAAGAAATCTTTACGAGGCCTGCAACTGGTTAACAGCATAAAAGTTAGCCAAAAAATACCCTCACATGCTGATTAACATCAGTAACTCTTGCTACTGGTAAGGTATAGTGGACAACGTGAACAGGGATCCATAGGGCCTTAGCTATAAACCAGTTATGCGGAAGCTTGGTGCCCTAGGTACACCCTGTATACGTGAAGCAGAAAGGATAGACGAAATAATATAGGTACTTCTTCCCAACTAACAGTTGAATCTCCATCTTTCACGGGGCTTGAAATGGAGGAGGCAGTCTTATTAATAAAATCAAGGAAGGCTGCAGGACCACACAGCGTCAGCGAGATCTTGCGGCATGTCTATCACCATTATGCTACTCAGTAAATCCAACGCTTGCCAGCAGGAAGGAGTTTTGCCGAAATGCTTGCAGGTAGAGAGACTCGTTTTGATCAGAAAGTCAAAGAGAAATATCGAGATGGCGCCTGCATACCACCCATCATGCATGCTAGGTATAGCTGGAAAAATGATTGAGAAGCTCGTGAAGGGAAAACATAACACCGCAATTTCATCAGCGAGGAACCCATTCTCTCAGCAGTTCGGCTTTACAGCACGGTGTATCACCATGGATGGGGTTGCAGAGGTAATGAACGTGGCCTCAGCTGTTCTAAGAAACTTGTGGTTCTATTGGTGATACTTGATGTTTGGAACACCTCCAAATCCGTTAGATTAGTAGATATTCTAGATAGGTCGGCAACGCCCTTTTCAAGCTAATTTTTTTCAAATAATATTTTGTGCGGACCTTCGGGGATTACTTGAAGGGCCAAAGCCTGCTTCATGACATGAAACAGTGCCAACGAAGGATGAAAGTCACATCCAGTGTTAGTCATGGATCCATATTTGGTCCTGACCTGTGCTGAATCAGCTATATGTATGAGGTTGCAACACTAGATGCACAGTCGTACAGGTACAGCTTAGGCTAGGTATCAATTGTGCTGAGTAAGAAACTGAATGGCTGTACGCGAGTTCAACCCAGCAGAAGATAAAACTGAAGCAGGCATCCTAAAAAGAAGAAAATCCCCAGAGTAAGGAAGATCAGTATTGGGGAAATGCTGATCAAATTGAAACAAGCAGTAAAGCACCTGGTTTTACTAATTGATTTGAACATGATGTTCTCTGAGCAAATAAGTGGCACGGATCATAAGGCTGCTTCAGTCGTATCGGCTCTGAGTATACTTGTGGCTAATGTGGGGAAATCCGAGCCATCAAAATGGCGGTTTTACAGTAAGGAATAAAAGTATAGGGCAACACTCTCAGCAAGGATTTATTCCTACAACACTTGACACTGGTACAGAGAAGAGGAGTGTTGAGGATTGCATCCCCATATGCGATAGTTTTTGATTCTGGTGCTGATAATCATAGACGTGGTAGCCAACGCTTCCTTATCATAGAGCGCTGTACTATCTACTTGCATGGAAAGAATGACACAAGAGTGACACTTGCCTGCAAGGAAATACACGACTCACTAAATTATTTGTCATCGTACTTTTCCTTACCTGCGGTCTCCATGACCTGCCTGCACGTAAAAAGGTGGTTTGTAAGGGTGCACCGGATGATTGGATGTCAGAGTTGACTGGTTAGAGTATATAAACATTATGGGGGGCATGTATTTAGATCAGTCATTGATTGGAGGTGTTTTGGTAAAACATTTCATGAATAATTCCTCCTGGATACGAAGACTATTTGCGTACTCTTATGGAGCTGGATTCAATCATGTACTTGATTGTTGGCTGTAGCTTTGTTTCACTATAAAGGATGCTATTTTTGTAGTGTTTTTTATGTGGACACCTTTATTTGTAGAGGCACTTGCATAGTATCTTCCTTTCAAAAATTTGCATCTTCTCCACCAGGGTGGGAGATATGGTCATCAAAACTATGAAACAGTATATGATGATCGGGCGTATCAGTGTCTCAGATATTAAGGTCTTGGTCTCTACGCTTACTGCTCTGCTGGAGAGTAGGGGTGCCAGCATTGCTAACGCCTGAGTGGCCTTTACCAAAACTGAATGAGCATGAGGATCAAACTTGAATCGGGTGAAATTGGACTACTAGGTATTTCCGGGTGTTATGTACCGGGATGGGATGATTATTGATGAGTACGGAGAGCTCTCTACTTTCCAAAGAGGCTAACTGGTATCCCTTACTCGACATTTTCCTGCGTTGATTACTAGGGCCTGGAGGGCTCGTATTTTCATCTTGATTATTTTTAGAGCTTCCAGAAGAGATGGGTGGCTTTCAAGTACGAAAACGTGTATAATATTATTGATGATCGGAAAGGAGGGCAAACTGTCCATTGGCGCCATGTAACGTTTCTGGAATATCCTAGAGGTAGGAATCGAGACAATGTGGTCTGAGGGTCGAGCCGTGGGATACACCAGAATATTATTTACATTGTTATGTTTTTTTGTCTCATAGATTCACCTGCCTTTTGCTGGCTGGAATCTATTGAAATCTACTTCTAAAGCTGTGCAAATTTAGCCACCGTTGTTCTCAGTTTGCATATTGACGTCTTATCTGCCATGGCCAATTATTGAATTGTGCACAAATTCATGGCTAGTTGAGCCTTAATCCTTAAGTGTATCAGTTTCACTCTCATTGAGAGCGTGTTGGATGGATGATTTGGCAGCCACTTTTGAATGGGTGGAGTTTGCAGAAGTTGTAGCTTCATTTCGACAGCGTGTTTCTGAAAAACTGGAATCCTTTTTGAAAAAATAAGTCAAACCATATAATGGCCATCTGTGTCTTAAGTAAAAATTTCAACGAAATGCTTTTATATTGTTCCTCTTCCTCCATGAGATTTGGCTGGAGTTTTCTTCAACTTTCGAAATTTTGAAAGGGCCTCTATTTTAGATTATCCTTCTTACATACAGAAGAGCTAATCTGAAAGCCTGAGGCTCATTCGGGTGGAGGCTTCGTTGAAAAAGTTTTTCCAGTGAAAATACTAAAGAAGCATTTTTGAGTCTAGAATCTGAAGCAAACTAAATTAGCCTAATAGTTCATGAAACTAAAACTAAATTCATGACTCAAACGAGGAAGAAAACTTCAGTTCGACAAAACCTGACCGTAGGCGGCTACAACCTTGAAAGGGTGCTCCATTTTGTCTAACTTGGAGCCAATTTGAATAGAAGAGGGGCCGAAAAGGATGATCATCATATCATGTCACTACATGCTTCCCATTCTAAGGTCCAGAGTTGTGCACAGGCAAAATTAACTCCGCATATATAAAACACTACTCAAATCTGTGCGAATTAAAAAAGGCAGTGGACGCATTTGAAAGCAAATTGCTGCGGAAAATCGACGGCACAGTGAAACGAGGTACAGAGTGGAGACTTTGTTACAGTAACGAGTTGTATGAAATGACCCACCTGATTCCTCTCGCGTAAAGTTACCTAACTTGCAATGGGTGGGCCATGTAGAAAGAACGGAAGAAAACTGGCTACTCAAAAGGATATTGACGGATACAGCACAAGGTAGATGTCCAAGAACGAAGACTTGAAGGGAAGATACAATTAAAGCTGACAGCTGATTCTTGTTGGGAGTAAACCACTGGCGGACAAGGTCGCGGAACTGTAATGATTGGAGGAAAAGAATGATGATAGTGTAGAGCAATTCGAGCTATGGCTATGAGTCCTCAATGTTTTGTTAGTGAGACGTGTACTTTCAACAAAGTTAAGATTGCATTAATCTTTTCTTGTGACAACTTAGCCGTATCCCTACGCCAGGTTAACGAGTTTCATAATCTTGAGCATATTCAGTGTGCAACAACGGTATTAAGGATGGCGGTTTTTGGTAAAAGAACAGCTTCTTTGTCTTTCCAGTTTTTTCATCTTCGGCTCAATTGAGCGATTTTTTACAGCTAAAGAAATCGTTTTTGAAAGAACCGATTTTCCGGTTTTTTCTTAGCAAATTTTTTGAAGCAAAAACTTGGATCAAAATTAAGTGGATATTTTTGTGTCAATATCAACTTTGGCTGTAATTGGTTCTTCAAATTTTACTCACAAAGTCATTTAAATCGAAATCAACTAAAAGATATTTCATCTTTGTGTTGAAAATAAGAGACTAACACATTGAAATTCAAGGTGAAAGCTTACTGTTAAGCTAAGTCATTCGTTCACAGTATAAGAATGAAAGATCCTCTAGCTTAGTCCTCAAGAATTTCTTATTTATTGTGTATAGTGTGCTAGCTTTACTTCACCTTCTACGAGAAGTCCTCCACATTGAAACGAAATATATGCGATTAATAACAAGAACCAATCAAACAGAAAAATTGGCTTTGCTCTAGTGGCTGTGGTCATTAATACTGCCTAGGGAGGGATGGCGAAAAAACTGTTTTCCGGCTTATTGTCTTTGGTATTTTTCTATTCCATTGTCTCCGAAAACACAGATTTTTCGAGCCAAAAAAAATAATTTTCAGTTAAACCTGTGTGGTTTTCCCATCCCTACACGGTATCTGATTGTAAAGTGAGAGATTTCATGAGCTTTTGAAAAGCAGTTGAAGCAACGGTTATGGCTTCTGACTAAGTTTTTTCTATGTAAACCGAGCATTCTACGAAATCCTTTGGATTTATTTTTTAATGTTTTCCTGTATTTACCACCGAAGATTTCTGAAGCCTTAAATGCAATCAAGCTTTTGTTAGTTTTTCGAGAAAATTTAGGCCCAGCATTGGCGGAAATGGACTTATTTCCTTACGTATGAATACGCAGCTCTATAAATTCCTGCGATATGGCCCAAATTTTGCGTCCATCTGGTTCAATTTTTTTAAAAGTATACAAATCAAACAATCATCATAGTGCTGAACCGAATACTCTGATTCCTCACGGCCTTTATAAACTAAGCTTCCTTAACTTTGTCTAAAAGATTACTTACCCCCGATGCCGACTTTTCTTGGCCGGTGGGCAGATCAAGTAATGATTCTAAGTACGCATTTAGCCGAATGTCAAAATTATCATACATGCATTTAAGTTTGTCCTGTGCTACATCAAAGTAAGTTGCAATTATCTTTACCCCTTTAAAGACCACATTCGACGCAATCCAATCCAATTTTTATACCGAAGAATTACGCGAACATAAGATTGATTTTTGAAGTTTGATTGCTTCCATTATCCTTAATATTAGATACTCAGCTTTAAGTAGCTTTATTTTGCAGTGCGTGGACTGTGTCTGCTCAATTTTCAACAGGTGCGGCATAATTTAATTTACATTGAGTAAAATACTGCCTTTGTTAATAATCCAGGCTTACTAATTGCATTTCCAAATCCAACAACTCTTCATGTCCCTCAAAAGATTTAACCAATAAATATTTAATAATTCCAAACGAGCTTGCTGATGGAAAATGTGATGTGCTTTCTGTTACTTTGGTAATGAAAGTAACTAAGAAATATGCAATATATGTGCACAGTTTTAGTTGTCTTTCTGCTAATAATTTAGGATCAATATTTGATATTATAACTAATTCTGTACAATCGCAATCATATTGATGATTGTGCTGGCAAATGGGAAGTGCAATATATTTCCATGTAGAGACATTCATCCCTGCTTTCGTGCTTTGCTCAAAGAATTTCCGTATCTTGCTATTTTTTTTCTGTAGCTGGGAGTCACATGTCATTTACGCACAGAATTTTGGGCTCCCATGCTCGCAAGAAGACAACTGGACTAAACATCTCCCCTATCAACCCGAGAACCCAGCCTGGAACCGTTCGACACATTACTTCGGGCCAGGTCTCGTTTTGTTATGCGGTGAGGCGCCTTTAAGCTGGGGAATACCTCTTCTAGCGGGAGGGGAGAGGGGAAGAGAAATTGCCAGACAAGCGATCCCCCAACCCCAAGGCGCCCGGCTGCTGTGAGTCGCGGTTCGGGCATCACCGTGACTGTATTATCTGAGGTGAGCCCTCGTCTCCTTATACAGGTCCTTTGTTTTCTGCTCCATTTTGTACACGCAAAAAATGTGTGGCAGGCATCATCTTCTTCTACTGGGCAAAACCAACAATCAGGGGAGTGTGACTTACCAATGTTGTGTAGGTAAGACTAAAAACACCCATGCCTGCGTAAAAGCTGGGTCAGATACAAGTCAGTCTCAGCATGCCTTTGATTTAGCCACGGTCTCACTACCGGGATGAGGCGCGCAGTCCACTTTCATGCACATCACCGAAGACTAGTGCCAATCGTTGAGTGAGCGTGGTCTCCCCTTACAGACAACCATCTCCCTCACGTCCTCGTTTCGACGAAGGTAAATAGCACGTCGCTCTCTAGTAAGCAGAGCAACGCCTGCAATAACTCTCAGCACCAAATCAGAGACTGTCAAATACGAAGATGCAATCCTCAGTACTTCTCTTCTCTGTACCTGTGCCAAGTGTTTTCGGTATACACTGTTATTGAGAGCGTCGCTTCATATTTCTGCTCCGTACAGTAGCACTGACCCTACAGCACTCATCAAGAGGCGTCTTCTTGATGGGCTGGGTCCCCTTACGTATCTCGCTACGAAGCATCAACGAAGACCATAAATTTATTAAATTGCGGCCTGCATTTCAATGGTAATGGTAATTTGCATCGATGCGATTAAAAATGCTACTTTCTATAAAATTATCATCTTCAAGCTAATTTTGAAAATTAGAAGTAAAATCCATTCAAAAAAGACACTTAACGTTTAGAGAGGAGCCTGAAGCCTGCATCTACTGACAACTTCAGCTAGTACGAGCAATTTATTGTATCTTCTGAAATGCCCACCAAACGCCTTTCTAATGGCATTATATTACTACTGCCAGGATCAAATTCACACCACGTATGTGGATTCAGTTTTGCTTGTATTCAATCCACCAAACATGAAATATGCATAATAAAGTGACCAAACTACAGCAGATAAAATCGTCAACTGCATGCGAAAATTAAGCATTGAAATATACTCGACACTATAAATTATGGCACGCGTGTAATACGACAGCAGCCAAATACGAATTTTAGGAAATTCTATGTTTTCAACGCAGGACAATGATGACCGACATGGCAGTAGCAACATACGTGCAAGTGCATGCAAGTACAATTGCAAATCATTAAAAGGATTGTCCATGCGGACGAAATGATACGGACGTTGGGACTATAGTTGATGATAGTTGGTCTCTTGCATTGAAAGTTAGATTGTAATTTAGTTTTGGCTTTAATGTTCTGAATAAATTATTTTAATGCGATATTGGCAGGATTGCAAATGTACTTCTTGTTGTATGAGCTTTCATTTGATGAGAATGAAAGAGATGATGCTCAACGCTCCACTGGGGAGAAATAAAGAATCTTAACCCAAATTTAAAATTATTGAAAGTGGTCAAATAAAACGGCTCTAAGATTTCCTGAATAAAAAAAAAATTGGAATTTCTGTTGTAGTTATATTTCTAAAAAAAATTGCAGCAGATGATATAACAGAAACATACATTTCAGTTTCTTTTAACAATTGGTTTTTTTAGAGCTGTCACCGTAAACTGAAGCACTACTTTCAAGAAGGGATGCCTTAGATTCTAATTTGATTCTTTTGGCGATAGGCGTTGGTGGCATTCAGTCATCTTTTTAATTTGCCCTAAGCCCTGGGTTGAGCTTGGCTGAACATAACATTGAGGCCACACGATATGGGACACTAAGTGAAATAATTCAAAACATCTAGGTTCTTCAAAGGGATCTAACGCTCATCGTGAAAGTGTAGTTAAAGCCAAAAAAGTAATTAAAACAATTCATCATGCCAAATTTTCTTAACTTTCCGTAGGGTGAAGTGTGACGACTTCCGAGTCCAGGGATAATACGCTTGACCGGCACACATTCAAGAAATACGCGAAAATCTTACTATTCAATCTATGCAACTATTGAGTTTTAACCATAATTATAAGGATTATTCATCTGTACATTTTTCGTAATATAATTATCAATGAAGGGATTGCTTCCTTCTTCTTCGTAGCACTACAGCCCCTCTCGGGCCTTCGCTTCCTGCAAATAGTGCCTTGACCGCGTAGTCCAATTTCAAAATCCAAGCAGCAATGAACTGTTTTCATCGACCAAATCAGGCCAGTATTTCCTCGGTTTTCCCACTGATGTTCGGCCTTCAATTCTCCCAACGAATACCTTTTTGGGTATCTCTTGCTCATCCATACGATTCATGTGTCCAGATCATTGCAACTTCCGCAGTTTTCAAATCGGTGATACCTCCGGCTCGTCAAAAATTTCATACAGCTCATGGTTGTTTCGAATTCGCCATTGACTACCGTTCAGCTTCGCTCTGATTATTTGCCTCAGGACCCGACGTTCGAAGGCATTCAATATATTTGCGGATGCTTAGGTTAGGGTCCATGTGTCAAACTCATAGCATAGCACAGGTTTTATCCCAAATTTGTATACTTTGAGCTTTATTCTCCTTTATTTGCGAGCTATATTCTTCGGCATATTTCGTCTCTTTCCTTACCCGTTTTCATTATTTTGGCGCCCAAATATACATATTAACCCAAATTTTTGAAACTGTATTCTCCAAATGTTAGATTTTGAGTATTGGAGCTATTTTGTCTTGACTCCATCATGAGCTTTGTTTTATTCTCACCAATTTGTAGCCCTACTAGTTTTGCTTTGCTGTCAAGTTTCAGGAAGAGTTCTTTGGTGGTTGTTAATGACCGTGACAAAATTTTGATGTCATTCGCATCGGCTACTTTTTGGCTGAACTTGTTTAGTAACGTACCTCATGTACTGAAAGGTAGCTTTCTTACGACTTATTCTAGAGCCAAACTGAATAGCGATGGGGCTAGCCCATCTTCCTGCTTTAGTTCGATATTTGTGTCAAAGGAATCGGTGACGTTATTGTCATTTTGGTAAGATGGACTAATTTGGCTGGGATACCAAAGTAATGCATTATTTGGTACTGTTGTATGCTTGCTTAAAGTCAACGAAATGTTGGTGTACAATTGGTCTATCTTTGATCTACCTGCTTTGAAACTACCTTGATACTCCCCAATGGTACTGTTGGTGTATGATACGATTTTTTTTCTAAGATCTTTGAAAATGATTTGTACATACATCATACAAAGCAGTAATTTGCCTTTATAGTTTTCGCACTGTAGCTTGTCAACTTTATTGTGGATAGAGAATATAATTGATTGGCTCCATTCATTCGGCATACGTTCTTGTTGCTAAATGTGCTCTGAACAATGCTGCCACTATATCCTCTGAAATTTCATTGATCTCCGGCCCTTTATTATTCTTTTGGGGTTTGATGGTGGAACAATCTTTCCAGAATTGATGGGGTCAATGGAAGCTCTCTGGAAACATTTACAGGCTCCAATATTCTGGAGCTACGTGGAGGACTTAGAAGTTCCTTGTAATGAGCTCCCCATCTTTCTTTAATCCTGTTTTCATCAGCAATGATATTTCCGATGTCATCACGGCTGTTCGTGGAAATGGGCTTATATCCACGTTTTGCTAGACTTTCATTGAAGCTTCTCAATTGATCATCATAGTATTTTCTTATCTAATTCTAACTATTCTATTCACTACTCTTTTGAGATTTCGATAGTGTTCTCTCATCATCCTGGTTTTCCTACCTACGTATTTTTTTTATGCCTGATTCTTTTTGTCTAACGCATTCTGGCAATCACTATCGAACCAATAATTTCTCTTGCACTGGGCTTGACATCCGATTTTCTGTTCTGCCACGGTCTTGATAGATACTTTCACTTCCATCCAGAACTCGTTGCTTGTTTTCAGCAATATGTCTGATGGGATGAGAGCCAGCTGTTTGTCGAGGACCCCCGTGAAACTTTTTGCTATAGATGCCATTTGGAGCCATTCGATGTCGAATTTTCGTGGTGGGCTGGTCTTTTCCAAAGACGCCTTTAACATTCTACACTCATAAGTTAATTTGATCAAGTAATGATCTGAGTTACAATTGGCTCCTCGGTATGTATGGACGTCAAGTATGGTCAAAGCCTAACGTTGTTGCAATGAGGCTCAACGTTGTTGTGTTGCCATCTGGTGATACCGAGGTAATTTTATGTATGCGTCCATGAAGGAAGTTAGTCAAACGTATAACTAGTTTTCTGCTATATGCAAAGTCAATCAGGCACTGACCGTTGTCATTTGTTTCATCGTGGATAAGAAAGCTCAATGCAAACTTTAGCGTTGAAGTAACTGAGAATTATTTCTGTGTCATTTGTAGGAAATGAGTTAACTGATCTTTGCAGGTGATTGCAGAATATTTCCTTCATTTTTTCCTCCTTTTTTCGTTGGGGGTGTGTATGTCTATCAGCCAAATTTTGAACCATTGCATTTTTATTTGTATCGCACACAACCTTTCAGTATCTACCTTAAAATCAATCACTTTCTTTTGTCTAGCCACATACCCACTGCAATACTCTTTCGCTCCTTTGGGACTCATTTCTCTTTGGAAAACTGATTTGTAGGTACAGATGGAACCCCTCTGTGATTCAATCGTAGAGTTCCTTGAACATGGGTCTTTCTAGCTTAGCAATAATTTGCCAGCTCATGTGTAGCGAGCAAAGTCGTGTAGAATGATCAGTTCATCCGGTATATAATTGAATATTATATGCATATTGAGTTGAATCTGTTGACTTGAACATTATTAGTCCATATTCAAGTCATTTTCCGGATACACACTCGTATAGGATTTTCCATTAGCGGCATAACAATTTTGCATCTTTATATGAACGCACTCTTAAAATTTTTTAATGAACTGTTTATGTCAAAACGTTAGTTAAAGTGAACATTTTCATCACAGTGAAATTCACGAATCAGCAACATTTGGAAATTATTAAAAATTACTACCGGAGTTCTGAGTCGGTAGTCGTAACTCTAAGAATACTTACTCCAATTCTCAGCCGTTATAATTGTCCCACTCGACAGCTTGTGCATGCCATAGTGGCTAAATTTGAGACCAAATTTTCACTATTGGACGTTCCGGTGCCAAAAAGACGTCGTATTACTCGAAGCAAATCAGTCAATTTCACGTTGTTCTCAAGAATTGGGCATCCCTCAAATGACACTGTGGCGTATTTTGCAAAAATATATTAGCCTACATGGTTACAAGATCAAATTGATTCAAAAATTAAAACCACTTGGTCATTCAAAACGCCGAATATTGTCCGATTGGGCCATGACAAAGCTTGAAGAAAATGAAGAATTTCATCGAGAAAACATCTTCAGCGATGAAGCTCCCTTCTGGCTCAATGGCTTTGTTAATAAGCAAAATATACTTGGTTGGTTAGCAACAAGCCCACATGTACTTTTAGAGATACCGTTTCAACTACAAAAAATTACTGTTTGGTGCGATTTTCATGACGGGGGTGTTATTGGGGCGTATTTTTTCGTGGATGAAAACGAGCATCATGTTACCGTCATGACAGAGTGCTATTGCGTTATGTTGGAATATTATTTGTAGCCAAAATTGGCTAAACTTGACATTGATGATATGTGGTTTCAGCAAGATGTTGCCACTAGCCCGACAGCATGCCTCACAATCAATTTATCGAACGGCATGCCTCACAATCGATTTATCGAACGTCAAATTCGGTGAACGTGTTATCTTGAGGAATGCTCCGGTCGAGTGGCCGCCTCGTTCATGCGATCTAATGCCACTAGATTTATTTTTATGGGGCTATCTCAAGTCACTGGTCCAACCAACAAGCCAGCAACTTAAAACGAGCTCAAAGACAACATCTAACGCGAAATTGTTAACGTTTCGGTCGAAATGTGTTCCAGAGTGGTGGAAAATCGGGCCAAAAGAATTGACCGCTGTAAACGAGCTCGTGATGGCTATATGACTACACCCACAATAAATTTCTATGTTTTACTAATGGGTAAAATTGTTATGTTCTTAATGGAAAACCCTTTACTATCAAAATGAAAGTCTTCCGCGGGAGGTATCATGGTTTAATATAGAAGTAAATTTTTAAGGGGGAACCCTACGTTTTTTTAAAATCTGGAAGTACTTGCTGCTACCTGTGAGGTGTTTGCGAAATAAAGGTATAGCAACAATATCTGTAATCGATTTTTGGCCATTATTTTTGGAACAGACGTGTTGGAGAATAAAGTATCATGCTTGCAATAGTCCTCGATTCTTGGGTATTTTACTAGTGCTATGTACATGATGGTTGCAAAAAATTTTTCATTTGCGTTGTATCTTTGTCCTTCCATGGTTGAAGATGGCCATTTTTTTGTCAAATGAACTCTTTCAATCGCACAACGTGCGTTTTTATTTGTTCCAGTAACAATCAAGTGGAGAATATTGTAAGTTAGAAAAAGACGATTAAGGCCAAATAGTGCTGACGTAGCAAGTACATTTTCTTCATGGAAAGTAAAAATGTAATGATTGAGAGTGCTTCCAACGGCTGCGCTAATTCACGTTTCTGTATTATGACTTGATACGCGAGCTGAATGGGAAAGAAAGAACTTTCAACATGTTTCTGCAGTCACTTCAAGACTAAAGGCTTACGCAATCCTCTAACAACGTTGCTTTAAGTTTCTTCAGACCTATCAGAATCCGTTTGTAAGATACTTTAGAGTTAATAACTTCAGAACTAATCGTAGAGCTAATGTATCACCCATTCCTTGTTGGTCAAGCACAAAATACGAACTAAAATTTCCGGGAAGATAATTGACTCTCAAAGTTGCAACTTGTGTTGGCCTGTAGGTGATGATTTTATGTGGGATGACCTGTGGTACGTGGTGACTATAGACAAATATTATTTATGATCACCGGTGATGCATGGCAAAGAACGTGTTAACAATCGCTTACTTTTTAAAGTATAAATTTTCTCACTGAAATTGAATGCATGAATTCTTGTAGTTTTGACAGTAGATATTTTCCTATTGCATGCAATCACCCATTTTTTTGGTAAAAGAAAACTTTAAAATGTTGACACCCAAAACATTGTCATACATTAATAGATTAGAAAAGAAGTTGGTAAACATAATTTGCTCTAACAACTAGGTTTGAAATTTTAAAATTGATATCTTTTAAATTACGTAAATTATTTCCTTAAGTCTACCTTAAAAACGACTAATTCGCTGCATCCAGACAGCAGTTGTCCGTCGCTCTTCTGCTAACTCCCGCCTTGTGCTCCTTGGCTCGTATGATTCCTGCTTCCGCAAGCTTTTCTGTATACGATTTTATCGGCTCCAGTCCTGTCTCCTGGTACAGCACCGCGTTGGGGTAATACCGGCCGTCCTCCCGTCTGTATAGTCCTGTGCAAGCCCCACGGATTTTTCGCTCCACTAATCGTATCTTGATTTAGTCTATGGCCTAGTGGTTAGAGCACGAACCCATAAGCCGAAGGTCCCAGGTTTAAATCTCGTTGGGAGCAACTTGATTTCAGTTCAGAGGATTTTTGGGCAGACTACGAGTGTTCACTCAGTGGTGATACGTACTGATTTAATCAGATAATATCATAGCTGAGCAAGCACACGGGAGCATGGTACTGATCAAGCCAACTTCCGCCAAAATCAATGCGGTCATAAAAATGAGATACTCTATCTACCTCTAAGCGAAGGCCCGAGAGAGGCTGTAGTGCTACAGAGAAGAAGAAGAATCGTATCTTGCCCCATTTTCTTTTAGGAGCTCCATTCCATATCATCACCGCATATGTGATGATCGGATGAATCAAGCTGGCGCACCGCCGATTGTTTCCTGAAAATAGGTAAAAGAAGATGGTACGCATAAGTCACTTTTTTCAAAACATTATCAACGTGAGCATTAAAGGTAGCTTTTCCGTCGAAAACTACAGTACTTCGTTTGCCTAGAGCAATGCACCATCTGCCCATTCAACTTAACCCTGGAGTCACAGATGCCTCTTTCACGACCGAAGTTTTTGTGCGGGTCCTTGAACACAAATAATTCACTTTTCCTTGCATTTGCCTTAATTCCCCATTTCCGGTAATATGCAGTAAGAGATTCCAAATGTCTTTGGGGCCGTATCCTAGCAACGCGCAAATTGTGCCCAGATGACCACACTAACAAGTCGTCAGCGAAGAGGTTCACCTGGATTCTGGACTTATATTCATCTCTTACGCCCGGGACGCCAGAGGTGAATATGTTGAAAAAAAATGGACCTAATATAGACCCCTGTGGGACCCCCAAGTAAATACTCAATGGGTCAGAACTAGTTCCACCAGCCATCGCAAAGGTAGTTCGGAAAGCCAAGATTTACCATTTTGTAGAGAAGCCCATTGATCCATACAGAGTCAAAAGCTTTCTTCGCATCGATCAGGCAAGCTACAACAAGCTAATTGTTGCACCAGCTTCTCGTTATATCGGTTTGGAACACGGTCATAGCATCCAACGTGGAGTGAGCTACTTTGAAGCCAAATTGTCTTTCCGGCACAATTCTTGCAGAGATTGTAAGATGCCTTCAAGTATTACTCTTTCAAAAAGCTTACCAATGTTTGAAAGCAACGAAATTGGACGAGTATCGATTACGTTAGTACTGCCCGACTTCTTGAGTATTGCGAATATTTTTGCACATTTCTCTTGCTGAGGAAAGTAGCAAATGTTATTGCAGTTAAAATGATCACGAGGAGAACAATGAAAACATGGGGAAGCCTTATCAGCATATAATTGGAGATTCCATCAGCCCTGCTGATTTTTTTGGAATTTGGCTCCAGTGCCAACACAGTGAGCCTCTTAGGGCTGACAAACAGACCGCGGCTAGTAGGTGCGTCAGAGGGATTTGAATCAAAGAACCGAGTCAAGCACAACTGATCATTGGCCCTGTCGAAATTCGTTGTGGTGTCGCTCACTAACGAAGTAATGGAAGAGTCCTCACATGCTTTCTCTCCTTGAAGAACTTTCGCAAAATGTTTTGCGATAGAGTCAGCGATGGTTTCGTCATCCATGAGCATGGATCCATCATGCATGAGGACCCCGGGTAGCCTTTTTTCTGCCCGTTATCCTACTGATGTGAGGAAACATACAGGTACCTGGTTTGATACTTTCTAGGGCCTGCTCAAACTTCTGGTTAGCAAAACCCATGTTTCTCCTTGAGATCATTCAGTTTAGAGACGTAATCACTAAGTGAATACGTTCACACTCTCAGTTGACCATATTTAAATTATGGTGGTAGATTCTTGCAAGTACCTTTCTAAGCCGACTACGTCTACGATGAAAGTCCAAGATGTTTTCCGGTAAATCTCGATGAAAGTAATTTGTCAAGGATTTCTTAACGGAGATCTTTGAGATGACCATATCCGGGGATGAATTTATACAAGCAACTCTCTCATCGGTTTCAGGAATAGAACGATTTTTCGATTTATTAGTTCGAAATCCCCTTCAATTTTCTATCAAGGTCAGCACTTACTGCTGCCCAAATGATTGGTTTATATAGAATGAAAAGTTGAGGATCTAAAACCTCAAGTTTCACTCCTTTTTCACTCTTAAGGTCAGCTCAACCAAAAGATGGTCAGGCTCGGCGTGATGAGCTCTACACTCAAAATTCCTCCAACTGTGGGAGAGATTTACTAAATTGGCAGACACAATGAAGAAGTCAATAATAGACGAGCTTCGACGGAAGGCAGGCTTTTTCGGGACAATCAATGTGAGATCCATCTTTGATTGAACCCAGTTTCAGATAGCTGTTCCATAGCCATTGGATGCCATATTTCCCCACGAGGGATGCTTTGCGTTAAAATCACCTCGAATTTCTTGCACAGAGTAAGCATCCCCCACCGAGTATCCATGTCAAACATAGATCCCCACGAACGCAAAGGTGCATCCTTCTAGCATGGAGCTTATTATTTCTACTTCAATACATTTCAGACTTGGAAGGCAGTGCCTTTGGACTTTCTGGTTATCTTTGTGTGCCATAGCAACTCCAAGACTTCCCTTTGGATCATCACGCCTGATAATTTTGTTTTTCCCCAGATGCACTTTGTGTCTTTCTTTGAGTCTTGTTTCGGACATAAACAAGAAGTCTGGTCTATGGGTGTTAAAGTATTCTTGAACGAAATTCCTTTTATAGCGTGGAACTAGTGAACATATGTTGAGGATGTTGAGTTTAATGGAACTCATCATGACAACATACTTTGAAGGCGAATTCAAATTACGCAGCTTTTTAGGGTTTTGTTAAAATAATTTAACAAAACCCTACTAAAGTCGTGTCCTGTCTGTCTGTCCGTCTGTCCGTCCGTGTGCCATAGCAGTTATTCTCGGAAACTACTTAAGCTGGAAACATCAAATTTTGTATGTAGGTGTAGAGTGGTGCTCACTTCAAAGTTCAACTACAAAAAAATTTTATAAGGTATTTAATCCCTTACTGCATGACTTTTATTTGGCGCTGAAAAAAATATATGTGATTTAAAAAAACAAATAAAAAGACACGTATTTTTTTATTTTTTATTTATTTTTAGTTTTTATTAGAGAAATTATTTTTTTCTGTTTAGTTCAAATATGGCACAATATACATAAATTGCTACATAATTAGTAATTCATTTCATACATTTTTACGTTTGAAAAATTATAAGGTATGGAACAGAAGGAAGCAGTTTCTCTTGTCATTGAGACATACGTTTATTTTACACTTACGACATTGAATATATGATCTTCCATTACACTCCGGTATCTTACAACGCTGCCTGGTTGTCCAAATAGGGAGATGATCCAACTGGTCTAGACGCACATCCTGAGATGGCATTACTGCTGCTGGTCTTCTTGCCTTCTTTTCTTCGATCATATTTTCAAGAGCATGTGACGGTCGTCCTCTTTTTGTACTGCTACTAGGCTTATTGACCCAGCACAAGGCTTCTGCTACAGCTACCTTTAAGTCCGCTAGTGCAAGGAATTCTTGGTCCTAAAATCTACGCCGATAAAGTAGCCAGGCATTGACGGTGACCATGTCGATCATGTGAAAAAATATTCTAAAGTAAAATTTTTTTTTGACCGTATTTGGATTCTGTAATAACCCAGGAGTGCATCTAAGAGATCAACGCCACCCATATGTTGATTATATACTATTACAGCTTTTGGACATGGAATTGTCATATATGTTTTTTCTTTTTTGATATAACGTCTCACATCTGCAAGTGGTTCGCTGTCTACGTAGGCAGAGGCCAAGTTAATAATTCTGTTGTCATACCACGTCGTCACAGAAATGTCGACGTTATCCACCGTTGTGAGTTTTTCAACCACAGTACCCCTTCCTTTTTTCTTTAGTTCCTTTTCCGAGGGAACTTTATACCCAGGAGTGCGGTTGGATTTAATAGTAACTAATGGCAAGATCCCTTTCTTTGTCAAATAAACCAACAGCGGCAATGATGTGTACCAGTTATCGAAGAAAAGTCTGTAATTTTGTGCCTCAGGAATAGTTCTGGCAAGACGAATTACCACATTACTTGACGTGCTTATGTTTGGTAAACCTTCAAACACTTCTTCTGGTCCACGAGCTCCTGTGTATAATTCGACGTCATAGCTAAAACCTGACGAACCGCTAAGTACGAAATTTTTAAACACCCATTTATGGGTTTTTTGGGATTGTATTGCCTCACGGTTGAGCGACTTTTAGTTTGAATCATGTGCTCGTCCACAGCCATATACTTCTCCTTAGGGATGGTTAGCAATCGCTCTCTAAGCTGGTTCAGGAATGGACGAAGTTTGTGTAACAGGTCATAGCCTGGTTGCCCCTTAGTCACTTGCGTTGAATTTTTATTGAAGTGAATATAACGTTTAATCTCTTCAAAACGGTTACATGACACGACTGTGCTAACTCTGGGATGTCCTAATGTTTCACTCCAGTAATCTCTAGTAGAGGGCTGTTGAATTATAGACATCATAAGAGATATACCCACATATTGTTCAATATCTTGCGGAGTAACAGTCATATTTTTTTCAGGACGCTTTTCTGTTGCATACAACATGGTTTGTTGGGATATATATTGAAACATTTCACCAGTAAATATGTATTTGAAAAATTGTACAGGTGTTTCCAACGCCATTATCGTTGAAGGCAAACTTAAATCACCAGTGAATTCTAAGTCAGAGTCCATTCTTTCAATGAAGTCATTCCGCCATCTTAGTGTTTCAGCTTTATCAGATCTTGAACGTTGCCCAACTAGTCCAGATAACGGAATTAAGTCCTCTTGTTCATATTCAGACTCTTCATCAGTCTCGGGTAAGATTATCGATAGAAGTCTTCTAGTTCGTCTCAAACGATCTTCATCGTCAGACAGTTCTTCATCTGTATTACCCTCAGGTATACCTTGAATAATGGTATGTACACCACCATAAAATCTGTGAACATCCATGACCCCTTAACAATGCAGTATTAGCATAAACATACAAAATACAAAAATATTCAGGAACTAAGATAAAACAGTATTTTTCATTTCATCAGAATTGCGCATGATGTGCCAAATATGATCCAAAGGAACATTGAATATTTTTGTATGTTTGTACATATTTGATCCAAAGGAAAAATACGACTTTTATATCAGTTACATGAATAAAAGCAATGAAATATTACCTGTTTCACAAAAATGAAGGTTTATTTTACTATCTAAATTTTTTCCCAACGGATTTTTTCACGTACAGTATTTTTAAAATTTTTTTTATATGAGAGCACTCACTTCAACTGTCAAAACTTGATTTACAAACTTTTCATGAACGTGTAGTTCGACTAGCAGCTTATAGATGGCATTGAAATAATTTTGTATGAGCTTTTGTGTACCAAAAATGATACAGTATGCAGAAAACGAGAAAAAATTTATTCGATTTTGAATAATACGCAAAACTATGGTTTGGTTCAAATATGGACCGCGATGCAGTAAGGGGTTAAGGGGGGTTTCCCCGTATCGAGGAGTGACCCCCCGTAAAAAAATTGTCAACAAAGGTAGCTGATATAGTTATCAAATGAAAGGTCCTGATGAGTGATTTTCAAAACAGGTCTTAGTTTGGCAAAGTTTGCTTCGAGAGGCACACAGGGAGGGGAAATGCACGAAAAGTAAAACAAAATAGTGGCTGTTTTAAATGCAAAGATTGAATAATTTCCACTTATTTTGTCCCAACTTCAACGTTTAAGGTGCATGCTTTGAACACTTGATTCAATTTAATGAATGACTGAAGATGACTACCTACAATTAATACTCATAGGTGAAACAAGTCGAGGAGGCGGGAGAGACCTCCGAAAAAAAGGGCTTTGTAACCATTCTAGTATTTGAAAAAATTGGCCGTTGATCGATGATAACAGTGCAGGAGAGTGGCCCCTGAAAAAAATTCATTAAGAGTAGCCGATGTGAGTATCAAATGAAAGTTCTTTATAAGAGCTTTTCAAAACATACATACATTTCATACATGAAAAATGTGTTTCCTCCCTTGCGAATGGATCTAAAAAATCTGAAATGATTATCAAGGGAGATATTTATGAGTACAACAATAACAAAAGCCTCAGAAGTCGAAATTTTTTCAACTTCCTTAATAATAGTATGATCTTCGAATTTCATATTTTCTCCAATAAAATCGTCTTTGACATGTTTCTTGATTTTATTCGATCGGGTGACTGCGTTTTGTAAATTAGATACAAAACCCTTCTGACATGAGCGTAGGTCTGTCTACCCAACTTGTTTTCTTTTTAGGGTTAGTGGTTTTTTTATAGTGGAAGATAAAAGAGTCCACTTTTTGAAAGAGTGTGAACAAGTCACACCCGAAAAATTGTGGGCAGTTAGTGCTCAAAACTGTATATTTGTGCACAAGCGCTTTTGACACTATCTCTGAAAGTCTTCAGATGAAGCCTATAACACACTATAGGAGGAACTCCCTCTCCTTTTTGGTTGGCCCCTGGGGCTTCGATTTCCCTTTGTTTCCCTCTAGGCCTGGCCTGCCACCCGGCTTGGGTATGGTTCCCGAGAAACTAGCAGAAGCTATTTTCGTCATCTTTTTGAGCTTGGGAAAATCCCGCTCGCCAACCTTAGGAGTCTTTGATAGCTTTGATGTGGGCTCCTGCGTTGGAGACCCCATCGGCCTCTTTCTGGCTTCTGGCTCTAGCTTTCTGTGGAACTTTCACCCTTATCCATCTCCATGTCACTGGAGATCTCTGGTACTTGCAGTTGCATCTTAAATCTAGCAAGCAAGTCGAGGATGAATGCCTCTTTAATATCCCCACCAAATTTCTCGCAGGAACGCTGCAAGTTTTTCCTCACCCTCCGCGTGAAGCTAGAGTTAGCGGCAGAGATCTCCCCATATTCATTACTTTCCTCCATACTTACAGATCCCAAGACAGAACTTGGAATACTGTCGCGGGGGGAAAGAAAGTAGAAACTGAGACCCTTCTTATCTAGTAATTGAAAAACAGTAACACTTAAAACAAAAAACCCTTAATATTAATGTTTTCGTTTGTTTCTAACTCTTTTTACTTTTCTCCACTCCACTCCACTTGTGGTTGCACTACGCGCCTTGCCCATGCGCTTTAACTCCTTTCCACAAATTCCAAACAATTTTTTTCTACGAAAAACCTCCAAAAATCCACAACTCCTGAAATTTCCACTTTCCTCCAAAATTCAGTATTCATAAAAATCTGGCGTAAATCCTCCAATAACATCCGAAAACGCTCCGAAGAAAAACCTCCAAAAACTCTTGCTGCTCGACCGAAAAGCTCTTGCTGTTCGATGCTCGATCCGTGCTGCCTTGACGACTGCTCGACTCAAACTCTATCATTGGTCCCTATCAACAATGACTTCATTTGGCTCAAAGATCAATGAGGATGTACAGCAAACCATTTCTCTCTAGTTTGCATACGCTTTTATGATATTTTCATATAGTTTAGTTGATTTTTCTACCCCACACCATAAAGCAAATTATCTTATTTATTTTCAATTCCCAATCTGTTATCCTACGCTTGCGGAACTTTTTTCACTTCATTCGGTACACGACGCTACACAAGGCAGCACGTGCAATATGTTCACATGCTCAAAGTTGTAGAAAATTAATCGTGCGACTTTGAAGTTAAGTGCAACGAAATCGTTTGCCGAATATTGCGTAGAGTAATGAAAAAACGTTTAGATTTCAAACTAATGTATATTTACTCGTCCTTTCTACAACTTATACTGATGCTGATAGCTCATTCAACTCAGCTATTTATACAAAATTTTATGTCATTCTTATATGTACATCTATATTACATTTGCATCTTATCCTAGCCGAGGTGGGTTAATCCATATACATAATTGTTTTGTTTATGATGCGCATGAGCGTCTAGACGTAATTCACGAAAAATAACCCAGGACTGCTAAATCCTTGTATTAGGGTTCATGATGCGTATGAGCGTCTACAAGGAATTACCCATGTAAGTCTCACATGCGAGGCATGTGACGTAATTCCTCCCACCTTTTAGTTCATACTGTCCTCAGTATGTTGTATTATAAAAATATTATGCTTATAATTGTAATACTTATGAATATATGATTTTTTTGTGTTCTTAGATATCGTACTTGAATCTTTTAAGTATTCTAATGAGTGCATATTTACATTCTTAACGACAGTATTTAATATCAGTGGTTATCATATTGTTTTTTTTACATAGTATGATGAATCATTTAATCCTTATCTGTAGAGTACATTAACTTAATACAAGTAGTTTGTGCTTGAGAGATGTATTTCTATTATTTTATTGGTAATAGTAGTAGTAACAGCATAAGGCTAGGGTTATAACGTTTAAAGTTTTTATACTTTCTTCGATTTAATTAATGCATCAGACATAATTTTGACCAACATATAAGTTTAAAATTTTTGAGTTTTTGTTATAAAGTGGTCTTGATTTCGAATTTCATTGGGATTATTTTCTTTTATTGTGTTTGATCTGGGCTAGGACCAGGATTGGTTTGATGATTAGTTACGGTGTTTTTAAGCCTTTTTCTATTCTGTGGATGGAGCTTTTGATTATTATTAGCTTTTTTAAATCTAGGATCTAGTTTTCATGGCATAGGATTCTTTATCCATCTCAAATCTAATTCTGCGGAATGTCTACTCTTGTTGTGATACTCCAGACTTTTTCTTCTAGTTTCGGTCAAATTTTTATGTATGATCTCGGAACTTATTTCTCCAAAGTAGACATCTGATGGTTTGAATTTGTGAGCAGAATGTATTGTGGTATTGTAATATTTAACACATTCTTCCACTGGGTTTGATAAAAGTAATTCCTTGTTTTCTAATTTTCGCCTGAGTTAAAAGGTTCGTAAATGCTCGTTTAGGTTTCTGTGGGCAACCTCTTGTGGTTAGGACTGGTGAAATATATTTCGATTTTTTCCCGTTTAAACCAGTCGATAGTTTTCTGTGATATAATCGCAGATTCGTTGTCAGTCACCGTTTTTTTGGCTTGCCTATTTTATTGAAAAGGGTTGTTAACGCGTTTATGAGAGCATCCCATTGTCGGTCTTTTATTGGTATAACTGATAGAAATTTGGAAAATTTATCGATGCAGGTAAGATACATGCGATTCTTGTCTTCATACCATATATCTATGTGATAAATTTCTCTAATTTTAGTTGGTGTTGAAGTTTCCTTGAAGGGTTCTTTAGGTGGGTTTCTGTCATATTTACTTTGGTGACAAATCTCACAGTTATTCATATAATTTTGAAAATAATCCTTAAGTTTCGGATAGTAATATTTAATTTTCACTTCGTAATATAATTTGTTAATTCCAATGTGATTTGTGTGTTTATGCATTTATGCAATTATTTCCATGATCTCGCTGAGCGAGCAATCATGAAGTAGTGTTTGCATCGACAATAGATGCTTTCGTGTTTGTTTGTCTCCAAATATTATATTCTTTCTGGAGTACAAGTAAATGCTTTTTGGAAGGCATTTGAATTCCAGTGGTTCCTACTAAAGGTATATGATTGTGGAGGATATATTTTGCTTGGGTTTCTGTGAACTCTTTAAAGAAAAACGTGATCCTAGTCTTTCGGTTAATATTTTCTTTCTTTGCTACTTTTGTTGTACCTATTTTTATGATGATTAGGGTAGAAAAACAATTAAGTGGTTTTTCTGATATGGGAATATAGTGCGAGTTATCTTCAAATGAAGTATGTTGTGTTGCTAGATCGCTTTCAGCCTCTAACGCATTTATTTCAACGCGGGACAACGCGTCGGCTATTACATTGTCTTTGCCTTTTATATATTTAATATGGAAATCATATTCCATTAATTTCAATTTCCATCTCTGTAGTTTTGGATTATCTGTTTTGAGATTTTCCAAATATGTGAGCGGTTTATGGTCGGTATGCAGTTCAAACGTCCGCCCATAAATGTAAGGTCTAAAATAGTTTAGAGCAAATATTATGCCTAATAATTCTTTCTCAATTGTTGCTAGTTTTGTTTCTTAAGTATTCAGAGTTCTGGATGCGAAGCATATTGGTTTATTCTCTTGTGGCAATACCGCTCCTATTGCGAAATTTGAAGCATCAGCTGTTACTGCGAAAGTTTTATTGAAGTTAGGGAATTGAAGGATTGGATGATTAGAAACGTGAAGTTTTAATTTGTTGAATGCATCAGCATATTCTGTATTATTAACATCCACTTTGGTATCTTTTTGTAAGAACCTAGTCATATGACGTGCAATTTTCGCAAAGTCCTTAATGAATTTCGTGTAAAATCCCGCTAATCCCAAAAATGATTTAATTTGTTTTTGGGTTGTCGGTAATGGAAATTTTTCAATGGTTTCAAGTTTTTTAGGGTTGGGTTTAATACCATCTTTAGTAATTATGTGTCCAAGAAACTCTGTTGATTTATTCAAAAATGAGGTTATAGAAATTTCGATTTTCAGATTTGCGTCGCGTAAGGCTTGTAACACTTTTCGTAGAGCTATCTCATGCTCATGCAGTGTGGAACTATAGACAAGTATATCGTCCATATACACAATGCATATTTTATTGATAAATTTATGCAATATTGAATTCATTAACCTCTGAAAGGTTGAAGGTGCATTTTTCAAACCAAAAGGCATGCGCGTAAATTCAAAATGCCCTTCGTCTGTGGAAAATGCAGTTTTGTGCCTATCCATAGGCTTTATCTCGATTAGGTAAAAACCTTTGGCCAAGTCTATGCTTGTAAAATAATTAGCGTTACCCAACTGTCCACGTATATCAGCGATGATTACATTATTAATTTTCCTGAAATCAATAACTAATCTATGTTTATTGCCTTTTTTGGGTACGACCCAGATGGGAGAGTTATATGGTGATTTAGATGGAACTATAATACCTTGTTCTAAATCTTCCTTGATTTGTTCTTCAACGAAATTTCTAAGGGAGTATGGGTACCTATAATTTCGCTGATGTATAGGCTCACAAGTTGTTAGTTTTAACTCGTGCTTTATTTCGTGAGTGAATGATAGTTTTTGATTTTTATTATATTGGATATCAGAAAATTCATCCTTGATCCTCTCAATCATTAATTTTTCCTCCCTCGTATAAATAGTTTCGTTATTTTTCTTAAAAGATATTTCAGGAATTTCAGAACTTTCTCTTGCTAATACGTCATTCACCTCATTTGCAATTATATAATAGTTTTCACCTTCTTGATCGAAGCTCATTGAGATATTATTAATTGTGATTGTATTATCGGTAAAGTCAAGCTTTGCTCCGGTGCCAGCAAGCACATTTTGACCAATAATGCAATCGAAGGAACTTTTAATGAAATCCATTAATTTCCAACCAATAAAATGGTTAGTACAAAACTCGGATGGAAATTCAGTTTTCAAACCATAGTTCACTTGTTCGGATCTGTTTATTGAATTGATCAGTAACAGATTGTCTAGTTGAAAGCGCCGACAAGGGCCTACAAGTTTTGAGTTCATAAAGCAATGAGTACTTCCAGTATCAATAAGACATCTGAACGATTTTCCCTCTATAGTTAGTCGAAGTATTGTGAATTTTCCGAGGCTTGAAAACGAAAATTTTCATTTCCAATATGTAAGGAAGAACCTGAAGAGGTGGCTGTATTCATAGAAACGTCAGTTGGTAGAGAAAGATCATGTTGCCTGAAATTCCGACTTTGTGGCCTCTGATAATTGCTTCCTGAATTCTGTTGACAATTTAATTGAATCGATTGAGGATTTTTAAAACGGTTTTGAGAAGTGCTATTGACAATATTAAACTGGTCTACTTGTCTATTTTTCGAAGCGTAATGTAAATATCCGGAGTTCACTAACACTGAAAATGCGTCCTCTAAAGTTTCAGGCTTATGAGCACAGAGAACACCCCGAATGGGTTCTGGAAACTTATCGATATACACATTTTTGACGATTTTTCGTCTCTGATTAATCTCACTTTTAGCTTGTTCAGCTGTATATGCACCATTTGTTTTTATTTTGTTACAAACTAGATTCAAGTACTTACTTAGATAAAAATATAGTTGTGCAGGAGTTGTGAAGCGAGCGCCAAGTATTTTCTCCATTAGCCTGATTTCCGTTTCTGGAACATCAAAGTGCAGCAGAAGTGCTTTCCTCACTGTTGACCACTGTGTCGATGGTAAGGCATTTACCATTTCCTTCGGTTTCCCGGTTAGCTTACCAACAACCTGATGCTCGATGAGTTGTATGTGGGTTGCTGGAAGATTTTTGATAATATCCTGAATTGCATCGATTGAGTTGATGAATGGATAGACATCTTGTTGATCGCCTGTAAAAGTTGGAAGGGAGTTGATGTATGAGCAAATAGTTTTGAAATTCAATTTTTTTGTTTTCGTCGTTCGATATTTGTTCACTTGCGGACTTTTCTATCAGATTCGGTAGGGCTTCTAACAAATCACGTGCCCACGCCAGCTTTTTAGATAAAACTTAATGAAAATCTTAATTTTTGACACCCGAATGCGCCAGTTAAGTGCAGCGAAATCGTTTGCCGAATATTGCGTAGAGTAATGAAAAAACGTTTAGATTTCAAACTAATGTATATTTACTCGTCCTTTCTACAACTTATACTGATACTGATAGCTCCTTCAACTCAACTATTTTTACAAAATTTTATGTAATTCTTATATGTACATCTATATTACATTTGCATCTTATCCTAGCCGAGGTGGGTTAATCCATATACATAATTGTTTTGTTTATGATACGCATGAGCGTCTGCTAAATCCTTTTATTAGGGTTCATGATGCGTATGAGCGTCTACAAGGAATTACCCATGTAAGTCTCACGTGTGAGGCATGTGACGTAATTTTGAGCATTGACTATGATTTACATATCAGGTAAATTGTTTACTATGCATTTAATTAAGTATGACGCAAATTGGCAAGTATTATGGATTGGTAGATATTATGTATTAAATCTATGGCCAGTCAATCGAATTGATTGGGAATTAAGAATTTAGAAACGGAAAAAATCCCCACCATCCAAATAAAAGGGTGCGGGACAAGGCGTGTGAAAAGTTTGCGATAGGGAAAACGCAAACACTTTCTCACCGACGAGATTTGAATTGATGAATTTTTTCCAAAAGCTCTATTAGAGTTTTAATGAATTTCTTAATGAATACAAGAAGTGCATTCACGGGTGTATTCACTACATTATGGTGTGCTGGGTGTGGTCTATTTTGTTGTGAATGAGTTTGTCTGATTTACACTTATCATTTTATGATTATGAATATGGGCAGCAAGTTGAGCTCTTTAAAAAAAATTTCTTGATAGTGTTGTCGTTGGGACCCTGGCTATTATCATTATTTTTCTGTAGCTATCTTTTTTCAAACTTTAGCGTTAAAGTTCTAAAGTAATATTTTTCGATTGTTGGAGAGTAATTTTTTGAATAAATTTTTGACAAACTGATAGTAATATTCGTCTTTAAATGCATGATTTATTTTTCAGTAAATGAGATTAGTACTCAAAATAATTTGCTCTTCCAAAAACAAGCTAAGACAACAACATGACAAAAAGACACTTCTCCTTTACCAATAGGAGTCCTGTATTCATGAGCTGATAAAGTTATGTCTGGTACGAAATTTTCAAATGTTGAAGTACTCTGATAAAAAGCAAACTGAATGTTAAATCAAATAATATTGAATCAATGATCATACCAGTAAATTTATTGCTGAAAAAAACTAAAATTTTATTAGATTCTAGTTGTTTGTTTCTTTTATAAAATAATTACACTCACTCATTATTTGCAAGTTGTTCTTGCAGCAGTGAAAGACAGAGTCCATAAAAACAGTTCAACTATCTTTTTATTTTTTTTTTAAATAATTCAAAACCAAAATAACGAAATCTACGATAATCATAAGAAATTTCCAATTAAAAAAAAAAGTGAACTTCACATAAGTAAGTAAAATCAAGAATTAAAATTGACATGTGTAATTTGTTACACTCACTTGACAATATTAATGGGTTTAATATAAAAAATAGAAAAATGAAATGAATAAAAAATTGTAAAAAATAAATTATTATAAACTTCATAAATGAAATCAGATTTGAATAAAACATGATCTTATTGCTATTGAGCAATTGAAATAATAACACGAAAAAATATCGTATGAACTATAATCTACAGAGGATATATGTAAATAAAGTGAATAATGAATTCTAACGACCTAAGAAACATATATAGATTTGTCTAATACCAACCAAAAATAGGTAAATGTTTAAGAAAATATATTAAAAATACAAAATTGACATTTCTTAGACTTAAAGTTGTAATATTCAAAAATAAAACAAAACTATTTATAAAGCTACTTTGAAAATTGTGTTTATTAGCTAAAAATCGAATTTATATCAAAAATATTGTAAATGAAAGGTATCTTACATAAAATATCATCATATATAGAAATGAGACAAAAAAAACAAAATATAAATATTATTCAAAGTAACCTTAAAAAAATTGAATATCATGCTATTGTTAGCGTAATTATATTTTCATCTGTATTTCAGAAACATATGATAAAACTGTATGTAGGTTAAAATTTTAAGACGTTAAAATTTTTTAATGAAATAAATGCCTTTGCTTTCCAACGGATAACCAAAAAATCAATTTGACATGAAATTATTGATTTAATCTTTCCCCGAAAGTATCATTTCATGTAATCAAAACTCACATGTTAAGGCCCTAAATGTATATTTTAATTGGTCCATGACTACTCGAGATGAAATGAAAAACATTTTAATGTAAAAATGAAATGAAACCAAACAATGTTAACTTGCTAAGTATGTTTCAAAAATGTATATTTAAGGAATAATGGAGAAAAAATGATACAGGACAATAAATCAAATAAGATTTCATGATATTATATCTGGGTTTTTTTGTTGGATGCTGCGACAATATATGTAGGTAAGTAAATATTAGTTTTTTTTGCATGATTGACGAAACTATTGAGAAATTAACTAAGGAAAACTTATTTTAAACATTCAAAAATTATTTGATTCCTAATGAGTTGTAAGTGATATAAATAAATAATAATTTATTCTTAACAAGGACCACGAAACCGAAAAGCCTATCATGGAGCCCATGATGGAAATCGTACCATTTAGTGAAGCCCATCATGGCATATGCAAATTTACGCAATTTTTGAGTATTTTGATGATTTTTAAATAAATTTTACATTGCCTTTCTTCATTCATGTTTTGAAATATTGTAATCATAAAATAAGACAACACTTTTCAACAATTATTCCTAAAATAAATAATCTTTTGTAATAATTCTGCAAGCAAAATTGTATTTTTCCTAATTTAATTAATAACTAATTTTGTTAAATACAGTAATCTCTTAGCACTAGTGGTTTTGGTATTTCTAGTTTTTCGTTATTACGGATAAAAAATGAGGAAAGATTTATCGTTCGCGCCGCCGGTTTTCTTATTCGCTGAAAAACACCAAATACGGGAAAAACCGAACACTTCTGTGCATCGAAAATTGTAAGAGTTTTTTACACGCGATAAGTCTGTTTCCGAGAGGAAACAAATAGTCAACAATACACAACTTTATTTTCAAAATGAGACGGCTAAAGCAATAATGATTCAAATGAGAAACTGGGGGTCTGCACCCGCAAGTTGTCTCGATGACAACTTTAAATCCACCAGTCCCTCGTTGTGAGATGCGAACGTTGGAGTTTGGCGCTGCCTTTCATCACACACATACACAGTTATGTTAGCTTCCTGTCACCCAGTGAAGTTGGCTGCGTATACAGATGGATGCCGTCAGAGGGCGTTGATACGATGTGTCGCCATGGGATGTGGTTACACAGTATCCATGTATCGTTCATCGTTCGAATCTCGATCATCCTGCTCGGCTGAACCACCACGTTTCAGAATGATGTCCTCGTCTGCTTCAACTAGCCTGCAAAGTTTTTGTATAGGCCGTTGACACTGGTGTTTGATGAGATGGCCCTCGGCTGTTCGCTGATTGCTTTTGTATTCGACGGTTGCAACTTGCACCAGGCCGTCACTGCTCGGATGGACATCGACGACGCGTCCCATACGCCAGCGGGTAGGAGCTAGCAACTCGTTCTTGATGAACATGACGTTGTATGTCCGGAGGTTCGGTTCCGGGCGTGCCTATTCATTCCTTGCCTGTAGAGTCATCAAGAAATCGTCTTGTCATCATTGCCAAAATTGTTGAAAAGTCTTTTGGAGGAGTTGCCAGTGTTTGAGTCGATTCTCGGGAACTTCGGGAAGTGGACGTTCTGATCGAGCCGTCAGTGGGTACCCAACTAGGAAATCACTTGGTGTCAGCGCCAAGTGGTTGTTTTCCGGATCACCATGCAGTGTGATGTGTGGCCGCGAATTCAGGCAGACTTCAATACGTACAAGCAGTATATTGAGAGTGTGAAATTGCATAATCTGTTTACCCATGCGCAGGAGATGCTTTTTCATAGACCGGACCGCTGTTTCCCACAGCCCACTATGGTGGGGTGCAAATGATGAGTTAATATGCCAAAAGACGCCAGCATTGAAGATATGCTGCCTCACACAATCGCTGTTCCATTGGCGTAGATCTTCTCGCATAATTCAGCACGAATGAATAAGGTGCCGTTGAACCTATATAAACTCACGCAGTAGCTTCGCGTACGGACGAATTGGTCAAATACGTCCAGAAAAGCCTGTGTAGAGAGGTCGTCTGCTAACTTGATATGTACTTACCGGGTACACATGCATACAAAAATAACAGCATACGTTTGAATCGTTGTCTTCGCTCATTTGCCTCCTAAGCAAATGGTGAATGGGCCGTAGTGAGGCGCAAGCATTAACCGTGATCATGGTATTGCAGCCATTTGCTGCTGGAACGCACTGCGATGGTGTAATCGACAGGTAACGCATCGATGAATGTGCGATTCGACACCCTCACGTGCATATACAATCCATTACTGACCACGAATTAACTGCAGCATGGCTTGGATCCCACCATGCGATGTGGCCTTGTGTGCATCGTCAACTATCAACTTGGTCAATGCACTTGTTCGAAGTAGAATGATGGGATTCTTTTTCTCCTCTGGGATGAGTGCATGAACTAGGCTTCCTTCAAGTCGTAACACACCGTCGTTCTCCAAAGATCGGTTCAGTGAAACCAAAGTGCTTGTTGCTCCCACTATATAATGAGAGCGGAGAGAACTAATATCTATAGGGAAAGCATTACCTTGAGCTTCCCGTATATGGAAGAGTAGAACTGCTTCAGTCTCGTCTGTATCAATCGAGGTCTTCTTCCAATGTCACCAACTAATCGGTTGAAACCGCACGACGAGAGCTGTGGTGTGCAAAAGTCATTGAAGCATACTGAATCTCTCCACAAGAGGGATGATACCACCACTAGAGACCGTCATCGTCAGTTTGGATGTTGATCTCAATCCCACAAACGCCTTCAATGGTCGAAGCTCGGGGCAAAATGCGTCCTTCTCTGCTATTGTCAATGCCAGTGACATCCTAACAGAGTCGTTCAAGTTGCAAACGCTTGGGGGTTCATTCCACCAAAGCAGATGAGACTGCAGTCCAGCCGGTTTAAGTCCGAGTCTGGTACAATTGGCTGGGTTGATCTTGGAAGAGATATAGCGCCAGCGACTAATATCCGTATGCTGTTTGATGGACGCAACTTAGTTAGAAGCAAACAGTTTCATGGATTCAGGTGGCTTTCTAAGCTAGTACAGGGATCGCTGTGTAACGTATAGTCAACGTTGGACAGCTGTAGCACTTCACAGACGTTGATCAAAGTAGTAACTAGGAGATGCGCGGCTGACAACTCCAGTCTAGGGATAGTGACTGCCTCGTCCTTTATCTCCTCATCGTCCTTCTGGATGGGAGCAACTTTGTACGTTCAGTGACAAGGGCTATTCGAGCGTGGCCCTCGTTGTCGACACTGTGTACGTAAATGACAACAGTGTATGCCCTCTTACTAGCAACGCCAAAATCGTGCTGACTGGTCCTTGTGGATTTCTGCATACCGAACCACCGTGGTATACGAATGTTACCAAGTTGCTTGATTCCATTGTGAAACGTCTGCCATTCATTCCGGCAATGGTGTGTCCCAATCGTTTCCCACTTTCCAAACGGATTGAATGAGAAGTTTTGCTCACGCGATTACCGGTGCTAAGAGACCTGTTGGATCGTAGAGTTTCACTACGTCGCTCAGTATGATTCGTTTTGTCGGTAATGTGTCAGTATCCTTGATATTGATCTTGTTAAACAACTCGTCCTGTATTGGATTCTCATGTAATCTGAGCACCGTTGTAGTATTGGAATTGCTTAGATCAATGTCAATTGAAGACGTCGTTGTCCCAGTAATTGCCTCAAGAGTCTCCAAGTCATTATAATTCCATTTCAGCAGTCTGAAATTTCCATTGCTGAGTGTGCTAACGTTCTTGCATCATCTGGCGTATCCGCCCTGTCCAAAAAATCATCTACATAGAAGTTACTCAATATACTGTCCTGAATAGCCACTGCTCGGCATGCGCCAAAGACAACCTACGAATTGTCCATAGCATATTGTTGTAGTGCCCGTATAGCATTGTATGGACTGCTAGCCATACCATAAGTCGCCATCATTAACTGATATCTCAACAAGGTATCCGTTGGGAATTCTCACCAAAATATCCATTGCCAACTTCGGTGGCGTGGATCGATCTCAACCTGTCAAAACATCTTCTCGACATCTGTAGCGAGAGCGATGCTGTATCATCGGGAACGGAGTAGTTTTTGCAGGAACGTATCTTACAACCTCAGTCGAACCAGCTGCGTATCATTCAGTGAACTCCATTTTCCGTTTTGATGGAGGCATTAAAATCACAGGGATTCTAATAATAATGTCATTATGTGGAATGTAGTAACATGATGTCATCGCCCTCATCAGGAGCAAGCTCCATTTGTCCCAACGAGGTATACTCCCACATGAATGCACAGTATTTGTCCCGCAATTCGGAGTTGTTTGACAGTTCGCACTCAAGCTGATGAAACTGTCGCAAGCCTATTTGATGAGAGTTTTCCAATTCTGGCGTGTCGGGGTGGAATGGGATCTGCACCCTGTGTCGACCTTGGCTATCCCTCGTGAAGGTGTTCAAAAATGTCTGTTCGAAAATGGTATGATAACTGTCAGTTTCTGAGTATAATTCCTCGACTTCCCAAAATTCGCAAAGTAAACTGTCTAGCTCCTCGTTGTTGACACATTTGCAAGCATGAAATGTGTGCTGCTTCATTGGGTTTGTTTTGTTGGCTGACGTTCGACCAAATACAAGCCAACCAAGGTGAGTCCGTATAGCGCAAGGTTCCTTCTTGCCAGCTCTGATGATCCCCTCCTCAAGAATTATACCCCAAATATCTGCACCAAAAAGTAAATCAATACCAGGAGGAACGCCAAATGCTGAATCAGCCAGCTCTTAGTTATTAAATGGCTCCAGTTGGTGGCATATACCGTGGTCAAATTGCAATTCAAATGTGTTGTCAAATGATGATCGCAAAGTGACATCTGTTTGATCACAAGTAATTACGGCTACTGTGGAGCCACCGCCTTCGATGGTGATTTTACGGTGCAATTTTTGGAGTTTCAGACATATAGCAAACTGTTCTATCAAAAGGCTTACTTGAGAATCGAGGTCACATAATGCGCGGCAGAGTCGAAGCGTTCCGTAAATGTCCAATAATAACACGTATGCACTCGTGAGCAGGACAATGGTGCCGTTTGGCACTATGAACGACTGCAGTGGGTCGATTAGTCATTGCTTACTGAAGTGTTGTGGGGCCCTTGACATTGTAGCTGTGATTGTCGATCCGGCCACTTTTTTCGCGGAACCGGATGACACCGCCTTGTCATTACTTACCACTAGATTTTTGTTGCCACCGCTACACAGCAACAAATTATGTTTTTGTCCACAGACCATACAGCCGCACGAATAACAATTCTGTACAATATATCTGGCACCAAGACAGTTATAGCAAAGTGCGAGCGATTTCATGATGTTCCACCGATCTGTCAATGCCAGATTTTCAAATCGCAGGCATCGTGTCATTCAATATCGCTCCTGGCAATACCGGCACATCCTTTCCTTTAATTTGTCACCGACAATGGACAATCGCAGTAAGAAAGCGGCAGATGTCGCGGGTGAAGGGGCTGTCGTCGTCAAGTATATGGTAGTGAACCTCTTCGCACTCCGACTCACTCACGGAACTCGACATGTTCGCGGCACGGCGTTCCAAAAAAAAGCAGGAAATTTCCCAGCGGTGGTATATTGTTGGATTGGAGACTCATTCGCAAGTCACCACGTGTGATATTTGGAACACATTTTCCCCGAAAAAGTCTTATAGATATCCTCATACTCAACATAATTCGACGTTTAAGTAGTCTTAGTAAAGGTCCGAATACTTGATGAAAATCGAATGATATACACGGAAGTCAGAGACATTTTAAATTACTCCAATAACAGCAACAATAACACATGATTTTGGTATTTTATGGACTTTTCATCGAATCAAACACTGCAGTTTTGATTTGATCTTCTTAAAATTTTCAAATAAGATCAATAACATAGAGAAAAAATGAATTTTCTTTTATACGTGCACATCTCTTTGATATGTTTCTTGACTTTGTTCGGTGCTGGTGGCTGCATTTCAGAGGATTTTGGTACAAAACCCTTCTGACACGAGCGTAGGTCTGTCTACTCAACTTGCTTTTTATCAATTTAATTTTTGATTGTTTTTGTTTTTCTTTGCTTTAATGAACGTGTAGAGTCCTGTTGACGATAAAAGGGCGTTAATATTTTTTATATCGAAATTAACGAAGTTAAGAACACGAGCATTGAAGGCCTTGGCTGAACGTGATGAGATTCCAAAAATTGTCTTTTCTGATGAGAAAATTTTCATCATTCAACAGTATGTGAATAAACAAAATGATCGTGTTTGTTTAGAGCACGAGTCCAACGATAATTTGGACGCAAGAGTTGCCATGCGCCAGGAATCACCAGCTTCTGTTATGGTTTGGGCTGCAGTGACTGCGGATGGACGCACTCCTCTGATTTTCATCGAACAGGGAGTCAAGGTAAACCAAGAGGTGTACCGCCAAAAATTCCTAAACGATGTTTTGCTACCTTGAGCACGTAAACACTTTGGCGCAAACCGTGGGACATTCCAACAGGACTCGGCACCATCACACAAAGCTCGAGCGACACAGCAATTTTTACAAAATTGCGTTCCGCGGCTGATTTCTTCGAAAAAATGGCCACCATATTCACCGGACTTGAATCCCATAGATTTTTCCATTTAGTCCATTTTGCAGAATAAGGTGTGCACTAAAAAATACGAAAGTGTTGATGCATTGAAGTCAGCTCTTGTTCGTGAATCGAATAAAATTCCGCAAGAGCACGTTCGGTCAGCAATGCAATTCTTTTTACACAAGACTGTATCAAATAATCAGAGCCAAAGGAGGTCATATCGAGCGATAACATGTTTTTCATAAAATATAATATGTTTTTAACATATTCCACAAAATTTCAATAAAAAATAATCAAAATTAAAAAAGCCACCCTATAGTTATTTTGTTTCTCTTTTTATGTTTCGCGGAATTGTGGTGTCTTGTACTATTAAACAAATAATGTTCAATATGTTTTAACGTTATATTTTCTTTGATTTCTTAAAATAAGTCCTTTCCTTCCTGTGGTGCAAGTTTTCATATGTAGGGTGGCACAGCACGAGCAGAGAGCTAGCCGGCCTCTGTCTGTCACCCCGGCTTAAGCATCCCTCTACTAGCTTCTAATGTCTGCAACTGCCATGGTTTCTGTGGTTGCAACAACATATATTTCATACACTGCTCTGAAATGGTCTCATGGCTACATTTGTTGTCCGACATGAGCAAACGCGGCATCTATTGGACCAACAGCTTTCTTATGTCCAAAATTTCATGAGATGCCTACTGTCTCAGCTACCTCGCGTACTTTCAATCGGTGATCTGGCAATAAGAGCTCATTGGTAGTCATTTTTGAAGCACCTGCACGTGGCTCATTAAAAGCTGAGGTGCGACCGCGTTGAAATGCATTAAACCAATTTTTTACGGTCACCATCGCAAAAAATGAGCCACCATACATAGTATTCAAGTGCTCTGCGATTTTGCTGTAAGAGTTCCTTCCAAAACAAATATCGAATCACGGACCGATATTGCTCTTTTTCCATTTTTTTAAAATCCGCGGACATGCCAGCTTCAACACGCGGTCAAAACAGAAACTACGAGCCTGATTGAACTGAAGCTATGAGAGTAGCCGTCTACAAAATGTACTACGCGATAGTAAATCTTTCTTGCGATAGCAGTGCCGTCGGCCGGTGAGGCCAAGTACTTATCGGACCGCCCTTGTACATTAGAGAGTTATTTGAATGTGATTAAGAAGGGTTTTAACATAAGGGGGTGACCCTTGAAATTTTTCTAACAAAATGTAGCTGATATGAGTATCAAATGAAAGGTCATGGTCAAGATTTTTCAAAACAGGCATTGAAAAAGAAGCGTTTGCAAGGAGGGGTGTAGGATAAGGGGAAATGTACCAAACATTTTTTGTCCCACCTCCTCGTGATTGGATATTTTTAGATAAAAAAATTGAAAAACATCTGAAAAGTAGATCTTTGCTAGTACAAGGCCAATAAATACCTCAGAATCCTAAATTCGATCAACTTTGTTAATAATAAAGGGTGGTCCAACCAAAACGCACGATGCTAATTGTAAATAAAACAAAAAGTTTTCAAAGAATTATGTTAATATTTTTTATTGTGATAGAAGGATCTATGATGATTATTTGTAAAACAAAATATTGTCCAAATGTTCACCACGGCTACAGTGGCATATTTCTATCCGAAGGTCCATATTTTCAATGAGACGTTAATGTGCTAAATTATCTGATCCATTAGCTCCTGAATTGTTTTTGGCTTATTGCCGTACACTTTTTTTTAAATATGCCCAGAGAAAGAAGTCCAACGGTGTCAAACCACTTGATTGTGGTGGTCAATTAACATCGCCACAACGTGAGATAACACGACTATTGAATTTCTCGCGCAAAAGATCCATTGTTTAGTTGGCTGTGTGGCAAGTGGCACCATCCTGTTGGAACCACATGTCGTCCAGGTTCATACCCTCAATTTCTGGCCACAAGAAGTCCGTTATCATCTTACAATAGCGAACACCATTCATGGTAACTGTTCGGCCGTCCTCATTTTCGAAGACGCCGCTAGCCCATAAACCGCACCAAACAGTCACTCTTTGTGAATGCATTGGCTTTTCAATAGCCACTCGTGGATTCTCATTTGCACAAATGCGGCAATTCTGCTTGTTAACGAATCCACAGAGGTGAAAGTGTGCCTTGTTGCTGAAGATGATTTTCTTTGCAAAGTCACCATTCCCTTCTGCCTGTTCAACCAAACATTTGGCGTATTGCCGACGCTTGAAATGGTCAGTAGGCTTCAGCTTTTGAGTCAATTGAACTTTTTGAGCGTGTAAATTCAGGTTTTTATTCAAAATACGCATAAGTGATATTCGTGAGATGCTCAATTGATGGGCACGACGACAAGTCGAGGTTGACGGCTCTTCTGCCACGTCCGCAGAACGAGCTGGGCAGGCATGCACACGTGATTTCACGTTTCCTGCAGACCCGTTTTGTTGAAATTAGCGCAAAATTTTCCCGATTGTGGACACATTTGGTTTAACGCGGTGCTCAATTATGTACATCTCTATGGTTGAATTTGTCAAACACTGAAACAAAGAAATGTCAAATTAAGTTGGGCGAAAAACGTGATATTAAGGTGTGACCCACAATTAACCTAATGGTTTATGGTTGAACCACTTTATTTATGTCATTATTTGTAGCTTAATTCTACCAACTCCATAGTGGTGTACCCTCTCTGATGTAGCTCCCTTTCCTTGCCATCAGTTTCTGTTAGTTGGCAGTTTTCTGATGGCAGGTTTCACTAAACGGCTTTCTAATGTCGTGGTCCCGTCATTGGATTGGGTGTTTCTTCGGTCATTACGCTCCTTTTGGGTATTATTCGGTAACTTTTGTAATTTGGTACATCTGTTGTCGTGTTTTCTTGCCAGGTGTCCTGCCCACTGCCAATTGAGAGATTTCATCCAATCGACTGCATCCATGACTTTCATCTTTTTTTGCATCCAGCACAGTGATTCCGAGAATTCATCTCTCTATGGTTCACTGCGAGATTTGTATTTTCCTGATAAAGGCCACCTTTAAAGTCCATGTCTTGCATCCGTATGTCAGGAAAGGTATCACGTATTGATCGAATGCTATTGATTTGAAGTAGAGTGGCAAATCAGTCTTGAATGTGGACCATGCTAGTTTTATTCTCCAGTTGATTTTTGGAGGCAGCAACCCAGATTTCTGTATGAGTAGGCCCAAGTTTTTGTACTTGTCTGCTGGTTTTGGTTCAGTTCCTTCAATCGATATTGTTTGTCTGGTCACCCAATCATTTAACATCACTTTGGTCTTGCTCATATTTATTTTTTAGATCTACTGATTTGCCAAAAGTTTTAAGCCCTTTGAGTTGCATTTAGAGCTCTTTGATGCTCTTAGCAATTAGAATTACGACATCTAAGAACCTCCGGTGGTTCAAATATTCGCCATTGATATTTATCCCTGTGTTTCCCCAGTCGAGCTGTTTGAAAACATATTTAAGGCCTGCTGTGAAGAACTTTGGTAATATTGAGCCGCCTTAACGTACTCATTTAGTTTTGTAGAATTCTGTGGTAGCTTTATGCAGTATGATCCCCACCTTTGCCGCTTTATAAATATTGGCTATTGTTTCTACATATGCTGCATCAATCCCTTGATATTCGAGAGCTGTTATGAGTGGCTTTGGGTACATTGATTTGAAAGCTTCTCAAAGTAAATGAAGACCATCGCAAATGGCAATTGGTACTCTGTTGTTTGACTCATCACTTCTCTCAGGGTATGTATGCGGTCTGTTGTGCTGAAGCCACTACAAAATCCTGCTTGCTCTCTCAGTTGTACCGTATCTAGTGTGAGTTGCAACCTGTTTACAATTGTTTTTGTGAACCCCTTGTCGATCGTTGGTCGAAGAATGCTTGGTCGGTAGTTTTTGATGTCTTCCTTGTTGCCTTTTTTGGTGATATTGGCGCTTTTCCAGCGATCTGGTATACGCCTATTCCTTAAGTATTGCGTGTAAATTTGTGCTATTAGCATCCACGTCTTGGCTTTTGCATATATTAAAATTTCAGCTGCCACTCCATCATCTCCGGCGGGTTTACCATTCCTGATGATTCTCAAGGCCTTCTCTGCTTTGCAAGCTAGCATATCTAGGGGCTTTTCTATCTGCCTTCTTTATGATAAGCTTCCTGTCTTCTGGGTGAGTGGTAATGTCTTTTCACCGAGTGCTTTACATAGGCTTCTATAGAACTGCCCAGTGTTTGTGATTATTCCCACACCGTCAGTCATTCTTTTACCTTCTTCACTAATTGCCATTATTTCCTTCCATCCTATCATCAGGATCTGCTTGAATTTTTCAGACTTTAGCTATTTATAATAGCATTCTCAACCTATACATTTTATTTCCTCTTTGATTCTCTTCCTTGTAGTTTTACACAGTTCTGAATATTCATCTCATTGCCTAATATTTTTTAAGTGCGTTATAACCTAGCAACGAAATATGCACTTACAATGAATGCTCCCTAATAAAGTGGATGATGCAGCTTAATATGGAGAAGGGGTGAGGTAACCGGGTGGGGTTTGAGGAGGTCACTTCGGGAGCTTGCTTGTTGCATAGATCACCAGCAATAAATTAGCAATAAAATATTCCCCCTTGAAAAAGCCTCCATGTGTTGAGGTACGGTGGTGGCTAATGTAGCCTAAGTCTTAAGTCAAATTACTCGTATTTCCGGGGGTAACGATGAAGCAGTCAGATTAAATTCTACGTAAAAGTTCAACGGTAGCTTTCCCTGACCTTATTCAAATTGCAAACATATTTTTACAACTTTTGACAGCTATCCATACTCCCGAGTTTCATCAAAATCCGTTTTATTTAAGCTACCACCATTTCAAACGTGTTAATTGATGATCACTAAAATAACAAAATCTTAAGACGTGATTGTTTTCTACTTTAAAATTAAATTTAATACAAATCAAGCCAAAGTTATGGCTTTTAGTAGCCTTTAAAATTTCAAGATTTAACAAGCTGCCATTTTTTTTGAGACCCGACGTCTATTTCTTTAACATTGTTCTTTAGGCACTAATAGTTTTAACTTAATTATTAAGTTTCATCATCATTGGTGGAAAGGTTTGGATATAACTACAAAAACAAATTTTTGCATTTTTTTAAACTTTGGAGCGGCTCGCATTTTGTTTCTGATGGTTTGACTTTGGTCAGAACAAAAATCACGATTTTTCGTTTAAAATGGCTACCATTTTGTTTTCGCTAGGCCGATATAGCTAGTTAAATAAATTAACCGATGTATTAAGCCAATATACCTTTCTTAAAACTGACAGCTGTTTCCCGCTCAAAATTATGTTCGTAAGTCTGTAGTAACCTTTCGCGGAAAGAAATGAATCGATTTACGCTTGTAGCTCAAACAGTGCGTTTTTTGAAAAAAAGTTTTGGCAGAAATGAGGCATCCACTGCGTCTACTGTACGCAATACTCACGGGCCCCTTACTTGTACGGTGCGTGCTCCGGAGAATATGGCTGCTATAGCCGATAGTGTGCAACTCAATCCGACATCGATCACAGCAACTCAACATTTGTGGCACGAGCATTGCAGCTGTTTGAACTGGATGCTGAGTTTTCTGAAAAAAATCATGTTTTCTGATGAGGCACATTTTCATCTCAGCAGCTATATGAACAAACAAACTGCGGCATCTGGGGCTCGGAAACCCCTCGAAAAGCCAATGCATCCTCAGTGAGTGACAGTGTCGTTTAGACTCTGCAGTGGTGGTATCATTGGGCTGTTTTGCTTTGAAAATGAGGATTGAAATGCTGTTTCGGTCGACGAGGAGCGCTACAGAGGCATGATAGCTGACTTTTTGTAACCAGAGATTGAATGTTTGGACTTGAATGACCTTTGATTTAAACAGGATGGTGCACCATGTCATATGGCTCATCAAACAATCGATCTTTTGTACACAAAATAAAGAAATCGTGTAATTAGCCACCTTGGCGATGTCAATTGGCCGCCTCGAAGCTGCGATTTGATACCGTTGTACTTCTTACTACGGGCCACTGTAAAACATCGATGTTATGCGGAAAATCCAAAAACAATTCAAGCACTGAAATTGAATTTTCAACAAATCTTTGCTCAAATAGGGCCCCAAAACCAAGCCAGCTGTGGCAGCCATATGAATGAAATTGTATTTCACACCTAACGGGCAGGTTTATTCTTGCGAATAAAGCAAACACACAAGGTCTGAATAATAAGTAACCGGACTGACCTCAGGAAATTTTTTATTGGCAAAATATGTACAATTTTTCTTTAGAAATCTTCAAAGTAGTCCCCATTGGAGTCGATAACATGCTGATACCGGATTTTTCAATCCTCGAACGCTCCCTGGAAGTCGGCAACCTCGATGCTGTCTAGAGCCCTCGTCGGAGCACATTGAACGTTTTCCAGAGTCCCGAACCGCGTCCCTTTAAGGTGTCTCTTGATCTTGGGGAACAGGAAGAAGTCCGCTGGTGCCATATCCGAGCTGTAAGAACTCTGGTTCGGTTTGCAGTCGATCAAGGATTTCCGAAGCGATAGCAACACGACGCTCCTTTTGTTTATCAGTCAGGTGTTTGGGCACCAGCTTCCCGCAGATCTTCCTCATGCCCAGATCGTTCTTAATAATGTTGTGAACGGTCATCTTATCAATTTCAACCTCATCTGCGATAGCTCGAATGCTCAGACGACGATCACTGTTCAACACATCACGCACTTTTTGCACATTTGTGTCCGTGTGACTCGTTGATGGAGGACCGACGCGCTGTTTGTCATGGACGTCATCGCGGCTCTCCCGGAAATTTCTGTGCCACTGAAACACTTGAGTTCTGGACAGAGCATCCTCACCGTAAGCCTCTTGAATCATTTGAAGAGTTTCCGTGGCCGTTTTCTTGAGTTTGACATAAAATTTGATGCTAACACGTTGCTCAATCGTACGCTTCATTTTCACTCCGACGTTGTAACTGAACACGCACTCCACTCTCGCTCGATGCTATCTCTCCAAGCGCTTGGAGGCAACTGCTGCAGCCCGGTTCCCTTTTCCTACCCACTACAGCACCAGATCCCGGTTAGTAGACGCTTTGACGGCGCGGGGCAGGCTCAGTCCGGTTACTTATTATGAAGACACTGTATAAGGAAAAAAATTATTTTTGCTCATTTTGAAAAAGAAACTTATACAAGTATTTGGCCCATCCTGTATATACAGTTGCTCACCAAAGTCAACATACACCGCTTAAAAACGCGGAATTGGCAATATATAGGTAGAAGGAAAATGAAAAGACATGTGAAAAACGAACAGAAGAGGAATATCAGATACATTGTAATCTATTTCACACAGAATTAATGGGAACATACATATCCATACACATATACATAGTAAATAACAAGAAATTCCGCTGAAAGTGAGGAAAAAAAGTCAGCATACACCCCAGAAAATTCTAAAGAATCAGTCTAAGCTATGAGTCATACTGTGATAAAGATTGCTATCAAACTAAAGTGATTTGGTCGCCTTTAATACTTAACAAGTTGTGTAAACAGACCTACGCTCATGCCAGAAGGGTTTTGTATTCACTTTACAAAATGCAGTCACCAGATCGAATCAAATCAAGAAACATGTCAAAGACGATTTTATTGGAGAAAATATGAAATACGAAGATCATACTATTTTTAACAAAGTTGAACGAATTTCGACCTCTGAGGTTTTTGGTATTGTTATACTCATAAATATCTCCCTTGATAATTATTTCAGATGTCCATCCGCAACGGAGGGAACACATTTTTCATGTATTTCCCCCCTGTGCCCCCACTGAAGCAAAAACTGACAGTCTAACAACAGTTTTGAAAAGCTTCCATGAAAACATTCATTTTATACTCATATCGGCTACGTTTGATGAATTTTTTTTTCAGGGGCCACTCTCCTGTACTCTTATCATTGATTAACGCCCAATTTTTTCGAATCCTAGAATGGTTACAAAACCCTGTTGCTAGGAGCTCTCTCCCACCTCTTTGACTTGTTTCGCTTATGAGCATTAATTGTAGGTACTCATCTTCAGTCATTCATTCAATTGAATCAAGTGTTCAAAGCATGCACCTTAAACGTTGAAGTTGGGAAAATATAACTCAAAATTATTGAATCTTTGCATTTAAAACAGCCACAATCTTGTTTTACAATTACTGATACCACTAGCTGAACCGATTCTCAAAGATATACATGACACCTATCATTCCTGAAATTTTCATGCAAATCCTAGCAAAACTGTAGTGTCTGAGTCGGTAAAAAGCGCATGTTGTTCCATAGCCATATGTTGCCATAGTAATACATGCAGCGCATATTGTTCCATAGTAATACAGGAAAATTCAAACCGCTATAACATCGCTAAATATGATTCAATCTTCATGAAACTTTCAGGATAGATCAATCTTATAAATAGTACCGTTTAGATTTTATTCAAGAAAACATAAAATCGATAAATCATACTATTACTAACAAAGCTGAGTGAATTGCGACTTCTCACGTATTTGTTGTTGTTGTACTGACCAAGGCTTACATCCCTGATTTTTTTCAGATTTTTCGGATCACAGGTGTCCAATCGCGAGGGGGGGGGGGGGACACAAATTTTTCGTGTATTTCCCCTCCCTGTGCGCCCCTCGAAGAAAATTTAGCCAAACTAAGACCTGTTTTGAAAAGTTCTCATCAAGACCTTTCATTTGATACCCATGTCGGCTACCTTCAATGAAATTTTTTTTTTCGGGGGGTCACTCTCCTATATGGGGAGACCCCCCTTAAATACCTTATAAAATTTTTTAGTAGCTGAACTTTGAAGAGATCACCACTTTACACCTACACACAAAATTTGATGTTTCTTGCTCAAGTAGTTTCCGAGAAAAACTGCTGTGACACACGGACGGACGGACGGACGGACAGACTTACAGACGGACAGACTGGTCGCGAAACTAGTAGTGAGTACAAGAAAGGAAACGAATTTGGAGGTGTGAAAAATCATCCTTAGTGAATGAGTGGAAGGAAATTCGTATGGCGAAATTACTAAAAAAGTTTGAAGAAGTCGGGCAACGGTGCAAACGATGATACGGAAAGCGGAAACGGAAAGGTGAATACAAAATAAACAACTAATAGGTAAACCGAAATCCTTAAGGAAGAGAGATGAGAAAGACTAATTACGGAAAATAAGTAAGGAGCCACAAAAAAGTGCTCCGGCAATGGCCACTGAACTTGCAAACGCAAAAGAGAAGCAAGTGAGTCCAGAAACAATACGTCGAGTTTTGCGTAATCATGGTTATAACGGTAGAGTTCCGCGCAGAAAACGTTTCATTTCTCCAGTGAATGCAAAGAAGAGGCTTGACTTCGCTCGCTTGCATCTTAAAAAGGATGACAGTTTTTGGAATCAAGTTCTGTTGTTCTAGTTGTTCTAGTGACGAGAGCAAGTATAATATTTATGGCTCTGATGGGCGCGGATATATGTGGAGGAAGTGGAACGAAGCATTGGCAAAGAAGAATTTGTGTCCTATAGTGAAACAAGGTGGAGGGTCAGCCCTCGTATGGGGTTGTATGTTGGCCGCTCGTGTGGTGCAATTACATTTTATTGATGGTAATATAGATTAATACATGTATTTGAACATATTGCGAGGCATTTTGATACCTTCTATGCAGAAATTAGGCTCTTTTAGCAGGACAATGATCCAAACATACAGCTAGAAGTGTCAAGGAATGGTTGCTGTATAACGTCTCTCACCAGCTTCACAGTCCACCTCAGTCTCCCAATTTAAACCCTATAGAGCATTTATGGGAGGAATCGGATCGCTGAATTCATGAGCCAGCCGTAAGACCAACTATTACTAGCAAAGATACCTTGAAATCTGCTCTGCTGTGTGCCTGGATGAATACCCGAGATTTCTGAAAATCTCGTACGCTCGATGCGAAGGCGTTTAGAAAGTGTTATTACGGCCGGTGGAGGGTCTACGAAGTATTGAACTTACGTTTTTTTGGTCATTCTCGTTCCTTTCGAAACACGGCTCAAAGTGTATGCTGTCTTTCGATGGATGAATTTTTTTAGTTTTCATCTTATATATATATATATATATATATATATATATATATATATATATATATATATATATATATATATATACGCATTAAAGAACAGCCGCGAGCTAGCAAATTCTACCACTTCTTTAAAATTGACTGAAAATTGTCAACTTTTATCATTAGACATCACCAACCTCTATACGTCTATCCCTGTCGATGAAACACTGGCCATATTAAAAGAAAAACTTTCATTCAACAACAGCCGACGATTCACAGATCAAATACTCAATCCCATAAAGACCACAATCAAACAGAACTATTTTAAGTTCAATAGCAACACATACATTGCCAAAGACGGTCTGGGTACGGGACATCCAATGTCCTCAATAATGTCAGAAATATTCTTACAATCTTTGGAAGAAGTCTTTATACCCAAAGTTGTCAAAAGATTCAATGTAATATTTTACAGACGATATGTGGATGACTGTTTCATTGTTATTGACTCACAAGAAAATAAACAAGACGAACTACTTGCATATATGAATGAAATTCACCCGAATATAAAGTTCACTATGGAAAAAGAAACAAACGGACAACTCAACTATATGGACCTAACTGTGACACGTGAACAAACACGATTGGACTACAAAATATACAGAAAACCAACCACAACTGATCATACCATACATGAAACATCTAACCACCCCGCACAACATAAGCTAGCAGCGTACAGATCAATGGTGCAGAGGCTTCACTCCATCCCCATGACTCCTACTAACTACTCCAACGAACTAAATAACATTTACAGAATAGCTAATAATAACGGATACAAACAATGCGACATTGACAAACTAGTCACACAGTACAAACAAAAACAGGAACGCCAACCGACGGAAACTCATAAGAACGACCAACAGTGGGTATCGTTAACATACGTAGGCAAAGAGACATACAAACTATCAAACTTCCTTAGGAAATACAAATTGCAAACTGCATTCAAAACGAACAACAACATTGGAAACAAACTGAAGCCAAAACTGAATGATACATCGATATACGAAGGCAGCGGCATATACAAACTGACATGCAAGGACTGCGACATGGTATATATAGGAAGGATAACACGAAAACTAACGACAAGATACAAAGAGCACCTACGATCTTTCTTATACAACAAGGCAGACTCCAATTATGCGACGCACCTACAAAACCACGCACATGAGCCTGATGCTATGACAAACTCTATGAAATTGCTACACAAACAAAACAAAGGACCGAGACTTGACATCCTAGAAAGGCTTGAAATTTATAAACATAGAAAGACAGACGGTGACATTATCAACGAACAACTTGTTACCAATTCCGACGCAATTTTCTCAGTCCTAGACCACACTCTTAGACGAAAACGGAAACGAGATGAAACAGAACAAACGGACAGCCAACAAGCAAAAAAACAAAAACATAATACCCCCCTTGGTGGTATAATTGAGTAATTTACTTCCTGACCTCATTACCCATCCACTAATTACCCATCCGCTAATTACCCATCCGTTAATTACCCATCCGTTAATTACCCATCCGCTAATTACCTATTCGCTAATTACCCATCCTACGACTATATAAAGTCGCTCCCTTCAACACATCCTTTAGACACTGAAGATGACTCAAAGTAGTCGAAACGCGTCTGCTCACACAACTAAGCAAGGCCCGACGGCTTTTAAAGAAAAAAAAATATATATATATATATATATATATATATATATATATATATATAATATATATATATATATATATATATATATATATATATATATATATATATATATATAGATATATACATATATTTATTTATACATAGAGGGTTTTCCAATAAGATATGTTATTTTAAACAGCCCGCTATTTCGGTAGATGTCATTTTTGAAGCTGTCATTTTTGACATTTGACGAACAAAAACTACGCCATTAATACATGCTCCTACAACGCACTGAAATTATTAAAATTCACCGTAAAAATGGTGGAAATTTGGCAGAGATGGCTCGTAAAACTCGAATATGTTTGGGTTGTCGTGAAGCACTTCGTCGGACAGCAATACAGAAATTGGTGGACAAAATTCGAGCTGTTGGGACCACTTAGTGATGCGAAGAATAAAATCCGTGCACGTCACGCAAGGACAGCCGAGAATGTTGCTGCTGTAGCCGGAAGTGTAGAAAAAAACCCAGGTTTGTCCATTCCTCGTCGTTCTTTGGAATCAGGCATTCCACAAACGTCATTACACCCTGTTTCGCATTAAGATTTGGGTCTTAAGGCTTATAAAGTTCAGTCAACACAATAAGTCAAGGGGGTCTATCATCAACAACATCGTGTCTTTGCTGATTGGGTCCTTGAGATGCATGAAAATGATCCGGAATTCGATCGAAAAATCATCTAGAGTGATGAGACCCATTTCCACCTTGGTGGCTTCGTCAACAAGCAAAATCGTCGCATCTGGGGCTTGGAAAACCCAACAGTTATTGTTGAAAACCCTCTCTATCCTCAACGTGTGACTGTTTGGTTCGCTTTATGGTCCGGCGGAATCATTGAATTTTACTTTTTCGAAAATCAGGCTGGAGCAACAGTTACGGTGAATAGATTGCGCTATCGAGAGATGATTAATGATTTTTTATGGCCGAAATAGGATGGTATCGATCTGGACAACGTTCACTTTCAACAAGGCGGCACTATGGACTACACAAGCAACGAAACCATTGATCTTTTACGGGAAAAGTTTCCAGACCGTGTTATCTTTCGAAGAGTTGATCACAATTGGCCACCGAGATCTTGTGATTTAGCAGCTTGTGACTTCCTCTTTTAGGGCAACGTGAAAGAGAAGCAGAGAACAGCCCAGCGCCGACTCAAGACCTCAAAGATGGAATTTGTGAGGCTATCGAGGACATAGGGCAGCCGCTTTGCGATTTGGTTATGGAAAATTTCATGAAAAGGATATGGTCCTGTAAACGTGGTCGTGGTAATCATTTGCCTGATGTTATTTATTACTATTAACAACATACCTTCTTCTTTATTAGGAAATAAACATTTGATCATTTTAAAAAATGGCATTTTTCTTTTAATATGAAAACAACACCTCTTATTGGAAAACCCGGTATATATATATATATATATATATATATATATATATATATATATATATATATATATATATATATATATATATATATATATGTATATGAAGTACTCTCTGCAATGAGCAAATTTTTCTTGAGGAATTTAATTAATAATTGCGTTGATCAAATACCCAAACATCGTTTCGGAATAAGTCTTATGATAGAAATAGAACAGTCAGCGCATGAAAAGTCTGATGAAATGCATTGATGACATTTTCGATCAAATAATTAACGTTTTCAATGAAACGAATGTAGTTAAACCTAAAAGCTGAAAGACAAATGCATTTTATAATTTTCACCAGATTCAATCCTGCAAAATTTCATAAAATAATCATTTTGCATTAAAATCATCCCAAATTCATATTATCCTCAGTACGAGCAAAATCAGCTTCTCCTCAAGCATGGGCAACAAGTTAGTTGAAACGAACGTAATAAAGGACCAGCTGCAATGAAAACACTCGAAAAATGAGCCTTGTGGCTTATCCCGAAAGTACTTTAATCCTGGGCGCAATAACTTACCCGTGACACAGTCATTTTCATTGCTTCCCTTGTTGGTAGTGGAAACTGGAAAGTTGCTTTGCAATGCTCGGGATCGTAATGCTCCCGACTCCCGAGCCAAACATATCCAACGCGATTCATATACTGATGGCGATAGCCAGTAATTCACATCACATAGTGAGAGCAGTATGTCCTCTCGTCTCGTGGCGGTGAAATAAATGTGCCATTGAGAAGTGGCTGAGTCGGGGACCCATATGCAGTCTTTTTTCCTTTAAACCCCACACAGTTCAAGTTGAAGTACTTATAATTGGGCTCGTATTTCTTTTGAGCACACTCCGGGCCGAAGTGAGGGGATAATTGCGAATGGAAATGTCCTCGAGCTGTAGCTGTGGGGAGAAGGACAATGAGTCTCTTTGTCATGGATGAACTTAACGTTTATTCAAGATGTCCAATGGACTTTCGGTTAAGTGTGCTTTAGTATTATTTGAACAAATAAATTGGTGGATTTCAAAGCGATATAAAATTGGCCCGGCATTTATGTTAGGGAGTGCCGAATTCAAAAGAATTAATAAAATTAATTTGGTTTTACTATTGACTTTGCAATGGTTTTAATGGGAGGATGCTTATTGGAAAGTAATTAACATAACAGGCTTTAATAATATTTCGAATATTTCTTTTTAAGCACACGTCTAGGAAGTTTGTATAACTTCTTTCGTCCATCTTTGTGTGGATAGGAAAAGTTCCTCCAAAATTATTGAAGCCCCACATTCTATGCTTCCTCTGGCCAGAAAAAAAAGATCTCTAGCCAAGATCGTGAATTCTTTAAAGATTTGAATGCAAGCGTAAATTTTTGGTGGTTCCAAAAATCAGAAGGAATTTCCTATTCACTAGTGCATATAATGCATATTAAACTAAATTAATATTGCATGTCTTAGAGTCAATTGAGATATTGAATAATATTCACCAGCATGACTTATCAGCTTATTTGGTGAAGTCGCTGATAGATGCAAAATCAACAAATATTCGATAACAGTGTTGGATATGATGGCGTTTTTAGACACGGGCAAAAATGCCTCCAAGGAGTGTAGCAACCATGGAAGTCACCGTAGTTACAGATATTAATTTGTAGATGAGTGGTGCGTAGCCCGAGGCTGCATGCTCAGCCTGCCTAGCGCTCAGTCGTGTCACAAGTCTTCCGAGACACCCTCTGCTTGAGCTGAGCCACCCCACACATAGAACTTACCACGTAGGAAAAGGACGGGAGAGGAGAGGGTCATTTGAGAATGAAAAGTTTGTATATATAATATTTCATGGGCTTATATTTTTACAAAACTTAAATTCAGCACGACAATTTACCAAAGAGAAATAAGATACAAAAATTCAATTAAATAAAGCCTCCTTTTAAAACAAATTTTTATCAAATTCAAAAACGATATAATTAAATTGAAAATTAATATGCAATCAAATATGAAGCGAATAATTTACAAAAAAAATTAATTCACAAGATCATGTAGTGGCAGAAGGAACGAAAAAAAAATATATCGAAATTGCTCACCCTTTGTACAGCTGCAGAGCATTCTGCAATTGTAAAGGGAACGGGACAACTGCTAAAATTTTTAAAACTTAGTACAACTTTAAGCACAAGTTGTTTTAATTATTACTATCTTTTCAAAGTATTCCAGAGTAGATATACACGTTTGTCACTCAATGAAGGGGCACAACAAGATTCATTCACAGTTGTTACTGATAATCAAAACATCTCGTCGTTGACATCTTCACATTTTGAAAACCTTCTAAAAATTTATCCGTTATATAAACTTTACTTTATTAACGTTGTTTTTTTAGAACCCCCATACTCAATTTGCAAACCTCGTGCTCTTATATCAGACACGCGATGAAATCTTCTTCTGCTGATGCGGCCCACCATGAATCCACTTCCGGAAAAATGAATTGTACTATCTCCATCTGCATATAATTTTTTCTCCATGCATTCCCGCTAATCACTATGCTATTAATGCCTTTCCAGTCACTTTTCTTACTCCAACATCACCAAAAACAAGCACAGTTTTCTTGTGTTTTTCCGCAGACTCGCTCGTGAATCGTTTTCTAAATTTCATACCGTCCTTTTTTCCACGACAACCCATTCGTTGTCCTCATCCAAAACTGACTCACAGCTTTTTTTCCCCTCCGAAAATTCCCAATCAAAACCTTTTCTCCGAGTTATTAATCCCAAATTACCTTGACACCACAAAAACTCACTCCCATCCAATCCTCAATTCAAATCCAGACTAACTAACTGAAAAAACGAATCACGCAATTCTTTTCTTCCCAATTCCCGCTGCCGTACCGGGGTAACGTAATCGAAGTTCAATACACTTCGATTCCATTACCCACACATCTTTTTCATCTTGACAAATGCAACGATTTCCATTTGCGGTTCGCATAACCACGATAGCGTTTAATTACTCGTATATGCAAATCTTCATACACACGGAACCCATTGCTTTTGTCGATTTCAAAAAGAGTGTTTCTGTGCTCTGGGGACCTTGAACCATGTGTCCCAGTGGACCCCCGATTGAGAGTCCATGACACTAACACCGGAGCCCCCTTCTGATACTCTCCATTCATCCAATTAGCAACTTCAAATGTGCAACTTTTTCTTGATGAGCATTGGTATGAAATTTGTTAGTAGGGAGGCGAGAATGAATTTTGTTAGTATAAAAAATAAAATGTTGTTAGATAAGGAATAAAATTAGTTAGTATGAAAGAAGGAATAAGGTTCTGTTCGTGAAAAGGTATAGAATGAAAGAATAAAAATAAAAATTAAATCATTAAACAAAAGCACCTTTTCACTGATCTAGTTGACACGCATAAAGTAGCAGGTAAGTGTTATACGGGAATATCTTTCTCTCTCCGGGAGCCTTGATGTGTATATAGGATACACATCATATCAAGCTCCCAGCGCATGCCAGTACACATAGGGTGTACGGGTGTTGTGCAACAAAATAAACAAGTTAGGTAGACAGACCTACGCTCATGTAAGAAGGGTTTTGTACTCAACTGACAAAATGCAGTAACCAGCAGCGAATAAAATCAAGAAACATGTCAAAGACGATTTTATTGGAGGAAATGTGAAATTCGAGGATCATACTATTATTAACAAAGTTGAACGAATTTTGACTTTTGATCACAGGTGTCCGTTCGCCAGGGAGGAAATACATTTTTTATGTATCCCCACCTCCCTCCTGTGCCACCCCTGAAGCAAAATCTGTCAGTTTAAGAACTGTTTTGAAAAGCTCTCATAAAGAACTTTCATTTGATACTCATATCGGCTGCGTTTGATTATTTTTTCGAATCCTAGAATGGTTACAAAGCCCTTTTGCTAGGAGCTCTATCCTGCCTCTTCGGCTTGTTTCACATATGAGTATTCATTATAGGTACTCATCTTCAGTCATTCATTAAATTGAATCAAGTTGGGGAAAAATAACTCAAAATTATTCAATCTCCGCATTTAAAACAGCCATCTTCTTTATTTTACGATTACTGATACCACTAGCTGAACCGATTCTCAAAGATATTCATGATATCTATCATTCATGAAATTTTCATGCAAATCCTAGCAAAGCTGTAGTGTCTAATACGGTAAAAACCGCGTATGGTTCCAAAGCCATATGTTTCCATAGTAATACAGCGCATATTGTTCCATAGTAATACAGGAAAATTCAAATCGCTATAACTTCGTTAAGTACCATTTGATCTTTATGAAAATTCCAGAAAAAATCAATCTTATAAACAGTCCTCTGTATGCTGAATTTCTTTGAATTTAAGGGTACCGATAAGATTTTATTCAAGAAAACATAAAATCGATAAATCATACTATTACTAACAAAGTTGAGGGAATTTCGACTTCTCATGTATTTGTTGTTGTTGTACGCATAAAGGGCTAGATTCATGACTTTTTTCAAATTTTTTGGATGGAAGGTGTCCAATCGCGAGGGGGGAGGGTACGTGAAAAGTTCGTACATTTTACCTTCCCCTGCCTCCCTCGGTACTGATAAGGCAATTTTAAGACTTGTTTTGAAAAGAACTTATCGAGACCATTCCAATGACACCCTACTCGACTAATAATGCTGAAAATTGTTTTTTGAGGGGGTCACCTGCCTATATGCGGAGACACCCCTCAAACCCCTTTGAAAAATTTTCCACCCTTGAACTTTCAAGAAGTCACCATTTCTGACCTTTCTACAAAGTTTCATGGCTGTAGCCTCTATAGTTACGGAGAAAAAGTGCTGTGACATACAGACGGACGGATGGACGGACAGACGGACACAGGTCGTGATTGCAATAGGATTTTGTATTTTAGTACAAAACCCTGAAAAGCCTTAGGAAGAAAAAATTAAGTTAAAATACGCTAAAAATAATTAAGAAATATTCATCGAATCGGTCCCCAAATAAGTTTTATTTTCTTTTTAAATTAAAAACTATTTATTATGACTACGCAAACGTAAGGAAAAAAGGAATATTAAACGAAATCGAGTTAAACGTTTCTTTCAAACACATAATATTTTGCTGACTTAATATACAAGTATGAATATGACACTTTTGAACTTGCAAAATAAAGTATTAGCGCACTCTATAAACATTTTAAGAGATGGAATTTATATAAAAAATTAATTGCTAACTATAACAAGTTTCTTTCCTTTCAGTAGTTTAGCATTTCAGCGGCTATAGAAGTCAAATGGTAAGTATGCCGTTAAGAGGGTGAATTAGAGTTGAGTGTTTCGTCACCGCATCGGTTTTTATTTAGTAACGCGTATGTTGAAAGGTTTTTGTTTTTGAATTGTTGAACGCTGGAAGAGAAAGCGAAGAGTAAAGTACAGTACAGTCAAACTTAAAGAAGTATGTTCGACGCATTAGAAGACGGGCATTTAAGTGGTGCCTGATGTACGTATCCCAGCTTAGTCGACTCGCGTAAGACCTGCGACCAAAATTTCTATCCAAAGAAGCTGGCCAGCAAGCAGCCACATCGCGGTAGATTGAGGTTGCCCGGATCAGTTGACCTTAAGGGTACAGTGCATTAGCATGTATCGGGAGTTTAAGTCATTTAAACGACGAGAGGTCGCCCAACACTTTCTTTGGGGAATTGCGGATGAATCGAAAGGAGGAAAGAACTTTATGAAGAATGATTCATTATGAGGTTTGATTTTTATTCTATATTGTTTGACAAATCATATGAAAAGACTACATATACAAATTGTTAAGCTGTATTCAGAAAATCAGCGTTTTGTGAGAAATCCTTTTCGTGCTTTTATAGCAACTTATGGCGTGTATCGAAACCCCTATAGCAAATACCATCCGCAAATTTGAAACGAGGCATACATTATTGGAGACAATTGACCGACTAGACCACAATCATCACGTAGTGAAGAGAATATACTCGTAGCTGAAAGTGTGGCTGAAGATCGTGAGAAATCAATTTTACGTCGTTCACAATAGCTTGATTTGTCGTACGCAGCAATTTTGCGTATTTTACGTTAAAGATCTTGGTTTTACGGCATACAACCGACTTAAGTTTGCATCGTGCTTTTGATATATGGGCTCTGACTCAGCTCAATGAAAATCCGCTGTTTTATTGCAAAATTTGGTTCAGTGATGAGGCACATTTTTGGCTCAATAAACAGAATTGCCATATTTGGGCTGATGAGAAACCTGGAGAACTTCAACAGCTACCGCCACAGTCACAAATATGCACAGTTTGTTGTGGTATCTGGGCCGGTGGAATCATCCGTCCATATTTCTTCACAAATAAGTCCGGTTAGAACGGCGCCAACGGCGACCGCTATTGCACCATGATAATGGATTTTTCGCTACCTGAAATTGAAACCCGTGGTATCGGTTAACCTTGGTCTCAACAAAATGGCGCTACTTCACATACAGCGAGAGAAACAATGGACTATTTGAGAAATTATTGTGGTGAGTGCCTGATTTCACGGTTTGGACCAGCAAATTTGCTGCCTAGATTGCGTGACATCACAAGCTTTAGATTATTTTCTTTGAGGTCACACAAAGTCTATGGTCTTCAGTAAGCTTCAAT